>CM029021.1:156010173-157351364 GCA_016801055.1 Panax notoginseng | reverse complement strand
ATACCAAATCAGTTCCAAAAATATTTCTTTTCTGAGATTTAGCAGAATATAGTCCCATATTGAACATATATTTTTCTAAGAATTTTTAAAATTCATTTACTATTTTTTATATGGCCAAAACCGTCGAATATTTAGACATTTATCGTAAATTATACTTTTATCTAAAAATTCTGAAATTCACAGAGTATACTCCCATCATATACATATACTCCCAATAAAAATTTCATTAATTTTTGAAGTTAACCACAAGGAGTTATAAGCGGTTACTTTTAAAATAGTCTTTTCTCATAAAATTCATAACTCTTAATCTATACATCCAAAAATCACCGTTTTTGGACACAATCAAGAAAACTCATCAAAATAGCATTTTAAATTTTTTCAGAATTTTTTAAGGTCAGAAAAATTACGAAACTGAAAAACATAACAACCCTTAAAATCCCTTACTATCCCTTACCTCAAAAGAGCAGTACTTCTGATCGGTATGCAAAGCCGAAGGAAACTTGCACTGAATAGCAACTCTCAAAGTATCTAAATACTCACAAAATATGCTTCATAATATAAAGAGAGAAAGAGAGAAAGCTTATGTTTCTGGTGTGATTTTCAATTCTAACTTAGCCCTCTATTTATAGGAAAATTTTAGCAAACTTGACCTGCAACCTGATGGCTTTACCTGCTACTATTCCCACCCACCACATTTGAAATAAAATTCAGCACATTTCTTCACCAACCACAAGTGGGGCCCACCAATTCTAGAATTTTCCACCAAAATGATAAACTCCAAAAATTCAATAATTTTTGAACTAGTCATCTCGTAAAATTCATAATAAATCATACATTCATTTTCAACGGTTCAAAATTTGTGGGCATATACTCAACTTATATATGTATAACATATCCAAAAATTACCACGATCCAACGGTCGGATTAAAAATTATAACCCCGCAAAATATCTCAAAAACCCTGATTTTTAATACCTTCATTCCGACAAAAATACGGATAAAAACCTCAACATTAACTCCTTCATTTTTAACCACAAAAATATATCCCTCGTTTATATCCACATAAAATAAATATTTCCTTATCATATGAATCAATAATTAATTATTCACAAATAATATTACAGAATCACATTTATGACAACCAGGCCGTTCCCAGGAAAGAGGGGGCTTTTCAATAAGGATTTCTCCTTACTAGCGCGCAATTAGATGGCCAAACATCTCCTTAGACAGAACTTTCTAGATATTGCCAATAATACTATCTAATAATATTATTCAAATAATATGAATTATTGATCTGATAATAGAAAATACTGTGCAGCAACAATTATTGAAACAACAATAATATAAAATATCAACGCAACAATTATTGAATCAATAAAATAAAATATTGAACAGTAATTACTGTAACAATTATTGAGTAGTGCCTTCTTACGTAAGAATTAATAATTTCAAAAATACTATGCAATACCGTGTGCTACTGTGCAATAACGCGTATTACTGTATTTTAACCACGGGGTATTCCAACAGTGTTAACGGTAACAACTACGCCGTTATTTGTAAAAACTCAAATTTGTCATTTTCTTCACCCGACAGCTATTCGTTATGGGGCCCACAAATAGCAGCGCCGTCGTACGAATATTCCCCGACAGAAAAAATATTCCACGACCAAGCGAATATTCCACGACCAAGCGAATATTCCCCGACAACAATGATTATTTTATAACCACTTGCTTATTTTGAAAAAAAATTCATATTTCACCCATAACTTTAAACTTTTATCAATTTAACCATTTACTGAATAGTAATTATAAGAAAAATTGAATACTTTTATTTCATAAAATTCGGGGTCTTACAACAAGTTAAGGTTTTGTGGAGAAACCATGCTATTGAAGAAATGACCTGGGAGTTGGAATCAGAAATGAAAGCGAGGTATCCTCACCTTTTCGAAATATCTGGTACGTACGTCAATTTCGAGGACGAAATTTCATAAGGAGGGGAGGTTGTAAGACCCCAACTTATTAATGAATAAAATCAAATTTTCTCTAAATATTATTGTGAATAATAAGGGGTTAATTTGATATAATACTTTGGTTATGGATGAAATGTGCAAATTTTACAAAATAAGCAAGTGGTTATAAAATATTCATTTTGTCGGGGAGTATTCGTTTGGTCGTGAAATATTCTTGCTGTCGGGGAATATTCGTACGAAGGCGCAGCCTTGTGTGGGCCCCATAACGGAAAGCGATTGGATGAAGAAAACGACAAGTATAAGTTGTTTATAAATAAACGGCGTAGTTGTTACCGTTAATACTGTTGGAATATCCGGTGGTTAAAATACAGTAGCACACGATATTGTACCAATTATTGATTTTTACGTAAGAAGACACTACTCAATAATTGTTACAGTAGTTATTGTTCAATATTTTATTTAATTTGTTCAATAATTGTTACGTTGATATTTTATATTATTGTTGTTTCAATAATTGTTACTGCACAGTATTTTCCATTATCAGATCAATAATTCATATTATTTGAATAATATTATTAGATAACATTATTGACAATATCTAGAAAGTTCTGTCTAAAGAGAGGTTTGGTCATCCAATAGCGCGCTAGTAAGGAGAAATCCTTATTGAAAAACCCCCTTTCATGGGAACGGCCTGGTTGCCATAAATGTGATTCTGTAATATTATTTGTGAATAATTAATTATTGATTCATATGATAAAGAAATATTTATTCTATGTGGATATAAATGTTAGATATATTTATTGTGGTTAAAAATGAAGGAGTTAATGTTGAGTTATTTTATCAGTATTTTTATCGGAATAGAGGTATTAAAAATCAAATCAGGGTTTTTGAGAAATATTGCGGAGGTTATAATTTTTAATCCGACCGTTGGATCGTGATAATTTTTGGATATGTTATTCATATATAAGTTGAGTATATGTCCACAAATTTTGAACCGTCAAAAATGAACGTATGATTTATTATGAATTTTACAAGATGACTGGTTCAGAAATTGTTGAATTTTCGGAGTTTATCATTTTGGTGAAAAATTCTAGAATTGGTGGGCCCCACTCTTGGTTGGTGAAAAAATGTGCTGAGATTTTTATTCAAATGTGGTAGGCTTGAATAATAGCAGGTAAAGCCATCATGTTGCAGGTTAAGTCTGCTTCGGCGTGCTAACATTCTTCTATAAATAGAGGGCTAAGTTTGAATTGAAAATCACACCAAAAATAAGTTTTTTCTCTTTCTCTCTCTAGATTATTGAGTGTATTTTGTGAGTATTTAGATACTTTGAGAGTTTCTATTCATCAGAGCAAGTTTCTTTCAGCCTTATACCGATATTCCGACCAGAAGTACTGATATTTTGAGGTAAGGAATATTATTTTCTTCTTAAATGATATTATTTTCTTCAATATCATTATGCTGAAATATTGATATAAACTTTTTATCAAATTTGAAACTTTTTATGTCGGGGTTACTATTCACGTATACGGCACTATTCACGTATACTATTCACGAATACGACACTATTCACCGAAAAATAAAATTTTTTCTTTTTGTCCAAGATGTCTATTATGGTTACTAATTTTTATTGTATCCATGTTTTGATCTTTATTTTTGAATTCTGCTTCACAATTGCTTATTATGAAGTATTATTGATCTTGGATAAGCTGTTATACGAATCCCTACTATTTTTCCTTCTGTCTCACTGTATTCATTTTTTTAAGATATTTTTCATCATCCCCAGTCCTAAATGATGATATTACTGAATATCTTTGGCCTGTAGTGCAAAGATGTATGATTACCTGATGAATATCTTTGGCCTGTAGTGCAAAGATGAACAGGTGTTGAGATGAACATGACTGACTGGTGATACAAATGAATATTTTTGGCCTGTAGTGCAAAGATGAATATTTGGTTAAAGATGATTATTAAATGATGTTACAGGGATAAAATATTGATGATGGACTGTTAAATCTTAGAAGATAGTAGAATTCATTCTCTACTTGACTCTTCTAATGGTTTGTTGTTTCCGCTGCAGTTGTTGATCTAAAATCTTGTTGTCGATTATATTCTATCAGATTTTTTCTTGTTGAATACTAATGATAATTTGTTATATATTATCTTAGTCATAATATTCTTTACTGGGCTAGTTGAGCTCACCCTTTTCCTTTTTGTTCCATTTTTCTTCTCAGGAGGTGAGAACATAGCAGGATCTAGTCGGGGTATGGAGTGATGATTCTAGAAAGATGTTTTAGCAGTCCTCACTATTTTTATAAAATAGTGTTTGAATAATTGTAATGAGAACTTATTTGAGTGTGGATATTGTCTAGAAGACAATATTTATATTTAAACTCAAAGTATGTGTTGTCGTATTTTGCACGACAATTGTATTATTGAAATTGTAATTTGCTTTTGTACCATGTATTTGGCGACTCAGAATGGGTGTTGTATATTTATTTTGGGGGCGTCACAAAAGATATTCATTATTATCAAATCCTAAAATTATCCATGCACTACGGGCCAAGGATATTCGTTAGTATCACATCTAGGAATTATCCATGCACTACGGGACAAGGATATTCATTATTATCACATCCACGAATTATTCATACACTGTTAGTATTACATCCATGAATTATCCATACACTACGGGCCAAGGATTTTCATTATTTTCACATTCACGAATTATCCTTACACTACGGGCCAAGGATATCCGTTATTATCACCAGTGGTCATGATCATGCCAAATAACAATTCATCTTTGCACCCTTGGCTGAAGAGAACTCATGGTCATGATCATACCAACAATTGTTCATTAATGCACTACGTATGGGCCAATGAGGATTTTCATCACAATATAAGTATGAGGATAATGACAATGATATAAGCATCAATCAAACGAAATCAAGGATAAATATTAGAAATTTATAATTCAATTTATCTAGAATTCAAGAATATATCTAAATTGTCAACATAATAACTAAATGTGGAGTAAAATTCAAGAATAATATTCATGTATCAAAAATAATTTGGACAGAAAAGAAATTAATTTTTTTCGTGAATAGTACTTCATGAATAGTATCCTGTGAATAGTACTTCATAAATAGTACCCCGTGAATAGTACTTCGTGAATAATATCCCGTAAATAATATCCCGAGTGAATAGTATCATGTAAATAATACTCCGAGTGAATAGTACCCCATACAAATACAAAAGAAATAACACCCATTACCTTAAAAAGAGAGTAATTTCGACTGGTATAAGCGGAGATATTCTTGAAAAAAATTTATACTATTTTTTACGCTCAAAACTTCCTTAAACTTAAAAGAAATACGCTCAATATTATAGAAAAAGAATTCTCTGATTCTGGTGTGATTTTCAATTCTAAACTAAGTATCCTATTTATAGGAGAATGACAGTGTACTATTTAGAATTTATTTCACGAACCAACAGTTGAAAGAATTCACAGGCTGACTTCATCGAATTCACAGACGCCCAACTTTTAAAATAATAATATAATAATTAAATAAAATAAAACTTATATAATATATATATATATAAATATGTGTGTGTGTGTGTCACTTTCACACACACACCCCCTCACACACACGCACACACCTTTATATATATATATATATATATATATATATATATATATATATATATATATATACTCTCTACCAATAATTTTGAAAAAAATGAGTAAGTGGGGGGTCTATATAATAAGCCAAACTTACAACAATTATTTTAATAAAAAACCCTCTATTTATCTTAACTCATTTGGCTTCACAAAATATATTTTTAACAACATTTATTCATCATTAATATTATAACTCATAATATTAACAACCAGATCATTCTCAGGAAAGAGAGGGCTTTCTGATAAGGACTACTCCTTATTGGCGCGCAATTAGGTGACCAAACCTCTTTTCTCGACAGAACTTTCTAGACATTGTCAATAATACAAATAATAATATGAATAACTTTATCGTCTTAATATTAATTTAATAATATAAAATATTACAACAATAATTGAATCAATAATGTGAGATACTATGCAGCAATTACTGTGGCAATAATTGAGTAAAACTGAGTGACTTCTCACGTAAGCATCAATAATCAAAGATACTGTGCAATACCATGTGCTACTATGCAACCACGCGTATTACTGTACTTTTATCACCGGGTATTTCAACAGTTAACGGTAAAATTTTTGCCATTATTTTATAAAAAGTTATTTCTGTCGTTTTCTAACTCCGAAAGCAATTCTGTTGTGGGGTCCACCAATGATTATGCCGTCGTACGAATATTCCCTGATAAGCCGAATATTTTCCGACCAAACGAATATTTTATAACAACTTGCTTACTTTACAAAATTTATAAATATTACCCACAAATATAACATTATAACAAATTCACACCTTATTATTCAAAATAATATTTAGAGAAAATCAACCTTTATTCATAAAAATTTGGGTATTACACGTTTAGCTACTGAATCGAGACCGAGCAGTTTGAAGTTTTCGAACGAATATGATCCGAGTATCAATAGAAAATTATAATTTGAGGAGGTTCGAGTAGATTATCGAACTTTAAAATTTATTCATATTTGACTCATTTATATTTCGAGTCGAGCTTGAATCGAACTTTTTGTCGAGCGAATACGTATCGAGTCCGAACTGTTTACTCATTTTACCGCCTTAGTCATGGGCGGAACCAATGAGGGGCGAGGGTATAATACATATATTAATAGTCAATAGCATACATACATATATATATATATATATATATATATATATATATATATATATATATAGTAGTAGTAGTTTATAATAGCAGTCTAAAATTTTCTACATACGTTTCATAAATTAAAAAAATAATAATAAATTTATTTTACAATGAAATTCAAATGAAAGAACTTAAAACATAATCAAATCTAGGTCGCTAATTGAGATTGAAGAATGATCACAAAAATCAAGTTCTTTATTTATCAAATTATTTTTTACAAACATTTTATATTTTTAAACATCATGAATTTACTTCAGAGACTCTCGCCTTTGTTGATTTCTTTCTGAATTAATCTTATTTGTTCTATATAAAAAATTGATATTTTCATATAAGAAGTAATATTTTTTCATGAATCCCTCTTACGTATTTCTACATGAAATAAAAAAAATATTTTTACATAAATTTTGATATTCATCAAAATTTTGAGACGTTTTCAAATTAGGCAGTCGCAGAATACAGTTACCTCCTTTCAGTCGTACAGTCGATATAAGTACTCCTAACGTCAATAAATAATTTTTTTTATTGATATATTTTAACCCTTTTTTAAAAAGGTTTTGATTCCGCCGCCGGCCTTAATCAGTTATATATAGATTCTAGGAGTCACCGAAAGTAAAGAAAAATGGTTGAATATAATACTAGTAGTAGTATTAACAAAAAGTAGACGATGCTTCTTTCTCGCGTTTTCTTTCCAGAATGGTTTACCACGACTTCTCACGTTTTCTTTCCAGAAGGGTTTAATTACCCATGACTTTTGGTATATATGTAAACGCTGGAGAGAATTAATCAGGCAAAATAAATAAATTTTCACTCTTAGACTTTTGGTATATATGTAAACGCTGGTGAGACTTTTAGACTTGCAGACTTTGGTTTCACCCAAAAAAATTAAGCGCACTGCGCAGACGACTAATATCTTTCACCCACATAGTATCAATTTATAATTTCTTTGGATAAGTTTTTCTCAATAAATAAAAGACAATTAAAAAAGGAAACCCAAGTAAGACTTCATCTCTCCAGGCCATTCATCCATTTCCTGCTCTTGCTCTTCCTCTTAATTCCTCCCCCTATGGACATAGACGGAGCTCTTGTTTCTCCAATAATTATTAAAACCACTCCATGGTCACTAATTTTGGGGAAAAAACGGAATATATTCAACTCTTTTGTATATATAATTAATCAACTCTTTTGTATTATTAGTTCTCTTCAACCGAAACAAATTTGATTAGCTTAATTAACAAATTTGATTTTCCATTTTTATATATTATGCATTCTTTCTTATAAAAGAAACTCTATATCAATACTGATTGAAAGTACTTGGTTCACGGATATAACTCACTTCTATAGCAATAATATAGGTCAAGGGTTCACTTAATTCTATTGCTATAGAGGACAAGGGTACGTGAAGAAGATTACAAACAGTAAGTTATCTCATCTCCCATTTAGACCCCTTCCTTCTAGGTTAGGATAAATTATTATAATAGATTAAGACATTTAAAATTTTATTAAACTAAAGTTAATTACATATTTATGGAACATGCATGCAGTATATTTGGTTTTGGCTTAAAAATTTTCTAACATTTTTATTTTTTTTTAAAAGCACAAATGTAATGAAATGTTATGTAAAAAAAACTTAAATGATTTTCTTGGTCTAATAATGTAATTATATGTCATAAGTTAAGTACCAAGTGCTGATTCTTACTAAAATATTTTACAGGTAATAATGTCCTACTTAATAAAAATCATTTAAGAAATTATGTCTAATTGTAACATATATAACCTTTAGGTCCCATAAAAAATAGGGTTAATTACATATATTAATACATTTTTAAAAATAATTGTAAAAATCATACATCCATAAAATAATTACAAAAATACTACAGTTCATCATTTTTATTTACAATACTAATACAATTAAAAGTCCTTAAATTAAGGGATTAGTATTAATGGGCTGACATGACAAATTAGTTTCCATCTTCCTCAAACATTCATTTCTCGTTCGATCTCTCTCTCTCTCTCCGCCCTTAATTCTCGTTCGGTTTCTCTCTCCGCCCATACTACTCTCTCTCCTCTTAAAGCCACTCATCGTCAGCGGACTGAATCTACTTCTTCAGACGATGGAGTTTTTACTTTGGTAGAACCGCCTCTTTTTGGAACCTACCATGCGGTATGTACATGGTTGAAGTGTTGTTATCATACTATGAGTCTGTACTTCTGGCGACATTCTGTTTATGTTAATTTTTTTATTGAATGAATTTTTCTTTATCTCTATGACTGGGTTATTTGTGATAGATGTGACACCCCCAAAATTAGGTATACATCACCCATCTTGAGTCGCCAGATACATGGTACAGAATTCAAATACAACTTAATAATACAACTGTCGTGTACAATACGACAGAACATAAACTGTGAGTTTGAATACAAATATTGTCTTCTAGAGAGTATCCATACTCAAAAAGAGTCCTCATTACAATTATTATCACACTATTACATAGAATAGTGATGACTACTAATGCTATCATCTAGGACCATCACTTTGTTCTCCGACTAGTCCCAGCTACGTTCTCATTTCCTGTAGAGAACAGTGAAAGAAAGGGTGAGCTCAACTAGCCCGATAAAAAATATTATGACTAAGATAATGCAGAATAAATTATTCTCACTTATTCTCATTCGTTCAGTTTTTTCTTCTCTCAGCTCAGATTCTATTTTTATCATCTTATACTCTGCCAAAGAATGCTTCTGTTCAAGCATCACATCTCGGGTAACACAAGCTTGAATTGTTGCATCCTTTTGTTCCACGACCGCCTGTCGTTCTTCTGCCTGCTCTTCTAACTCATGAATACGATTTTGAAATTCTACATTTTGATCATATAATACCTCTAATAAACTCTCCTCTGGTACTTCTTCTTCCTCTTCTTCCTCAGTCTCAACTGTTACCTCTGCGACTATCTCGAGTGTAACTATCAATTCTTCACTCACCACATGGATATCTCTAATTCCTTCTTCGTCTGACATCACATTATCACGGTTAGTGATTAGAGGTATCCCCACAGTCTCATTCACTCCATTATTAGCATTCTCAGCTGCCATTCTCAAATACTGCCATAAAACAAGGGTTAATTAAACAAATTAACATATCACATAATATCCCAATATTATGACTGACCAACAAATAAGCTTAGGTAGGACACACTAGCGAAGGATTTACTCATCTCTCCCCTCCTAGTTGTATTCCCCGATCTCCGCCAGAGATCATATCTCTAAGCTCTGATACCACCTGTGACAACCCCAAAATAGGTTCATTCCATCCAACCTATTCTGAGTCGCCAAATACATGGTACAGAAAACAACTACAACTTTATTACAACAATTATCGTGCAAAATACAACAACACATATGCTATGAGTTTGGATACAAATATATACCAAATGTGACTCATGTTCCAACCGTGGACATCACCTCACAATAACACCTTACATAAAGGTGTAGTCAAAAACTGTTTTAGAAATTAGAATCTTTGGGAAGTGCTCAAGAAAACCTTCGTACATGGGGGTTATGATAGATATCATATGGCCACAGAATTATCCTTGGTTGACCCAATAGACCCCAAAGAAAAACGAGAAGATTACTATCATATTCTTCCCAATGGTGAGTCTTCTCTTGACTTATCATTATCTCCAATGTCTCTAATTGAGAATTATACTTCAAACAAACACCAAGATTATATAGGTAGTGCCCATAGATATACTCAGCAAGTGGATGAGCACAACCCTATCTTATGATGACACGAGGTTGTATGTCATTAGACATCTTGTATGATAGTGACAAAACACCCTTCCAACGTTGGGTTCGCCTCACCCTATTTTCTTCACCAAATATAACTACTAAATGATGACCACCGTTCTATTCCCTTGTTACCCCCGCTCGACCCAGCTACACTCTTATTACCTGAAAGGAATTGTGAAGCAAAAGGGTGAGCACAACTAGCTCAGTAAAGAATGTCATGACTAAAGATAATTCAATTATCAATAGCCTTCATCAACAATAAATCAGAGATTTAGAACATATGGTAAATGATAAAAATTTCAACCATAGTTGCAGCGGAACGAGCAATCCATTAGAAGAGTCAAATAGACTATAAAGTCTATTATCTTCTCCATGTTAAAAATCCACCAACAATGTTTTATCCCTGTAACATCAATCAACAATTCTGGTCCACAATCATATGAATAACTCATAATCATAACTGTAGTTCTAAATTCCTCTTCTCATCCAGGACGATGATAATTTTCATCACCTATCTTTACCTGAAACATCAAAGATCATGGTTACACCAAATCATATTTCATGTTCATAATCATACTAATAACTTCATCTTTGCACTACGTCCAAAGATATTTATTTGTATCACCAGTTGGTCATGTTTATCTCAACATCTGTTCATCTTTGCACTACTGGCCAAAGATATTCAACAACATGTCATCTTTGCACTACGGGCCAAAGATATTCATCAACAATTCATCTTTGCACTACAGGCCAAAGATATTCATCAATATTTCATCTTTACACTACAGGCCAAAGATATTAATATCTCAAAGAAATATATAATCATTTCAGAATTTATATAAAAATTAATTATAACCATGTTGATCAATTCACCTTTGCACTTAAGCTAAAGATATTCACTTATAAATTCAATGGTCATGATCATACCAGTCACAATTCAACTTTGCACTACAGGCCAAAGAGAACCCTAGTCATGATCATACCAATAATCTACCCATCTTTACACTCTAGTGAAAGAGAATTTCAACATCAGGGTTATAAAAATGTTATATATGATAATAAAATCAATATAATCAATACATAGTTTTAATCTCAAGAGTAATATTCATAACTCAACTATAATTTGGTTAGAAAAAGAAACCAATTTTTATCGTGAATAGTAACTCGTGAATAGTAACTCATGAATAGTAACTCGTGAATAGTAACTCATAAATAGTAAACTCGACACAAAAAGGTAGAAATTTCACAATAAAATCCATACCAGTATTTCGGTATAATGATATTGAAAGAATAATATTTCTTAAGCTTATAAACAATTTATTTAAATTGTTTACACTTTACTAAATAATGTATTTAATCATTCTAAAATACCAAACTCATAAGATTTTATCACCAATAATCAAAACCCTCATCAAAAATCTGCATATACCTCATATAGGATTCTCAAGCCATAAAATCCTATTTTCCAATTTTCTTACTTCACATAACATATTTAATTCATTTACTCATAACTAGTCTATTTTCATGAAAAATACCAAATCAGTTCCAAAAATATTTCTTTTCTAGGATTTAGCATAATATAGTCCCATATTGAACATAAATTTTTCTCAGAATTTTTAAAACTCATTTACTATTTTTCATATGGCCAAAACCACCGAATATTTAGACATTTATCAAAAATTATATTTTTGTCCAAAAATTCTGAAATTTACAGAGTATACTTCTATCATACACATGTACTCCCAATAAAAATTTCATCAATTTTGGAGTTAACCACAAGGAATTATAAGCGGTTACTTTTAAAATAGTCTTTTCCCGTAAAATTCATAACTCTTAATCTATACATCCAAAAATCACCATTTTTGGACACAATCAATAAAACTCATCAAAATATCATTTCAAATTTTTCCATAATTTTTGAAGATCAGAAAAATTACGAAACTGAAAATCATAACAACCCTTAAAATCCATTAATATCCCTTACCTCAAAAGAGCAGTACTTCTGACTGGATATCGGATATGATGCTGAAGGAAACTTACACTAATGAATAGCAACTCACCAAGTATCTAAAAACTCATAAAATATGCTTCATAATATAGAGAGAGAAAGAGAGAAAGCTTATGTTTCTGGTGTGTTTTTCAATTCTAACTTAGCCCTCTATTTATAGGAAAATTTTGGTAGGTTTGACCTGCAACCTGATGGCTTTACCTGCTACTATTCCCACCCACCACATTTAAAATATAATTCAGCACATTTCTTCACCAACCACAAGTGGGGCCCACCAATTCTAGAATTTTCCACCAAAATGATAAACTCCGAAAATTCAACAATTTCTGAACCAGTCATCTCGTAAAATTTATAATAAATCATACGTTCATTTTTAACGGTTCAAAATTTGTGGGCATATACTCAACTTATATATGTATAACATATCCAAAAATTACCACGATCCAACGGTCGGATTAAAAATTATAACCCCCGCAAAATATCTCAAAAACCCTGATTTTTAATACCTCCATTCCGACAAAAATACGGATAAAAACCTCAACATTAACTCCTTCATTTTTAACCACAAAAATATATCCCTCGTTTATATCCACATAAAATAAATATTTCTTTATCATATGAATCAATAATTAATTATTCACAAATAATATTACAGAATCACATTTATGACAACCAGGCCGTTCCCAAGAAAGAGGGGGCTTTCCAATAAGGATTTCTCCTTACTGGCGCGCAATTAGATGACCAAACCTCTCCTTAGACAGAACTTTCTAGACATTGCCAATAATGCTATCTAATAATACTATTCAAATAATATGAATTATTGATCTGATAATGAGAAATACTGTGCAGCAACAATTATTGAACAACAATAATACAAAATTTCAACGTAGCAATAATTGAATCAATAAAATAAAATATTGAACAGTAATTACTGTAACAATTATTGAGTATTGCCTTCTTACGTAAGAATCAATAATTTCAAAAATACTATGCAATACCGTGTGCTACTGTGCAATAACGCGTATTACTGTATTTTAACCACCGGGTATTCCAACAATGTTAACGGTAACAACTACGCCGTTATTTGTAAAAACTCAAATTTGTCATTTTCTTCACCCGACAGTTATTCTGTTATGGGGCCCACAAATGGCTGCGCCGTCGTACGAATATTCCCCGACAGAAAGAATATTCCACGACCAAACGAATATTCCCCGACAACAATGATTATTTTATAACCACTTGCTTATTTTGAAAAAAAAATCATATTTCACTCATAACTTTAAACTTTTATCAATTTAACCATTTACTGAATATTAATTATAAGAAAAATTGAATACTTTTATTTCATAAAATTCGGAGTCTTACAATCTCCCCTCCTTATGAAATTTCGTCCCCGAAATTTACGTACCTGGTATTTCGAAGAGTTGAGAATACCTTGCTTCTATTTCAGATTCTATCTCTCAGATCATCATGATTTCTCCATTGCTCATCTCCCATGATAACTTCATTTGGATTCCTCATTTGTTGGGAAGTCATGACAACCGCCATCCCTCGAACTACTCGGCTTTGACTTGTCTGGAGTAGCATTTGGCGTCATCATTACCGTTAGAATATACCTTTCTGTAGGACATATTCCTCCCTCAACTGCCTCTTCGTACTCCTTATTCATGATCTGAATCATCAATCTTCGATCCATATCGGATTCAGGTTGACCGCTTTGTACAGGATAATTCAAAACTCGATGTTGGGTTCTCCCAATTGCTTTCCAAAAAGAGAAATTCATATCATCTATTTTAGCCTTCTTAGATCGAACATCTCTTTCCATAATATCCACGTGTCGTGCGGCTTTTGCCCATGCATCACTTATTCTTACTCGTTCAGTTTTTTCTTCTCTCAGCTCAGATTCTATTTTTATCATCTTATACTCTGCCAAAGAATGCTTCTGTTCAAGCATCACATATCGGGTAACACAAGCTTGAATTGTTGCATCCTTTTGTTCCACGACCGCCTGTCGTTCTTCTGCCTGCTCTTCTAACTCATGAATACGATTTTGAAATTATACATTTTGATCATATAATACCTCTAATAAACTCTCCTCTGGTACTTCTTCTTCCTCTTCTTCCTCAGTCTCAACTGTTACCTCTGCGACTATCTCGGGTGTAACTATCAATTCTTCACTCACCACATGGATATCTCTAATTCCTTCTTCGTCTGACATCACATTATCACGGTTAGTGATTAGAGGTATCCCCACAGTCTCATTCACTCCATTATTAGCATTCTCAGCTGCCATTCTCAAATACTGCCATAAAACAAGGGTTAATTAAACAAATTAACATATCACATAATATCCCAATATTATGACTGACCAACAAATAAGCTTAGGTAGGACACACTAGCGAAGGATTTACTCATCTCTCCCCTCCTAGTTGTATTCCCCGATCTCCGCCAGAGATCATATCCCAAAGCTCTGATACCACCTGTGACAACCCCAAAATAGGTTCATTCCATCCAACCTATTCTGAGTCGCCAAATACATGGTACAGAAAATAACTACAACTTTATTACAATAATTGTCGTGCAAAATACAACAACACATATGCTATGAGTTTGGATACAAATATATACCAAATGTGACTCATGTTCCAACCGTGGACAATACCTCACAATAACACCTTACATAAAGGTATAGTCAAAAACTGTTTTAGAAATTAGAATCTTTGGGAAGTGCTCAAGAAAACCTTCGTACATGGGAGGCCACGCATCTAGGTTATGATAGATATCATATGGCCACAGAATTATCCTTGGTTGACCCAATAGACCCCAAAGAAAAACGAGAAGATTACTATCATATTCTTCCCAATGGTGAGTGTGACGCCCCCAGAATAGGTATACAACACCCATTCTGAGTCGCCAAATAAATGGTACAGAAAGCAAACTACAACTTCAATAATACAATTGTCGTGCAAAATACGACAACACATACTGTGAGTTTAAATACAAATATTGTCTTCTAGACAATATCCACACTCAAATAAATCCTCATTACAATTATTCAAACACTATTTTACAGAAATAGTGAGGACTGCTAATACATCTTTCTAGAACCATCACTCCATACCCCGACTAGATCCTGCTATGTTCTCACCTCCTGAGAAGAAAAATGGAACAAAAAGGAAAAGGGTGAGCTCAACTAGCCCAGTAAAGAATATTATGACTAAGATAATATACAACAAATTATCGTTAGTCTTCAACAGGGAAAAATCTGATAGAATATAATCGACAACAAGTTTTAGATCAACAACTGCAGCGGAAACAGCAAACCATTAGAAGAGTCAAGTAGAGAAAGAATTCTACTATCTTCTAAGATTTAAAAGTCCATCATCAATATTTTATCCCTGTAACATCAATCAACAATTCTGGTCCACAATCATATGAATAACTCATAATCATAACTGTAGTTCTAAATTCCTCTTCTCATCCAGAACAAAGATAATTTTCATCACTTGTCTTTACCTGAAACATCAAAGATCATGGTTATACCAAATCACAGTTCCTATTCATAATCATACTAATAACTTCATCTTTGCACTACGGGCCAAAGATATTCATCAACAAGTCATCTTTGCACTACAGGTCAAAGATATTCATCAACAGTTCATCTTTGCATTACTGGCCAAAGATATTCAACAACAGGTCATCTTTGCACTACGGGCCAAAGATATTCATCAACAGACCATTACAGACCAAAGATATTCATCTACAATTCATCTTTGCACTACAGGCCAAAGATATTCCTCAACAATTCATATTTGCACTACAGGCCAAATATATTCATATCTCAAAGAAATATATAATCATTTCAGAATTTATATAAACAATAATTATAACCATGTTGATCAATTCACCTTTGCACTTAAGCTTAAGATATTCAATTATAAATTCTATGGTCATGATCATACCAGTCACAATTCAACTTTGCACTACAGGCCAAAGAGAACCCTATTCATGATCATACCAATAATCTACCCATCTTTACACTCCAGTGAAAGAGAATTTCAACATCAGGGTTATAAAAATGTTATATATGATGATAAAAATAATATGATCAACATATAGTTTTAATCTCAAGAGTAATATTCGTAACTCATGAATAGTAAATCGTGAATAGTAACTCATGAATAGTAACCCCGACACAAAAGATAGAAATTCCACAATAAAATTCATACCAATATTTTGGTATAATGATATTGAAAGAATAACATTACTTAAATTTATAAACAATTTATTTTAATTGTTTACACTTTACTAATTAATGCATTTAATCATCATAAAATGCCAACTCTTACAATTTCATCATCAATAACTAAAACCCTCATCAAAAATCTGCATATACCTCATATAGGATTCTCAAGCCATAAAATTCTATTTTCCAATTTTCTTTCTTCACAAAACATATTTAATTCATTTACTCATAACTAGACCATTTTCATGAAAAATACCAAATCAGTTCCAAAAATATTTCTTTTCTGGGATTTAGCATAATATAGTCCCATAGTGAACATATATTTTTCTCAGAATTTTTAAAAGTTATTTACTATTTTTCATATGGCCAAAACAGCCGAATATTTAGACATTTATCAAAAATTATACTTTTGTCCAAAAATTCTGAAATTAACAGAGTTTACTTCCATCATATACATGTACTCCCAATAAAAATTTCATAAATTTTGGAGTTAACCACAAGAAATTATAAGCAGTTACTTTTAAAATAGTCTTTTCTCATAAAATTCATAACTCTCAATCTATACATCCAAAAATCACCATTTTTGAACACAATCAAGAAAACTCATCAAAATATCATTTCAAATTTTTTCAAAATTTTTGAAGATCAGAAAAATTACGAAACTGAAAATCATAACAACCCTTAAAATCTCTTAATATCCCTTACTATCCCTTACTATCCCTTACAATCCCTTACTATCCCTTACTATCCCTTACAATCCCTTACCTCAAAAGTGCAGTATTTCTGACTGAAATGCAAAGCCGAAGAAAACTTGCACTGATGAATAGCAACTCACCAAGTATCTAAAAACTCACAAAATATGCTTCATAATATAGAGAGAGAAAGAGAGAAAGCTTATGTTTCTGGTGTGATTTTCAATTCTAACTTAGCCCTCTATTTATAGGAAAATTTTGGTAGGTTTGACCTGCAACCTGATGGCTTTACCTGCTACTATTCCCACCCACCACATTTGAAATATAATTCAGCACATTTCTTCACCAACCACAAGTGGGGCCCACCAATTCTAGAATTTTCCACCAAAATGATAAACTCCGAAAATTCAACAATTTCTGAACCAGTCATCTCGTAAAATTCATAACAAATCATACGTTCATTTTTAACGGTTCAAAATTTGTGGACATATACTCAACTTATATATGTATAACATATCCAAAAATTACCACGATCCAACGGTCGGATTAAAAATTATAACCCCCGCAAAATATCTCAAAAACCCTGATTTTTAATACCTCCATTCCGACAAAAATACTGATAAAAACCTCAATATTAACTCCTTCATTTTTAACCACAAAAAAATATCCCTCATTTATATCCACATAAAATAAATATTTTCTTATCATATGAATCAATAATTAATTATTCACAAATAATATTACAGAATCACATTTATGACAACCAGGCCGTTCCCAGGAAAGAGGGGGCTTTCCAATAAGAATTTCTCCTTACTGGCGCGCAATTAGATGACCAAACCTCTCCTTAGACAGAACTTTCTAGACATTGCCAATAATGCTATCTAATAATACTATTCAAATAATATGAATTATTGATCTGATAAAGAAAAATACTGTGCAGCAACAATTATTGAAACAACAATAATATAAAATATCAACGCAACAATTATTGAATCAATAAAATAAAATATTGAACAGTAATTACTGTAACAATTATTGAGTAGTGCCTTCTTACGTAAGAATCAATAATTTCAAAAATACTATGCAATACCGTGTGCTACTGTGCAATAACGCGTATTACTGTATTTTAACCACCGGGTATTCCAACAGTGTTAACGGTAACAACTACGCCATTATTTGTAAAAACTCAAATTTATCGTTTTCTTCACCCGACAGTTATTCGTTATGGGGCCCACAAATAGCTGTACGAATATTCTCCGACAGAAAGAATATTCCACGACCAAACGAATATTCCCCGACAACAATGATTATTTTATAACCACTTGTTTATGTTGAAAATTTTTCACATTTCACCCATAACTTTAACTTTTATCAATTTAACCATTTACTGAATAGTAATTATAAGAAAAATTGAATACTTTTATTTCATAAAATTCGGGGTCTTACAATCTCCCCTCCTTATGAAATTTCGTCCCCGAAATTTACGTACCTGGTATTTCAAAGAGTTGAGAATACCTTGCTTTCATTTCAGATTCCATCTTCCCTGTCATCATAATTTCTCCATTGCTCATCTCCTGTATTTCATATATCATTCTAGAATACAGCTTCAAAACAAGAGTTAATTTAACAAATTAACATATCACATAATATCCCGATATTATGACTGACCAACAAATAAGCTTAGGTAGGACACACTAGCGAATGATTTACTCATCTCTCCCCTCCTAGTTATATTCCCCGATCTCCGCCAGAGATCATATCCCCAAGCTCTGATACCAACTGTGACGCCCCCAGAATAGGTATACAACACCCATTCTGAGTCGCCAAATAAATGGTACAGAAAGCAAACTACAACTTCAATAATACAATTGTCGTGCAAAATACGACAACACATACTGTGAGTTTAAATACAAATATTGTCTTCTAGACAATATCCACACTCAAATAAATCCTCATTACAATTATTCAAACACTATTTTACAGAAATAGTGAGGACTGCTAATACATCTTTCTAGAACCATCACTCCATACCCCGACTAGATCCTGCTATGTTCTCACCTCCTGAGAAGAAAAATGGAACAAAAAGGAAAAGGGTGAGCTCAACTAGCCCAGTAAAGAATATTATGACTAAGATAATATACAACAAATTATCGTTAGTCTTCAACAGGGAAAAATCTGATAGAATATAATCGACAACAAGTTTTAGATCAACAACTGCAGCGGAAACAGCAAACCATTAGAAGAGTCAAGTAGAGAAAGAATTCTACTATCTTCTAAGATTTAAAAGTCCATCATCAATATTTTATCCCTGTAACATCAATCAACAATTCTGGTCCACAATCATATGAATAACTCATAATCATAACTGTAGTTCTAAATTCCTCTTCTCATCCAGAACAAAGATAATTTTCATCACTTGTCTTTACCTGAAACATCAAAGATCATGGTTATACCAAATCACAGTTCCTATTCATAATCATACTAATAACTTCATCTTTGCACTACGGGCCAAAGATATTCATCAACAAGTCATCTTTGCACTACAGGTCAAAGATATTCATCAACAGTTCATCTTTGCATTACTGGCCAAAGATATTCAACAACAGGTCATCTTTGCACTACGGGCCAAAGATATTCATCAACAGACCATTACAGACCAAAGATATTCATCTACAATTCATCTTTGCACTACAGGCCAAAGATATTCCTCAACAATTCATATTTGCACTACAGGCCAAATATATTCATATCTCAAAGAAATATATAATCATTTCAGAATTTATATAAACAATAATTATAACCATGTTGATCAATTCACCTTTGCACTTAAGCTTAAGATATTCAATTATAAATTCAATGGTCATGATCATACCAGTCACAATTCAACTTTGCACTACAGGCCAAAGAGAACCCTATTCATGATCATACCAATAATCTACCCATCTTTACACTCCAGTGAAAGAGAATTTCAACATCAGGGTTATAAAAATGTTATATATGATGATAAAAATAATATGATCAACATATAGTTTTAATCTCAAGAGTAATATTCGTAACTCATGAATAGTAAATCGTGAATAGTAACTCATGAATAGTAACCCCGACACAAAAGATAGAAATTCCACAATAAAATTCATACCAATATTTCGGTATAATGATATTGAAAGAATAACATTACTTAAATTTATAAACAATTTATTTTAATTGTTTACACTTTACTAATTAATGCATTTAATCATCATAAAATGCCAACTCTTACAATTTCATCATCAATAACTAAAACCCTCATCAAAAATCTGCATATACCTCATATAGGATTCTCAAGCCATAAAATCCTATTTTCCAATTTTCTTTCTTCACAAAACATATTTAATTCATTTACTCATAACTAGACCATTTTCATGAAAAATACCAAATCAGTTCCAAAAATATTTCTTTTCTGGGATTTAGCATAATATAGTCCCATAGTGAACATATATTTTTCTCAGAATTTTTAAAAGTTATTTACTATTTTTCATATGGCCAAAACAGCCGAATATTTAGACATTTATCAAAAATTATACTTTTGTCCAAAAATTCTGAAATTAACAGAGTTTACTTCCATCATATACATGTACTCCCAATAAAAATTTCATAAATTTTGGAGTTAACCACAAGAAATTATAAGCAGTTACTTTTAAAATAGTCTTTTCTCATAAAATTCATAACTCTCAATCTATACATCCAAAAATCACCATTTTTGAACACAATCAAGAAAACTCATCAAAATATCATTTCAAATTTTTCCAAAATTTTTGAAGATCAGAAAAATTACGAAACTGAAAATCATAACAACCCTTAAAATCTCTTAATATCCCTTACTATCCCTTACTATCCCTTACAATCCCTTACTATCCCTTACTATCCCTTACAATCCCTTACCTCAAAAGTGCAGTATTTCTGACTGGAATGCAAAGCCGAAGAAAACTTGCACTGATGAATAGCAACTCACCAAGTATCTAAAAACTCACAAAATATGCTTCATAATATAGAGAGAGAAAGAGAGAAAGCTTATGTTTCTGGTGTGATTTTCAATTCTAACTTAGCCCTCTATTTATAGGAAAATTTTGGTAGGTTTGACCTGCAACCTGATGGCTTTACCTGCTACTATTCCCACCCACCACATTTGAAATATAATTCAGCACATTTCTTCACCAACCACAAGTGGGGTCCACCAATTCTAGAATTTTCTACCAAAATGATAAACTCCGAAAATTCAACAATTTCTGAACCAGTCATCTCGTAAAATTCATAACAAATCATACGTTCATTTTTAACGGTTCAAAATTTGTGGACATATACTCAACTTATATATGTATAACATATCCAAAAATTACCACGATCCAACGGTCGGATTAAAAATTATAACCCCCGCAAAATATCTCAAAAACCCTGATTTTTAATACCTCCATTCCGACAAAAATACTGATAAAAACCTCAATATTAACTCCTTCATTTTTAACCACAAAAAAATATCCCTCATTTATATCCACATAAAATAAATATTTTCTTATCATATGAATCAATAATTAATTATTCACAAATAATATTACAGAATCACATTTATGACAACCAGGCCGTTCCCAGGAAAGAGGGGGCTTTCCAATAAGAATTTCTCCTTACTGGCGCGCAATTAGATGACCAAACCTCTCCTTAGACAGAACTTTCTAGACATTGCCAATAATGCTATCTAATAATACTATTCAAATAATATGAATTATTGATCTGATAAAGAAAAATACTGTGCAGCAACAATTATTGAAACAACAATAATATAAAATATCAACGCAACAATTATTGAATCAATAAAATAAAATATTGAACAGTAATTACTGTAACAATTATTGAGTAGTGCCTTCTTACGTAAGAATCAATAATTTCAAAAATACTATGCAATACCGTGTGCTACTGTGCAATAACGCGTATTACTGTATTTTAACCACCGGGTATTCCAACAGTGTTAACGGTAACAACTACGCCATTATTTGTAAAAACTCAAATTTATCGTTTTCTTCACCCGACAGTTATTCGTTATGGGGCCCACAAATAGCTGTACGAATATTCTCCGACAGAAAGAATATTCCACGACCAAACGAATATTCCCCGACAACAATGATTATTTTATAACCACTTGTTTATGTTGAAAATTTTTCACATTTCACCCATAACTTTAACTTTTATCAATTTAACCATTTACTGAATAGTAATTATAAGAAAAATTGAATACTTTTATTTCATAAAATTCGGGGTCTTACAGTGAGTCTTCACTTGACTTATCATTATCTCCACTGTCTCTAATTGAGAATTATACTTCAAGCAAACACCAAGATTATATAGGTAGTGCCCATAGATATACTCAGCAAGTGGATGAGCACAACCCTGTCTTATGATGACACGAGGTTGTATGTCATTAGACATCTTGTATGATAGTGACAAAACACCCTTCTAACGTTGGGTTCGCCTCACCCTATTTTCTTCACCAAATATAACTACTAAATGATGACCACCGTTCTATTCCCTTGTTACCCCCGCTCGACCCAGCTACACTCTTATTACCTGAAAGGAATTGTGAAGCAAAAGGGTGAGCACAACTAGCTCAGTAAAGAATGTCATGACTAAAGATAATTCAATTATCAATAGCCTTCATCAACAATAAATCAAAGATTTAGAACATATGGTAAATGATAAAAATTTCAACCATAGTTGCAGCGGAACGAGCAATCCATTAGAAGAGTCAAATAGACTATAAAGTCTATTATCTTCTCCATGTTAAAAATCCACCAACAATGTTTTATCCCTGTAACATCAATCAACAATTCTGGTCCACAATCATATGAATAACTCATAATCATAACTGTAGTTCTAAATTCCTCTTCTCATCCAGGACGATGATAATTTTCATCACCTATCTTTACTTGAAACATCAAAGATCATGGTTACACCAAATCACATTTCCTGTTCATAATCATACTAATAACTTCATCTTTGCACTACGTCCAAAGATATTCATTTGTATCACCAGTTGGTCATGTTTATCTCAACATCTGTTCATCTTTGCACTACTGGCCAAAGATATTCAATAACATGTCATCTTTGCACTACGGGCCAAAGATATTCATCAACAATTCATCTTTGCACTACAGGCCAAATATATTCATCAATATTTCATCTTTGCACTACAGGCCAAAGATATTAATATCTCAAAGAAATATATAATCATTTCAGAATTTATATAAACAATAATTATAACCATGTTGATCAATTCACCTTTACACTTAAGCTAAAGATATTCACTTATAAATTCAATGGTCATGATCATACCAGTCACAATTCAACTTTGCACTACAGGCCAAAGAGAACCCTAGTCATGATCATACCAATAATCTACCCATCTTTACACTCTAGTGAAAGAGAATTTCAACATCAGGGTTATAAAAATGTTATATATGATAATAAAATCAATATAATCAATACATAGTTTTAATCTCAAGAGTAATATTCATAACTCAACTATAATTTTATTAGAAAAAGAAACCAATTTTTATCGTGAATAGTAACTCGTGAATAGTAACTCATGAATAGTAACTCGTGAATAGTAACTCATAAATAGTAAACTCGACACAAAAAGGTAGAAATTCCACAATAAAATCCATACCAGTATTTCGGTATAATGATATTGAAAGAATAATATTTCTTAAGCTTATAAACAATTTATTTAAATTGTTTACACTTTACTAAATAATGCATTTAATCATTCTAAAATACCAAACTCATAAGATTTTGTCACCAATAATCAAAACCCTCATCAAAAATCTGCATATACCTCATATAGGATTCTCAAGCCATAAAATCCTATTTTCCAATTTTCTTACTTCACATAACATATTTAATTCATTTACTCATAACTAGTCCATTTTCATGAAAAATACCAAATCAGTTCCAAAAATATTTCTTTTCTAGGATTTAGCATAATATAGTCCCATATTGAACATAAATTTTTCTCAGAATTTTTAAAACTCATTTACTATTTTTCATATGGCCAAAACCACCGAATATTTAGACATTTATCAAAAATTATACTTTTATCCAAAAATTCTGAAATTTACAGAGTATACTTCTATCATACACATGTACTCCCAATAAAAATTTCATCAATTTTGGAGTTAACCACAAGGAATTATAAGCGGTTACTTTTAAAATAGTCTTTTCCCGTAAAATTCATAACTCTTAATCTATACATCCAAAAATCACCATTTTTGGACACAATCAATAAAACTCATCAAAATATCATTTCAAATTTTTTCATAATTTTTGAAGATCAGAAAAATTACGAAACTGAAAATCATAACAACCCTTAAAATCCATTACTATCCCTTACCTCAAAAGAGCAGTACTTCTGACTGGATATCGGATATGATGCTGAAGGAAACTTGCACTAATGAATAGCAACTCACCAAGTATCTAAAAACTCACAAAATATGCTTCATAATATAGAAAGAGAAAGAGAGAAAGCTTATGTTTCTGGTGTGTTTTTCAATTCTAACTTAGCCCTCTATTTATAGGAAAATTTTGGTAGGTTTGACCTGCAACCTGATGGCTTTACCTGATACTATTCCCACCCACCACATTTAAAATATAATTCAGCACATTTCTTCACCAACCACAAGTGGGGCCCACCAATTCTAGAATTTTCCACCAAAATGATAAACTCCGAAAATTCAACAATTTCTGAACCAGTCATCTCGTAAAATTCATAATAAATCATACGTTCATTTTTAACGGTTCAAAATTTGTGGGCATAGACTCAACTTATATATGTATAACATATCCAAAAATTACCACGATCCAACGGTCGGATTAAAAATTATAACCCCCGCAAAATATCTCAAAAACCCTGATTTTTAATACCTCCATTCCGACAAAAATACGGATAAAAACCTCAACATTAACTCCTTCATTTTTAACCACAAAAATATATCCCTCGTTTATATCCATATAAAATAAATATTTCTTTATCATATGAATCAATAATTAATTATTCACAAATAATATTACAGAATCACATTTATGACAACCAGGCCGTTCCCAGGAAAGAGGGGGCTTTCCAATAAGGATTTCTCCTTACTGGCGCGCAATTAGATGACCAAACCTCTCCTTAGACAGAACTTTCTAGACATTGCCAATAATGCTATCTAATAATACTATTCTAATAATATGAATTATTGATCTGATAATGGGAAATACTGTGCAGCAACAATTATTGAACAACAATAATACAAAATTTCAACGTAGCAATTATTGAATCAATAAAATAAAATATTGAACAGTAATTACTGTAACAATTATTGAGTATTGCCTTCTTACGTAAGAATCAATTATTTCAAAAATACTATGCAATACCGTGTGCTACTGTGCAATAACGCGTATTACTGTATTTTAACCACCGGGTATTCCAACAGTGTTAACGGTAACAACTACGCCGTTATTTGTAAAAACTCAAATTTGTCGTTTTCTTCACCCGACAGTTATTCTGTTATGGGGCCCACAAATGGCTACGCCGTCGTACGAATATTCCCCGACAGAAAGAATATTCCACGACCAAACGAATATTCCCCGACAACAATGATTATTTTATAACCACTTGCTTATTTTGAAAAAAAAATCATATTTCACTCATAACTTTAAACTTTTATCAATTTAACCATTTACTGAATAGTAATTATAAGAAAAATTGAATACTTTTATTTTATAAAATTCGGGGTCTTACAATCTCCCCTCCTTATGAAATTTCGTCCCCGAAATTTACGTACCTGGTATTTCAAAGAGTTGAGAATACCTTCCTTTCATTTCAAATTCCATCTTCTCTGTCATCATAATTTCTCCATTGCTCATCTCCTGTATTTCAAATAACATTCTAGAATACAGCTTCAAAACAAGTGTTAATTTAACAAATTAACATATCACATAATATCCCAATATTATGACTGACCAACAAATAAGCTTAGGTAGGACACACTAGCGAATGATTTACTCATCTCTCCCCTCCTAGTTGTATTCCCCGATCTCCGCCAGAGATCATATCCCTAAGCTCTGATACCAAATGTAACAACCCCAAAATAGGTCCATTCCACCCAACCCATTCTGAGTCGCCAAATACATGGTACAGAAAACAACTACAACTTTATTACAACAATTGTCGTGCAAAATACAACAACACATATGCTGTGAGTTTGGATACAAATATATACCAAATGTGACTCATGATCCAACCGTGGACATCACCTCACAATGACACCTTACATAAAGGTATAGTCAAAAACTGTTTTAGAAATTAGAATCTTTGGGAAGTGCTCAAGGAAACCTTCGTACATGGGAGGCCACGCGTCTAGGTTATGATAGATATCATATGGCCACAGAATTATCCTTGGTTGACCCAATAGACCCCAAAGAAAAATGAGAAGATTACTATCATATTCTTCCCAATGGTGAGTCTTCTCTTGACTTAACATTATCTTCACTGTATCTAACTGAGAATTATACTTTAAACAAACACCAAGATTATATAGGTAGTGCTCGTATATATACTCAGCAAGTGGATGAGCACATCCCTGTTTATATAGCTTTAGATAGTAACCAAGCCAACATTAGATAGTAACCAATTTATATAACTTTAGTAACCATAATATAAAACATGTTTTCAAATACATTTTGCAAGCACAACATTCAGTATTCAAACTTTGTGACAGTTTTAAGTTCAAAAATCTTAAGAAAGGTAATCAATATAGTAATTCATAGTAACCATAGGTATCTATATGCTTATAAATTTTAAACTCACATACCACAGTATTTGTATCGAAGTTGATGTTGATTTTGTATTCAACAATCACCGCAGTAATGTTTTTGGTTACTGAACTTGAAGGCGTTGTTGATTTTGTATGCTATTTTTGATCTTACAAATTCGTCGCGACAACAGGTTTCTTCTTCTCCGATTACGAGTTGCATCGCGACAGGATGCTTCGTCTTCTCCGATATCAGAGTTGTGTCGCGACAGAAGATTTTGTCTTCTCCGATTGATTTGGCGTTGATCTGTTATTGATTTGGCGTTGATCAGCTATCTCGATAACTGATGTGTAGGAGTTAATGACGTGATTTTAGCAACGTAATATTGTGTATGTTTTATTTTTGTAATTATATTGTGTGTGTTTTATTTTTGTAATTACTTTCTAATTGTTGTATATTAGTATAAAGGACCCTAAAAAATACAACGTAATAGAATTTTCATTTTTTTTAACATTAGTCTTTGGCTGTCTAGTTGTGCTTGGCTTTTTCTTCACTTTTCTTTCTTCTTTTTTTTTAATTAATACTCGCCCAGACATTTAAACATGGTCGTTGGAAGATACTATATTAAAGAAAGATATCACTCACCAAACGTTTATACTTTCTCCACGTTCTGAAAATGATAAGCAAAATATAAAGTTCACACACAAAAAGAAAAAGAAAAATAAAAAGAGAAAAAAGAGAATAAATTAAATTTTAAAATTTTTCTTACACTACAAGAAAAAACAACAAAAATTTTCGTTAGAAATGATCTTATTCCTTCAGAATAGTCGTATGCAGGCCCGACGAAATTTGTCGTCAGAGATTCGGTCTTAATAAAGTTGGTCGGGAATAAGTCTGTCGGAAATAATAATTGTCGATAGAATTACGGCCGACCAATTAGCAATCCTTCGCAAATAGTTTATTACTGACGTAAATATTTACGACGAACTAAATCCGTGGTGAAAAAGGATTTTTGGAATGGATCAGAAGTTTATATGACTACTTAACTCCTTATATTTTCGACAATCCGCAAATAGCGTATTGGAATTATGATGATCTTGACCTGAGAATAAACAATGGAGAAGGTGGCATCACTTATCTACGAGCGGAACTGTTGGGAAAAAATTACCTTCCAAATACTATTGTCTTTGATAAATTAGAAGGATAAAATATCAGCACATGCCAAAGAGATTAAATTTACAGTTCCACCAAAATAATAACCATTGCAGGAAATAATGAGTAGAAAATATCCAACCATGAGAAACCAAGATTTTACGTGGAAAACCCTCTAAAACTAAGAGGTAAAAACCACAGGACAAACTCCAAAAAATTCACTAGAATAATATGAGAGAATACAAAGATATCTTAATTTGAATACAAACCCAAATTACTTCACCACAATAACTATGTGATGGAACCCAAATAAAACACTCTTTTATTTGAACTATGTTTCTCTCTCTCTCTAAAGCTTCACAAAAGTTTTTCTCTCTCCCTCCTTTCTCTTAAACTCTCGGATGAGAGTATATGTTTTTGTTTGTGTTGGTGTGTTTTTCCCTCATGTCATGGCTGCTTTTTATAGCCGAAGAAAGGAGAAAAGGAGTAAATGAGGGGGGGGCAAAAATTCAAGGGTTGTTGGACTGTTGAATTTTCAAGGGGCTGAGCATTAAATGGGTGAAGGAAATAATGTTGATCAACAATCTCCCCCTCCAAACTCATTAGAGGAGGTAATCTCTGTGACCCTGTCACTTGGAGTCCATCCCGGCCAATTCCTTGCAAAATTCCAGCTTATCACGAGTGACAACTTTTGTTAACATGTCTGAGGGATTCTCGTCGGTATGAACTTTCTTCACTTTCATCAATTCCTTTTCCATCACTTCTCGAAGCCAGTGATAACGAACATCAATATGCTTGGTCCGATTATGATACGTGGCATTCTTGGTCAAGTCAATTGCACTCTGACTATCACAATAAACCACATATTCATCTTGTTTTAAACCCAACTCTTGGAGAAACCGTTTTAACCACAACATCTCCTTGCATGCTTTAGTAGCAGCGATGTATTCTAACTCAGTTGTAGATAAAGCAACACACTTTTGTAACTTGGACTACCATGATACTGCTCCCCCTGCAAAAGTAAACAAATACCCCAAAGTAGATGTAAGACCCCAAATTTTATGAAATAAAAATATTCAATTTTTCTTATAATTACGATTCAATAAATGGTTAAATTGATAAAAAGTTAAAGTTAAATGTGATATATGAATTTTTTTCAAAAAAAAGCAAGTGGTTATAAAATAATCATTGTTGTCGGGAAAAATTCGTTTGGTCGTAGAATATTCTTTCTGTCGGGGAATATTCGTACGACGGCGCAGCTATTTGTGGGCCCCATAACGAATAACTGTCGGATGACGATAATGATAAAAATTTAAGTTTTTACAAATAACGGCGTAGTTGTTACCGTTAACACTGTTGGAATACCCGGTGGTTAAAATACAGTAATACGCGTTATTGCACAGTAGCACACGGTATTGCATAGTATTTTTGAAATTATTGATTCTTACGTAAGAAGGCACTACTCAATAATTGTTACAGTAATTATTATTTAATATTTTATTTTATTGATTCAATAATTGCTACGTTGAAATTTTATATTATTGTTGTTCAATAATTGTTGCTGCACAGTATTTTCCATTATCAGATCAATAATTCATATTATTTGAATAGTATTATTAGATAGCATTATTGGCAATGTCTAGAAAGTTCTGTCTAAGGAGAGGTTTGGTCATCTAATTGCGCGCCACTAAGGAGAAATCCTTATTGGAAAGCCCCCTCTTTCCTGGGAACGGCCTGGTTGTCATAAATGTGATTCTGTAATATTATTTGTGAATAATTAATTATTGATTTATATGATAAGAAAATATTTATTTTATGTGGATATAAATGAGGGATATATTTTTGTGGTTAAAAATGAAGGAGTTAATGTTGAGGTGTTTTATCAGTATTTTTATCGGAATGGAGGTATTAAAAATCAAATCAGGGTTTTTGAGAAATATTGCGGGTGTTATAATTTTTAATCCGACCGTTGGATCGTGGTAATTTTTGGATATGTTATACATATATAAGTTGAGTATATGTCCACAAATTTTGAACCGTTAAAAATGAACGTATGATTTATTATGAATTTTACGAGATGACTGGTTCAGAAATTGTTGAATTTTCGGAGTTTATCATTTTGGTGGAAAATTCTAGAATTGGTGGGCCCCACTTGTGGTTGGTGAAGAAATGTGCTGAATTATATTTCAAATGTGGTGGGAGGGAATAGTAGCAGGTAAAGCCATCAGGTTGCAGGTCAAACCTACCAAAATTTTCCTATAAATAGAGGGCTAAGTTAGAATTGAAAATCACACCAGAAACATAAGCTTTCTCTCTTTCTCTCTCTATATTATGAAGCATATTTTGTGAGTATTTAGATACTTTGAGAGTTGCTATTCAGTGCAACTTTCCTTCGGCTTTGCATTCCAGTCAGAAGTACTGCTCTTTTAAAGTAAGGGATTGTAAGGGATAGTAAGGGATAGTAAGGGATAGTAATGGATTTTAAGGGTTGTTATGATTTTCAGTTTCGTAATTTTTCTGATCTTCAAAAAAAAATTCTGGAAAAATTTGAAATGATATTTTGATGAGTTTTCTTGATTGTGTCCAAAAATGGTGATTTTTGGATGTATAGATTAAGAGTTATGAATTTTATGAGAAAAGACTATTTTAAAAGTAACCGCTTATAATTCCTTGTGGTTAACTCCAAAATTGATGAAATTTTTATTGGGAGTACATGTATATGATAGAAGTATACTCTGTAAATTTCAGAATTTTTAGACAAAAGTACAATTTTTGATAAATGTCTAAATATTCGGCTATTTTGGCCATATGAAAAATAGTAAATGACTTTTAAAAATTCTGAGAAAAATATATGTTCACTATGGGACTATATTATGCTAAATCCCAGAAAAGAAATATTTTTGGAACTGATTTGGTATTTTTCATGAAAATGGTCTAGCTATGAGTAAATGAATTAAATATGTTTTGTGAAGAAAGAAAATTAGAAAATAGGATTTTATGGCTTGAGAATCCTATATGAGGTATATGCAGATTTTTGATGAGGATTTTGGTTATTGATGATGAAATTGTAAGAGTTGGCATTTATGATGATTAAATGCATTAATTAGTAAAGTGTAAACAATTAAAATAAATTGTTTATAAGCTTAAGAAAAATTATTCTTTCAATATCATTATACCGAAATATTGGTATGAATTTTATTGTAGAATTTATATCTTTTGTGTCGGGGTTACTATTCATGAGTTACGAATATTACTCTTGAGATTAAAACTATATGTTGATCACATTATTTTTATCATCATATATAATATTTTTATAACCCTGATGTTAAAATTCTCTTTCACTGGAGTGTAAAGATGGGTAGATTATTGGTATGATCATGACTAGGGTTCTCTTTGGCCTGTAGTGCAAAGTTGAATTGTGACTGGTATGATCATGACCATTGAATTTATAATTGAATATCTTAAGCTTAAGTGCAAAGGTGAATTGATCAACATGGTTATAATTATTGTTTATATAAATTCTGAAATGATTATATATTTCTTTGAGATATGAATATATTTGGTCTGTAGTGCAAATATGAACTGTTGATGAATATTTTTGATCTGTAGTGCAAATATGAACTGTTGATGAATATCTTTGGCCTGTAGTGCAAAGATGAACTGTTGTTGAATATCTTTGGCCAGTAGTGCAAAGATAAACTGTTGACGAATATCTTTGGCCCGTAGTACAAAGATGAAATTATTAGTATGATTATGAACAAGAATTGTGATTTGGTATAACCATGATCTTTGATGTTTCAGGTAAAGACAGGTGATGAAAATATTCTTCGTCCTAGGTGCGAAGAAAAATTTAGAATCACAATTATGATTATGAGTTATTCATATGATTGTGGAAAGGAACTGTTGATTGATGTTACAGGGATAAAACATTGTTGATAGATTCTTAACATGGAAGAGATAATGGACTTTATGGTCTATTTGACTCTTCTAATGGATTGCATGTTCCGCTGCAACTATGGTTGAAATTTTTTTATCATCTACCATATGTTCTAAATCTCTGATTTATTATTGATGAAGACTATTGATAATTTATTTATCTTTAGTCATGATATTCTTTACTGAGCTAGTTGTGCTCACCCTTTTGCTTCACAATTCCTTTCAGGTAATAAGAGTGTAGCTGGGTCGAGCGGGGGTAACAAGGGAATAGAACGGTGGTCATCATTTAGTAGTTATATTTGGTGAAGAAAATAGGGTGAGGCGAACCCAACGTTGGAAGGGTGTTTTGTCACTATCATACAAGATGTCTAATGACATACAACCTCGTGTCATCATAAGACATGATTGTGCACATCCGCTTGCCGAGTATATCTATGGGCACTACCTATATAATCTTGGTGTTTGTTTGAAGTATAATTCTCAATTAGGGACAGTGGAGATAATGATAAGTCAAGAGAAGACTCACCATTGGGAAGAATATGATAGTAATCTTCTCGTTTTTCTTTGGGGTCTATTGGGTCAACCAAGGATAATTCTGTGGCCATATGATATCTATCATAACCTAGAGGCGTGGCCTCCCATGTACGAAGGTTTCCTTGAGCACTTCCCAAAGATTCTAGTTTCTAAAACAGTTTTTGACTATACCTTTATGTAAGGTGTTATTGTGAGGTGATGTCCACGGTTGGAACATGAGTCACATTTGTATATATTTGTATCCAAACTCACAGCATATGTGTTGTTGTATTTTGCACGACAATTGTTGTAATAAAGTTGTAGTTATTTTTTGTACCATGTATTTGACGACTCAGAATGGGTTGGGTGGAATGGACCTATTTTGGGGTTGTTACAGTAGACTTCTTATCTTCAGAACCTGTCATGTCTACAACTGTAAAACCCTCCAAGACTGGACTCGTACTACCAAAAACCAAACATAAACTGGAAGTAGCTTTCAAGTATCTGAGAATCCACTTAACTGTTTCCCAATGTTCTCTGTCAGGATTTGACAAATACCTACTCACAACGCCAACTGCATGAGCAATATCTGGCCGCGTATAAACCATTGCATACATAAGACTCCCTACAGTAGAGGAGTAAGGAACTGCTACCATATCATCTCTCTCTTCCTTGGTAGAAGGACACATGCACTTTGTCAACTTAATATGACTAGCCAGTGGTGTGCTAACTGGTTTAGCATCACCCATGTTGAACCTTGCAAGCACCCGCTCAACATACTTCTCTTGTGACAACCACAACCTCTTGGCTTTCCTGTCACAAACAATCTTCATACCCAAAATCTTTTTAGCTGGACCTAAGTCCTTCATATCAAAGGACTTGAACAACTCACCCTTGAGCCTTCAAAATCATATCAGCATCCTGCCCAACTATTAGCATATCATCTACATATAGCAACAGGATAACGAAGTTACCATCCGGGAACCTTTTAGTATACACACAATGATCTGCAACTGTTCTATTGTAACCTTGATCCACCATAAATGAATCAAACTTCATGTACCACTGAAAACCAAGTGTTCTTTCCTTTTAACTTGCAAATCCCTCTGGCTATTCCATGTAGATTTCTTCCTTCAAATCACCATGAAGAAAAGCAGTCTTCACATCCAACTGCTGAAGCTCAAGATCCATACTAGCTATTAACCCCAGCACTACTTGAATAGAAGTCATCTTCACAACTGGAGAAAAAATCTCATCGAAGTCAATACCTTGCTTTTGAGCAAAACCATTGACGACTAATCGAGCCTTGTACTTCACTAGTTTTTTACTATCCTTCTTAAGCTTAAACACCCATTTGTTCTTCAATGCTTTCATTCCATTCGGAAGTTTAATTAACTCATAGGTGTGATTCGTGTACAAAGAATCCATCTCATCCTGCATAGCTTTCAGCCAATTGCCCTTCTCCTTATGAGTCTTGACTTCCTGAAAATCCTCTGGCTCCCCCTCCTCAGCAACTAAAAGATATTCAAATGAAGGATATCTGACTGGTGGCACATGTTCTCTAGTGAATCTTCTTAGCTGAGGTTCTTCAATGTCAAGTTGCTCCCCCTGATCAACACTCTCTGCATCTGACCCATCACCATCGTGCAAATCTGTATCGGTTATATCTTCATTCTGACCTCCTTCTCTAACTGTGGCATTCTATACTGAAGATGGAACTTTGCTGAGGTCTGGAACTCTATTATCTCTGGGCTGTGTAGCATTATCAAAATGCTCATAATTTTGGTGCTCATAAAACACCATATCTCTGCTATTGAATAATTTTCTCTGCACTGGATCCTATAATCGGTATCGAAACTCTGCATCTTCATAGCCAACAAATACACATGGAGTAGACTTGTCATCAAGTTTCGATCTTTGTTCCTTGGGGATATGTGCAAAAGTCTTGCACCCAAATACCCTCAAATAAGAATAATACAAATCCTTACCACTTCAAATCTTTTCTGGAATCTAAAAATCCAATTGTGCTGATGGAGATCTATTAATCAGGTAACAAGCAGTACAAACAGCTTCACTCCAGAATGACTTAGGCAGTTTAGCCATTCTCAATATCCATAACACTCTCTCAATAATAGTGTGACGTTCATTCTCTCAGCCACACCATTATGCTGTGGGGGTACCAGGAACAGTCTCCTCATGCCGAATGACATGCTTACTGCAATATTCAGCAAACTCTTTAGAAGTGTATTCCCCTCCGTTGTCACTATGAAGACACTTCAATGATTTTCCAGTCTCCCTTTCAACCATAGCATGAAAACTCTAAAAATGCTGGAATACCTGGTCTTTTGTTCTCAACAAAAATACCCACACCTTTCGCGAAGCATCATCAATAAAGGTTACAAAGTACCTATTTCCACCCAAAGACTCAACCTCAATGGGTCCACATACATTAGAATATACTCTCTCTAGTAGCTCTGATTTATTTTAGTTGAACTACTAACAGAAACTCTATGTTGTTTCCCAAACAAACAACAATCATAAGGGCTTAAAACAGTACCTTTACCAAAAGGAATGAGTGACCTTTTTGCTAATAACTGCAACCCTTTCTCACTCATGTGGCCAAGCCTCTTATGCCATAAGTTTGGTGAAGAGTCATCCTCAACTGCATTCAACTCACTAGAACACACCTTCGCATGAGTCTTGTACAACGAACAACAAGTAACACCTCTTTCAATCACCATAGAGCCTTTGGTAAGCTTCCACTTTCCACATCCAAAGTGATTCTCATAGCCTTCTCTATCCAAGGCCAAGCCAGAAATCAGGTTGAGACGTAAATCTGGAACATGTCTCACATCCCTCAAGGTAACAGTGCAACCAATACCTGTCTGAATGCAAACATCACCAATTCCAATAATCTTGGACTGATCAGTATTTTCCATTCTCACATACCCAAAGTCTCCATCTTTGTAAGTTGTGAAAAATTCTCTCTTAGGTGTAGCATGATACGAGGCACCAGTATCAACCACCCAATCAACTTTCTGATCATCAACATGCAAGCATTCTTCTTCCCCAAATAAAAGAATCACAACGTCTTCGGTGATTGTGGCTGCAGTGTTCTTCTCCTCAACCTTTCCCTGCTCACCATTTTTCTGCTTGTCTAACCAGATTCTGCAATTTCTCTTGTAATGACCTTCCTTATTACAATGGAAGCATCGACACGTTTCACCTTGTCTGGTCTTTGACTTGCTCCTGTGATTTTTGCTTTTGCTACGACTTGTATCTCCTTTGCGAGATCCCCTAAAATTGTTTCTGCCCCTGTTCTCTGTGACAAGAGCATGTGTCAAAATATGCCTTGCTCCTTTCGCCTTGTCTCCTCATTATGAAGACTTTCCTTGACCATCTGCATAGTAATTTTTCCTTCTGGAGCTGAATTGCTTAAAGACACCACCAAAGTCTCCCAGCTGTTTGGAAATGAATTGAGAAGCAACAGAGCCTAAATCTCATCATCAAGATTCAACTTCATGATGGATAGCTGGTTCACCAAACCTTGAAACTCACTCATATGCTCCGATACACTACTCCCGTCATTGTACTTTAGATTCACAATTTTCCGAATGATAAAAGTTTTATTTTGTGCATTCTTCTTCTCGTACATAGACTCTAGTGTTGTCCATAAAATGTGAGCATCCGTCTCCTGCGAAACATGGTGGAACACACTTTGATCAATCCACTGTCGGATGTGACCAATAGTCTTCCTATTCATTTTATTCAAATCAGTCTCAGACTTATCTGCGGGCCTCTTTCCCTTGAGCTCCAACGGATCATACAGATCCTTGTAATAAAGGATATCCTCCATTCTGGGCCTCCAGATTAAAATATTTGAAGAGGTCAATTTAATCATGGCTCCGACTGATTCCTCCATAAAATTTATCAAAACAACCGAGCAAATAACCTTAGCTCTGATACCAGTTGTTGAGAAAAAATTACCTTCCAAATACTGTTGTCTTTGATAAATTAGACGGATAAAATATCAACATATGCCAAAGAGATTAAATTTGTAGTTCCACCAAAATAATAACCATTGCAGAAAATAATGAGTAGAAAATATCCAACCATGAGACACCAAGATTTTACGTGAAAAACCCTCTAAAATTAAGAGGTAAAAACCACGGGACAAACTCCAAACAATTCACTAGAATAATTTGAGAGAATACAAAGATATCTTAATTTGAGTACAAACCCAAATTACTTCACTACAATAACTATGTGATGGAACCCAAATAAAACACACTTTTATTTGAACTATGTTTCTCTCTCTCTCTCTAAAGCTTCACAAAAGCTTTTCTCTCTCCCTCCTTTCTCTTAAACTCTCGGATGAGAGTATATGCTTTTGTTGGTGTTGGTGTGTTTTTTCCTCATGTCATGGCTGCCTTTTATGTTGACCAACAGAAATATGAGGTAGAACGTACTTCAAAAATAGTTTTCGCAAGTTGGTTCTTATGAAAACGCAAGTTGATCTTCACAACTTATTCAAGCATGAGCAAAGCATCCCGCCTCTATCACTCTCGTCAAACATGTGATCGAGTCGATGGTGCTTGATAATTTGTTTGACCCCAAATAGTGGGTAAAAATATAAATAGATAAAATTTAAATACACTCATGTCCAAATTTTATATTTAATTTTCATGTCCACCTAAAATAATTCTTCTTAGCGTAGTGAGTCCCAATTTATAGTCTCATCTCTTGTTTCATATAATATATTATTATCATTTATTTATTTATTTATTTTATAATTAACTTTATAAATGAATAAACGACTCTAATGTCCACCGCCCCCTCCTTCTCCTCTTCCCAATTGTCTCATTTTCAACTTATCTTCACACGGCCACATGTGTAAGTAACCCTCCAGGGTCATCGTGCTTTCCTTGGTCTTCTTACTTTCTATCTTGATTTTTAATACGTGAACAGAAAAAAATATCAGTATATTTAAATTTCATCTATTTTTGTTTTGAGTCTCAATAGATAGTAAAAATATAAATAAATAAAATTCAAATATACTTATATTCAATTTTTCTGTCCACATAAAAGATGTGATGTCCCCAAAATAAATCTACACAACCTATTCTGAGTCACCAAATACATGGTACAAAATCCAAATACTAACTTCCTATTTACAATAATTAACTGTCGTGTAAAATACGATAAAATATAAGATGTTAGTTTCAATACAAATATTGTCCCGTAGACAATATCTAAACTCAAATAAAATCCTCATTATAATTATTGTCACACTATTTTATAGAATAGTGAGGACTACTATAGTAACCCTCTTGGACCATCACTCCATTTCTCGACTAGTCTCAGCTATATTCTCATTTCCTGAAGAGAACAATAAAAAAATGGGTGAGCTCAACTAGCCTAGTAAAGAATATTATGACTAAGATAACGTATAACAAATTATCATTAGTTCTCAACAAGAAAAAATCTGATAGAATACAATAGACAATAAGTTTTAGATCAACAACTATAGCGAAAATAACAATCCATTAGAAGAGTCAAGTAGAGTATGATGTCTACTATCTTCTATGATTTAAAAATTCATCATCAATATTTTATCCATGTAACAACAATCAATAATTGTTCCACAGTGGTACTGGTATTGCATAGTAGCACACGTTATTGTACAATATCTCTGATTATTGATGCTTACGTAAGAAGTCACTCAGTTTCATTCAATAATTGCCACAATAGTTGTTGTATAGTATCTCATATTATTGATTCAATTATTGTCAAAGTATCATCTGCATAATATTTTATATTATTATTATTTGCATTATTGACAATGTCTAAAAAGTTCTATGTTGAAAGATTAAAAATGTGATGATTCAAGATAAGTGATTTGTAGTAGATATTTATTCAATTTTCGATATAAATAGAGGGGTTTGCATGTCATGAAGAGTTTGTTGTAAGTTTAGCTTATTATTCCATGGACCCCCGCGCCACCTTCAGGTCAAGATCGGCCTGCCCCGCCGGAGCCTGACAGGTCATACACGTTGTAAGACCCCGAATTTTATGAAATAAAAGTATTCAATTTTTCTTATAATTACTATTCAGTAAATGGTTAAATTGATAAAAGTTTAAAGTTATGGGTGAAATGTGAATATTTTTTTTCAAAATAAGCAAGTGGTTATAAAATAATCATTGTTGTCGGGAAAAATTCGTTTGGTCGTAGAATATTCTTTCTGTCGGGGAATATTCGTACGACGGCGCAGCTATTTGTGGGCCCCATAACGAATAACTGTCGGATGACGATAATGACAAAAATTTAAGTTTTTACAAATAACGGCGTAGTTGTTACCGTTAACACTGTTGGAATACCCGGTGGTTAAAATACAATAATACGCGTTATTGCACAGTAGCACACGGTATTGCATAGTATTTTTGAAATTATTGATTCTTACGTAAGAAGGCACTACTCAATAATTGTTACAGTAATTATTATTTAATATTTTATTTTATTGATTCAATAATTGCTACGTTGAAATTTTATATTATTGTTGTTCAATAATTGTTGCTGCACAGTATTTTCCATTATCAGATCAATAATTCATATTATTTGAATAGTATTATTAGATAGCATTATTGGCAATGTCTAGAAAGTTCTGTCTAAGGAGAGGTTTGGTCATCTAATTGCGCGCTAGTAAGGAGAAATCCTTATTGGAAAGTCCCCCTCTTTCCTGGGAACGGCCTGGTTGTCATAAATGTGATTCTGTAATATTATTTGTGAATAATTAATTATTGATTTATATGATAAGAAAATATTTATTTTATGTGGATATAAATGAGGGATATATTTTTGTGGTTAAAAATGAAGGAGTTAATGTTGAGGTTTTTATCAGTATTTTTGTCGGAATGGAGGTATTAAAAATCAGGGTTTTTGAGATATTTTGCGGGGGTTATAATTTTTAATCCGACCGTTGGATCGTGGTAATTTTTGGATATGTTATACATATATAAGTTGAGTATATGTCCACAAATTTTGAACCGTTAAAAATGAACGTATGATTTGTTATGAATTTTACGAGATGACTGGTTCAGAAATTGTTGAATTTTCGGAGTTTATCATTTTGGTGAAAAATTCTAGAATTGGTGGGCCCCACTTGTGGTTGGTGAAGAAATGTGCTGAATTATATTTCAAATGTGGTGGGTGGGAATAGTAGCAGGTAAAGCCATCAGATTGCAGGTCAAACCTACCAAAATTTTCCTATAAATAGAGGGCTAAGTTAGAATTGAAAATCACACCAAAAACATAAGCTTTCTCTCTTTCTCTCTTTCTCTCTCTATATTATGAAGCATATTTTGTGAGTTTTTAGATACTTGGTGAGTTGCTATTCATCAGTGCAAGTTTCCTTCAGCATCATATCCGATATCCAGTCAGAAGTACTGCTATTTTGAGGTAAGGGATTGTAAGGGATTGTAAGGGATAGTAAGGGATTTCAAGGGGTGTTATGATTTTTAATTTCGTAATTTTTCTGACCTTCAAAAATTCTAGAAAAATTTGAAATGATATTTTGAGGAGTTTTCTTGATTGTGTCCAAAAATGGTGATTTTTGGATGTATAGATTGAGAGTTATGAATTTTATGAGAAAAGACTATTTTAAAAGTAACAGCTTATAATTCCTTGTGGTTAACTCCAAAATTGATGAAATTTTTATTGGGAGTACATGTATATGATAGGAGTATACTCTGTGAATTTTAGAATTGTTAGACAAAAGTACAATTTTTGATAAATGTCTAAATATTCGGCTATTTTGGCCATATGAAAAATAGTAAATGACTTTTAAAAATTCTGAAAAAAATATATGTTCACTATGGGACTATATTATGCTAAATCCCAGAAAAGAAATATTTTTGGGACTGATTTGGTATTTTTCATAAAAATAGTCTAGTTATGAGAAAATGAATTAAATATGTTATGTGAAGTAAGAAAATTAGAAAATAAGATTTTATGGCTTGAGAATCCTATATGAGGAGGTATATGCAGATTTTTTATGAGGGTTTTGATTATTGATGATGAAATTGTAAGAGTTGGCATTTTATGATGATTAAATGCATTAATTAGTAAAGTGTAAACAATTTAAATAAATTGTTTATAAGCTTAAGAAATGTTATTCTTTCAATATCATTATACCGAAATATTGGTATAGATTTTATTGTGGAATTTTTACCTTTTTGAGTCGGGGTTACTATTCGCGAGTTACTATTCATGAGTTACTATTCACGAGTTACTATTCACGACAAAATTGATTTCTTTTTCTAACCAAATTATAGTTGATTTATGAATATTACTCTTGAGATTAAATCTATATGTTGATTATATTGATTTTATTATCATATATAACATTTTTTATAACCCTAATGATGATATTTCTCTTTGACTTGAGTGTAAAGATGGGTAGATTTTTGGTATGATCATGACTAGGGTTCTCTTTGGCCTGTAGTGCAAAGTTGAATTGTGACTGGTATGATCATGACCATTGAATTTATAATTGAATATCTTAAGCTTAAGTGCAAAGGTGAATTGATCAACATGGTTATAATTATTGTTTATATGAATTCTGAAATGATTATATATTTCTTTGAGATATGAATATATTTGGCATGTAGTGCAAATATGAATTGTTGATGAATATCTTGGGCATGTAGTGCAAAGATGGCCTGTTGATGAATATCTTTGGCCTGTAGTGCAAAGATGAACTGTTGTTGAATATCTTTGGCCCGTAGTGCAAAGATGGTTTGTTGATGAATATCTTTGGCCCGTAGTGCAAAGATGGTTTATTGATGAATATCTTTGGCCCGTAGTGCAAAGATGGATTTGTTAGTATGATTATAAACAGAAATTGTGATTTGGTATAACCATGATCTTTGATGTTTCAGGTAAAGACAGGTGATGAAAATATTCTTCGTCATGAGTGCGAAGAAAAATTTATAGTCACAATTATGATTATGAGTTATTTATATAATTGTGGAAAGGAACTGTTGAGTGATGTTACATGGATAAAATATTGTTGGTGGATTTTTAACATGGAGAAGATAATAGACTTTATAGTCTATTTGACTGTTCTGATGGATTGCTCGTTCCGCTGCAACTATGGTTGAAATTTTTATCATTTACCATATGTTCTAAATCTCTGATTTATTATTGATGAAGGCTATTGATAATTTAATTATCTTTAGTCATGATATTCTTTACTGAGCTAGTTGTGCTCACCCTTCTGTTCACAATTCCTTTCAGGTAATAAGAGTGTAGCTGGGTCGAGCGGGGGTAACAAGGGAATAGAACGGTGGTTATCATTTAGTAGTTATATTTGGTGAAGAAAATAGGGTGAGGCGAACCCAACGTTGGAAGGGTGTTTTGTCACTATCATACAAGATGTCTAATGACATACAACCTCGTGTCATCATAGGACAGAGTTGTGCTCATCCACTTGCTGAGTATATCTATGGGCACTACCTATATAATCTTGGTGTTTGTTTGAAGTATAATTCTCAATTAGAGACAGTGGAGATAATGATAAGTCAATAGAAGACTCACCATTGGGAAGAATATGATAGTAATCTTCTCGTTTTTCTTTGGGGTCTATTGGGTCAACCAAGGATAATTCTGTGGCCATATGATATCTATCATAACCTAGACGCGTGGCCTCCCATGTACGAAGGTTTTCTTGAGCATTTCCCAAAGATTTTAATTTCTAAAACAGTTTTTGACTATACCTTTATGTAAGGTGTTATTGTGAGGTGATGTCCACGGTTGGAACATGAGTCACATTTGGTATATATTTGTATCCAAACTCACAGCATATGTGTTGTTATATTTTACACGACAATTGTTGTAATAAAGTTGTAGTTGTTTTCTGTACCATGTATTTGACGACTCAGAATGGGTTGGGTGGAATGAACCTATTTTGGGGTTGTTACATTTGGTATCAGAGCTTAGGGATATGGTCTCTGGCGGAGATCGAAAAATAGAACTAGGAGGGGAGAGATGAGTAAATCCTTCGCTAGTGTGTCCTACCTAAGCTTATTTGTTGGTCAGTCATAATATCGGGATATTATGTGATATGTTAATTTGTTCAATTAACCTTTGTTTTGAAGCTGTATTCTAGAATGATATCTGAAATACAGGAGATGAGCAATGGAGAAATCATGATGACAGGGAAGATGGAATCTGAAATGAAAGCAAGGTATTCTCAACTCTTTGAAATACCAGGTACGTAAATTTCGGGGACGAAATTTCATAAGGAGGGGAGATTGTAAGACCCCGAATTTTATGAAATAAAAGTATTCTATTTTTCTTATAATTACTATTCAGTAAATGGTTAAATTGATAAAAGTTTAAAGTTATGGGTGAAATGTGAATATTTTTTTTCAAAATAAGCAAGTGGTTATAAAATAATCATTGTTGTCGGGGAAAATTCGTTTGGTCGTAGAATATTCTTTCTGTCGGGGAATATTCGTACGACGGCGCAGCTATTTATGGGCCCCATAACGAATAACTGTCGGATGACGATAACGACAAAAATTTAAGTTTTTACAAATAACGGCGTAGTTGTTACCGTTAACACTGTTGGAATACCCGGTGGTTAAAATATAGTAATACGCGTTATTGCACAGTAGCACACGATATTGCATAGTATTTTTGAAATTATTGATTCTTACGTAAGAAGGCACTACTCAATAATTGTTACAGTAATTATTATTCAATATTTTATTTTATTGATTCAATAATTGCTACGTTGAAATTTTATATTATTGTTGTTCAATAATTGTTGCTGCACAGTATTTTCCATTATCAGATCAATAATTCATATTATTTGAATAGTATTATTAGATAGCATTATTGGCAATGTCTAGAAAGTTCTGTCTAAGGAGAGGTTTGGTCATCTAATTGCGCGATAGTAAGGAAAAATCCTTATTGGAAAGCCCCCTCTTTCCTGGGAACGGCTTGGTTGTCATAAATGTGATTCTGTAATATTATTTGTGAATAATTAATTATTGATTTATATGATAAGAAAATATTTATTTTATGTGGATATAAATGAGGGATATATTTTTGTGGTTAAAAATGAAGGAGTTAATGTTGAGGTTTTTATCAGTATTTTTGTCGGAATGGAGGTATTAAAAATCAGGGTTTTTGAGATATTTTGCGGGGGTTATAATTTTTAATCCGACCGTTGGATCGTGGTAATTTTTGGATATGTTATACATATATAAGTTGAGTATATGTCCACAAATTTTGAACCGTTAAAAATGAACGTATGATTTGTTATGAATTTTACGAGATGACTGGTTCAGAAATTGTTAAATTTTCGGAGTTTATCATTTTGGTGAAAAATTCTAGAATTGGTGGGCCCCACTTGTGGTTGGTGAAGAAATGTGCTGAATTATATTTCAAATGTGGTGGGTGGGAATAGTAGCAGGTAAAGCCATCAGATTGCAGGTCAAACCTACCAAAATTTTCCTATAAATAGAGGGCTAAGTTAGAATCGAAAATCACACCAAAAACATAAGCTTTCTCTCTTTCTCTCTCTATATTATGAAGCATATTTTGTGAGTTTTTAGATACTTGGTGAGTTGCTATTCATCAGTGCAAGTTTCCTTCAGCATCATATCCGATATCCAGTCAGAAGTACTGCTATTTTGAGGTAAGGGATTGTAAGGGATTGTAAGGGATAGTAAGGGATTTTAAGGGTTGTTATGATTTTTAAATTCGTAATTTTTCTGACCTTCAAAAATTCTGGAAAAATTTGAAATGATATTTTGAGGAGTTTTCTTGATTGTGTCCAAAAATGGTGATTTTTGGATGTATAGATTGAGAGTTATGAATTTTATGAGAAAAGACTATTTTAAAAGTAACAGCTTATAATTCCTTGTGGTTAACTCCAAAATTGATGAAATTTTTATTGGGAGTACATGTATATGATAGGAGTATACTCTGTAAATTTCAGAATTGTTAGACAAAAGTACAATTTTTGATAAATGTCTAAATATTCGGCTATTTTGGCCATATGAAAAATAGTAAATGACTTTTAAAAATTCTGAGAAAAATATATGTTCACTATGGGACTATATTATGCTAAATCCCAAAAAAGAAATATTTTTGGGACTGATTTGGTATTTTTCATAAAAATAGTCTAGTTATGAGAAAATGAATTAAATATGTTATGTGAAGTAAGAAAATTGGAAAATAGGATTTTATGGCTTGAGAATACTATATGAGGAGGTATATGCAGATTGTTTATGAGGGTTTTGATTATTGATGATGAAATTGTAAGAGTTGGCATTTTATGATGATTAAATGCATTAATTAGTAAAGTGTAAACAATTTAAATAAATTGTTTATAAGCTTAAGAAATGTTATTCTTTCAATATCATTATACCGAAATATTGGTATAGATTTTATTGTAGAATTTTTACCTTTTTGAGTCGGGGTTACTATTCACGAGTTACTATTCATGAGTTACTATTCACGAGTTACTATTCACGACAAAATTGATTTCTTTTTCTAACCAAATTATAGTTGATTTATGAATATTACTCTTGAGATTAAATCTATATGTTGATTATATTGATTTTATTATCATATATAACATTTTTATAACCCTAATGATGATATTTCTCTTTGACTTGAGTGTAAAGATGGGTAGATTTTTGGTATGATCATGACTAGGGTTCTCTTTGGCCTGTAGTGCAAAGTTGAATTGTGACTGGTATGATCATGACCATTGAATTTATAATTGAATATCTTAAGCTTAAGTGCAAAGGTGAATTGATCAACATGGTTATAATTATTGTTTATATGAATTCTGAAATGATTATATATTTCTTTGAGATATGAATATATTTGGCCTGTAGTGCAAATATGAATTGTTGATGAATATCTTGGGCATGTAGTGCAAAGATGGCCTGTTGATGAATATCTTTGGCCTGTAGTGCAAAGATGAACTGTTGTTGAATATCTTTGGCCCGTAGTGCAAAGATGGTTTGTTGATGAATATCTTTGGCCCGTAGTGCAAAGATGGTTTGTTGATGAATATCTTTGGCCCGTAGTGCAAAGATGGATTTGTTAGTATGATTATAAACAGGAATTGTGATTTGGTATAACCATGATCTTTGATGTTTCAGGTAAAGACAGGTGATGAAAATATTCTTCGTCCTGGGTGCGAAGAAAAATTTATAGTCACAATTATGATTATGAGTTATTTATATGATTGTGGAAAGGAACTGTTGAGTGATGTTACATGGATAAAATATTGTTGGTGGATTTTTAACATGGAGAAGATAATAGACTTTATAGTCTATTTGACTCTTCTAATGGATTGCTCGTTCCGCTGCAACTATGGTTGAAATTTTTATCATTTACCATATGTTCTAAATCTCTGATTTATTATTGATGAAGGCTATTGATAATTTAATTATCTTTAGTCATGATATTCTTTACTGGGCTAGTTGTGCTCACCCTTCTGTTCACAATTCCTTTCACGTAATAAGAGTGTAGCTGGGTCGAGCGGGGGTAACAAGGGAATAGAACGGTGGTTATCATTTAGTAGTTATATTTGGTGAAGAAAATAGGGTGAGGCGAACCCAACGTTGGAAGGGTGTTTTGTCACTATCATACAAGATGTCTAATGACATACAACCTCGTGTCATCATAGGACAGGGTTGTGCTCATCCACTTGCTGAGTATATATACGAGCACTACCTATATAATCTTGGTGTTTGTTTAAAGTATAATTCTCAGTTAGATACAGTGAAGATAATGTTAAGTCAAGAGAAGACTCGCCATTGGAAAGAATATGATAGTAATCTTCTCGTTTTTCTTTGGGGTCTATTGGGTCAACCAAGGATAATTCTGTGGCCATATGATATCTATCATAACCTAGACGCGTGGCCTCCCATGTACGAAGGTTTCCTTGAGCATTTCCCAAAGATTTTAATTTCTAAAACAGTTTTTGACTATACCTTTATGTAAGGTGTTATTGTGAGGTGATGTCCATGGTTGGAACATGAGTCACATTTGGTATATATTTGTATCCAAACTCACAGCATATGTGTTGTTGTATTTTGCACGACAATTGTTGTAATAAAGTTGTAGTTGTTTTCTGTACCATGTATTTGACGACTCAGAATGGGTTGGGTGGAATGAACCTATTTTGGGGTCGTTACACACGTTTTTTGTGACGATGCGTTTTTGATCATATTTTCCTTATTTGACTAGATTTCTTTCATATATTTTTAGGAACTTTTATATCTTTAATAATTATAATGTTTTTAGGATACTTTTAGATTGAATTTTATTTTCAAAACAAATGGTTGATTCCTTATGGGATTCTAGGGTTTTCTTAGTTAGTATATATTAACACATGTATTACTAGAGTCCTATCTATATATTACTTGTTATTCAAATGTGATAGCCTTATCAGATTACTCGTATATATCCTGGTGGTGTAATCCCCATGTATCCAGATTGGTGTAACTTCTCACTTCTAGGATAAGGCTCATTTATATCTTCATGTAACAAATTATGTAAATCATCTATAAGTAGCATACATGGTCACCACTGTTTTGAAGTGTGACTTAACAACATTAAGACCTCTAGTACCTTTAGTATAAATAAGTCATATGAATGTAATTCATACAACAATTCAATAATATTCAGATTTAATTACTTGTGAGATTATTCTCTACTTTTGGTTCTTTAAAGAATTCCTAAGCTAATTCCTTAGTTAATTATTTCAAACACAATTTAACTTATCATATAACAATACATAGTTGTGTGTGGCGTCTTCTACCGCATTAATCGTCGACTGTACCGAGATTCCTGTTTCAATATAAACTAGGGTTTAGGCGCGTTTCATTGCTTGATCGATTGAACCAAGGTTCTCGTCTCAATATAGACGTTGGGTTAAGGTGTCGAGAGAGTTCCACTCTATCAACTGTGATACAAACGATCCGGACGATGACCACCTCATGCAAGCGTGTCGTGGATTCCATCACACTACTCATTATTAGAGGTGGTTTATGTGACGCCCCCAAATTTAGACACTCATATCTCGAATTTGGTTCGTTACGTGCTAATCCTAATATCATACTAAAATTATCAAGAACGAAATAATAGAATAATTTACATTGATATTATGACGCCCCCAAAATAGGTATACATCACCCACTCTGAGTCGCCAAATATATGGTACAGAATACAACTACAAACTTAATTATACAACTGTCATACAAAATACGATAACACAATAGCTGAGTTTTAACACGAATATATCCAAACTCAAATTCAATACTCATTATAATTAGTATCACACTATTTCACGGAATAGTGAGGACTACTAAAGCAACCATCTGGACCGTCACTCCATTCCCCGACTAGTCCCAACTATATTCTCATTTCCTGAAGAGAACAATGAAAGAAAAGGGTGAGCTCAACTAGCCCAGTAAGAAATATTATGACTAAGATAATGCATAATAAATTATCCTTAGCCTTCAATAGTATAACAACTGATAAAATACAATAGACAACAAGTTTTAGATCAACAACTGTAGCAGAATAAGCAAGCTATTAGAAGAGTCAAGTACAGCATGATATCTACTATCTTCTAAGATTTAAAAGTTTATCATCAATTTTATCGCTGAGACTCAGCTTAATAAATAATCCACATCACTGAATTATCCATGCACTATGGGCCAAAGATATCCATTAGTATCACAACCACGAATTATCCATGCACTACGAGCCAAGGATATTCATGTTTTCACCAATGGTCATGAACATGATAAACAACAATTCATCTTTGCACCCTTGGCCGAAGAGAACGCATGGTCATGATCATACCAATAACTATCCACCAATACACTACGGGCCGAAGAGAACACATGGTCATAATCATACCAATCAACAGTCCATCTATGCACTACGGGCCAAAGATGACTTTTATCACAATATAAGCTTGAGGATGATGATAATGATATAAGAATTCAATTAAATGAAGGCAAAGGATAAATTTTAAAGATTTATAGCTTAATTTATCTAGAATTCAATAATGTCCAAATTGTCAACATGATACTGCTTTGTGGAGTAAAATTCAAGAATAATATTGTATCAAAAAAGATTTGGACAGAAAAGAAATCAATTTTTCTCATGAATAGTACCCTAGGTGAATAGTAACCGAGTGAATAGTACTTTATGAATAGTACCCATAAATAGTACTTCGTGAATAGTGTCGTACGTATGAATAATGTCGTATAAATAAATAGTACCCATGAATAATACTCCGGCATGAAAAGCTTAAAATTTAACAAGAATATATAGAAAAATATCCTTGTAAAACGATACTAGATAAAGCGTAAATTTTAAGGATATTCTACTAATTTTACGGAGTATAGAAGCAATACTTCAACAAAATGAGTGTAGAATTAGGGATACGAAATGAAATAATATTACTTACATTCTACAAAGTATGGAAGAAAATATTATTTCATATGAATATTGAACAAAAATAATATTCCTTACGAATAAGAAATAAATAACATCTCTTACCTTAGTAGAAGGCTGGATACTGCAATAGTGAAATAGCATAACACTCTTCTTCTTTCTCTCTATAGCTTCTCTCTCTATAATTATTCTTGTGTGTCTTAGTGAATTGGTGAGAATGAAAGAAGAAATGAGTTTCTATTTATAGAAAAATATAGTTTCGATAATTGCACGTTTAAGGGCTCAAATTATTACAGTATAGTACCTTCATCTTTACCTCTGTTTTTAATTTAGTTCTGTAAGTATTATCAATCTTGCACCATCTCCCCTAATAGTGCATACATGTGAATCAATAGTTCCATACATGTGAGCTAACAGTAATTTGCATGTGAACCAATAACAATTAATTATTCATTTATCTGATTAATTACCCGTTTGGTCAATTTAACATCCAAAAATTAATTATTATCGAAATAAATGTCGATTTCCACTAATACTAATAATCCCAACACAATAGAAATATTTTTATCAACAATTTCATCTTTAATCAACACGAACTTATTCATCATTAATATTATAACTCACAATATTTAACAACCAGATCATTCTTAGGAAAGAGGGGGCTTTCCGATAAGGATTTCTCCTTATTGACGCACAATTAGGTGACCAAACCCCTTTCCTCGATAGAACTTTCTAGACATCGTCAATAATACAAATAATAATATGAATAACTTTGTCGTCTAAATTATTGATTTAATAATATAAAATATTGTGCAGATGATACTGTAACAATAATTGAATCAATAATATGAGAGATATTATGCAGCAATTACTGTAGCAATAATTATATAACTGAGTGACTTCTCACCTAAGCATCAATAATCAATATCGTGTGCTACTATGCAACCACGCATATTACTGTTCTTTTACCACCGGGTATTTCAACAGTTTAACGGTAAAACTTTAGCCGTTATTTTATAAAAAGATATTTCTATCGTTTTCTAACTCCGACAATACTTCTGTTGTTGGATCCACCAATGATTGTGTCGTCGTACGAATCTTCCCTGTTAGACGAATATTTCCCGACCAATCGAATATTTTATAACAGCTTGTTTACTTTGCAAAATTTTCACATATCACCCTTAACTTTAATCTTTTATCAATTTAACCATTTACTAAATAAATTAATAGTTATAAGAAAATTAAATACTTTCATTTCATAAAATTCGGGGTCCTACAATCTCCCCTCCTTATGAAATTTTCCCCCCGAAATTTACGTATGTTCCTAGTATGTCGAAAAGATGAGAATACCTCGTCAGATTCTAACTCTTGAGGTATAACCTTTGAGCATAGAATATATTCCTTCTTATCCAATATTTTAACATGCATCTCCTCATACGTTAAATCTTCTGCTATCTCGTCTAGTTCTAATTCAATAATGTGATTCAGGTCGTCCACATATTTACATAACTTTGATACGTGAAAAACTTTATGAACATGCGACATACTTGGCAATAAACTGAGTCTATAGGCCACAGTTCCTACTCGATCGAGGATTTCAAATAGACCAATAAAATCGAGAGTTGAGATTTCCTATCTTCGTTGATTCTTGCTTCTAGAATAACGCCATCTTGAACCTTCTTCTTTACATTCATCAGCTCTAAGTCTGCAGCTTGAGCTGCTTTAATTTTATCGATTAAAGTCGATTCTAATCGTATATTCCCTATCTTCACGTAGGTTCTTGGAGTCTTTAACTCTATCTCCATCTTTTATAAGTCTTACGAAATGGGTCTTTGTGTTAACAACGTCGCACTCCTAACTGCATACGATCTTCAACTCAACGTGTCAGCTACCACGTTCACTTTTTCACGATGATATTGAATGGTATGCTCGTAATCTTTAACAGCTCGAGTCAACGTCTTTGGCGCATGTTACGTTCGTTTTGGGTGAAAAAAATTTTGAGGGTTTTAGAAATGGATTTTTTACTAGAGTCAATACAAAATTCGATTTCACGCTCTAGGGGTAGGCTAGGAAGTTCTTCGGGAAATATGCCAAAAAAAATTTTATCACTAGAAATATCATTCAAAACTGTGACTCTCATCCAAGACTTGGATAACACCTCACATTGATACTTATCAACTTACCACCATTATTCACGGCGTCCCCTATTGAGAGTAGGTGCATCCCACACAAGGAAGTCACCAGCGAAAGGTTCGGGGTTCTTTACTTATGGCTTAATATGACAGTGATTGACTTTAGTTATTTGGTTACTTGAATTCGCATAACAGGTTGGTTAGAAATATAAAAGCTAACAACCTTACGAAAATAATTAATTTTAGTATGATGAGTAGCTAATCAGCCGATTCCTAAAATCACATCAAATGCAAGTACTTTCAAAGAGATAAGATTGACAAGTAACGTGAGGGTGTCGATTTGAATCAAACAAGACTTATAAACAGTGGATGCAATTAAGGTTTCTGCTAACGAAGTTTTAACAGATAAGTCAAAGTCTAATTTCTTCGGAGTTAAATTTAAACGTTGAGCGCAAGTAGGAGAAATAAAAGAATGGGTAGAACCAGTATCGAATAAGGTACAGACTTCGCAAGAGTTTATGATTAACTTACTCATGATAACTTCATTCAGGTTCCTCGAAAAACGCTCTCACTTAAACTACTGACTTTGACTTGTCTAGGACGGCCTTTGGTGTCTCCATCCCAGCTAGACTTGACTTCACTACACGACAAAATTGAGTTAGGTGACCTTCTCTTCCGCAATTGAAACACACTTTGGGTTGCGTACAGTTTGGACGGATATTGTGTCCCTCCTGTCCGCATTTGAAACATACGACCGGTGGTCATTCTTCTTCCTTAAAAACCGGTGTTGGTGCTGCTGCCGACGTCTTTACGTCATTGTTGAATCTTCTCTTCTTAAAGTTATTCCCACTTAGTTCACCTTTCCTATTATCTTGGCCATGATTACCACCGAAGTGGTTACCATTCTTGGCATGATAATTTCCTCCACGATGGTTATCATTGGTCCGATGGCCGTTGCCACCGGTATGATTATTATCGTGTTGTTGGTCGTTACCTTTTGGTTGGGTTGACTCATTATCGCGCTCCAATAACTGAGCCCTATTCACAACATCTGAATATAAACAAAGTTTGTGAGAAATGAGGTATTGACGTATTTCGGGTTTCAAACCTCTTAGAAATATTCGCATCATTCGCTCCTTATTATTGACTAAATGGGATGCAAACCGGGATAACTCCGCAAACTTAGTCTCGTACTGCGATACGGTCTTATTATTTTCCTCCAGCTTGATGAATTCAACCTCCTTCATGTGATGAATACTTTCGAGAAAGTACTTGTCATTGAATAATTCTTAGAACTTCTCCCAAGACATTTTCAGTGCGGCAGGCTGAGTACGTTTTACAGATTTTCACCAATAATCTGCTTCTTCACGCAACATAAAGGTGGCGAAGGGAACCTTTTTCTCCTCTGAGCATTCCAAGATATCAAATATCTTGGTGATCTGTTTTATCCACGTCTCCGCCTTAAGTGGTTCTGACTTTCCTAAAAACTTCGGCGGTCCTAGCTCCTTGAACTGCTTAGTGGTGACCAGCAGTGAGTTGTCAGTGTTTTCACCTGCATTTTGAACAGGAGTCTCTCTCGTTTGGTTTTGCATAAATTCTAAAAAGTTCCTAAACATACCATCGTTCGTCATTTGGTCAGTGTTGTTGTTTACATGAGGATTATTGCCTTCCTAATGCACATTATCCTAGTTATTGATCATCGGTGACTCAATAGTCTCATGTGCTTCATTTCTTATCTCAACATTTTCAGATGACATTCTTAAACACTGTCACAAAATAAGGGTTAATTGACATGCCATATATTATCCCTATACTCTGACCGACCAATTAAATAAACAAATAACTTAGGTAGGTCATACTAGCGAAGGATTAACCCGTCTCTCCCCTCCTAGTTCTAGTTTCACATCTCAGCTAGGGATCATATCCCTAAGCTTAGATACCAACTATGACACCCCCAAAATAGGTATACATCACCTACTCTGAGTCGCCAAATACATGGTATAAAATACAACTACAAACTTAATTATACAACTGTCGTGCAAAATACGACAACACAATAGCTGAGTTTTAACACGAATATTATCTTCTAGACAATATCCAAACTCAAATTCAATACTCATTACAATTATTACCACACTATTTCACAGAATAGTGAGGACAACTAAATCAATCATCTGGACCATCACTCCATTCCCCGACTAGTCCCAGCTATATTCTCATTTCCTGAAGAGAACAATGAAAAAAAAGGGTTAGCTCAACTAGCCCAGTAAGAAATATTATGATTAAGATAATGCAGAATAAATTATCACTAGCTTTCAACAGTATAACAACTGATAGAATATAATAGACAACAAGTTTTAGATCAACAACTGCAGCGGAATAAGCAATCCATTAGAAGAGTCAAGTAGAGCATGATATCTACTATCTTCTCAGATTTAAAAGTTTGTCATCAATTTTATCATTGAGACTCAGCTTAATAAATAATCCACATCACTGAATTATCCATGCACTACGGGCCAAGGATATTCATTAATATCACAACCACGAATTATCCATGCACTACGGGCCAAGGATATTCGTGTTTTCACCAATGGTCATGAACATGCCAAACAACAATTCATCTTTGTACCCTTGGCCGAAGAGAATGCCTGGTTATGATCATACCAATAACTGTCCACCAATACACTACGGGCCAATGAGGACTTTTATCGTATCATTTGTAACATTACAGGTAATGATTATATCGAATGATCCCTGATCATAATCATACCAATCAACAGTCCATCTATGCAGTACGGGCCAAAGATGACTTTTATCACAATATAAGCATGAGGATGATGACAATGATATAAGAATTCAATTAAATGAAAGCAAAGGATAAATTTTAAAGATTTATAATTTAATTTATCCAGAATTCAATAATGCCCAAATTGTCAACAGATACTGCTTTGTGGAGTAAAATTCAAGAATAATATTGTATCAAAAATGATTTGGACAGAAAAGAAATCAATTTTTGTCATGAATAGTACCCCGGATAAATAGTACTCGAGTGAATAGTATCCCGTAAATAGTACTTTATGAATAGTACCTGTGAATAGTACTTTATAAATAGTTCCCATGAATAGTACTTCTTGAATAGTGCCATACGTATGAATAGTGTCGTATAAATTAATAGTATCCATGAATAGTACTCCGGTATGAAAAGCTTAAAATTTAACAAGAATGTACAGAAAAATATTCTTGTAAAACGATACTAGATGAAGCGCAAATTTCAAAGATATTCTACTAATTTCACAGAGTATAGAAGCAATACTTCAACAAAATGAGTGTAGAATTAGGGATACGAAACGAAATAATATTACTTACATACTACATAGTATGGAAGAAAATATTATTTCATACGAATATTGAACAAAAATAATATCCCTTACGAATAAAAAATAAATAACATCTCTTACCTTAGTAGAAGGCTGGATACTGCAATAGTGAAGTAGCAGAATACTCTTCTTCTTTCTCTCTATAGCTTCTCTCTCTATAATTGTTCTTGTGAGTCTTAGTGAATTGGTGAGAATGAAAGAAGAAATAAGTTTCTATTTATAGGAAAACATAGTTTCGAGAATTGCACGTTTAGGGGCTCAAATTATTACAGTATGGTACCTTCATCTTTACCTCTATTTTTAATTTAGTCCTGCAAGTATTATCAATCTTGTACCACCTCCCCTAATAGTACATACATGTGAACCAATAGTTCCATACATGTGAACCAACAGTAATTTGCATGTGAACTAATAGCAATTAATTGCTCATTTATCTGATTAATTGCCCGTTTGGTCAATTTAACATCCAGAAATCAATTATTATCGAAATAAATATCGATTTTCCCTAACACTAATAATCCCAATACAATGAAAATATTTTATCAATAATTTCATCTTTAATCAACACGAACTTATTCATCATTAATATTATAACTCATAATATTTAACAACCAGATCATTCCTAAGAAAGAAGGGGCTTTCCGATAAGGATTTCTCCCTATTGGCGCGCAATTAGATGACCAAACTCCTTTCCTCGACAGAACTTTCTAGACATCGTCAATAATATAAATAATAATATGAATAACTTTGTCGTCTCAATTATTGATTTAATAATATAAAATATTATGCAGATGATATTGTGACAATAATTGAGTTAATAATATGAGAGATATTATGCATCAATTATTGTAGCAATAATTTTATAACTGAGTGACTTCTCACGTAAGCATCAATGTTCAATACCATGTCCTACTATGCAACCACGCGTATTACTGTTCTTTTACCACCTGGTATTTCAACAATTTAACGGTAAAACTTTCGCCGTTATTTTATAAAAAGATATTTCTGTTGTTTTCTAACTCCAACAATACTTCTGTTGTGGGATCCACCAATGATTGTGCCGTCGTACGAATCTTCCCTGTTAAACAAATATTCCCCCGACCAATCGAATATTTTATAACAACTTGATTACTTTGCAAAATTTTTATATATCACCATTAACTTTAACATTTTATCAATTTAACCATTTACTAAATAAAATAATAATTATAAGAAAATTGAATACTTTCATTTCATAAAATTCGGGGTCTTACAGATATAATATAAATATTCGCGTCCCAAGGTCTCGTGATCGTTACTACAACATTTCAGTAACTATAAACTCAAACATAACTTAAACATAATTTTATCATCCTTTAATACAACATTAAGCATAACAATAATAATAATAATAATTCTACACTTAAAGGACTAAGCTATTCTATAGTCTTGCCCTTTCTTTTGTCCTTTCCTGAAGTATCGTCTTACTCTGCCTTAACTGTAATATTTTTAGGAAAGCAAGAATGAGCAACAAGTTTGCTCAGCAAGTAATATAACAATAAGAATAAGCAGTTATAGCGTTTGAATCTCAAAGGTATAACAGTAAATGATAGTTCAAGGATAACAAGAAGTATTAAGAGTTCTGAATAAGTGTCGCTATAGACTGAAGGATATCAATAAGGTTTCAAAGTTTAATCATTTCAAAGTTCAATAAGAATGAACATTGAGCAGTCACTAGGGACTAAGAACTCTTGCTAGAATTAACAGTATTATACTGTAAATCCAAAATAAACGAGTACAATAGGTGATCAGCCTAAAGTACCCTACGTTATGCATAACATTTAAACATGCTAGTATGTGTGCTCGTCGGTTTCCCGACAATTATATAATTTCTCCTTCAATGAGGGTTGTTCATCTTAATAGATTTACGAGAGTCTGCACCAAGTCAATTGGTTTAGATAGCTTTCTAACACATGATAATAGTCTAGCTGAATCAAAGGCTTAGACAACTTTTATAATGCATTTAAGAACGATAAGTTAATGCTTGCAACAACGTCAAGGTATACAAATGATTTTCGAATAGTAATAGATATTTGCTCATTATAAATATGGTTGATATGGCAACCATTCGGATTATACAATATATACAGTGTAAGAATTAGGGAACTTGCAATAATGTAGAAAGTTTAAGGTGAGAGACTTGCTTGAGTCGTTGACTATTCTCGACTTTCACTTCTTATCCTTTGAATAACCTATTGTTATCGTAACGGTTAATCTCTATCAACCCATAAATATAAATCTTAATCGATCTAACAAATAGCCTTAAATAGCTAAGATTTCATAAATCTAGTTGTTCTATTAATTATCTTTCTAATCATCATCTCCTTCATTCTATTTATTTCATAAGATAATCTTTTGTTGTTCGTTTAAGGTTTTACGCCTTCTTATAATGTAAGGTATTTGTTTCTTTGAGTAATTACCATTTCTATATTATTAGTGCACCATACCTTGGTATTTACCTTAATTCGTAATTAGAATTATCTCTTTATATCGTTCTAATTATTTATGTTTTTAATAGTCCACAATTTAATAGTCTTCAAAGTATTTAGAAATTTTAATTATCCATAATCAAAATATTATTTAACGTCTTTATTCATATCATACTTAAAACTATTCAGTTGCAAATGTTTAATTAAAGCTTAGGAATTCCTTAATATCATTTTTAACTAATTTACAATTAAATTTATTTTAATTGTTTAATCATATATCTTTAATTAACATAACCTCTTAATATTACATTAATATTTATTTATTATTGAAGTCATAATTTATTTTAGACCCCGTTTGACCCGACCCAGTCAACGGTGAAAGGGGTCCGACGCGAGGCGCGTCGATTCAGGCCTAAAGACAGCGCGGGTCGCGCTACACCTGCAGAAGTTCTGGTTCGACCCTAGCACGGGGCGCGCTACATTTTACTCTAAGGCAGCGCGGGGCACGCCGGTATGACAGAAAATCTTAACAATGTTTCGAACATTTTGAGTTTCTTTATTCAATCTTGCATAACTTGTTCATTTTATAACCAAATAAGTTCAAACCACTCTCATTATTTTGTAAACTTACATATCTTCGATATTAGATTTCTTAAGTCACCTTTCAACATCTTTGGATAGTCACATTTAATTGACTTCCAATCTAGAGTTCATACTTGGACATGTTTCGCTTATACGTTTTGTTACGAGTTAGCTTTAAGTCTGAATCCGACGATTCCACTAGGGTTATGTTTGTTTTTCATATATGTTCAATGTAATATTCTTGGATTATACACATAGCTTACACATTGTATGACATTAATCACATTTATCAAACTTTCAAGTATATTAAGCTAGGTTTCATGCTCACATGCATTTTTGTTATTCATTTGGTTTTATTATCACATAGAAGGCATGTATATCACATATACTACTTCCTATACTACTTCCAATACTCATCCTTATACCTGTAGATCCATCATGATCACACAACACACAAACCTCCCACAATCAAGTATGCATTTCTTACTTGAAATCATAACTAACCTATTTGACAAAAATATGTAATAGATAGTGAACCTACCTCTTATAGTGGCTTTCTTTCTCTTGGCTAGGAACTTTGAGTATACCTCCACCTTGATTCCTTCTTCTAGGTTTTCCCTTGAACCACCAATTCACAAGAATTTCTCTAAGTTTCCACCTTTTCTCTCTAAATTTTCTCTAGATCTCTATATCTCCCAACACTTAGGATTTTTGACAAATGAGAAGATGAATTAAGAGATTGTTATTTATAGAGGAATCATTAACCAATTAGCTAGGATATTAACCAAGGGTAAGAGTGAAGTTGGTGAAAAGTTCCACCAACCACTATTCCTAGTATTCACATAATCATCCCCCCCCCCCCCACGGATCTTGCTTGCGAGCTCAATTAGCTAAAAAAATCAGCATTTTGGCAAGGGAAGAGGGGGGTGGGCAGTTGGGAGGGGTATTAGGGCTAGGCTAGGCTTTTTATTTACCTATTATACAAAGTGCTATCAAGTGTAGGTCTATATACACACATATATGTATATATACCCATATACATACTCCCACATATATACCTACATGTACATGTATATAAATACATATATCTACCATCCATACATTACATATTGGGTTAGGTACAAATGCTAGTACACTATGGACAACATTATTCTAGTACATTTATTGTTTGGGTCACACTTTTCAACTCTTGCAAGCATGTCACATTAATAAGGTTGGGCTTTGATATACCCTTGGTTCAATACTTCATTAAGTTATCTGTTAATTAATCTCATTAAGAAATTAATTATGCCACAAAAGGCTTAACACTTATGCTTAATTAATCATAACCAAGCTTATCATCATTATCAATATATTTCTTAACCCTTTCATACATGATTCAATTTGTATTGAATTATTAGTCACATGCCACACACACACACACACACACACACACACACACACACACACACACACACATATATATATATATATATATATATATATATACACACACACACACACACAATTGTGTATTACACAGTTGGACTATAGCGACGGGTTTTTTGGGCTATGGCGACGGTTCATCCGTCACTGTAGCCCAGAATATATATGGTGATAGGTGAACTCGTCGCCATAGCCCGAAAAACCGTCGTCATAGCCTACTGTGTACTACACAATTGTATACATATATTTTTCTCATATATATGCACACAAACATTGCAAATACCTTTGTTTTATTACTAAAGTTATTTATAAATTTATCGGGTATTACGGTTTATATTTAAGTACTACCTTGAACTTTATATTTCAATAGTACGTGCATTTTTTTCGTGCAAATACTAGGGGCAAATCAGCAGCTAGAAACCAGGCCACTAGCTGCATCGATCCTTCAACGTATTCAAATTTCTAAGCCAGATTTATCTCGTTCTAATTAAAGTCTACTTTTTTCAAGACATCATTAAAGAACATGTCCAGTTGAACACATTTAAAAATGTTGAAAAGAAATTCATTTACAGAAAACCTAGACGTACAAATATAATACTAGTATTCGAAAAGTTGACTCTAAAAATTAAAAGGACTCGGTCCAAAAAAATAGACTTTCTTTCTTTTTGTATTCAGAAACGTTGGGCTTTAGCTGTTTTGATTTCCTTAGTGCTTTGGTTTTCCGGAGACATTCGTTGTTGGGAGACATTAAAGAAAGTTATCTTTATTTTAAACCAACGTTGACGGGGTTTCTCTCCTCCTTCCTACTGGTACTCGAAGGTCAAGGATTCAAAGATTGGTAAAACAAAGTTTCTGGACCCAAAAACTATTAAAACCAATTGTCGTGGAACTAGTGGGTAGGTAGGTTATTTGCAAAACGACAAGAGAATGCAATAGATGAATTAATACAAGTTGAGCAAATAAAATAATTTCCCAATTCCAATTGTTACCACAGTTTTTAATCAAGTTTTTCATGCAATTTTTCTGATGTATATATGCATGACTGGAGGGATATAAGAGTTGGCATGGTCGTTCCGATCCTACAAACTGTGTTAATTTTATATGACAGAATAATTATATAGTTTGTAAATTTTATATGACATGATAATTATATATATATATATATATATAATACTAATGGATTATGCTAATTCTTTTTTTTTCTTTTTAATTTTTGAATATTAGAAAAAGATTCACAATGGATTACTACAAACTCATCCACCTACTTGTATGTAAGTACAAATTTCATGACAACGAATGAGAGATGCGTGCATGAGCCTATATATAAGGCCGTAAAATGAGTAAACAGTTCGGATCCGATTCGTATTTGTTTGACTAAAAATTCGATTCGAGCTCGACTCGAAATATAAATGAGTCAAATATAAGCACATTTTAAAGTACGATAAATTACTCGAACCTCCTCAAATTATAATTTTCTATTAATACTCGGATCATATTAGTTGAAAAAGTTCAAACTACTCGGGCTCGATTCAGAATCGTGCTCAACTCGGTAGATAAATAAGTCTCAATCAAACCTTATTTTATATTCGATAAATTTTGTGAATCAAATCTGAACAACTCAATACTCGAATCGACTCGGTTTATTTACATCCTACCTATATATTGTTAACTGGCTAGGTAACACACCATCAAAATAAAATATGAAAAAACAAAAAGAAAGGTGTTTATCCCATGCTAACTAGAAAATATTGTATAAAACGCAAGCAAATTCTTAATAATTACTCCTAAAATAAAGGCCAACTCTTTCTTAGAAGGTTGATCACTATGCTCATTAATTGCATGGCATGAAAATTAGCGAAAGAAGACAATTAAAGGGTAGGTACTTCTTTTCAAAAAACCAAACCCCCTAAAAAGAGTTTTTATTTCATAATTTAAATTTAAAATATATTATAATATATCATGATAGTAATTAAAAGAAAATAATGATGAGGAATGAAGGCTTTTCATTTTATTTAAAATGAAAAGAATCCTATTCTCTCGTCCTAGCTAACTAAAAAAAATTGTAAATTAATTTAGTTTATGATATTATTATCATATTAGACTATAACCACTCCGTTTTTGGTGTGTACCGCACAATTATAAACAATACTACTAGTGCAAATTTATAATAAACTGTTTGTGAGTGCCAATTAATTACCCAATAAAATCATTGTGCTCTAGCATATATATTCAACTAGCAAGGACCTAGACCATTTGGTAAGACACTATCTATCCATATGGTCATTAACGAGTAGGCTAACTGTTTGGGTGTCATGTTGACATCATGACTAGGGGGAAAGCATCATTTCCTGTAATTTGATGACATACAACTCCAATGATACATGCATCCACTTGTTATGGAATATAGACCTTTTTTATAATCCACTTGCTTTAATATATATATTACATGCATGTGGAGGAAATAAAATAACATCTAAAGAATGGGTCTTCACTTGGCCGCCACTTTACTTTTCTCATGAAAAATCCCTATAAATTTCCCACCATTCCTCCAACACAGAATATCAAGCAAAAACATAACATAATGAAGACTACCCCAATTTCTTCCCTCCTTTTCCTTCTCTCCCTTATTTTCTTTCAATGGGCAGATTGTGCTGCTGATCCTAACGCTTTCACTCAATGCCTCGCCCGTAAATCTAAGGATTCCGTCTCCATATCCAGCGTTATTTACACCCCTTCCGATTCTTCCTACACCTCCGTCTACGAGTTTTCCATGCGAAATCCGCGATTCAATAATACATCAACCCGTCTTAAACCTCAAGTCATTGTTACGCCCGTAACCGAATCCCAAGTCCAAACTGTCGTTTTATGCGCCAAAGCATACGACATGCAGATTAGAATTCGGAGCGGTGGTCATGATTTTGAGGGTCTTTCTTATACTAGCACTTATGAGAATATCCCATTTGTGTTACTCGATATGATTAATCTTCGATCAGTCACAGTGAATGCTACAGCTAAAACTGCTATTGTTCAAGCTGGTGCCACCCTTGGTGAAGTCTATTATTATATTAACCAAGCTAGTAGCACACTTGCTTTTCCAGCTGGCGTTTGGTCTACCGTGGGTGCTACTGGATTGATATGTGGCGGAGGATATGGCCCGTTGAGACGAATGTATGGTCTTGCTGCCGATAATGTTCTCGATGTTCGTATGGTAGATGTTAAAGGACGAATTCTAAATCGAAAATCAATGGGCGAAGATCTTTTCTGGGCTCTTAGAGGGGGTGGTTGTTCTAGTTTTGGAGTCATTCTCTCTTGGAAGCTAAACCTAGTTGATGTTCCTAAAACTGTTATTGCTTTTAACGTTTTTAGAACATTAGAAGAGAATGCAACCCAAATTCTTTACCCCTTTCAAACTATTGCTCCAAATCTTCCCAATGAATTGGATATCAGAGTCAGAATAAGTACTATTATAAGTAGTACAAGTGTTCGGGCCGATAATAAAACAGTTCAGCTGGCATTTTCTAGTGTGTTCCTCGGTGGTGCAGATGAACTACTTGCAATTATGGAGGCAAGATTTCCCCAGTTAGGTTTGGTGAGAGAAGATCTTGAGGAAGTCAGTTGGATTGGAGCCGAGATGATTGCCTCAAATGTTAGACTTTTTGACGATAATCCCGTTGCTGAGGATTTTCTTGACAGAACATTTTTGGCTGATATTCCTACCAAGGCAAAATCTGATTATGTGAGAAATCCAATTTCTGTAAAAGGTTTAAATGGGTTATGGGAGAAGCTTCTAGAAGTTGAAGCAGGAGAAACAACTGTAATATTTACGCCATACGGGGGAAAGATGGACGAGTATTCAGAGTCAGCCCTTCCGTTCCCAAATAGAGCCGGAACATTGTTCATGGTGTATGCGAGGATTCTTTGGGTTGGGAACACCACACAGAAGTTGGAATGGATAAGAAGCTTGTACAAGTACTTGACTCCTTATGTTTCCAGCAATCCCCGGAGATCGTATTGGAATTATGATGATCTTGATCTAGGAGTAAACAATGCACAAGGTAGCATCAGTTATCTACGAGCGAGGACATGGGGTAGATCGTACTTCAACAACAATTTTCACAAGTTGGTTCTTGTGAAAACACGAGTTGATCCTGACAACTTTTTCAGACACGAGCAAAGTATCCCTCCTCTATCACTCTGGTCAGACATGTGATCCACATATTGTGTGCTTGTTTCTTCATATACAAGGTAGTTATATTTATATGTATGTTATGTTCAATTTTGCTGTATGGTCTTTGATTTCAGATGTCGTGTAATTAATTAATTAGTTTGCGACAAAGAGTATAAATACTCTTTAGTTTTGCTAATAAAGATCTCCATGATTGTATTGTACCCAATAGTATCATTAAATTCTCAATCCAAATATTTTTATTTATTTTTTAATCGGAAAAATAGTTTATTTTATATATATGTGTGTGTGTGCGCGCGCGCTCTCTCTTATAGATTAAAAAAATAAAATAATAAAAATAAAAAGGTAACATGCATGCATGGCTGAATGTAAAAAGAGATTAAAGAAATCAGTAAGTCTACTATCACATAAAATATATTACATGTATATTTTGATAACACATGTGACTTGTACGTTAGTGTATGTGAGCAGTTTTATGTGTCAGAAGATTTATTCTAAAAAAAAAATACTGAAAAGAGAGAGGAGCCATTTGACAATTGACTTTCCACTGCCTCCTCCTCCGTCATTTCTGACTGGCCATGGTCATACAAAGTCAACGGAGCTTTCATCCGCCATTTTTACGTTAATTTGATTGACACTAGGGTTTTGATAATTTCAGTGTAGAATAAATGTTGCAGTGCATAAATATATTGTATGAATATATATTTATAGATGTATGTATATATAATTTATCTAAGATCATTTTGTAAAGTAAATTTGATCTCTATTTAAAAATTCAACTATAGGGATGTAATTAACACGAATAATATGAAAATATATAAATTATTATTAATTTAATTTAAAATTTTGGAGCACCGTACGTGATGATGAGTTTAAGCAGCAAGCGAGACTTTGATAGATGTACCTTGCAATGTACTCCCTCCGTTACTTAATACTCCTTCTGTCCCAAATTATATATTATTTTAATAAAAAATATTTATCCCATAATATCTGTTTTTTCAAGATTTCAATACATTTTTTTTCTTTATTTTCCAAGTTTGCCCCTTTACCTAATTATTGATAGTCATTACTTTCATCCTCTCTCCACACATATATATGCACTCATACTTTCTCTCTCTACATACTATTTGTCTATTTAATACGCTCATACTTTCTCTCTTCCTCTCTTCCTCTCTCCACACATATATATATACTCATACATTCTCTCTCTTTAGTCTATTTGTCTATTTAATGCACTCATACTTTCTCTCTCTTCTTCTTTCTACATACTATTTCATGCTGTAAGACCCCAAATTATTAATAAATGAAATTTAAATTCCCTCTATTTATTATTTTGAAATAGTAAGTGTTAAATTGATTAATGAGGTTAATTATGGGTAAAATGCGTAAATATTTTAAATAAGCAAGTGGTTATAAAATATTCATTGTTGTCGGGGAATATTCGTTTGGTCGTGAAATATTCTTCCTGTCGGGGAATATTCGTACGACGGCGCAGTTTTTTGTGGGCCCCATAACGGAAAGCGATTGGATGAAGAAAACGACAAGTATATGTTTTTTATTAATAACGGCGTAGTTGTTACCGTTAATACTGTTGGAATACCCGGTGGTTAAAACACAGTAATACGCGTTGTTACACAGTAGCACACTGTATTGCACCAATTATTGATTCTTACGTAAGAAGGCACTACTCAATAATGGTTACAGTAATTACTGTTCAGTATTTTATTTTATTGATTCAATAATTGCTGCGTTGATATTTTATATTACTGTTGTTTCAATAATTGTCACTACACAGTATTTCCCATTATCAGATCAATAATTCATATTATTTGAATAATATTATTAGATAACATTATTGGCAATGTCTAGAAAGTTCTGTCTAAGGAGAGGTTTGGTCATCTAATTGCGCGCCAGTAAGGAGAAATCCTTATTGGAAAGCCCCCTCTTTCCTGGGAACGGCCTGGTTGTCATAAATGTGATTCTGTAATATTATTTGTAAATAATTAATTATTGATTCATATGATAAGGAAATATTTATTTTTGTGGATATAAATGAGGGATATATTTTTGTGGTTAAAAATGAAGGAGTTAATGTTGAGATTTTTATCAGTATTTTTGTCGGAATGGAGGTATTAAAAATCAGGATTTTTGAGATATTTTGCGGGAGTTATAATTTTTAATCCGACCGTTGGATCGTGGTAATTTTTGGATATGTTATACATATATAAGTTGAGTATATGTCCACAAATTTTGAACCGTTAAAAATGAACGTATGATTTATTATGAATTTTACGAGATGACTGGTTCAGAAATTGTTGAATTTTCGGAGTTAATCATTTTGGTAGAAAATTCTAGAATTAGTAGGCCCCACTCTTGGTTGGTGAAGAAATGTGCTGAGATTTTTATTCAAATGTGGTGGGTGGGAATAGTAGCAGGTAAAGCCATCAGGTTGCAGGTTAAGTCTGCGTCGGCGTGCTAACATTTTCCTATAAATAGAGGGCTAAGTTAGAATTGAAAATCACACCAGAAACAAGTTTTCTCTCTTTCTCTCTCTAGATTATTGAGTGTATTTTGTGAGTATTTAGATACTTTGAGAGTTTCTATTCATCAGAGCAAGTGTCTTTCAGCCTTATACCGGTATTCCGACCAGAAGTACTGTCTGTACGAGGTAAGGGATGTTATTTTATTCAAAAATGATATTATTTCTTCAATATCATTATGCCGAAATATTGGTTGGAAATTTTTATCAAATTTGGAACTTTTCACGTCGGGGTTACTATTCATGAGTTACTATTCACGAGTTACTATTCACGAGTTACTATTCACCGAAAAATAAAATTTTCTTCTTTTCGTCCAAAATATCTATTTTGGGTACTAGCTTTGATTGTATCCATGTTTTGATCATTCTTGAATTCTACTTCACTATGAATAATTATAAGGTATTTTTGGACATGAATAAATCGAAATACGAATCCTTAATATTTGTTATTTTGTTTCACTGGATTCGTTTTCTTTAATATATTTTTCATCATCCTCAGTCCTAAATGATGATATTACTGAATATCTTTGGCCGTAGTGCAAAGATGAATGATTAACTGATGAATATCTTTGGCCCGTAGTGCAAAGATGAACAGGTGTTGAGATGAACATGACCGACTGGTGATACAAATGAATATCTTTGGCCTGTAGTGCAAAGATGAATATTTGATTAAAGATGGTTATTGATTGTTGTTACAGGGATAAAATATTGATGATGGACTTTTAAATCTTAGAAGATAGTAGAACTCATTCTCTACTTGACTCTTCTAATGGTTTGCTGTTTCCGCTGCAGTTATTGATTTAAAACTTGTTGTCTATTGTATTCTATTAGATTTTTCCCTGTTGAAGACTAACGATAATTTGTTCTGTATTATCTTAGTCATAATGTTCTTTACTGGGCTAGTTGAGCTCACCCTTTTCCTTTTTGTTCCATTTTTCTCAGGAGGCGAGAATGTAGCGAGTACTAGTCGGGGTATGGAATGATGGTTCTAGAAGTTACTTTAGTAGTCCTCACTATTTTTGTGAAATAATGTATCAATAATTGTAATGAGGGCTTATTTGAGTGTGGATATTGTCTAAATGACAATATTTATATTTAAACTCACAGTTCTTGTGTTGTAATAATAAAGATGTAGTTGTTTCTGTACCATGTATTTTGGCGACTCAGAATGGGTGTTGTATACCTATTTTGGGGGCGTCACAGTTGGTATCAGAGCTTAGGGATATGATCTCTGGCGGAGATCGGGGAATAGAACTAAGAGGGGAGAGACGAATCCTTCGCTAGTGTGTCCTACCTAAGCTTATTTATTGGTCAGTCATAATATAGCGATATTATGTGATTTGTTAATTTATTTAATTAACCCTTGTTTTATGGCAGTATTTGAGAATGTCGACTGAGAATGTTAATAGTGGAGTAAATGAGACCGTGGAGACACCGGTGCTTACCAACGAGGAGAACGTGCAACAGGCTGGCAATGTTCCTCCTGTGAACAACACCAATGAGCAGATGATGAACGATGGAATGTTTAGAAGTTTTTTGCAATTCATGCAAAACCAGACAAGGGAGACTCGTGTTCAAAATACAGGAGGAAATGATAGCAATTCACGGTTTGTCACAGCCAAACAGTTCAAAGAATTGGGACCACCAGAATTTAAGGGAAAGCCGGATCCAATCATGGCGAAAACGTGGGTCAAGCAAATTACCAAGATATTCGATGTCTTGGGATGCACGGAGGAACAGAAGGTTCCATTCGCCACCTTTATGTTCCGTGGCGAGGCAGATTACTGGTGGGAGTCTGTGAAGCGTACCCATCCAACCGCACTCAGCATGTCTTGGGAGACATTTCAAAAACTGTTCAATGACAAGTACTTTCCTGAAAGTATTCGTCATATGAAGGAGGTAGAGTTTATTAGACTAGAGCAGAATAATATGACGGTATCTCAGTACGAGGCAAAGTTTGCAGAGTTGTCCAGGTTTGCACCTCATTTGGTGGAGAATGAGGAACGTATGACGAGGATGTTTCTGAGAGGTTTGAAACCCGGCATACGTCAATATCTCATTTCTCATAAATTTTCTCTCTATTCAGATGTTGTCAACAGGGCTCAATTATTAGAGCGAGATAACGAGTACGGTCAACTGAGGGATCACAACCAGGATCATATCGGTGACAGCAGTCATCAAAACAATGATAACCAGCGGAGAAAGAAAAATACAGACAAGAACGGCAACCACTCTGGTGGTAATCGTGGCTATGAAAATAGAAGAAGCGAGTCGGGAGGAGATTTTAAAAAGAGGAGATTCAACAATGACAATACGAAGACGTCAGCACCAACAGCAATTGGTTCCAAGGGAGGAGAACGACCACCGGTTATATGCTATAAGTGCGGAAAAGAAGGACATATCAGCCCAAACTGCCCACAACAGTTTAAGGTATGTTATAATTGTGGAAAGGAAGGACATATCGCTCGAGATTGCACTGTAGCAAAACCAAGTCCAGCGGGGATGGTGACTCAAAAAGCTGTCCCAGAAAAGATAAAGTCAACGGTTCCTGGAAGAGCGTTTGTCGTGACTGGTCAACATGCGAGGAACCCAAACGAGGTGATCACGGGTAAGCTAATCATAAATTCATGCGAAGTTTATACCTTATTAGATACCGGTTCTACCCATTCTTTTATCTCTCCTGCTTGTGCTCAACGTTTAAACTTGACTCCGGAGAAGTTAGACTTTGATTTATCTGTGGAGACTCCGTTAGGAGAAACTTTCATCACATCCACTGTTTATAAATCTTGTGTGATCCAAGTTGGTACCATCACCTTACCTGTTGACCTTATCTCTTTAAAGATACTTGCTTTTGATGTGATTTTAGGGATTGATTGGCTAACTACTCATCATGCCAAAATTGATTGTTTTCGTAAGGTTGTTAGTTTTCATATTCCTAACCAACCTGTTGTACGAATTCAAACAACTAAGCCATTAAAATCAATCACTGTTATATCAAGCCATAAAGCCATTCGTTTATTAAAAAACGGATGTCAAGCTTTCTTAGCCCATGTTATGGATTTGAATAAAGACACGTCAAATTTGAATAATATTCCTGTTGTTATTGACTTTCCTGACGTATTTCCTGAAGAACTTCCCGGTCTACCTCCGGAACGAGAAATTGAATTCTTTATTGATCTTGAACCTGGTACAAAGCCCATTTCTAAAACCCCATATCGAATGGCTCCTATTGAACTTCAGGAGTTAAAGGTCCAACTACAAGAGTTGTTGGACATCGGTTTCATTCGTCCTAGTACATCTCCTTGGGGTGCTCCTGTTTTATTTGTAAAGAAAAAAGACGGGAGTATGCGACTTTGTATTGATTACCGGGAATTAAACCATGTCACTATTAAGAATAGGTATCCGCTACCTCGTATTGATGACCTGTTTGACCAGTTACAAGGAGCACAGTTCTTTTCAAAGATCGATCTTCGTTCTGGATATCATCAGTTGAAGGTTAAAACTGAGGATATTCCAAAGACTGCCTTTAGAACTCGGTACGGGCATTATGAGTTCCTAGTTATGTCTTTTGGATTGACTAATGCTCCTGCGGCTTTCATGGATATGATGAACCGAGTATTTAAGGATTATTTGGATCAGTTCGTTGTTGTCTTTATTGATGACATCCTCATATATTCCAAAAGCCGTGAAGATCATGAGCATCATTTGAAGCTGGTACTCCAAAGGCTGCGTGAAAATAAGTTATATGCCAAGTTGAAGAAATGCGAGTTCTGGCTTGAGGAAGTAGCTTTCCTAGGGCACGTGGTGTCAAAACATGGAGTATCTGTTGACCCGGCGAAGATTGAAGCAATACAAGGTTGGGAGCAACCAAAGACGGTGACCGAAGTACGTAGCTTTCTAGGCTTAGCTGGTTATTATCGAAGATTCGTGGAAGGGTTTTCTCGAATCGCTACCCCGTTAACTCAGCTGACTCGGAAAGATATCAAATTCGTATGGAGCGAGGAATGCGAGAAGAGTTTTTAAGAGCTTAAGAGGAGACTCATTTCGGCACCTGTTCTGACAATACCATCTGGTTCGGATGGATTTGTTATCTACAGTGATGCTTCAGGCAAAGGGTTAGGATGTGTTCTCATGCAACATGGGAAAGTCATAGCCTATGCCTCGCGACAACTCAAAGAATATGAGAGGAATTATCCTACTCATGATTTGGAGTTGGCAGCAGTAGTTTTCGCGTTGAAGATCTGGAGACACTACCTGTATGGGGAGAAAGTGGAGATCTATACAGATCATAAAAGCCTTAAATATTTCTTCACCCAAAAGGAACTCAACATGCGACAGCGACGTTGGCTCGAGCTGTTGAAAGATTACGATCATACCATCCAATATCATCCTGGAAAAGCAAACGTAGTAGCTGACGCATTGAGTAGAAGATCATATGCGGGTACGAGTGCAATGTTGTTAACACAAAGGCCCATTTTGTATGACTTGCAAAGGATTGAGATAGAGATGAAGGCTCCAAGTACCCACATGATGATATCAAATATACGAGTAGAACCGACTTTAATCGATAAAGTTAAAGCTGCTCAAGCTACGGACATAGAGCTGATGCGTATGAAGAAGAAAGTACAAGAAGGTTCTATTCCAGAAGCAAGAATCGATGAAGAAGGAATACTTCGAGTTCACTCTAGACTCTGTGTTCCTAACAATTCTGATTTGAAGTACAAGATCATGATGGAAGCACACAATACACCATTTGCAATCCATCCTGGAAGTACCAAAATGTATCGTGATCTACGACATACATTTTGGTGGAATAATATGAAGAGAGAGATTGCAAAGTTTATCTCGAGGTGTTTAACTTGTCAACGTGTAAAGGCGGAACATCAAGTACCAAAGGGTCCATTGCAACCACTTGAGATTCCGAAATGGAAGTGGGAACACATTACCATGGATTTCGTTACGGGTCTTCCCACGGTTTCTCAAGGCATAAATGCTATTTGGGTTATTGTTGATAGATTAACCAAGTCTGCTCATTTCTTGCCGATACGGGAGACTTATTCCCTTGAACGTCTTGCTCGTATATACGTAGATGAGATTGTGAGACTGCATGGCATGCCAGTATCCATAGTTTCGGATCGTGACCCAAGATTCACTTCAAGATTTTGGGTTAGCTTGCAAAAAGCTATGGGCACAGATTTACGATTTAGTTCGGCATACCATCCTCAAACGGACGGACAATCAGAGAGGACTATTCAAACTCTTGAAGATCTATTAAGACTTTGTGTCCTAGATTTCAAAGGGAGTTGGGATAAGTACCTACCATTGGTGGAATTCTCTTACAATAACAGTTATCAGGCAAGTTGTAAGACCCCAACTTTTATAAATAAAGATGAATTTTTTTATAAATATCATTTTTGAATATTATGGAGTTAATTTGATATAATGTTATAGTTGTGGGTAATATTTATAAATTTTGCAAAGTACGCAAGTTGTTATATAATATTCGATTGGTCGGGGAATATTCGTTTTAACAGGGAATATTCGTACAACGACACAATCATTGGTGGACCCCACAACGGAATTATTGTCGGATTGAGAAAACGACAAAAATATTTTATTAAAAATAACGGCGGAAATTTTACCATTGTTGCTGTTGAACTACTCGGTAATAAAAGTACAGTAATACATATGGTTGAATAGTAGCACACGGTTTTGATTATTAATGCTTACGTGAGAAGGCACTCAGTTTTGTTCAATTATTGCTATAGTAAGTGTCGTAAATTTTGCTTACTTTATGGGCACTCATTTACCCATTTTTCAAAATTATCGGACAAAAGTTATAAAGTATATATATTTATATTAGCATGTGGGTGAATGGTGGTGGCTTTGATGGATTTTGGCAGGATGCTTTGTTTTTCAAAGTCTTGGACTTAGTGGCCAACTTTTCAAACAAAAGCTTTGTGTTGATAAAATTGGTCGGGAGAGATTAATTATTATAATATATATATAATGGTGCCATGTACTTGATTATATATTATATATACATATATATGTATGATTGAGTGCTGGTAGGGAGGTGAAAGAAAATTGAGTCAGTAATGGGGGTAGTTGCGTATTATTATTATTTTTAAATAGAATATATTATATTTTATTTAAAAGATTTTGCTTTAATTATGGACCGTCAGATTAAAGTAAATCAATCTGGACCGTTCATGGATTAGTTACTATGCATTTCATTTTTCTATAAATAGCAGCTCATTCCTTCATTATTTCTTACGAATTCACTGAACTCTAGAGAGAGAAACTATAGAGAGAAACTATAGAGAGAGAGAAGAAGAAGAGTATTCTGCTACTTAACTACTTCCTTACTTCAGCTCTTCTTTAAAACGGTAGGGAATATTATTTTTTTTATATTCATGAAGAGAACTTCTGTTATTCCATTTGTTATTATTCTGTTGGAATAACCAGTATACGCGGTCTACCCTATACTTGGTGACATTCTTCTATTATTCTGTTGGAACATCCTGTCTGTGTGTTTTACACCGGACCTGGTTCCGTTTATTATTCTGTTGGAACATCCTGTCTGTGTGTTTTACACCGGACCTGGTTCCGTTTTATTATTATTCTGTTGGAATATCCTGTCTGTGTGTTTTACACCGGACCTGGTTCCATTATTTATTATTCTGTCGGAATATCCTGTCTGTGCGTTTACGCCGGACCTGGTTCCATTATTTATTATTCTATTGGAATAACCTGTCTGTGCGGTCTATCGCATGCATGGTGATTTCTTTTGTTATTCCATTCTTTATTGTACTCAGTTGGTTAAGTTTTGATTTCTATACTCCATGAAATTTGTGGAATATCCTTGATAGTTGCGTTTCATCCAGTATCTTTTCAAGAAAATATTCTTCTAAGCGTTCTTGAATTTTACTCCACAATGCAGTATCATGTTGACAATTTGGACGTTGTTAATTCCTGGATAAATTAATTCTTGAACTTGTTTTATTGAATTCTTATATCATTGTCATCATCCTCATGTTTATAAAATGTTGAAAGTCATCTGTGGCATGTAGTGCATAGATGGACTTGGTATGATTATGACCAGGGATTATTCGGTATAATCATGACCGTAATGTTACAAATGATGTGGTAAAAGTCCTCATTGGCCCGTAGTGCATTGATGGACAGTTGTTGGCATGATCATGACCATTAATGAATACACGAATATCCTTGGCCGTAGTGCAGGGGTGATTCGATGATGTGGATTATTTTATTAAGCTGAGTCTCAGCGATCGCAGTGTTGAAAAACCTTTTAAATCATAAAAGATAGTAGAGTTTATTTTCTACTTGACTCTTTTAATGGATTGCTTGTTCCGCTGCAGTTAAACTTGATGTCTATTATATTTTATCAGTTTAACATTGTTGAAGGCTAATGATAATTTATTCTGCATTATCTTAGTCATAATATTTCTTACTGGGCTAGTTGAGCTCACCCTTTCTTTCACTGTTCTCTTCAGGAAATGAGAACGTAGCTGGGACAAGTCGGGGTACGGAGTGATGGTCCGAATGATAGTATTAGTTAGTAGTCCTCACTATTCTATGTAATGGTGTGTTAATAAATGTAATAAGGACTCCTTTTGAGTATGAATACTCTCTAGAAGATAATATTTGTATTCAAACTCACAGTTTATGTTTTGTCGTATTGTACACGACAGATGTATTAATCAGTTGTATTTGTATTCTGTACTATGTATCTGACGACCCAAGATGGGTGATGTATACCTAATTTTGGGGGCGTCACAGTTGGTATCAAAGCTTAGGGATATGATCCCTGGCTAAGATGTGAGAATAGAACTAGGAGGGGAGAGACGGGGAATTCCTTCGCTAGTATGACATACCTAAGTTTATTTTGTATTTAATTGGTCGGTCAAAGTATATTGATAATATGTGACATGTTAATTAACCCTTGTTTTGTGGCAGTATTTGAAAATGGCAGCTGAAAATGTCAACATTGGAGTGAATGAGACCGTGGCATCTCTAATCACCAACCAGGATAATGTAATATCAGGCGAAGAAGAAATTAGAGATATCTATGTGGTAAGTGAAGAACTAATAGTTGCACCCGAGCTAGTGGCAGAGGTAGCAGCTGAGAGCGAGGAAGAAGAGGAAGAAGAGGACGAAGAGGAACCTGAGGAGAATTGGTTAGAAGAAATTTATGATCAAAACTTAGAATTACAAAATCGTGTTCATGAGTTAGAAGAGCATGCTGAAGAACAACAGGCGGTCGTGGAGCAAAGAGATGTAACGATTCAAAATTGTGTTACCCGATATGTGTTGCTCGAACAAAATCACGCTTTGGCAGAGTGTAAGATATTAAAGTTGGAATCTGAGAATTCAAATATCAAGGATCAGCTGAAAGAAGAAACAACTGAACGAGTGAGAATGAAGGATGCATGGGTAAAAGCCGCACGACGTGCTGATATTGTAGAAAGAGATGTCCGATCCAAAAAGGCTAAAATAGATGATATACATTTCTCTTTTTGGACAGCAATTGGGAGAACCCAACATCGAGTTTTGAATTACCCTGTACAGAGCGGTCAATCTGAACTCGACATGGATCGAAGATTGATGATTCAGATTATGAAGCAGGAGTACGATGAAGCAGTTGAGGGTGGAATATGTCCGATATTAAAGTCAATTCCAACGATAGAGATGACATCAAATGCTACCCCAGACAAGTCAAAGCCGGGTAGTTCAAGGGAGAGCGGTTGTCATGACTTCCCAACAAGTGAGGAACCCAAATAAAGTTATCGCGGGTAAGCTAATCATAAACCCTTGCGAAGTTTGTACCTTATTCAATACTGGTTCTACCCACTCTTGTATTTCACCTAGTTGTGTTCAACGTTTAAACTTGGCCCTTTAAAAAAAAAAATATTAGGCTTGACTTATTTGTTGAAACTCTGTTAGGAGAAACCTTCGTTAACTCTACTAATTATAAATCTTGTTTGATTCAAATCGACACTTTCACGTTACCTGTCGATATGTGATTTTTGGAAACGATTGGTTAACTACCCATTATGCTTTTCGTAAGGTTGTTAATTTTCATATTCCTAACCAACCTGTTATGCGAATTCAAGCAACCAAACCACTAAAGTCAATCATTATCATATCAAGCCATAAGTAAGGATCCTCATTCCTTTCATTGTTGACTTCCTGGTGGGGAATGTACCGAAACCAGACTTTTCGTAGGAGACGTTGTAAATGACGATGGCAAGCTGATAGGTATCAATGTGACGTGTTATCCAAGTCTGGGATGAGAGTCACAGTTTTGAACGATATTTCTATTGTTAATAAATTTCTTGACGTATTCTTGAAGACTTCTTAGCCTACCCCAGAGCGTAAAATTGAATTTTGTATTGACCCCAGTACAAAACCTATTTCTTAAACCCTCAAATATTTCTTCAACTAAAACGAACGTATTATGCGCCAAAGACGTTGGCTCGAGCTGTTGAAGATTACGATCGTACCATTCAATAACATCGTGGAAAAGTGAACGTGGTAGCTGACGCGTTGTGTAGAAGATCGTATACGGTTACAAGTGTGAATATTCGAACCCACGTGAAGATAACGAATATACGATTAAAATCGACTTTAATTGATAAAGTTAAAATTGCTCAAGCTACAGACCTAGAGCTGATGCGTATGAGGAAGAAGGTGCAAGAAGGTGCTATGCCGGAAGCAAGAATCGATATTTCAAGTCAACTCCAGACTTTGTGTTCCTAACGACACTGATTTAAAGTATGAAATCATGATGGAGGCGTACAACACACCGTTTGCAATCCATCCTGGAAGTACCAAAATGTATCATGATCTTCGTCATACATTTTGGTGGAGCAATATGAAGAGAGAGATAGCGTTGTTTATCTCAAGGTGTCTAACTTGTCAACGAGTCAAAGCGGAGCATCAAGTACCAAAAGGTCCATTGCAACCACTTGAAATTCCAGAATGGAAGTGGGAGCACATCACCATGGATTTCGTTACCGGTCTTCCTAGGGTTTCTCAAGGTATTGATGCGATTTGGGTCATTGTTGATAGATTGACCAAGTCTGCTCATTTCTTACCGATACGAGAAACTTATACACTTGAACGTCTTGCTCGTATGTACATAAACGAGATTGTAAGACTGCATGGTATGCCAGTATCCATAATTTCTGATCGAGACCCAAGATTCACTTCACGATTTTGGGTTAGTTTACAAAAAGCTATGGGCACGGAGTTACGATTTAGTTCAGCATATCATCCTCAGACGGACGGACAATCAGAGAGGACTATTCAAACTCTTGAAGATCTATTAAGACTCTGTGTCTTTGACTTCAAAGGAAGTTGGGACAAGTTCTTACCATTGGTGGAGTTTTCCTACAACAACAGTTATCAAGCAAGTATTGACATGGCTCTATTCGAAGCATTGTATGGAAGAAAATGTCGTTCTCCAGTATGCTGGGATGAGGTGGGCGAAGCAACGTTGTTGGGACCGGAGTTGGTACGTATGACTACAGAAAAGATTCAAACGATCCGACAACGTATAAAAACCTCACAAGATCGACAAAAGAGTATGCTGATCTTCATCGAAAGGACGTGGAATTTGATGTAGGAGATCATGTGTTCTTACGTGTTGCTCCATGGAAAGGAGTTACAAGATTTGGAAAGAGCGGAAAGCTAAATCCTTGATTCATCGGTTCATTTTTAATCCTCGATCGAGTAGGAACTGTGGTTTATAGACTCGCTTTACTGCCAAGTATGTCTCGTGTTCATAGCGTTTTCCACATATCCATGTTACGCAAATATGTGGAAGACCCGAACCACATTATTGAGTTAGAACCGGACGAAATAGCGGAGGATTTGACGTATGAAGAAGTTCATGTTCAAATCTTGGATAAGAAGGAACATATTCTACGCTCCAAGGTTATACCTCAAGTTAAAGTTTTGTGGAGAAACCACGATATTGAGGAAATGACTTGGGAGTTAGAATCAGAAATGAAATCAAGGTATCCTTACCTCTTCGACATACCAGGTACGTACCCTAATTTCGAGGGCGAAATTTCATAAGAAGGGGAGGTTGTAAGACCCCAACTTTTATAAATAAAGATGAATTTTTTTATAAATATCATTTTTGAATATTATGGAGTTAATTTGATATAATGTTATAGTTGTGGGTAATATTTATAAATTTTGCAAAGTACGCAAGTTGTTATATAATATTCGATTGGTCGGTGAATATTCGTTTTAACAGGGAATATTCGTACAACGACACAATCATTGGTGGACCCCACAACGGAATTATTGTCGGATTGAGAAAACGACAAAAATATTTTATTAAAAATAACGGCGGAAATTTTACCATTGTTGCTGTTGAACTACTCGGTAATAAAAGTACAGTAATACGTATGGTTGAATAGTAGCACACGGTTTTGATTATTAATGCTTACGTGAGAAGGCACTCAGTTTTGTTCAATTATTGCTATAGTAAGTGTCGTAAATTTTGCTTACTTTATGGGCACTCATTTACCCATTTTTCAAAATTATCGGACAAAAGTTATAAAGTATATATATTTATATTAGCATGTGGGTGAATGATGGTGGCTTTGATGGATTTTGGCAGGATGCTTTGTTTTTCAAAGTCTTGGACTTAGTGGCCAACTTTTCAAACAAAAGCTTTGTGTTGATAAAATTGGTCGGGAGAGATTAATTATTATAATATATATATAATGGTGCCATGTACTTGATTATATATTATATATACATATATATGTATGATTGAGTGCTGGTAGGGAGGTGAAAGAAAATTGAGTCAGTAATGGGGGTAGTTGCGTATTATTATTATTTTTAAATAGAATATATTATATTTTATTTAAAAGATTTTGCTTTAATTATGGACCGTCAGATTAAAGTAAATCAATCTGGACCGTTCATGGATTAGTTACTATGCATTTCATTTTTCTATAAATAGCAGCTCATTCCTTCATTATTTCTTACGAATTCACTGAACTCTAGAGAGAGAAACTATAGAGAGAAACTATAGAGAGAGAGAAGAAGAGTATTCTGCTACTTAACTACTTCCTTACTTCAGCTCTTCTTTAAAACGGTAGGGAATATTATTTTTTTTATATTCATGAAGAGAACTTCTGTTATTCCATTTGTTATTATTCTGTTGGAATAACCAGTATACGCGGTCTACCCTATACTTGGTGACATTCTTCTATTATTCTGTTGGAACATCCTGTCTGTGTGTTTTACACCGGACCTGGTTCCGTTTATTATTCTGTTGGAACATCCTGTCTGTGTGTTTTACACCGGACCTGGTTCCGTTTTATTATTATTCTGTTGGAATATCCTGTCTGTGTGTTTTACACCGGACCTGGTTCCATTATTTATTATTCTGTCGGAATATCCTGTCTGTGCGTTTACGCCGGACCTGGTTCCATTATTTATTATTCTATTGGAATAACCTGTCTGTGCGGTCTATCGCATGCATGGTGATTTCTTTTGTTATTCCATTCTTTATTGTACTCAGTTGGTTAAGTTTTGATTTCTATACTCCATGAAATTTGTGGAATATCCTTGATAGTTGCGTTTCATCCAGTATCTTTTCAAGAAAATATTCTTCTAAGCGTTCTTGAATTTTACTCCACAATGCAGTATCATGTTGACAATTTGGACGTTGTTAATTCCTGGATAAATTAATTCTTGAACTTGTTTTATTGAATTCTTATATCATTGTCATCATCCTCATGTTTATAAAATGTTGAAAGTCATCTGTGGCATGTAGTGCATAGATGGACTTGGTATGATTATGACCAGGGATTATTCGGTATAATCATGACCGTAATGTTACAAATGATGTGGTAAAAGTCCTCATTGGCCCGTAGTGCATTGATGGACAGTTGTTGGCATGATCATGACCATTAATGAATACACGAATATCCTTGGCCGTAGTGCAGGGGTGATTCGATGATGTGGATTATTTTATTAAGCTGAGTCTCAGCGATCGCAGTGTTGAAAAACCTTTTAAATCATAAAAGATAGTAGAGTTTATTTTCTACTTGACTCTTTTAATGGATTGCTTGTTCCGCTGCAGTTAAACTTGATGTCTATTATATTTTATCAGTTTAACATTGTTGAAGGCTAATGATAATTTATTCTGCATTATCTTAGTCATAATATTTCTTACTGGGCTAGTTGAGCTCACCCTTTCTTTCACTGTTCTCTTCAGGAAATGAGAACGTAGCTGGGACAAGTCGGGGTACGGAGTGATGGTCCGAATGATAGTATTAGTTAGTAGTCCTCACTATTCTATGTAATGGTGTGTTAATAAATGTAATGAGGACTCCTTTTGAGTATGAATACTCTCTAGAAGATAATATTTGTATTCAAACTCACAGTTTATGTTTTGTCGTATTGTACACGACAGATGTATTAATCAGTTGTATTTGTATTCTGTACTATGTATCTGACGACCCAAGATGGGTGATGTATACCTAATTTTGGGGGCGTCACACAAGTATAGGTGTGGCCCCATTTGAAGCATTATATGGACGAAAGTGTCGCTCTCCAGTATGCTGGGACGAGGTGGGTGAAGCAACATTGTTGGGACCAGAGTTGGTACGCATGACTACAGAGAAGATCCAAACGATTCGACAACGTATACAAACGGCACAGGATCGACAAAAGAGTTATGCGGATCTTCATCGGAAGGACGTGAAATTTGACATTGGGGATCATGTATTGTTGCGTGTGGCTCCATGGAAAGGAGTTACAAGATTTGGGAAGAGAGGAAAGCTCAATCCACGATTTATTGGTCCATTTCAGATTCTTGACCGAGTAGGAAATGTGGCCTATAGACTTGCGTTACCTCCAAGTATGTCTCGTGTTCATAATGTTTTTCATATATCTGTGTTACGTAAATATGTGAAAGACCCAGACCACGTTATTGAGTTAGAACCGGACGAGATAGCTGAAGACTTAACGTACGAAGAGGTACCTGTCAAGATCTTGGATAGAAAGGAGCATGTCCTACGCACGAAGGTCATACCACAAGTTAAAGTTTTGTGGAGAAACCATGCTATTGAGGAAATGACCTGGGAGTTGGAAACGGAAATGAAAGCGAGGTATCCTCATCTTTTCGAAACACCAGGTACGTACGTCAATTTCGAGGACGAAATTTCATAAGGAGGGGAGGTTGTAAGACCCCAAATTATTAATAAATGAAATTTAAATTCCCTCTATTTATTATTTTGAAATAGTAAGTGTTAAATTGATTAATGAGGTTAGTTATGGGTAAAATGCGTAAATATTTTAAATAAGCAAGTGGTTATAAAATATTCATTGTTGTCGGGGAATATTCGTTTGGTCGTGGAATATTCTTCCTGTCGGGGAATATTCGTACGACGGCGCAGTCTTTTGTGGGCCCCATAACGGAAAGCGATTGGATGAAGAAAACGACAAGTATATGTTTTTTATTAATAACGGCGTAGTTGTTACCGTTAATACTGTTGGAATACCCGGTGGTTAAAACACAGTAATACGCGTTGTTACACAGTAGCACACTGTATTGCACCAATTATTGATTCTTACGTAAGAAGGCACTACTCAATAATGGTTACAGTAATTACTGTTCAGTATTTTATTTTATTGATTCAATAATTGCTGCGTTGATATTTTATATTACTGTTGTTTCAATAATTGTCACTACACAGTATTTCCCATTATCAGATCAATAATTCATATTATTTGAATAATATTATTAGATAACATTATTGGCAATGTCTAGAAAGTTCTGTCTAAGGAGAGGTTTGGTCATCTAATTGCGCGCCAGTAAGGAGAAATCCTTATTGGAAAACCCCCTCTTTCCTGGGAACGGCCTGGTTGTCATAAATGTGATTCTGTAATATTATTTGTAAATAATTAATTATTGATTCATATGATAAGGAAATATTTATTTTTGTGGATATAAATGAGGGATATATTTTTGTGGTTAAAAATGAAGGAGTTAATGTTGAGGTTTTTATCAGTATTTTTGTCGGAATGGAGGTATTAAAAATCAGGATTTTTGAGATATTTTGCGGGAGTTATAATTTTTAATCCGACCGTTGGATCGTGGTAATTTTTGGATATGTTATACATATATAAGTTGAGTATATGTCCACAAATTTTGAACCGTTAAAAATGAACGTATGATTTATTATGAATTTTACGAGATGACTGGTTCAGAAATTGTTGAATTTTCGGAGTTAATCATTTTGGTAGAAAATTCTAGAATTAGTAGGCCCCACTCTTGGTTGGTGAAGAAATGTGCTGAGATTTTTATTCAAATGTGGTGGGTGGGAATAGTAGCAGGTAAAGCCATCAGGTTGCAGGTTAAGTCTGCGTCGGCGTGCTAACATTTTCCTATAAATAGAGGGCTAAGTTAGAATTGAAAATCACACCAGAAACAAGTTTTCTCTCTTTCTCTCTCTAGATTATTGAGTGTATTTTGTGAGTATTTAGATACTTTGAGAGTTTCTATTCATCAGAGCAAGTGTCTTTCAGCCTTATACCGGTATTCCGACCAGAAGTACTGTCTGTACGAGGTAAGGGATGTTATTTTATTCAAAAATGATATTATTTCTTCAATATCATTATGCCGAAATATTGGTTGGAAATTTTTATCAAATTTGGAACTTTTCACGTCGGGGTTACTATTCATGAGTTACTATTCACGAGTTACTATTCACGAGTTACTATTCACCGAAAAATAAAATTTTCTTCTTTTCGTCCAAAATATCTATTTTGGGTACTAGCTTTGATTGTATCCATGTTTTGATCATTCTTGAATTCTACTTCACTATGAATAATTATAAGGTATTTTTGGACATGAATAAATCGAAATACGAATCCTTAATATTTGTTATTTTGTTTCACTGGATTCGTTTTCTTTAATATATTTTTCATCATCCTCAGTCCTAAATGATGATATTACTGAATATCTTTGGCCGTAGTGCAAAGATGAATGATTAACTGATGAATATCTTTGGCCCGTAGTGCAAAGATGAACAGGTGTTGAGATGAACATGACCGACTGGTGATACAAATGAATATCTTTGGCCTGTAGTGCAAAGATGAATATTTGATTAAAGATGGTTATTGATTGTTGTTACAGGGATAAAATATTGATGATGGACTTTTAAATCTTAGAAGATAGTAGAACTCATTCTCTACTTGACTCTTCTAATGGTTTGCTGTTTCCGCTGCAGTTATTGATTTAAAACTTGTTGTCTATTGTATTCTATTAGATTTTTCCCTGTTGAAGACTAACGATAATTTGTTCTGTATTATCTTAGTCATAATGTTCTTTACTGGGCTAGTTGAGCTCACCCTTTTCCTTTTTGTTCCATTTTTCTCAGGAGGCGAGAATGTAGCGAGTACTAGTCGGGGTATGGAATGATGGTTCTAGAAGTTACTTTAGTAGTCCTCACTATTTTTGTGAAATAATGTATCAATAATTGTAATGAGGGCTTATTTGAGTGTGGATATTGTCTAAATGACAATATTTGTATTTAAACTCACAGTTCTTGTGTTGTAATAATAAAGATGTAGTTGTTTTTGTACCATGTATTTTGGCGACTCAGAATGGGTGTTGTATACCTATTTTGGGGGCGTCACACATGCACTCTTTTTTAAACACCTTTTTCATAATTTTACTAATAAGGGTATTTTAGTATTTTTATCACACATATTGGTATCTGTGTGGAACTCTAGAACAGCCGATAATTTGGGACGGAGGGAGTATTATACTCCGTCATTTTCTTAATAAAGGTCGTTTTAGAGTTGTGCACAAGTATTAAGGAAATGATTGTATAACATTAATTATAATATCAATTATCTATTTTGCCCTTGTATTGGAAGAAGAGATTGTTATTTATTGGACAAAAAATAGTGAGAGAACCAAAGTTACATTTAATATTTGGGGTAATATTAGAAACTAAGCAATTAATGCTTACTTGAAATTCTAAAATGACTTATATTAAGGAACAAAAATATTTCTCTAAAACGACTTATATTAAAGAACGGATGGAGTAAGATTTTTTAGAGTTGTGCACAAATATTAAAAAAATGATTGTATAGCATTAAATATAATATCAAATATCTATATTGTCCTTATATTGAAAAAAGATATTATCATTTACTGGGCAAAAAATAGTGAGAGAACCAAAGTTATATTTATTACTTGGATAATATTAAAAACTAAGCAATTAATGCTTACTTAAAATTCTCAAACGTCAAATATTAAGGAACAAAAAAATTTCTCTAAAACGTCTTATATTAAAGGACCGGGATAATATTTCATTAACTTGTTAATTATTGCGGAAAATACGAAACTGCTTCTAGGCCTTCCTCTCAATATTAAGGATTCTATTCTATAATCACGCCTTAAAACAATGTTCAAATTACTAAATAAAAATATACTCGGATTGTCTACCCGTCCCTCCGATTTAAAAACAACCATTAATATATTCATAACTTTAGAGGATATCACAAGTGAGTTAAATTCTATATTAGAATAATTATAATAAAAGATTAAAAGATTAATATACATAAATGGGACCAAGACTTAACTAATGGGTTAAGTTTTTTGATCAAATTAAATTACGCGTACACGATAGACGGACTCTCTACCTTTAAATGTCGACCCTAACACCTAATAATAAATGCTTGGGCATAACTTTTTTTAAATATAAAACTTAAATACCAAATTCTTATTAAATAATTTGAGAAAAATTTATAATTGTATCACTTTATTTAGCTGAATATTCGAAACATTAAAAAGAAGATTTAAAAATGAAAAAGGTACATTCACAATGCTCACTTTTGACGTGGGCAATATAGTGAGTGATGTATTATGTATCCTAAAATTCCATATGTAATGTACGAGGTATCATACCACTCATACAAAATACAGTCGTATACTGTTATTTGTGAAGCCTGATTCGATTTTACTTTATAAGAAAAAGTATTTAAGATTGGTAGATACCCTCGTTGAGTTTAAAAAAAGAGAACGGTGTACTAGTAGTATCTCACGACTGCCGTCCTAAGGTATTAACCTTTTAAAAGCTTCATGATACAAATCTCACACTATATACTGTTAAATAAACCAAATTAATTCTAGATTATTCATGAATTAATTAAGTACATTAATTGGTAATATGCATGAATGTATTTGAAATGTCTTGAAACATGTAATGATTAAGTTCATGTACATGAATTTGGTTATGTAGTAATTATTATGGTGGCTCTAGCTAGAAGTGTTCTAGGAGTTTTCCAAAATTATATTTCACTTCCTCTCTAAATTATACACTCTACGGATTTATCCAACATATACAAGCAACTTGGATTTTATGTTTTTCTTTTATTTATCAGGTTCTAAAAACTTGAAACATAAATTTTTTGTGAATTGGATAAGACCTCCGTGTGTAACATTAGATCATAAACTTGTTGACCTGCCTGCCTAGAAACAGCAAGGAAATATATAGTACGTACGTAGAATTACTCTTAAAATCAATTATCAACAATACAATGATCCTTTCTTTCACAAGAATCCCCTTCAGCAAGACAATACATAGGCATCATCACCGTCTTCAGATGTTGAGCTCGCGTCTGTTTCCTTTTCAGGACAGTCGAGTTGCACACATTCTTCAGCAACCGAGTCTGAATCATGACTTCTATTTGATGGGGTCAAGTCTTCTTTCTTCACAACGTTGAACACAATCCCATTATGAATCCTTTCAGGCTGCAAAAGGTCACCTTTACCGACCAAAATGTTCTAACTGCTCGCCGCAACTCTGTTTTGGATATCCCTTTGATCAAATTCTGTTTCTGAGCTTCTATCTGGAGTCATTACCCTTAAGCTTTGATAATATGGATCCCTTGCTGCCATTTGAATCACGCTGTTGGGGTAAACCATTATTCCTTTGTTCATTCTGGAATCCATGTCCAAGTTTTGGACAAAGTCGAAAAACTTGTCCGCCGAAGTTGTCCTCATCGAGGGACCTCCAGACCTTGTCCAAGAATTGAGATCAACACTCTCAGATTCACTGTCACTACCTTTGTGTATGTTACGGTGGGTCCTCCAATTCCGGCCAGAGGGTCCTGTGGATCCGCTAACACCGCCTTGGTGGAGCGAGGAAGTAACATCTGCAAGAAAGTCTTCTTCAAGGGAGCCTGTTGAGTTCTCCCGTGCAATGCAGTTCCAAGAAGGAATCCTTTTGGAAGCATTGAATCTAACTGCGCTGGGTAAGCCATGAGAAGCAGCAGCAGCTCTCTCGGAGCTCCTCTTTAGTCGACGCATGTGCTTGAGTATTTGAACACACTCATCAAGCACTAGCTCAATCCCGCAGTTGGCTTTTATGGCTGAGAGCTTCTCCCAAGTGCATCTCCTGCCTTGGCTGGCTGCTTTGTGAAGCTCCGTATGAGATGGGTTCTGTATAATTTTTGAGTACTATAACAAAAAATACCAAGGAATTTGTTACTCAAACCACAATAATAATGATTCAAATTTAAGTACCAAAACATGGAGATACTACAATATGAACAAAACTTGAGAAGTCTTTCATTTGACCCCCAAGTCTTCAGATAACAAGCACGTGATATCATAAATTGTAATTTCATACAAACCTAAGCTAGGGTGGCAGGCATTACAACAGTGACATCACCCTCCCAGTCTTGGGCAAACAGCCTGGCAAGTCCTCCTAAGGGAAAACCAAGCTCTAGTATCTGGTTGCATCTGTGTTTCACCTCCATCTCAACTAGATGGGCGAGCTGCATGGATTAAGTATTAACGAGATCAATTTTCATCTGTGTTTGCACTCGCTCACTTATGGTTGTGCTCTTTTTAGTGAGAGATGGAAGCTCATTTAGTAGTATTGTTATATATATATATAGCTCAGCTTTCTCCAGTGAACTGGAAGGAGCGAACTAAGAAAGAACTGGCTACAACGACGGTTTTTTCCGTCGTTATAGCATTAAAAACTAGCTTTCTATGTTATAGCGACGGAAAAAACCGTCGCTATAACTGGTTCGTTCTTAGTTCGCTCCCTCCGGTTCGCTGGAGAAGCGAACTATATATATATATATATATATATATATATATATATATATATATATATATATATATACACGGAGAGTCTCTAAAGCGAACCTTAAAAAGCGAACCAAAGACGAAACGTCATCTTTGGTGTCTATGGCGACAGTTCGACCCGTCGCCAAAGACTACATGCCTATGGCGACGGATCGAACCGTCGCTATAGACACTAAAGACGACAGTTCGCTCTTTAAAGTTCGCTTTAGAGACGGACATATATATATATATATATATATATATATATATATATACACGGAACCATTTATATGTTCTATAGCGATGGACTAAACCGTCACCCGGTCCGTCGCTAAAAGTAATGAGCAGAGTATGTAAAATAAAAGGGTATGCACCAGAAACGGACTGTATATATATATATAAGAGTAGAGGGAAATTTTTTTAAAATTTCTTATTTTTTGGAGGTTAGGAAGGGAGGAAAGACAACGAAGACGGAAGAAAGAGGAAGAGGGAGGGAGGGAGGGAGGGAGGGAGGGAGGGGAGGGTCAATATATATAGTAGTGCAAACTGTTCCAGATTACCCTCTAGCAATAACTTCATCCAGCCAAGGGGAAAAGAACTCCATTTATACCACCGTTATAATGTATAATGGTTAACTGCAGTTACAACTCCTTAGGTCAAAAGAAAATAGATATATTCATTTGATAGGTAAATTTGGCCGCAATTATGGGGATTGGAACCAGCAAGAAGTAAAACAATATATATAGTTCAAGTATTTACCCTTTTGGATTTAATATATTACTACTTCATTATTTGCAGTAGGAGAACACTAGTGCAAAACAGATATCATAAAAGTAGGATTTAATAGTCGAGAAATATGTGCTGGTTTTGCTAATTACAGCTTGCAACCCTTGTTTAATCTACAGTAGATCATCAGAAGTTCAGAAACATGAATATATATAACTTGAATTAACAAAGACTTGAACACAGCCTGTGAACGACACACCCCCTTCTCTTTTCTTTTATCCACACTATTATCCCCTTTTATTTGGTTGAAACATGAGATACTGAGTTGATGCTTTCACATGGCATTTATATTAGATGTGAGAAAATGTAGATACAGGAAACTCCTGAGTGAAGAATAAAGTTAAAAACACACCTTGGCAGCGAAGTTGCCTCCATAAGCTCTCACAATCTCCTTCAGCCTCAGTAAAGGGGCAATATGAGGATTTGCCTGACTCACAATAAAATGATTGACATTGAATAGCTCTTTCAGTTGCATCATGGGTAAATCAATCTCCAAGCTACCATCCCTCCACCTACGTACAGATGCACTTGAACCCTCTTCTGGTCCCAAATGAAATGGAGGATGATAAGGAACAAACTCTCCACTTCTCTCCTTCGCCATTAGTTCTTGAGCACAAGAGGCAGTTACTGCACTCCAAATTACAACATGAGGTGAAGTCAAGTAATTAAGGCATCTAGGAGGTTCGTGTTTTCTTGGGGAGCATACTGTGATCGCAAGAACTCGACCAGTCATGTCATAAATGTGAGGTTATTTGTGAGATGTCTTAGCATCATCTGCAATTGTCTAATATCGTGAACTGCACCCTTGTGTCATAACTCTTTTAAACACTGCAAAAACCCCGCCCATCTTGTCAAAAAACTCCAGAGAGCTCCAAGAATCCTCAAAAAAACTTAGGAGCTCGGGCCAAGACCTAGTAGCAATAACAGAACACATGATAGATCCCACACTAGACCCAGCAATTATACGGGGCATAAGCTTATGCTCTATGAATGTTTTAATCACTCCCACGTGGAATGCTCCTAGTGAAGCACCCCCACTCAAAAGCAGCGCGGTCCTCCCAAAAGCATGTCTTGTCTCATGCATAAACGCTAGCTTCTCCTCCAACAAAAGCTCCTCCGAATCCGAGTCACAAACCATTCTCAACTGAGTTGAGACTTCATCAATGTATTCTTTTATGAGTCTGGGCACTTGAAGCCTCCCCTTATGAAGCTCTGGGTTGCACATATTTCCAAGATTTCTAACCAGGTCAGCTCGCATGCAAAATGTAATATCTCTTAGAGAACAGTCTTGGCGTCGGTGGCGAAGCTCTTGGAGCTTGTTCCTCACGAGTTCTTCATCATATAGGTCCGACTCATTCATTTTAGGGGTCTCTTTATCCAGCATCTTAGCAGCATGAACCCATTCCTCATAGGTTAAGGCAGCTCTCATCATATTCCTCCAAAATTTCCTCCGATAAGCCATTTCAGCCCTCATTTTTACGTTAGCGCATCTTCTTAACATAAAAGCTATTAGTGTCACTATTACCAAAATCCCTTGTGGGTTGCCGGGATGAAGCCACGGTATCATGGGTACTAAATAGTGCGTGGCATTATTTTTTACTCTATGCAAGTATTCTAACACCATATGAAAGATTTGGTGCCTCAAGTGTGACATCGACTTACAAAATAGCAATTGCCCGACCCATGATTGTGGAAGGTCCAATTGAAAATGGATCAACACTGGCCTCCTTACTTATATCCATATCTTAAGAAAAAGTGATTGGTTCCGGGACTTGATCTTCTATCAAGGAGAGGGTATCATCAAATTATTTAGGCCTTGGTTGCTCTGGAAAAGTAATTAATGATTGAACATAAAGACAAAAACTGAAATGCTTCTTATTAGACGAATTGAAACTAAAATGTTTGGACAAAATTTATAGAGGCTCAAAAGGAATCAAGAATATTCAACCCAAAAGAATGTCTCTTTTAAAACTGTAACAGACCGTTATTACCAGAGGAGCATCCGAGCATGTAAAAGAAACAAAACAAAGAGATCCTAATTAGTTCCTCTTAGTTTCAAATGAATTCAGCAAAATTCAGCTCAAAAGCCAAGTCACACAAAAAAAGAGAAAAGATTTTAGCAATCTTTTCTCTCAATTTCCCAATACGCCCAGCAATCAACAGCCCTAAAATCAATCCCCAAAACCTCTCAATTTTTAAGAATTGCAATCTCCACCAGCCCATAAATTAAATTCCCAGAAAATATAAAAACCCCAAACAATAAGAAAGAAAGAAAGAAAGAAAGAAAGAAAGAAAGAAGAGAGTTGAAGTAAATGGTTGGAGGTAAGAGAAATGAACAAGTGTGGGAATTGAATATAAGAAAAAGAAAAGCATAACGGATGAGATAACGATATAGTTATGGTTATGTGGACGTGTGATAAGGATCAGCTTGTTCCCATTTAATAATATTGTATTGTATTGTATTGTACTGCTATTATATGATGAGAGAGTAGATAAGGAAGAAGAGTATGACCGTCTGTAAGGCTTACTTGATAAAGATTTGAATGTTCGAGAGGCTCTGTTTCAGAGTGTTTTATAACTGAAAGAAAAACATACTTGTTTCTTTTGCTTTCAATAACTGATCACGGCCAAACATGTTCAGTTCAGTTCAGTTGACGACGACGATGGTGGTTTAGACTTTAGAGAATGAGAAACTGAAAAAGACAAAAAATAAATAAAAAATAAATAAAAATAGGTAGCCAATTGCTTCAATTATTACGGAGGAATTAAATACAGGAAAACAAAAAAAAAAATCATTTTCTCTTTTCTGTTTGTCAGTACCGTAACACTTTACTATATATTGGTCATTGGATGATTAATTTATTTATTTCAAGCTAATGTTAAATCAACATTGTTAAACACTCTTTTTAACTTCCATTCTTACTCACTTAATTATTTGTAATTTATTCGGTTAAAATTAACTATTTTTTAATTAATAGTTTTCTTACCCGTGCAAGACGACTGTTGTTTTATATTACGATTTTTAATAATTTGATTGTGCATAATTAGTTGAATTCATATTAATTTGTTACCTTTTTTTATTTGATGTTGGGTTTTTTGTTATTGGGTTTTGTTAGTTCTATGTGTATAATTTTTTATTTTACTTTTTAATTTGTTTTGAAATTTATATTTAATAATTATAAATGTGTCATAATATTTATAAAAAAAATTATTGATAAAAGATTTATTGTTATAGTATAATTGTTTTATTAATAATTATAAAAGTTAGTGTAATAGTACACAACAAAAAGAGAGAAACAGTATGTTTTGTTTGGTATTTAATCGTTAATATATTATAAGTAATTATTTTTTAGATGGAAGGGTGTTTGGGTGAAAAAAATAATTAAGTGCTCACTAACCAAATATCAAAAACTTGTGAACTCTTCTAAAAGCATACTACATGTTGTTTATGCATAGTTTAAACTTGAAATTATCAATCTAAGATAAACCTGATAATATAGTTGATTAATTATCGGGTCAACTCATATTAACTGGAACCAAATGAGTTAGTTAACTATTTTTATTTACTTGGGTTAGGTAAAATTTAGAACCATATTTTAAAAAAGAAATATAGGTCCAACCCGGTTAACCATTTTTCGACTTATATTTTATTCCAAATCCAAATCAAAAATTCTTTCCACCCATATTTACATATTCAAGAAGCTCAACCACTCACCCACCCCACCTCACGCACCCACCCCACCCCACCCCACCCTCACCCTACAAAAAAAATAATATTATGTGATTATGTATGCACCTCTTACCCCCCGCCCCACCCCGCCCCACCCCACCCCTCCATTCCCCCACTCCCCCAAAAAAATAATATTATGTGATTATGTATGCACCTCTTACCCCCTGCCCCACCCCACCCCACCCCACCACACCACTCCCCCACTCCCCAAAAAAATAATATTATGTGATTATGTATACACCCCTTACCCCCCACCCACTATAATATCTGAGAATTTTCACGTATTATTAAATGAATATATTAATGGAAATACTATTTATGTGAAAATAAGTGTTATTATTTTGTGAGTTGGTTAATTCAATTGATTCATATTAGATCAATGCGTATTAAGATGTGTGAAGTGACGATGAGAATTGTGAAATGTCTTGTGTGGCATAATGTGAAATGTAGGAATCCGTTAAGCAAATTAAAACGAGAATTAGGAAGTATAATCGTGTTGAACGTGTGATATCATATAAGTAATCAAATATGCTCGTAGACTGGTAGTAAAACTTTTGTGGACATCTATGCATGTCGTATATAAAGTGAGTTTAACGATGAAAATTGGCACGGGCTGAAGCTAAATCAGTCTTGGCACTGTCAGGGCACGGCGCAATTGCGTCATCCCAGCAGTACAAACTGGCGCAGCTGCGCCAGTAGTCAGTTGGAGAAAAATTAATTCTTCTATCTTAGAAAAATTAAATGAACAATTATGTGGTGTGTGTGACATTAATAAACCACGAAATAAAGTGCGTAATTAAGTAATATTAATTGTTAATTGTTATATTAATTAATTGTTAATGGTTGTGGTAGAATATTAAATTATTAGTAATTAACTAATAATGTGTGATTACTATTATTTGTAATATATTATAAAGATGAATAATGATTATGGAAATCCATAATTACATTAATCAATGGTTGGATTAATTAATATTGGTGTTAATTAATTAAGAAAGTGCATGATTTATTTACTTGACATAAATAAGTAAGTTAGTAAAATAATAATATTATATTGACAGTTATGTGCATGTGAACAATAATACAACCATACTATATAGTGTAGTGCGACTATATATTAAGATCTATGAAACTATATTATATTAAGTGATGATTAATCAAGGGAAGGAATAAATTTATTTAACATAAACAAATAAGTTATTAATATAATAAGGTTATAATATGATTAAATGAGTGGTAGAGATAATTATGGAACTACCCGGACAATAATAACTGACTGTATTTGTAACGACCCCAAAACAGGTCCATTCCATCCAACCTATTCTGAGTCGCCAAATACATGGTACAGAAAATAACTACAACTTTATTACAACAATTGTCGTGCAAAATACAACACCACATATGCTGTGAGTTTGAATACAAATATATACCAAATGTGACTCATGATCCAACCGTGGACATCACCTCACAATGACACCTTACATAAAGGTATAGTCAAAAACTGTTTTAGAAATTAAAATCTTTGGGAAGTGCTCAAGGAAACCTTCGTACATGGGAGGCCACGCGTCTAGGTTATGATAGATATCATGGCCACAGAATTATCCTTGGTTGACCCAATAGACCCCAAAGAAAAACGAGAAGATTACTATCATATTCTTCCCAATGGTGAGTCTTCTCTTGACTTATCATTATCTCCACTGTCTCTAATTGAGAATTATACTTCAAACAAACACCAAGATTATATAGGTAGTGCCCATAGATATACTCAGCAAGTGGATGAGCACAATCCTGTCCTATAATGACACGAGTTTGTATGTCATTAGACATCTTGTATGATAGTGACAAAACACCCTTCCAACGTTGGGTTTCTTCACCAAATATAACTACTAAATGATAACCACCGTTCTATTCCCTTGTTACCCCCGCTCGACCCAGCTACACTCTTATTACCTGAAAGGAATTGTGAACAGAAGGGTGAGCACAACTAGCTCAGTAAAGAATATCATGACTAAAGATAATTCAATTATCAATAGCCTTCATCAACAATAAATCAGAGATTTAGAACATATGGTAAATGATAAAAATTTCAACCATAGTTGCAGCGGAACGAGCAATCCATTAGAAGAGTCAAATAGACTATAAAGTCTATTATCTTCTCCATATTAAAAATCCACCAACAATATTTTATCCATGTAACATCACTCAACAGTTCCTTTCCACAATCATATGAATAACTCATAATCATAATTGTGACTATAAATTTTTCTTCGCACCCAGGACGAAGAATATTTTCATCACCTGTCTTTACCTGAAACATCAAAGATCATGGTTATACCAAATCACAGTTCCTGTTTATAATCATACTAACAAATCCATCTTTGCACTACGGACCAAAGATATTCATCAACAAACCATCTTTGCACTACGGGCCAAAGATATTCAACAACAGTTCATCTTTGCACTACAGGCCAAAGATATTCATCAACAGGCCATCTTTGCACTACATGCCAAAGATATTCATCAACAATTCATATTTGCACTACAGGCCAAATATATTCATATCTCAAAGAAATATATAATCATTTCAGAATTTATATAAACAATAATTATAACCATGTTGATCAATTCACCATTGCACTTAAGCTTAAGATATTCAATTATAAATTCAATGGTCATGATCATACTAGTCACAATTCAACTTTGCACTACAGGCCAAAGAGAACCCTAGTCATGATCATACCAATAATCTATCCATCTTTACACTCCAGTGAAAGAGAATTTCAACATCAGGGTTATAAAAATGTTATATATGATGATAAAAATAATATGATTAACATATTGTTTTAACCTCAAGAGTAATATTCGTAACTCATGAATAGTAAATCGTGAATAGTAACTCATGAATAGTAACCCCGACACAAAAGATAAAAATTCTACAATAAAATCCATTACTATTCCTTATTATCCCTCACAATCCCATACAATCCCTTACCTCAAAAGAGCAGTACTTCTGACTGGATATCGGATATGATGCTGAAGGAAACTTGTACTGATGAATAGCAACTCACCAAGTATCTAAAAACTCACAAAATATGCTTCATAATATAGAGAGAGAAAGAGAGAAAGCTTATGTTTCTGGTGTGATTTTCAATTCTAACTTAGCCCTCTATTTATAGGAAAATTTTGGTAGGTTTGACCTGCAACCTGATGGCTTTACCTGATACTATTCCCACCCACCACATTTGAAATATAATTCAGCACATTTCTTCACCAACCACAAGTGGGGCCCACCAATTCTAGAATTTTCCACCAAAAATGATTTATAACCTGATTTCTGAATCAGTCACCTCTTAAAATTCATAACAAATCATACGTTCATTTTTAACGGTTCAAAATTTGTGGACATATACTCAACTTATATATGTATAACATATCCAAATATTACCACGATCCAACGGTCGGATTAAAAAATATAACCCTCGCAAAATATCTCAAAAACCCTGATTTTTAATACCTCCATTTCGACAAAAATATGGATAAAAATCTCAACATTAACTCCTTCATTTTTAACCACAAAAATATATCCCTCGTTTATATCCACATAAAATAAATATTTCCTTATCATATGAATCAATAATTAATTATTCACAAATAATATTACAGAATCACATTTATGACAACCAGGCCGTTCCCAGGAAAGAGGGGGCTTTCCAATAAGGATTTCTCCTTACTAGCGCGCAATTAGATGACCAAACCTCTCCTTAGACAGAACTTTCTAGACATTGCCAATAATGCTATCTAATAATACTATTCAAATAATATGAATTATTGATCTGATAATGGAAAATACTGTGCAGCAACAATTATTGAACAACAATAATATAAAATTTCAACGTAGCAATTATTGAATCAATAAAATAAAATATTGAACAGTAATTACTGTAACAATTATTGAGTAGTGCCTTCTTACGTAAGAATCAATAATTTTAAAAATACTGTGCAATACCGTGTGCTACTGTGCAATAACGCGTATTACTGTATTTTAATCACCGGGTATTCCAACAGTGTTAACGGTAACAACTACGCCGTTATTTGTAAAAACTCAAATTTATCGTTTTCTTTACCCGACAATTATTCGTTATGGGGCCCACAAATAGCTGCGCCGTCGTACGAATATTCCCCGACAGAAAGAATATTCCACGACCAAACGAATATTCCCCGACAATAATGATTATTTTATAACCACTTGTGTATTTTGAAAAAAAAATCATATATCACCCTTAACTTTAACATTTATCAATTTAACCATTTACTGAATAGTAATTATAAGAAAAATTGAATACTTTTATTTCATAAAATTCGGGGTCTTACAATCTCCCCTCCTTATGAAATTTCGTCCCCGAAATTTACGTACCTGGTATTTCAAGAGTTGAGAATACCTTACTTCCATTCCGGATTCCACCTTTCCTGTCATCATGATTTCTCCATTGCTCATCTCCTGTATTTCAGATATCATTCTAGAATACAGCTTCAAAACAAGTGTTAATTTAATAAATTAACATATCACATAATATCCCGATATTATGACTGACCAACAAATAAGCTTAGGTAGGACACACTAGCGAAGTATTTACTCATCTCTCCCCTCCTAGTTGTATTCCCCGATCTCTGCCAGAGATCATATCCCCAAGCTCTGATACCAAATGTAACTCTGGACACCAACCTATGTCAGCACCTTACATTGATACCTATCAGCTTGCCACCGCAGAACGGCGTCCCCTACGGAGAGTCTGGCTTCGGTGCATCCCCCATCAACAGGAAGTCACCAGCGAGAGGCTCGGGGCTCTTTACTTATAGCTCTGATACCAAATGTAACGACCCCAAAACAGGTCCATTCCATCCAACCTATTCTGAGTCGCCAAATACATGGTACAGAAAATAACTACAACTTTATTACAACAATTGTCGTGCAAAATACAACACCACATATGCTGTGAGTTTGAATACAAATATATACCAAATGTGACTCATGATCCAACCGTGGACATCACCTCACAATGACACCTTACATAAAGGTATAGTCAAAAACTGTTTTAGAAATTAAAATCTTTGGGAAGTGCTCAAGGAAACCTTCGTACATGGGAGGCCACGCGTCTAGGTTATGATAGATATCATATGGCCACAGAATTATCCTTGGTTGACCCAATAGACCCCAAAGAAAAACGAGAAGATTACTATCATATTCTTCCCAATGGTGAGTCTTCTCTTGACTTATCATTATCTCCACTGTCTCTAATTGAGAATTATACTTCAAACAAACACCAAGATTATATAGGTAGTGCCCATAGATATACTCAGCAAGTGGATGAGCACAATCCTGTCCTATAATGACACGAGGTTGTATGTCATTAGACATCTTGTATGATAGTGACAAAACACCCTTCCAACGTTGGGTTTCTTCACCAAATATAACTACTAAATGATAACCACCGTTCTATTCCCTTGTTACCCCCGCTCGACCCAGCTACACTCTTATTACCTGAAAGGAATTGTGAACAGAAGGGTGAGCACAACTAGCTCAGTAAAGAATATCATGACTAAAGATAATTCAATTATCAATAGCCTTCATCAACAATAAATCAGAGATTTAGAACATATGGTAAATGATAAAAATTTCAACCATAGTTGCAGCGGAACGAGCAATCCATTAGAAGAGTCAAATAGACTATAAAGTCTATTATCTTCTCCATATTAAAAATCCACCAATAATATTTTATCCATGTAACATCACTCAACAGTTCCTTTCCACAATCATATGAATAACTCATAATCATAATTGTGACTATAAATTTTTCTTCGCACCCAGGACGAAGAATATTTTCATCACCTGTCTTTACCTGAAACATCAAAGATCATGGTTATACCAAATCACAGTTCCTGTTTATAATCATACTAACAAATCCATCTTTGCACTACGGACCAAAGATATTCATCAACAAACCATCTTTGCACTACGGGCCAAAGATATTCAACAACAGTTCATCTTTGCACTACAGGCCAAAGATATTCATCAACAGGCCATCTTTGCACTACATGCCAAAGATATTCATCAACAATTCATATTTGCACTACAGGCCAAATATATTCATATCTCAAAGAAATATATAATCATTTCAGAATTTATATAAACAATAATTATAACCATGTTGATCAATTCACCATTGCACTTAAGCTTAAGATATTCAATTATAAATTCAATGGTCATGATCATACTAGTCACAATTCAACTTTGCACTACAGGCCAAAGAGAACCCTAGTCATGATCATACCAATAATCTATCCATCTTTACACTCCAGTGAAAGAGAATTTCAACATCAGGGTTATAAAAATGTTATATATGATGATAAAAATAATATGATTAACATATTGTTTTAACCTCAAGAGTAATATTCGTAACTCATGAATAGTAAATCGTGAATAGTAACTCATGAATAGTAACCCCGACACAAAAGATAAAAATTCCACAATAAAATCCATTACTATTCCTTACTATCCCTCACAATCCCATACAATCCCTTACCTCAAAAGAGCAGTACTTCTGACTGGATATCGGATATGATGCTGAAGGAAACTTGTACTGATGAATAGCAACTCACCAAGTATCTAAAAACTCACAAAATATGCTTCATAATATAGAGAGAGAAAGAGAGAAAGCTTATGTTTCTGGTGTGATTTTCAATTCTAACTTAGCCCTCTATTTATAGGAAAATTTTGGTAGGTTTGACCTGCAACCTGATGGCTTTACCTGATACTATTCCCACCCACCACATTTGAAATATAATTCAGCACATTTCTTCACCAACCACAAGTGGGGCCCACCAATTCTAGAATTTTCCACCAAAAATGATTTATAACCTGATTTCTGAATCAGTCACCTCTTAAAATTCATAACAAATCATACGTTCATTTTTAACTGTTCAAAATTTGTGGACATATACTCAACTTATATATGTATAACATATCCAAATATTACCACGATCCAACGGTCGGATTAAAAAATATAACCCTCGCAAAATATCTCAAAAACCCTGATTTTTAATACCTCCATTTCGACAAAAATATGGATAAAAATCTCAACATTAACTCCTTCATTTTTAACCACAAAAATATATCCCTCGTTTATATCCACATAAAATAAATATTTCCTTATCATATGAATCAATAATTAATTATTCACAAATAATATTACAGAATCACATTTATGACAACCAGGCCGTTCCCAGGAAAGAGGGGGCTTTCCAATAAGGATTTCTCCTTACTAGCGCGCAATTAGATGACCAAACCTCTCCTTAGACAGAACTTTCTAGACATTGCCAATAATGCTATCTAATAATAATATTCAAATAATATGAATTATTGATCTGATAATGGGAAATACTGTGCAGCAACAATTATTGAACAACAATAATATAAAATTTCAACGTAGCAATTATTGAATCAATAAAATAAAATATTGAACAGTAATTACTGTAACAATTATTGAGTAGTGCCTTCTTACGTAAGAATCAATAATTTTAAAAATACTGTGCAATACCGTGTGCTACTGTGCAATAACGCGTATTACTGTATTTTAATCACCGGGTATTCCAACAGTGTTAACGGTAACAACTACGCCGTTATTTGTAAAAACTCAAATTTATCGTTTTCTTTACCCGACAATTATTCGTTATGGGGCCCACAAATAGCTGCGCCGTCGTACGAATATTCCCCGACAGAAAGAATATTCCACGACCAAACGAATATTCCCCGACAATAATGATTATTTTATAACCACTTGTGTATTTTGAAAAAAAATCATATATCACCCTTAACTTTAACATTTATCAATTTAACCATTTACTGAATAGTAATTATAAGAAAAATTGAATACTTTTATTTCATAAAATTCGGGGTCTTACAGTATTATTTTATTGTATATATTTAATGTATATGGACTATATGATGTGAGTGTATAATTTATCCCTAAAATTCCTAATATGGTAACAATTGTACATTAAGATTTCATTGTAGGAAATTAAGTAGACCAAACCAAGCCTAGATATCAAGAATGCTGGAATTTTCTCTCTTGTCCCAAAATAAGTGTCACCAAGTACAATGAACGGTAACTTGAAGCTATATTACGTAAACTTTCTAGCTGCTAATTCATAGGAGTTCATTGCTAAGCTAAATGGCTGGTAAGGGTTGTTCAACTACTCTTCATGAACCTATGTGTCTTGCCATTGCACCATGGGCTCCAAAATTGTGTAGAGCCAATGACTAGTCCATGCTTTCTCTATAAATTAAGCTCGAGTTCACATTTTCTGTGTTGCTTGAATTGTCTGATAAATTGCGAAGTAGTAGAGTGAGAGCAATCTAAGAGCTTGAGAGTTCAGTTAGATCAAGTTCATTGCACATTACGAAGGTATAATTCTATTCCTTGCATTCCATTCCGTTTCTGTTAACAGAGTTCATAAGTGTTGAAATTTTAATTTCCTAAATTCATGGAAATGGATGTTAGTATAGTTGAGTAATGTTCATATGGTTGTTATATTGTGACAACCCTAAAATAGGTCTATTCCACCCAACCCATTCTGAGTCGCCAAATACATGGTACAGAAAATAACTACAACTTCATTATCACAATTCTCGTACAAAATACAACAACACATATGATGTGAGTTTTGATACAAATATATACCAACTGTGACTCTCATCCCAACCTTGGATAGTACGTCACAATGGCACCTTACATAAATGTATAGTCAAAAACTGTTTTAGAAATTAGAATCTTTGGGAAGTGCTCAAGAAAACCTTCGTACATGGGAGGCCATGCGTCTAGGATATGATAGATATCATATGTCCACAGAATTATCCTTGATTGACCCAATAGACCCCAAAGAAAAATAAGAAGATTATTATCATATTCTTTCCAATGGTAAGTCTTCTCTTGACATATCATTATCTCCACTGTCTCTAATTAAGAATTATACTTCAAACAAACACCAAGATTATATAGGTAGTGCTCGTAGATATACTCAGCAAGTGGATGTGCACAACTGTGTCTTATGATGACATGAGGTTGTATGTTATTAGACATCTTGTATGATAGTGACAAAACACCCTTCCAACGTTGGGTACGCCTTACCCTATTGGATTCACCAAATATAACTACTAAATGAACTTTTCTATACTGTTTAGGGAGAACCTCCACAGCTAGAGACCGCCGTTCTATTTCCCTGTTACCCTCACTCTACCCAGCTACACTCTTATTACCTGAAAAAAATTGTGAAGCAAAAGGGTGAGCACAAATAGCCCAGTAAAGAATATCATGACTAAAGATAAATAAATTATCAAAATCCTTCATCAGTAATAAATCAGAGATTTAGAACATATGGTAGATGATAAAAATTTTCAACCATAGTTGCAGCGGAACGAGCAATCCATTAGAAGAGTCAAATAGACCATAAAGTCTATTATCTTCTCTATGTTAAAAGTACAACAACAATGTTTCATCCCTGTAATATCAACCAACGGTTCTGGTTCACAATTATATGAATAACTCATAATCATAATTGTGGTTCTAAATTCCTCTTCTCATCCAGGGCGAAGATAATTTTCATAACATGTCTTTACCTGAAACATCAAAGATCATGGTTATACCAAATCATATTTCCTATTCATAATCATACTGATAAATTCATCATTGCACTACGGGCCAAAGATATTCGTTAACAGTTCATCTTTGCACTACTGACCAAAGATATTCAACAATAGGTCATCTTTGCACTACATACCAAAGATGTGGCGCCCCTAAAATAGGTATACAACACCCATTCTGAGTCGCCAAATACATGGTACAGAAAGTAAACTACAACTTCAATAATACAATTGTCGTGCAAAATACGACAACACATACTGTGAGTTTAAATACAAATATTGTCTTCTGGACAATATCCACACTCAAATAAATCCTCATTATAATTATTCAAACACTATTTTACAGAAATAGTGAGGACTGTTAAAACATCTTTCTAGAACCATCACTCCATACCCCGACTAGATCCTGCTATGTTCTCACCTCCTGAGAAGAAAAATGGAACAAAAAAGAAAAGGGTGAGCTCAACTAGCCCAGTAAAGAATATTATGACTAAGATAATATAAAACAAATTATCGTTAGTCTTCAAAAGGGAAAAATCTGATAAAATATAATAGACAACAAGTTTTAGATCAACAACTGCAGCGGAAACAGCAAACCATTAGAAGAGTCAAGTAGAGAAAGAATTCTACTATCTTCTAAGATTTAAAAGTTCATCATCAATATTTATCCCTGTAACATCAATCAATATACATCTTGAATCAAATATTCATCTTTGCACTACAGGCCAAAGATATTCATTTGTAACACCAGTTGGTCATGTTCATCTCAACACCTGTTCATCTTTGCACTACGGGCCAAAGATATTCATCAATTAATCATTCATCTTTGCACTACAGGGCAAAGATATTCAGTAATATCATCATTTAGGACTGAGGATGATAAAAAATTATCTTAAAGAAAACGAATCCAATGAGACAGAAGGACAAATATTAGGGATTCGTATTATAGTTTATCCAAGTGCAATAATACTCCATAATAACCAATTGTGAAGGAGAATTCAAAGATAAAGATCAAAACATGGATACAATCAAAGATAGTAACCATGATAGACATCTTGAATAAAAAGAAAAAATTTTATTTTTCGGTGAATAGTGTCGTATTCGTGAATAGTGCCGTATACGTGAATAGTGACGTATACGTGAATAGTAACTCCGACACAAAAAAATTCAAATTTGATAAAAAGTTTATATCAATATTTCAGCATAATGATATTGAAGAAAATAATATCATTTAAGAAGAAAATAATATCCCATACCTCAAACGAATAGTACTTCTGATCAGAATATCGTATATCCTGAATGAAACTTGTGCTGAATAGCAACTCTCAAAGTATCAAAATACTCACAAAATACGCTCAATAATATAGAGAGAGAAAGAGAGAAAACTTATGAATTCTAGTGTGATTTTCAATTCTAACTTAGCCCTCTATTTATAGGAAAATGTTAGCACGCCGAAGCGGACTTGACCTGCAACCTGATGGCTTTACCTGCTACTATTCTCACTCACCACATTTGAATAAAAATTTCAGCACATTTCTCACCAACCAAAAGTGGAGCCCACCAATTCTACAATTTTCCACCAAAATGATAAATTTCGAAACTTCAACAATTTCTGAACCAGTCATCTCTTAAAATTCATAACAAATCATACGTTCATTTTTAACGGTTCAAAATTTGTAGACATATACTCAACTTATATATGTATAACCTATCCAAAAATCACAACGATCCAACGGTCGAATTAAAAATTATAACCCCCGCAATATATCTCAAAAACCCTGATTGATTTTTAATACCTCCATTCCAACAAAAATACTGATAAAACACCTCAACATTAACTCCTTCATTTTTAACCACAAAATATATCCAACATTTATATTCACATAAAATAAATATTTCCTTATCATATGAATCAATAATTAATTATTCACAATTAATATTACAGAATCACATTTATGACAACCAGGCCGTTCCCAGGAAAGAGGGGGCTTTCCAATAAGAATTTCTCCTTACTGGCGCGCAATTAGATGAATAAATCTCTTCTTAGACAGAACTTTCTAGACATTGCCAATAATGTTATCTAATAATATTATTCAAATAATATGAATTATTGATCTGATAATGAAAAATACTGTGCAGTGACAATTATTGAAACAACAATAATATAAAATATTAATGCAGCAATTATTGAATCAATAAAATAAAATATTGAACAGTAACTACTGTAACAATTTTTGAGTAGTGCCTTCCTTCGTAAAAATTAATAATTCAAAAATACTGTGCAATCCGTGTGCTACTGTATTTTAACCACCAAGTATTCCAACAGTATTAACGGTAACAACTACGCCGTTATTTATAAATAACTTATACTTGTCGTTTTCTTCATCCAATCGTTTTTCGTTATGGGGCCCACAAATAGCTGTGTCGTCGTATGAATATTCCCCGACGGAAAGAATATTCCACGACTAAACGAATATTCCCCGACAAAATGAATATTTTATAACCACTTATTTATTTTGCAAAATTTGCACATTTCACCCATAACCAAAGTATTATATCAAATTAACACCTTATTATTCACAATAATATTTAGAGAAAATTTGATTTTATTCATTAATAAGTTGGGGTCTTACAACCTCCCCTCCTTATGAAATTTCGTCCTCGAAATTGACGTACGTACCTGGTATTTCGAAAAGGTGAGGATACCTCGCTTTCATTTCTGATTCCAACTCCCAGGTCATTTCTTCAATAGCATGGTTTCTCCACAAAACCTTAACTTGTGGTATAACCTTCGTGCGTAGAACATGCTCTTTCCTATCCAAGATCTTAACAGATACCTCCTCGAATGTTAAATCTTTGGCTATCTCGTCTAGTTCTAACTCAATTATGTGGTTTGGGTCTTTTGCATATTTACGAAGCACAGATACGTGAAAAATATTATGAACACGAGACATGCTTGGAGGTAATGCGAGTCGATATGCCACATTTCCTATTCGGTCAAGAATTTCAAATGGACCAATAAATCGTGGATTGAGCTTTCCTCTCTTCTCAAATCTTGTAACTCCTTTCCATGCTGCAATACGTAACAATACATGATCCCCAATACTAAATTCTACATCCTTTCGATGAAGATCCGCATAACTCTTTTGTCGATCATGTGCCGTTTGTATACGTTGTCGAATCGTTTGGATCTTCTCTGTAGTTATGCGTACCAATTCTGGTCCCAACAACGTTGCTTCACCCACCTCGTCCCAGCATACTAGAGAATGACACTTTCGTCTACATAAGACTTCAAATGGAGCCATACCTATACTTTCCTGATAACTGTTGTTGTAGGAGAATTCTACCAGTGGTAAGTACTTATCCCAACTTCCTTTGAAATCTAGAACACAGAGTCTTAATAGATTTTTAAGGGTTTGAATAGTCCTCTCTGATTGCCCGTCCGTTTGAGGATGGTATGCTGAACTGAATCGTAAATCCATGCCCATAGCTTTCTACAAGCTAACCCAAAATCGTGAAGTGAATCTTGGGTCACAATCCGAAACTATGGATACTGGTATGCCATGCAATCTCACATTCTCATTCACGTACATACGAGCAAGGCATTCAAGGGAATAAGTCTCACGTATCGGCAAGAAATGGGCAGACTTGGTTAATCTATCAACAATAACCCAAATCGCATCTATGCCTTAAGAAACCTTGGGAAGACCCGTAACAAAATCCATAGTAATGTGTTCCCACTTCCATTTCGGAATCTCAAGTGGTTGCAATGGACCCTTTGGTACTTGATGCTCCGCTTTTACACGTTGACAAGTTAAACACCTCGAGATAAACTCCGCGATCTCTCTTTTCATATTGCTCCACCAAAATGTATGTCGAAGATCGTGATACATTTTGGTACTCCCAAGATGGATTGCAAACGGTGTATTGTGTGCCTCCATCATTATTCTATGCTTCAAGTCAAAATCGTTAGGAACACAAAGTCTGGAGTTGACTCGAAGTATTCCTTCTTCATCGATTCTTGCTTCTGGAATAGCACCTTCTTGCACTTTCTTCTTCATACGCATCAGCTCCATGTCCGTAGCTTGAGCAGCTTTAACTTTATCGATTAAAGTCGGTTCTACTCGTATATTTGATATCATCATGTGGGTACTTGGAGCCTTCATATCTATCTCCATCCTTTGCAAGTCATACAAAATGGGTCTTTGTGTTAACAACATTGCACTCGTACCCGCATATGATCTTCTACTCAATGCGTCAGCTACTACGTTTGCTTTTCTAGGATGATATTGGATGGTATGATCGTAATCTTTCAGCAACTCGAGCCAACGTCGTTGCCGCATGTTGAGTTCCTTTTGGGTGAAGAAATATTTGACGCTTTTATGATCTGTATAGATCTCCACTTTCTCCCCCATATAGGTAGTGTCTCCAGATCTTCAACGCGAAAACGACTGCTGCCAACTCCAAATCATGAGTAGGATAATTTCTCTCATATTCTTTGAGTTGTCGCGAGGCATAGGCTATGACTTTCCCATGTTGCATGAGAACACATCCTAACCCTTTGCCTGAAGCATCGCTGTAGATAACAAATCCATCTGAACCAGATGGTATTGTCAGAACAGGTGCCGAAATGAGTCTCCTCTTGAGTTCTTGGAAACTCTTCTCGCATTCCTCACTCTATACGAATTTTGTATCTTTCCGAGTCAGCTGAGTTAACGGAGTAGCGATTCGAGAAAATCCTTCCACAAATCTCCGATAATAACCAGCTAAGCCCAGAAAGCTACATACTTCGGTTACCGACTTCGGTTACTCCCAACTTTGTATGGCTTCAATCTTCGCCGGGTCGACAGATACTCCATGTTTTGACACCACGTGCCCAAGGAATGCTACTTCCTCAAGCCAGAACTCGCATTTTTTCAGTTTGGCATATAGCTTATTTTCACGAAGCCTTTGCAATATCAGCTTCAAATGACGCTCATGATCTTCACGGCTTTTGGAATAGATGAGGATGTCATCAATAAAGACAACAACGAACTAATCCAAATATTCTTTAAAAACACGGTTCATCATATCCATGAAAGCAGCAGGAGCATTAGTCAATCCAAAAGACATGACTAAGAATTCATAATGACCGTACCGAGTTCTGAAGGCAGTCTTTGGAATATCCTCAGTTTTAATCTTCAGCTGATGATATCCAGAACGAAGGTCGATCTTTGAAAAGAATTGTGCTCCTTGTAACTGGTCGAACAGGTCATCAATGCGAGGTAGCGGATACCTATTCTTGATGGTGACATGGTTCAATTCCCTATAATCGATACAAAGTCGCATTCTCCCGTCTTTCTTCTTTACGAATAAAACAGGAGCACCCCAAGGAGATGTACTAGGACGAATAAAACCGATGTCTAATAACTCCTGTAATTGGACTTTTAACTCCTGAAGTTCAATAGGAGCCATTCGATATGGGGTTTTAGAAATGGGCTTTGTACCGGGTTCAAGGTCAATAAAAAATTCAACTTCACGTTCTAGGGGTAGACCAGGAAGTTCTTCAGGAAATACGTCAGGAAATTCACTAACAACAGAAATATTATTCAAATCTGTCGTGTTATTGTTCAAGTCCATAACATGGGCTAAGAAAGCTTGACATCCATTTTTTAATGAACGAATGACTTTATGGCTTGATATAACAGTGATTGATTTTAATGGTTTGGTTGCTTGAATTCGCATAACAGGTTGGTTAGGAATATGAAAACTAACAACCTTACGAAAATAATCAATTTTGGCATGATGAGTAATTAACCAATCAATCCCTAAAATCACATCAAATGCAAGTATCTTTAAAGAAATAAGGTCAACAGGTAATGTGATGGTGCCAACATGGATTAAGCAAGATTTATAAACTGTAGATGTAACAAAGGTTTCACCCAACGGAGTTTCAACAGATAAGTCAAAGGTCAATTTCTCCGAAGTCAAGTTCAAACGTTGAGCACAAGCAGGAGAGATAAAAGAATGGGTAGAACCGGTATCTAGTAAAGTATAAACTTCGCAAGAATTCAAGATTAGCTTACCCGTGATCACCTCATTCGGGTTTCTCACGTTTTGGCCAGTCACGACAAACGCCCTTCCAAGAACCGCTGATTTCGACTTATCCGGGACAACTTTTAGAGTCACCATCCCCGCTGAACTAGGTTTTGCTACAGAACACTCTCAAGCTATATGACCCTCCTTTCCACAGTTATAACATACCTTGGATTGTTGTGGGCAGTTTGGGCTGATATGTCCCTCTATCCCACATTTGTAACATACGACCGGTGGTCGTTCTCCTCCCCTAGAAACAGTTGATGTTTATGCTGACGTCTTTACGTTATCATTGTTGTACCTTCTCTTCTTGCAATCTCCTCCCGACTCGCTCCTTCTATTATCACGACCACGATTACCGCCAGACTGGTTACCGCTTTTATCCGAATATTTTCCTCCCTGCTGGTTTTCATTGCTCCGATGACGGCCACCACCGGTATGTCCCTAGTTGTGGTCCCTCGGTTGAACATACTCATTATCTCGCTCTAATAATTGAGCCATGTTTACAACATCTGAATATAAAAAAAATTTATGAGAGATAAGATATTGCCGAATCTCGGGTTTTAGACCTCTCAAAAACATCCTTGCCATACGTTCCTCGTTCTCCACCAAATGAGGTGCAAACCTGGATAACTCCACGAACTTCGCCTCGTACTGAGACACGGTGATGTTGTTTTGTTCTAGTCTGATAAATTCTACCTCCTTCATATGACGAATACTTTCAAGAAAGTACTTATCATTGAACAACTTCTGAAATGTTTCCCAAGACATGCTGAGTGCGGCTGGCTGGGTACGCTTTACAGATTCCCACCAGTAATCTGCCTCACCACAGAATATAAATGTGGCGAATGGAACCTTCTGTTCCTCCGTGCATCCCAAGACATCAAATATCTTGGTAATTTGTTTGACCCACGTTTCCTCCTTAATCCGATCCGGCTTTCCCCAGAATTCTGGTGGTCCCAACTCCTTGAACTATTTGGCTGTGACAAACCGCGCGTTGCCATCATTTCCACCCGTAATTTGTACACGAGTCTCCCTCGTCTGATTTTGTATGAACTGCAAGAAGCTCCTAAACATTCCATCATTCATCGATTGCCCGGTAACGTTTTTTACAGGAGGAATATTGCCTTCCTGTTGCACGTTCTCCTGGTTTGTGACTAAAGGTTGTTCCACAGTATCATATACTCCATTGTTAACGTTCTCGGCTGCCATTCTCAAATACTGCCATAAAACAAGGGTTAATTAAACAAATTAACATATCACATAATATCCCTATATTATGACCGACCAACAAATAAGCTTAGGTAGGACACACTAGCGAAAGATTTACTCGTCTCTCCCCTCCTAGTTCTATTCCCTGATCTCCGCCAGAGACCATATCCCTAAGCTCTGATACCAACTGTGACGCCCCCAAAATAGGTATACAACACCCATTCTGAGTCGCCAAATACATGGTACAGAAAGCAAACTACAACTTCAATAATATAATTGTCGTGCAAAATACGATAACACATACTGTGAGTTTAAATACAAATATTGTCTTCTGGACAATATCCACACTCAAATAAATTCTCATTACAATTATTCAAACACTATTTTATAGAAATAGTGAGGACTGCTAAAACATCTTTCTAGAACTATCACTCCATACCCCGACTAGATCCTACTATGTTCTCACCTCCTGAGAAGAAAAATAGAACAAAAAGGAAAAGGGTGAGCTCAACTAGTCCAGTAAAGAATATTATGACTAAGATAATATACAACAAATTATCGTTAGTTTTCAACAGGGAAAAATCTGATAAAATATAATAGACAACAAGTTTTAGATCAACAACTGCAGCGGAAACAGCAAACCATTAGAAGAGTCAAGTAGAGAAAGAATTCTACTATCTTCTAAGATTTAAAAGTAAATCATCAATATTTTATCCCTGTAACATCAATCAATATACATCTTGAATCAAATATTCATCTTTGCACTACAGGCCAAAGATATTCATTTGTAACACCAGTCGGTCATGTTCATCTCAACACCTGTTCATCTTTACACTACGGGCCAAAGATATTTATCAGTTAATCATTCATCTTTGCACTACATGTAAGACCCCAAATTATTAATAAATGAAATTTAAATTCCTCTATTTATTATTTTGAAATAGTAAGGGTTGATTTGATTAATGTGGTTAGTTATGGGTAAAATGCGCAAATATTTCAAATAAGCAAGTGGTCCTAAAATATTCATTGTTGTCGGAGAATATTTGTTTGGTCGTAGAATATTCTTGTTGTCGGGGAATATTCGTACGACGGCGCAGCCTTGTGTGGGTCCCATAACAGAAAGTGATTGGATGAAAAAAACGACAAAAATAAGTTATTTATTAATAATGGCGTAGTTGTTACCGTTAATACTGTTGGAATACCCGGTGGTTAAAACACAGTAATACGCGTTGTTGCACAGTAGCACACGGTATTGCACCAATTATTGATTCTTACATAAGAAGGCACTACTCAATAATGGTTACAGTAATTGTTATTCAATATTTTATTTTATTGATTCAATAATTGCTGCGTTGATATTTTAATAATTGTCACTACACAGCATTTTCTATTATCGGAGCAATAATCCATATTATCTAAATAATATTATTAGATAACATTATTGGCAATGTCTAGAAAGTTCTGTCTAAGGAGAGGTTTGGTCATCTAATTGCGCGACAGTAAGGAGAAATCCTTATTGGAAAGCCCCCTCTTTCCTGGGAACGGCCTGGTTGTCATAAATGTGATTCTGTAATATTATTTGTGAATAATTAATTATTGATTCATATGATAAGAAAATATTTATTTTATGTGGATATAAATGAGGGATATATTTTTGTGGTTAAAAATGAAGGAGTTAATGTTGAGGTTTTTATCAGTATTTTTGTCAGAATGGAGGTATTAAAAATCAGGATTTTTGAGATATTTTGCGAGGGTTATAATTTTTAATTCGACCGTTGGATCGTGATAATTTTTGGATATGTTATACATATATAAGTTGAGTATATGTCCACAAATTTTGAACCGTTAAAAATGAACGTGTGATTTATTATGAATTTTACGAGATGACTGGTTCAGAAATTGTTGAATTTTCGGAGTTTATCATTTTGATGGAAAATTCTAGAATTAGTGGGCCCCACTCTTGGTTGGTGAAGAAATGTGCTGAGATTTTTATTCAAATGTGGTGGGTGGAAATAGTAGCAGGTAAAGCCATCAGGTTACAGGTTAAGTCTGCTTCGGCATGCTAACATTTTTCTATAAATAGAGGGCTAAGTTAGAATTGAAAATCACACCAAAAACAAGTTTTCTCTCTTTCTCTCTCTAGATTATTGAGTGTATTTTGTGAGTATTTAGATATTTTGAGAGTTTCTATTCATCAGAGCAAGTTTCTTTCAGCCTTATACCGGTATTTTGACCAGAAGTACTGATATTTTGAGGTAAGGGATATTATTTTCTTCTTAATGATATTATTTTCTTCAATATCATTATGCTAAAATATTGATATGAGTTTTTATCAAATTTAAAATTTTTTGTGTCGGAGTTACTATTCACGTATACGGCACTATTCACGTATACGATACTATTCACGAATACGGCACTATTCACCGAAAAATAAAATTTTTCCTTTTTGTCCAAGATGTCTATTATGGTTACTATCTTTGATTGTATCCATGTTATGATCTTTATTTTTGAATTCTGCTTCACAATTGATTATTATGAAGTATTATTGATCTTGGATAAACTGTTATACGAATTCCTAATATTTGTCCTTCTGTCTCACTGGATTCGTTCTCTTTAAGATATTTTTCATCATCCTCAGTCCTAAATGATGATATTACTGAATATCTTTGGCCTGTAGTGCAAAGATGTATGATTGCTTGATGAATATCTTTGGCCTATAATGCAAAGATGAACAGGTGTTGAGATGAACATGACTGACAGGTGATACAAATGAATATCTTTGGCCTGTAGTGCAAAGATGAATATTTGGATAAAGATGATTATTAATTGATGTTACAGGGATAAAATATTGATGATGGACTTTTAAATCTTAGAAGATAGTAGAATTCTTTCTCTACTTGACTCTTCTAATGGTTTATTGTTTCCGCTGCAGTTGTTGATCTAAAACTTATTGTTGATTATATTCTATCAGATTTTTTCCTGTTGAAGACTAACGATAATTTGTTGTATATTATCTTAGTCATAATATTCTTTACTGGGCTAGTTGAGCTCACCCTTTTCCTTGTTGTTCCATTTTCTTCTCAGGAGGCGAGAATGTAGCGAGTACTAGTCGGGGTGTGGAATGATGGTTCAAGACAGTTATTTTAGTAGTCCTCACTATTTTGTAAAATAGTATATCAATAAGTATAATGAGGACTTAATTGAGTATGAATACTGTCTAGATGACAATATTTGTATTTAAACTCACAGTATATGTGTTGTCGTATTTTGCACGACAATTGTAATAATAAAGTTGTAGTTATTTTCTGTACCATGTATTTGGCGACTCAGAATGGGTTGGATGGATTGGACCTATTTTGGGGGCGTCACAGTTGGTATCAGAGCTTAGGGATATGATCTCTGGCGGAGATCGGGGAATAGAACTAGGAGGGGAGAGACGAGTAAATCCTTCTCTAGTGTGTCATACCTAAGCTTATTTGTTGGTCGGTCATAATATAGGGGTATTATGTGATATGTTAATTGCTTAAATTAACCCTTGTTTTATGGCAGTATTTGAGAATGTCGACTGAGAATGTTAACAGTGGAGTAAATGAGACAGTGGAGACACCTGTGCTCACCAACGAGGAGAACGTGTAACAGGCTGGCAATGTTCCTCCTGTGAATAACACTAATGAGCAGATGATAAACGATGGGATGTTTAGAAGCTTTTTGCAGTTCATGCAAAATCAGACGAGGGAGACTCGTGTACAGAATACGGGTGGAAATGATAGCAATGTGCGGCTTGTCACAGCCAAGCAGTTCAAAGAGTTGGGATCACCCGAATTTAAGGGAAAGCCGGATCCGATCATGGTGGAAACATGGGTCAAGCAAATTACCAAGATATTCGATGTCTTGGGATGCACGGAGGAACAGAAGGTTCCATTCTCCACCTTTATATTCCGTGGCGAGGCAGACTACTGGTAGAAGTCTGTGAAACGTACCCATCCAGCCACACTCAGCATGTCTTGGGAGACATTTCAGAAACTGTTCAATGACAAGTACTTTTCTGAAAGTATTCGCCATATGAAGGAGGTGGAGTTTATTAGATTGGAGCAGAACAACATGACGGTGTCCCAGTACGAGGCGAAGTTTGCAGAGTTGTCCAGGTTTGCACCTCATTTGGTGGAGAATGAGGAACGTATGACGCGGATGTTTCTGAGAGGTTTGAAACCCGACATACGTCAATATCTCATTTCTCATAAATTTTCTCTTTATTCAGATGTTGTCAACAGGGCTCAATTATTAGAGCGAGATAACGAGTACGGTCAACCGAGGGACCACAACCAGGATCATACCGGTGACAGCAGTCATCAGAATAATGATAACCAGCGGAGAAAGAAAAATACAGACAAGAACGACAATCACTCTGGTGGTAATCGTGGCCATGAAAATAGAAGAAGCGAGTCAGGAGGAGATTTCAAGAAGAGAAGGTACAACAATGATAATGTGAAGACGTCAGCACAAACATCAACTGTTTCTAGGGGAGGAGAACGACCACCGGTCTTATGTTACAAATGTGGGAAAGAGGGACATATCAGCCCAAACTGCCCACAACAATCTAAGGTATGTTATAACTGTGGAAAGGAGGATCATATAGCTTGAGAGTGTTCTGTAGCAAAACCAAGTTCAGCGGGGATGGTGACTCCAAAAGTTATCCCAGATAAGTCGAAATCAACGGTTCCTGGAAGGGCGTTTGTCGTGACTGGCCAAAACGCGAGAAACCCGAACGAGGTGATCACGTGTAAGCTAATCTTGAATTCTTACGAAGTTTATACTTTACTAGATATCGGTTCTACCCATTCTTTTATACCTCCTGCTTGTGCTCAACGTTTAAACTTGACTCCGGAGAAATTATACTTTGACCTATCTGTGGAGACTCCGTTAGGTGAAACTTTCATTACATCTACAGTTTATAAATCTTGTTTGATCCAAGTTGGCACCATCACATTACCTGTTGACCTTATTTCTTTAATGATACTTGCATTTGACGTGATTTTAGGGATTAATTGGTTAACTACTCATCATGCCAAAATTGATTGTTTTTGTAAGGTTGTTAGTTTTCATATTCCTAAGCAACCTGTTATTCGAATTCAAGCAACCAAACCATTGAAGTCAAACTCTTTCATATCAAGCCGTAAAGTCATTCGTTTATTGAAAAACGGATGTCAAGCTTTCTTAGCCATATCATGGACTTGAACAAAAATACGTCAGAATTGAATGATATTTCTGTTGTTAGTAAAATCCTTGACGTATTTCCTGAAGAATTTCTTGGCCTACGCGTGATATTGAATTTTGTATCATCTTTGAATCTGGTACAAAACCCATTTCTAAAATCTCATATCGAATGGCTCCTATTTGAACTTCAGGAGTTAAAAACCCAACTATAGAAGTTGATAACCGAGCCTCTATCTGGTGACTTCCTTTGTGAAATGCACCGAAGTCAGACTCTCCGTAGGGGATGCCATATTCGTGCGGTAGTAAACTGATAGGTGTCATTGTGACGTGCTATCCAAGATTGAGATATGAGTCACAGTTGAGAGCAACCTAAGTCAGTAATCGAAATAAATAGCTTTCTAGGCTTAGCTGGTTATTATCGGAGATTTGTAAAAGAATTTTCTCGAATTGCTACTCCATTAACTCAGCTGACTCAAAAAGATACAAACTTCGAATAGACCGAGAAATGCGAGAAGAGCTTCTAAGAATTCAACAAGCGACACCGACGTTGGCTCGAGCTGTTGAAAGATTTCGATCATACCATCCAATATCATCCTAGAAAAGTAAATGTGGTAGCTGACGCATTGAGTAGAAGATCATATGCAGGAACGAGTGCGATGATGTCAAGTATACGCGTAGAATCAACTTTAATCGATAAAGTTAAAGTTGCTTAAGCCACAGACCGGGAGCTGATGCGTATGAAGAAGAAAGTATAAGAAGGTGTTATTCCGGAAGCAAGAATCGATGAAGAAGGAATACTTCGAGTCCACTCCAGACTTTGTGTTTCTAACGATTCTGATTTGAAGTACAAGATCATGATGGAGGCACACAATACACCATTTGCAATCCATCCTGGAAGTACTAAAATGTATCGTGATCTTCGACATAGATTTTGGTGGAACAATATGAAGAGAGAGATTGCAAAGTTATCTCGAGGTGTTTAACTTGTCAACGTGTAAAGGCGGAGCATCAAGTACCAAAGGGTCCATTGCAACCACTTGAGATTTCGAAATGGAAGTGGGAACACATTACCATGGATTTCGTTATGGGTCTTCCCACGGTTTCTCAAGGCATAAATGCTATTTGGGTTATAGTTGATAGATTAACCAAGTTTACTCATTTCTTGCCGATACGTGAGACTTATTCCCTTGAACGTCTTGCTAGTATGTACGTGAACGAGATTGTGAGATTGCAAGGCATGCCAGTATCCATAGTTTCGGATCGTGACCCAAGATTCACTTCAAGATTTTGGGTTAGCTTGCAGAAAGCTATGGGCACGGATTTACGATTCAGTTCGGCATACCATCCTCAAACGGACGAACAATCAGAGAGGACTATTCAAACTCTTGAAGATCTATTAAGACTTTGTGTCCTAGATTTCAAAGGGAGTTGGGATAAGTACCTACCATTGGTGGAATTCTCCTACAACAACAGTTATCAGGCGAGCATAGGCGTGGCTCCATTCGAGGCGTTGTATGGAAGAAAATGTCGTTCTCCAGTATGCTGGGACGAGGTGGGTGAAGCAACATTGTTGGGACCAGAGTTGGTACGCATTACTACAGAGAAGATCCAAACGATTCGACAACGTATACAAACGGCACAGGATCGACAAAAGAGTTATGTGGATCTTCATCGAAAGGACGTGGAATTTGACATTGGGGATCATGTATTATTACGTGTAGCTCCATGGAAAGGAGTTACAAGATTTGAGAAGAGAGGAAAGCTCAATCCACGATTTATTGGTCCATTTCAAATTCTTGACCGAGTAGGAAATATGGCCTATAGACTCGCGTTACCTTCAAGTATGTCTCGTGTTCATAATGTTTTTCATATATCTGTACTACGTAAATATGTGAAAGACCCGAATCACGTTATTGAGTTAGAACCGGACGAGATAGCCGAAGACTTAACGTACGAGGAGGTACCTGTCAAGATCTTGGATAGGAAGGAGCATGTCCTACGCACGAAGGTCATACCACAAGTTAAAGTTTTGTGGAGAAACCATGCTATTGAGGAAATGACCTGGGAGTTGAAAACTGAAATGAAAACGAGGTATCCTCATCTTTTCGAAACACCAGGTACGTATGTCAATTTCGAGGACGAAATTTCATAAGGAGGGGAGGTTGTAAGACCCCAAATTATTAATAAATGAAATTTAAATTCCTCTATTTATTATTTTGAAATAGTAAGGGTTGATTTGATTAATATGGTTAGTTATGGGTAAAATGCGCAAATATTTTAAATAAGCAAGTGGTCCTAAAATATTCATTATTGCCGGAGAATATTTGTTTGGTTGTGGAATATTCTTGTTGTTGGAGAATATTCGTACGACGGCGCAGCCTTGTGTGGGCCCCATAACAGAAAGCGATTGGATGAAGAAAACGACAAAAATAAGTTGTTTATTAATAACGGCGTAGTTGTTACCGTTAATACTGTTGGAATACCCGGTGGTTAAAACACAGTAATACGCGTTGTTGCACAGTAGCACACGATATTGTACCAATTATTGATTCTTACGTAAGAAGGCACTACTCAATAATGGTTACAGTAATTGCTGTTCAATATTTTATTTTATTGATTCAATAATTGCTGCGTTGATATTTTAATAATTGTCACTACACAGTATTTTCTATTATCGGAGCAATAATCCATATTATCTGAATAATATTATTAGATAACATTATTGGCAATGTCTAGAAATTTCTGTCTAAGGAGAGGTTTGGTCATCTAATTGCGCGCCAGTAAGGAGAAATCTTTATTGGAAAGCCCCCTCTTTCTTGGGAACGGCCTGGTTGTCATAAATGTGATTCTGTAATATTATTTGTGAATAATTAATTATTGATTCATATGATAAGGAAATATTTATTTTATGTGGATATAAATGAGGGATATATTTTTGTGGTTAAAAATGAAGGAGTTAATGTTGAGGTTTTTATCAGTATTTTTGTCGGAATGGAGGTATTAAAAATCAGGATTTTTGAGATATTTTGCGGGATTTATAATTTTTAATCCGACCGTTGGATCGTGATAATTTTTGGATATGTTATACATATATAAGTTGAGTATATGTCCACAAATTTTGAACCGTTAAAGATAAACGTATGATTTATTATGAATTTTACAAGATGACTAGTTCAGAAATTGTTGAATTTTTGGATTTTATCATTTTGATGGAAAATTCTAGAATTGGTGGGCCCCACTCTTGGTTGGTGAAGAAATGTGCTGAGATTTTTATTCAAATGTGGTGGGTGGGAATAGTAGCAGGTAAAGCCATCAGGTTGCAGGTTAAGTCTGCTTCGGCGTGCTAACTGTAACGACCCCAAAATAGGTCCATTCCACCCAACCCATTCTGAGTCGCCAAATACATGGTACAGAAAACAACTACAACTTTATTACAACAATTGTCGTGCAAAATACAACAACACATATGCTGTGAGTTTGGATACAAATATATACCAAATGTGACTCATGATCCAACCGTGGACATCACCTCACAATAACACCTTACATAAAGGTATAGTTAAAAACTGTTTTAGAAATTAGAATCTTTGGGAAGTGCTCAAGGAAACCTTCGTACATGGGAGGCCACGCGTCTAGGTTATGATAGATATCATATGGCCACAGAATTATCCTTGGTTGACCCAATAGACCCCAAAGAAAAACGAGAAGATTACTATCATATTCTTCCCAATGGTGAGTCTTCTCTTGACTTATCATTATCTCCACTGTCTCTAATTGAGAATTATACTTCAAACAAACACCAAGATTATATAGGTAGTGCCCATAGATATACTCAGCAAGTGGATGAGCACAACCCTGTCCTATGATGACACGAGGTTGTATGTCATTAGACATCTTGTATGATAGTGACAAAACACCCTTCCAACGTTGGGTTCGCCTCACCCTATTTTCTTCACCAAATATAACTACTAAATGATGACCACCGTTCTATTCCCTTGTTACCCCCGCTCGACCCAGCTACACTCTTATTACCTGAAAGGAATTGTGAAGCAAAAGGGTGAGCACAACTAGCTCAGTAAAGAATATCATGACTAAAGATAATTCAATTATCAATAGCCTTCATCAACAATAAATCAGAGATTTAGAACATATGGTAAATGATAAAAATTTCAACCATAGTTGCAGCGGAACAGCAATCCATTAGAAGAGTCAAATAGACTATAAAGTCTATTATCTTCTCCATGTTAAAAATCCACCAACAATATTTTATCCATGTAACATCACTCAACAGTTCCTTTCCACAATCATATGAATAACTCATAATCATAATTGTGACTATAAATTTTTCTTCGCACCCAGACGAATAATATTTTCATCACCTGTCTTTACCTGAAACATCAAAGATCATGGTTATACCAAATCACAATTCCTGTTCATAATCATACTAATAATTTCATCTTTGCACTACGGGCCAAAGATATTCGTCAACAGTTTATCTTTGCACTACTGGCCAAAGATATTCAACAACAGTTCATCTTTGCACTACAGGCCAAAGATATTCAACAACATATCATCTTTGCACTACAGGCCAAAGATATTCATCAACAGTTCATATTTGCACTACAGGCCAAATATATTCATCAACAGTTCATATTTGCACTACATGCCAAATATATTAATATCTCAAAGAATTATAATCATTTTAGAATTTATATAAACAATAATTATAACCATGTTGATCAATTCACCTTTGCACTTAAGCTTAAGATATTCAATTATAAATTCAATGGTCATGATCATACCAGTCACAATTCAACTTTGCACTACAGGCCAAAGAGAACCCTAGTCATGATCATACCAATAATCTACCCATCTTTACACTCCAGTGAAAGAGAATTTCAACATCAAGGTTATAAAAATGTTATATATAATAGTAAAATCAATATAATCAAAACATCTAGATTTAATCTCAAGAGTAATATTCATAAATCAACTATAATTTAGTTAGAAAAAGAAACCAATTTTGTCTTGAATAGTAACCGTGAATAGTAACTCGTGAATAGTAACCCCGACACAAAAGATAGAAATTCCACAATAAAATACATACCAATATTTCGGTATAATGATATTGAAAGAATAACATTACTTAAATTTATAAACAATTTATTTTAATTGTTTACACTTTACTAATTAATGCATTTAATCATCATAAAATGCCAACTCTTACAATTTCATCATCAATAACCAAAACCCTCATCAAAAATCTGCATATACCTCATATAGGATTCTCAAGCCATAAAATCCTATTTTCCAATTTTCTTTCTTCACAAAACATATTTAATTCATTTACTCATAACTAGACCATTTTTATGAAAAATATCAAATCAGTTCAAAAAATATTTCTTTTCTGGAATTTAACAAAATATAGTCCCATAGTGAACATATATTTTTCTCAGAATTTTTAAAAGTCATTTACTATTTTTCATATGGCCAAAATAGCCGAATATTTAGACATTTATCAAAAATTGTACTTTTGTCTAAAAATTCTGAAATTTACGGAGTATACTTCTATCATATACATGTACTCCCAATAAAAATTTCATCAATTTTGGAGTTAACCACAAGGAATTATAAGCTGTTACTTTTAAAATAGTCTTTTCTCATAAAATTCATAACTCTCAATCTATACATCCAAAAATCACCATTTTTGGACACAATCAAGAAAACTCATCAAAATATCATTTCAAATTTTTCCAGAATTTTTGAAGATCAGAAAAATTACGAAACTGAAAATCATAACAACCCTTAAAATCCCTTAATATCCCTTACTATCCCTTACAATCCCTTACAATCCCTTACCTCAAAAGAGCAGTACTTCTGACTGGATATCGGATATGATGCTGAAGGAAACTTGCACTGATGAATAGCAACTCACAAAGTATCTAAAAACTCACAAAATATGCTTCATAATATAGAGAGAGAAAGAGAGAAAGCTTATGTTTCTGGTGTGATTTTCAATTCTAACTTAGCCCTCTATTTATAGGAAAATTTTGGTAGGTTTGACCTGCAACCTGATGGCTTTACCTGCTACTATTCCCACCCACCACATTTGAAATATAATTCAGCACATTTCTTCACCAACCACAAGTGGGGCCCACCAATTCTAGAATTTTCCACCAAAATGATAAACTCCGGAAATTCAACAATTTCTGAACCAGTCATCTCGTAAAATTCATAATAAATCATACGTTCATTTTTAACGGTTCAAAATTTGTGGGCATATACTCAACTTATATATGTATAACATATCCAAAAATTACCACGATCCAACGGTCGGATTAAAAATTATAACCCCCGCAAAATATCTCAAAAACCGTGATTTTTAATACCTCCATTCCGACAAAAATACGGATAAAAATCTCAACATTAACTCCTTCATTTTTAACCACAAAAATATATCCCTTATTTATATCCACATAAAATAAATATTTTCTTATCATATGAATCAATAATTAATTATTCACAAATAATATTACAGAATCACATTTATGACAACCAGGCCGTTCCCAGGAAAGAGGGGGCTTTCCAATAAGAATTTCTCCTTACTGGCGCGCAATTAGATGACCAAACCTCTCCTTAGACAGAACTTTCTAGACATTGCCAATAATGCTATCTAATAATACTATTCAAATAATATGAATTATTGATCTGATAATGGGAAATACTGTGCAGCAACAATTATTGAACAATAATAATACAAAATTTCAACGTAGCAATTATTGAATCAATAAAATAAAATATTGAACAGTAATTACTGTAACAATTATTGAGTAGTGCCTTCTTACGTAAGAATCAATAATTTCAAAAATACTATGCAATACCGTGTGCTACTGTGCAATAACGCGTATTACTGTATTTTAACCACCCGGTATTCCAACAGTGTTAACGGTAACAACTACGCCGTTAATTGTAAAAACTCAATTTGTCGTTTTCTTCATCCGACAGTTATTCTGTTATGGGGCCCACAAATAGCTGCGCCGTCGTACGAATATTCCCCGACAGAAAGAATATTCCACGACCAAACGAATATTCCCCGACAACAATGAATATTTTATAACCACTTGTGTATTTTGAAAAAAATTTATATATCACCCTTAACTTTAACATTTATCAATTTAACCATTTACTGAATAGAAAAATTGAATACTTTTATTTCATAAAATTCGGGGTCTTACAATCTCCCCTCCTTATGAAATTTCGTCCCCGAAATTTACGTACCTGGTATTTCAAAGAGTTGAAAATACCTTGCTTTCATTTCAGATTCCATCTTTCTTATCATCATGATTTCTCCATTGCTCATCTTCTGTATTTCAGATATCTCTCTAGAATACAGCTTCAAAACAAGGGTTAATTTAACAAATTAACATATCACATAATATCCCGATATTATGACTGACCAACAAATAAGCTTAGGTAGGACACACTAGCGAATGATTTACTCATCTCTCCCCTCCTAGTTATATTCTCCGATCTCCGCCAAAGATCATATCCCTAAGCTCTGATACCACCTGTAACTCACGTCCCATCAGTGGACAGCACCTTACAGTGGTACCTATCAGTTTGCCACCGCAGAACGGCGTCCCCTACGGAGAGTCTGGCTTCGGTGCATCCCCCATCAACAGGAAGTCACCAGCGAGAGGCTCGGGGCTCTTTACTTATAGCTCTGATACCAACTGTGACAACCCCAAAATAGGTCCATTCCACCCAACCCATTCTGAGTCGCCAAATACATGGTACAGAAAACAACTACAACTTTATTACAACAATTGTCGTGCAAAATACAACAACACATATGCTGTGAGTTTGGATACAAATATATACCAAATGTGACTCATGATCCAACCGTGGACATCACCTCACAATAACACCTTACATAAAGGTATAGTTAAAAACTGTTTTAGAAATTAGAATCTTTGGGAAGTGCTCAAGGAAACCTTCGTACATGGGAGGCCACGCGTCTAGGTTATGATAGATATCATATGGCCACAGAATTATCCTTGGTTGACCCAATAGACCCCAAAGAAAAACGAGAAGATTACTATCATATTCTTCCAATGGTGAGTCTTCTCTTGACTTATCATTATCTCCACTGTCTCTAATTGAGAATTATACTTCAAACAAATACCAAGATTATATAGGTAGTGCCCATAGATATACTCAGCAAGTGGATGAGCACAACCCTGTCCTATGATGACACGAGGTTGTATGTCATTAGACATCTTGTATGATAGTGACAAAACACCCTTCCAACGTTGGGTTCGCCTCACCCTATTTTCTTCACCAAATATAACTACTAAATGATGACCACCGTTCTATTCCCTTGTTACCCCCGCTCGACCCAGCTACACTCTTATTACCTGAAAGGAATTGTGAAGCAAAAGGGTGAGCACAACTAGCTCAGTAAAGAATATCATGACTAAAGATAATTCAATTATCAATAGCCTTCATCAACAATAAATCAGAGATTTAGAACATATGGTAAATGATAAAAATTTCAACCATAGTTGCAGCGGAACATGCAATCCATTAGAAGAGTCAAATAGACTATAAAGTCTATTATCTTCTCCATGTTAAAAATCCACCAACAATATTTTATCCACGTAACATCACTCAACAGTTCCTTTCCACAATCATATGAATAACTCATAATCATAATTGTGACTATAAATTTTTCTTCGCACCCAAGACGAATAATATTTTCATCACCTGTCTTTACCTGAAACATCAAAGATCATGGTTATACCAAATCACAATTCTTGTTCATAATCATACTAATAATTTTATCTTTGTACTACGGGCCAAAGATATTCGTCAACAGTTTATCTTTGCACTACTGGCCAAAGATATTCAACAACAGTTCATCTTTGCACTACAGGCCAAAGATATTCATCAACAGTTCATATTTGCACTACAGGCCAAAGATATTCATCAACAGTTCATATTTGCACTACAGGCCAAATATATTCATCAACAGTTCATATTTGCACTACATGCCAAATATATTAATATCTCAAAGAATTATAATCATTTTAGAATTTATATAAACAATAATTATAACCATGTTGATCAATTCACCTTTGCACTTAAGCTTAAGATATTCAATTATAAATTCAATGGTCATGATCATACCAGTCACAATTTAACTTTGCACTACAGGCCAAAGAGAACCCTAGTCATGATCATACCAATAATCTACCCATCTTTACACTCCAGTGAAAGAGAATTTCAACATCAAGGTTATAAAAATGTTATATATAATAGTAAAATCAATATAATCAAAACATCTAGATTTAATCTCAAGAGTAATATTCATAAATCAACTATAATTTAGTTAGAAAAAGAAACCAATTTTGTCTTGAATAGTACCCGTGAATAGTAACTCGTGAATAGTAACCCCGACACAAAAGATAGAAATTCCACAATAAAATACATACCAATATTTCGGTATAATGATATTGAAAGAATAACATTACTTAAATTTATAAACAATTTATTTTAATTGTTTACACTTTACTAATTAATGCATTTAATCATCATAAAATGCCAACTCTTACAATTTCATCATCAATAACCAAAACCCTCATCAAAAATCTGCATATACCTCATATAGGATTCTCAAGCCATAAAATCCTATTTTCCAATTTTCTTTCTTCACAAAACATATTTAATTCATTTACTCATAACTAGACCATTTTTATGAAAAATACCAAATCAGTTCCAAAAATATTTCTTTTCTGGAATTTAACAAAATATAGTCCCATAGTGAACATATATTTTTCTCAGAATTTTTAAAAGTCATTTACTATTTTTCATATGGCCAAAATAGCCGAATATTTAGACATTTATCAAAAATTGTACTTTTGTCTAAAAATTCTGAAATTTACAGAGTATACTTCTATCATATACATGTACTCCCAATAAAAATTTCATCAATTTTGGAGTTAACCACAAGGAATTATAGGCTGTTACTTTTAAAATAGTCTTTTCTCATAAAATTCATAACTCTCAATCTATACATCCAAAAATCACCATTTTTGGACACAATCAAGAAAACTCATCAAAATATCATTTCAAATTTTTTCAGAATTTTTGAAGATCAGAAAGATTACGAAACTGAAAATCATAACAACCCTTAAAATCCCTTAATATCCCTTACTATCCCTTACAATCCCTTACAATCCCTTACCTCAAAAGAGCAGTACTTCTGGCTGGATATCGGATATGATGCTGAAGGAAACTTGCACTGATGAATAGCAACTCACAAAGTATCTAAAAACTCACAAAATATGCTTCATAATATAGAGAGAGAAAGAGAGAAAGCTTATGTTTCTGGTGTGATTTTCAATTCTAACTTAGCCCTCTATTTATAGGAAAATTTTGGTAGGTTTGACCTGCAACCTGATGGCTTTACCTGCTACTATTCCCACCCACCACATTTGAAATATAATTCAGCACATTTCTTCACCAACCACAAGTGGGGCCCACCAATTCTAGAATTTTCCACCAAAATGATAAACTCCGGAAATTCAACAATTTCTAAACCAGTCATCTCGTAAAATTCATAATAAATCATACGTTCATTTTTAACGGTTCAAAATTTGTGGGCATATACTCAACTTATATATGTATAACATATCCAAAAATTACCACGATCCAACGGTCGGATTAAAAATTATAACCCCCGCAAAATATCTCAAAAACCGTGATTTTTAATACCACCATTCCGACAAAAATACGGATAAAAATCTCAACATTAACTCCTTCATTTTTTAACCACAAAAATATATCCCTCATTTATATCCACATAAAATAAATATTTTCTTATCATATGAATCAATAATTAATTATTCACAAATAATATTACAGAATCACATTTATGACAACCAGGCCGTTCCCAGGAAAGAGGGGGCTTTCCAATAAGAATTTCTCCTTACTGGCGCGCAATTAGATGACCAAACCTCTCCTTAGACAGAACTTTCTAGACATTGCCAATAATGCTATCTAATAATACTATTCAAATAATATGAATTATTGATCTGATAATGGGAAATACTGTGCAGCAACAATTATTGAACAATAATAATACAAAATTTCAACGTAGCAATTATTGAATCAATAAAATAAAATATTGAACAGTAATTACTGTAACAATTATTGAGTAGTGCCTTCTTACGTAAGAATCAATAATTTCAAAAATACTATGCAATACCGTGTGCTACTGTGCAATAACGCGTATTACTGTATTTTAACCACCCGGTATTCCAACAGTGTTAACGGTAACAACTACGCCGTTAATTGTAAAAACTTAATTTGTCGTTTTCTTCATCCGACAGTTATTCTGTTATGGGGCCCACAAATAGCTGCGCTGTCGTACGAATATTCCCCGATAGAAAGAATATTCCACGACCAAACGAATATTCCCCGACAACAATGAATATTTTATAACCACTTGTGTATTTTGAAAAAAATTTATATATCACCCTTAACTTTAACATTTATCAATTTAACCATTTACTGAATAGAAAAATTGAAAAATTTTATTTCATAAAATTCGGGGTCTTACACTAACATTTTTCTATAAATAGAGGGCTAAGTTAGAATTGAAACTCACACCAGAAATAAGTTTTCTCTCTTTCTCTCTCTAGATTATTGAGTGTATTTTGTGAGTATTTGGATACTTTGAGAGTTTCTATTCATCAGAAAAGTTTCTTTCAGCCTTATACCGGTATTTCGACCAGAAGTACTGATATTTTGAGGTAAGGGATATTATTTTTTTCAATATCATTATGCTGAAATATTGATATGAGTTTTTATCAAATTTGGAACTTTTTGTGTCGGGGTTACTATTCACGTATACGATACTATTCACGTATACGATTCTATTCACGAATACGACACTATTCACCGAAAAATAAAATTTTCTCTTTTTGTCCAAGATGTCTATTATGGCTACTATCTTTGATTGTATCCATGTTTTGATCTTTATTTTTGAATTCTGCTTCACAATTGATTATTATGAAGTATTATTGATCTTGGATAAACTGTTATACGAATCCCTAATATTTGTCCTTCTGTCTCACTGGATTCGTTCTCTTTAAGATATTTTTCATCATCCTCAGTCCTAAATGATGATATTACTGAATATCTTTGGCCTGTAGTGCAACGATGTATAATTGCTTGATGAATATCTTTGGCCTGTAGTGCAAAGATGAACAGGTGTTGAGATGAACATGACTGACAGGTGATACAAATGAATATCTTTGGCCTGTAGTGCAAAGATGAATATTTGGATAAAGATGATTATTAATTGATGTTACAGGGATAAAATATTGATGATGGACTTTTAAATCTTATAAGATAGTATAATTCTTTCTCTACTTGACTCTTCTAATGGTTTGCTGTTTTCGCTGCAGTTGTTGATCTAAAACTTGTTGTTGATTATATTCTATCAGATTTTTCCCTGTTGAAGACTAACGATAATTTGTTGTATATTATCTTAGTCATAATATTCTTTACTGGGCTAGTTGAGCTCACCCTTTTCCTTGTTGTTCCATTTTCTTCTCAAGAGGCGAGAATGTAGCGAGTACTAGTCGGGGTGTGGAATGATGGTTCAAGACAGTTATTTTAGTAGTCCTCACTATTTTGTAAAATAGTATATCAATAAGTATAATGAGGACTTAATTGAGTATGAATACTGTCTAGATGACAATATTTGTATTTAAACTCACAGTATATGTGTTGTCGTATTTTGCACGACAATTGTAATAATAAAGTTGTAGTTATTTTCTGTACCATGTATTTGGCGACTCAGAATGGGTTGGATGGATTGGACCTATTTTGGGGGCGTCACACTACATGCCAAAGATATTCAGTAATATCATCATTTATGACTGAGGATGATGAAAAATTATCTTAAAGAAAACGAATCCAATGAGATAGAAGGATAAATATTAGGGATTCGTATTATAGTTTATCCAAGTGCAATAATACTCCATAATAACCAATTGTGAAGGAGAATTCAAAAATAAAGATCAAAACATGGACAACCCCAAAATAGGTCCATTCCATCCAACCTATTCTGAGTCGCCAAATACATGGTACAGAAAATAACTACAACTTTATTACAACAATTGTCGTGCAAAATAGAACAACACATATGATGTGAGTTTGGATACAAATATATACCAAATGTGACTCATGTCCAACCCGTGGACTATGACACCCCCAAAATAGGTATACAACACCTATTCTAGGTCGCAAAATACATGGTACAGAAAGCAAACTACAAATTCAATAATACAATTGTCGTGCAAAATACGACAACCCATACTGTGAGTTTAAATACAAATATTGTCTTCTAGACAATATCCACACTCAAATAAGTCCTCAATACAATTATTCAAACACTATTTTACAGAAATAGTGAGGACTGCTAAAATATCTTTCTAGAACTATAATCCCATACCCCGACTAGATCATGCTATGTTCTCACCTCCTGAGAAGAAAAATGGAACAAAAAGGAAAAGGGTGAGCTCAACTAGCCCAGTAAAGAATATTATGACTAAGATAATATACAAAAAATTATCATTAGTATTCAACAGGGAAAAATCTGATAGAATATAATCGACAACAAGATTTAGATCAACAACTGCAGCGAAAATAGCAAACCATTAGAAGAGTCAAGTATAGAATGAATTCTACTATCTTCTAAGATTTAAAAGTCCATCATCAATATTTTATCCCTGTAACATCAATTAATAATCATCTTTATCCAAATATTCATCTTTGCACTACAGGCCAAAGATATTCATTTGTATCACCTGTCAGTCATGTTCATCTCAACACCTATTCATCTTTGCACTACAGGCCAAAGATATTCATCAAGTAATCATACATTTTTGCACTACAGGCCAAAGATATTTAGTAATATCATCATTTAGGATTTAGGATGATGAAAAATATCTTAAAGAGAACGAGTCCAGTGAGACAGAAGGACAAATAGTAGGGATTCGTATAACAGTTAATCCAAGATCAATAATACTTCATAATAATCAATTGTGAAGCAGAATTCAAAAATAAAGATCAAAACATGGATACAATCAAAGATAGTAACCATAATAGACATCTTGGACAAAAAGGAAAAATTTTATTTTTCGGTGAATAGTGTCGTATACGTGAATAGTAACGTATACGTGAATAGTAATCTCGACACCAAAAAGTTCTAAATTTGATAAAAAAGTTCATATCAATATTTAAGTATAATGATATTGAAGAAAATAATATCATTTAAGAAGAAAATAATATCTCTTACCTCAAAATATCAGTACTTCTGGTGTGATTTTCAATTCTAGAGAGAGAAAGAGAGAAAACTTGTTTCTGGTGTGATTTTCAATTCTAACTTAGCCCTCTATTTATAGGAAAATGTTAGCACGCCGAAGCAGACTTAACTTGCAACCTGATGGTGTTACCTGCTACTATTCCCACCCACCACATTTGAATAAAAATCTCAGCACATTTCTTCACTAACCAAGAGTGGGCCCCACCAATTCTAGAATTTTTCACCAAAATGATTAACTCCGAAAATTCAACAATTTCTGAACCAGTCATCTCGTAAAATTCATAATAAATCATACGTTCATTTTTAACGGTTCAAAATTTGTGGACATATACTCAACTTATATATGTATAACATATCCAAAAGATACCACGATCCAACGGTCGGATTAAAAATTATAACCCCCGCAAAATATCTCAAAAACCCTGATTTTTAATACCTCCATTCCGACAAAAATACTGATAAAAACCTCAACATTAACTCCTTCATTTTTAACCACAAAAATATATCCCTCATTTATATCCACATAAAATAAATATTTCCTTATCATATGAATCAATAATTAATTATTCACAAATAATATTACAGAATCACATTTATGACAACCAGACCGTTCCCAGGAAAGAGGGGGCTTTCCAATAAGGATTTCTCCTTACTGGCGCGCAATTAGATGACCAAACCTCTCCTTAGACAGAACTTTCTAGACATTTCCAATAATGTTATCTAATAATATTATTCAAATAATATGAATTATTGATCTGATAAAGAAAAATACTGTGCAGCAACAATTATTGAAATAACAATAATATAAAATATCAACGCAGCAATTATTGAATAGATAAAATAAAATATTGAACAATAACTACTGTAACAATTATTGAGTAGTGCCTTCTTACGTAAGAATCAATAATTGGTGCAATACCGTGTGCTACTATATTTTAATCACCGGGTATTCCAACAGTATTAATGGTAACAACTACGCCGTTATTTATAAACAACTTATACTTGTTGTTTTCTTCATCCAATCACTTTCCGTTATGGGTCCCACACAAGCCTGCGCCGTCATACGAATATTCTCCGACAGCAAGAATATTCCACGACCAAACGAATATTCCCCGACAAAATGAATAATTTATAACCACTTTCTTATTTTGCAAAATTTACACATTTCACCCATAATCAAAGTATTATATCAAATTAACCCCTTATTATTCACAATAATATTTATAGAAAATTTGATTTTATTCATTAATAAGCTGGGGTCTTACATGGACAGCACCTCATAATGACACCTTACAAAAATGTATAGTCAAAAATTGTTTTAGAAATTAGAATCTTTGGAAAATGCTCAAGGAAACCTTCGTACATAGGAGGCCATGCTTCTAGGTTATGATAGATATCATATGGCCACAGAATTATCCTTGGTTGACCCAATAGACCCCAAAGAAAATCAAGAAGATTACTATCATATTCTTCCCAATGGGGAGTCTTCTCTTGACATATCATTATCTCCACTGTCTCTAATTGAGAATTATACTTCAAACAAACACCAAGATTATATAGGTAGTGCTCGTGAATATACTCAGCAAGTGGATGAGCACATCCCTGTCTTATGATGACACGAGGTTGTATATCATTAGACATCTTGTATGATAGTGGCAAAACACCCTTCCAACGTTGGGTTCGCCTCACCCTATTTGATTCACCAAATATAACTACTAAATGATGTATACAACACTTTTCTATACTGCTTAGGGGGAACCTCCACAGCTAGAGACCACCATTCTATTTTTTTCGTTACCCTCGCTCGACCCAGCTACACTCTTATTACCTGAAAGGAATTGTAAAACAAAAGGGTGAGCACAACTAGCCCAGTAAAGAATATCATGACTAAAGATAAATAATTTATCAATAGCCTTTAATAGTAATAAATCAGAGATTTAGAACATATGGTAGATGATAAAAATTTTCAACCATAGTTGCAGCGGAACAAGCAATCCATTAGAAGAGTCAAATAGACCATAAAGACTATTATCTTCTCCATGTTAAAAATCCACCAACAATGTTTTATCCCTGTTACATCACTCAACAGTTGCTTTCCATAATCATATGAATAACTCATAATCATAATTGTAGTTCTAAATTCCTCTTCTCATCCAGGACGAAGATAATTTTCATCACCTATCTTTACCTGAAACATCAAAGATCATGGTTACACCAAATCACATTTCCTGTTCATAATCATACTAATAACTTCATCTTTGCACTACGGCCAAAGATATTCATTTGTATCACCAGTTGGTCATGTTCATCTCAACACCTGTTCATCTTTGCCCTACTGGCCAAAGATATTCAACAACATATTATCTTTGCACTATGGGCCAAAGATATTCAGCAACAATTCATCTTTGCACTACTGGCCAAAGATATTCAACCACAGGTCATCTTTGCACTATGGGCCAAAGATATTCATCACTAGTTCATCTTTGCACTACAGGCCAAAGATATTCAACAACAGTTCATATTTGTACTACAGGCCAAATATATTTATCAACAGTTTATATTTGCACTACAGGCCAAATATATTAATATCTCAAAGAAATATATAATCATTTCAGAATTTATATAAACTGTTGGAATAACCTGTCTACGCGGACTACCGCGTGCATGATGAATTTAATTCACATGCTTATAATTATGTGTTCACATGTGTGTACTATTGATTCTCATGATTTACTATTAGGGGAGTTGGTGCAAGATTGATAATACTTGCATGACTAAATTAAAAATAGAGGTATAGATGAAGGTACTATACTATAATTAATTTTTTTCACATGTTTAGAACTATTGAGTCACATGATTTACTATTGATTCACATGATTTACTATTAGGGAAGGTGGTGCAAGATTGATAATACTTGCAGGACTAAATTAAAAATGAAGAAAAAGAGGGAGGTATTATACTGTAATATTTTGAGCCCTAAAATGTGCAATTATTGAAACTATATTTTTTTATAAATAGAAGCTCATTCTTCCTTCATTTCTCACCAATTCACTAAGTCTCACAAGAGCAATTATTATAGAGAGAAATTATAGAGAGAAAGAAGAAGAGAAGTCTGCTAGCTCACTATTCCAGTATCAAGTTTCTTCTAAGGTAAGTGGTATTATTCCTTCATATTCATGAAGAGAGTTATTTTCTTTCAATACTCGTAAGGGTTGTTATTCCATTCTTTATTATTATGTTAGAATAATCTGTTTATGCGAAGTACCGCATACATGGTGAAATTCTTCTGTTATTCTATTCTTTATTATTGTGTTGGAATAACCTGTCTGTGCGGTCTATCGCATGCCTGGTGAATTCTGTTGTTATTTCGTTCTTTATTATTCTGTTGAAATATCCTGTCTGTGCGGATTACGCATGACCTAGTTCCCTTCTTTATTATTCTGTTGGAATATCCTGTCTGTGCGGATTACTCATGACCTGGTTCCATTCTTTATTATTCTGTTAGAATAACCTGTCTGTGCGGTCTATCGCATGCCGGGTGAATTCTTCTGTTATTCCATTCTTTATTATTCTGTTGGAATAACCTGTCTTGATCAATTCACCTTTGCACTTAAGCTAAATATATTCAATTATAAATTTCATGGTCATGATCATACCAGTCAATAATTCAACTTTGTACTACTGACCAAAGGGAACCGATAGTCATGATCATATCAAAAATCTGCCCATCTTTACACTTAAGTCAAAGAGAAATATCATTATTAGGGTTATAAAAATATTATATATGATAATAAAATTAATATAATCAATATATAAATTTAATCTTAAGAGTAATATTCATAAATCAACTATAATTTGGTCAGAAAAAGAAACTAATTTTGTCATGAATAGTACCTCGTGAATAGTAACTCATGAATAGTAACTCGTAAATAGTAACTCATGAATAGTAACTCGACATGAAAAAGGTAGAAATTTCACAATAAAATTCATACCAATATTTTGGTATAATGTTATTGAAATAATAATATTTCTTAAGCTTATAAATAATTTATTTTAATTGTTTACAATTTACTAAATAATGCATTTAATCATCCTAAAATGTCAAACTCATAAGATTTCATCACCAATAACCAAAAATGTAAGACCCCAACTTATTAATGAATAAAATCAAATTTTCTCTAAATATTATTGTGAATAATAAGGGGGTTAATTTGATATAATACTTTGGTTATGGGTGAAATGTGCAAATTTTGCAAAATAAGCAAGTGGTTATAAAATATTTATTTTTGGTCGGTGAATATTCGGTTGGTCGTGGAATATTCTTGCTGTCGGGGAATATTCGTACGACGACGCAGCCTTGTGTGGGCCCCATAACGGAAAGCGATTGGATGAAGAAAACGACAAGTATAAGTTGTTTATTAATAATGGCGTAGTTGTTACCGTTAACACTGTTTAAATACCCGGTGGTTAAAAATACAGTAATAACGCGTGGTTGCATAGTAGCACACGGATTGCACAGTATAGTTGAATTATTGATTCGTACGTAAGAAGGCACTACTCAATAATTGTTACAGTGATTACTGTTCAATATTTTATTTTATTGGTTCAATAATTGCTGCATTGATATTTTATATTATTGTTGTTTCAATAATTATTGCTGCACAGTATTTTCATTTATCAGATCAATAATTCATATTATTTGAATAATATTATTAGATAACATTATTGGCAATGTCTAGAAAGTTCTGTCTAAGGAGAGGTTTGGTCATCTAATTGCGCGCCAGTAAGGAGAAATCCTTATTGGAAAGCCCCCTCTTTCCTGGGAACGGCCTGGTTGTCATAAATGTGATTCTGTAATATTATTTATGAATAATTAATTATTGATTCATATGATAAGGAAATATTTATTTTATGTGGATATAAATGAGGGATATATTTTTGTGGTTAAAAATGAAGGAGTTAATGTTGAGGTTTTTATCCATATTTTTGTCGGAATGGAGGTATTAAAAATCAGGGTTTTTGAGATATTTTACGGGGGTTATAATTTTTAATCCGACCGTTGGATCGTGGTAATTTTTGGATATGTTATACATATATAAGTTGAGTATATGCCCACAAATTTTGAACCGTTAAAAATGAACGTATGATTTATTATGAATTTTACAAGATGACTGGTTCAGAAATTGTTGAATTTTCGGAGTTTATCATTTTGATAGAAAATTCTAGAATTGGTGGGCCCCACTTGTGGTTGGTGAAGAAATGTGCTGAATTATATTTCAAATGTGGTAGGTGGGAATAGTAGCAGGTAAAGCCATCAGGTTGCAGGTCAAACCTACCAAAATTTTCCTATAAATAGAGGGCTAAGTTAGAATTGAAAATTACACCAGAAACAAGTTTTCTCTCTTTCTCTCTCTAGATTATTGAGTGTATTTTGTGAGTATTTAGATACTTTGAGAGTTTCTATTCATCAGAGCAAGTTTCTTTCAGCCTTATACCGGTATTCCGACCAGAAGTACTGATATTTTGAGGTAAGGGATATTATTTTCTTCTTAATGATATTATTTTCTTCAATATCATTATGCTGAAATATTGATATGAGTTTTTATCAAATTTGGAACTTTTTGTGTCGGGGGTTACTATTCACGTATACGGCACTATTCACGTATACGGCACTATTCACGAATACGGCACTATTCACCGAAAAATAAAATTTTTCCTTTTTGTCCAAGATGTCTATTATGGTTACTATCTTTGATTGTATCCATGTTTTGATCTTTATTTTTGAATTCTGCTTCACAATTGATTATTATGAAGTATTATTGATCTTGGATAAACTGTTATACGAATCCCTACTATTTGTCCTTCTGTCTCATTGGATTCGTTCTCTTTAAGATATTTTTCATCATCCTCAGTCCTAAATGATGATATTACTGAATATCTTTGGCCTGTAGTGCAAAGATGTATAATTACTTGATGAATATCTTTGGCCTGTAGTGCAAAGATGAACAGGTGTTGAGATGAACATGACCGACTGATGATACAAATGAATATCTTTGGCCTGTAGTGCAAAGATGAATATTTGGTTAAAGATGATTATTAATTGATGTTACAGGGATAAAATATTGATGATGGACTTTTAAATCTTAGAAGATAGTAGAATTCTTTCTCTACTTGACTCTTCTAATGGTTTGTTGTTTCCGCTGCACTTGTTGATCTAAAACTTGTTGTCGATTATATTTTATCAGATTTTTCCCTGTTGAAGACTAACGATAATTTGTTGTATATTATCTTAGTCATAATATTCTTTACTGGGCTAGTTGAGCTCACCCTTTTCCTTTTTGTTCCATTTTTCTTCTCAGAAGGTGAGAACATAGCAGGATCTAGTCGGGGTATGGAGTGATGGTTCTAGAAAGATGTATTAGCAGTCCTCACTATTTCTGTAAAATAGTGTTTGAATAATTGTAATGAGGATTTATTTGAGTGTGGATATTGTCTAAAAGATAATATTTGTATTTAAACTCACAGTATGTGTTGTCGTATTTTGCACGACAATTGTATTATTGAAGTTGTAGTTTGCTTTCTGTACCATGTATTTGGCGACTCAGAATGGGTGTTGTATACCTATTCTGGGGGCGTCACAGTTGGTATCAGAGCTTAGGGATATGATCCCTGGCTGAGATGTGAGACAAGAACTAGGAGGGGAGAGACGGGGAATTCCTTCGCTAGTATGACCTGACTAAGTTTATTTGGTGTTTATTTGTCGGTCAGAGTATAGGGATAATATATGACATGACTATTAACCCTTGTTTTATGGCAGTATTTAAGAATGGCAGCTGAGAACGTTAATAATGGAGTAAATCAGACCGTGGAGACACCTTTGATCACTACCCAGGGGAACGTGCAACAGGAAGGCAATATTCCTCCTGTAAACAACGTTACCGAGCAAACGATGAATGATGGAATGTTTAGGAGCTTTATGCAGTTCATGCAAAATCAGACGAGGGAGACTCGTGTGCAGAATACGGGTGGAAATGATAACAACGCGCAGTTTGTCACAACTAAGCAGTTCAAAGAATTGGGACCACCAGAATTTAAGGGAAAGCCGGATCCGATCATGGCGGAAACGTGGGTCAAGCAAATTACCAAGATATTTGATGTCTTGGGATGCACGGAGGAACAGAAGGTTCCATTCGCCACATTTATGTTCCGCGGTGAGGCAGACTACTGGTGGGAGTCTGTGAAGCGTACCCAACCTGACTGTGACGCCCCCAGAATAGGTATACAACACCCATTCTGAGTCGCCAATTACATGGTACAGAAAGCAACCTACAACTTCAATAATACAATTGTCGTGCAAAATACGACAACACATACTGTGAGTTTAAATACAAATATTGTCTTCTAGACAATATCCACACTCAAATAAATCCTCATTACAATTATTCAAACACTATTTTACAGAAATAGTGAGGACTGCTAATACATCTTTCTAGAACCATCACTCCATACCCCGACTAGATCCTGCTATGTTCTCACCTCCTGAGAAGAAAAATGGAACAACAAGGAAAAGGGTGAGCTCAACTAGCCCAGTAAAGAATATTATGACTAAGATAATATACAACAAATTATCGTTAGTCTTCAACAGGGAAAAATCTGATAAAATATAATCGACAACAAGTTTTAGATCAACAACTGCAGCGGAAACAACAAACCATTAGAAGAGTCAAGTAGAGAAAGAATTCTACTATCTTCTAAGATTTAAAAGTCCATCATCAATATTTTATCCCTGTAACATCAATTAATAATCATCTTTAACCAAATATTCATCTTTGCACTACAGGCCAAAGATATTCATTTGTATCATCAGTCGGTCATGTTCATCTCAACACCTGTTCATCTTTGCACTACAGGCCAAAGATATTCATCAAGTAATTATACATCTTTGCACTACAGGCCAAAGATATTCAGTAATATCATCATTTAGGACTGAGGATGATGAAAAATATCTTAAAGAGAACGAATCCAATGAGACAGAAGGACAAATAGTAGGGATTCGTATAACAGTTTATCCAAGATCAATAATACTTCATAATAATCAATTGTGAAGCAGAATTCAAAAATAAAGATCAAAACATGGATACAATCAAAGATAGTAACCATAATAGACATCTTGGACAAAAAGGAAAAATTTTATTTTTCGGTGAATAGTGCCGTATTCGTGAATAGTGCCGTATACGTGAATAGTACCGTATACGTGAATAGTAACCCCCGACACAAAAAGTTCCAAATTTGATAAAAACTCATATCAATATTTCAGCATAATGATATTGAAGAAAATAATATCATTAAGAAGAAAATAATATCCCTTACCTCAAAATATCAGTACTTCTGGTCGGAATACCGGTATAAGGCTGAAAGAAACTTGCTCTGATGAATAGAAACTCTCAAAGTATCTAAATACTCACAAAATACACTCAATAATCTAGAGAGAGAAAGAGAGAAAACTTGTTTCTGGTGTAATTTTCAATTCTAACTTAGCCCTCTATTTATAGGAAAATTTTGGTAGGTTTGACCTGCAACCTGATGGCTTTACCTGCTACTATTCCCACCTACCACATTTGAAATATAATTCAGCACATTTCTTCACCAACCACAAGTGGGGCCCACCAATTCTAGAATTTTCCATCAAAATGATAAACTCCGAAAATTCAACAATTTCTGAACCAGTCATCTTGTAAAATTCATAATAAATCATACGTTCATTTTTAACGGTTCAAAATTTGTGGACATATACTCAACTTATATATGTATAACATATCCAAAAATTACCACGATCCAACGGTCGGATTAAAAATTATAACCCCCGCAAAATATCTCAAAAACCCTGATTTTTAATACCTCCATTCCGACAAAAATATGGATAAAAACCTCAACATTAACTCCTTCATTTTTAACCACAAAAATATATCCCTCATTTATATCCACATAAAATAAATATTTCCTTATCATATGAATCAATAATTAATTATTCATAAATAATATTACAAAATCACATTTATGACAACCAGGCCGTTCCCAGGAAAGAGGGGGCTTTCCAATAAGGATTTCTCCTTACTGGCGCGCAATTAGATGACCAAACCTCTCCTTAGACAGAACTTTCTAGACATTGCCAATAATGTTATCTAATAATATTATTCAAATAATATGAATTATTGATCTGATAAATGAAAATACTGTGCAACAATAATTATTGAAACAACAATAATATAAAATATCAATGCAGCAATTATTGAATCAATAAAATAAAATATTGAACAGTAATCACTGTAACAATTATTGAGTAGTGCCTTCTTACGTACGAATCAATAATTCAACTATACTGTGCAATCCGTGTGCTACTATGCAACCACGCGTTATTACTGTATTTTTAACCACCGGGTATTTAAACAGTATTAACGGTAACAACTACGCCATTATTAATAAACAACTTATACTTGTCGTTTTCTTCATCCAATCGCTTTCCGTTATGGGGCCCACACAAGGCTGCGTCGTCGTACGAATATTCCCCGACAGCAAGAATATTCCACGACCAACCGAATATTCACCGACCAAAAATAAATATTTTATAACCACTTGCTTATTTTGCAAAATTTGCACATTTCACCCATAACCAAAGTATTATATCAAATTAACCCCCTTATTATTCACAATAATATTTAGAGAAAATTTGATTTTATTCATTAATAAGTTGGGGTCTTACAACCTCCCCTCCTTATGAAATTTCGTCCTCGAAATTGACGTACGTACCTGATGTTTCAAAAAGGTGAGGATACCTCGCTTTCATTTCTGATTCCAACTCCCAGGTCATTTCTTCAATAGCATGGTTTCTCCACATAAACCTTAACTTGTGGTATAACCTTCGTGCGTAGGACATGCTCTTTCCTATCCAAGATCTTAACAGGTACCTCCTCGTACGTTAAATCTTCAGCTATCTCGTCTGGTTCTAACTCAATAATGTGGTTCGGGTCTTTAACATATTTACGAAGCATAGATATGTGAAAAACATTATGAACACGAGACATGCTTGGAGGTAATGCGAGTCTATATGCCACATTTCCTATTCGCTCAAGAATCTCAAATGGACCAACAAATCTTGGATTGAGCTTTCCTCTCTTCCCAAATCTTGTAACTCCCTTCCATGGTGCAACACGTAACAATACATGATCCCCAATATTAAATTCCACGTCCTTCCGATGAAGATCCGCATAACTCTTTTGTCGATCCTGTGCCGTTTGTATACGTTGTCGAATCGTTTGGATCTTCTCTGTAGTAATGCGTACCAATTCTGGTCCCAACAATGTTGCTTCACCCACCTCGTCCCAGCATACTGGAGAACGACATTTTCTTCCATACAACGCCTCAAATGGAGCCATACCTATGCTCGCCTGATAACTGTTGTTGTAGGAGAATTCCACCAATGGTAGGTACTTATCCCAACTCCCTTTGAGATCTAAGACACAAAGTCTTAATAGATCTTCAAGAGTTTGAATAGTCCTCTCTGATTGTCCGTCCGTTTGAGGATGGTATGCTGAACTGAATCGTAAATCCGTGCCCATAGCTTTCTGCAAGCTAACCCAAAATCGTGAAGTGAATCTTGGGTCACGATCCGAAACTATGGATACTGGCATGCCATGCAATCTCACAATCTCGTTCACGTACATACTAGCAAGACGTTCAAGGGAATAAGTCTCACGTATCGGCAAGAAATGAGCGGACTTGGTTAATCTATCAACAATAACCCAAATCGCATCTATGCCTTGAGAAACCTTGGGAAGACCTGTAACAAAATCCATAGTAATGTGTTCCCACTTCCATTTCGGGATCTCAAGTGGTTGCAATGGACCCTTTGGCACTTGATGCTCCGCCTTTACACGTTGACAAGTTAAACACCTCGAGATAAACTCCGCGATCTCTCTTTTCATATTGCTCCACCAAAATGTATGTCGAAGATCGTGATACATTTTGGTACTCCCAGGATGGATTGCAAACGGTGTGTTGTGTGCCTCCATCATTATTCTATGCTTCAAGTCAAAATCGTTAGGAACACAAAGTCTGGAGTTGACTCGAAGTATTCCTTCTTCATCGATTCTTGCTTCTGGAATAGCACCTTCTTGCACTTTCTTCTTCATACGCATCAGCTCTATATCCGTAGCTTGAGCAGCTTTAACTTTATCGATTAAAGTCGGTTCTACTCGTATATTTGATATCATCATGTGGGTACTTGGAGCCTTCATCTCTATCTCCATCCTTTGCAAGTCATACAAAATGGGCCTTTGTGTTAAAAATATTGCACTCGTACCCGCATATGATCTTCTACTCAATGCGTCAGCTACTACGTTTGCTTTTCCAGGATGGTATTGGATGGTATGATCGTAATCTTTCAACAGCTCAAGCCAACGTCGTTGCCGCATGTTGAGTTCCTTTTGGGTGAAGAAATATTTGAGGCTTTTATGATCTGTATAGATCTCCACTTTCTCCCCATACAGGTAGTGTCTCCAGATCTTCAACGCAAAAACGACTGCTGCCAACTCCAAATCATGAGTAGGATAATTCCTCTCATATTCTTTGAGTTGTCGTGAGGCATAGGCTATGACTTTCCCATGTTGCATGAGAACACATCCTAACCCTTTGCCTGAAGCATCGCTGTAGATAACAAATCCATCCGAACCAGATGGTATTGTCAAAACAGGTGCCGAAATGAGTCTCCTCTTGAGTTCTTGGAAACTCTTCTCGCATTCCTCACTCCATACGAATTTTGTATCTTTCCGAGTCAGCTGAGTTAACGGAGTAGCGATTCGAGAAAATCCTTCCACAAATCTCCGATAATAACCAGCTAAGCCCAGAAAGCTACGTACTTCGGTTACCGACTTCGGTTGCTCCCAACTTTGTATGGCTTCAATCTTCGCCGGGTCGACAGATACTCCATGTTTTGACACCACGTGCCCAAGGAATGCTACTTCCTCAAGCCAGAACTCGCATTTCTTCAGTTTGGCATATAGCTTATTTTCACGAAGCCTTTGCAGTACCAGCTTCAAATGGCGCTCATGATCTTCACGGCTTTTGGAATAGATGAGGATGTCATCAATAAAGACAACAACGAACTGATCCAAATATTCTTTGAATACACGGTTCATCATATCCATGAAGGCAGCAGGAGCATTAGTCAATCCAAAAGACATTACTAAGAATTCATAATGCCCGTACCGAGTTCTGAAGGCAGTCTTTGGAATATCCTCAGTTTTAATCTTCAGCTGATGATATCCAGAACGAAGATCGATCTTTGAAAAGAATTGTGCTCCTTGCAACTGGTCAAACAGGTCATCAATGCGAGGTAGCGGATACCTATTCTTGATGGTGACATGGTTCAATTCTCGATAGTCAATACAAAGTCGCATACTCCCGTCTTTCTTCTTTACGAATAAAACAGGAGCACCCCAAGGAGACGTACTAGGACGAATAAAACCGATGTCCAACAACTCCTGTAGTTGGACTTTTAACTCCTGAAGTTCAATAGGAGCCATTCGATATGGGGTTTTAGAAATGGGCTTTGTACCGGGTTCAAGGTCAATAAAGAATTCAATTTCTCGTTCCGGGGGTAGACCGGGAAGTTCTTCAGGAAATACATCGAAAAATTCTCTAACAATAGAAATATTATTCAAATCTGACTTGTCTTTGTTCAAATCCATAACATGGGCTAAGAAAGCTTGACATCCGTTTTTCAATAAACGAATAGCTTTGTGGCTTGATATGACAGTGACTGATTTTAGTGGTTTAGTAGTTTGAATTCGTATGACAGGTTGGTTAGGAATATGAAAACTAACAACCTTACGAAAACAATCAATTTTAGCATGATGAGTGGTTAACCAATCAATTCCTAAAATCACATCAAAAGCAAGTATCTTTAAAGAGATAAGATCAACAGGTAATGTGATAGTGCCAACTTGGATCATGCAAGATTTATAAACTGTAGATGTAACGAAGGTTTCACCCAACGGAGTTTCAACAGATAAGTTAAAGTCCAATTTCTCCGGAGTCAAGTTTAAACGTTGAGCACAAGCAGGAGAGATAAAAGAATGGGTAGAACCGGTATCTAGTAAAGTATAAACTTCGCAAGAATTCAAGATTAGCTTACCCGTGATCACCTCGTTCGGGTTTCTCACGTTTTGGCCAGTTACGACAAACGCTCTTCCAGGAACCGCTGATTTCGCCTTATCCGGGACAGCCCTTGGAATCACCACTCCCGCTGAACTTGGTTTCGCTATAGTACAATCTCGAGCGATGTGGCCTTCCTTCCCACAGTTGTAACACACCTTGGATTGTTGTGGACAGTTTGGGCTGATATGTCCCTCTTTCCCGCATTTGTAACATCTAACTGGCGGTCGTTCTCCTCCCCTAAAATTTGTTGTTGGTGCTGGTGCTGGTGCTGATGTCTTCCCGTCATTGTTGAATCTCCTCTTTCTGAAATTTCCACTTGACTCACCTCTCCTATTATCATGGCCACGATGACCACCCGAGTGGTTACCGCCTTTGTTCGTATTTTTCCCTCCTCGTTGGTTATCATCGCTCTGATGATTGCTGTCACCGGTATGACCCTGGTTGTGTTCCCTCGGTTGAGTATACTCATTATCTCTCTCTAATAATTGGGCCCTGTTGACAACGTCTGAATACAGAGAAAATTTATGAGAGATAAGGTATTGTCGAATCTCGGGTTTTAGACCTCTTAGAAACATCCTTGTCATTCGTTCCTCATTTTCGACCAAATGAGGTGCAAACCTGGATAACTCTGCAAACTTCGCCTCGTACTGGGACACCGTCATGTTGTTTTGTTCCAGTCTAATAAACTCAACCTCCTTCATATGACGAATACTTTCAGGAAAGTACTTGTCATTGAACAGTTTTTGAAATGTTTCCCAGGACATGTTGAGTGCGTCAGGCTGGGTACGCTTCACAGACTCCCACCAGTAGTCTGCCTCACCGCGGAACATAAATGTGGCGAATGGAACCTTCTGTTCCTCCGTCCATCCCAAGACATCAAATATCTTGGTAATTTGCTTGACCCACGTTTCCGCCATGATCGGATCCGGCTTTCCCTTAAATTCTGGTGGTCCCAATTCTTTGAACTGCTTAGCTGTGACAAACCGCGCGTTGTTATCATTTCCACCCGTATTCTGCACACGAGTCTCCCTCGTCTGATTTTGCATGAACTGCAAAAAGCTCCTAAACATTCCATCATTCATCGTTTGCTCGGTAACGTTGTTTACAGGAGGAATATTGCCTTCCTGTTGCACGTTCCCCTGGGTAGTGATCAAAGGTGTCTCCACGGTCTGATTTACTCCATTATTAACGTTCTCAGCTGCCATTCTTAAATACTGCCATAAAACAAGGGTTAATAGTCATGTCATATATTATCCCTATACTCTGACCGACCAAATAAACACCAAATAAACTTAGTCAGGTCATACTAGCGAAGGAATTCCCCGTCTCTCCCCTCCTAGTTCTTGTCTCACATCTCAGCCAGGGATCATATCCCTAAGCTCTGATACCAACTGTGACAAATGTCCCATCAATGGACAGCACCTCACAGTGGTACCTATCAGTTTGCCACCGCAGAACGGCGTCCCCTACGGAGAGTCTGGCTTCGGTGCATCCCCCATCAACAGGAAGTCACCAGCGAGAGGCTCGGGGGCTCTTTACTTATAGCTCTGATACCAACTGTGACGCCCCCAGAATAGGTATACAACACCCATTCTGAGTCGCCAATTACATGGTACAGAAAGCAACCTACAACTTCAATAATACAATTGTCGTGCAAAATACGACAACACATACTGTGAGTTTAAATACAAATATTGTCTTCTAGACAATATCCACACTCAAATAAATCCTCATTACAATTATTCAAACACTATTTTACAGAAATAGTGAGGACTGCTAATACATCTTTCTAGAACCATCACTCTATACCCCGACTAGATCCTGCTATGTTCTCACCTCCTGAGAAGAAAAATGGAACAACAAGGAAAAGGGTGAGCTCAACTAGCCCAGTAAAGAATATTATGACTAAGATAATATACAACAAATTATCGTTAGTCTTCAACAGGGAAAAATCTGATAAAATATAATCGACAACAAGTTTTAGATCAACAACTGCAGCGGAAACAACAAACCATTAGAAGAGTCAAGTAGAGAAAGAATTCTACTATCTTCTAAGATTTAAAAGTCCATCATCAATATTTTATCCCTGTAACATCAATTAATAATCATCTTTAACCAAATATTCATCTTTGCACTACAGGCCAAAGATATTCATTTGTATCATCAGTCGGTCATGTTCATCTCAACACCTGTTCATCTTTGCACTACAGGCCAAAGATATTCATCAAGTAATTATACATCTTTGCACTACAGGCCAAAGATATTCAGTAATATCATCATTTAGGACTGAGGATGATGAAAAATATCTTAAAGAGAACGAATCCAATGAGACAGAAGGACAAATAGTAGGGATTCGTATAACAGTTTATCCAAGATCAATAATACTTCATAATAATCAATTGTGAAGCAGAATTCAAAAATAAAGATCAAAACATGGATACAATCAAAGATAGTAACCATAATAGACATCTTGGACAAAAAGGAAAAATTTTATTTTTCGGTGAATAGTGCCGTATTCGTGAATAGTGCCGTATACGTGAATAGTACCGTATACGTGAATAGTAACCCCCGACACAAAAGTTCCAAATTTGATAAAAACTCATATCAATATTTCAGCATAATGATATTGAAGAAAATAATATCATTAAGAAGAAAATAATATCCCTTACCTCAAAATATCAGTACTTCTGGTCGGAATACCGGTATAAGGCTGAAAGAAACTTGCTCTGATGAATAGAAACTCTCAAAGTATCTAAATACTCACAAAATACACTCAATAATCTAGAGAGAGAAAGAGAGAAAACTTGTTTCTGGTGTAATTTTCAATTCTAACTTAGCCCTCTATTTATAGGAAAATTTTGGTAGGTTTGACCTGCAACCTGATGGCTTTACCTGCTACTATTCCCACCTACCACATTTGAAATATAATTCAGCACATTTCTTCACCAACCACAAGTGGGGCCCACCAATTCTAGAATTTTCCATCAAAATGATAAACTCCGAAAATTCAACAATTTCTGAACCAGTCATCTTGTAAAATTCATAATAAATCATACGTTCATTTTTAACGGTTCAAAATTTGTGGGCATATACTCAACTTATATATGTATAACATATCCAAAAATTACCACGATCCAACGGTCGGATTAAAAATTATAACCCCCGCAAAATATCTCAAAAACCCTGATTTTTAATACCTCCATTCCGACAAAAATATGGATAAAAACCTCAACATTAACTCCTTCATTTTTAACCACAAAAATATATCCCTCATTTATATCCACATAAAATAAATATTTCCTTATCATATGAATCAATAATTAATTATTCATAAATAATATTACAAAATCACATTTATGACAACCAGGCCGTTCCCAGAAAGAGGGGGCTTTCCAATAAGGATTTCTCCTTACTGGCGCGCAATTAGATGACCAAACCTCTCCTTAGACAGAACTTTCTAGACATTGCCAATAATGTTATCTAATAATATTATTCAAATAATATGAATTATTGATCTGATAAATGAAAATACTGTGCAACAATAATTATTGAAACAACAATAATATAAAATATCAATGCAGCAATTATTGAACCAATAAAATAAAATATTGAACAGTAATCACTGTAACAATTATTGAGTAGTGCCTTCTTACGTACGAATCAATAATTCAATTATACTGTGCAATCCGTGTGCTACTATGCAACCACGCGTTATTACTGTATTTTTAACCACCGGGTATTTAAACAGTGTTAACGGTAACAACTACGCCATTATTAATAAACAACTTATACTTGTCGTTTTCTTCATCCAATCGCTTTCCGTTATGGGGCCCACACAAGGCTGCGTCGTCGTACGAATATTCCCCGACAGCAAGAATATTCCACGACCAACCGAATATTCACCGACCAAAAATAAATATTTTATAACCACTTGCTTATTTTGCAAAATTTGCACATTTCACCCATAACCAAAGTATTATATCAAATTAACCCCCTTATTATTCACAATAATATTTAGAGAAAATTTGATTTTATTCATTAATAAGTTGGGGTCTTACACTGACGCACTCAACATGTCCTGGGAAACATTTCAAAAACTGTTCAATGACAAGTACTTTCCTGAAAGTATTCGTCATATGAAGGAGGTTGAGTTTATTAGACTGGAACAAAACAACATGACGGTGTCCCAGTACGAGGCGAAGTTTGCAGAGTTATCCAGGTTTGCACCTCATTTGGTCGAAAATGAGGAACGAATGACGCGGATGTTTCTGAGAGGTTTAAAACCTGAGATTCGTCAATACCTTATCTCTCATAAATTTTCTCTGTATTCAGACGTTGTCAACAGGGCCCAATTATTAGAGAGAGATAATGAGTATACTCAACCGAGGGACCACAACCAGGGTCATACCGGTGACAGCAATCATCAGAGCGATGATAACCAACGAGGAGGGAAAAATACGAACAAAGGCGGTAACCACTCGGGTGGTCATCGTGGCCATGATAATAGGAGAGGTGAGTCAAGTGGAAATTTCAGAAAGAGGAGATTCAACAATGACGGGAAGACATCAGCACCAGCACCAGCACCAACAACAAATTTTAGGGGAGGAGAACGACCGCCAGTTAGATGTTACAAATGCGGGAAAGAGGGACATATCAGCCCAAACTGTCCACAACAATCCAAGGTGTGTTACAACTGTGGGAAGGAAGGCCACATCGCTCGAGATTGTACTATAGCGAAACCAAGTTCAGCGGGAGTGGTGATTCCAAGGGCTGTCCCGGATAAGGCGAAATCAGCGGTTCCTGGAAGAGCGTTTGTCGTAACTGGCCAAAACGTGAGAAACCCGAACGAGGTGATCACGGGTAAGCTAATCTTGAATTCTTGCGAAGTTTATACTTTACTAGATACCGGTTCTACCCATTCTTTTATCTCTCCTGCTTGTGCTCAACGTTTAAACTTGACTCCGGAGAAATTGGACTTTAACTTATCTGTTGAAACTCCGTTGGGTGAAACCTTCGTTACATCTACAGTTTATAAATCTTGCATGATCCAAGTTGGCACTATCACATTACCTGTCGATCTTATCTCTTTAAAGATACTTGCTTTTGATGTGATTTTAGGAATTGATTGGTTAACCACTCATCATGCTAAAATTGATTGTTTTCGTAAGGTTGTTAGTTTTCATATTCCTAACCAACCTGCCATACGAATTCAAACTACTAAACCACTAAAATCAGTCACTGTCATATCAAGCCACAAAGCTATTCGTTTATTGAAAAACGGATGTCAAGCTTTCTTAGCCCATGTTATGGATTTGAACAAAGACAAGTCAGATTTGAATAATATTTCTATTGTTAGAGAATTTTCCGATGTATTTCCTGAAGAACTTCCCGGTCTACCCCCGGAACGAGAAATTGAATTCTTTATTGACCTTGAACCCGGTACAAAGCCCATTTCTAAAACCCCATATCGAATGGCTCCTATTGAACTTCAGGAGTTAAAAGTCCAACTACAGGAGTTGTTGCACATCGGTTTTATTCGTCCTAGTACGTCTCCTTGGGGTGCTCCTGTTTTATTCGTAAAGAAGAAAGACGGGAGTATGCGACTTTGTATTGACTATCGAGAATTGAACCATGTCACCATCAAGAATAGGTATCCGCTACCTCGCATTGATGACCTGTTTGACCAGTTGCAAGGAGCACAATTCTTTTCAAAGATCGATCTTCGTTCTGGATATCATCAGCTGAAGATTAAAACTGAGGATATTCCAAAGACTGCCTTCAGAACTCGGTACGGGCATTATGAATTCTTAGTAATGTCTTTTGGATTGACTAATGCTCCTGCTGCCTTCATGGATATGATGAACCGTGTATTCAAAGAATATTTGGATCAGTTCGTTGTTGTCTTTATTGATGACATCCTCATCTATTCCAAAAGCCGTGAAGATCATGAGCGCCATTTGAAGCTGGTACTACAAAGGCTTCGTGAAAACAAGCTATATGCCAAACTGAAGAAATGCGAGTTCTGGCTTGAGGAAGTAGCATTCCTTGGGCACGTGGTGTCAAAACATGGAGTATCTGTCGACCCGGCGAAGATTGAAGCCATACAAAGTTGGGAGCAACCGAAGTCGGTAACCGAAGTACGTAGCTTTCTGGGCTTAGCTGGTTATTATCGGAGATTTGTGGAAGGATTTTCTCGAATCGCTACTCCGTTAACTCAGCTGACTCGGAAAGATACAAAATTCGTATGGAGTGAGGAATGCGAGAAGAGTTTCCAAGAACTCAAGAGGAGACTCATTTCGGCACCTATTTTGACAATACCATCTGGTTCGGATGGATTTGTTATCTACAGCGATGCTTCAGGCAAAGGGTTAGGATGTGTTCTCATGCAACATGGGAAAGTCATAGCCTATGCCTCACGACAACTCAAAGAATATGAGAGGAATTATCCTACTCATGATTTGGAGTTGGCAGCAGTCGTTTTTGCGTTGAAGATCTGGAGACACTACCTGTATGGGGAGAAAGTGGAGATCTATACAGATCATAAAAGCCTCAAATATTTCTTCACCCAAAAGGAACTCAACATGCGGCAACGACGTTGGCTTGAGCTGTTGAAAGATTACGATCATACCATCCAATACCATCCTGGAAAAGCAAACGTAGTAGCTGACGCATTGAGTAGAAGATCATATGCGGGTACGAGTGCAATATTTTTAACACAAAGGCCCATTTTGTATGACTTGCAAAGGATGGAGATAGAGATGAAGGCTCCAAGTACCCACATGATGATATCAAATATACGAGTAGAACCGACTTTAATCGATAAAGTTAAAGCTGCTCAAGCTACGGATATAGAGCTGATGCGTATGAAGAAGAAAGTGCAAGAAGGTGCTATTCCAGAAGCAAGAATCGATGAAGAAGGAATACTTCGAGTCAACTCCAGACTTTGTGTTCCTAACGATTTTGACTTGAAGCATAGAATAATGATGGAGGCACACAACACACTGTTTGCAATCCATCCTGGGAGTACCAAAATGTATCACGATCTTCGACATACATTTTGGTGGAGCAATATGAAAAGAGAGATCGCGGAGTTTATCTCGAGGTGTTTAACTTGTCAACGTGTAAAGGCGGAGCATCAAGTGCCAAAGGGTCCATTGCAACCACTTGAGATCCCGAAATGGAAGTGGGAACACATTACTATGGATTTTGTTACAGGTCTTCCCAAGGTTTCTCAAGGCATAGATGCGATTTGGGTTATTGTTGATAGATTAACCAAGTCCGCTCATTTCTTGCCGATACGTGAGACTTATTCCCTTGAACGTCTTGCTAGTATGTACGTGAACGAGATTGTGAGATTGCATGGCATGCCAGTATCCATAGTTTCGGATCGTGACCCAAGATTCACTTCACGATTTTGGGTTAGCTTGCAGAAAGCTATGGGCACGGATTTACGATTCAGTTCAGCATATCATCCTCAAACGGACGGACAATCAGAGAGGACTATTCAAACTCTTGAAGATCTATTAAGACTTTGTGTCTTAGATCTCAAAGGGAGTTGGGATAAGTACCTACCATTGGTGGAATTCTCCTACAACAACAGTTATCAGGCGAGCATAGGTATGGCTCCATTTGAGGCGTTGTATGGAAGAAAATGTCGTTCTCCAGTATGCTGGGACGAGGTGGGTGAAGCAACATTGTTGGGACCAGAATTGGTACGCATTACTACAGAGAAGATCCAAACGATTCGACAACGTATACAAACGGCACAGGATCGACAAAAGAGTTATGCGGATCTTCATCGGAAGGACGTGGAATTTAATATTGGGGATCATGTATTGTTACGTGTTGCACCATGGAAGGGAGTTACAAGATTTGGGAAGAGAGAAAAGCTCAATCCAAGATTTGTTGGTCCATTTGAGATTCTTGAGCGAATAGGAAATGTGGCATATAGACTCGCATTACCTCCAAGCATGTCTCGTGTTCATAATGTTTTTCACATATCTATGCTTCGTAAATATGTTAAAGACCCGAACCACATTATTGAGTTAGAACCAGACGAGATAGCTGAAGATTTAACGTACGAGGAGGTACCTGTTAAGATCTTGGATAGGAAAGAGCATGTCCTACGCACGAAGGTTATACCACAAGTTAAGGTTTTGTGGAGAAACCATGCTATTGAAGAAATGACCTGGGAGTTGGAATCAGAAATGAAAGCGAGGTATCCTCACCTTTTTGAAACATCAGGTGCGTACGTCAATTTCGAGGACGAAATTTCATAAGGAGGGGAGGTTGTAAGACCCCAACTTATTAATGAATAAAATCAAATTTTCTCTAAATATTATTGTGAATAATAAGGGGGTTAATTTGATATAATACTTTGGTTATGGGTGAAATGTGCAAATTTTGCAAAATAAGCAAGTGGTTATAAAATATTTATTTTTGGTCGGTGAATATTCGGTTGGTCGTGGAATATTCTTGCTGTCGGGGAATATTCGTACGACGACGCAGCCTTGTGTGGGCCCCATAACGGAAAGCGATTGGATGAAGAAAACGACAAGTATAAGTTGTTTATTAATAATGGCGTAGTTGTTACCGTTAACACTGTTTAAATACCCGGTGGTTAAAAATACAGTAATAACGCGTGGTTGCATAGTAGCACACGGATTGCACAGTATAGTTGAATTATTGATTCGTACGTAAGAAGGCACTACTCAATAATTGTTACAGTGATTACTGTTCAATATTTTATTTTATTGGTTCAATAATTGCTGCATTGATATTTTATATTATTGTTGTTTCAATAATTATTGCTGCACAGTATTTTCATTTATCAGATCAATAATTCATATTATTTGAATAATATTATTAGATAACATTATTGGCAATGTCTAGAAAGTTCTGTCTAAGGAGAGGTTTGGTCATCTAATTGCGCGCCAGTAAGGAGAAATCCTTATTGGAAAGCCCCCTCTTTCCTGGGAACGGCCTGGTTGTCATAAATGTGATTCTGTAATATTATTTATGAATAATTAATTATTGATTCATATGATAAGGAAATATTTATTTTATGTGGATATAAATGAGGGATATATATTTTTGTGGTTAAAAATGAAGGAGTTAATGTTGAGGTTTTTATCCATATTTTTGTCGGAATGGAGGTATTAAAAATCAGGGTTTTTGAGATATTTTACGGGGGTTATAATTTTTAATCCGACCGTTGGATCGTGGTAATTTTTGGATATGTTATACATATATAAGTTGAGTATATGCCCACAAATTTTGAACCGTTAAAAATGAACGTATGATTTATTATGAATTTTACAAGATGACTGGTTCAGAAATTGTTGAATTTTCGGAGTTTATCATTTTGATAGAAAATTCTAGAATTGGTGGGCCCCACTTGTGGTTGGTGAAGAAATGTGCTGAATTATATTTCAAATGTGGTAGGTGGGAATAGTAGCAGGTAAAGCCATCAGGTTGCAGGTCAAACCTACCAAAATTTTCCTATAAATAGAGGGCTAAGTTAGAATTGAAAATTACACCAGAAACAAGTTTTCTCTCTTTCTCTCTCTAGATTATTGAGTGTATTTTGTGAGTATTTAGATACTTTGAGAGTTTCTATTCATCAGAGCAAGTTTCTTTCAGCCTTATACCGGTATTCCGACCAGAAGTACTGATATTTTGAGGTAAGGGATATTATTTTCTTCTTAATGATATTATTTTCTTCAATATCATTATGCTGAAATATTGATATGAGTTTTTATCAAATTTGGAACTTTTTGTGTCGGGGGTTACTATTCACGTATACGGCACTATTCACGTATACGGCACTATTCACGAATACGGCACTATTCACCGAAAAATAAAATTTTTCCTTTTTGTCCAAGATGTCTATTATGGTTACTATCTTTGATTGTATCCATGTTTTGATCTTTATTTTTGAATTCTGCTTCACAATTGATTATTATGAAGTATTATTGATCTTGGATAAACTGTTATACGAATCCCTACTATTTGTCCTTCTGTCTCATTGGATTCGTTCTCTTTAAGATATTTTTCATCATCCTCAGTCCTAAATGATGATATTACTGAATATCTTTGGCCTGTAGTGCAAAGATGTATAATTACTTGATGAATATCTTTGGCCTGTAGTGCAAAGATGAACAGGTGTTGAGATGAACATGACCGACTGATGATACAAATGAATATCTTTGGCCTGTAGTGCAAAGATGAATATTTGGTTAAAGATGATTATTAATTGATGTTACAGGGATAAAATATTGATGATGGACTTTTAAATCTTAGAAGATAGTAGAATTCTTTCTCTACTTGACTCTTCTAATGGTTTGTTGTTTCCGCTGCACTTGTTGATCTAAAACTTGTTGTCGATTATATTTTATCAGATTTTTCCCTGTTGAAGACTAACGATAATTTGTTGTATATTATCTTAGTCATAATATTCTTTACTGGGCTAGTTGAGCTCACCCTTTTCCTTTTTGTTCCATTTTTCTTCTCAGGAGGTGAGAACATAGCAGGATCTAGTCGGGGTATGGAGTGATGGTTCTAGAAAGATGTATTAGCAGTCCTCACTATTTCTGTAAAATAGTGTTTGAATAATTGTAATGAGGATTTATTTGAGTGTGGATATTGTCTAAAAGATAATATTTGTATTTAAACTCACAGTATGTGTTGTCGTATTTTGCACGACAATTGTATTATTGAAGTTGTAGTTTGCTTTCTGTACCATGTATTTGGCGACTCAGAATGGGTGTTGTATACCTATTCTGGGGGCGTCACAAAAAACCCTCATAAAAAATCTGCATATACCTCATATAGGATTTTTAAGCCATAAAATCATATTTTTCAATTTTCTTACTTCACATAACATATTTAATTCATTTACTCATAACTAGTCTATTTTCATGAAAAATACCAAATCAGTTCTAAAAATATTTCTTTTCTGGGATTTAGCAGAATATAGTCCCATATTGAACATATATTTTTCTCAGAATTTTTAAAACTCATTTACTATTTTTCATATGGCCAAAACCGCCGAATATTTAGATATTTATCATAAATTGTACTTTTATCCAAAAATTCCAAAATTCACATAGTACACTAATATTATATAGATATACTTCTAATAAAAATTTCATCAATTTTGGAGTTAACCATAAGGAGTTATAAGCTATTACTTTTAAAATAGTCTTTTCTCATAAAATTCATAACTCTTAATCTATACATCCAAAAATCACCATTTTTGGACACAATCAATAAAACTCATCAAAATATCATTTTAAATTTTTCCAGAATTTTCTGAAGGTCAGAAGAATTACGAACTAAAAAACATAATAACCCTTAAAATCCCTTACCTCAAAAGAGCAGTACTTATGATCGGTATAAGGCTGAAAGAAACTTGCACTGAATAACAACTCTGAAAGTATCTAAATACTCACAAGAATATGCTTGACAATATAGAGAGAAAGAAAACTTGTTTCTAGTGTGATTTACAATTCTAACTTAAGCACCTATTTATAGGAAAATGCTAGAACGCCAAAGGAGACTAAATAATAAACTAATATTATTTATTTTCCCATTTTCTACGCATGCAAGCTAGCCACCACCTTTGACAAAGAAAATCAGCAGCCCACATGGGAATTCATCACCAACCAAAGAGTGGGTCCCACCCATAATTTAATAAAAATTATTTTATTTTTCGAAACTTCAATAATTCATAGAAAATAGCTTTTTTTATCAGAAAATTTGAATTTCGCGAGTTTTTATAGAAAATTCAATTCTCTACAACTTTGCAGAAGAAAGTTTTTCCAAATTCCAAATAAAAATTGACCGAAATCCATGAACGGACGATTTTACATGCTATAATCAAATTTCAGTCAAGAAATGGGATCCACCGACACACAAAATATGTGTTAATCATTTAATATAACAAAAATATTCTTCCTCCTCATATACTCATATATCTCACATTCATTATAAAACTATCACTATTATTATATTATTAAATATAATAATAAAGTATTTTATCAGAAAAGATAAAATATCATTGTTCAACAATTGTCACTTTAAAAATTTTCTCCATCTACATTCACATAAAATTAATATTTTCCTCATCATATAAATCAATAATTAATTATTCACAAATAATATTACAGAATCACAGTACTAGCAACCAGGCCGTTCCTAGGAAAGAGGGGCTTCCCAATAAAAAAAGAGGGGATTTATCCTTATTGGCGCGCAATTAGATGACCAAACCTCTCCTTAGACAGAACTTTCTATACATTACCAATAATGCTATCTAATAATATTATTTAAATAATATGAATTATTGATCTGATAATGGAGATGATGTGCATCAAGAATTATTGAAACAACAATAATATAAAATATCAACGCAGTAATTATTGAATCAATAAAATAAAATATTGAACAGTAATTACTGTGACAATTATTCAGTAGTGCCTTCTTACGTAAGAATCAATAATTTCAAAAATATTGTACAATACCATATATTACTGTATTTTAACCACCGGTATTCCAACAGTGTTAACGGTAACAACTACGTCGTTAATTATAAAAACTCAATTTTTGTCGTTATCTTCATCCAACCGTTTTCCGTTATGGGGTCCACAAATAGCTGCGCCGTCGTACGAATATTCCACGACCAACGAATATTCTCCGACAACAATGATTATTTTATAACCACTTGTTTATTTTGAAAAAATTTTATATTTCACCTATAACTTTAACTTTTTATCAATTTAACCATTTACTGAATTGTAATTATAAGAAAAATTGAATACTTTTATTTCATAAAATTCGGGGTCTTACAATATGAATCAATAATTAATTATTCACAATTAATATTACAGAATCACATTTATGATAACCAGGCCGTTCTCAGGAAAGAAGGGGCTTTCCAATAAGAATTTCTCCTTACTGGCACGCAATTAGATGACCAAACCTCTCCTTAGACAGAACTTTCTAGACATTGCCAATAATGTTATCTAATAATATTATTCAAATAATATGAATTATTGATCTGATAATGAGAAATACTATGCAGTGACAATTATTGAAACAACAATAATATAAAATATCAATACAGCAATTATTGAATCAATAAAATAAAATATTAAACAGTAACTACTGTAACAATTATTGAGTAGTGCCTTCCTTCGTAAGAATCAATAATTTAAAAATACCGTGCAATCCGTGTGCTACTGTATTTTAACCACCAAGTACTCCAACAGTATTAACGGTAACAACTACGTCGTTATTTATAAACAACTTATACTTGTCGTTTTCTTCATCCAATCGTTTTTCGTTATGGGGCTCACAAATAGCTGCGCCGTCGTACGAATATTCCCCGACAGAAAAAATATTCCACGACCAAACGAATATTTCCTGACAAAATAAATATTTTATAACCACTTGTTTATTTTGTAAAATTTGCACATTTCACCCATAACCAAAGTATTATATCAAATTAACACATTATTATTCACAATAATATTTAGAGAAAATTTGATTTTATTCATTAATAAGTTGGGGTCTTACAAAAGATATTCAACAACAGATCATCTTTGCACTACAAGCCAAAGATATTCAACAACAGATAATCTTTGCACTACAGATCAAGGATATTCATATCTCAAAGCAATATATAATCATTTATATAAACAATAATTATAATCATGTTGATCAATTCACCTTTGCACTTAAGTTAAAGATATTCAATTATAAATTCAATGGTCATGATCATACCATTTAACAATTCAACTTTGCACTACTGGCCAAAGAGAACTCATAGTCATGATCATACCAATAATCTACCCATCTTTACACTCAAGTCAAAGAGAAATTTCATCACCAAGATTTTAAAAATGTTATATATGATAGTAAATTCAATATAATCAACATATAGATTTAATCTCAAGAGTAATATTCATAAATTAACTATAATTTGGTTAGAAAAAGAAACTAATTTTGTCATGAATAGTAACTCGTGAATAGTAACCTATGAATAGTAACTTCGTGAATAGTAACTCATGAATAGTAATTCCGACATAAAAAAGGTAGAAATCCTACAATAAAATTCATACCAATATTTCGGTATAATGATATTGAAAGAATAATATTTCTTAAACTTATAAACAATTTATTTTAATTATTTACACTTTACTAAATAATGCATTTATTCATCCTAAAATGCCAAACTCATAAGATTTCATCACCAATAACCAAAACCCTCATAAAAAAAATCTGCATATACCTCATATAGGATTCTCAAGCCATAAAATCCTATTTTCCAATTTTCTTACTTCACATAACATATTTAATTCATTTACTCATAACTAGTCTATTTTTATGAAAAATATCAAATCAGTACAAACAAATTTTCTTTTCTGAAATTTAGCAGAATATAATTCCATATTGAACATATATTTTTCTCAGAATTTTTAAAATTCATTTACTATTTTTCATATGGCCAAAACAGCCGAATATTTAGACATTTATCATAAATTGTACTTTTATCCAAAAATTTTGAAATTTACAGAGTATACTTCTATTATATACATGTACTCCCAATAAAAATTTCACCAATTTTGGAGTTAACCACAAGGAGTTATAAGGGTTTACTTTTAAAAATAGTCTTTCCCCATAAAATTCATAACTCTTAATCTATATATCCAAAAATTGCTATTTTTGGACACAATCTAGAAAACTCATCAAATTATCATTTCAAATTTTTCTAGAATTTTTGAAGGTCAGAAAAATTACGAAACTGAAAAACATAATAACCCTTAAAATTCCTTACTATCCCTTACCTCAAAAGAGCAGCACTTCTGACTGGATATCGAATATGACGCTGAAGAAAACTTGCACTGATGAATAGCAACTCACCAAGTATCTAAATACTCACAAAATACACTCGATAATCTAGAGAGAAAAAGAGAGAAAACTTATGAATTCTGGTGTGATTTTCAATTCTAACTTAGCCCTCTATTTATAGGAAAATGTTAGCACGCCGAAACAGACTTGATATGCCACCTGATGGCTTTACCTGCTACTATTCCATCCACTAAAAAACAGCCATCTTCCCCAACAACCAAAAGTAGGGTCCACCCATTTCTAAAATTTTCCACCAAAATCATTTATAAACCTAATTTCCGAATCAGTCACCTCTTAAAATTTATAATAAATCATTCGTTCATTTTTAACGGTTCAAAATTTGTGAACATATACTCAACTTATATATGTATAACATATCCTTAATTTATATATGTATAACATATCCAAAAATTACAACGATCCAACGGTCAGATTAAAAATTATAACTCACACAATAAAACTGTAAGAACACTGATTTGATCTTTTAATACCTTCAATCCGATAAAATACTGATAAAATACCTCAACATTAATTCTTTCATTTATAACCACATAAATAAATCCATCATTTATATCCACATCAAATAAATATTTCATTATCATATAGATCAATAATTAATTATTCACAAATAATATTACAGAATCACAATAATGACAACCAGACAGTTCCTAGGAAAGAGGGGGCTTTCCGATAAGGATTTTGCTTTACTGGCGCGCAATTAGGTGACCAAACCTCTCCTTGACAGAACTTTCTAGACATTGCCAATAATGCTATCTAATAATATTATTCAAATAATATGAATTATTGATCTGATAATGGAGATACTGTGCAGTGACAATTATTGAAATAACAATAATATAAAATATTAACGCAGTAATTATTGATTCAATAAAATAAAATATTGAACAGAAATTACTGTAACAATTATTTAGTAGTGCCTTCTCACGTAAGAATAAATAATTAAAAAAATACTGTGCAATACCGTGTGCTACTGTGCAACTACGCGTATTACTGTATTTTAACCACCAGGTATTCCAACAGTGTTAACGGTAACAACTACGCCGTTATTTATAAAAACTCAAATTTATCGTTTTCTTCATCCGACAGTTATTCTGTTATGGGGCCCACAAATGGCTGCGTCATCGTACGAATATTCCCCGACAGAAAGAATTTTCCACGACTAAACGAATATTTTATAACAACTTGCGTATTTTGAAAAAATTTCATATATCACCCTTAACTTTACCTTTTATCGATTTAACCATTTACTGAATAATAAATATAAAAAAAATTAAATACTTTTATTTCATAAAATTCGGGGTCTTACATATATGACCTTACAAGCATGTTTTAAGGTTATATATAGCTATATGAGCCTAATATGAGCATGTTAGACTAGCTTAACATGATTAAAGAAGGTGTGTAACTTAAAATGAATTTAAGGACTTAGAAACGAACTTATTGTGTATGTATGCCATGTATGTATACTAACTTTGTAAGCATGTTAGTATAGCTTAGAAATGCATGAATAAACCTTTAGATTGTGTTTATGAGATTAGTAAGCAAGCATGAATGTGTTGAACTAACTAGTAAGCTTTACGAATGAAATTACGAATTTCAAACATGCTACCTTGAGAATTAGAATCTGACATTGTGATCATGTTTCATGACACTCTTAGACTCACTCATGTAGCATAACCATAGATACACCATGCTTGTGTGTCATATTGCAAATAAAGCATAAACGAAGCATATTTTCAACTAAATCAGTGTTAATTTCATATATGTGTTATAAATACTCATGAGCATGTCTAATATGAGTTTTATAACTATCTTGTATGTTTAGAGAGCAAGCATGACAAACTTGGTGGTTGTGTGACGCGTTAAGCTTTAAAATTCCATAGAAAGTCTTCAATTAAGAACTTGTAAAGATGAACACAATAATGGTAATGTGATATGTGAAAGCTTCTAGCATGCATGTGTGTTACGCTATAGGTATAAATGGTAGGTTAACGTGAGGCAGAAACTGCAAGGCAACAGCTCAGTCCTGGACTGGCCAGGGGACAGCGCAGCTGCGCCGTCCCTAGGCCTAGACAGGGCGCAGCTGCGCCGTGCAGCAGTCACAACCGAGTTCTATTTTTGGTCTGATGTTTGAAGCATACCTATATGATGTCTTTAACTTGTAATACATGATCAATATGCTAGGTAATGTGTTAAGAAGCATGCTACGTGATAGAGACAAAAGTTGATAATAATTTCTGAATGTTAAAGAATGTTTTTAATCAAGGCGTCGTTGTAATGACTTATAAACTGATTTTATACCATATGAGTATACTTGTATCATGTCAAGCTTAATTAAAGACTGTGTTAGCTAATGAACATCTTGAACATATAATACGCTATAAATAGGATTCAAAAGTATTGATTTCTTAACGTGGATAAACTACGCGTAAGGCAAGTATCTGAACTACCTTTATATTGTGCAAGTATCCTAAACTCTTGTTTTACTTTATTCAACGGATATCGTAAGCAAGTTTCCTAAATTTACTCTAACTATTGTTGAGTAAGTTCTTTAACCTTACACAAATCTATATTGAGCAAGTATTCGAAATATCCTTTTTCATTGTGCAAGTATTTTACTCTTGCATACTTTAGTCGACGAATATCGTAAGCTTATCTCATTGAATGAGCTATTGTGTTAAACTCTTGAGAAAACTGTTATTCATGTGAACTTGGTATTGTTCTTGAATATTGTGAAAGTGTCTATGCCATTTGATTCGGCTAGACTATATGCATGGTTATAAAAGCTGTCCAAACCAATTGATTGGTGCGAAAATCTTGAAAACTGAGTTGGATAACCCTTTTGGTAAGGGGAGTGTATGTCGTTGGAAACCCCAACACATGAATGAATATTATTGTGGTGTTATGCATAACATAAAGTATTGTAGACTGATCATCTATAGTGCTTGATATTTTTGGGTTATCAGTTTAATATTGGTAACTCTAGTGAAAGTTCAATAGTCCTTAGTGACTGCTCAATATAAATTGTTTATCCAGTTGAATACATTGTTAGTCGTTGAATTCATATATATCTGTTGATATTAAATTGTCGTTCTTATTCCAAGAATTTTTGATATTCCTTATCCATGATGTTATTCTGACACTTGAACTATCCTAGAAATGACACTTCGATATTTCAAACATTGTGATATTATATCCTACACCCTTGTTGTATATTACTTGCTGGGCAATTTGTGCTCATCCTTGCTTATTTAAACCTTTCAATTAAGGAAAAACATGGAGGTGTCTCTAGAACAGACAAGGGCAAGGGCAAGGCTACCGACTAGCTTATCCCTTTTATGTTTAAATCTGTTATGTTTTATTAAGACTATTTTCAGACTATGTTTAAACTTAAGTAGGATTATGTAATAAGTCTTTATTCGATATTATTATGTAATCTATTAAGTTGTAGGTTGCGAGACTTGGGAGAATAATTATAATAAATCGTTGTATATTATTCTAAATTAGATCTTTCGTTGTGAATGTATGATTTTAGTTATTATGGTATTACTATGAGAACGTGATGAACCAAATTCGGGTGACCGAGTGGAGGTCAGAATTTGGGGGCGTCACACCCACCCCCACCCAAACCCAAACCCAAACCCAAACCCAAACCCAAACCCAAAAAAAATAATATTATGTTAGATTCTAAGGAGACAATTCAACAATTTTAGAAACTACAAAGGATAAAAATATGGAAACAAATCGTACATCAATCACATCTTCTCATGAAGTTCATCGAATTGGGGCTGAATTGTGGCGGTAGGTGGAGGTTGGTTAGGTGTTTTGGTTTTGATTGTTGTACCTGGTAGTGGTGGATTGGGTGTTTTGATTGTGATTGTTGTACCTGGTAGTGGTGGCGTATGCGGAAGCGGGTAAAGAGGGTGGAGGTGTTTGAGATCTGATGGTTAATTCACGGTTCAGCAACTTCTTATGAAGTTCATCGAAGGAAATTGGCGCATCTTGGGCATGGACCGAATCAATCACAGCTTGGTAGTTGGTATCAAGCCCTTCAAGAACTCGATCAGTGAGGTCCTCATTGCTCATAGGGGCACTAAGAATAGCCAATTGATCAGAACAAATTTTGAGAGCATTCATATACTCAGTCACTATTTGGGATCCTTTGGAAATGGCCCAAAGGTTGGCTTTGATGAGCTTGATGTGACCTCGAGATTGCTTAGCAAAGGTATTTGCTAGAATATCCCAGGCTTGTTTGGTGGTGTCAGCACGAGAGATTAGCGGAACAATGGTTGGTTCCAAGGTTCCAATGAGGGCTCCAAAGAGGAGCTTGTCTTGGCGAAACCAAGTGCTGTAAGCAGGGTTGTGTTAAGAGGTCGACTCTGTTGTGATAGTGGGAGATGGTGACGGAAAGGTACCGTCCAATAACTTAAATAGGCCATACCCAATAAGAGTAGCATGAATTTGGAGTTTCCATGACATATAATTGGTCATGTTTAACTTGAGAATGTTTGTAAGCGTAACAACGACGAGAGGTGATTTTGGGTCAGCATCATTGGGTATGGTAATGGATGCCATGGGGAAAAAAATTAGGTTGAGGATACAACATGCTTTGATACTATGAAAGGTTTTAAAAATGATGATTGTTATTCAATGTAAATGTTACAATATAAATAGCTACACGTATGAGAAGCTAAAACAAGGATAAAGATAGACTAAGTCTATACATATCTATACAACAACTGAGAGATAATAACAATGTCAACAGTCTATACATATCTATACAACAACTGAGAGATAATAACATAGACTATGTCAACTCTTATCTCCAACATATATATGTATACACTTCAAACAAATGTACCTGTGTCATACATGTTTGCTATGACTTGGATGCCCAATTATTCAATTCATTTTTATTATTTTTTATTCACTGTTTGTTAAATATAAATCGTAAGAACATAAACATTACATGTAATATTTATTAGTAATAAATTTAGGAGTCAGCGTTAATATTTTCGGGCTTGCTTGTGCAGTGGCGGAACCAGAATATTTTTATAGTTCTTTTAAATTAATTTTGCACAATTATAATTGCCTATCCTAATTACATAATAATGCACACCTCAAGGCTAAGCAAATAAAAGCGGGTCCTTAACATTAATATACAACAATTAGAAAGTAATTACAAAAATAAAACATACACAAAATAATTACAAAAATAACGCAATTCATATTAATAAGGAAACCTAAAATTAAGGAGAAATATCTGCCATAACTAATCATTCAAATTCAAATATCTGGGATCTAACCACAAAAATAAATTCAAATTCAAATTTTATAGGAAAGACTGCACAAATTTTGTACTTTGCAGGAGGTGGCGGAGGCAATTTTCAGAGGAGGCGGAAGCTTTAAAGGAGGTGACAGCTTCAGAGGAGGTGGTAATGGTGGCTTCAGAGGCGGCGGTGATGGCTATGGAGGAGGTAACAATGGCGGTAGTGGCGAAGATGGCGGTGGTGGCTCAAGTGGTGGCTACAGAGACGGTGGAGGTGGAGGCTGGGGCGGTAGTGGCGGGAGCAACCATTTTCTGGTAGTAAAAGGAAATTCTCAAGATACTGCAGAGGAGAAGATCGTTAGTAATGTCATGTTAACCAAACTTTTATAACAAGATAACCAAAATTTTTATACTAAGGTAACCAAACTTTTATACCAAGGTAACCAAACCTTGGTAATTACCAAGGTAACCAAACTTTTATACTGAGGTAACCAAACTTTTATATTAAGGTAACCAAACTTTTATACCAAGGTAACCAAAACTTTTATACTAAGGTAACCAAACTTTTATACCAAGGTAACCAAACTGTCATACCAAGGTAACCAAACATTTATACCAAGGTTACCTTGGTATGAAGGTTTGGTTACCTTGGTGTGAAGGTTTGGTTACCAACTGTACTATGAAAAAACTGATGGTGTGGAGATGGATTGGTTACCTTGGTATGACAGTTTGGTTACCTTGGTATAAAAGTTTGGTTACCAAACTTTAATACTGAGGTAACCAAACTTTTATACTAAGGTAAACACCAATCAACAAAAAAAGTGATCATAAATTCATAATCAAACGCACATTTTGCATAAAATTAAGATCATAAACCCCAAATGAATGAAATTAAAGAGAAAACCTAAAAAACTGGTGCTCGAGAGAGAGAGGTAAAATAGAAGTACTTACAAAAACAGAGTACAAAAAAATATGAATAACAATTGGAAGAATGAAAGAGAGAGAAAAAAATGGCAGAATAAAAGAAAATGAAAGAAATGGCGTCTTCATCTTTTATACAAAAATGGCAGAAATGGCGTCTTCATCTTTTATACAAAAATGGCAGAAATGACGTCTTCATCTTTTGAAGAAAAAATGGCAGAATAGAAGAAAATGAGAGAGAAAATGGCAAAATGTCGTCTTCATCTTCTCTCTTTACTAGTGTCTTCATCCTCTCTCTTCACTCTTCAACTTTTGTCTTTAAATATGAAAATAGAAGAATAGAATTGCAGTGGCGTACATAAAATGGCAGTAGGAGGAGATGAGAGAGAAAATGGCACCTACCAAAACTAATCCCCTAAATTAAAGAATCCTAATTACATTGATATTTCCATGTTAGTCATTACATATTAATTCCTTAATTTAAGGACCTTTAATTATGTTAAGATTGAAAATAAAAATAAAAAAGTGTAATACTTTTGTAATTATTACAGGTCAGCCCATTACATCAAAAATAAGTGTGTGACGCCCCCAAAATTAGGTATACATCACCCATCTTGGGTCGTCAGATATGTGACACCCCCAAATCCGGGTACTTCGATTCTACGGGATTTGGTGTTCACTGTACAAATATCATCTATCTATCTACCCATAATAAATGCAAACCATGCAATAGATAGAATAAAACTTCTCCTTAAAAGGATTACAACATTCGAATAATAATAATAATACAATCCCAGGTTTAAACTAACCTTAAAACATCTGTGCGGAATTCTAAACAATTAAGTCTTAACAACATCATAACTCAAGTCTTAAACATAAATCATCATCAATAAAATAAATACAAGTCTTCAACACTTGCTAACTTTGCCCTTGCCCTTACTAGTCGAAGGTTCATCACTTCTTTCATTCTTAACTGCAATGTTATTATATAACAAGAGTGAGTACAATTGCCCACAAGTATAATAATGAAACAACAAAATAATAACATGCGAATAATCAAAGACATCTGAATAAAAGCTCAACTTTTGAATCAAGAATAAATAACAAGAATCAAAAGAATTCTGAGGGTCATAAGACCTTGAACTATGTCCTAGGTTAACAAGGGTTATACTTGAAACCTTTAACAGTCATAAGACTATGGACCTTCTTCTCGTACTTAGGGGGATCAGCCCTTAGTACCATACTGTGCACAATATCTTAACGCTTACGCATAAGTGAATCCCTTTTCAGGGTTGTTCTTCTCAGCTTGACATTCGAGTCCGCACCAAAGGAAGTTTGGTTTGGATAATTCAATAAGGGTTCTAAAATTTAGAACGTTCATCAACTATGGACTAGTTGAATCAATAAGGTTCACTAGTCTAATAAGGTTCAACAATAATTGATATTTGATTTGAATAAAAATCTCAAAAGTATACAATAGGACAATTATTGTATAACTGAATCATGCTTTAGAAAGATAATTAATCTTTAATATCATGCTTGAACTTGAATAATAACAAGGATAATTTATTCAAGGTAAATAATAAACTTGATCAATAATGACAAGTAGGTTAGGGAAACTTGCTCGACATAAAAGTAACGTTTAAGTTTAAATAAACTTGCTCAATAGAATAGAGTTAGGGATAGGATACTTGCCTCGTGTGTAGATTACACTTTAACTAAGCACGTTCTTTGAATTAAATCATACATACCATTCATATACACAATACTTGTTAATTAATAATTAATCAACATGAGCTCATTCTCGTTGTCTACTTTAATTATTGACTAAACTTAGTCAAATTATCACGTTGTCACATAATTTATACTTCATGAATTATCAAACTAATTATGTATTTAATAATTCAATTCACATAAAATAGTTTATTACATGTTAAACAACTATTTTATCATCTCATAATACCTCTAACATGATTACATGTTCATTACATCAATCCACTAACACTTGTTAGACTTTAACATTTTAAAAATACATTTCTGACATTTTCTGGAGAGTGGCGCTGCGGCGCCACTAATGTACTAAGGAGTCGCGCTGCGGCGCGGTGGCGTTGTGGCCGGGCCCTTGGCGCTGCGGCGCAGCGGCGCTGTGGCGCCGTGGCTCGAGTCTTGGCGCTGCGAGCGCTGTGGCGCTGCGGCGCGAGACATCAGTTCTAGAGCTGGCGCCGCGGCGCGAGACCCCAGAAACTGATTCCCAGTTCGCGAAGAACACAGAGTACAGCGATATCAACACATTTTTAACACTAATTTCACCAAATCACATATACCCACATGTTATAATTCATGTATAATCATAACCCAACATATATAAAGTGATTTTAACCCATTAAAACATATAATCACATATTTAAATCATAAAAAAATGGATTGTTCTTGATGTTCTTGAGGATTTTGAACAAAAACTTATAATTTAACACTACGGATTTGTTATAACACCGAATCCGTTCGTTTAAGGCTTGATCTCTTCGTATTAACATGCTCGATAATATAAGAGCGTAAAATTTTAGGATAATATATGATCAATACATCAATTATCACGTATAAGGCCATATGACCATATCACGTACTCTGTTTATTTTGAAAAACATACGTACGACATACTTTCATGAACTTGATGATATGAAATCATGTAATGAATGTAATTAAACACGAATTGATACATATTAACACATACATAAAATTACAATCATCTCATATCTCCCAAATACAGAGATTTACAGAACAATATAAAAGTCAATTTATGAGACGTAAATGTAGAAATTGGGTTTGAGAGAATTACCCAGAGTATAGGTTAGGAGATGGTTAATGAAAGCTTTCTACAAGTACCTATTAATTAAATACTTATAATATCTCTCACAAATTCTCACTTTCTCTCTGAACTCTCAAATGCTCTCCTTCTCTTTTACAGACTTAGACAATTAATGAATATGAAGAAGACGTATTGTGAAAAAGAAGAAGACGCGTTGGTGGTCAGTTACCCAGTCATGGGTAACTGCCCTCAACTCCCATAGTGCCATGTTTGGCTAGCAACTAGACACAAAACTCTTTATTTTAATAAACCTTTTATCATATAGTTTGAAAATATCACACCCAATTCATAAAATAAACTCATATCATAAATAAAATATAATAATTTCTCATAGTTTCACATAGTCACATAAACAAATATCTCATTAATAAATAATGTCAATTTATTAATTCTCTAATTAATAATTAAATTAATTAAATAACATTATGCTTAATTAAATAATTCATTTAATTCAATAAGCTCACATAATCACATACTTTGAATATTAAAAATTCTCTACATTAATTTAATAAATGTAACACATATAATTAAATTAATCTACCACAATTGCATCAATTAATTATTAAATCTAATAATTAAATCCTTGAAAAATATTTATTTAATTCAATAAATATTTAAAATTAATTTACAAAATTCTCGTTCGTCACAAGATACATAGTACAGAATACAAATACAACTTACTAATACAACTGTCGTGTACAATACGACAAAACATAAACTGTGAGTTTGAATACAAATATTATCTTCTAGAGAGTATTCATACTCAAAAGAAGTCTTCATTACATTTATTAACACACTATTACATAGAATAGTGAGGACTACTAACTAATACTATCATTCGAACCATCACTCCGTTCCCCGACTTGCCCCAGCTACGTTCTCATTTCCTGAAGAGAACAGTGAAAGAAAGGGTGAGCTCAACTAGCCCAGTAAGAAATATTATGACTAAGATAATGCAGAATAAATTATCATTAGCCTTCAACAATGTTAAACTGATAAAATATAATAGACATCAAGTTTAACTGCAGTGGAACAAGCAATCCATTAAAAGAGTCAAGTAGAAAATAAACTCTACTATCTTTTATGATTTAAAAGGTTTTTCAACACTGTTATCGCTGTGACTCAGCTTAATAAAATAATCCACATCATCGAATCACCCCTGCACTACGGCCAAGGATATTTGTGTATTCATTAATGGTCATGATCATGCCAACAACTGTCCATCAATGTACTACGGGCCAATGAGGACTTTTACCACATCATTTGTAACATTACGGTCATGATTATACCGAATAATCCCTGGTCATAATCATACCAAGTCCATCTATGCACTACAGGCCACAGATGACTTTCAATATTTTATAAACATGAGGATGATGACAATGATATAAGAATTCAATAAAAACAAGTTCAAGAATTAATTTATCCAAGAATTAACAACGTCCAAATTGTCAACATGATACTGCTTTGTGGAGTAAAATTCAAGAATGCTCAGGAGAATATTTTCATGAAAAGATACTGGATGAACCACAATTATCAAGGATATTCCACAAATTTCATGGAGTATAGAAGTCAAAACTTAACCAACTGAGTACAATAAAGAATGGAATAACAAAAGAAATCACCATGCATGCGATAGACCGCACAGACAGGTTATTCCAACAGAATTATAAATAATGGAACCAGGTCCGGCGTAAACGCACAGACAGGATATTCCGACAGAATAATAAATAATGGAACCAGGTCCGGCGTAAACGCACAGACAGGATATTCCGACAGAATAATAAATAATAGAACCAGGTCCGGCGTAAACGCACAGACAGGATATTCCGACAGAATAATAAATAATGAAACCAGGTCCGGTGTAAAACACACAGACAGGATGTTCCAACAGAATAATAACAAGATGGAACCAGGTCCGGTGTAAAACACACAGACATGATGTTCCAACAGAATAATAACAAAAACGGAACCAGGTCCGGTGTAAAATACACAGACAGGATGTTCCAACAGAATAATAGAAGAATGTCACCAAGTATAGGGTAGACCGCGTATACAGGTTATTCCAACAGAATAATAAGAAATGGAATAACAACAGTTCTCTTCATGAATAAGAAAGAATAACACCCCTTACCGTTTTAAAGAAGAGCTGAAATAAGGAAGTAGTTAAGTAGCAGAATACTCTTCTTCTCTCTCTCTATAGTTTCTCTCTATAGTTTCTCTCTCTAGAGTTCAGTGAATTCGTAAGAAATAATGAAGGAATGAGCTGCTATTTATAGAAAAATAGAATGCATAGTAACTAATCCATGAACGGTCCAGATTGATTACTTTAATCTGACGGTCCATATTTAAAGAAAAGTCTTTTAAATAAAATATAATATATTCTATTTATAGAATAACTTTAATAAAGTATTCTATTTTATATAAAAAGATGTTTCTGTTTTATTACGTTAATAATACGAATAAAACAAAACGTCATTATCGTTAAATAATTCATATTATTAACTGACAATAATTGAATCAAACTGAGTGACTTCTCACATAAGCATTAATAATCAATACCGTGTGCTACTATGCAACCACACGTATTACTGTACTTTTACTACCGAGTAGTTCAACAGTAACAATGGTAAAACTTCCGCCGTTATTTTTAATAAAATATTTTTGTCGTTTTCTCAATCCGACAATAATTCCGTTGTGGGGTCCACCAATGATTGTGTCGTTGTACGAATATTCCCTGTTAAAACGAATATTCCCCGACCAATCGAATATTATATAACAACTTGCGTACTTTGCAAAATTTATAAATATTACCCACAACTATAACATTATATCACATTAACTCCATAATATTCAAAAATGATATTTATAGAAAAATTCATCTTTATTTATAAAAGTTGGGGTCTTACAAAGTGAGCCCATTATAGGTCAGCCCACATATGGGCCCAACAACCGAAATGAGCCCACAATGAGCAGCCCACAGTGGCAACCAAATCTGTACCTCAACAATTTGAAGTTTGGAAACACCTGTGGGCCTCTGTCTGCCAAAAGTCAGCAGCTCACAGCTTCCTCCAAACTCTCCTTAGTCGCCTCAACAACCCAGCCTCTTCCAAACTCTCTATCGTGAGATTTTAGGGGGGTCATATGCCCCCCCTCGACCCCTCAATTCCGTCTCTGTGCTTGTGTAGATCTCACATTCAACAAATTCATGTGTGGCGAGTATCAATTAATTTTAAGTTAGAGAAGTTAATATCTTTTTCATTTCATAAATTTAACACTCCTTCCATCAGTTCTCTTCAAAATTACGGATAAAATTTGATTTTTAAAATCAAATTCAAACAAACAAACACAATGATGATTGATGAGTCATGAGTGTAGTATTTGCAAATTTAGAAGCGAACAGCTAGCCAGCAAATTAAAGTCCCCGTGCAAGCCAAGTCCTCTCCTCTAGAAGAATTCCCACTATAATTTATTCAATTCCCCTCTCACAATCAGATTTTAGTCAGTCTACTAGACTACGTACATATTTGCGATGCTATCTCAATCTCACTTTTTTTATTTTCTTGACAATTTCCGGAGAGAGCAGTCGGTTTTGACTTTTGATATAAATGATGATAATAGAAAACAATAATACTCGACACAAAAATTATTTTATAAATTATTTATATATCATACTCCATTTTAATATAATAAAAAAATTTATTGATCAATATGCTGAGGTAAAATATGTCATATCAACAATTTATAAAATATTTGTAGAATAATTTGTGTCTGTAGCATAACTCGAAGAATAATGCTAGAGACAAACTATTCTATAAATATTTTACAAACTGATGATATAGCATACTCCACCTCAACATATTGTGTGGAGCCGAAAACTATATTGAAATAATTTATTGATCAATATGCTGAGGTGAAGTATATCACATCAACTATTTATAAAATATTTATAAAATAATTTATCTGTAACACTACTCTAACTCGAAAAGAAACATAGAAATCATACTTTCACACATAATTTTGATAGGTACTGATCTAACTCATAGAATTGTTCCATCCACTCTTGTATTTATAAACAGATTACGTGTAAATATTATTGTATATTTTTATTATCTAAAAAATATATTATATGTTTATTATAATAAATAAGTACCTTTTTTGGACCTGCAACTATCTATAATAATAATAATCAATGAATATATATTGGTGTATTGAGGGGTCCACGCGTTAAAAATACTCCCTGGCCTTCCTTTTTCATTACTGCTACTACTATCGTTTATTCATTTATCAAATACAACTGTCGGAAGACCAAAGTCTACCACCACAACTGCATGCTTTGCCTGCGTTTCAGCCAATTCCGGTCGCTCCATATGCCCAACTTTACAACTAGACTGACCGCTCCAACTTTCTTGGTCCCCCTATATAATTTTATTTATGAATTCTTTATAATATCATTTCTTTTCACGATTTACTCCATTCTCCAATCCGATCAGTTTTCAACTTAAATATCAGCTTTGGGAATTTTCATCTTATATTTCAAGAAATGTATTAGAAAAGACATTTGAAAAGATTTTTACTTTATTTTATTAATGATATTTCTCTTCTAATTTAACCACTTCACTCCTGTTCATTTAATTTACCCGCCTACACCAGGATAGGATTCCCTTTTTCATCTTCTCCTCAATTTTTTCAGCCCACATTCTCACATCTTTTCCCCAACTTCAATTATTAATTCTTGAAATACATAAATATAACTACTTAATATTATTCTAAACTTTACTCTATATTCCAGTTAGTGACAGCAATGCAATAATAATAAATACATTAAATTATATATATATATATATATATATATATATATATATATATATAGGAAGGATCAAGAGCAGAATTCTTAAATAGCAGAATGCCTTAAGTAGCAGAATTTTGTCAAAACGACGCCGTTTTATAGGGACGCGGTGGTATTTTTGTAAATACGCGGTGGCATGGTATTTACAAAAATGCCACCGCGTCCCTATAAAACGGCGTCGTTTTGATAAAATTATGCTATTTAAGGTATTATGCTATTTAAAAGTTATGCTCTTGATCCTTTCTGTGTGTGTGTATATATATATATATATATATATATATATATATATATATATATATATATATATATATATAGTCCAAAAAATCAGATCTCCATCCATTCAGTTGTATGTTCTCGGATCCCAGGCATCACCAAAACGGCTAAAAATAAAAGAAAAAAAGTTGGCTGGCTGAGGCAAAGTCAAGTCAAAAGCCATTCACTTTAGCCAAAAATCAACCTTTTGAAATCATTGAAAAATTTCCTTGCAAGAATTTCATCTTAGACTACTATTCTGCCTTCATTCCAATCTTACTTCCTCCACCATAGCGGTAGCAGTAGCAATTCAAACCATTTTTTGTGTCCTTACTCTGATTCATGTCCATCCAAGAGAAAAACCCCAGAAGAAGGATCACCAAAAATCTTCAAACTAAGGATATCTCGATGCCATATAAATCACCTCTTCCTCAATATCTCAACAGCAGAAACAGAAGAAAAACTGAGCCAAACATAATAACGTTAAAGAAGATGAGATCAATCAAGCTTCATAAGCTCTGCAGCTTAAAGCAATCCGAAACATCTCAGTTAAATTGGCTGTCCACTGATTCATCCACCAATGATTCAAGCTCATTCCAATCGACCCCGGATCGTATAAAGGCCATAAGCTTTTCTGACGGAAAGAAGGAGACTTTTCAGGTATGTCCTTGTAATTTTCAATCCAGTTTTCTTAAATATATCATCCGTATGGAAAAAATAATTCAAATCAGCTAAAAAAAAGAAGATAATAATTGAATTATCAACCTGACATATACATTTCTATTTCTTATAAATGTTTAGCTTGGACTTTCTTCCCCTTAATTATGAGATGCCTTTACAGAGAGAGAGTGAATCTGAAGGCACTTCACCAACTTCATCATTCTATGGATCAGCAGCCACTCTGAATCAGAATCGAGGTATAAATGGAGGGAATGAACGGATGAGGATATCCAAATTGAACAAGCATGCATGTCCCAGCTGCTTCAGGCCTTTTGGTAGACGCCCTAAATCAAGATTGAATAATCCTTCTATTGAACTACCGAATGAAGTGGAATCAGAAACATCGCCTAGTCATTCTGCTGGGCTGAAGATGCAAATTCAGGCAAGTCCCCATCATTCAGATTCTAGCAGTGATCATAGCAGGACTAGTTCACATTATTCTAAATCAAACTCGGCTGCTTCAAGTCACAAATCTTTGCAAACTTTAACAAAATCATCTAGTATGAGAAGCGTGAGAAAATTGCGAACCAAGATTAGTTTCAAATCCAAGAGCCCTTCGGTGAAGAAAAGCTCACAGATTTCTCAAGACTTGAGTCTTAATAGGGCTACCTGTTCCTCCACTCTCAAGGATTCAAAGTTCCCTAAGCAGGCTGAGCTCTATCCTGGTCAGAGTGAATCTGAAATAATTTCAGTCAAGAAGGTTTGTCCATACAATCACTGTTCCCTCCATGGCCATTCACATGCTCCTGAGCCCCAACCAAAGCGCTTCTTATACAAAAGGAGGAACTCAGTAAAGACACAGAAGGGTGTGAAACCGAAAAGCTTATCCACAGATGGAGTAGCGTCTTCTGGAGATAAAAAGAAAGCATTTCATAAAAGCAAAATGGTCTCTAATGTAGAACCTGCTTTGGCAAAAAACAATTACAGCACAGGGAGCTCTCTTGTAAAAAATGACCAGGGTTTTGATTTTACAAAAAAGAACATTGTCAAACCAAGAGATGAGTCTTACAGAGGAGCAAGCCAAGAAAATGAAGAAGCAGATGTTGCCGGGATCCTGCTTGGCGAAAAATCACACCCTGCGGAAAGTGCCAATGAGAATCTGAACCAAATCCAAAAGTTTCATGTGGTAGAAAAAGATATACTGGAGCCAGTGCTCACAGAGGTCAAGGAAACTTCATATTGCTGTCGCGTTGAATCAAAACAGGATGAATCCATTTCTGAAGTCAAGAATGTACACTTGAAGGGTGAGGAAGTATTTGCCTCAAATTCTGGTAATGGCATCAACTTCGCCACTTTCACAGGTAAAAATTCTTCTTTCACTAATTTGAGTTCCCCACAATCCCAGAACCCAAATCACAAAGCCAGCACCTGTACTAATGAAACTTCAATTTTGAACTCAGGATTGATCAAGGATGAACCGTCCACCTTAATACAAGAAGTATCATCCTCAGAAGATTCTGGTGAAACAACAAAACAAAATAATGAAATTTCTTTAACAAGTTGTCACCCTCTTGAGGAACTGGGTGCCTCCAGGGAAGAGAAGAATGGCAATCCTGATCCAAACGGTGCAATCATCAGTGGGTCCACTCTAGCCAGAGAATGTGAAACTAATGGATTTATCCCACTAAAAAATGATAAAGCAAGGAGCACCATTCATGAAGCAAGAAAACCTCGGGTCAAGAAAAATAACCATATCAGCATGTGGCATATGATACATCAACAAATGGTATTAGGTCTTGCTGAAGAAGCTGAAAACCAGCAATTTCAGCCTACAGATGAGGAAGGGCGAGTGGATGATGCCAACACATTGCCTGAAACAAACAGTACATGTTTAAGTCCAGATATAACTAATTCAGAAATGGGCACTGAAAGTCCTGTTCCAGTAAGTCAGGAGCTCGAACTTCGCAAGGTTTTTGCAATCAAGCTGGTACGAGAAGCCATTGAGAAAATTCTACTTCCAGAAGTAGAAGATCAGTCATCTGATATGATATCCATGACAAGTGAAGCTATTTCTGATGAAGAGCTTTCCGAAAAGAATCAAGAAAAAAGTGAGGAACAAAACATTTCAAATTCCAAGGTATTTGCTGAACAAAATTTCAGAGGGACCGACAACAAGGAACTGGTGGGTGATAAATCAGTTGATGCAGAGAAGGTAAGTCAGGCAGAGAATACTATTTCGGTCCCAGAAGAAGAGAGTGAAAGAAAAAAATCAGACAAGCAAACACTCAAGGGTTGGAGTAATCTGAGGAAAATAATCCTTCTTAAGCGATTTGTCAAGGAACTGGAAAAGGTAAAAAAATTCAATCCAGCAAAGCCGCAACATCTGCCTTTAGTGCTTGAATCAGAAGCAGAAAAAGTTTCTCTGAGACCTCAGATGATGGGTGAGAAGAAAAACGCAGAGGAGTGGATGCTTGATTATGCTCTTCGACAGGTAGTCAGTCAACTAGCTCCCACTCAGAAAAGAAAAGTGGCACTGCTTGTCAAAGCTTTTGAAACAGTGGTGCCTCCCCAGGAATCTGTTTCTGAAGCCAGAGATACAGACCAGAAGATTGAGGATTTCGCTGCATCAAATCCTGCTTCTTTTGGAAAATCTGATGTAAGTGATCTCAACACGCCTACCCTCAAAGGTTCTCAATTACGTAGTAATGCTAGCTTGAAGTCAGATGATACTGTGAGCTACCTACATGAGAAAGTTTCTGTGGATTTAAAGGATCAAGAAATCAAAGGGATGATTTCAAATTTGAACTATGAAAGTGGGGTTCCTGAATTGATTGATAAATTTATGGAGCTGGATAAGTCAAGTGATGTAGCTGGCGAGCCACCTTGTGCAGTCAACAGATCAGCCACAGAAAGAAATACAGAAGAAAATGCAGCCGAAATCGTTCTACCAACCTCAAATTCTGATCCCCTGGAGAAAGTCATACCAGGCAAAGAAGAGACTAACAGAGAATCTGGGCCAGAACATGTAGTCCATCGAGAGTTTCCACTTCTGGTAAGTTTCAAACCCGATAGCATGGCCAACAGAGAACATAAGACCCAGTTGGACAAGCAAAATATCAAAATGTGGCACATGATATATCAGCACGTAGTATCAGGTATTGCTGCGAAAGTTGGATCCCAACTACTTGACGGAGCAGATGAAGAACAGGTAGACGATGCCAACATGTCGCCAGAAAGAAAATCTTTTGGTTCTTTTCATGAAAACATGAAAACAGATCATGATGCTGGCAAGGAAAATCATGATACAAACCATCAAAAGATTGAGTTCAGCAAGAGTATTGCTGTTAAACTAGTACAAGAAGCAGTTGATGAGATCCTTCTCCCAGAAATTCAAGACGATTCATCGGATTCTCAATCAGTTGCTAGTGACATACTTCCAGACCAGGAACTCATAGAAAAGCATAATGGGGATTGTGGGGAATCAAGCGTCTTAAATTCCACAGATTCTGATGATGACAGCTTCAAGGAAAGTGACAAAAGCAAAGTTGAAGATGGTGTCTCATTGTATCAAGAAAAGGGAGCGTCTCCAGTTGGTAATATCAGTACCAAGGAAGATAAGAGAGCAGCGTCAATGGTTGCTAACAGATTGGAGCAGCAAAAGTCCAAGAACTGGAGTAAGCTAAAAAAGTTAATCCTCCTCAAGAGATCCATCAAGGCATTAGAAAATGTTCGGAAACTCAACTCGCGACCACCACAACAAGTGCCCCAGACACGTGATCCAGAGGAAGAAAAAATTGATTTAAGACGTCAAATGATGGATGAGAGGAAAAAAGCGGAGCAGTGGATGCTGGATTACGCAGTTCAACATATTGTCACTAAATTAACTCCAGCTCGGAAAAGAAGAGTAGCAATGCTTGTTGAAGCTTTTGAAGCAGTTGTTCCACTGCCGGAAGTTTGAATCAAAATGAAACCTGTCAAGACCGACTAAATTTCCCAGAAAGGTAAGCACAATGCTCACATTTTTCAGTTATAGTTATTTATGTTAAAGCAAAGCAAGCACTCCTATTAATGAAAATTCAGCATTACTTCAACTAACACACTTGTCAAAAAAGGGAAGAAGAAACTAGTAATACCTAGTCAATAAATCTATTGTCAAGCCGCAAATATACGAAGGATATATGGGTTATTATTCTTTTGTAAATGTGCAGGCAAAGCACGCATCAGTATTTGTATTAGTGGATCATCATAAGTGGCGACAGCTGTCTCAGCGGAGCAACTGAATGTATATCATTTTCTATGTAAAGAAGGTAGTTGTAAAGCAGTATGAATTAAGCATGTTACAGGTAGATGGATATCATATGGTACAGACAATAAGCAGAAGGAAACTGATATTTTTAGATGACTTTTTGATATTTTCACTTGAAAACCGTTGCTATAATGTATCGTTACAGGATCTATAGCGATTATTTTCATGTGTAAATATCAGTTTCCTAAGTAGAATTGGTAAAATTTCAAAAGCTTTCAGAACTCAGAATTTAGCTAAGGTATAGGATTATTTTTAGATTCATTTATTTAAAACGTGTTTTGTAGTTTATCTTATTCAAGACTAGAGGGTTGTTGTGGATTGGATTATGTGTGTGCACTCAAAAGAAGATAAATAAATATATTTGCTTGTATTTTAGTGATTTTGTCGTTAAATACTAATCAAGTGATTTTATATATTGGAATGACAAAAGCTAATAAGATCATTATAAGTACTTATCCATAAGGGTAAAAGTTAAGCATTCTATAAATTGAATTCATCTAATGACTTGGACCATGTAGCAGAATTAGAAGCCCCAATTAAGTAAATTAAACTACAAGCAGAGCACCAGAAACAAAAATTTAACTATGATCAAATTAACCAGACTTTTCTTCTGCTGTTGAATGGCCAAAAATTGATTTCCTAACTGAGCATTCTGTCATATTTATAAATAATCGAGGATGCAGAAACCATAGTAATGTAATTATAATTTATATTGAAGAAGAACTACACTATGAAAACATGCAAGCAATTTCACATAGTAATAATTAACATCATTTTCCACTTTCTCTCTCTATATCTACATGTACATATATATATATATATATATATATATATATATATATATATATTTATATATATGTATGTGATTATTATACATGCATGAATCAGAATCGTTATATATATCATAGAGTTAATTTAAGAAAAATGTTTAGAACTCAACTTAATTCATATATATATTTAAATCATTATATCTTCATCCTATCCTATTACATAATCATTCATTCTTTTATTCTCTCCAATGTGGAACTCTAATTCATTTCTTTCTAATGTCAACTAGAAATTGCTACGTACACATCTTTTTATTTATTTTGTCCGTACTTATATTATTTGAGAAATCTCTACGTTCAAAACAATAGAACACATACATACATATTTATTTAGAGGCAATAGGATAGAAAATATTAATATGAAAAGGATAATGATAATTGCTAGGAAAGTCTTAATTAATCCAAAAGTAAATAGAAAAAGATTCAAGGTATATAAAGAAAGAGAATACGAGTATATATATATATATATATATATATATATATATATATATATATATATATATAGCCCAGAAAACAATCAGATTAACGTAGTGCCCAAGTCAGTAATATTGAATTAATACGTACATAAACTAACTAGTTTCTTTGAATATTCTTCTCCCTCTCCCCCTCTCCCTCTATAAATTAACATAAAGTGATCACAGAAGCACCACAAAATTAAAAACTTTTAGCTAGAGATATTCCGGACAACAAAGAGAGAGATCGATCGAGTGAGCATATAATTAATTAATGGCTGGGCTTCAGTACTACTTCTTCCCCACAGATTTCTATTACCCCCGCTCCCTACCTGCAGACACCATCATCAACAAACAGCAGAAGCAGCAGCAGCAATTCCAAGTTCTATCGTCCGCTGGTGATCATGCTATTAATAATAATAACAACGATGATGATGAGATGATGAGGATGAAGCCAAATAATAATGTGAAGATGATGATTAGCAGCAACACCCACAGCAACTACAAGCTACTCAAGACTACTTATTCTTCCTTGCCAACCAGCATAGTTCCGATCCCCAAGAAACATTAATTGATGATGATATATATATATATATATATATATATATATATATATATATATATAAAACAAGAGTTTGTAAAAAGATTTTGTTTTGATCGAGAGGGTCTTGTTCTTTATATACTCTTGTAAAAAGATTTTGTTTTGATCGAGATGGTCTTGTTCTTTATATATATATGTTTTGATCGAGAGGGTCTTGTTCTTTATATACTCTTGTAAAAAGATTTTGTTTTGATCGAGATGGTCTTGTTCTTTATATATATATATATATATATATATATATATATATATATATATATATATATATATATATATATATATATATATTTTCATCCTTCTTCTTTGATATATCACCCTACGTCAAAAAGCTTTAATTCTTTCTCATCTCATATATATTAATTCTTTCCCACCATCCAAAAGAAAATTCATAATTTAAATCTTGGAAATTAATAATTAACAAATGTAAAATAAAACTTCAAAAAAATAAATAAAGGGTACTGGTTGAGGGTTTCTTCGAATAAATTAAAATAAAAGAAAACAAAAAAATATATCTAGTACAAATCTCATTTGATCTATTGTTGGTTGGTTGCTAATTTTGTGATTAATTAATTATTAAATTTTGAATATTGATAAAAATTTTGGTAATTTATTCTAATATTAAAGTTTGACAAATTAAATTACTCAATTAAAATTATTATATTATTTGTTAAAAAAATTATGTGGAAAAAACAAAAAGAAGACCCCAACAGATCGAGTAGCTAGATTAATTAATGGTTTTTATAGTAAGCTACACTTAACAAGAACGATGAAAATATGAAAATCTTCTGGTGATGTAACACGGTCAACCTATGGCTTCGAGATAACTTTGACTTTTTCGCAAAATTGTTTGACACGGTGTAACTATCCCCATAAGAAACATCATACTCCCTCCGTCCCAAAATAATTGACATTATAGTAAGTTCAAAATTCACTACCAGAAAATCGAGCTATAGCGACGGTCACCGACCGTCGCTATAGATGAAAAGACCGTCGCTATATCGGCAACCGTCGCTATAGAAGCCGTCGCAAAAACCTATAGCGACGGTTTTTTTCCCTATAGCGACGGTCAGACCGTCGCCAGAAAACGCCACAAAAACGCGCTTGAAGTTTTTTATCGACGGTCAGGATTTGATATAGCGACGGTCATGACCGTCACTACAGAAAATTTGGCGCGAATGGCTGAGAGCTGTAGCGACGGTCGGCGACCGTCGCTATAGGTAAATTTTGGCGCGAATATGTGGTCTACTGCGACGGTCGGCGACCGTCGCTATAGGTGAAATTTGGCGCGAATGTACGGTCTATTGCAACGGTCATGACCGTCGCTATAGGTGAGATTTTGCGCAAATATAAGAGGTGTTGCGACAGTCGTGGCCGTCGCTATAGGTGTTTTGGCGACAAAAACTTCGTTATATAATATTTCTTATTTATTTTACCTGTTAAGAAGCATAACTACATTCAACCATCCAATCTGAATATAACATTTACAACTAAAAGAACAAAACAAATGAAGTCTATCAATGTATAATATCATCTAAATATACATAACCATCCAAAATATTGTTACTATGTATCAAAACAGTACATAACCAATAGCACATTTAACATATTTTCAGTAGCACATCTATAACAAATTTTTATCCAAAATAGTGTTACATCTAACAAATTTTCAGCAGCACGAGACATGTCACAGGTCCTCTATAGAATTATTTGATCGACTAATATCACCATTATCTCCTTCTGTGTAATGATCCTACAAATTAATTATAAAGTGAACTTGTTAATCCATATACAAACAGTGTGACACCCCCAAAATTAGGTATACATCACCCATCTTGGGTCGTCAGATACAACGTACAGAATACAAATACAACTTACTAATACATCTGTCGTGTACAATACGACAATACATAAACTGAGAGTTCTAATAGGAATATTGTCATCTAGACAATATCCATACTCAAGGAGTCCTCATTACATTTATTGTCACACTATTTAACAGAATGGTGAGGACTACTAATGCTATCTTCTTGACCATCACTCCTTTCCCTGACTCGTCCCAGCTATATTCTCATTTCCTGAAGAGAACATTGAAAGAAAGGGTGAGCTCAACTAGCCCAGTAAGAAATATTATGACTAAGATAATGCAGAATAAATTATCATTAGTCTTCAACAATGTTAAACTGATAAAATGTAACGAACATCAAGTTTAACTGCAGCGGAACAAGCAATCCATTAAAAGAGTCAAGTAGAGAATAAAATCTACTATCTTTTATGATTTAAAAGGTTTTTCAACACTGTTATCGCTGAGACTCAGCTTAATAAAACAATTCACATCATCGAATCACCCCTGCACTACGTGCCAAGGACATTCGTTAGTATCACCAGTGGTCATGATCATGTCATACATCTGTCCATATTCGCACTACGGGTCAAGGCTATCAAACAACAATTCATATTTGCACGTAAGCCAAAGATATTCAACAACATGTCATCTTTTCACTATAGGTCAAAGACATACAACGGTAAGACCAATAACCAACAATATAATAAAGAATATATGAAACTGCAAATGGATTTTCACCGCCATGCGGTAATCCGCTTATACAGATTATTTCCACAATTTAATAAGGAATGAATATAAAGGATCATTCACTATGCATGTGGTACTCCACATAGACAGGTTATTCCAACAGAATAATAATAACGGAACCAGGTCATGTGAAATTTACACCGACAGGATGTTCCAACAGAATAATAATGAATGGAATAACAGAAGGATTCACCATGCATGCGATAGAGACCGCACAGACAGGTTATTCCCAACAGAATAATAAATGCGGAATAATAAATATGGAACCAGGTCAGGTGAAATTCACACCGACAGGATATTCCGACAGAATAATAAATACGGAATAATAAATGATGGAACCAGGTCAGGTGAAATTCACACCGACAGGATATTCCGACAGAATCGTAAAGAACGGAATAATAAAAGAATTTCACCAAGTATGCGGTACTTCGCATAAACAGGTTATTCCAACATAATAATAAAGAATAGAATAACAGAAGAAGATCACCAAGTATTGGGTAAACCGCATATACAGGTCATTCCACCAAGTATAGGGTAAACCACGCATACAGGTTATTCCAACAGAATAATTAAGAATGGAATAACATAAGGATTTCACCAAGTATAGGGTATGCCGCGTATACAGGTCATGTATAGGGTATGCCACTTTTACAGGTTATTCCAACAGAATAATAAAGAATAGAATAACAGAAGTTCTCTTTATGAATAAGAAAGAATAACACCCCTTACCATTTTAAAGAAGAGCCGAAATAAGGAAGTAGTTAAGTAGCAGAATACTCTTCTTCTCTCTCTCTATAGTTTCTTTCTATAGTTTCTCTCTCTAGAGTTCAGTGAATTCGTAAGAAAATAATGAAGGAATGAGCTTCTATTTATAGGAAAATGGAATGCATAGTAACTAATCCATGAACGGTACAGATTGATTTACTTTAATCTGACGGTCCATATTTAAAGAAAAATCTTTTAAATAAAATATAATATATTCTATTTATAGAATAACTTTAATAAAGTATTCTGTTTTATATAAAAAAAATTTACTATGCAAAATACTGTGCACAATAGAATATAATATATTCTATTTATAGAATAACTTTAATAAAGTATTCTGTTTTATATAAAAAGATGTTTCTATTTTATTACGTTAATAATATGAATAAAACAAAACTTCATTATCGCTAAATAATTCATATTATTAATTGACAATAATTGAATCAAACTGAGTGACTTCTCACATAAGCATCATTACCGTGTGTTACTATGCAACCACGCGTATTACTGTACTTTTACTACCGAGTAGTTCAACAGTATCAACGGTAAAACTTCCGCCGTTATTTTTAATAAAATATTTTTGTCGTTTTCTCAATCTGACAATAATTCCGTTGTGGGGTCCACCAATGATTGTACCGTCGTACGAATATTCCCCGTAAATAGTAACTCGTGAATAGTACTTCGACACAAAAAGTGTCCCAAATACTCAAGTGAACAATACTATAGTGAATAGTAATTTGGGTGAATAGTAACCCGTGAATAGTAACTCGTGAATAGTAACTCCTGAATAGTAACTCCGACACAAAAAGTGTCTCAAATACTCGAGTGAATAATACTAGAGTGAATAGTAATTTAGATGAATAGTAACCCGTGAATAGTAACTCGTGAATAGTAACTCCGACACAAAAAGTGTCTCAAATACTCGAGTGAACGATACTAGAGTGAATAGTAATTTGGGTGAATAGTAACTCGTGAATAGTAACTCGTGAATAGTGACCATGTATTTTATGACAACTTGTTTACTTTAAAAAAATTCACATATCACCCTTAACTTTAACCTTTTATCAATTTAACCATTTACCAAAATAGAAAAATTGAATACTTTTATTTCATAAAATTCGGGGTCTCACAATCTCCTCTCCTTATGGAATTTCGCCCTCGAAATTAACGTACGTACCTGATATTCGAAGAGATGAGAATACCTTGCTTTCTTTTTGGATTGTACCTTTCCGGATAATTCCGCTCTATCATGATTTTTCCATTTCTCATCTCTTGTATTTCGAATATCATTCTAGAATATACCTTCAAAACAAAGGTTAATCGACATACCACAATTTATCCACTTATTAAGTAAACAATTTCAGCTTAGGTAAGTCACACCCTAGCGAAGTATATTACTCGTCTTCTAGACTAATATCTCCGTCAGTGACCATATTCCTGTAACATCAATCAATAATTTCTGTCCACAATCATATGAATAACTCATAATCATAATTGTGATTCTGAATTCCTTTTCGCACCCAGGAAGAAGAAAATTTACATCACCTATCTTCACCTGAAATATCAAAAATCATGGTTATACCAAATCACAATTCCTGCTCATAATCATACTAATAAATTCATCTTTGCACTACCGCTAAAGAATTACAACTGTATAACCAATAATCAACAGTTAATCTTCGTACTACAGGCCAAGGATATACAACTGTAAAATCAATAATGCTGAGACTCAGCTTAATAGTATCACGACCACGAATTATCCATGCACTACGTGCCAAAGATAATCGTGTTTTCAATTACGGTTATGATTATACCGAACAATCCCTGGTCATAATCATACCAAGTCCATCTATGCACGTCAGCCACAGATGACTTTTACCACATCTATGAATTAATATTTCATTGCTGAGACTCAGCTCAATAATTAATTCACATCATCGAATCATCCCTGCACTACAGGCCAATGATATTCTTTAGTATCACGACCACGAATTATCCATGCACTACGTGCCAAAGATAATCGTGTTTTCAATTACGGTAATGATTTTACCGAACAATCCCTGGTCATAATCATACCAAGTCCATCTATGCACGTAAGCCACAGATGACTTTTACCACATCTATGAATTAATATTTCACTGCTGAGACTCAGCTCAATAATTAATCCACATCATCGAATCACCCTTGCACTCTGGCTAAGGATATTCTTTAGTATCACGACCACGAATTATCCATGCACTACGGCTAAAGATAATCGTGTTTTCATCAACGGTCCTGATCATGCCATAAAACAATTCGTCTTTGCACTACGGTCAAACATAATCCATAGCCATAATCATACCAAAAACTGTCCATCAATGCATTACGGGCCAATGAGGACTTTTTTTTTTCACATCATTTGTAATATTACAGTCATGATTATACCGAATAATCCCTGGTCATAATCATACTAAGTCCATCTATGCACTACAGGCCACAGATGACTTTCAACATAAACATGAGGATAAGGTATTGACGTATATAGGGTTTCAAACCTCTTAGAAACATTCGCGTCATTCGCTCCTCATTATCGACCAAATTGGATGCAAACCGGGATAACTCCGCAAACTCAACCTCGTATTGCGATATGGTCATATTATTTTGCTCAAATGCTTATCTCAACATTGTTAGATGTCATTTTCAAACACTGCCACAAAACAAGGGTTAATTAACATATCACATATTATCCCTATACTCTGACCGACCAATTAAATACCAAATAAACTTAGGTAGGTCATACTAGCGAAGGAATTTCCTGTCTCTCCCCTCCTAGTTTTTATCTTACATCTCAGCCAGGGATCATATCCCTAAGCTTTGATACCAACTGTGACGCCCCCAAAATTAGGTATACATCACCCATCTTGGGTCGTCAGATACAACGTACAGAATACAAATACAACTTACTAATACATCTGTCGTGTACAATACGACAATACATAATGTGACGCCCCCAAAATTAGGTATACATCACCCATCTTGGGTCGTCAGAATGCAAAGTACAGAATACAAATACAACTGATTAATACATCTGTCGTGTACAATACGACAAAACATAAACTGTGAGTTTGAATACAAATATTATCTTCTAGAGAGTATTCATACTCAAAAGGAGTCCTCATTACATTTATTAACACACCATTACATAGAATAGTGAGGACTACTAACTAATACTATCATTCGGACCATCACTCCGTACCCCGACTTGTCCCAGCTACGTTCTCATTTCCTGAAGAGAACAGTGAAAGAAAGGGTGAGCTCAACTAGCCCAGTAAGAAATATTATGACTAAGATAATGCAGAATAAATTATCATTAGCCTTCAACAATGTTAAACTGATAAAATATAATAGACATCAAGTTTAACTGCAGCGGAACAAGCAATCCATTAAAAGAGTCAAGTAGAAAATAAACTCTACTATCTTTTATGATTTAAAAGGTTTTTCAACACTGCGATCGCTGAGACTCAGCTTAATAAAATAATCCACATCATCGAATCACCCCTGCACTACGGACAAGGATATTCGTGTATTCATTAATGGTCATGATCATGCCAACAACTGTCCATCAATGCACTACGGGCCAATGAGGACTTTTACCACATCATTTGTAACATTACGGTCATGATTATACCGAATAATCCCTGGTCATAATCATACCAAGTCCATCTATGCACTACATGCCACAGATGACTTTCAACATTTTATAAACATGAGGATGATGACAATGATATAAGAATTCAATAAAACAAGTTCAAGAATTAATTTATCCAGGAATTAACAACGTCCAAATTGTCAACATGATACTGCATTGTGGAGTAAAATTCAAGAACGCTTAGAAGGATATTTTCTTGAAAAGATACTGGATGAAACGCAACTATCAAGGATATTCCACAAATTTCATGGAGTATAGAAGTCAAAACTTAACCAACTGAGTACAATAAAGAATGGAATAACAAAAGAAATCACCATGCATGCGATAGACCGCACAAACAGGTTATTCCAATAGAATAATAAATAATGGAACCAGGTCCGGCGTAAACGCACAGACAGGATATTCCGACAGAATAATAAATAATGGAACCAGGTCCGGTGTAAAACACACAGACAGGATATTCCAACAGAATAATAATAAAACGGAACCAGGTCCGGTGTAAAACACACAGACAGGATGTTCCAACAGAATAATAAACGGAACCAGGTCCGGTGTAAAACACACAGACAGGATGTTCCAACAGAATAATAGAAGAATGTCACCAAGTATAGGGTAGACCGCGTATACTGGTTATTCCAACAGAATAATAACAAATGGAATAACAGAAGTTCTCTTCATGAATATAAAAGATATAATATTCCCTACCGTTTTAAAGAAGAGCTGAAGTAAGGAAGTAGTTCTTCTTCTCTCTCTCTATAGTTTCTCTCTATAGTTTCTCTCTCTAGAGTTCAGTGAATTCGTAAGAAATAATGAAGGAATGAGCTGCTATTTATAGAAAAATAGAATGCATAGTAACTAATCCATGAACGGTCCAGATTGATTACTTTAATCTGATGGTCCATATTTAAAGAAAAATCTTTTAAATAAAATATAATATATTCTATTTATAGAATAACTTTAATAAAGTATTCTGTTTTATATAAAAAGATGTTTCTGTTTTATTACGTTAATAATACGAATAAAACAAAACGTCATTATCGCTAAATAATTCATATTATTAACTGACAATAATGGAATCAAACTGAGTGACTTCTCACATAAGCATTAATAATTAATATTGTGTGCTACTATGCAACCACACGTATTACTGTACTTTTACTACCGAGTAGTTCAACAGTATCAACGGTAAAACTTCCGCCGTTATTTTCATAAAGTATTTTTGTCGTTTTCTCAATCCGACAATAATTCCGTTGTGGGGTCCACCAATAATTGTACCGTCGTACGGATATTCCCCGACAAAAAGAATATTCTCCGACCAATCGAATATAATATGACAACTTGCATACTTTGCAAAATTTATAAATACTACCCATAACTATTATATCAAATCCACACATTAATATAAAAAAAATTATTTCGAGAAAAATTAAATATTTATTCATAAAATCTGGGGTTTCACAATCTCCCCTCCTTATAGAATTTCGCCCTCGAAATTTACGTACGTACTTGGTATGCCGAACATGTGAGGATACCTTGACTTCACTTCAAATTCTAACTCTTGAGGTATAACCTTTAAGCATCGAATATGATCCTTCTTATCCAAGATGTTAACACGTATCTCCTCATACGTTAAATCTTTCGCTATTTCGTCCGGTTTTAAATTAATAATGCGGTTCGGGTCGTCCACATATTTACGTAACATCGATACGTAAAAAAAATGTTCTGAACACGCAACATACTTGGCGGTAAAACGAGTCTATAGGCCACAGTTCCTACTTCATCGAGGATTTCAAATGGGCCAATTAAATCGAGAGTTGAGATTTCCTCTCTTCGTCGATTCTTGCTTCTAGAATAACGCCCTCTTGAACCTTCTTCTTCACATTTATCAGCTCTTAGTATGTAGCTTGAGCGGCTTTAACTTTATCGATTAAAGTCGATTTTAATCGTACATTCGTTATCTTCACGTGGGTTCGAATATTCACACTTGTAACCGTATACGATCTTCTACACAACGCGTCAGCTACCACGTTCACTTTTCCACGATGTTATTGAATGGTACGATCGTAATCTTCAACAGCTCGAGCCAACGTCTTTGGCGCATAATACGTTCGTTTTAGTTGAAGAAATATTTGAGGGTTTAAGAAATAGGTTTTGTACTGGGGTCAATACAAAATTCAATTTTACGCTCTGGGGTAGGCTAAGAAGTCTTCAAGAATACGTCAAGAAATTTATTAACAATAGAAATATCGTTCAAAACTGTGACCCTCATCCAAGACTTGGATAACACGTCACATTGATACCTATCAACTTGCCATCATCATTTACAACGTCTCCTACGGAAAGTCTAGCTTCGGTGCATTCCACACCAGGAAGTCAACAGCGAAAGGAACGGGGATTTTTACTTATGGCTTGATATGACAATGATTGACTTTAGTGGTTTGGTTACTTTGGATTTGCATAACAGGTTGGTTAGGAATATGAAAGCTAACAACCTTACGAGAAGCATGATGAGTAGTGAACCAATCGTTTCAAAAAAATCACATCAAAGGCAAGTATTTTCAAAGAGATAAGATCGACAGGTAACGTGAAAGTGTTGATTTGAACAAGATTTATAAATAGTAGAGGTAACGAAGGTTTCTCCCAACTGAGTTTAAATAGACATATCAAAGTCTAAGTTCTCCGGAGTTAACTTCAAACATTTAACACAACTAGGTGAAATAAAAGAGTGAGTAGAACCGGTATCTAACACGGTATAGACTTCGCAAGAGTTTATGACTAACATACCCGTGATAATTTTATTCAGGTTCCTCGTCACGAAAAAATACTCTCTCTTAAACTACTGGCTTTGGCTTTTCTGGGACGGCCTTTGGTGCCTCCATCCTATCTGAACTTGTCTTCGGTGAACGACAAAATCGGGCTAAATGACCTTCTCTTCCACAATTATAACATGCTTTGGACGGCATCGCGCAGTTTGGACTGATGTGCCCCTCCCCTCCGCATTTGAAACATATGATAGGTGATCGTTCTCCTTCATTAACGACAGGTGCTGGTGTTGACGTCTTTCCATCATTGTTGAATCTCCTCTTCTTGAAATGCTCATTCTTATTATTTTGGCCCTGATTACCACCGAAGTGGTTACCATTTCTGGCCTGTTGATTCCCTCCACGCTTGTTGTCACCGCTTCGATGACTGCTCTCACTGGTATTATCATTTTGCCGGCTGCTCTCTTTTGGTTGCGTTATCTCGTTATCGCGCTCCACCAACTGAGCCCTATTTACAACATCTGAATACAAACACAGTTTATGAGAAACAAGATGTTGACGTATCTCCGGCTTCAAACCTCTTAAAAACATCCGCGTCATTCTTTCTTCATTATCCACCAGGTGGGACGCAAACCGGGATAACTCCGCAAATTTTGCCTCGTACTGCGACACGGTCATATTATTCTGCTCCAATTTGATGAACTCCACCTCCTTCATGTGACGAATACTCTCGGGAAAGTATTTGTCGTTAAACAGATCTTGGAACTTCTCCCAAGACATCTTCAGTGCGGCAGGTTGAGTACGCTTTATCGATTCCCACCAGTAATCTGCCTCTCCTCGCAACATAAAGGCGGCAACGGGAACCTTTTGCTCCTCGGAGCAACCCAAGACATCAAATATCTTGGTGATCTGCTTTATCCATGTTTCAGCTACAAGTGGTTTGGGTTCTCCCTTAAACTCCGGTGGTCCCAGCTCCTTAAACTGTTTAGCGGTGACCGCCTGAGAGTTTCCAGTATTTCCACCTACGTTGTGGACAGGAGCCGCTTTCACCTGTTGTTGCATGAATTGCATAAAGCCTCTGAACATTTGATCATTCATCATTTGGTCAGTGTTGTTGTTTGCATGAGGATTGACACCTTCCTGATGCACATTATCATGATTATTGATGTGTGGTGAATCAACAGTCGTCTGTGCTCCATTGCTATTCTCAACCTTCTCGGATGCCATTTTCAGATACTGCCACAAAATAAAAATTAATTGATATGTCATATATTATCCTTATGTTATGACCGACCAATTAAATACCATGCAAATAAACTTAGGTAGGTTATACTAGCGAAGGAATTCCCCGTCTCTCCCCTCCTAGTTCTATTCTCACATCCTAGCCAGGGATCATATCCCTAAGCTTTGATACCAACTGTGACGCCCCCAAAATTAGGTATACATCACCCATCTTGGGTCGTCAGAATGCAAAGTACAGAATACAAATACAACTGATTAATACATCTGTCGTGTACAATACGACAAAACATAAACTGTGAGTTTGAATACAAATATTATCTTCTAGAGAGTATTCATACTCAAAAGGAGTCCTCATTACATTTATTAACACACCATTACATAGAATAGTGAGGACTACTAACTAATACTATCATTCGGACCATCACTCCGTACCCCGACTTGTCCCAGCTACGTTCTCATTTCCTGAAGAGAACAGTGAAAGAAAGGGTGAGCTCAACTAGCCCAGTAAGAAATATTATGACTAAGATAATGCAGAATAAATTATCATTAGCCTTCAACAATGTTAAACTGATAAAATATAATAGACATCAAGTTTAACTGCAGCGGAACAAGCAATCCATTAAAAGAGTCAAGTAGAAAATAAACTCTACTATCTTTTATGATTTAAAAGGTTTTTCAACACTGCGATCGCTGAGACTCAGCTTAATAAAATAATCCACATCATCGAATCACCCCTGCACTACGGACAAGGATATTCGTGTATTCATTAATGGTCATGATCATGCCAACAACTGTCCATCAATGCACTACGGGCCAATGAGGACTTTTACCACATCATTTGTAACATTACGGTCATGATTATACCGAATAATCCCTGGTCATAATCATACCAAGTCCATCTATGCACTACATGCCACAGATGACTTTCAACATTTTATAAACATGAGGATGATGACAATGATATAAGAATTCAATAAAACAAGTTCAAGAATTAATTTATCCAGGAATTAACAACGTCCAAATTGTCAACATGATACTGCATTGTGGAGTAAAATTCAAGAACGCTTAGAAGGATATTTTCTTGAAAAGATACTGGATGAAACGCAACTATCAAGGATATTCCACAAATTTCATGGAGTATAGAAGTCAAAACTTAACCAACTGAGTACAATAAAGAATGGAATAACAAAAGAAATCACCATGCATGCGATAGACCGCACAAACAGGTTATTCCAATAGAATAATAAATAATGGAACCAGGTCCGGCGTAAACGCACAGACAGGATATTCCGACAGAATAATAAATAATGGAACCAGGTCCGGTGTAAAACACACAGACAGGATATTCCAACAGAATAATAATAAAACGGAACCAGGTCCGGTGTAAAACACACAGACAGGATGTTCCAACAGAATAATAAACGGAACCAGGTCCGGTGTAAAACACACAGACAGGATGTTCCAACAGAATAATAGAAGAATGTCACCAAGTATAGGGTAGACCGCGTATACTGGTTATTCCAACAGAATAATAACAAATGGAATAACAGAAGTTCTCTTCATGAATATAAAAGATATAATATTCCCTACCGTTTTAAAGAAGAGCTGAAGTAAGGAAGTAGTTCTTCTTCTCTCTCTCTATAGTTTCTCTCTATAGTTTCTCTCTCTAGAGTTCAGTGAATTCGTAAGAAATAATGAAGGAATGAGCTGCTATTTATAGAAAAATAGAATGCATAGTAACTAATCCATGAACGGTCCAGATTGATTACTTTAATCTGATGGTCCATATTTAAAGAAAAATCTTTTAAATAAAATATAATATATTCTATTTATAGAATAACTTTAATAAAGTATTCTGTTTTATATAAAAAGATGTTTCTGTTTTATTACGTTAATAATACGAATAAAACAAAACGTCATTATCGCTAAATAATTCATATTATTAACTGACAATAATGGAATCAAACTGAGTGACTTCTCACATAAGCATTAATAATTAATACTGTGTGCTACTATGCAACCACACGTATTACTGTACTTTTACTACCGAGTAGTTCAACAGTATCAACGGTAAAACTTCCGCCGTTATTTTCATAAAGTATTTTTGTCGTTTTCTCAATCCGACAATAATTCCGTTGTGGGGTCCACCAATAATTGTACCGTCGTACGGATATTCCCCGACAAAAAGAATATTCTCCGACCAATCGAATATAATATGACAACTTGCATACTTTGCAAAATTTATAAATACTACCCATAACTATTATATCAAATCCACACATTAATATAAAAAAAATTATTTCGAGAAAAATTAAATATTTATTCATAAAATCTGGGGTTTCACACATAAACTGAGAGTTCTAATAGAAATATTGTCATCTAGACAATATCCATACTCAAGGAGTCCTCATTACATTTATTGTCACACTATTTAACAGAATGGTGAGGACTACTAATGCTATCTTCTTGACCATCACTCCTTTCCCTGACTCGTCCCAGCTATATTCTCATTTCCTGAAGAGAACATTGAAAGAAAGGGTGAGCTCAACTAGCCCAGTAAGAAATATTATGACTAAGATAATGCAGAATAAATTATCATTAGTCTTCAACAATGTTAAACTGATAAAATATAACGAACATCAAGTTTAACTGCAGCGGAACAAGCAATCCATTAAAAGAGTCAAGTAGAGAATAAAATCTACTATCTTTTATGATTTAAAAGGTTTTTCAACACTGTTATCGCTGAGACTCAGCTTAATAAAACAATCCACATCATCAAATCACCCCTGCACTACGTGCCAAGGACATTCGTTAGTATCACCAGTGGTCATGATCATGTCATACATCTGTCCATATTCGCACTACGGGTCAAGGCTATCAAACAACAATTCATATTTGCACGTAAGCCAAAGATATTCAACAACATGTCATCTTTTCACTATAGGTCAAAGACATACAACGGTAAGACCAATAACCAACAATATAATAAAGAATATATGAAACTGCAAATGGATTTTCACCGCCATGCGGTAATCCGCTTATACAGATTATTTTCACAATTTAATAAGGAATGAATATAAAGGATCATTCACCATGCATGTGGTACTCCACATAGACAGGTTATTCCAACAGAATAATAATAACGGAACCAGGTCAGGTGAAATTTACACCGACAGGATGTTCCAACAGAATAATAATGAATGGAATAACAGAAGGATTCACCATGCATGCGATAGAGACCGCACAGACAGGTTATTCCCAACAGAATAATAAATGCGGAATAATAAATATGGAACCAGGTCAGGTGAAATTCACACCGACAGGATATTCCGACAGAATAATAAATGCGGAATAATAAATGATGGAACCAGGTCAGGTGAAATTCACACCGACAGGATATTCCGACAGAATCGTAAAGAACGGAATAATAAAAGAATTTCACCAAGTATGCGGTACTTCGCATAAACAGGTTATTCCAACATAATAATAAAGAATAGAATAACAGAAGAAGATCACCAAGTATTGGGTAAACCGCATATACAGGTCATTCCACCAAGTATAGGGTAAACCACGCATACAGGTTATTCCAACAGAATAATTAAGAATGGAATAACATAAGGATTTCACCAAGTATAGGGTATGCCGCGTATACAGGTCATGTATAGGGTATGCCACTTTTACAGGTTATTCCAACAGAATAATAAAGAATAGAATAACAGAAGTTCTCTTTATGAATAAGAAAGAATAACACCCCTTACCGTTTTAAAGAAGAGCCGAAATAAGGAAGTAGTTAAGTAGCAGAATACTCTTCTTCTCTCTCTCTATAGTTTCTTTCTATAGTTTCTCTCTCTAGAGTTCAGTGAATTCGTAAGAAAATAATGAAGGAATGAGCTTCTATTTATAGGAAAATGGAATGCATAGTAACTAATCCATGAACGGTACAGATTGATTTACTTTAATCTGACGGTCCATATTTAAAGAAAAATCTTTTAAATAAAATATAATATATTCTATTTATAGAATAACTTTAATAAAGTATTCTGTTTTATATAAAAAGATTTTACTATGCAAAATACTGTGCACAATAGAATATAATATATTCTATTTATAGAATAACTTTAATAAAGTATTATGTTTTATATAAAAAGATATTTCTATTTTATTACGTTAATAATACGAATAAAACAAAACTTCATTATCGCTAAATAATTCATATTATTAATTGACAATAATTGAATCAAACTGAGTGACTTCTCACATAAGCATCAATACTGTGTGTTACTATGCAACCACACATATTACTGTACTTTTACTACCGAGTAGTTCAACAGTATCAACGGTAAAACTTCCGCCGTTATTTTTAATAAAATATTTTTGTCGTTTTCTCAATCTGACAATAATTCTGTTGTGGGGTCCACCAATGATTGTACCGTCGTACGAATATTCCCCGTAAATAGTAACTCGTGAATAGTACTTCAACACAAAAAGTGTCTCAAATACTCGAGTGAACAATACTAGAGTGAATAGTAATTTGGGTGAATAGTAACCCGTGAATAGTAACTCGTGAATAGTAACTCCTGAATAGTAACTCCGACACAAAAAGTGTCTCAAATACTCGAGTGAATAATACTAGAGTGAATAGTAATTTAGATGAATAGTAACCCGTGAATAGTAACTCGTGAATAGTAACTCCGACACAAAAAGTGTCTCAAATACTCGAGTGAACGATACTAGAGTGAATAGTAATTTGGGTGAATAGTAACCCGTGAATAGTAACTCGTGAATAGTGACCATGTATTTTATGACAACTTATTTACTTTAAAAAAAATTCACATATCACCCTTAACTTTAACCTTTTATCAATTTAACCATTTACCAAAATAGAAAAATTGAATACTTTTATTTCATAAAATTAGGGGTCTCACAAACAGAGTGATAGAGCACAAATTTGAAGTATAAGTGGAATGAGAGAGCAACACCTGATTGTTGGAATGAGCATTTGGAACAGATAACTTCTTCATAAATTCTGTCATCATTGATAATAGTTCATCCACTTTCCTTGCAGTATCGTCTCCTTTTTCCCGCACCTTTTTCAACTCAGCTTTCAATTCTTGATTTTCACGTTGTACTTCATTATTTGTGTCACGAGGTCCCCAAGTGTTTGTAGCTGTGGCACCAACTCCACCTTGTTGAAATCTACCATGTCGCTCTGGTCCAAGAACTTGTGCAAGTATATCATTCCGTCCTGTACTACTGCTTTCACCAGTCGATTCCTGAGTCTTCTTTAACTCAATAATTTTTTCCTGTGAAAATATACAATGCAAAATATACATAACTTAAATATACAAGGCAGTTCAACATAACACTTAACAAAGAGTAACAAATAACAAAATCTCATGGAATACTCCCATCAACCATCATGATATAACATAGACCTATGATGACAAGAAGCCCAATAGAGCATTACAGTTAACAGACCACCGTAACAACATATCATTGGAAGGCACAAAAGAAGCAATAGCCAAGCAAAATAGAACACATTAGCAGCAGCAACAACAAGAAGAGGTTGCAAACCATAGAATGGAGCCACAATATCATAACATGGTTGCAAACCCAAACACCACAAACCAAACATCACATTATATAGCTAGCAGTCATATAAAAGATTACAAGGCAAGAAGCCCAACATAGCATTACACTTAACAGATCAGTACCATTTTAACCTGTACCAACATATCACCATTTTAAGCATTAGAAGATACACAAAAGGAGCAGCAGTCAAGCAGGATGAAACACATTAGCAGTAGCAACAAGAGAGGCCAAATTAGAATACTTTAATTTAATAAAAGAATTAAAATAAAACAACTATTAATTAGAACATTTTAAGTTAAACAGTTTCAAAATCCTCAAGTACTTTTGCTAACCCTTTTTAAAAGGTAGAATCAAACATAATTCCAAAGTATCCAAAGGTTAATCTTTTCTTTTTTAATAATTTATACTTTAACTCATATTTGAAAAATAAGGTAATTTATGCTATATGATTACTTAAGTTTACACCACCTTACTTACCACCCCTATCCATTTATTTCATCAGCTGTAACTGCTAAACGGAAGGCAGACGCATAAATATGATGTTGGCTGCAGTCTCTATGATGGGTAGGAGGGACCATAATATTGAGACAATATAAACTTTTGTTCTAAAATTCACCTAACCAGTATATAGAATCATATCCTCGGTAAAGAATAAATAATAGAATAAATAATCATATAATAACCAGTATATAGAATCATATCCTCGGTAAAGAGCTTAAAGACAATATAGAATAAAGAGTTAAAAGACCCCATTGTTTGAGGATTGATAAATACGTACCACATTCGAGGATGCTCCAGGTACAATTGAGTTATCACTTCGAGTGTGGGATTGTATATACATATCCGCTCGATCAATCTCTTTTTAATTTATTTGGTACTACAAATAAAATAAAAAATAGTACATAATTCAAGAAATACTCTATTCATAGAAGTCTAATACATGATTAACGACAAAAAATAGGGAAATAACATCAAATTACCAATTCATGTTTCTTTTTTTGAATTGATTTAGTGCCCAACGTATGACCTACCAACAATTTTTTTCGATTTTCACAATTTTTTGTTGCTATATCATGCGTTACATGTATTTATAAATTAATAATAATATATAACAATAAGTAAGAATTGATAATACATAAATTAGAATAAACACAACCTGTGCATCATCAGTTAGCCAATAATCAACCAACGCAGCCCATTGATTAGGATTTACTCGATCATTGTTGATAGTATTCGCTATCGATTTGACACGGTCACCATGCACAAAATTATTACTCTTTAAGTTAGACTTCCAATCTCTCCACCTATTGTTCATGATAGCCATCAGTTTTCTTTTAGCATTGGGGTGATCTTTGGTAAATCGTTTCTACAACAAACAAATTTACACATATATTAAGTTACCTTCAAAGTGTTTAATGTCAAATTCTATAAAATGCTATTGATTAATAACCTGAATTTCATCCCAAGCCCTTGTCATGTTAGCCTCTGTCATATTAGACCATGTTGGAGTACTTATTGGAAAAAATTCTCCATTGCGAGCAAGACACCCAAGAAAGGTTGTTAACTTATTGGCGTCTCCCCCAACAGGATGACCATTTACATCATAAATTACTTTCTTGGGTGCATCGATATTTGACCATAACTTTGCTCCCATCGTTGGTCCACGCTTCCTCTTAGGTCGAGAACCTAAAAAAGAGAAAGAATCAAGATATATGAACTAAACAAAACTGAAATATAACATGATTTATATATGTAAAAGAGTTTGTAAATAACACAAAGTTCGAAGAGCACTTATAAAGGCCTACTTCAGTCATTCTAAATCACAGACAAACTTTATTTTTACCTTCATGACAATGCAAGTATAAGTGTAGATATATGCATGGTACCTTCAGCATTCTCATGAATGCTTTCCTCCTCTGCATGTGGTTCATCGGCATAGATCTCATTATCATTAATTTCCGGGCCATTGGAATAGTTAGCACGGGATCTAGACGTTCTATTTGAAGCCATTAAAGCAACCTGAGAAACAAAAATATGAATTCAGAATAGTAAAGAATATCAATTCATAATTGATAGAACAGTTTTAATAGGAAGAGAGCTGATCTTTTCCTTGAGTAAAATCTCTTTTTTTAATAACACAAATCAAGGAAAAGATCAGCTCTCTTCCTATTGCTCACTGTGATTTTGCCTAACAGAAAGACAACTCTACTTCAAGATTGTAAAGTTCAAGCCTCACAAGAATTATATAAGAACCACATACTGTACATGCAAAGTTTGTGCCAAGATTATGAGACATAAGATAGTCTAGATATTTGCTAATAGCACAAGGAGCACCAAGATATAATATCAGAAACAGAATATATTATACTAATACATAAGATAGTCTAGATATTATACTAATAAATAAGATAGTCTAGATATCTGCTAATAGTACAAGGAGCACCAAGATATAATATCAAAAACAGATCTATCAAAGTGTAACCGTTTCTCTTTTGGAGAAAATGGACAAAGTGTAACAAGACAGATCTATCAATTGTGACGTTTATCCTCTTCATTCTTCCTCATCTTCATTTTCCTCACTGTCACCCTCCTCTTCATCTTCGGAACCCTCTTCTTCTTCTCCGTCTCCGTCTCCATTCTCATCTTCATCAACAATATGTTCAATTATTCGTCTTTTGAAACGAGATGTATCAATTTGAGATCCTGTTTTTCGCTTACTTTTAAGTCTTTTTCCACCATTTTCAACTAATTCAGCATCAATGTCATTCCTAACCCAATTTATGTTTTCAATATCAACTTCTGCAACTGGAGTGATGAATTCTTCATTGGTATTGGGTAACTCGTCACTATCAGAATCTACTTCAGCATCTTCACATAAATCTCTCGGCTTTGTTCGTATAACCACACGCCAATTGTTATCCCTTTGATCATCAACATAAAATATTTGTTGAACCTGAGAAGGCATTACAAAGGGCTCATCGGTTGAACCAAACTTTTGATAATTTACAAGCGTGAAGCCATAGTCATCAGTTTTGACCCCTCTATCACGTGCTAAACTGTCATACCACTTACATTTGAATAGAACAACTTTGCCAGATCCATAATAATCTAATTCAACAACATCTTCCAAAATACCAAAGTATTCAACTACATCTTCCTTAGGATTTCGGTCTCTAGCAGAGGAATATCCACGAGTAGTTGCTACCACATATACCCCACTATTATGCGTTCTCCTCTTACTCTCACAACTTGTAGAATGGAATCGATACCCATTCACCAAATAACCATCTCCTCTCCTGCCTATCAAATTTGGGCCAAATGCAAGAGCTTGAACTTCTTTTGAAGCATCATTATTCATAGTTGCCATCTACAAAATGGTAGCAATATAAGCAAATTCCATCCATTTATTATTAATAACCATTACAAAATTTTGCATAAAATTATGTTCACATAATGTAGTACTTACATAATTCTTAAACCATTCAGGAAATTCCTTTTTCTTAGCATTGTCAATTTCCCTTGACGTCGGTTTTTGTTTACACTTTCCACGTCGTAACATATATGAATCTTGCCAAATACTACAAACAAATAAACAAACAAATTTTTTTGTCATAGCTAGCTGGCTAACAAAAGTTATTAATATTTCGAACAATAAATGTCATTCTTTATTTACTCACATTAGATATGACTCAACCTCTGTACAATTGAATAGCACATACAGGTGTGCACTCTTGACATCATCGCCACATAGAGTACAAACTTTTGGGACATTAAGAAATCGACCTATGTTTCTGAATACAGATAAACTTGATTCACCTTGTTCGTATCCATCTTCATTTCTTCCAACTCGTTTCCATGCAGCATTGTGTTGACTCAAATATCTTGAGCAAAATGTAACACATTCTTCAGCGATATACCCTTCTACAATTGACCCTTCTGGACGACTTCTGTTGCGAATATACCCTTTTAACTTGCCCATGTATCTTTCAAAAGCCCACATTTGTCGATATTTCACATTTCCGGCTATCTTTGCCTCTTCAGCAAGGTGGACACACAAATGTACCATTATATCAAAGAAAGCAGGAGGAAACATAATCTCAAGCTTGCAAAGTATTAACGGAATCTTCTTGTTCAACCGTTTATAATCTTCCGATGTGTTATAGTTGGAACATAATTCTCTAAAGTAGTTACAAAGTTCAATTATTGTTGAGCAGACATGTCTAGGCAAGTTGGTACATCGTATTGCTATTGGAAGTAATTGTTGCATTAAAATATGGCAATCGTGACTTTTAAGACCTGAGATCTTGCCCCCCTTCAAATTGATGCAACGTGAAATATTTGAAGCATATCCATCAGGTAACTTAACATTTTTCAACACTTGCAAGAAATCATGTCTTTCTTTCTTAGACATTGAGTAGCTTGCAGCCGGCAAAAGGTACTTTGAATTGCTTGCTTGCACGGGTATTGGATGGAGCTCTCTTCGTATACCCATTTTCATCAAGTCCAATCGTGCTTTTAAATTATCTTTTGACTTTCCTTGCACACTCAACAATGTCCCAATCAGGCTATCACAAATGTTTTTGGCAATGTGCATTCCATCTAGATTGTGGCGCAACAAAAGTATCCGCCAATATGGCAATTCAAAGAAAATAGATTTCTTCCTCCAATTATGTTTTGAGTCATGGGGAATGGTCTTCGTGCTAGTGGGTGTCTTTCCAAAAGTGACATTAATGGCATTAACTTGTTCGAGAATATCAAATCCTGATGGCACCACCGGAGCTTCACTATGGTCACATTGTCCGTTAAATCTTCGTGTATCAAACCTATAACTATGACCCGACTCCAGAAAATAACGATGCCCGATATAACATTCCTTACTTTGCAATCTACAAGAACGAGTGTTCATTTGACATGATGGACATGCCAACTTACCTTTAGTGCTCCAACCAGACAACATAGCAAGAGCTGAAAAATCACTAATTGTCCACAACAGTGCAGCACGCATTTGGAACTTTGTACCGGTAGATGCATCATACGTTTCAACCCCATTACTCCATAGTATCTTCAACTCTTCAATTAAAGGTTGCATATACACGTCAATATCATTACATGGAGAGTTTGGACCAAGTATTAACAATGGCATGATAAAATACTCCTGCTTCATACACATCCATGGTGGTAAGTTATAAACAACAACTGTCACTGGCCATATACTATATGGTGACCCATGGGTAAAGGGACTCATGCCATCAGTGGACAGTCCGAGTCTTACATTTCGATATTCTTGAGAGAATGTAGGGTACATTGTATCCAAATGCTTCCAAGCTGCAGAGTCAGCTGGATGACGATTCACTCCATCTTTTCGCCGCTTTACATGATGCCACGTCATGTATTTTGCAGTTTCTACAGACATAAATAGCCTCTGCAATCTCGGAATTAACGATAAATAACGTAATTACTTCACAGCTACTTTGCTCCTCTTAGCATTTTATCTATTTGTGCATTCTCTGGTACAACCATCTCATTCTGCTTCCATCTCAATTATTTACAAACTGTACAAGACTCTAATTTTTCATTCTCCCTCCAAAAGAGCATACAATCATTCTCGCATGCATCAATCTTCTCATAACCAAACCCTAAATTTCCAACCATTTTCTTCATTTCATAAAAATTATCAGGCAAGTTTGCAAATGATGGAAATGATGACTTGAACTTACGGAGCAAACCATCAAAGGACACGTCAGTCCATTTGCTAACATTTTTATGATTGAAAAGCCATACAATGAATGAAAGGATAGTCTCAATTTCACATCCAGGATATAATGGTTGATTGGCCTCTGACATGTACTTTTGGTATTTTATAGCTTCAGCTGATGATTCCACACCGTGATCCCTAAATATATCATTTACCATCTCAGGCATACGATGATCATCTTCGGATTATGATGGTTCGTCGTGAACATCATCATTACTCACATTCCTGACAATCACATCTTCCCCTTGATGCACCCAATTCGTGTAGCCAAACATAAATCCATCACAAATCAAATGTTCACGAATAGTAGCTCGAATCTGGTATCGACCATTTACACAATTCTTACATGGACAAGGAATTCTTCCCGTTACCATGCCCACTTTTTCGAAACCAAAGTCCAAAAATCTCTCTATGCCTGCAAGATATTCTCTAGAATATCTTGGCAATTCCATCCACGTCTTATCCATACTATTATGTCCCTAAATCAAATTGAACAACCATCAGAATGATATTGCGTATAGAAATCTATGCACCAACCAAACTCCCAGTTCACTCAAACAAAACAAAAAAGGTGTATATATGTAAGATTTATGCCAAGTCCCCTTTCCACCACTCAGATATTCATATAATTGCTCCCTCCCTCCCTAAATTTACCACACATGCATTATTATATAATTAAATCAGGGTTTCATGATTTCAGCCCTCTATAACCATATATGCTTTAGTACCAAATTCTAATAATATACAAGGCTGCAATTACCAAAGAAAAAAAAAGAATGCAAAGTATATATGTAGCTTAATTAATTACTTGAGCATTATGGCAGCTGGCAACCCCAACCCGAGAACCACAGAAAAGTATATACAAATCCATCGATCCAACCTGACAACCACAGAAAAATTTTCTTCACATTCTTCAACTTCTTCTTCTTCTTCTTGTTCACATTAATGAACTGATCCTCTTTAATTTTAATTCAATTATATTCTATCTCCTCAACTTAATTCTCATCATCATATCCCTAGAAACAAAATCTATCTGCAAACCAAACCTACTTGCCACAAATTTCTCTCCTTTGCCAAAACTTTCTTAATTACACTTCTAATTTCCGTGACTAGCTAGTTCATATACATACATTAATTCCCTAGAAAAAGCATATATACCAGACTCAAGCATATAACATGTGCATCATCAGTTAGCTGAAACGAATGTTCACTGCGAAAACTTTAGAATGCAAAACAAATTTTGAAATACTAGAAATAGTAGGAACAAGATGAAGAAGAATGACTTTATTTATATCATTTATTTTCCAAACTACATGATACAATGAGCACATAGTACATCTTAGCCATGATTGATTTCAAGTCAGAGACTTGTATTGGGTATTGGTTAAAATCTCATATCAGAAACATTATTCTTCTCTTCATGTTCTTCTTCTACTTACTAATTATTTCTACTTACTAATTATAAGCCGACCCATCATTGACAGATCATGGAATGTCCATCTCCAGGTAAAGAATCGAAGGAACTTTTGCTCCCTTTGGCCACCGCAATCCTCTGAGAGGAACAGCAGCAGCCCTTACATTCCATGGTGAATCCCAGAACCATGAAACACCCCACAGAAGGGTGTCCCAAAATCAGTAAATTTAGGGCTTGTTAGAGGGATCGGAGAAATAGAGGAAATCATAACAACTAAGGGGTAAATAAAATTAAAAACCTAAAGAATGATATTATACCTGCTCAAACCCTCTGTCAATATGATCCTTTCAAGCCGGACGGAGAGATGGAGTGAGACGAAGTCCGGCGGACACTCGATCGTGTGTTTCCTCCTCAAACAGCCAATCAATATGATCCTTCCAAGCCGGACGGAGTGAGATGGAGTGAGAATACTGAAGAGGAGATGAAGAGTGAGTGAGATTCAATGACTGAGATCGAGCGACTGAGAGAGAGTTTGGTTTGGGGGAAAGAACCATACTGATAAAACTTCCCCTTTGTGACCCTCGTTAAAATCCCAAAAAAAAAGACCTACACCGACGGCCATTTTGTGACCCTCGGAATAGAATACCTTCAAGGGCTTATACCGACGGTCATACAGTGACCGTCGCTATATATATCTATTGCTACGGTTCCGCGCCGACCGTCGCTATACCTCGTCGCCATATCTTGATTTTCTAGTAGTGATTTCTCAATATATTTGACGTTTTCAAGTTTCTAAGAAGCATTAATTATAATTTTTTCTCTATTGCCCTCAACTATATGGAATATTTTATTTATCTAGATAACTATATGGAGTACATCTTTTCTTAATTAATACAAGAGTAATTGTGGTAATACATATCAATCTTAATGACAAAATTAGAGTAATAAATGACTTCTTTAATAAGTGTGAAAACCTTCAAAACGTCAATTATTTAGGGATGGAGGGAGTACATAGTAAGACACCAACCAAGACCAGCATATAATATATAGTTCAAACCTGGGCGTAAGTTTTTTTTCATAGTAATAAATTTTAATACAAAGAAAAATATTTATTAAAAGATTATACCTAACCTACCTAAGAATGTTGTTAACAAATCTTAATATTTAACAAAAAAAAGTTGACCACAAAAACTAATTGTTGGGCCAGAATACTTTTCCTACTGGGCCAGGCCGGATGGGCTTGTCTTCTGAATTATATCACCTTTACCATATTGGGTCAAACAACTTGGGCCTCGCTACTTGACTATAATATTGGACTTAGTCACGGGGTTGATCTATTACGTAAGGTATTACTTATCTTATCTTTGACCGATAATCATCACAAAAAGCAGTAGTTGACTGTTACGTCTGCCACCTGTCTGCATGGCATTAATGAGGATGGGACTCCGATTGCCGGTGGGAGATAACAGTGGTAGCAGGTAGGAAAATAAGCTGCACACTTTCGACTGAGAGGACCGGAGATGGGAGGAGGTGTCAAAAGGTAGTGGGTGGCACAGTAAACCGGGTCTGGAGAACGTATGGGGAAAAGATAACAAAAGGAAAAGAGGTAACATAACACTACACACAACATTATCATTTTGATACACACTCAGACACTATTCATCATTTTTCCTCCATTGTTAACCTTGTGATCGCCTGTACTGACTCTCACGCCGGAGCTATCCCCCGACGGTCAGGCCGTCAAGCTTTTGGTGTTGACTTGTTGAACTGTGCAGGATCAGAGCGTCTTACGTGATTGGGACGTGGGAGAAGATCTTGGCGTTAATGTAACGACCCCAAAATAGGTTCATTCCACCCAACCCATTCTGAGTCGTCAAATACATGGTACAGAAAACAACTACAACTTTATTACAACAATTGTCGTGCAAAATACAACAACACATATGCTGTGAGTTTGGATACAAATATATACCAAATGTGACTCATGTTCCAACCGTGGACATCACCTCACAATAACACCTTACATAAAGGTATAGTCAAAAACTGTTTTAGAAATTAGAATCTTTGGGAAGTGCTCAAGAAAACCTTCGTACATGGGAGGCCACGCGTCTAGGTTATGATAGATATCATATGGCCACAGAATTATCCTTGGTTGACCCAATAGACCCCAAAGAAAAACGAGAAGATTACTATCATATTCTTCCCAATGGTGAGTCTTCTCTTGACATATCAGTATCTCTACTGTCTCTAATTGAGAATTATACTTTAAACAAACACCAAGATTATATAGGTAGTGTTCGTATATATACTCAGCAAGTGGATGAGCACATCCATGTCTTATGATGACACGAGGTTGTATGTCGTTAGACATCTTGTATGATAGTGGCAAACCACCCTTCCAACATTGGGTACACCTTACCCTATTGGATTCACCAAATATAACAACTAAATGAACTTTTCTATACTGCTTCGGGAGAACATCCACAGCTAGAGACCACTGTTCTATTTTCCCGTTACCCTCGCTCGACCCAGCTACACTCTTATTACCTGAAAGGAATTGTGAAGCAAAAGGGTGAGCACAACTAGCCCAGTAAAGAATATCATGACTAAAGATAATTAAATTATCAGTAGCCTTCATCAATAATAAATCAGAGATTTAGAACATATGGTAAATGATAAAAATTTCAACCATAGTTGCAGCGGAACGAGCAATCCATTAGAAGAGTCAAATAGACTATAAAGTCTATTATCTTCTCCATGTTAAAAATCCATCAACAATGTTTTATCCCTGTAACATCAATCAACAGTTCCTTTCCACAATCATATGAATAACTCATAATCATAATTGTGATTCTAAATTTTTCTTCGCACCCAGGACGAAGAATATTTTCATCACATGTCTTTACCTGAAACATCAAAGATCGTGGTTATACCAAATCACAGTTCCTGTTCATAATCATACTAATAAATCCATCTTTGCACTACGACCAAAGATATTCAACAACAGTTTATCTTTGCACTACGGGCCAAAGATATTCATCAACAGACCATCTTTGCACTACAGGCCAAAGATATTCATCTACAATTCATCTTTGCACTACAGGCCAAAGATATTCCTCAACCGTTCATCTTTGCATTACTGGCCAAAGATATTCAACAACAGGTCATCTTTGCACTACGGGCCAAAGATATTCATCTACAATTCATCTTTGCACTACAGGCCAAAGATATTCATCAACAATTCATATTTGCACTACATGCCAAATATATTAATACCTCAAAGAATATATAATCATTTAAGAATTTATATAAACAATAATTATAACCATGTTGATCATTTCACCTTTGCACTTAAGCTAAAGATATTAAATTACAAATTCAATGGTCATGATCATACCAGTCAACAATTCAACTTTGCACTACTGGCCAAAGAGAACCCATAGTCATGATCATACCAATAATTTACCCATCTTTACACTCAAGCGAAAGAGAATTTCAACATCAAGGTTATAAAAATGTTATATATGATTATAAAAATAATATGGTCAAAACATGGATTTAATTTCAAGAGCAATATTCATAAATCAACTATAATTTGGTTAGAAAAAGAAACCAATTTTGTCATGAATAGTAACTCATGAATAGTAACCTCGACTCAAAAAGGTAGAAATTCAACAATAAAATCTATACCAATATTTCGGTATAATGATATTGAAAGAATAACATTTCTTAAGCTTATAAACAATTTATTTAAATTGTTTACACTTTACTAATTAATGCATTTAATCATCATAAAATGTCAACTCTTAAGATTTCATCATCAATAGCCAAAACCCTCATCAAAAATATGCATATACCTCATATAGGATTCTCAAGCCATAAAATCCTATTTTCCAATTTTCTTTCCTCACAAAACATATTTAATTCATTTACTCATAACTAGACCATTTTCATAAAAAATACCAAATCAGTTTCAAAAATATTTCTTTTCTGGGATTTAGCATAATATAGTCCCATAGTGAACATATATTTTTCTCAGAATTTTTAAAAGTCATTTACTATTTTTCATATGACCAAAATAGCCGAATATTTAGACATTTATCAAAAATTGTACTTTTGTCTAAAAATTCTGAAATTTACAGAGTATACTTCTATCATATACATGTACTCCCAATAAAAATTTCATCAATTTTGGAGTTAACCACAAGGAATTATAAGCTGTTACTTTTAAAATAGTCTTTTCTCATAAAATTCATAACTCTCAATCTATACATTCAAAAATCACCATTTTTGGACACAATCAAGAAAACTCATCAAAATATCATTTCAAATTTTTTCATAATTTTTGAAGATCAGAAAAATTACGAAACTGAAAATCATAACAACCCTTAAAATCCATTACTATCCCTTACAATCCCTTACCTCAAAAGAGCAGTACTTCTGATCGGTATAAGGCTGAAGGAAACTTGCACTGATGAATAGCAACTCACCGAGTATCTAAATACTCACAAAATACACTCAATAATCTAGAGAGAGAAAGAGAGAAAGCTTATGTTTCTGGTGTGATTTTCAATTCTAACTTAGCCCTCTATTTATAGGAAAATTTTGGTAGGTTTGACCTGCAACCTGATGGCTTTACCTGCTACTATTCCCACCCACCACATTTGAAATATAATTCAGCACATTTCTTCACCAACCACAAGTGGGGCCCACCAATTCTAGAATTTTCCACCAAAATGATAAACTCCGAAAATTCAACAATTTCTGAACCAGTCATCTCGTAAAATTCATAACAAATCATACATTCATTTTTAACGGTTCAAAATTTGTGGACATATACTCAACTTATATATGTATAACATATCCAAATATTACTACGATCCAACGGTCGGATTAAAAATTATAACCCCCGCAAAATATCTCAAAAACCCTGATTTTTAATACCTCCATTCCGACAAAAATACTGATAAAAACCTCAACATTAACTCCTTCATTTTATCCACAAAAATATATCCCTCATTTATATCCACATAAAATAAATATTTTCTTATCATATAAATCAATAATTAATTATTCACAAATAATATTACAGAATCACATTTATGACAACCAGGCCGTTCCCAGGAAAGAGGGGGCTTTCCAATAAGGATTTCTCCTTACTAGCGCGCAATTAGATGACCAAACCTCTCCTTAGACAGAACTTTCTAGACATTGCCAATAATGCTATCTAATAATACTATTCAAATAATATGAATTATTGATCTGATAATGGAAAATACTGTGCAGCAACAATTATTGAACAACAATAATATAAAATTTCAACGTAGCAATTATTGAATCAATAAAATAAAATATTGAACAGTAATTGCTGTAACAATTATTGAGTAGTGCCTTCTTACGTAAGAATCAATAATTTCAAAAATACTGTGCAATACCGTGTGCTACTGTGCAATAACGCGTATTACTGTATTTTAACCACCGGGTATTTCAACAGTATTAACGATAACAACTACGCCGTTATTTGTAAAAACTCAAATTTGTCGTTTTTCTTCACCCGACAGTTATTCTTTATGGGGCCCACAAATAGCTGCGCCGTCGTACGAATATTCTCCGACAGAAAGAATATTCCACGACCAAACGAATATTCCCCGACAACAATGATTATTTTATAACCACTTGCTTATTTTGAAAAAAAATTCATATTTCACCCATAACTTTAAACTTTTATCAATTTAACCATTTACTGAATAGTAATTATAAGAAAAATTGAATACTTTTATTTCATAAAATTCGGGGTCTTACAATCTCCCCTCCTTATGAAATTTCGTCCCCGAAATTTACGTACCTGGTATTTCGAAGAGTTGAGAATACCTTGCTTCCATTTCAGATTCTATCTCTCAGATCATCATGATTTCTCCATTGCTCATCTCCCATGATAACTTCATTTGGGTTCCTCATTTGTTGGGAAGTCATGACAACCGCCATCCCTCGAACTACTCGGCTTTGACTTGTCTGGAGCAGCATTTGGCGTCATCATTACTGTTGGAATATACCTTTCTATAGGACATATTCCTCCCTCAACTGCCTCTTCGTACTCCTCATTCATGATCTGAATCATCAATCTTCGATCCATATCGGATTCAGGTTGACCGCTATGTACAGGGTAATTCAAAACTCGATGTTGGGTTCTCCCAATTGCTTTCCAAAAAGAGAAATTTATATCATCTATTTTAGCCTTCTTAGATCGAACATCTCTTTCCACAATATCCACGTGTCGTGCGGCTTTTGCCCATGCATCACTTATTCTCACTCGTTCAATTTTTTCTTCTTTCAGCTCAGATTCCATTTTTATCATCTTATACTCTGCCAAAGAATGCTTTTGTTCAAGCATCACATATCGGGTAACACAAGCTTGAATTGTTGCATCCTTTTGTTCCACGACCGCCTGTCGTTCTTCTGCCTGCTCTTCTAACTCATGAATACGATTTTGAAATTCTACATTTTGATCATATAATACCTCTAATAAACTCTCCTCTGGTACTTCTTCTTCCTCTTCTTCCTCAGTCTCAGCTGTTACCTCTGCGACTATCTCGGGTGCAACTATCAATTCTTCACTCACCACATAGATATCTCTAATTCCTTCTTCGTCTGACATCACATTATCATGGTTAGTGATTAGAGGTATCCCCACAGTCTCATTCACTCCATTGTTAGCATTCTCAGCTGCCATTCTCAAATACTGCCATAAAATAAGGGTTAATTAAACAAATTAACATATCACATAATATCCCAATATTATGACTAACCAACAAATAAGCTTAGGTAGGACACACTAGCGAAGGATTTACGCATCTCTCCCCTCCTAGTTATATTCCCCGATCTCCACCAGAGATCATATCCCTAAGCTCTGATACCAACTGTAACGACCCCAAAATAGGTTCATTCCACCCAACCCATTCTGAGTCGTCAAATACATGGTACAGAAAACAACTACAACTTTATTACAACAATTGTCGTGCAAAATACAACAACACATATGCTGTGAGTTTGGATACAAATATATACCAAATGTGACTCATGTTCCAACCGTGGACATCACCTCACAATAACACCTTACATAAAGGTATAGTCAAAAACTGTTTTAGAAATTAGAATCTTTGGGAAGTGCTCAAGAAAACCTTCGTACATGGGAGGCCACGCGTCTAGGTTATGATAGATATCATATGGCCACAGAATTATCCTTGGTTGACCCAATAGACCCCAAAGAAAAACGAGAAGATTACTATCATATTCTTCCCAATGGTGAGTCTTCTCTTGACATATCAGTATCTCTACTGTCTCTAATTGAGAATTATACTTTAAACAAACACCAAGATTATATAGGTAGTGTTCGTATATATACTCAGCAAGTGGATGAGCACATCCATGTCTTATGATGACACGAGGTTGTATGTCGTTAGACATCTTGTATGATAGTGGCAAACCACCCTTCCAACGTTGGGTACACCTTACCCTATTGGATTCACCAAATATAACAACTAAATGAACTTTTCTATACTGCTTCGGGAGAACATCCACAGCTAGAGACCACTGTTCTATTTTCCCGTTACCCTCGCTCGACCCAGCTACACTCTTATTACCTGAAAGGAATTGTGAAGCAAAAGGGTGAGCACAACTAGCCCAGTAAAGAATATCATGACTAAAGATAATTAAATTATCAGTAGCCTTCATCAATAATAAATCAGAGATTTAGAACATATGGTAAATGATAAAAATTTTAACCATAGTTGCAGCGGAACGAGCAATCCATTAGAAGAGTCAAATAGACTATAAAGTCTATTATCTTCTCCATGTTAAAAATCCATCAACAATGTTTTATCCCTGTAACATCAATCAACAGTTCCTTTCCACAATCATATGAATAACTCATAATCATAATTGTGATTCTAAATTTTTCTTCGCACCCAGGACGAAGAATATTTTCATCACATGTCTTTACCTGAAACATCAAAGATCGTGGTTATACCAAATCACAGTTCCTGTTCATAATCATACTAATAAATCCATCTTTGCACTACGACCAAAGATATTCAACAACAGTTTATCTTTGCACTACGGGCCAAAGATATTCATCAACAGACCATCTTTGCACTACAGGCCAAAGATATTCATCTACAATTCATCTTTGCACTACAGGCCAAAGATATTCCTCAACCGTTCATCTTTGCATTACTGGCCAAAGATATTCAACAACAGGTCATCTTTGCACTACGGGCCAAAGATATTCATCTACAATTCATCTTTGCACTACAGGCCAAAGATATTCCTCAACAATTCATATTTGCACTACATGCCAAATATATTAATACCTCAAAGAATATATAATCATTTAAGAATTTATATAAACAATAATTATAACCATGTTGATCATTTCACCTTTGCACTTAAGCTAAAGATATTAAATTACAAATTCAATGGTCATGATCATACCAGTCAACAATTCAACTTTGCACTACTGGCCAAAGAGAACCCATAGTCATGATCATACCAATAATTTACCCATCTTTACACTCAAGCGAAAGAGAATTTCAACATCAAGGTTATAAAAATGTTATATATGATTATAAAAATAATATGGTCAAAACATGGATTTAATTTCAAGAGCAATATTCATAAATCAACTATAATTTGGTTAGAAAAAGAAACCAATTTTGTCATGAATAGTAACTCATGAATAGTAACCTCGACTCAAAAAGGTAGAAATTCAACAATAAAATCTATACCAATATTTCGGTATAATGATATTGAAAGAATAACATTTCTTAAGCTTATAAACAATTTATTTAAATTGTTTACACTTTACTAATTAATGCATTTAATCATCATAAAATGTCAACTCTTAAGATTTCATCATCAATAGCCAAAACCCTCATCAAAAATATGCATATACCTCATATAGGATTCTCAAGCCATAAAATCCTATTTTCCAATTTTCTTTCCTCACAAAACATATTTAATTCATTTACTCATAACTAGACCATTTTCATAAAAAATACCAAATCAGTTTCAAAAATATTTCTTTTCTGGGATTTAGCATAATATAGTCCCATAGTGAACATATATTTTTCTCAGAATTTTTAAAAGTCATTTACTATTTTTCATATGACCAAAATAGCCGAATATTTAGACATTTATCAAAAATTGTACTTTTGTCTAAAAATTCTGAAATTTACAGAGTATACTTCTATCATATACATGTACTCCCAATAAAAATTTCATCAATTTTGGAGTTAACCACAAGGAATTATAAGCTATTACTTTTAAAATAGTCTTTTCTCATAAAATTCATAACTCTCAATCTATACATTCAAAAATCACCATTTTTGGACACAATCAAGAAAACTCATCAAAATATCATTTCAAATTTTTTCATAATTTTTGAAGATCAGAAAAATTACGAAACTGAAAATCATAACAACCCTTAAAATCCATTACTATCCCTTACAATCCCTTACCTCAAAAGAGCAGTACTTCTGATCGGTATAAGGCTGAAGGAAACTTGCACTGATGAATAGCAACTCACCGAGTATCTAAATACTCACAAAATACACTCAATAATCTAGAGAGAGAAAGAGAGAAAGCTTATGTTTCTGGTGTGATTTTCAATTCTAACTTAGCCCTCTATTTATAGGAAAATTTTGGTAGGTTTGACCTGCAACCTGATGGCTTTACCTGCTACTATTCCCACCCACCACATTTGAAATATAATTCAGCACATTTCTTCACCAACCACAAGTGGGGCCCACCAATTCTAGAATTTTCCACCAAAATGATAAACTCCGAAAATTCAACAATTTCTGAACCAGTCATCTCGTAAAATTCATAACAAATCATACATTCATTTTTAACGGTTCAAAATTTGTGGACATATACTCAACTTATATATGTATAACATATCCAAATATTACTACGATCCAACGGTCGGATTAAAAATTATAACCCCCGCAAAATATCTCAAAAACCCTGATTTTTAATACCTCCATTCCGACAAAAATACTGATAAAAACCTCAACATTAACTCCTTCATTTTATCCACAAAAATATATCCCTCATTTATATCCACATAAAATAAATATTTTCTTATCATATAAATCAATAATTAATTATTCACAAATAATATTACAGAATCACATTTATGACAACCAGGCCGTTCCCAGGAAAGAGGGGGCTTTCCAATAAGGATTTCTCCTTACTAGCGCGCAATTAGATGACCAAACCTCTCCTTAGACAGAACTTTCTAGACATTGCCAATAATGCTATCTAATAATACTATTCAAATAATATGAATTATTGATCTGATAATGGAAAATACTGTGCAGCAACAATTATTGAACAACAATAATATAAAATTTCAACGTAGCAATTATTGAATCAATAAAATAAAATATTGAACAGTAATTGCTGTAACAATTATTGAGTAGTGCCTTCTTACGTAAGAATCAATAATTTCAAAAATACTGTGCAATACCGTGTGCTACTGTGCAATAACGCGTATTACTGTATTTTAACCACCGGGTATTTCAACAGTATTAACGATAACAACTACGCCGTTATTTGTAAAAACTCAAATTTGTCGTTTTTCTTCACCCGACAGTTATTCGTTATGGGGCCCACAAATAGCTGCGCCGTCGTACGAATATTCTCCGACAGAAAGAATATTCCACGACCAAACGAATATTCCCCGACAACAATGATTATTTTATAACCACTTGCTTATTTTGAAAAAAAATTCATATTTCACCCATAACTTTAAACATTTATCAATTTAACCATTTACTGAATAGTAATTATAAGAAAAATTGAATACTTTTATTTCATAAAATTCGGGGTCTTACAGTTAACATTGGGCCGAAGAATGCCAAGACATTCCGATGGACTTCGGAATGCGAAGACGCCTTCCAGAGCATCAAGTCCTACTTATCTTCGGCGCCTCTGTTGGTGAAGCCCGCTCCTGCTGAGCCCTTATATTTGTACTTAGCAGCTAGTTCGTTGGCAGTAGGAGCAGTTTTGGTGCGCGAGGTTGGGGGTAAGCAGCACCCGGTTTATTATGTAAGCCATGTCCTTCGGGACGCCGAAACAAGGTACCCAAATATTGAAAAGTTTGCTTTTGCTTTAATAACTGCTAGTAGAAAGCTCAGGCAATACTTCCAGGGTAGATTGGTAATAATATACACAGATCAGCCGTTGAAGAAAATTATGGGCAAACCTGAGGTATCGGGGAGATTAGCTGCGTGGACGATAGAGCTATCTCAGTTCTTCGTTGAATATCATCCTCGAACCGCCATCAAGGGGCAGGCCTTGGCTGATTTTGTGGTCGAGTGTTCGTTTTCTGAAGCTGATGAGGATGTAGCAGAAGCGGGAGGATCTGACAGCATAGTGGCGGCTCTTCAGCAGAAACAGGATTCGTGGACGCTGTATGCAGATGGGTCCTCTACCGTAGACGTCAGCGGAGCAGGGATTATTCTGACTAGTCCGGAGGGATTCAAGGTGCAACAGGCCATCAGATTTCAGTTTAAAGCAACAAACAACGAGGCAGAGTACGAAGCAGTGTTGGCGGGTTTACGACTAGCTAAGAGTCTTGAAGTGCAAAGAATAGTTATCTTTAGCGACTCTCAGTTAGTCGTTAAACAAGTCTCCGGGGAATATGAAGCCCGAGGTCATCGAATGATTAAGTACTTGGCAGAATTGAAAGAACGGCTTCAGTATTTCCAGTTCTACGAATTCCAGGGGGTCGAACGTGATGTCAATTCCATCGCCGATGCACTCTCCAAGTTAGCCACTACCGATGTTAACGTTTTTGATGGATCAGTATATTTGGAAATTCTGCAACATCCTAGTGTTCATCATGAATCGGTAATGTGTGTTGATCGAACCAACTGTTGGCTGACCCCATACCTGGAATATTTAGCAGACGGCGTTCTACCTTCAGATCAGATGCTAGCCAAGAAAATCAAATACAAGAGTGCTAATTTCGTTCTGATAGATGGGGATCTATTCCGAAGGGCCTTCTCGTCTCCGCTGCTAAAGTGTTTGACTCCATCCGAAGCTGATTATGCTCTTCGGGAGGTTCACGAGGGCATCTGCGGCGACCATATGGCTGCCAAGTCACTGGCATACAAAGTTCTCCGGCAAGGATACTACTGGCCAACGATCTTCAAGGAAGCAACTGAATACGTCAAGAAATGCGAGAAGTGCCAGCTCAACAGTCCGATCCCACATCAGCCACCGGAAGAGCTATATTCGATTCTATCTTCTATACCCTTCGCTGTCTGGGGGGTTGATATATTGGGTCCGTTACCGAAGGCTAAAGGGCAGGTTAGTTTCGTCATCGTCGCCATCGATTATATGACCAAATGGGTCGAGGCGAAACCACTTCGGTTGATAACGGAACAGGAGTGTCTGAAATTTATGAAAGAATCCATAGTGTTTCGCTTCGGGATCCCTCAAGTGGTGATATCAGACAACGGACGCCAGTTTGTGGGATCAAAATTTGAAGACTTTTTGAAGGAACTGGGAGTCCAGCACAGGAAGACTTCAGTGGCTCATCCACAGTCAAATGGGCAGGTCGAGGTGACTAACAGAACACTTCTAAACGGGATCAAGCGCAGACTGGACGAAGCCAAAGGAAGATGGCCGGAGGAGCTGTTCAGCGTATTGTGGGCTTACAGGACTACACCGAGGACAACAACGGTAGACTCGCCTTTTAGACTGGCCTACGGCACTGATGCCCTGGTCCCAGTTGAGATCGGATCTCCAAGTCTTCGAGTTAGTCAGTTCAGGGAAATCTACAATGACGAAGGACTAAAGGCCAACTTGGACCTGTTGGAAGAAGTCAGAGAAGTGGCTTTGATTAAACTTGCAGCCTACCAAAGGAGAGTTGCCAAGCATTACAACAAAGGGGTAAAGCTCCGAAGGTTTGAGGTGGGAGACCTCGTTCTCAGAGAGGCCGAAGCATCTACACCTCAGAACACCGGGAAGTTGATGCCGAACTGGGAAGGACCGTATGAAGTGGCCGAAGTACCAAAGCCCGGGACGTATCGACTGAAAGCTTTGGATGGATCCGAAGTTAAGAACACGTGGCACGCAGGCAGGCTCCGAAAGTACTTTCAATAGAAAATAAGTCAGTCCACTGGGAGTCTGTACATAACCGTTCATCATCAATAAAAAGTCACTTTTTTCACAACTGATCTTCGCATTTATCCTAAGGTCACAATGGAATAAGGGGGTATGGTAGGACTCGCTGGCCATTCGATGGCAGCCAATTTATTTGATACCCCGCGTGGTAGTCAAATCCTAGATCCCATATTATTTTTTACCAAGGGTGGTAAAATCAAACGTCATCGGTGTAAGGAGGTTTGGGTGGACTCGCTGACCATTCGATGGTAGCCTCATCGGCAGGTGGTCCTTATGGCTTCGTCAGGCCCTTCGTGGTAGGCGAACGTCATCGGTGTAAGGAGGTTTAGGTGGACTCGCTGACCATTCGATGGTAGCCTCATCGGCAGGTGGTCCTTATGGCTTCGTCAGGCCCTTCGTGGTAGGCGAACGTCATCGGTGTAAGGAGGTTTGGGTGGACTCGCTGACCATTCGATGGTAGCCTCATCGGCAGGTGGTCCTTATGACTTCGTCAGGCCCTTCGTGGTAGGCGAACGTCATCGGTGTAAGGAGGTTTGGGTGGACTCGCTGACCATTCGATGGTAGCCTCATCGGCAGGTGGTCCTTATGGCTTCGTCAGGCCCTTCGTGGTAGGCGAACGTCATCGGTGTAAGGAGGTTTGGGTGGACTCGCTGACCATTCGATGGTAGCCTCATCGGCAGGTGGTCCTTATGGCTTCGTCAGGCCCTTCGTGGTAGGCGAACGTCATCGATGTAAGGAGGTTTGGGTGGACTCGCTGACCATTCGATGGTAGCCTCATCGGCAGGTGGTCCTTATGACTTCGTCAGGCCCTTCGTGGTAGGCGAACGTCATCGGTCCTAAAGACCTTGTCAGGCCCTTCTTGGTAGGCAAGCGTCGTCATTCAGACTTCGTCCGGCCCATCACGGCATATACCTCACACTTTGGTAACGAATAAGTATTCTTTTACTTTGTTATTATTACATAAATTTTTCTAAGTGTTGAGTTCGGAATACCCCGTTCTTTGATTTCATCTTATCTGTTATACGACTTGCCTAGTTGTTAATTAACATTTTAAGTTAAATCTGCAAAGGAGCTTGAAGTGTTGGTAAACAGTAAATACACCGAAGTCATAAGGAATAATGCTGATATTTTATTTACATAATGCTGTTTACAAAATAGAGGCTTTACAGAAATCCTAACAGCTAAGGGAAAAGAGAATCATCTTCACGGGTCGGCTTCGCCTTCCGAAGAGTCCAGGATGGTCGGGTCAACCTTGGCAGCGACGAGTCTTGCCTTGTCTTTGCTTCGGCATTCGTCATACCCATCCGAGAACATTTGGATGACCTCCTCGTTCAACTCGGCAGACTCCCGGTACTCTTGTTGAATTTCCCTCCGAAGATCTCCGGTTAGAGGAGGACCCAAGTCTCTCAGAGCCCGAAGTTCGCGGAGCTCCTCTTCGAGTTTTGCCCGCTCCTTCAGATGTCTCAGATCCCTGGCCTCAAGGTCGTGTACTTGTATAGCCAAGCTCTTATTGGTCTTCACCATCGTCTCGTTCTTCCCAACAAGAACCTCGTTCCGACGAACCAGGTCTATGTTCGTAGTAACGGTCAGCTGGTGGGTGGCCTCGGATGTCTCCAGCTGTTCTTTCAACTTATTTAAGCCCTTCTGAAGGCATTCTTTATTGAAGATAGTGATACCATGAGCCCTTTTCTCCCTCTCCAGAGTAGAAGTCATAATAGCCATCTCTCACCTGGCCGCATCTTCTTCGGCTTCAGACTCTCTATATCGGGGAAGAAGTCTCCCGAAGACAGCATTTGCCTGCAGACATTTAAAATGAGTTAGTGGAAGAAACAGATGATTCCTAAATATTTTAATTGGACCAACTCACCTTAGCCTGGTAACTCATTCCCTCTTCGATCAAATCCCTGATCGAGCTGTTTCCGAACCGATGGTCATCAGTCTCCCGAACAAAGGAGTCGAACAGCTGAAAGGGGAAGTTCTCGTTAAAATCCGGCCATACAGTAGGAGAAGATGCAGCTTCTCGCCGGGAGGCGGAGGAAGAGGGTCTCGGCGGAGAAGGCACTGATGGTTCGGAGGGCGGTACTGGTTGATCCTCGGAAGGCTGCTTCCTTTTACGAGAAAGAAGAGGAGACTCGTTCAGGTTTTCGAGCTCATCTTCTGAAACGTGGATCTCCACGGGAATGACGGGGGGAGGCTCAACTGCAGCAGAACGAGGAACTCGAAGCTCATCGGCAGACAGAGGAGTTACGTTGGTCTTCCTCTTCTTAATCCGGAGAGCTTGCATTCGCTCGGACGCAGGCAAGTCAATCAAACTCGCTGTAGAAGTTGATTGAGTTCCTTGAGGATTTGACCGGACTTTCCGAACCGCCCTCTTCTTCTGTCGAGGTCGGCTAGGCTCCTCAGCAGGCTCTGATCTGCGGAAGACTTCTGCATCCTAGGCTTCCGAGGCTGGAAACTCTTCTTGAGGAACTTCGGTGGAAGGGGATGAAGGCTTGCCAGAAAGGTACCTATCCAAGTCCTTCCGATCGATCGAAGTCGGCTTAATGAGAGACAACTTGTGGTCATACAACCAGGCTTGTTTGCCCAAGAGGCCGAAGCTCCACTCCTTCTGGGGTATCTTCTCTATGATGCGCGTCATCTCTCTTATACGCTCCTCGGATATATCTCCGAAGTCTGCAGAGACGCGATCAGAAGTGGTCCAGTCAGGGACAGAGGAGACTTCGGGCCCGTTGACGAAGAACCATTTATTATGCCATCCTCGGTTGCTCGAGGGAGTGTCCATTAGAGACCGCTTCTCGATTCTGGCATTGGGCTTAGGGGCTATCTTACTTAGCACCTTGAAGCCTTTCTCCCGAGATTTCCCCACTGAGAAGAGGGTAAAGAAGGAATCCACAGCAGGAGGAACCCCTATCTCGTAGCAGAAGGCTATGTAAGCCAGTATATGGATGTACGAGTTCGGCACCAATTGGGCGAACCCCACCCCAACAAACCCTAGGAGGGTGATCAGGAAGGCGTGAAGGGGGAACCTCACCCCCTTCTCCAGAAAAGTTGCCGGAACGGCGATCCAGCCGTCGGGACGTTGATACATCCTTTCGTGAGGGGCCGCTATCCGTACCCTGTGGGTATCCGGTATTTGATAGCGAGCTCTAATGTTGCAGAGCTCAGCTTCATTGACGGTGGAAGGGGTGTTGGCATGAGGAAAGTCTTCCTCGTTTTGGAAAAAATCAGATGGGTTGGGAAGTGATTCCATGGGCGGAGCTTCCTTACTCACGGCACCGATTTGGGGGTTTAAGCCCGGAACCTCTTTGTCAGGATTTGAGTGAGGGGTCACGGTGGAGATGGGGGTGACACGAAGGGGAGAGCTTGTATCGGGGTTCTGGGATGCCATTGTTGAGAATTTGCAGATAAAATGAAGAAATTTGAGGAGGAAGAGACAATAGGCTCGTATGAATTCGAAATAGCAGGGAACCCTCCAAGGAGAATGGGCAGCGGCTTTTATAGCGAGTGATTTTTTCAAAATTTGCACGAGAGCCGAGGGCGGCGCATTAATTGGGGATAATGATGTGGGAGAGGAAAGGGTAACGTCCGATTTTGGCTTTGGTGGGTTATCCAAGGTGGGCCGGCGCTTAATGGGCCCTTTCGTCCTGTGGACTCGCGCTATTTACAGACAGTCTTCCACTAAACATCCTGTTTAATAAAAGACTGGGGGGCAATGTTGGGCCAGAATACTTTTCCTACTGGGCCAGGCCGGATGGGCTTGTCTTCTGAATTATATCACCTTTACCATATTGGGTCAAACAACTTGGGCCTCGCTACTTGACTATAATATTGGACTTAGTCACGGGGTTGATCCATTACGTAAGGTATTACTTATCTTATCTTTGACCGATAATCATCACAAAAAGCAGTAGTTGACTGTTACGTCTGCCACCTGTCTGCATGGCATTAATGAGGATGGGACTCCGATTGCCGGCGGGAGATAACAGTGGTAGCAGGTAGGAAAATAAGCTGCACACTTTCGGCTGAGAGGACCGGAGATGGGAGGAGGTGTCAGGAGGTAGTGGGTGGCACAGTAAACCGGGTCTGGAGAACGTATGGGGAAAAGATAACAAAAGGAAAAGAGGTAACATAACACTACACACAACATTATCATTTTGATACACACTCAGACACTATTCATCATTTTTCCTCCATTGTTAACCTTGTGATCGCCTGTACTGACTCTCATGCCGGAGCTATCCCCCGACGGTCAGGCCGTCAAGCTTTTGGTGTTGACTTGTTGAACTGTACAGGATCAGAGCGTCTTACGTGATTGGGACGTGGGAGAAGATCTTGGCGTTAACACTAATATTTTCTATTAAGGAATACTGTACTATTTTAGAATGGATTGTCTGGAAACATACTTTTTGTTATGGTTATGACGTGATGCATAATAATAAAATTGTGGGATAAACTTGAAGACACTTTGTCATCCTATAATACTAATACAGTTAAAGCGAATTGTATGCAAAAATAAGAGGAATTCCTCCTTGCCTTTCTAATGCACTTGCTTAAAATGAGTATATATATATATATAGTAGTAGCTTTTAGATCCGTCGTAGTATTATGGAAAACAAACCCACTTAAAATATTACTAGTAATTTGAATCCGTAAGATTAGATATGGTTGAATGCCTTAGCTTTTAGACCGTGGAAAACAAACACACTTGGGAGTTAGTTGGGATACAAATTAATGACAACAATAATTCAACTCTACTCTATCGTGCATATATCAAATCATAAAATTGGGGAGTGGAATTGAGGACTTCCCGGGTCCCGCCATTAAAACAAAAAAAATTAAGAGTAGTGATACAGACACAAACTATTTTATAAATATTTTACAAACTGCTAATGTGACATACTCCACCCCAGCGTATTGATCAACAAATTATTCCAATGTAATCTTCGGTCCCACACAATATGCTGAGGTGGAGTATGTCACATCAGCAGTTTGTAAAATATTTATAAAATAGTTTGTGTCTCTAGCATTATTCAAAAATTAAATCATGAGCTAATCTACCGTATCACAACCGTCAATTCTCCCACAATAACATACTCTCAGCCGTCGATCTATTAAAACCATGTGGGTCCCACTTTCAACATCAAGCTCTATACAACACCTGTACACGCTTTATTGACGACCGGCGACTGACCGGCTATTACCCGTCTAAACCGCCTATCGCCCCGTCTAAAGACTAAAGTATAAAGTGTCGGTCAATATAATCCAAGCTTACGTTCCGAGCACTCCTAACCTTAGACTCGTAAATCCGAAGCTAACAGACTCGGATAGCCCTTCCGACACTACAAATACCCCGTAACGCATCTCATGGTGAACGGTCCGAAACAAAGCTTTAGCCGAATTGGTTAGATATTTGTTCTTCTACGCTATCAGGTAGTACTTTTCACCAAGGAAATTCCGATATTTATTTGGTTAGATCTGCTATGGTTAGGGATTTTGTTGATATTTGAATTAGTTTTCTTGGGAATTTAAGATGGTCTTTTAATTGATGATGAATTCGATTAGATTGGAAGTGTTTGACCTGATTAATTTAGCTGCAGTACCTTTTTTTTTTTTAAACTACACATAATTAGAATCATGCCTCATGTGGTGGCCTTTTGCTGAATTTATGAGATCTATGTTTTTAATGATCGATTAGGATTTGTACTCATTAGCTATCGTGGTTTCTTCAATATCAACAATACTTTTTTTTTTCTGGAGATACCAGTAAGATTTCTTGTTTAATTTCTTGATTCTGGTATTGATCTTTACTTTTCTGGAGATTCCAGTAAGATTTTGAACTTTTTGGTATGTTTTGATCATCTGATGTATAGTTGTTGGTTGGTTTATAACCTTGGGATTCTGAAACGTTGTAGCGTTAAGAAAAGTTCAATAAGATCTTAAATAGTATTTCTTGGTGATCTGTTGGCCAAAGCTGTTTACAAATCGTGTTCATGATACTGTTTAGAATCGATATTCAAATTATACTTTATGATTTGTGGTTGTGAGTAGCTTGGTTTTTGGTTTGAAGATTATATGTAATAGACTTTCTAAATTGGTTTTTGATCAAGTTCAAGGTAGAGTATGAGATACTATTTACAGTGCAATGCAATGTTCTTAATTCTTCTTCTTTTTTTCTGTTTTTTCTTCTCTTTCAGATTCCACGTAGTCTCTTTTTTATCTTTGTTTGATTTTATATTAACATAGCGCAATTATGTGATATCTAGCTCTGAATTTGGGTCTGCAGCATAATAAATGAAATGTGTAGTGTGTTCTAAGCAAAATGTATGTATCTAGTTTCTTTATTCTCTGTTGAGTTTAGGACCAAATTGGTTGCTTAGTCGTCATTTCAGAGGTAGAAGTTCTTTAGGAACCACAATGCTCAGTTCAACAGATTTGACATTCTCTGATAAAATTTAGTGAAATGTCTTGACATCCTGCGTTTTAAAATTTTAATTCTGATAATCTATTATATTATTTTCTATGTCCTTTTAGGTTACAAGATTGGTAAACAGAGTTAAGACTACTGAAAATGGCACTAGTCTCAGGAGGAAGGTCTGCGTTGAATCCAAATGCTCCTCTCTTTATTCCAGCTGCTGTTCGCCAAGTGGAGGACTTCTCGCCAGAATGGTGGCAGTTGGTGACAACATCAACATGGTTTCATGACTACTGGCTCAACCAGCAACAGGGTGATGATGATTTCTATGGTAATAATGAAGATGACTTGGAAGATATTACTGGCCTGCTACCGGATACCATTGATCTTGGTATTGAGGAAGAATTTTTAAACACGGAAGCCCAGTTTGAGCAATTCATTCAATCGTCTAAAGCTGAAGCAGGAACCATGTCATTTCTATTTGATCAGAAGGGAATACTTGAAAATGGTATGTTGCTCATTAACTTTATAATGTGGTGTCACAAATTGAAATTCGTTGCAACTAAGATCTGCTCGTACAAAGTTAAATTTTTTTTTGTTTGTGTTATGGTGCACTTGTGCTTTCTAATATTGGAAGTGCAAAAAATTTACCATTATTGTGTTTGCTAGTTGATGGGAAGCCATTAATGTAGCAAGCAAACGGTAAACATATTCTTGAATTAGAGCCAGATTAAATACTCAAAAGTAAGGCCGTAAAATGAGCAAACAGTTCGGGCTCAATTCGTACTCGCTCGACTAAAAGTTCGATTTGAGCTCGACTTGAAATATAAATGATTCAAATATGAGCAAATTTTAAAGCTTAATAAATTACTCAACCTCCTCAAATTGCAATTTTCTATTAAAACTCATCATATTCGTTCGAAAAGTTAAAACTGTTCAGGTTTGATTTGAGATCGTGCTCGCCTCACCTTAATCAAGTCTTATTTTATACTCCCTAAATGTTCATTTTCTTTTAATAACCAAATTTTTACACAATTTTTCCTATTATACCCTTAGCATTAAATATTTCGTATTTTTTTTATTTTAATTATCTCTTCATATTCAATAAGTATGATTAGTTATGTGCTGAAAATATTTTGAATTGAAAAGTTAGAAAGTCACTCTTTCACTTACATTGGAAATGCTTAATGACATTATTATGAATAATTTTGTCATTTCATTCTATTTCTTAATATGCGTGAAAAGTACACCAGAACTTTTATCTTGGGATGGGGGGAGTATTCGATAAATTTTGTGAATCAAATTTGAGCAACTTAATACTCGACTTGACTCAGTTTATTTACACATTTACTCAAAAGCTTTATCCCCGTTGATTGTTGTATTTGATTGCAAAACAGGTATTGAAGTTGATCATGTGGCACAGATGAAGAGCCTGAGCTCGTCAAATTCTTTTAAGGAAAGAAGTCCCAAATCCCCGGTGGAATCAGCTAAAGTATTGGGAGAAGCCAGCCAAGTCTGTTAGCCCAAAAAGCAGCAACCATCAAATCCATCCAGCAGCCGGCTGAATGTTAGCTTCTCAAGATATGCTCTTCCAGTGCATTTTATTTGACATCCTTCAACCAAGTAGTATTCTCCGTTTCCTGTAATTTCTGTATAGGGCAAGGTCTCAACTCTTGTATCTACCCTTGTTCATATTCTGACGTCTTTTGTGGTAGTTAATGTAAAAAAAAAAAAAAAAACAAACAGTAGAATTTCAATGAAAAACATTTTTTTACCTTTTATGCTATGCGACATCTCCTTTGCTCTTTGATTAATCGTTAGGACCAGAATTTCTGCATTTTTTTGTTATACCATTTATTTGGCAGTGTGTTTGTTATGTGAAGTTACCAGATTAACGTGAGAGATTAGAAAATGCTGTTTTTATATCCGGTTGCTGCTTATATATTGGGTATTAGCCATAATTCATAAGAACATAGACTTATATATCTAGTCTGGCCATAATTTCACGAAACAGAACAGCATTTGATCATAATTTATTTATTTTTTGGGATAATTACGAATTAAATGGACACCATTTATCATGGTCCAAATTGACTAAATTCACAAAGGAGTGTTATACTATACCTGTCTTCTTTGATATATATATGTTCAAGCTGAATCAGAAATACATAATACTATAATCTGTCCGGATCTTAAGCTCACCTCTTATTTAACTCACTTGAGCTCACCCCCCTTTAGAGACCCGGCGACTGTTCGGTCATACAACCGTCGTCTATACTTTTAGCGACGGACAACATATAGCGTTGCTAAAAGTATAGACAATGGTTGTATGACCGAACCGTCGCTAAAGGGAGGGTGAGCTTAGGTGAGTTGGATAAGGGTGAACTTAAGATCCAGACTCATACTATAATTACAACCTTATTCTTCAACGTATATAAACCAAGTGGTCCAAGTACATTTACAACATAAAGTTCTAAATATCTTTTTTTTTATATTATTATTATTATTATTATTATTATTATTATCATATTTTTAAATTCGTTCTAAAAAAAAGGATTTATATAATAAAATTATGTGGACTTTATGAATAGTGAACCATTAATTAACCTTACTAGTTCCCATTGTTTTCTTAATTATTTTTGCAAGAATAATCATATTGCACTACTTCACACTGTGTCACTAAAATACTCCAACTCCTCTCCTTGGGTATTATGTTCCTTTTCTTCTTTACCCGAATCTATTCCTTAAATAATTTTTTTTTATTGAACTTTCATTTTCATACTCATTCAAAATCAAACCCAAATTTTTACCAAAAATAATTGTTTGTTTCACTTCAGAAATAATTTTAACATACCTAGAATTTTTGACTTGAATGGTATTCTACGTCTTCTACATTCTAGTCAAAGGCCATTATCAACATCGTCATTATCACCATAAGTCACAATACCATTCTCCCCCCATCTTACCATATTAGTAATCTCAACAGGGAGATTCTTCATCCATTCCTTTGTGTGTATATATATATATATATATATATAGAGTCCGGATCTTAAGTTCATCCTTATCCAACTCACCCTCTCTTTAGCGACGGATCCGGCGACGGTTCGGTCATACAACCGTCGTCTATACTTTTTAGCGACGCTATATGTTGTCTGTCGCTAAAAGTATAGACGACGGTTGTATGACCGAACCGTCGTCGGGTCCGTTGCTAAAGGAGGGTGAGCTCGGATGAGTTAAATAATGGGTAAACTTAAGATCTGGACCGTGTATATATATATATATATATATATATATATATATATATATATATATATATATAGCCCGGATCAGGTCCGGATTTACGGACCGGACCAAAATCCGGACTTTTATTTTTTTAAACTAAAAAAAATAAATAAAAAATTATGGAATTGAAAATTTTTCATAATACAGTATTTTGAGTGTGATTTGGGTACGTATAACAAAACATGGTGGTACAATCTGTGCAGACTGTACCACCATTTTTTGGTATAGGTATCCAAAACACGTCCAAAACACTATATTATGGAAAAAATTCAGTTTTATAAAATATTAAAAAAAAAATTTAGTTGTTTTAAAAAAAAAAAAAATTGGTCCGGGTCCGGGTTATGAAATAGAGAACTAATGATGATTTTTTAAAATTAATTTAAAATATTTTTATTTTTAAAATTCAAATATGATTTTATATTTTGAAAACAGAAAATATTTTAAAATTCCTTTTCTTATATCATCAAAATTTTCACCCAAATATATACACAGATTTTTCAAATAAACAAACATAATACTCCAATATGATGTAATAAAAAACATGTTTATCAACAAGATGTTGTCAAGGCTTTTATTTTTATTTTTTCCTACGCAAGCATTTATTTAGGCCGTGGGCGGGATACGGATGGGTATCACCTAGCGAGCAAGGGAACACAACAAATGGCTAATTTGGCGGCTGAACCGGTATGTGTACGAACAGCTGGTTCGCCTGCTCCATTGAGTGGCAAATGGAGAGCATCCACAAGTTGCAGGTTACAGAATCACCGTCCTCTACCTTCATCAATTCGAGCTTGTCAGTCCTTAAATGACAAGACCAAGTTCTACAATGAATTGGGTCTCTCTTTTTCTCTGCCTCCCTCTATATTTATGAATCTTTTATACATTATTTATATGTATATATATATATATTTATATATGTTTATCAGTATATGTAAACCCCCTAGTAAATTATACATGTTTATTGTTTACTGTGAGAATTTGCAGCGAGTTTCAGACTCTAGTATAATAGTCGAGCTTTCTTTTTGAAATTCCATTTGTTATTTGTTATCTTTTTGCTTGTGGAGTTCAAGCGTAATGGGTATGACTAACAATTGACTTTTATTGATGGGTCTATACTGACATTTTAAGTGTTTTCTCAAATGTCCTAAAGATTTTTTTTTCATACATATGGCTGTTAAGGCACTAGTTGCTAATTCTTTTTATGTCTCTCTTGTTGATTTGTTTTACTATGCTTGTCTGGAGTAACACTCGAATCCCGCATCGAAAGATATGGAAAACATTTGTCAGTAGAAATTAAGTTACTAACAATATACTTTCAGTCGTGACTTTTTTGCTGAGCCGGCCTAAGAGGGTATAAGTGTTTTGAGGAAGAGATATGTTTCGGGGGTTTGTATCGCTGATGCCCCTTTTTTGTTAGGGTTGTGTTGGCAACACCACAAGGTCTTCTTCTTATCTTTCTCCCACCCCACTTTCCTCGGAAATGCATCCCCACAACAAGGAGTTTTGATTGTTGAATTGACAATTTCTTCTTTTTTCTGTTTCTGGGGTGGAGGGGAATTGATGCTGAAATTTTTCCCTTAAATTAAGAGGGTGTTTAATGGTAGTTCTTCTATTGATCAGTGTGTCAAATGTTGGTTTATAAGTCTTTTGATCCAAAACTCTATGGTTATACTAAAATTTTAATCTTTATCAACAAAAGATATAGCAAATGTGTTTCCCTCATCTTTCTTCTCCTTATTTTGTACTTGCAAAATCTTCTCCATTGTTAACTATCATGAAAAGGAAAGGGATTTGACATGTAAAGTTGTGTTCTTTGGAAATGCTTATTTTTAACATGTTTTGCTTTTTTGCTAATACTTGCTAACAACAGTAAGCACACTACTCAATGCTTTGAAAAGTGCTAGGCGGACCTAGGCATCAAATGGACCCTCGCCCCTCGGGCGTCTAGGCTGTGTAATTGGGGCCTATGCGTTTTCCCGGGCGGCTTTCTAGGCAGTGTAGTTTTATTATTGCTTTTTACATTTGTAAAAAATTAAGTCTATTCTTCTGTTTTTATAATAAAAATTAATGTCATATTATTAAAGGTGAAAGTTTAGGGATTTTGTACGGTTATTGATACGAAAGTTGGGTTTGGTGTAGGTTTGTTTTCATTGAAAAAGAAGATAGAAGATTCTGTTACCCGTGCGGAAATGTTGGCACCTGGTGCATTGGAAGTTGAAGAAGCAAAACGTATCAAACAGGAAGAAATGATTCATGAATTTAATTTATGGGATGACCTTGCTAAGTCAAATGAAATCCTTGTCAAGTTAGCTGATAGTGCCAAGGTGGTTGATGCTCTTAAAGACCTAAAATATAAGGTGATTTCTGGTGCATATTGTTGTCATGGGGTTCAAGTAAAGGAAAATCTATTTTACTAGACACTAAACAGTCATTTATATGGAATGCCTTTGATTCTTCTGGCTGGGTCAACAGATTGTATCAGAAACTACCAAATCTTGCCCTTGCCACCTTGCCTGCCTTTGATCCATAAGAATTCCATGTCTGCATAACTTCATTGTCTGGGCCACTAGTCCTTTTTTGAAATTTTGATTTAAACTAAATATAGATTGGAGTATCAGAATCCTTTAAATGAATGTGCTTCCTTGGCTGTGTCATGTTCTTTTCTAATTTCTAAGGTGAAATATTTTAAATGAAGGATAGAAGTCATGCTATTTTGTTTGATTATATGCTAAATTTTCAGGCTGAAGAAGCGAAGCTTATTACAGAATTGGCGGACATGGACGTTATAAATTATGGCCTTTTTAAGCAGGCATACACTGCCTCTGTGGATGTAAGAAAGTTCTTGGATAAATATGAGATGTCTAAACTTCTTAAGGGTCCATATGACGCTGAGGGAGCATGTGTAATAGTTGAAGCTGGATCAGAAGGCATTTGTCCTGAGGTTTGATAACTATTTATACTTTAAAGTACGTTAGTTGTGCCTTCAAATAGGGTGCTATGAAACTAACAGATGTGCGAGCAGAGTTTTACTTCCTCATAACAAATTTAAATGAAATACTGAGGATATAACCATGATAGTTACATGCTTAACATAAAGTCAAAACTTAAAACATAACCTAGTTAATTATTTTCTTCCCAAGTAATAGTACTGAATCATTGAAATACTTTAGCTTTCAGATCGTCTATGATTATCTTTTTGAGTAATTGATAGACTCCCTTTGTTACAGAAAAAATAAGATCAATATTGACCTTCTAAAAGTCAATTCACACTTAAAATTGACATAGTTCATTTAAGTATCAAAAATAATAAACCTCATAAGTAGTAGTACTTTTTAGATAGTTTATAATATTCATAATTGTATTAACATATGTTAAATAGATTCATATCAATTTTGAATTTGAATTTTTAAAAAGTCAATATTGATTGTATATTTTGGCAGTAATAAAAAAGTACCAGGCAAAAGTTAAATGGTTAGCAAGGGTAAGGAATCTTATAATGGGTGAACCCTGAGCCTTTTATTTTGCTGGTTTCATTACACTACATTCTAAGAAGTATGTGGGAATTTTGTATGCTTATTATATACATTTGTACTCCCTTCGTCCAGTTGTACTTGTCCTAATTGACTTTTAATGGTCAAATTAACCATATTTAGAATAAAAAATTATTCTTAAGTTTATTAGATATAGGCACAAAATTATGATAAAATACATAGAATATACTATCAAAGTCAACTTATTTGATTTCAAAAGTTGTAGTACATTTGTTTAATTATTAAAAATTTAAAATTGATCAATTTGACTTTAAAAAGTCAATTAGGACAAGTAAAGTTGGACGGAGGGAGTCTTCGATGGCTACATATTTGAGCATGTATCTAATCTTGTTTGGTTAGTTTATGTACGCCAATTCATCAATCTACACATTTTCATATTTGAATTAGAGTACTTACTATGAAATTCCTTTCTTAATACTTTTGGTTTTGCAGTTCCTAACTTAAAGTGGAAACCAGAAAGTTAAATGTCAGTACTTTCTGTGTCCAATGTCTGAGGTTGTGTAAGCCTTTGAGGTTATTGTGGAAATATTGCCTCTGTAAATGGTAATCAACTGATTGCCAGGGACTAATCCCTAGGGTAAGGTAGCGCCTAAAACTTGCCTACATCCAGAGGACACGTATCAAATCAGAAGCAAATACATCTTCTCTAAATAAGACTAAACATTGCCAACGCAATGGTATAAATCAAGGACACTTTCCAGTGGCCACATTGACTAGAAGATGTGGAACTTCTTAAAAATTCCTTATCTCTTGGCTGGGATTACAAACCCTTCATACCTGGTGCATCAGATAGCAAAGATCACAATCAAATGTAGAAAAAAATGGCGGCTCATCCCAGGGGAGATTTTGAGTGTACTTGATCCTTCTACATGTGAAATTGTTCATTGCATATTTCGTATTTTAATTTCCACACTATAATGTAAATAAAGTCTTCGCTGGTGCATACATCTTCTCTTTGTTTACTGGGCCTCTAGTGTATTACGGCAAGAGTTTCAAATGTTCATATCCTTGTCTATTTCTTCTTCTATGATGGAGTTGAAAAAAATTCACATAGAAAGAAGCTCATCTTCTTTCAAATATATCACACTTGCTGTTTGTCACTGTACTAATATCATCCCGCTCATGATTGTTGCGCAAGCTTTTTGGGGCATTTGTTAAATTGTTTGACTTGTTACTGTTGCTGAAAAGTTATATGATGGTTTGTTTGAGTTGAGGGTGAAGATGTTTATTTGACTTTTTCTTCTCTTACTCTTATATATTATAATGATCATACAATTTTTCAAAACCAGATATGGGCAGAACAACTCGTAAAAATGTATACAAAATGGGCTCGAAAGCAAGGTTATGGGGGAAGGATAGTTGAGAAGTGTGTTTTAAAGAAAGGTGGTATCAAGTCTGCAACAATTGAGTTTGAATCCAAGTATGCTTATGGTTGTCTTTCAGGGGAAAGAGGTGTTCATCGCTTAATAAAAGGTAGTCGCAACGAGTCCATGTCTCCTGAGGTACAAGTGCCAGTCTCTCTCTCTCTCTCTCTCTCTCGTATTATTTTACCTTTATTCTCATGGATTTTGATGCTTAAATGCTTATGACTTCAGCTTTTTTGGGTCCCTGTTCGTCCTTTTTCTGTTGTCTATTGTGTTTCTTTCTTTTCCCTCCCCTTTGATTATTTGTTTGCATTTTAGCTTTTTATATATATGTATTATGTATATTTTTATATGTAGTTTGTGTTTTTATTTTACTCATCTCCATCATTTTTAATCTTTTATTTAAAATTATTTATTTTATTATTTTCTTAGTTAATTTGTTTTATCTTTTTAGTTTTCTTCTTGCCTTTCTACGTTTAAGCTTTTATTTGGAATTCATTTCAACCTACCCATCTGATTTGAAATAAAATTTGTTGTTGAGTTGACATTTTAATGTTCTCAAATTACAAATATTATCACCATTTTGTCCTTGATGAATGTTGCACAACTCTTCGTGCATTCATCTTGACATAAAGTCTCCTAATATAGTTATCTTCGCTTATTAATGATTTTCAGGCTAGCTGGGCTGCTGTGGATGTGATCCCTCTATTCCTTGACACAGCTCCTGACCTACTCATTGATGACATGGATTTGGCGATCTCATTTCACTCATCTTCTGAAGGGAAGCAACGTCGAACTGAGTCTGCTGTTCGAATCCAGCATATTCCAACTGGCTTGAAAGTCCAATCATCAGGTAAGTGAGAAACGCCCATTTCTCTAATCTTGCTACAAATGGAATTCGAAGATAAATGTTTAGCTTATTTTTCTATGAATCTATGTAATCTGTGTGTCTATTTTGGACCGAGTTTCTAGCCATGAACACACAAGTACACAACATCACATGTGCAAAGGCTGTCATGACACACACACGTAACAGATAACAGGGGTGGTTGACGCTGCCTCTAGTGGCTTAATATCAAAGAGGACAAATTCTAAGAGGTCATTCTGTTTAATCACAAAATATAGATACCATTGCAAAGAGAGATGTTAGAGAAAAACTGGAAATATGACAGCTTTGTATAATGCAGTGTTCTAGAAGTTGCTTAGGCGGTGCTTAAGCATTTCCCTAGATGGACAAGGCGTTTCTTAGGCGGTCTTATTTATTTATTTTTCATACTTATTATACCGTATAAAATATAAAATAGATGTATTTTTTTAAAATTTTACATGAAAATTATCAAAAAAAAAAAAAAACTTTTAAGACTTAAAAAATCATTTGAAGTATTGTAGAGCTTCAAAGCAGATGTTTGGTTTTGTCTAGGCGGAGGCCTAGGCGCCCAACCAAATCTAGGCAGTAGAGGACCGCTTAGCGTCTAGGCGGGGATTAATCGGATCTAGATAGGAATTTTTAGAACACTGGTTATGTGTTTACTGCTAGCTTTTCTGAGTTACTATAGTAAAAAAAAAAGAACTTCTTGTTGTCAAACTGCTCATTGTTGGGAGAAGCATTTGATTGAGGCTTATACTTCTCCGTTCCACAAAAAGAGTCTTAATAATTTGCAAATTTTAAGGATGTATTTTTGTTATCCTTAAATTGATAATTGTTAGTTTAGTAGTGATGGCATAATAATTAAATTATGAGGGCAAATTTGAGGATATTTTGTCATTTTATAATACTATCCATAATGAGAGGACTTTTTTATGGAACAAAAATAATTGGTAAATGAGACTCTCTTTTGCGGAACAAGGAGAATTATTATTATCTCGAAGAAGCATTTTTGAACATAAGGAAAACTGAATTGTATATAATAAATGGTTAAGATCAAAACTTCCTTGAATATCATCTTATTGGTACCTAAATCTCAAACTGAATTCTCTTTTGGGACAAAATGGAGACATAAAATGGTAGAGCAAGTATTTGGTTTTAGTTAATCTTGGATCTCGTACTGTGGGCAAAAAGAGCACTTCTCCCCTACCGTCAAACTTTCCCCCCCCCCACCCTGTACTCTTCTACTAGGACCCAAACCCTCCTTGTACTACTACTACTACTATTCGATGAGGAAAAAAAATTCCCCAAATCTTCCTGTTCCAATTTCCTCGGCAATTCCTTGATGATTTAAAATTTTTAATTGGCAATAAGGGAATATAAAAACTATATTTTTAATGTGCAGGTGAAAGAAGCCGCTTCGCAAATAAGATCAAGGCCCTTAATCGCTTGAGGGCCAGACTTCTCATAATTTTGAAGGACCAAGGAATTTCCAATATAACAAGCATAAATAGAAAATCCATCATCAATATGTGGCATCAAGAAACTCGAAGGTATGTGTTTCACCCAAACAAGCTTGTACAAGATGTAAAAACTGGCATTCAACTGCCTAATCTAAATTCTGTTTTAGATGGAAATATTGAACCTCTTATTAGTGCTCATATAAATACTAGACAAAGATGTGATTTGGGATGAAACCAGGCTGCCTAATCAAATCTCTTGTTTTGCCGTTTTGTTCCCAACTGAGAATAAGCTATTTCACTTCAGAAACAAGCTTACTGTGCTTCAACCCGTCCTCCCCCCTCCCCCCTCCCCCCTCCCCCCTCCCCCCTCCCCCCTCCCCCCTCCAAAAATAATATCTATGTACTTTTACTTGGTACTTAAATGGCTAATGGCGTTGCAGTGTTAGCCAGCATGGTGTGCATCACCTTCACGTAAGTCATAATTTGTTGGCTTGTTTGACACATTCTCTTCAGTGAGTTGGGATTTCTATCTAAGAGTCCAAGTTAAGAACCAAGTGCAGGTTGAATTATGATCAGTTTCATCAATTTATAATTTATATGAAAACAAATGAACGGACTGGAAATGTTTGGTTATTCTTCAAACCTGGCTTCTTTGCATAATTTTGTTTGAGAAATGGTGGTACTAGCTCCATGATTAACTTAAAGTTGGTTTGTGTATAGTCTTGACCGAAGGCACATTGCTATTTAAGGCAATTTATCAGACTTGGTATCCAAAAAAGAAAACACCATGTCTCAAGTGGAAAAAATCTGAGAACAGAGTATCCAGATAAATGACTTTCTAAAATTCGGTTCTTGCATTTGAGGCGTATTAATCTTTGGTAGCCTGAGCACATGTGAATTCTAAGGTTATGTTTGTTTTTGGAATATGAATATTAATTTCAAGTGTCTTGTTTATTTTATTAGTCTAGGGATTATAAAATGGCTCTCGGATTATAATTATCGCAAACAAACGTATCATTTATATGCCACCACCAAAACTCTCTGCATATGCATTTGCCGACTCCTTCCAGGAAAATGATACGAACGGGTTCAACGTTAAATTCGTTCATCTTGGGACCTTTGGTTTAAGAGGATTGCATACCTTCAATGGTCATTTTTGCGAAGCCTCATGGGTCCCAAAAGTACCAACCAAGGAGTTAATATTACTACAAGCAAAAAACTCTCAACAAAAAAAGTAATTTACAAAATGACGTGTTAAAATATAATTTGTTGATAATTCACTATGCATGGGTGGAGTCAATGGTTATGTCTCATAATAAAAGTTCTTATTACTATTTTGGGTAGTCCTATGTTAAATGTACATTTTCCTTTAATAACCAAATTTTTACACATATTTTCCTATTATAACCGTAGCATTAAACATCTCATACTTTTCTTATTCTAATTCTCTCTCCATATTTAATGACATTATTAGGGACAATTTTGTCATTTTATTTTATTTTGTATCTACTTTCAGTATTTATTCTTTAGTCACCAAAGCACTATTGCCAAGGATCATGTGTTGATGGTTAAAACTTAAATGAACCGTGGGAAAAAGATAAAGAAAATCTAATCAATTATTCTATACCATAAAAATATCAAGTTGATAGTTTCCAAACAGAGATGTTCACAAGTACATGTTATTATAGGCCAAAGGGTCACTTAACATGGAGACAAATGTTTCAGCTGGTTCCACTGTTTCTCAAGATAATTATTTTCAGTATCCATAAAATTATAACACGGCGATGAAACAACATAAACACTCGAGACATACAGAGTTTGCTATGGTCTATAGAGGCATTAAATTCCACTAAATCAACAATAGTCTCCCTGATCTCTGGATTATATAAGCATGCAATATTCTTCATTCGTTTACAGTAACAGAGCTTACACATTCTACATGACAGCAGTTTGCTCTCTTGTATCCTTTGATCATCATCTACTCCTCTGACCGCATTCTTTCTAGGTGAAGATTTTTCTGTCAATAGTACAAGTCTTCAAGCAATCCCCCCTTGCTAAGTTGCCCTCCGACCACTGATTCCATCCAAATAAACCATTGTATGACAAACATACACATAATGCACATATCCTATTACATAACCAATGAAATATCATGAAATCAAGTCACAAGTCTTCAAATGTTAAAATCTCAGAAAAACAACAGTCTGTATCCAATCTTCAGTTTTTTTTAGCCGAGATTTTCTGCTCTTGGGCATTAAATGCCACGCATATCTTGTTCCAGCACCGGATTACTATAAGTGTGGGTATCCAAACCCAAAAAGAGTTTGCAAATATGTAGTATGCATAATAATAGAAAGAGTTTGTAGCGAAGTTATCCCCATCCAAGCAAGAAGTTATGTAATATACAGCAGTTCCATAGAGCTGTCCAATAGAGATGGCAATCTGAAGTATGTGGCTATATGACTTTCTTGTCGCAATAGCATACCTACCAAGAGTTAAAAATCTTGTTTTAGTAAGATTAGAAGTGGCGTACATCAGGATTTTATTCACAGAAACTAATTATAGGTTAATAAATTCAGTATGAACCACTCTATTGGACTATTGAAAATGTTAGGCCTATCTAGGAAAGTCAATCCTTAATGCATTTGCAGTTAATTGTTTACTCTGACCTCCAGTTTTCACTCTTTAAAAACTTGCGTTTAGTTAATTATTTAATCTTTTAAGAAAGCAACCTCTTACTTCTAAGATGGAAAGGGGGCTTCCACCAATATGACACTAGTCATGCCCATCCTCTTTGGCCTAAAAAATACAGATTTACTATTCTATTCTGTCTTTTTTGTAAAGCATGAGTCTATCCTTTTACATATCTATTTATAAAAAGAGACAATGCATTCTAGTTCCAGAAAACACATGAAAGCATCTTTGAATGTATATACATACGCTGCTAGAAGGCAAGCTGGACCCTCCAAAACAACAGTTAGTCCTTCAACAGCAACTACTGCAGCATCCCTTGCTGCATATCTCGAATCACCTTTGCTGTATTCTTTCCCTGCCAATTTTCAATCAGAAGCCCTATACATAATGGGGACCCAATTACTATATTGGCTGTGGTAAGAGATGAAAAGCAATAGCAAACTTACAAACTTCTGCAAGGTATTGGGGACTCTTCTCCTGGTAAAATTTGGGAGAAAAAACAAAATAACCCTCAAGGATCATGTGGGTCAGACCCGTGAAAACCCACCAGCACATGACCACTCTATCGAGCTTTGATATTTTAGCAACTCTCCCTTGTATAAGAAAAACATCAAAAAATGAGTTGAAACTCCAACAATGTTTTTTAGTTGTGTAAGGGTCACCACCATACAAGAAGATGTAACCAGAATTAATAAATCATTGTTCAAACATGACAATAACACTAAGGGCCATTTTCAAGCCTTCAAAGTTACAATAAATATCACAGTGGATACGTTCAGAAGGCTAAAAAATGGGAATGAAAATGGGTGTGCCATTGTGTGTGAGAGAGAGAGAGTGAGAGTGAGAGTGCGTGTTCGTGTGTGTTTGTGTGTGTGACAGAGAGAGGTTCTACATACAAGGACATTGAACCAACAGATGATAAGTCACTAGACCCATTATTTTATTTTATTATTTTTGTTTTTTAGTTAAGACCAGACCCCATAAATTTGTTTATATATTTTTGATAAGTAAGACCAGGCCCCATAAATTTGTTTATGCAATTACCAACATATTCAGCTCATCTTAACTTAAGTGCCTAGTTACATTATTACCACAAAACATCAACCTTCAAGCACAAACTTCAATATACACAAACACGGTATATGAGAATGCACACTTTAGTCGGCGGACCTATTACGCTATATGTCTCGTCAATCACAGCCATGTTGGTAGCATAAAGTTGAACATACAACAGTCCCCAAGAAACCAACTCATGAGGATTCCAGTTCTCCACTGAAGCAACAAAGCCACTATAGTCAATTCGAATAATAATTACTTGGCATGGATAAAACTACAGGCACCACAAGAAATCTCGGAAAAATAGTACGAATACAACTTTTTTCTATACAATTATACGGAAAAGTGTTACATCTGTTGAATCAAAACAAGTTTAAACATATGCAAAATTTACCCTATGTCGCATAGGAAAAAAGTTGCATCCATACTATTTTTCTGGGATTTATTCTTGTGCCCCTATCTTTTTTGTTATTGGCATTGCCTCATGAGCCAGTGACATTGCACTAACATGGTTAGACCTATGCCAAGGAGATTACAGTCCCTTCTTACAAATGTACTATTATACCAAAAGATAGATACTTTAGGAAGTTCTAATAGTTTGATGCCTCTATTAACTTTGTGGAACCTAACCCCAGGAGAAGGATATGGATCTCAATCTTGACCTAGTAAGAGGGGGCCTTGTTCTCCTTGACACAGACTAAGGCACAACAGTGTTAGATGTCCGTACTGCAGTTGCACAATTATAACATGACATGCCTCCCCTTAACTTACGCACACAACTATGAGTAACTATGAAAACACACTTTTATTGGCTTGCCAAGATCAATTCTTCTAAGTTGAACATGATAAAAACATGTCAAATTAAAAAGATTGTCATAGTACTGCAGACTCGAGTCCCAAAACAATCTCCTAGTCACACAAGTAAAGTATAAGTCCATTTTTGTTTCTCTTTTAAACTCATTTGATGGAAAAGCTACTAGTGGCAAAGTGATTAGTTTCACTTACAAAATAAGAGAGAATATACTATTAGATCTTTGTCTGATGGGGTTATCCCTTGATACGTAATTGAACAAGTCTTACTTAGGATAGTAAATTCCAGTGCTCACATAAACCTTGACAATAGCAAGAGCTGAACCTTTAACATCTCTGAAGGGGAAATTATACCAAACTATCAAACCCTGAACTTCCTCCGCAAGAAATTGGTTATTTACCATGGTATTTGTAAGTATTAATCAAAATCCAAGCTATAGGATTTAGTTTCAATCATGGGTTAAGTCAAGTTTAATGACCTAAGCATTAATCTAATTACAAAAGTATAGTGTTTAATCAATCAATGGAAATTATTAGTTAAACCTTCTATTCCATGAAATTTCACAATGTTAAGGATGACGTACTTAAAAAGAATGCCTTCAACATAAAAAAGCATAAGTAATATACTTATTATGTTAATTATAGATATCTTCACCAAATCTATAAAATGTGTGGCTCTAACATCAAGATTTATATCTAAAGTGCAAACTCTCTACTAGTCAAATCTACACACTATCTCCAACTGCCTTTCACCAGTGATAAGACTATCTTTTTATAAGTTCTTATCACTAAACAAACTTTATACCATAATTTACTGACCAGGGAGATAGTTGACTAAAAACAGTTCAGTTGCTGGTCAGCCTAGATTATTTTCCTGTTTCTAGTAAAAGTGGAAAACTGTACATATATTATATTATATATATATATATATATATATAAATATATATATATATATATATATATATTTAATTTTAAAAGTAAAAATGTACATACATATTGAAAATCAGATTTAGAGTATAACATGTTTAGGTTGCCTATGAAAGAGCTTTTTACAAGTATTTATGCAATGCAATTACCAGAGAGAATCCATATCAAGGAGACAACAAGCAGCGAAGACCCGCCATAAACTCCGAGAATGGTTGACATTGAGAGGATACCAGGCACAAAACCTGGAAGATTCAGCTCTCTCGGAACATAAGGATGGCCACTTCCTTGAGATGTCTGAGCTCCCACCATTTTCCACAGCCTACCTTTAGAATAACACCAAGTCGGTCGATTTTTGGACAAGTTTCCTGCAATCAATTTCAGGAAGAATAGAAGACAGTAAGACCAATCTGCTTCGTGTACTACGCAGCGACTAGTGTGGTGCCATTGGCAGTCTTATAGATGCTATAGACACTCCACGGACCTTTTACATCTATTTAAAAAGAAGAATACCTACCTAAATTCCACATGAAAAATAATATTATTGAATATGTAAAAGATAACATTCTAATTCAAGTAAATTTTGAACTTTTAGTAAAAGATTTGTATAAAAGCAGCAAGAATAACCACAAACTCTGCACTTGAATCTGATTCGAAGGTTATGACCTATGCTCCTCCTTAAACAGATAATGCACTTAAAGCTCTTTCAGACACACACATTACTGAGCAAAAAATACATGTAGGTTGAAACAATTAAGGGAAGTATCAAATTTTAAAAAATGAAAAAGATGTTCCATTCCAACTATCAATCAACAAATTCTGTAAACAATGATTGTGAAAACTGAGTTCAGACCCTACACAACCACTGCAAACCTTGTGAGATTAAATTCAACCCATTGCAGAAATTTAACAATACAAACGCCCAAAAAGTCAAGCGAAAAAAAATAAAAGAAAAAAGAAATCTGAGTTTGATAAGTAATAGTATTCTCAGATCTTAGCATAATCCTTTATCATAACTTATAGGAAAATGTTAAGCCCATTTGGTTATAATTCCAAGTATAAGAATACTACAACTGTGAGTGCAAGTAAATCAACAATAGATTGAAGCATATAACTTATGAAGCACCTCTTTTGAGCAGTTGATTTTGTGGCTCCAAACAGAATGGATTCAGACGCTACCTGAGAGACTGAACTTGGGCAGTTGGGACGGAGAAAGAAATAAAAAAGTCGGAGAATTTATCGTCATTTTTTTAATTACAGATAAAACTTTTACGACCTGAGTTTTAAAATAGACAAAAAAAAAAAGAAATAAAAAATTTAAGTGTTTTTTTTAATTCTTATATTTTTGAGTAAAAAAAATAAATGGATAAAAAATTTGGTCATTTTTTTTTCCAAAGTTTTTTGTTTAAAATTGGCTTGATTTAGAACGAAAAAAATTTGAAATAAGTAATATTTTTATAATTATCATATTATTTTTAACTTTTAATATAATAAATTTTAAATTACAATTTATGTCCTCAATTTAAAATATTTTATTTATTTCTATTAAAAATTCAGAAACAATACAAATAAAAATTTCAAATTTTCTATTTTATTTTTTTCTGTTCAAAACTCAGAAAAAGAGTGTTAACGAAACAGTTGATCATTTTTCTTGCAAGTTTTGATTTAGGCGAAAAACTAAATAATACAGTGTATAGGTCAAAATATAAATATATAAAATTATAAATTATTCGTGTTCAATTAGACTTATTTATTTATTTATTTATTTGACACACAATTGTGTGGGTAAATAAAAAAATAATTTAGTGTGAAAGAATAATTATGAGTAATGGATAATGAATTAAAACAAAGAGTCTAAAAAATGAGTGCCTCTCTATTTGCTCTTTTTAAAATTTATTCATATTTAATTTATTTATATTTTTGATCGAGCTCAAATGGAATTTTTAATCGATGTCAAACTGTTTGTTCATTTTAATGTCCAATTGTATGCATAGAGTTTTTCTATTTTTACACATGAAATTACACGTGGCATTTACTCCCGGACCTCCGACGCTTGTTGTGCAGAGGATGATGGCCCAACTTCACTTGGCATGCAGCTGTCCTGCGCCGGGTTAACTTACGCCCACTCCCATTTCTCTCTCTAATTAAAATCCATGAATCAAGCTCTAAGTCTGAGATTAGGGTTTCAGAATTTCCTAAATCTTACAAGGTATATGTAAACATTTTTACTTCTTTGCATTAATCTTACCCCAGGGTGAAACCTTGTTGATTTTCCTTACTTTAAAAACACTAACTTTCCTCTAAAACGAACGGAATTATGTAGTAGTAGCAGTACTTCCGTTAAACCAGCTAAAGCTTGAAAGATGATATTTGTAGTTTTGCAGTGGTCCGAAGGAATTTGAAAGTTGGGACTTCAACTTTTGAGAAACCTAGAACAATTGGGTCTTTGAAACTTCGCTCAGTTTCATCCGCCTCATCTGTAAAACTTAGCAAAGTTATGGGCATTGACGGTGAAGCTGATACAAGTATTGCCAAGGTAATTAATTGTTATTCATACAGGGTATTATTAATATGTTTAAGCTCGTTTTTTTAGCTGATTGTTGATATTGGAATTTGCTGGGCTTGCAGGAAACTGATGTAAACTGTACAGCACTTGAAATTAAGAATGTTGAGAATGATCCAGATAGCATCCAGAGAATGACGGTTCAAGAATTGAGAAAAAAATTGAGGTTTGTGTGTGTGTGTGTGTGTGTGTGTGTATATATATATATATATATATATATGTTTATTTATGTTCTGTGTGAGGGGGCAGGAGGGAATATGGGAAGCTAGGGGAATGGTATGTAGCGAATGTGCTAACTTTGCTATGGGATAAATTGAAGGAGAGTGGTCTTACCACTACTAGGCTATCACCTTTGACATGTTTGCCCAATGTTAAACAACAATCTATGTATATCAAACTAAGCATTTAATCATTTGAATCTCAACATTGGGCAAACATATAATGTAATGATTGTGGAAGAAATTAATGTGCCTATGGGTCAAAATAATTTAACATGAAACGTTGAATGTTGTTTTTTTTCTCCTGTTCTATTTTAAACACTGTGAAAGCCTTGTTACTCAGACTATAGTTTTCTGGCGTTAAAATTACTTCTATATTGTAACAAAAAAAATTGTTTGGGAGGGTGTATTTGCCTATTTGGGGTTCATCAGACAAGCTGAACTTGCTACAGGGTCAATAAAGGCACAGAGAATAAGTAAAGAAACACCTTAAAGAATGTATAATTTGTAAGAGGGAGCAGAAAATAGACTTGAAGGGTTTGAACCCGAAGATTACGTCACATAATTAGATTTTGGAATAACTTGATAAATATGGCTATCCTATTCTATTATGCAGCATTTATACTAACAATATTACTCCCGTTGCCCTAGTAAAGGAAAAAGTCGAAAACTCTCTGACTTAAGTTCAGACACAACAATAGAAGAAAAACACACGATAGCACAATCTAATAGGCTATAATTTAAATACTCCTAGGCGTCTTAGGTGCCACTGCATCATTTTCTGTTGGCTGTGCCTTTGCAATATTCTATTCAAGAATAAATGTCTGTATTGCCAGTGTTCTAATATTCTGTTGAGTTTTGCAAAGTTGCAAATATGGGGTATTATGTTGCATAAAGATATGCTATAGTGACTTGGATCCATATGCTTGGATGGTCTATCTGACAGCTATCTGTGTGCCTATACAAAACTTTATGAAATCAGACTCGTTCAACCCCCTCAAATTATAGCAATGTGTATCTTTTCTAAAATGTATTATTTACACATGTTTGTTAAGTTGAATTTATATACCTCGTGAGTCTGGGCCCCCACATTTATTATCGACACTTTTTGTTATATTAAAAGAGGGTATCTGTCACACATTGATTCTTGAATTTCTTTCTGAATAGCCTGTCAAAGTTGTTTTCATGTATAGGGGCACAGAATTATAGTTTGTACTTTGCAGTAGTACGTCTTATGGTTTGACGTGCTTTACTGAGGTTTTTGAATTGTAGGAGTCTTGGTGTCCCAGCCAAAGGTTGCAAACGTGATCTTGTGGATGCATTGAAGGATTCTCTGCACAGCAATTCCAGCGGTATTCAAATTTAAAGCAAAAATAAACCCATGCTCTATACATATCATATAAATAACTTTGAGTTGCTTGGTAAGATGGGTGGAGCTTTTATTTTTAAAAAAAGTTTTGATAAGGAGGACCTTGATATTCCTTCATCTTCTTGGCCAGCAGTAGAGAATAAAAATAAGTGTTATTTGCAATATTTATCGTACTTAATTTTTGTGAGTGCAGGTAAAGAGTCTCTGGTGGTAGAAGATTGTGGATCCCCTGAAATCAAACCAATTTGTTCCAGGAATAATCCAAAAAGGAAGGTTGAAAGTTTGTCTGCTGAGGTCCATGCTGAGAATATAAGCACTGTTTCAAAGGTTTCTGCTGTTAAACGGACTAAGAAAGGAGTAAAACAGGCCCGAGCTGAGGAAACCATTGTTGACGTTAAAACCAAGCTACTTGCAACAAAGCCAGAGCTGAGAACCAACGAAGTGACAGGTGCTTCTATACCCTTTCTCTTAGGAAGTGAACTTGCTTCTCCCATCCTCCTAATGCCAAGTAAAACTGATGGTTCTATCATGTTTAATGTTTACAGCTAAGAAATCCTCCCGCACAAAGAGAAAAGTTCCAACAGATATTAATTCTGGAGCTTATGTAGTTTCTAAGATGGTTGATCTTCCTGAGATTCAATATGAGCCTTGGACTATTCTTACGCACAAGAAGCCGCAAAAAGGGTGGGTACCTTACAATCCTCGCACTATGAGGCCTCCTCCTCTTACTGCTGATACGAAGCATGTTAAATTAATGTCTTGGAATGTCAATGGGTTAAGAGCTTTGCTGAAGTTGGAAGGATTTTCTGCAGTGCAACTTGCACAAAGAGAAGATTTTGATGTCCTGTGCTTGCAAGAAACTAAACTACAGGCAAGCTTTTCCTAATCCCGTTGTCTGGATCAAGGCTCAATTTGTTATTAGTTTCTTTGATTGGGATATTATGTTATCAAGCAACATTTTTCACTTGAAAAGACTTCAGAAAGATGTAGTGTTATTCTCTTGCTGAACTCAAGCGAGGACATTTTTGGGGATGCTAAAAATAATTGTGTACGTGGTGTGTCTGTTACTGATAATAATTGAAGATGAGCAAATTTCTGTAGCAGCCTCTATACAGTTTGAATCTTCATTTATTAAGAAATTGTATTAGCATGTGGATAGTGAATACTTCTTGCTTAAGCATTCATGAGCACTAAATGTTACCCCATTGAATTAATTACCTTTCTAGTCTTTTTAATGTAAATCCTTTTATTATATCACATTCTAGTCATGAGAACCGCAAATGGTGTTTAAATATGATAAATCTGAAAATTCCTTGGACATTATTCTAGTTGCTTCAAAGTATCTGTTGATACTGAGCCGAACATGCTCTTGGAGAAATTTCATGTGTGATATATATACTAGTTAGTAGTTATGGAACTTTGCAAACTGTTCTACCGTATATTATAGCAAATTAGTCCATTTAAATAACTTGCAATCGTACCTTTTTTTTCTTTCTTTCCTGCTATACTGAAATTATACTTAATACTTCAACACTTTTATATTCCTAGAGTACCGGGACAGCGGGATGTACTTTGAAGGTGGAATATATATTTTCCATTTTGTCAAATTTTTATATCTTAATATTCATAATGTTTACACTAGCAGTAGGTTAGTTGTCACCTGTAATAAAGAAAAGAACATTATATAATAGAGATGTATAGCTTATAAACTTACTAATCTAAGTTAATTTTAAAAGACTTGATAATAAAGTATCAATGAATTTTACCGTCTAGTTAATATCTATACTGCAAATGACAGCATTTTGGGTTTTCATATTATATTGTTGCCAATATAAGGTCTGCCATGCATAAATTTCTTTCTAAGTAATGAGATTTTATCTTTCTAAAAGCAGGAGAAAGATATTGAGGCAATCAAATGCTCTCTTCTAGAAGGATATGAAGATAGCTTTTGGACATGTAGCGTCTCTAAGCTTGGGTATTCTGGTACTGCAATTATTTCAAGGGTATGACTTTCCTCCGATAAACTTCGATATTTTCTTTTATGCTATGTTGAGTCACTTGTTATCGTCACAAACCAATATGTGCCTTCCTTGGTCAAAAGATACTTGCCAAACTATGAGTCTTGTTAATCGGCTGTTTCTTGTACTAAGTAATGGAGGAAAATGTGGAGTTTTGGCGAGGGAGAGTGTTTGTTGAATCAAATTCCAATACTTCATTTGTCTTAGCACACTTTGAGCTTTTTATGAATGGTGAAACTATGATACTGAAGAATAGAAATTGGTCTGAAGGCTATTAAGGCTTCAGATCTGTCCTTGTTTAATGCAAACTTTTGTGAAACCTACATATTTGTATAATTCAGTTCTGCTTTATTTTCCTCGGCATTACTATAGAATGCAATGCATATCTTATCTCTTATCAGTACAACCTTCTCTGGAGGCTACGGTGGCAATTTTTGTATCCTTGGTAGTCATACTTTTCTTGTTTGCAGTCTTTATATGCAGTTAACAGATCCTTACAATCTAATATAACAATTTCACCTGAAGAAATATTTACTGTATTTGTATTCACTAAATCTTAGTAAAATAATACAATGTGCTTACCTAATGGAACCACCATAGCGGGGTTCAGAATTTGTGATTGAAATTAAAAATTACAAAGGCAAGCATATATCTTACCCTAGATATAACATTTAATTTCCTACTCCAATGCCATTCAAGAGCTAAATTTTCAGTTTCATGTCAGAGAAATTACATCTGATCTTTTGTCGTTTGCAGTCTTCATCTTTTAAGGTTCCTGGCCTTGTTATTTGAGCTGTCAGTATAACATTGCTTAAGAAATTAGGTGATATCTGTTTATACTTGACTGACAATTTTGACTTGCCTGACAGATAAAACCACTTTCAGTCAGATATGGCCTTGGCATATCAGATCATGATAGTGAAGGACGTCTTGTGACAGTAGAATTTGATACCTTCTATTTAATAAGTGGATATGTTCCTAATTCTGGAGATGGTCTTAGAAGATTGGTAAGTGACTCCACACTCTTAATCTATCATTGCATGATTCTCTTCTTCGAATTAAAAGAAAATATAATCCTTTTTTCTTTTTTTTAATCTGACTAATTTCTAAGAAGTAATTTTCCTGGACTAATGGGTCTGTCTCTGAATCTAGTCATACAGAGTTTCAGAGTGGGATCCTTCTCTTAGCAGTTACATGAAAGTAAGTCACTTTAATTAGTCTTTCCTTCTTTCATAATAAAATTTTCACATCATTGCATGCATCCACGTGCATCACTTTTACCCCATCTTTTCCACATTTTTTAAAAATTTTCATTTTTTGAAATTTTGTTTTGAAGATATCTCTTCTTCTTTTCATTGTGCTGTAGTTATATAACGGAGTTATAATTTATACTAGCCTTATTGGGCTATGTACTCATAATTTATCCGGAGTCACTGAGATTTGTACTCATAATTTATATTGGCCTTATTTCCCGTTTGAGAAGTTATAATTTGAGTGTATGTTGGTGTGTTTCACATTAAAGCCAGGAGTAAAATATCTTATCAATTTTTTTTTAAAAATAAATAAAATCCGGGAGTAAAAGAATAAGAATTATTTATTTAATTCTTTTTTCTTATTTGTTGAGATTCATTTTTGACCTATCCAAACTAGTTTGGGGTAGAAAAAGCATTAAGTTGCACCCCTGTTATCATGATCTAATGTGTTGGCTGCTCGTGCCTAGTACAGGAGCTAGAAAAGTCAAAGCCTGTCGTTTTAACTGGAGATCTGAACTGTGCCCATGAAGAAATCGATATATTTAATCCCGCGGTAAGTTAAATAGTTTTAACACTGTCAACTTTCTTTTTCAAGTTATAGTATGTATATCCTGATGAAGAGATATACATATAAAACGCCAACTAAATAACAATTATAATATTTTTTATTCTTCTATGCTTATGAAATTATTAGTTTTAATGGGAATGATTGAATTAGTTCATTTCCTAAAAGGACAAAATGTCAGATCCATAGTTAGTTGCTAACTGGTATGCATCCTATTTGGTATTGTGTTTCTTTCACCTATTTTCTTAAGGTTGAAGTGATGATGTCATATTGATTTGCGATCCAACCCCTCCCCCCCCCAAAAAAAAACATATATATATAGAGAGAGAAATAATACTCCCTTCGTTCCAAAACATAAGATTATTATTGACTTTTTGAAGTCGGCTTGAAACATTTTCAAACTCAAAATTGACATGAATTTCTTTAACTTTAGTCAATTTTATAAACTATCTAAAATGTACTACATATTGTAATATTTCTTGTTTCATATTTTTTGCTAAATTTTCTCAATTTTTATTTTGAAAATGTTTCAAGTTGACTTTCAAAAGTCAATACTGATCTTATAATTTGGAACGGAGGTAGTATTAAAAGCTCACATTTCTCTTAAAGCAACCTTGAATGTTAACATGATTCTGCATGGTTTTTCTAATATCTAAAGCTTTCTTCCCACCCCAACCTTGAATTTTCTCAATGCGTATGACTTCACTCCTTATCTGAATAGCCGGATAGGTACTGGCTATGGACTTATCTTAAAGGGGGTAAGTACCATTGGGGAATCTCGTGGTGCACTTGTGTTGGTGGGGAAGGTCAAATCTTGCAAGCTGAAATTTTAACCTCTGGAATCCAAAATCAGCTAGTTTTCAAAATTAAAAAAGGTTCGAATGAATTGGTTTCAGCTAGGAAACTTTCATATGGTTGGTACACCAAAAACCAGCCATTGACCTCCATTGTACACGGCCACTAATATCCAGGATCCTTCTTAATAAAAAGTCGAACAGAATATTATAACTATAATTTTTTTTATGGAAATTTGTTCAACTGTTTCATTGTGCATTTTGTTGATGCTTGTTCTAATTGTTTCATTATTTGTGTAGGGAAATAAAAGAAGTGCTGGTTTTACAGATGAAGAAAGACAATCATTTGAGAAAAACTTCTTAAATATGGGTTTTGTGGACACGTTTAGGAAGCAGCACCCTGGCATTGTTGGCTATACTTACTGGGGTTACAGGCATAACGGGCGCAAGACAAATAAAGGTATTTCTTAGTCTTTATTTCCTTTATATCATATTTTTCCTTTCTATCATTTGAATTTCTGAATTATAAAATTATGTTAGGGGTAAGTTAAACTTTTATTGTTCCTAATTAATCCCTATTTCCCAATTACTTGCCTCGTTTAATATTTGACGCAGTTTGAGGAAATTAAAAAAATGGTGTAATAGTTTTGTTAAGTTCCAATTACCTTGCTTGAAGGACCCTACTCCAGTTGGTAAACAAAGGGCAACTTGGTAGTGTTCACATAAGTAAGAAACTACGGGTGACATAATTTTGGGACAGTCAAAAAAGGAAAGGGGATATGTACTTTGGGACAGAGGTAATAATTAATACAAGAGTTGATATGTTGTACCTCTTCTCACCTTATTTATTGTCTTCTGCAGAATTATTTGTTATTGACGGTGTAGAGTCTTAATCATTGCATCATTATTTGCAATCCTATTGCTTTCGTAGTGTGCACATGCACATAGCTCAAAAATGGATTCGTTGTTTTTATACCAAGTTGACTACATAGTTGAGTGTACTAATCCTGTGTTGGGAGGATATATACATGTATATATACACGCATGCACGCATACATATACATATATATTACACTTGCACACATTTTAGATTGGTAATTTTGGCCCAAGTATGGGGATTGAAACTAGCAACCTTGACCTTGAGTTTATTCTTCAAGCCCTCTGCCATTTCTCCCATTCTTGGTTGAAAGAAAAAGGATATTGTAAACATGTTTCTCCTTATATTTTTTCTTGTCGCTACTCTTTTTGGCACGTGCTTTTGAATATTCAGAGTTATACTTGATTAGTGAACGAACATAGTGGAAAAAGAGAAGTTTCCTCTTGGGTAAAAAACTAAAATAGACATTGATTTTCTTCCCTCTTTCCTTGTGTTCTAATATTGTTCAAAATTTTCTTTCAAGCTAAGTAGACAACACGCTATGATTTTTTATGACTTTTTGTCTGACTTGGTGGGATGTTATGTTAGGAAACTGAGCTGATCGATGAACTTGTGAGTTGTAGTAACATAACTATGAAAAGTCATATAAATTTATTTTCGTCTTTTATGTCATACTTCAGAATGTTTTAGTTATATATAAAAGAATTTATCATTTATAATAGTTGCTGCAGCGAAAAATTGAAGTGGCTGCACATCTTATAATAGTATGGATAGTCATGTCATGTAAATCAAAGTACATAGACCAGAAACTGAATTTCCTGAGCCACAGTTAAGAGTTTATGACCTTTATAATTGATGCAGTTGTATTATCTAATTATATATCTTAGTATATCAGCACCATTTCCGTACAAGACCTGGATGTACCTTTTTTCTATTCATGTACTTTATATTGTCTTGAATGTGAAACAGGATGGCGGCTAGACTACTTCCTCGTCTCTGAGTCCATTGCAGATGAAGTTTATGACTCGTACATACTCCCAGATATTGGTGGTAGTGATCATAGCCCTGTAGGTCTCATTCTTAAGCTGTAGGTTCATCAGCATTGCTCCTGGGTGGTTGATTAATGTTTGTTTCGGTTTGATGGCACAAAGACCTATCATTAGGAAGAATTGGTTTGGGAGTCGTAACGAGCAGGATTTTGACTATGTTTTTCGCCTCAATTTTGCTGATGGAAGTGCAGGACTCCCACTTCTTTTTGTTAAAGATCAACTCCAGCATAGTATAGAATCTGAACATAATTCTGGAATTTGGTTCTTTATTATTTTGAAAGAATATTGGCATAGTTAGATGATATGGCTATGGACCATAGACTGGGATCTAATGGCGCTAATGCATGCAATCACCTCTTGATTATTATGATAAGCTTTCTGTTCTGACTTGAGAAATTTATTTATGTTGGACCTTGGAAACAGTATTTTTTAAACTAATTCATTTATTTAATTTTTATAATTTCGTATATTTAGAGGCATTAGCAAGAATAACATTTGGTTGTCTTCAACTGATGGCCTAATGCCTTTGGCTTTGGTGCATGTAGTCTTCCTCTACTTTGCTTTCTTCTTCATGTAATATAAAAATTAAATTTTAATAAAATAAAAAATTGTCTACGCGCGAAATCCTATAGAATAGAAGAATATAAAAAAATTACAAGACAATATATTGGAGAAAAAAAAAAGGCCCTAATTCCTATCTGACGTGGAGATACCCAATTGGATAGGACGCATCGGTACTAGAGACAGAGTCCCACACGCGAACTGAGTAACTAAACTAAAGAGACTCAAAATCTTAAGCAAAATAGTGAGATTCCGCCATGGCAGCTCGCAAGAGAGCTTCAGCAGACAGCACTGCAAAATCTACATCTGCAACCGAAACACATAATCACAAATCCCAAGATGCAGCCACCACCAAGAATGTACCTTCCTCCTCAGCCGCTCCTCCGGTCGTTTCTCCGGCTAAAGCAGGCCAGATACTGAAAGTGTCTTTCATATTCTTCATTCCTTACGATTACCTGATTTTCTACCACTATGGCACAAGTATTGAAGCAGAGCTTAAGAGATCGATCCTCATCAATGCCCTCCTCAGCTTCACCGGCTTCTTTCTAACTCTAGCTTTGATCCCCGTCGCTTCTCGATATGTTCTTAGGCGTAATATGTTTGGTTACGATATCAATAAGAAAGGCACTCCACAAGGTTCCGTAAAAGTGTGAGTTTTTCTTGCCTCTACTGTGAATACTTTTGAATTTTTGTTGGTATTTTGAATCAGATTCGAATATGACCTGGCATGTCTCAGTTGTACTTTTTAGCTCCATTTTTTAAATAATGAAAATGTAGTATCTGAAGCTGACTTCCCCTTGAAATTCATGATGTTGAGTTGTTTATACTCTTAAGCTGCAATTGTGTTGGAAAAACTCGCTGGTGAATAATTGGATTCACGAATTTGCCAATTGGCATGTACTGGAATTTGCTAGTCTTAGTCATTCAATAAAATATTGAGAAGTGTTATATCTTTTGATCGATAAAACTATTTAGTCCATCTTCTAATATCACGAGCAATGTTCCAGGCCACTAATTTTTCCCTTATACAAAGATAGATATGGCAGCTTATGATCCTCCGAATGTTCCCAATTTAAGGTTTATAAGCAAGAATTACAATCAAACAAACATGCTTCTGGTGGCACTGAAATTGAGAGAATAGGCATTTATAATATTTTTCTTTCAAAAATAATTGGTTATTGACAAGATCTTGTTTTACAGGCCTGAGTCCCTGGGGATTGTTGTTGGGGTTATTTTCTTGGTCTTGGCTATCTTATTTCAGTATTTTAACTTCACATCAGATTCAAATGTAAGTACCTTATGATTCAGAAGTGGATGCTTATGATTTTCTTTATTCTTCTTCCCTTTTTGCTAATTTGGTTAATATTGCATTTAGGTGAAAATATCAATGTATTGTTTCTAGTATGTGTGTGTGTGTGTATATATATATATATATGTGTGTGTGTGTGTGTGTGTGTGTGTGTTCAGTAGGTGTAAGATGTTTATTATCGTGGATAAATCATTATAAAGTAGAGGTAGTTTAAATAAAATGCTACCTATAGTGTGAGAATGATGGTCTATGAAATTCTTTTAACCTGTTGTGTAATTGTGAATTATGATGAATGTGTTGTTTCCTTCTAAGTTTTGATAAAAATATCTAGTAACATTCAGTGAAGATATCATTACCCAACTGAAAAAGAAAACAAAACTAATAAATAGCATAGTAGAAAAGGACATAATTTATAGCAAGTTTGATTGCTGACATCAAAAGAGGAAAGGATGAGATGCCAGCTAGTACAGTCTGAAGTAAAAGGTCGAACAACGCTTTCAGGTGCCTTGCAATCTTTTCTTTATTCCCCTAAGAAGCTTCTTCTTTTTTTTTTTTTTGCAATCATATCTTGTATTGGATCAGTTCTTTCAAACAAGGAGAATCAATACGTAGAAATTGGTAACTGACTTATTTATCCTTTACTAACTTGCTGACATGGACACTTTGCTATTGCTTACCTAACGTCGAAATGTTTTCACATGTTCCTTGACAAATGATTCTTGAGTGATGCTATTTTCGGGGTTAGACTTTTATTTGGGCATTTCGCACAACATTCTATTGATTAAGAGAATGATGAAGCAAACTTCAACTAAAGCATGCTGAGATAGTACAAAGAGGATAGAAATTGAATGGTATTGTGTTGACAAGCAAAAGGAAGCCAAGCTGGAACGAAGAAACTCCAAGAATGTCGTCATTGAGTTAGGCTGAGAAGTGAGGTAGAAACTTTGTGTTCTACCATTGAATCTCATTGGTGGAATCGAATTCATGGAGAACATGTTTGTGGCTGTGGTGGTAATAGAGCTCCCTTGTGGACTTCGATCACTACAAATATTCTTTAGTCTCGACAAATATTTCTCTCTGTCTCTCTCTGTGAATAAATGACCATGTGTAGTTTTAGCTTTTAGTTTAACCTCCCCCGCCCCTCCCTCATTTTGTATGCAGCATATACCAAGTCAATAAAATGGCATCTCAACAAAATATGAAAGCAAAATTGTGAATTACTGGAATTCCTCAATTTGGGGTACTGATCCCTTGATCTTGAAAAGTGATGCAGTACAAAGCATTTATTGTAATTTTTGTTGTTAGGGGACTAGATAAAAAATGTAAAGTACTGGTCATTCAACCAAATTCGAAACTGATGAAACCAATTTTTGTGAAATTAATGTTACTATAATCTTTTTCTAAATATATTTAAGTTACTTATAAAAATATCATCAAGCAAATTAACATCATACTGACAGTTCCTGGATAGAAAAAGGAATTCTGAGCTTACGACAATAACTGGGAGTAATATGTTAGATAAGTTGGAGAATCTATACTCATTTTTATTATATATAGCCGCTTTAAGCTAACTGAACATAGGCCTAAATTTTTTTGAGCATCTTTCCTTTTTGTCTAGATCAAGATGGTTGTCGATTAATACCGTATTTGTTCCTTTTATATTGACATCTTCTTCAACTTCCTCCTTTTACCTTATTGATAAAAATCTGGGTTTTTTTTCCACATTGTCTTACATTTATTGGTTTTATTTATGCTGTGGCATGTTGAGTACAATGCAGCACTAGCATCCATCTGCTTCATGATTTTGCTTGGGTTTGTGTATGATGTCCTTGATATCCCTTGGAGAGTGTGAGTTTTTGCGCTGTGCTAAAAGTTGTTTTTTTCCTTTTCACTGTTTTAGATGCCTATAAATATTGGAGTTGTTACTCAACCAGTCGTATGGAATTGCAAAGCCAGGAAATTGGTGTTACCTTCAATTGCTGCTCTTCCCTTGTTGATGGCCTATGCCGGACATACAACTATTATTGTACCAAAGCCTCTTGTTTCGTATGTTGGACATGAGATTTTGGATCTAGGTAAGTGAAAGTGATTGTATTGGGATGCAAAGAGCATTAGTAATTTATATATTCCTGCATTATTTCCACGAGTACTTTTTCTTTTTAAAAAAATTAAATTAGGCATATTTGTTGACCTTTATCAATTATCAATGATTATAAACTCTTCAATCTTTTTTTGGGCAGGATGGTTATATAAATTATATATGGGGCTCTTGACCATATTTTGCACAAACTCTATCAACATTCACGCTGGTATAAATGGCCTGGAAGTTGGGCAGACGGTTGTTATTGCATCTGCTGTAAGCATCAAGTCTTGTAAGAGAATTAAAATCCGACTTTGATATGTAATATTTGTCGCTTATCCAACCAATAAAAGTGAATCTGACATAGATTGATGATTTTCAGATTCTGGTACATAATATCATACAAATTGGAGCATCTACTGACCCTGACTATAAGCAGGCTCATGCATTCTCCATTTACCTCGTTCAGCCATTACTTGCAACTTCCTTAGCCTTACTTTCTTACAACTGGTAATGATACTTTCATTCTTATAGCAAGGACTAATGAATTTTTAACTCCAAACTCATGGAATCCTTCATTTTAATTTTTTTTCTTTTTCTTTTTATGTTTTGTTCTACTCATATTGTAGGTATCCTTCTTCAGTTTTTGTGGGTGATACCTACACATACTTTGCTGGAATGACAATGGCTGTAGTTGGCATTTTGGGCCACTTTAGGTGTGTTCACTCAATGCCCCTCTCCCTTGCTGATGATCAATGATATTCAGATGTGTGTATGTAGCTAATTTTGCAATCTTGTCCTGGGCTTAAAGCTGCAACGTAGATACCTTCTTTAAATTGGTCTAGTTTTAGAAGATATAATTTACTGAAAGAAGGAAAAATTCTTCTTATGGAACCTGTTTCATCATGATTTGATGGTGATAAACTTAACAATGCCTCAACTCCCTACTACATGAAAGAATGTCTTTCTTTGAACATTGATTAGTCTGCGTATATACATCTTTATGATAAAGTATTTAAGTTAGTTCTTAATCTCTATACAGCGAAACACTCCTTATCTTCTTCCTTCCTCAAGTTTTGAACTTCCTTTTATCACTTCCTCAGGTTTGATCTCTCTCCTCCTTTCTCTATCTGTATATTTATTCCTAAAACTTCCATCTGTCATAGATTTAAGAATATTGACTTGCTACAACTTTCTGCCAGCTATCTGGATATATACCTTGTCCACGGCATCGGCTACCGAGGTAGCGTTCTAAGTTTCTTCCTTCTGGCCTGTGTTTCATGATTTCATACTCGAAAGTTTGAACTTCCCTTACTGTTGCAGGTTCGACACTCAGACAGGACTACTGACCGGAACAAGTGATGGAACCCTTGTGAACTTGTCCTTGAGACAATTTGGTAGGATGTCTGAAAAGTCCCTTTGCATCCTACTACTTATTTTCCAGGTAATCTAGCACATCTCTTCTCATTTCATCTGCAAGGAATAGAGTGAAAAAGAAAATATTGAACCCTTGTTCAGGCTTACACATGGTTCACATGTAGTATTGATTGGAGAATTTGACTTAAACAGGGGGTTGTGTTCCTTCTTTCATTCCCTATGTTGTGTTTATTGAATTTCAAACTTGTGTGTACATAAAATTCTTTTTTAAAAACGTGTAAATGTGCTTTTGGCATGTCTAGAGATCAAAAATTAATTTTCTTATGAAGTGGGGTGGATGGAGTACTCGTAATTAGAATTATATACTTTGTTACAGGCTATAGGCTGCTGTTTCTGCTTTCTGCTGAGATGGGTCCTTACTGGTTGGTACAAATAAGGAGGGACAGCTTCAGACGTGTTGTACAATTCAAATGCTCTTAGGGAGGAGTGATTTTGACACGGCATAAACAAAGGAGTAGAATACTCTCAAATCTTTTTTGAAGTATATCCGAGGGAATGTTATAAGTCTAAATCCAGGCATAATAGAAGTGCGATCTTTTCTTCTTCAGTTGGTGTATTTCTTTTATCTAATCTCATTGATTGCATCTCTTAATTTATTTATTTTTACTTCTGATGGAGAAGATGGTGGTACAAGTGTAAATAGAGGAATTAACTAAGCTTATGGCACATAAGGTGGTAGCATGAAATTTTTACCACATCTACAAAAAAAAATGTTACTAAATATGATGTTTGTGTAAAATTTCAAAGGGAAAGAAGACTAGGATGTACCTTGAGGTGAATACTTGTGCAGTTTAGTTTTGAATTTCTCTCTCTTTTTTATGGGGTAGGATTGCAACTTGGGTTGGACAACCCACGGATAATCCGAGTCAGCCCACAATTTTATGATACTATACTTGGATAAAACTTTTTTTACATCTTTAAAAATTAACCCAATCCATAGCCGGCCCAAATTTTACTTCTTTTTTTTTGGGGGGGGGGGGGGGGGGGGGGTTGGATATATATATATATATATATATATATATATATTAGGTGTATTGCCATTTATTAGTATACTTTTAACATTTCTTATATTTTCATTGAGTTTTTTATTTATTACTATTTTAAAAAAAGATGTTATAGTCTAAAAAACAAATAGTGATAATTATTTTTTTATATATTTTTTGTTTAAAAAATAAAAAAAATTCAAAACTTGTCTCATTCATTATTGCGCTCTTCCTATTTTTTTTAAAAAATACTAATCAAATTAGTCAATAAATTGTCATCTTTCAACAATCGATAATTATCAACTTTGTTTTTTGACAAACTAAATTAAATTTAACTTAAAATATATTTTAATTATCGTCCGCCCAAATTCACCCAACTTAACCCGAACCCATAAACTTTATTAGGAGCTAACGCTTGGACAAAGAAAGACAATCCTACTTCTAGATCAACCCAACCCATACCCAACAAATTTAGTGTGGATTGGACTGAAACTATCCCTAAAACCTCCCAAGTTAATATAGGGAACCACTATTCACTGGAATGTCTGGATAAGTGGGTCAACTTTGATAAACAAAAAATTAAAAAACTAGAATATGGTAAGACCTCAACACATTAATTATTTTTGAAGTCCCTTGTCCAATTTGAGCTTGCGTTCTTCATTAAATCTGGATAATTTTCAAAAACAAATAAAATTGCCACGTACAAGACTCCATTCCCTCATGGATTAGCAGAATAAAATTCAATCGTAAATTTAAACTTTCTATTTAAAATCTCCTTCAGATTTAAATATCAATTTAAAACAATTACACACATTGCTGGTAGTTATAGAATGGCTCAAATGTTGTGATCAAGCAAACAATGCTAATCCATAGAAAAGTCTCACATAAAACTCACATACACACACACACACACATGCATACTGTGCCCCCGCCTGACATGTGAGGCATACAAATATGCATGTGTGTGTATGTGAACATTATCTAACCCTTTTTATGTGATAATAACATTATTTTCAAGCAAAATACCATCAGCCACCACAGTAAATTAGATCCAAGAAAATAAGTTTCAAAGTATACCTAGGGACTGCCAAAGCCAGAAGCTAACAACCAACTTTACTTGGGTAGGCACCTGTGCACATTGTAACAGGTACCATATTTTATTTTTGAACATCTTTCCTCTGTGATTCTGTAAATTCTTAAGAGAATCATTACTTTCCTTGTGGTGTTATGGTTGGTTACTGATAAATAACTTACTTGTTCCACATTTAATGGCATCTCCTCCTTTTCCTTGTTCAGTAGTGAAGAAACACTGTTTATTCTTTTTATCTGGCTACAGATTACTTGTCTCATTCACACAGTAGCTAAGCATTTTCATCAATCTGTTCATGATTTTAGCAAAAATGATCAAACCCAAGCAGGAAGCTATTTCTCTATTCCTTTCTTTGATGGTTAACAAGTTTATGGACCAACTATGCTTCTCTCTTATTTGTTCATTTGCTTTCTCAACAAGATCTATAGTTTCATCTAATGATAGAAAAAAAAAAGCATGTTATCTAAAGTCGGCTCACTATTCTCTTCGAAAAGCACAACACATTTACTCCAGGTTCTGAAACATAAACATTTCAATGATCTGAGATACAATTTCATTAGGCCCAGCATTAGTTTGTGCCAGGAATACTCTCTTGAAAAAGAAAAAGACCTAAGATAAGACCCTTCTCTTTAAGAATAAATAATTAGAATGTCAATAGGACCCTGTATTCCCTGCTATGCACAAACTTACTGAAGCCTAGGAAAATTCGAAAAGACTACGATTCAGCTTTATCCAAGAGCAGCAGCTTGTCTTACAAGAACCAGAAGTTGGTAAACACTGGCTCATACTGTACCTGCATTGGCATAAATTCCATATGACAAGGAAAAATTACGCATTACTTTGACATATCAGAAAGCAACTCATTATTTGTTTCCATCCTCAACCACCAACGAAATTTTGCAAAAAAGGTACCAAAAACATACACAAACCAAAGCCAAACCCACAGGTTGATATTCTGTAAATATTAAACTATATGTGCGATGAGGGTTTATATTGTGCAGTTGAGTTGAGAAAGTTCATGTCCAATAATCCAGACCTCAAACATTAAATATGGCATTGCTGGAATATCCATCAACATTGTGAGATTTTATGCATTTCATTGAAGGTTCACAATTATTTTTTCTATATTCGACTGGAATTTAACATGCTTGCTTTTAGCAAGAATGGATCCCAAGACCTCATGTACCCAAAGCCTTATGAGTAGTTTGAAGGTTCACAATTCTAACATTATAAATGAAGAATGTTTGGTTAATTTCATATAACATTATATACTCAGCTTGTGAGTTGTGACACTGTCAAAAGCTTCTAATACCACACTATTAAAAGGAAAGCTTTATCTCCTGCTTCTTTCTAGAAATAAAGAAAAAGAATCTTAGAACTGAAATTTCCACAATAGTTCTCAACTGGCAACAAGGGGACTTGGCTCCCCACGATTACACCTTTCCTCCAATTTCATCCAATACGCCATATTTTTATAGTTTTAGACAGTTTACTTAAAATCAACAGGAGTCAATTAATTTATAGTATTGAGTAGTATAATTGTTTAAAAAACGAAAGAAATCCGACACTTTTTCACTATTTGATGTCTTTTTCACTTTTTGATGTCTGATGAACATGTGAATTTTTCATCAAAATTTAAATGGTTGAAATTCTTTTAAAATTTTAATGGTAAAAATATTTTTAATGATTCTTTTAATAGGATTGATCAAAACATCATCAACACATCAACTATCTATTAACATATTTTGATCATTACAAACAAAATTATTAATATAATTTGCACGAGTCTAAACTGCCCAGTGTTCTAAAAATCCCTGCCTAGGCGCTAGTCCCCCTTGGCTCCCTGCCTAGGAACTAGGCCCCCCTGGCGCTTAACCTAGGCCCAAGATGGCAAAAAAATTTCTCCAAAAAATTAGGCGAGGTCTAGGCATAACCTAGGCAGAGAGATTTTTTTTATTTTAATAACTACCCTAATCAGATCTTGATATATTTATTTTTCTAATGATTTACCATATTCATAATACATGTTGTAGCATATCAAATGACAACAAGAAGTGAACAATATCAAGTCAAAATGTATAATTTTATTATAGTTGTAATTTTTTGAACTTGTACCAACTTCAAATTATATAAATGATGATGCATTTGTAATATTAAGTTTAATTCAATATAATTCTTAAATTTACGTTTAATTTCTTAAATTTTAATATTGAATTAAATTCTTAAAATTTTAAATTTTATTATTTAATAGCAATATTGTTTATGAATAAAACTAATACGTTAAAAATATGTTTGAACTTTGAACAATTGCATGTATGTGTTTGAACTTTGACATTAACAATATGGATATGTGTTTGAACTTTAAGCAAAAGCCTTTATTATCTTTATTACAGATTATTTTGCTTTATATTATTGTTTTGTTTGGATAAATGTAAGATAAAATATTAAAATTAGTTTAAAATAAAAAATTACGCTCAGTCCCTGCCCAGGCCCCTTAGGCGTTAGGCCACCTCGACCGCCCGACCACCCGCCCGCCTAGCGCCTTCTAGAACATTGAAACTGCCTTGCCATTCTAGGTTGTGATTCAAGTTCTTATCTAGTTAATTTGTGTCTTACAGATTATACCCTTTAGAGTTAAGAGAATGTTAATTTATAGGGATTTGGCTCCCCTCGACTACACCTTTTCAGAATGTTCAATTAATTTCATATAACATTATATACTCAACTTGTGAGTTGAAACACTGTCGAAAGTTTTTAATACCACACTATTAAAAGGAAAGCTTTATCACCTGCTTCCTTCCAGAAATAAAGAAAAAAAATAGTAAAAGTTCAATTTCCACAATAATTCTCAACTGGTAACAGGGGGACTTGTCTTCCCGCCATTACACCTTTCCTCCGATTTTATCCAATACACCATATTTTTATAGTTTTAGATAGTATACTTAAAATCAACACAAATAAATTAATTTATAGTATTGAGTAGTACAATTGTTTCAAAAACGAAATAAATCAGACACTTTTTCACTATTTGATGAACATGTGAATTTTTTATCAAAATTTCAATGAAATTCTTTTAAAATTTTAACGGAAAAAGTATTTTTAACGATTCAATGTTTTAATAGGATTGATCTTAACATCATCAAGAGTTCAAGACATCAACTATCTATTAACATATTTTGATCATTACTAACAAAATTATTAAGATCAAATAATTGGTGTATGGTATTAGATGGAATTGAAGAAAAAACTGTACTCGAGGGGAGCCAAATCCCTATAAATTAACATTCTCTTAACTTTTAGGGTTATAATTTGTAAGATGCAAACTAACTAGATAAAAAGAATTTGAATCGCAACTTGGAACGGAAGGGTCCTTTGGACTCGTGCAAATGATTCATTGAAGACAAACCAACACAAATAAGTGGCCCAACAACCACCACATATGGTAACTAACTAGGTAACTTCATTATGATTTTCCTACAATATATGCAATGTAAACGGTTAGAAAAAGGTTCAGAATAAAGATTAAGATGAGTTGTAAAGTGTTGGAACTTGTGACTCATAACTAAGGAGCTACTGAAAAAGACTAGTTCGGAGCGAAGCGAAGCCAGGGGGCGAAGTAACGCCAGTGCAAGGTTAGGAGTGGCGCGGGGTGCACCAGGATCGGTGCAGGTTCTGTATGTGTGGCGAGGGACGAGCCAGTGACAGTTTAGAAGCGGCGCGCCGGGGCGCGCCGATCGGCGGACAGAGTTTTACTGGTTCGTTTGTTGGAAGGACATAATGGGTATTTGAGACATAATGTGAAGTAGGGTTTGAATAAAATTAGTACTATAAATACTATCTATTATAAAGCCTTATGTAACTGAAATCATCAATAAAAACAACAAGCCGCATGTAGAGTACCCAAATTGGGGAACCACGTAAATCTCTGTGTTAATTCTCTATTGTCGTGTCCGTGTGTGGTCCTAATTCTAACATAAGGGATGATAGGGAACCTATCTAAGCTTGGAATTGTTAGAAGCACACAAACAATGCACAAAACTTTAATCTCGTATCAATTCATAATTCAATCTTAAAAATAATGAAGAACTATAATAAAATCCTAAACTTGGAGAGCAAGTAAAAATCCTAATAAAAAGGGAGCTACACCTAATTATACTCTACTACTATCTTTAGACTTATAGAATATTATATTAATCTAATCAAAATATAATTACATTAATAGTAAATTATTTATCTCAAAATAACACAAAATAATAAATAATTAAGTTCTTGATATTCTTCTTCCGTTCTGCGTCAATATGGGATGATTAATGGTATCAACAAGATAATATATCAAACAAAGAAGACCACATGAAGGTGAAAACTAATTATAGTCCAAAAGCATTTTTAAATTTTTTGAAAGACAACGAGAACAAGAGGGGAATATAAAGACAGAAGGGGTAAATACTGTGAGCCCAGAGAGCAAAATGCAATTCTAAAGGCTCATGCAAATGATTCATTGAAGGCAGGCCAGAACAAATAAATGGCGCAGAAACCACCATGTATTATAACTAACTTGGTAACTTCAATATGCTGTTCCCTCAATATATGGGATGATTGATGGTATCGACAAGATAAAAAATCAAACATAGAAGATTTGAAAAAAATTATTTTAGCCAAAAAGCAGTTCTAAAATTTTAGGAAGATAACAAGAATGAGAGGGAAATATAAAGACAGAAGTAAGGGACAAATACAGTGAATCAAGAGAGGAAAATGCAATTATAAAGGACCTAACACAAAAATTATGTTGAAAACTTTCCAGTCTTGATAAATATTGAAATTCCAAGTTTCAAGTTTTATTCCTGGAACAACATCACATTTCCAAGTAGCAGTTATAGAATATCAAGGTGCTAGAAAAAGCTAAAGCAGGATGCATAGATATTTGACATTTCTCACCAAAATTCATCTAGAAGCCAAAAGCTATTTAGTCAACATCCATAGCCTTTTCCTTTTCATAATTTCTACTTGACCACAGCTTGATGGTCCGATCATGTGAAACAGAAGCAACAGTATGGCCATCTGCTCCAACAAAAACAGAAGCAACATTAGTTGTGAATAACAGAAAGAAAACAGAGAGGCCTTAGCAATGACAGGAATGACATATAAGAGAGACATTTCAGTTAACAAGAGTGCTTTTTTCATGAAAAACAATTGTTCAACAGATTGCACGACATATGAAGTGTCATGCCATAGCATTGCATTGAACAAATATATTCAGATTTTTTAAAACCTAGAAATTTTTGAACAATATAAATCTAAGAATGACAGCGGACAAGATTAACAACCCCTATTAAAGAGCCATTAAATGAATCCAGTTTAACTTTTGGTAGAGAAAAAGCATATCAATTATTATACCACTACTTAATTCTATCATTACCACTTCCTCAAGAGAGCTCCTTAATTGCTGTTGATGTCTATTGCTAAAATTTTCAACTAGTTTGCTGTAAAACATGGATTACTTGCTAATAAAAACGGTAAAATCAGGATGACATTTTAGGCAATGTAGTCCAAAAAGTTTATGGCAAGCTACCAAACCATATATAATTTAAAAATTCACACGTTAAAAGGCAATATCTTATATTTCTCATTACCGGATTTATATACTCAAACATTCAATTTTACTCCTTCATAGGTCACGTGAGGAGAGAGTGGGAAAGAAATCACATAATAACAATAGGTTCCAACCTGGGGTTTTCCTAGATTTTAAACTTCCTCCAACTGATTAGCTCTTCTTATTGTAGTTGAAAATTTTCTGTCATTCAAATTTAAAGATTCTGAATTTTGATTTTTAGAAATTTACCTGCTACTACATCCAAGGATGTAACCTTTGCTTCATGACCGGACAGCGTCTTGACAGGCTTAAAATCTCTGGATGACCACACCTGAAATATAATTTTATGCTTCAGTGAAAAACATACAAGCACGAATTAATCAAGTCAGAAATTCATCATCCACAACACTAGCAGTTTACCGAGAGAAATACCTTGGCAGTCATATCATAGGAAGCCGTTAACAAAAAGTATCCCTCTTGAGGCTCAAACTTGACTTGAGAAATAAGATTTGCATGAGCTGGTATAATGTATAATGATTTCTTCTTCCTTAGATCCCAAATTCGACAAGTGTTATCTTCACCACCAGTTGCCAAGTGATAGCCGTTTGGAGAGAAACTAATTCCAAGAACCTGAAATGCAGCCAAAAATTATTAATCATCAGTTCACCTAACAAACTGAGAGTGGGTGGGAGAAGAAAAAGATCATAATGCTATGACAAAAAATGTCTCACCGGCTTAACATGACCTTCCAAGGCAAGAACACTTCTCCCAGACCGAAGGTCCCACACCCGAGCTAGTGAATCAAGTCCACAAGATGCAGCAAGAGACCCATCATAGTGAAACGATAATCCATATATGCTCCTACTGTGACCTTCTTGTAGAAGCAACTCTTCACCCGTCTCTACATCCCATAATCTCCAGGTTTTGTCAAAGCTAGTTGTGCCCAAGTATTTCCCAGATGGATGGAATGCAATACGGGCCAGGCGGTCCAAATGTCCCTCAAAAGTCTTCAGAAGACATCCCTCACTGTTCCATAACCTTGCAGTGCGGTCAGCAGAGGCAGTCGCCAAGTGGTTGTCGATGGGAGAGAAGGCAACATCAGTAGCACGCTCTGTATGCCCCTTCAGAGTACAAACCTTCTTTACTTGAGGCATGCTCCATATCTTAGCAACTCCACTCAAAGCACTAAAGAAAAATTAAAAACAAAAAACAAAGAAGAACAGATCAAAGATAAGTTTTGCAGGTCAGATTATGTAAACAAATTAAGCGGCACATGCAGGATGCTGTTTTGGTGTTGTGATACAGAAATAACTCAGAAGATGAGTCATACTAAAAGAAATAATCTCATTTAGCAAATCAGCATTATTATAGCCAATAAAATAAGTCTTTTAATCAGAAAAGATACGTGATATTCAGAAACGAAACCTAAAATGCTTTGAAGCAATCACACGAACAGTGTAAATATCAGTCTGTAATATCAATCACAAATAACTTATGTGACTAAACAAAAAAATGAGGATACCAAAATTTTAAGTTAGAATACAGCAGAATAGTGCAAGTAAAGCATAAGTAGCAAAGCCTAAACATGGAATCCTAACAGTAACATTAAACTAATTATCTAAAAAACACAAACAGAGAGAGAGAGAGAGAGTACCATGTGGCAAGCATCTTCCCATCATGTGAGAAGGAACACCCTGAAAGCGGTCGATCATCCCCAATTTCACTGCAATCCAGGGCCAAACTCCCAGCTTGATCCAAAGCCCAATTGGTCTCTGCGTCCAAATCTTCATCCGGATCATCCCTTTTCCTTCTTGCACGCTGAAGACGCATAGCAGCTCTCACAATAGAATACTTGGCAATCTCTACACGGGCCTCTAAGAGAGTTCTTGAGCCTTCAGTATAAAAAGGATACTGAACCATTTCTTCTTCCGGTCCCTCTGACATTGACACAGAAGCTGCAGCTTCTTCCTGTTCATGAACTTTCATCAGCTTTTCCAACTGTCCTTCAGAATCAAGCTTTGCCATTAGCATGCGCAAACGGTCTCGTCTTTCCATCTCTCTTTCTCCAAAAAGAGTTATGGGTTCACCAAGACGCCGAAGACGAGTTCGTACAGCCATGTCATTTGTTGGCACCGCAAGAGCAGCAGCACGTCTTTTCATCAGAAATTCTTGCATGGCTCTTTCCTGGCGTTCTCTAATCAGTCTGCTCTCTTCTGAGATCTCATATTCAGAAGAGCCTGCAGTGTTCCGAAGAGCTCCGGAATCATCATGGTCAGAATCTGAATCACTGCCCTTAATGCCACCGTTTTGTGGCTGGGGTGGCCTGGGGATGGGCGGACGAACAGGAAGAGGTGCCAATGGCCGAATAATTGAGGGAGGAGCTGCAGGTATCGGAGCAATAGTGGGCAAAATTGGAGTTGGGATCAATGGTGGAATGGCAGGTTGAACCAGTTGGGCTGGAATTGAATCAATCGCAGAACCCACAGTCTGACTGTCGGGAACTGCTGCAGAAGGTTCCGCAAGTGAAGTTGAGGCAGAATTTTCCTCGTCTATGTCCATGATACTTGATACCTGATAAACCAAACGTACAACAAAGTTAATAAAGTTTATCCTGCCATCAAGATTAGGTACATTAGTGTTGTTTCTCTTTTATATTACATCATATTATTCTTAGTAAATAAACAAGTGTATACAGATGGAAGAAAAGCAAACAAATAAACAGAAGAACATCAGGTCTCACGAGCTTATTATTTGCATATAAGAGCCAAGCATCTAAAGCATTAGCCCGAATGCCCGATCAAACTACATAAGCATTAGATATATATATATATATATATATATATATATATATATAATACATAGAATAAATTCAAACTGGGTAATCACTGAAACAGAGGGTAAAAACTCTAATATACAAAAACCACTCTTGTTGTGTACAATAGTTAGCATCTACAGACTAAAGAAGATAACAGCATTCACACATTTTATTTCAGAGGTATATAATCCATCAATTCAAAACCTGAACATACAACTTGAAACCAATAGCTAGGCAAAAATCATAGGAACTTAAAGTTCAACAACTTTATTACCTTATAACATAGCAAAACCAATGGCAGTATCAGAAAGCAAGCCAGAACAAGCAATTAGAATAAATTATCTTACACTTTCAGGTTGTCAGAATGTGGAATAATATATCAAGTTAGATGAACTCCTTGTTTCCGAGTTAGTCAATCAAGCTTCAATTTCAGTATCTTGAATTCAATCCTTCTGGCACACCTTAAACCTGAGTTAAAGAGGTACACTTTCATTCAATTTCTAATCCACCAAAGACGAACACAGAATGCATACAGTATCTACCAAAATTACTCCCACCAACTGAAACAAACCCTGATTTGATTCAAAGACGTAATATTCAAAAGGAGAAACCATAAACTAGCAAACCCTAACTAACAGTTACGCATGTATGTTACTAAATTGAAGCAGCCTTCCTTCTTCATTCAGTATTATTATATAATATAGAGGGAGAGAATCGTACCTGAGTTTATGATGGTACCTAGTGAATCGTAGTGATGAATTCTTAAACCTCAGCTCCTTTCCAGAATAAAGGAGTCTGCCTTAACTGGGCCAAGCCCAAAACTCCACCCTCGATTGTTGATTAATAGATTGTCCGACCTCCTAACTATAAAGCCCAATAAAAAAACACTCGTAAAAAAATTGAAAATATATACTAACCCTTTTACACTTAAATACTTATTTACATTCTCAAATTATTTTTGAATTATGTAATTAATAAATAGTAGTACTATCCTTCTCCTCCCATTCGGAATTTCGGAAAAAATTAAATTCGAGATTAGATTATTTGACTTGTTATAATAATAATAATAATAATAATAGCTATATAAGCAACCTATGAACAAAAAATTAAAATCACAACCTAAGCAAAAGTCATATGTCAAACTTATCAATGAGTCATTCTTCAATACGTAGTGAGTGGAGAATAATGAATATATTCTTCTCTTCACAAAGAACAATGAGACCAATGAGTTGGATATCACAAGTGACTTATAGTCTCACGAGAAATAATGAAAGAGTCAATAATTTATATTTATATATATATATATATATGAATGAACTCAAAATCTAATGGTTTAAGATTTTTGATTAAATTGAATTTTAAACATGTGTATTAGTATCTTGTGGTACGCGCGGACTACCTGATTATTCACCAATGAGGATAGAGTGGATAAATAAGCTTGAAAAAAAAATTAACCATTCTTTTTCTTTTATATTTAATACTATTTTCATCAGAAAATAAATGTTTTTTTATTAATTTTTATAATTAAATTAATTATTAATAATATAAATATATATATATATATATATATATATATATATATATATATATATATGTCTAAAATGTCAAACTCACTAACATTGAAATTAGTATTAAATTATAATATGATTTTTATCATTATATTTAAATATCTAAAACAATAATATATTAATTTAAAAAAAGGTCAATTTAACCATAAAAAATAATTGAATGATAGAGGCAGCCTTTCTTCATTTTACAGAAAGAGTTGTATTTTGAGTTTTGTTAGCCTACAAAATACAAAAATTTTAAACTAATATGAATTAAATTGATTTGAGTTAATATAATCGCAAACATTGTATAATATTTAAAAAATATTATCACTTACGGGAAGATAATACTTACGTAAAGTTGGTTGGTGTTTTTTTTTTTTTTTTTTTGGCGATGAGCGAATTAGTCAAGTTAAACTAATTAACATCAATTTTAAAATTTCAAGATTTAACTTCAAATTAAAATTCAAAATGAAACTCTCGTTTTAGAATTAACTATTTATTTCATCTATGTTGAAAATGTTGGAAATAGGTTTGACAAAATAAATATTAAAGCATTTTGAGGCTTAATTTATTGTAGGATCCACATTCCGAAAATGTCGGGTTTTTGCACAAATGCGTTCTCCTCAACGAGGAGTATAACGTGGTATATTTATGTGTTCAAATCCATTAAGAATTGAATGAGAAAATTGACTCCAAAGTCACTTACTTGAAATGTTGTAAATTATAAAAGTCTCACATGGGGCATTAGTGAAAAAAATGAAGTCTTTATATATGGGATGTTTGCTCAATAGAAAGGGCTCCAAGGGGCACCCCACTTTTGTGGAAGGGAGAGGACCTAGCCAAGGCTTAATTTAAACCCACACACGCGCTGCCGCCGTCCGTTCGGTCGATCCGGGCAAGCGAGTCGTGATATATATTTTTTAGACAAAATTTATTTAATAATTTTGTTCACGATACTACTTTTGATGAACCAACGGTCATATTTTTTCTAAACTGTGTGAGATCCGTTCTGCAAACTGGAAATCCGTTTTATCTTGAGAAGCAATTATTCATTTAATCATTAGCACCAGTGAGAGAAATAATTTGCTTTAAGGAGACTTTGTGAATTCAAAATACTCAGATTTATATATTACTCATTTTATAATTTGTTTCTGTTTTTGCTTAAATTTTATTATTATATCTATATATATATATTAAATAATACTATATATTACGGATAACAATCTTAAAGCAAATTTATCTTTTCTGTAATTACAGTATTATTTTATATGAACAGAATTACATGTTAGTTAATTTATATATTCTGTTATTATATATATATATATATATATATATATATATATATATTATATTAACATATTTATATTTATTCTGTTATTGTTTGCATATGACAATTTATTTAGTTTGCATGTTAATATACATAATATTCTGTTATTATTTGCATATTAATATAACAGTTTATTTTGTTTACACGTTAATATATACTATTGTGTTGACATATAGAATATTCTGCAAAACAAATTTGTATACAAAATTTGTTACATCTTGTACAAACAGAAATTTATTTCTGTTTATTGACAATTGTCTTCTTTGTATAACAGAAATGACATCCACTAGTACCATTCCTGCCGTGAGTATGTCTCATGGAGAGAAGCCTGAAAGGTTCAATGGAACGGATTTCAAGTGTTGGCAACAAAAAATGCTATTCTATCTCACAACATTAAATTTAGCACGGTTTCTACAAGAGGATTGTCCTACTCTTGTTGAAGGAGAAATTGACATGGAAAAGGTGGCTGCAGTTAATGCATGGAAACATGCAGATTTTCTTTGCAGAAACTATGTGATGAATGGTTTAGATAATACATTATATAATGTATATTGTACAATTCAAACTGCAAAAGAACTTTGGGAATCTTTAGACAAGAAATATAAAACTGAAGATGCTGGCATGAAGAAATTCATAGTCGGTAGATTTCTTGATTATAAAATGGTAGATTCTAAAGCAGTTATCACTCAAGTTCAAGAATTACAAGTAATTTTGCATGACATTCATTCTGAAGGAATGTCATTAAGTGATTCATTCCAAGTTGCTGCAATGATTGAAAAACTTCAACCATCATGGAAAGACTTCAAGAATTATTTGAAGTATAAACGCAAAGAAATGAATCTTGAAGAATTGATTGTGCGACTTAGGATTGAAGAGGACAATCGAGGATCTGAGAAGAAGACTGGGAAAAACTTTATTGAAGCAAAGGCAAATGTGGTAGAACAAAGGCCAAACAACAACAAAAGGAAGCGTGAAGGCAAAGATACCTTCAAGGCCAAGAAAAAATTCAAAGGTAAATGCTTCAACTATGGCATTTCAGGACATAAATCAAATGAATGTCGCAAGCCAAAGAAATTTAAGAAAGAACAAAAGGCTCAATCAAATGTAACAGAACTGAAAAAACTTTCTGAAAATGTTTCAGACATGAATCTTTGTGCAGTTATATCTGAATGTAACTTGGTAGGAAACCCCAAAGAATGGTGGGTGGACACTGGGGCTACTCGCCACATTTGTTCCAACAAATGAATATTTTTTACCTACAAACCAGTAGAAAACGATGATCAACTCTTCATGGGAAACTCCTCAATTTCAAAGGTTCAAGGACGTGGAAAGGTTGTACTAAAAATGACATCTGGCAAAGAACTGACTTTGAATGAAGTGCTTCATGTGCAAGATATTCGCAAAAATCTAGTTTCTGGGTCACTTCTTAGCAAGAATGGCTTCAAGTTGGTGTTGGTATTTGTGTCTGATAAATTTATACTTACTAAAAATGATATGTTTGTGGGAAAGGGTTATATGACTGATGGGCTCTTTAAGATGAATGTTATGACTGTTGTACTGAAGTCTATTGATAATAATAAAATTAATTCTTCTGCTTACTTGTTAGAATATTCAAATATATGGCATGCTAGATTAGGACATGTTAATTGTAATACTTTGCGTAGATTAATTAATTTAGAATTCTTGCCTAAATTTGATATTAATGAAAAACATAAATGTGAAATTTGTGTAGAATCAAAAATGACAAGATTACCTTTTCATTCTATTGAAAGGAAAACTGAACCTCTAGATTTAATTCACACTGATATATGTGACTTAAAGTTTGTGCAAACAAGATGTGGGAAAAAATATTTCATAACCTTTTTTGATAATTGCACAAGATATTGTTATGTATATTTGTTAAGAAGCAAAGATGAGGCAATAGAAATGTTTCAACTTTATAAAAATGAAGTTGAAAATTAACTTAGCAAAAAGATTAAAGCAATAAGAAGCGATAGAGGTGGTGAATATGAATCACCATTTGAAGAGATCTGCTCTACTCATGGTATTATTCACCAAACTTCCGCTCCTTATTCATCTCAATCTAACGAGATTGTTGAATGCAAGAACCGAACATTGAAAGAAATGTTGAATGTTATGTTAAACAGTTCTGGAGCACCTCAGAATTTGTGGGGGGAAGCTTTGCTTTCTGCAAATTATATTATTAACAAAGTACCTCATAAGAAAACTCACAAAACACCTTATGAATTATGGAAAGGTCATAGACATTGTTGTAATTACTTAAGAGTGTGGGGGTGTCTAGCAAAAGTGATGGTTCCTAAACCTAAAAAGGTTAAGATAGGACAAAAAATAATTGACTGTGTATTCATTGGTTATGCAAATAACAACAGTGCTTATCGCTTTCTTGTGCATAAATCTGAAATTTCTGATATTCATATTAATACATTTATTGAATCAAGAGATGCATCATTATTTGAAAATATTTTTCCATATACTATAAATAATGATTCAAATTTAAACAAAAGACATTTGGGTGCTACTAGTAATAATCCTGAAAATATAGACAAAGAGTCTGTATTGGATGAACCTAGACGTAACAAAAGGACAAGGACTTCAAAGTCTTTTGGTCCGAATTTTCTAACATTTTTGTTAGAAAACGATCCTCAAACGTAAAAGGAAGCAATATCTTCTCCAGATACTTCTCATTGGAAAGAAGCAATTAATAGTGAAATTGAGTCCATTATGCAAAATCATACATGGGAATTGGTGGACCTTCCACCTGGTTCCAAACCCTTAGGGTATAAATGAATCTTCAAAAAGAAGATGAAAGCTGATGGTTCAATTGATAAATATAACGCAAGGCTTGTTGTTAAAGGCTATAGACAAAAGGAAGGATTGGATTATTTCGATACTTATTCACCTGTTACAAGAATTACATCTATTCGAATGCTAATAACGATAGCATCTTTAAATAGACTTGAAATACATCAAATGGTTGTAAAGACTGCATTCTTAAATGGTGAATTAGATGAAGAAATATATATGGAACAACCTGAAGGTTTCATAGCTCTTGGACAAGAGAGAAAAGTATGCAAACTTGTTAAATCCTTGTATGGATTAAAACAAGCACCAAAACAATGGCATGAGAAATTTGATAATGTTATGTTATCAAATGGATTTAAAATCAATGAGTGTGACAAATGTGTTTATGTCAAAAGTACTCAAAAGGAATATGTCATTGTTTGTCTTTATGTGGATGATATGTTAATCATGGGTAGCAACAATGAAGTTATCAACTCTACCAAATGTATGTTGTCAAATAGGTTTGACATGAAAGACTTGGGGGTTGCTGATATAATATTAGGAATCAAGATTTCTAGAACATCTGATGGAATTATATTATCTCAAACTCATTATATTGAAAAAGTACTTGAAAAATTTAATAAGTATAATATAATTCTAAATAAGACCCCAGTTGATATAAATCTTCATCTAGCCAAAAATAGAGGTAATAACATATCTCAATTAGAATATTTTCGTATAATAGGCAGTTTAATGTATGTCATGAACTGTACTAGACCAGATATAGCTTATTCGGTAAGTAAGCTAAGCCGATATACGAGCAATCCAGGTAAAGATCACTGGAAAGCTATTTTGAGAGTTTTGGGATATTTAAAACATACTCAAAAATATGGAGTGCACTATACAAGATATCCAACAGTATTGGAAGGATATAGTGATGCTAATTGGATATCTGATAATAAAGACTCGAAATCTACAAGTGGATATGTCTTTACCCTTGGAGGTGCAACAGTATCTTAGAAATCCTCAAAACAAACGTTTTTTGCAAGGTCTACAATGGAATCAGAATTCATTGCGTTAGACAAAGCTGGAGAAGAAGCAGAATGGCTTCATAATTTCTTAGAGGATATTCCAAATTGGTCAAGACCTATGCCAGCTATATGTATTCACTGTGATAGCCAATCAGCAATTGGAAGAGCACAGAGTCATTTATATAACGGTAAGTCACGCCATATAAGACGAAAACATAATACCGTTGGAAAATTGCTCTCAAATAGAATTATCTCAATTGATTATGTAAGGTCAAAAGATAATATTGTGGATCCTCTTACGAAAGGTTTAACAAGAGAGCAAGTGGAAAGTTCGGAGGGAATGAGTTTAAAGCCTATTGTTTAATTAAGAGTCGTCATAGTGGAAACCCAACTTAGTTAACTGGAGATCCCAAGATCTAGGTTCAATGGGCAAACCGAACTATGTAGTACTTAGAAAAGCACTAAGGAGATATTTACTCCTAACCATTCCTATAATGAAACAGTGCACATCTGTCGCGAGAATCAGGATAAGTTACGTTTTTAATTACTTTTATATCTTGAATTACCTTCAAGTGGGGTATTGCAGGATACTCTTGATAGAAGTCACCTATGTGAGTAAGAAGGGGGCCACTTTTGTGAGAATTTTAAAGGCTGAATTATCTAATATACTCACGGAACCAAGAGGTATTTCAAGGCCAAAATGAACACAAACGTGAGAACTAACTGTGTCTGAAGAGATATTTTGTGATTTCTATTGTCTTGGTTTACACGAAAAGCTGACAGTTCAAAGACATCAAGTCTACTGATTAGCCAAGTAAATCCGATAGATTTTACTAGAGCAAGTTCAAAGCCACTAGGATACTTAACCTGATGAAATATCTTTTCTCATGTACTCGAGCTAGTGTCTGCATATTCATAACATATTTTATATATTGTAAAGCCAATTTTACATTCATGTGGGGGATTGTTGGAAATGGGTTTGACAAAATAAATATTAAAATATTTTGAGGCTTAATTTATTGTAGGACCCACATTCTGAAAATGTCGAGTTTTTGCACAAATACGTTCTCCTCAACGAAGAGTATAACGTGGTATATTTATGTGTTCAAATCCATTAAGAATGAATGAGAAAATAGACTCCAAAGTCACCTACTTGAAATGTTGTAAATTATAAAAGTCCCACATGAGGCATTAGTGTAAGACCCCGATTTTTTTTTAATAAAATGGAATTTTCTTTATTTATTATTTTAAAATAGTAAGGGTTGAATTGATTAATGTGGTTAGTTATGGGTACAAATGCGTAAATATTATAAATAAGCAAGTGGTTATAAAATATTCATTGTTGTTGGAGAATATTCGTTTGGTCGTGGAATATTCTTGCTGTCGGGGAATATTTGTACGACGGCGCAGCCTTGTGTGGGCCCCATAACGGAAAGCGATTGGATGAAGAAAACGACAAGTATAAGTTGTTTATAAATAACGGCGTAGTTGTTACCGTTAATACTGTTAGAATACCCAGTGGTTAAAATACAGTAAGATGCGATGTTGCACAGTAGCACACGGTATTGAACCAATTATTGATTCTTACGTAAGAAGACACCACTCAATAATTATTACAGTAATTACTGTTCAGTATTATATTTTATTGATTCAATAATTGCTGCGTTGATATTTTATATTACTGTTGTTTCAATAATTGTCACTACACAGAATTTTCCATTATCGGAGCAATAATTCATATTATCTGAATAATATTATTAGATAACATTATTGACAATATCTAGAAAGTTCTGTCTAAGGAGAGGTTTGGTCATCTAATTGCGCGACAGTAAGGAGAAATCCTTATTGGAAAGCCCTCTCTTTCCTAGGAACGGTCTGGTTGCCAGTATTGTGATTCTGTAATATTATTTATGAATAATTAATTATTGATTTATATGATGAGAAAAATATTGATTTTATGTGGATATAGATGGAGAAAATTTTTAATGTGATAATTGTTGAAAATTGATATTTTATCTTTTCTGATAAAATAATTCATTTAAATATATTATTATATTTTAATAATATAATAATGGTGATATTTTTATAATGAATATGTAATATATGAGTATATGAGGAGGAAGAGAATTTTTGTTACATTAAATGATTAAAACATATTTTTTATGTTTGTGGACCCCATTTCTTGACTGAAATTTGATTATAGCTTATAAAATCGTCCGTTTATGGATTTTGGTCAATTTCTGTTTGGAATTTAAAAAAACTTTCTTCTGCAAAGTTGTAGATAATAGAATTTCCTATGGAAAAAATATGAGGTTCGAATTTTTCTGATAAAAGGGCTATTTGTTATGAATTATTGAAGTTCCGAAGTTCCGAAATAATTAATTTTTGGAAGTTTTAAATATTTATATTAACAAAAACATTTTTTTTACATTTTGTTGGCCTCATATGCATGTGTTCAATTGCGGAATTCAGATTCAAAGGTGTACGTAGGAATTGTTATTATAAATATTATTATTTTATTAAATTTTCTGCTTTTGTGTTCTAAGCATTTTCCTATAAATAGGATCCTTAGGTTAGAATTGAAAATCATACCAGAAATTGAAGTTTTCTCTCTCTTTCTCTCTCTATATTATCGAGCGTATTCTTGTGAGTATTTTGATACTTTGAGTGTTGTTATACGGTGCAAGTTCCCTTCAGCACTATATCCAGTATTCCTGCAAGAAGTACTATTCTTTTGAGGTAAGGGATGTTATTTTTTTTATCAATGATATTATTTCTTTCAATATCATTATACCGAAATATTGGTAAGATTTTTCTTGTGAAATTCTTATCTTTTCATGTCGGGGTTACTATTCATGAGTTACTATTCACGAGTTACTATTCACGAGTTACTATTCATGAGTTACTATTCACAAAGTATGATGATTTTTTTGTGAAATTTCTACCTTTTTGTGTCGGGGTTACTCTTCACGTATACGGCACTATTCACGTATACGACACTATTCACGAATACGGCACTATTCACAGAAAATTAAATTTTCTCTTCTGTGTCTAAAATTGTCTGTTATGGTTCCTATCTTTGATTGGATTCACAGAAAATTAAATTTTCTCTTCTGTGTCTAAAATTGTCTGTTATGGTTCCTATCTTTTATTGGATCTATGTTTTGATCTTCATTTTTAAATTCTGCTCCACAATTGATTATTATGGAGTATTTTCGAACTTGGATTGTTTAAAGTACAAATTTCTAATCTTTGTCCTTTTATTTCACTGGATTCGTTTCTTAAAAAATATTTTTCATCATCCTCAGTCCTAAATGATGATATTACTTAATATCTTTGGCCTGTAGTGCAAAAATGAATGATTAACTGATGAATATCTTTGGCCCGTAGTGCAAAGATGAACAGGTGTTTAGATGAACATGACCAACTGGTGAATATCTTTGGCCTGTAGTGCAAAGATGAATATTTGATTTATGATGTATATTGATTGATGTTACAGGGATAAAATATCGATGATGGACTTTTAAATTCATAAATGATAGTAGATTTCATTCTCTACTTAACTCTTCTAATGAATTGTTGTTTCCGCTGTAGTTGTTGATCTAAAACTTGTTGTCTATTGTATTCTATCAGATTTTTCCCTGTTGAAGACTAAGGATAATTTGTTGTATATTGTGTTACTCATAATATTCTTTACTGGGCTAGTTGAGCTCACCCTTTTCCTTTTTGTTCCATTTTTCTTCTCAAGAGACGAGAATATAGCGAAAACTAGTCGTGGTGTGGAGTAATGGTTCAAGACAGTTGTTTTAGTAGTCCTCACTATTTTGTAAAATAGTGTATCAATAATTGTAATGAGAACTTTATTTGAGTGTGGATATTGTCTAGAAGACAATATTTGTATTTAAACTCACAGTTTATGTGTTGTCGTATTTTGCACGACAATTATATTAATGAAGTTGTAGTTATTTCTGTACCATATTTTTGACGACTCAAAATAGGTTGGTTAAATTGGACCTATTTTGGGGGCGTCACAATTAGTGGGAAAAATGAAGTCTTTATATATGGGATGTTTGCTCAATGGGAAGGGCCCCAAGGGGCACCCCACTTTTGTGGAATGGAGAGGATCTAGTCAAGACTTGGTTCAAATCCACACGTGCGCGTCGCCGCCGTCCGTCTGTTCGGTCCGGTTCGGGCAGGCTAGTCGTGATATATATTTTTTAGACAAAATTTGTTTAATAATTTTGTTCACAATACTACGTCGTTTTGATGAACCAACGGTCATATCTTTTCTTAACGGTAAGAAAATATTCTATAAATAAACTGTGTTAGATCCTATTTCAATACAAGTTTATTTCCCATTTCTGTAATATTTTTTCCCGTTTCTGCAAAAGAGTTTTTCGTTCCGTTCTGCAAAATACTTGCAATTCCCATTCCGTACTCTGCAAATCCCGTTTCTGCGTGAGTTTTCCCCTTTATTTTATTTACATGCATCGTTACTGTAACTTATATTTTCATGCATCATTAATATAATTTCAGTACATAAACATAGAATTTGGTTCGAAGTGTTCTTAATTTTTAAGTGTTTCTAATTAAGAACTGAAAATCCGTTTTATCTTGAGAAGTAATTATTCATTTAATCATTAGCACCAGTGAGGGAATAAATTTGTTTTAAGGAGACTTTGTGAATTCAAAGAACTCGGATTTATATATTACTCATTTTATAATTTGTTTCTGTTTTTGCTTAAATTTTATTTTATATATATATATATATATATATATATATATATATATATATTAAATAATACTATATATTACGGATAACTGAAAATTTAGTAATATTACCTATGAGATAGGGGTTATTGACAATGTTTGATAGAGTCAGAGCCTCAGAAAATAAAATAAAAGACAAAATGATAGATACATAATTTATATATTTTATTATCTTTAATTTTATCCTTTTAATTATTTTAATTAATATGTTGTAATTATTTTAATTAATATGTTTTATTTTATTTAATATTCCTATTCATGAAAAGAAAGAAACAAAAAGAAGATCTCTTTGAATGAAGTTCATTGTCACTAGGAAGTTAATTCTTAGAAGGAATTAATTGAGCATTGTTGCTTATAAATAGAGGATTATTTATCAAGAGAGGTTGAGAATTATTACGTTTATTTATTTTTAATGTCTAGTTAATTTCTTTAATCTAGAATGAATATGAAATTAAATAATTATTCATGATAATATTTTTTATCTCTTCTATTATTTATGTTTTTATGATTAATTGATTTCGTCTTTATGTTTCGTTATTGAAATATCTTCGTCTTATAGTTATGTGATTTTAAATTAATTAACAAGTTTTGATATATTATTATTAAGATATGTTTTTTCATGATACATGCTTACTCGAAGAAGTTTTGATGGGTTATAGATACTCCTTAAATTTTCATAATTTATGTTTGTCCACGTTAATTGTAAAATTACTAATTTAAAAGGAAGAAAGATCAAAATTATAGTCAAGTTACAAAAATAGAAGAGATTAGATTACTTATGTTTATTGTTTAATGGATTCAGATTACTAGATAGATTACTTGTAAGGCCTCAACTTATGAATAAAGATTAATTTTCTCAAAATATATTTTTAAATATTATGGTGTGGAGTTTGATATAATGTTATAATTGTGGGTTATATTTACAAATTTTGTAAAATAAGCAAGTGGTTATAAAATATTCGATTGGTCGGGAAATATTCTTTTGGTCGTGGAATATCCGTACGACGGCACGATCATTGGTGGGCCCCACAACGGAATAACTGTCGGATATAGAAAGTGACAAAAATATCATTTTTATAAAATAACGACAAAAATTTTACCGTTAACTGTTGAAATACCCTATAATAAAAGTACAGTAATACGCGTGGTTGCATAGTAGCACACGGTATTGTACAGTATCTTTGATTATTGATGCTTACGTAAGAAGTCGCTACTCAATAATTATTACAGTAATTACTGTTCAACATTTTATTTTATTGATTCAATAATTGCTACGTTGATATTTTATATTATTGATTTAATAATTGTCATTGCATAGTATTTTAAATTATCAAATCAATAATTCATATTATTTGAATAATATTATTATTTGTATTATTGACAATGTCTAGAAAGTTTTGTCAAGAAAAGAGGGTTGGTTACCTAATTGCGCGTCAATATGGAGAAATCCTTATCGGAAAGCCCTTTCTTTCCTGGGAACAACCTGTTTGTCAATATTGTAATTTTGTAATATTATTTGTGAATAGTTAATTGATGATATATATGATAAGAAAATATTTATTCAATGTGGATTTAAACGGAGGAATTTTTAGCATGTGACATTTTTTAAAAGTTGGTATTTTATCTTTTTCGATAAAATAATTTATTCAAATATATTATTATAATATTACATTATAGTAGTATGATGTGATTATATAATAGTATATTTTTTATAATTTGAATGGTAATATTATTATAGTAAATTCATGGTATAAAAGTAAAAGGATGTGGAAAAGAACAAATTGAATATGAATTCTTATGATGTAAGCGATGATGTCATCGGACGATGAGGTAAGCGGTGATGTCATCGGACGATGAGATAAGCAATGATGTAATATGATCGATGATGTAAGCGATGATGTCATAAATTATGACGAAAAGACTATTTTTCCCTTACTCTGCCAAACCTATAAATAGAAGCTCATTCTTTATTATTTTTCACCAATTCATTCAAGCTATAAAGAGAGAAAGTATAGAGAGAATAAGAGAGAAAGAAGAAGAGTATTCTGTTACTACACTATTACAGTATCCAATCTCCTACTAAGGTAAGGGGTATTATTTCTTTCGTATTCGTAAGGGGTATTATTTCTTTCGTATTCGTAAGGGGTAATATTTCTTTTGTATTCGTAAGAGGTATTATTTTTTTGTTCAATATTTATATGAAATAATATTTTCTTCCATACTCTGTAGTATGTAAGTAATATTATTTCATTTTAGATTCTGAATTCTACACTTATGTTGTTAAGTATTGCTTCTATACTCCTTGAAATTAGTAGAATATCCTTAAAATTTGCACTTCATCTAGTATCGTTTCACAAGAATATTTTTCTGAATATTCTTATTAAAGTTTAATCTTTTCACGCTGGAGTACTATTCACGGGATACTATTCACGAAGTACTATTCAAGCGATACTATTCATGACAAAAATTAATTTCTTTTCTATCCAAATTATTTTTGATACAATATTATTCTTGAATTTTACTCCACAAAGCAGTATCATGTTGACAATTTGGACATTATTGAATTCTGGATAAATTAAATTATAAATCTTTAAAATTTATCATTACTCTCATTTAATTGAATTATTATATCATTCTCATCACCCTCATGCTTATATTCTGATAAAAGTCATCTTTGGCTTACGTGCATAGATGGACTGTTGATTGGTATGATTATGACCATGGATTATTCGGTATAATCATGACCGTAATATTACAAATGATGTGGTAAAAATTCTCATTTGCCCATAGTGCATTGATGGACAGTTGTTGGTATGATCATGACAATTGCTGATAACACGAATATCTTTGGCCCGTAGTGCTTGAATAATTCGTGGACGTGATACTAATGAATATCCTTGGCCCGTAGTGCATGGATAATTCAGTGATATGGATTATTTATTAAGCTGAGTCTCAGCGATAGAATTGATGATAAACTCTTAAATCATAGAAGGTAGTAGATTTCATGTTCTACTTGACTCTTCTAATGGATTGCTTGTTCCGCGCAGTTAAACTTGATGTTTATTATATTTTATCAGTTTAACACTGTTGAAGGCTAACGATAATTTATTCTGCATTATCTTAGTCATAATATTTCTTACTGGGCTAGTTGAGCTCACCCTTTTGCTTTCATTGTTCTCTTAAGAAAATGAGAACGTAGTCGGGACTAGTCGGAGAACAGAGTGATGGTCCGAGATGGTGGCTATAGTAGTCCTCACTATTCTATAAAATAGTGTGATAATAAATATAATGAGGACTCCATTTGAGTTTGAATACTGTCTAGAAGACAATATTCGTGTAAAAACTCTCAGCTACGCTTTTGTCGTATTATATAAAAGAAGTTTGTATTTGATTTCTGTATTATGTATTTGGCGATTCAGAATGAGTGATGTATACCTATTTTGGGGACGTCACATTGCTTCCTTATTATTAGTTAGTTTAATTATAGTTAATTGATTCTCGATCTTTATTTATACTTCGCCTGAAATAGATATTAAGGATATATTAAAATTAATTTAGTTTTTATGATTCGACATGTACTTGCTAGTTCTTCAATTTGACATTATGCACTTATAATTACTTATTTTTATCACAAATGAAATGGATAAAATCTCATTTTTAGTGATGGAGGTTTTGATATTTAAGATTTTGAGCTTAGCCGTCACTATCTCTTGGGACAACCGTGAGTGATTGTCCTAATTATAGGGTGCTGGATATTTGACTACTCTTCCTTCTATTATAAAAGAGGGGAGTGGTTAGCATGAAGTTAACAGTGGTCAATTGACCTATACAGTATCGACACGGAGTCCGGGATGTGATTTCTATGACAACCCCAAAACAGGTCCATTCCATCCAACTTATTCTGAGTCGCCAAATACATGGTACAGAAAACAACTACAACTTTATTACAACAATTGTCGTGCAAAATACAACAACACATATGTTGTAAGTTTGGATACAAATATATACCAACTGTGACTCTCATCCCAACCTTGGATAACACATCACAATGACACCTTACATAAAGGTATAGTCAAAAACAGTTTTAGAAATTAGAATCTTTGGGAAGTGCTCAAGGAAACCTTCGTACATGGGAGGCCATGCTTCTAGGTTATGATATATATCATATGACCACAGAATTATCCTTGGTTGATCCAATATACCCCAAAGAAAAACGAGAAGATTACTATCATATTCTTCCCAATGGTGAGTCTTCTCTTGACTTAACATTATCTCCACTGTCTCTAATTGAGAATTATACTTCAAACAAACACCAAGATTATATAGGTAGTACTTGTAAATATACTCAGCAAGTGGATGAGCACAATCATGTCTTATGATGACACGAGGTTGTATGTCATTAGACATATTATATGATAGTGACAAAACACCCTTCCAACGTTGGGTTAGCCTCACCCTAGATGATTCACCAAATATAACTACTAAATGATGACCACCGTTCTATTCTCCTGTTACCCCCGCTCGACCCAGCTACACTCTTATTACCTAAAAGGAATTGTGAAATAGAAGGGTGAGCACAACTAGCCTAGTAAAGAATATCATGACTAAAGATAAATAAATTATCAATAGCCTTCAACAGAATTAAATCAGAGATTTAGAACATATGGTAGATGATAAAAAATTTCAACCATAGTTGCAGCGGAAAGAGCAATCCATTAGAAGAGTCAAATAGACCATAAAGTCTATTATCTTCTCTATGTTAAAAATTCACCAACAATGTTTTATCCCTGTAACATCAATCAACAGTTCTGGTCCACAATCATATGAATAACTCATAATCATAATTGTGATTCTAAATTTCTCTTCGCATCCAGAACGAGGATAATTTTCATCACATGTCTTTACCTGAAACATCAAAGATCATGGTTATACCAAATCACAATTCCTGTTTATAATCATACTAATAATTTCATCTTTGCACTACGGGCCAAAGATATTTCTCAACAGACCATCTTTGCACTACAGGCCAAAGATATTCATCAACAATTCATCTGTGTACTACAGGCCAAAGATATTCCTCAGCAGTTCATATTTGCACTACAGGCCAAATATATTCATCAGCAATACATCTTTGCACTACAGGCCAAAGATATTTCTTAACAGTTCATATTTACACTACAGGCCAAATATATTCATCAACAGTTCATATTTGCACTACAGGCCAAATATATTAATATTTCAAAGAAATATATAATCATTTCAGAATTTATATAAACAATTATAACCATGTTGATTATTTCACCTTTGCACTTAAGCTAAAAATATTCAATTATAAATTCAATGGTCATGATCATACTAGTCAACAATTCAAATTTGCACTACTGGCCAAAGAGAACCCATAGTCATGATCATACCAAAAATCTACTCATCTTTACACTCAAGTCAAAGAGAAATATCATCGTTAGGGTTATAAAAATGTTATATATGATAATAAAAATAATATGATCAACATATAGTTTTAATCTCAAGAGTAATATTCATAAATCAACTATAATTTGGTCAGAAAAAGAAATCAATTTTTCTGTGAATAGTAACTCGTGAATAGTAACTCATAAATAGTAACTCGTGAATAGTAACTCATGAATAGTAAACCCAACACAAAAAGGTAGAAATTTCACAATAAAATCTATACCAATATTTCGGTATAATGATAATGAAATAACATTTTTTAAACTTATAAACAATTTATTTAAATTATTTACACTTTACTAATTAATGCATTTAACCATCATAAAATGCCAACTCTTAAGATTTCATCACCAATAACCAAAACTCTTATAAACAAAAATCTGCATATAACTCATATATGATTCTCAAGCCATAAAATCATATTTTTCAATTTTTTTACTTCACATAACATATTTAATTCATTTACTCATAACTGGACTATTTTCATGAAAAAAACTAAATCAGTTCCAAAAATATTTTTTTTCTGGGATTTAGCAGAATATAGTCCCATATTGAACATATATTTTTCTCAAAATTTTTAAAATTCATTTACTATTTTTCATATGGCCAAAACTGCCGAATATTTAGACATTTATCATAAATTTTACTTTTATCCAAAAATTCCAAAATTCACAGAGTACACTGATATTATATAGATATACTTCCAATAAAAATTTCATCAATTTTGGAGTTAACCACAAGGAGTTATAAGCAGTTACTTTTAAAATAGTCTTTTCCCGTAAATTTCATAACTCGTAATATATACATCCAAAAATCACCATTTTTGGACACAATCAATAAAACTCATCAAAATATTATTTCAAATTTTTTCAAAATTTTCTGAAGGTCGGAAGAAGTACGAACTGAAAAACATAATAACCCTTAAAATCCCTTACCTCAAAAGAGCAGTATTTCTGACTTGAATATCGGATATAACGCTGAATGAACTTGCGTCGTATAACAACACTCAAGATATCAAAATACCAACAAAAATATGATTGATCATATAGAGAGAGAAAACTTATATTTCTGGTGTGATTTTCAATTCTAACTTAAGCTTCTATTTATAGGAAAATGTTAGAACGCCATAGGAGACTAAAATAATAAAATAATATTATTTAAAATAATTCTACGCATGCCATCTTTTGTTGACAATTCAAGCTAGCCACCTTTGAACCAATATGCAGCCCACATGTGATAAAACCAAAGTGGGTCTCACCCCATAATTTAATAAAAATTATTTTATTTTTCGAAACTTCAACAATTCATAGAAAATAGCCCGGTTATCAGAAAAATACGAATTTTATGTCCATTCTTCCTGAAATTGAATTCTCTACAACTTTGTAGCTTTGAGTTTTTCCAAATTCCAAACTAAAAATATTTAAAATCCACAAACGGATGCTTTTTAATACTTCCCTTCCGACAAAATACTGATAAAATACCTCAGCATTAATTATTTCATTTTTATCCACATAAAAATAAATATATCCATCATTTATATCCACATAAAATAAATATTTCCTTATCATATAAATCAATAATTAATTATTCACAAATAATATTACATAATCACAATTATGACAACCAGGCCGTTCCCAAGAAAGAGGGGGCTTTCCGATAAGGATTTTTTCTTACTAGCGCGCAATTAGGTGACCAAACCTCTCCTTAGACAGAACTTTTTAGACATTGCCAATAATGCTATCTAATAATATTATTCCAAATAATATGAATTATTGATCTGATAATGGAGATGATGTGCAGTGACAATTATTGAGCAACAATAATATAAAATATCAACGCAGCAATTATTGAATCAATAAAATAAAATATTGAACAGTAATTACTGTAGCAATTATTGAGTAGTGTCTTCTTACGTAAGGATCAATAATTCAAAAATACTGTGTAAAACTGTGTACTACTATGCAAACACGCGTATTACAGTATTTTAACCACCGGGTATTTCAACAGTGTTAACGGTAACAACTACGCCGTTATTTATAAAAATTTAATTTTGTCGTTATCTTCATCCGACAGTTATTCTGTTATGGGGCCCACAAATGACTGTGTCGTCGTACGAATATTCCCGATAAAAAGAATAATATTTCCCGACAACAATGAATATTTTATAGCCACTTGCGTATTTTGTAAAATTTACATATTTCACCCATAACTTTAAACTTTTATCAATTTAACCATTTACCGAATAATAATTATAAGAAAAATTGAATAATTTTATTTCATAAAATTCGGGGTTTTACAATTTCTCTTTGCCTGCATCACTGTATTGGTCAATTGACCAACTTACCATGAAGTTAACTTCATGGTAACCGGATCCTAAAAAGAAATAGAAAGATGCCTGACAAAGGATCCAGTCGGCACTATATGGCCTTAGCTTCTACAAACACTGACAATTCAAGACAATAAAAATTAGTAGTACAAGTCCATGCCACTGCTTGTTTGCATGTTTTTCTTTTTGGGTAAATGTTACCATTTTTTTAATTTTATTTTCTTGCTCTTTTTCATAACTCTTGGAAAAGATTTGTATTGCAATAATAACATATCAGCTCTTATTCCGAACAGACACGTTACAATTAACTATTCTTGGAAAAGATTTGTATTGCAAAATTAATTATTCATACGTTTGTACATGATTTAGCAAGAAATTATTATGGTGTTAGTTTAGTAGTTAAACATAGTTGGTTTGGGTAGAGATATCATTTTCAATAAAAGTATTGTATTTCATTTAACTGAAAAAGTAGGTACATAGGAGAGTTGATTTGACTGTAAGAAATGAATTGTTCTGTTTCTTTATAATTTTCTGATCTTATCTCTACTTCCTCTCTCTGTATCCTAATCTTCCTTCTTTTCCTTATCTTAGTCTCTTCTCAAATCTCTGCTTCTCTCATAATTCTCTTGAAGTTTAGTTAATTATAAGTAAGGACTTAGTTCATATCTCAGTTCCTTACATTTAGTATCAGAGTCCAGTCGATCGACAACCATGACTACTAATAATCAACGATTAACTAACTTTGATAGTAACTTCATGATTTACAAAATCAGCTGCAATCCTCTGTGAAATCGTTGAAGAAAGGATTCGATGAGAAATTGGAACAAATGTTGAAAGGATTTGAAGCTATGTTATTAGCTCATTATAAGAAACAAGGTCCGAGTCCATCTAGAGTTGACCGACAACCCTCAGGTATTGTTCCTCTATCTTCAACTCAGTATGCTACTGAATCTGTCCTTGGACCTTATGAAGGAGTTGTTCCTTCATTCAGTAACTATGAAGGAATATTTCGCACAATTAAATTTGAATTTCCTAAATTTCATGGTATTATCCTAGGTCATGGATCAGGAAGTGTAATAAATTATTTTCTCATCATAACGTTGTTGAGAATCAGAAGCTTTACTTAGCCACTTTGCATCTTGAAGGAGAAGCTGAAATTTGGTATTCTAGCTTTGTTGAAAGTGGAATTGAATTGACATGGAATGGATTAATTGATGAACTGCTGGCTAGATTTAGTCCTGAAACAAAAGTTAATCCCATAGCTGAGCTCAAAAAAATCCAATAAACTAGAATTATGGATGAATACAAAGCTAAATTTGAAGAGCTCAAGGGTTGGGCTTTAATAAAGAATTCTAAATTGAATGGAGAATTTTTTTTATTGACTGTTTTGTTGGGGACTTACGTGAGGAGATTCAGTTAGGTATCCAAGAGTTGGGTTTTACAACTCTTAAAGAAGCTATTCATTTAGCTAGAATGAGGAAGCAAAATTAGAAGTTTGGATTAAAAGGAGTAGAACTATTTCGAGGCCTTCTACCAACAATAATCTGGTGAGCAGAACTTCTATTGTAATATCTTGTGTGCAAAGGTTTTCTAGTGGTGCAGGAATGAGGAACTCATGAAATACTAATGCAGATATTAGAATGGGAGTTAATATAGTTGAACTTAAAAAGATCTTACCTATTAGGAACCTAGCCAGGGAACAAATTTCTAAGAAAATGAAGAAAGGCTTGTGTTTCTCATGTAATGAACCCTATGTTCCAAGATATGTCTGCAAGCAATCCCACTTATTTATGATGATACCTTCTGAGGAAGAGGAATTAAATTGGGATTCAGAGGAACAAATTGTGTGTGAACAAGATTTGGTGCCAAAGGTAGAGCAAAATAAATTGTTGCCAGATGGTAAGTTGGATGATGTTCATATTACTTTATATGCTTTGTTAGGCCACAATGCAAACAACACTATTATAGTGCAAGGAACAGTGAATAACAAACCAGTGAGTATTCTCACTGATAATGAGAGTACTAGAAATTTTTTGGATTCACAAGCTGCTAAGAGACTTAAGGTCAAACTTCAGGATACTAATCCAATAACAATGTATGTGGCTGATGGCTTCTAGGTATACAACACTCAAGTGTGTACTAATTTTAAATGGCAGGTTCAGAATCTGGACTTTATTACTGAGATGAGGGTACTTCCTTTGGGAGGAGTTGATGCAGTATTTGGGGTACAATGGTTGAAAACAATCTGTCCAATTACTTTTGATTTCAACAAATTACAACTTCACTTTTATCAAGATGGGGAATTAGTAATATTGCAAGGGGAAAGCACAAATGTTACTCCTACTATACACCTTATGAATTCTGGAGAATTTAAGAAGGTGTTATAGACAATTTCTCATAGTTTTTTTGGGTATCTCTATGGTATTATGGAATGTGAGGAGTGCAATCTTACGAATCCTTCTTGTCTTAAATTGCAAGAGTTGTTAGCTTCATTTTCTGATGTATTTGCAGATCCATAGGGTTTGCCTCATGTGAGATCTCATGATCACCACATTAACTTGAAGGAGGGTAGCCAACCTATTAATTTGAGGACCTATAGGTACCATTATGTCCAGAAATCAGATATTGAGAAAATTGTTATTGAATTACTAAAAACTGGGGTTATCCAAAACAGTAGTAGTCTCTTTGCTTTCCCAGTTTTGGTTGTTAAAAAACATGATAACACATGGAGAATGTGTATTGATTATAGGGCTCTAAATGATGTTATTATTAAGGACAAGTTTCCTATACCTGCATTGATGAGCTGTTAGATGGGCTTTATGGTGCAAAATAGTATTCTACGTTGGATTTGAGGTCTGGTTATCACCAGATTGGAGTTCATCGTTCGGATATTCTTAAAATTGCTATTAGGACTCAAACAGGTCATTATGAATTTAAAGTAATGCCATTTGAGTTAACTAATGCACCAACTACTTTTCAGAGTTTCATGAATGTTGTGTTCGCTCCTTACTTGAGGAAATTCATTTTGGTTTTCTTTGATGATATTTTGATCTACAGCCTCACTTGTGAGTCTCATTTGGAACATGTTGAGATAACTCTACAGATGTTAAGACAACATGAATTGTATGCAAAAATGTCCAAGTGTACCTTTGCTACACAACTGGTACAGTACCTTAGTCATTTTATTACTTCTAAATGTATATCAATTGATCCGACTAAAGTGGAATGTATGGTTCAATGGCCAAAGCCCATGAACCTTGAGAGTCTAAGGGATTTTTTGGGCTTAACATGTTATTATAGAAAATTTATAAAGCATTATTGTTTTCTAAGCAAACTATTAACTGATATGTTAAGGAAATATCAGTTTTCAATGAATTCATGAAGTTGAGGTAGCATTTGACTGCCTTAAACAAGTTATGACTAATGCTCCAATTTTAGTTATGCTCGATTTCACCATCCCATTTATAGCGGAAAATGTTGCTAGTGGTATTGGTATATGAACAGTGTTAATGCAAAGGAATAGACCAATTACTTTTTTAAGCAAGGCTATTGCTCCTAAGCATTTGTGATTATCGATCTATGAGAAGGAATTGTTGGTTGTGGGTTATGCAGTGGAAAAATGGAGACATTATCTAGTGGGCAACAAATTCATTATTAAAACAGATCATCAAAGTCTCAAACATTTGTTGGATCAACGAATCACTACTACTAACCAACAAAAATGGGTTACCAAGCTCATGGGATTAAATTATGAAATCTGGTACAAGAAAGGCAATGAGAATTTAGCAGTAGATGGATTGTCTAGGCAGTTTGTTGGAAATCCCATGTGTGGAATGGAAACTGATGTTTTAAACTATTTAGCCCTAACTACAGTGTCACCTAAATGGGTTCAAGAATTGACTGAAACATGGACAACTGATCCAGACCTGCAAAAAATTATTTCTCAGTTAGTATTGGATCCTTCCTCAGTCCCTAATTATTCTTTTGTGAATGGAAGGTTGCGGTATAAGGGAAAGTTGGTGGTGGGTAATTCCTCAAAGGTAAGGCTCAAACTCTTACAAGAATTTCACAGCTCTCCTATTGGGGGCCATTCAGGGAAAAGAGGTACTTTTGAAAGAATATCTCAATATTTTTATTGGCCCACTTTAATGTCTGATGTGATTACATTTGTGAAAGAGTGTGAGGTTTGTCAGTTAAGTAAGCATGAAACCAATGTTACTCCTGGGTTGTTACAACCTTCACCTATTCTTGAAACAGCGTGGAAGGATATTGCCATGAATTTTATTGAATGGTTACCCAATTCTCATGGATATATTTCTATCATGGTAGTCATAGACAGACTTACCAAATATGCTCATTTTTTGGGGTCGAAACATCCATTTACTACTACTAATGTAGCTATTGTATTCCTTAACAACATTCATAAGTTGCATGGATTACCTTCGTCAATAGTTTCAAATCGGGATAGAAATTTTATTAGGCATTTTTAACAGTTATTGTTTAAGTCATTGGGTACCAAATTGCAACTTAGCACAACTTATCATCCTCAAAGTGATGGTCAGTCTGAGAAGTTAAATAAGTATTTGAAAGCTTACTTAAGATGTATGTGCAGTCAAAAACCAAAGGCTTGAAGCGAATGGTGGTACAACACCCATTACCACAATTGTGCCCAACTTACTCCTTTTTAGGCTTTATATGGCTATCCAGCTTCCCACATTTCTTTCCATCAATATGGTTATATTTCTGATCCTACAACAAGGCAGTTTGTGCTTCCAGAAATTAGTTGTTGCAGCTCTTGAAAGATACTTTGGGCTCAGTGTAAAATGAGGAATTATGCTAATACGAATAGGCAGGAGAGGGTTTTTAATGTGGGAGTATATTTAAGAGTTCGACCCTACAAACAATTTTCTATGACACAATCTAAGTATTCTAAGCTGGATTCAAAATATTACGAGCCATTTCACGTGCTTGAAAATATTGGACCTGTTGCTTATAAGTTGTTGCTACCGGCTGAAGCTAAAATTCATCTTGTGTTCCATGTTTCTATTTTAAAGAAGAAAAATAGTGTTGCGGCACAGGTGTCTCAGGTATTGCCATTAATAGATGATCATGGACAATTCATTATTGAATCTATTGCAGTCATTGATCGTAAATTGATAAAGAAAATAATGTAATTGTTATTGAAGTCTTAATTCCATGGTCTAATACTTTATTTTCTGAAGCAACTTGAGAAATTTGGTCTGATCTTCATGCTCGATTCCTAACTTTCCGTCCTTGAGGACAAGTATTTTTTAAGAAAGGGGATCGTAAAGAATTGTTATGGTGTTAGTTTAGTACTTAAACATAGTTGGTGTGGGTACAAATGTCATTTCCAAATAAAAGTATAGTATTCATTTAGTTAAAAAAGTAGTTACAGAGGAGAGATGTTTTGACTGTAACGCTCTGTTTTTTAGTTTTAAAATGGACAGAAAAGAAAAGAAATATACGAAAAATTTAAGTTTTCTTTCCAATTCTTATGTTTCTGAGTTTTTTAATAAACGGAAAAGAAAAGAAATGGAAAGAAAACTTGACCACTTTTCCTGCCAAAGTTTTCCGTCCAAAATTGACATAATTTGGACAGAAAAGAAATTAGAATAAGTAATATTTTTATAATTTCCATATTATCCTCAACTTTTAATATAATAAATTTTAAATTACAACTCATGTCCTCAATTTTAAATTTTCTATTAATTCTATTAATAACTCAGAAACAACACAAATTTTTTTTTCAAGTTTTCTATTCTTTTCTTTTCTGTTCTGTTCTAATCTAAATTTTCTATTCTTTTCTTTACTGTTCAAAACTCAGAAACAGAGTGTAAGTCTATAAATAAATGAATGTATTCGGTAAAGATAAGAAATGAATTGTTTTGTTTCTCTCTCTATAATTTTCTGATCTCATCTCTACTTCCCCTCTGTATCATAATCCTCCTCCTTTTCCTTACCTTGGTCTCTTCACAAATCTCTGCTTCTCTTGAAGTTTGTAAGGACCGAGTTCAGATCTCAGTTCCTTACATGGATCAAAATCTGAATTCTTGGACCAGTTACAATGTCTGTTAACCTACCAGAGGAAGTAGTAGCATGAAAGCTTCACTCTATGAAGAGAGATATCACTAGCACAGAATAAAAAAAGAACTAATAAGCTGATATTACAACTACTCAATATTCACCAACATAATCAAAAATCTCACAGGACCCTCTACAAACTCACAACTACAAAAACGCAATCAAGCCAAACACAACAGACTCTGCCATAGTTTGGTACTACACGGCCTTTTTTACTCCCCATTTAAGAAAATGGTTTCTCCATGCTCCACAGATTTCTGGCTTTGCCTGATGCTTGGTGAATAACAGGGGCACATGAGTTTTTCAAGTTCCCCCTTGAAGCAGTCCCTTTATCTGTTGTTCGCTGCTCAGAAGCAAAATTTACCCTCTTTCTCGCACTATTTGCATTCCTCCTTGATTGATTCCTCTGATAGTTATCGCCATGATGCCTTGAAGTTTCGTACCCTGACATGTAACTACCAGTGCCTTCTCTATTCCCATCGTCGATACACCATGTGCCATAAACCCCATTAGGATCTAGCACATATTCGGGTGCATAATAATTTCCATACTGATACCAACCCCATGAATTATTCCAACCATCTCCCCATCCACTATTCCCCCAACCATCTCCCCATTCATAACCTACCATGGCTGTTTCATTATTGTTGTACCAGCCCCATGAATTGTTACCAAAATTTTCCAATCCATTGTCTTTGACATGCCCATTATTCTGACTATAATTAGGTTCCCAAGAGTTATCATTATTGACATTGGATGAGTTAGGAGCTGCTTTTAACTCATCTTCACAATCTCCCCAACCAAAGCTCGAGAATCCTTGATTTTGTAAGAGAATATCACCAAAAATCACAATATTCTCGTCTTTTCTATCTGTATCAGGATCCCCTGGTTCACGCTCTAAGTCTAGTATCAGCTCCTGATCAATTTTGCAATCCCAATCTATTTCATCAATATACAGATTAGGATCCGGGACTGGTACCTCACAAGGAAGACCGTGCATCCTTGCATAGAAGCAGCTCTTAGCATTGTTGAATGCCTCTTCACCTGCAGAGTCATTCCATTTTACCACATTGTCATGGTAGTGCATAAACTTCTTAGCATCCAAGATCTTTCTCCATGGAACTTTGCCAACCAAAGTGCAGAATTTTTTCTCCCACGACGGAACAGTTGGTTGCCAATTACCTGAACGTATATGATAAATGTAACCTTTTTTTCTTTTTCTGAAAGTCAATCTAAGAACTGTCGACACACAACAAAATCTGATAGATGGTGGGAAACAAAGTTGCCAAAAGCAGCAGACTAGGAGATGCTGTTGAAATTACATGTAATGTTAATACGTAGTAGGTAATGGGAAACAACCACCTTGCCTTGTCACAAAATGACATTCAACTGTAACGCCAGCAGAATAAGGAAATAAAAATAAACAAAAAAGATAAAGAACGCGAAAATATGCCATAAAAGTTGTTCTAAAGATAGGAACACAAAAATGATTGGAATATTTATGGGATAAATCGGCGAAAGACAACAGCTGCAAACGTCATAGATTATAACGGTATGCAAAATAACGGATTATAACTGTATGCAAACTAACGGTACCAACCCTGATCTCCATAAAATTTCAGAATCCCCGCCGCCATGTTTTTGCCAAGCTCCTCATTAATTTTGGACATTATTACTGAATTTTGTATCAATTAGGAATTTTTGTATAATTCTTACACATAACTTCCCGTCATAACAAAATGGACCAAAAACAGAAACATATAAGCAGAACCATTTCAGTTTCCATGCTGGGATTAAAACAGCATAGTATGATTTGAAAACACATACGAACTAAAAATTACAACAATAGGAATGTTAATCATGCTAAGTAAAACTATGAACTAGATACTTGCCCTCACTACAAAATTAGCAAATATCTAAAAGGATTAGAATTTCATAATAAAGATGCAATGCATGCAAGCAAAGAAGTTCTGCCGTCCCAAAGACCCGACCTTACAGCCACTTTAGATAATTAAAATATAAAAGATGAAAATCAGCCACAAACAAGAAAATTTTTCAGCCAAAAGCCCAAAACATACAAACTTGAATTGTAAAAATTCTTACCTGCAAAATTGTGGAAGCCACTCAAGCAAAAAAAAACTACCTTTTCGAACCCTAACCTTAAGAAACTATCCAAATAGGAAAAAATAATAATATATCACTATCAAGTGCAAAGCAATCTCAAATTCCAAAGAAAGCCATCATTTTATACCAAATATTGTAAACAAGGAAACCATCTCAAAGTTATTTTTTGTATAAATATATTCATCTAAGCAAAAGAACACAAACACGAATATGAAAAATAACAACGAAAGCTAGAAGCTATGCATACCTACAGGTGGCTTTCTGTTATTTGTTTTTGGAGCTTCTTTATTAAAATTATCACCCTTGAATCTTCTCCGACCCTCCATCAAAACAAACCCAAATCTAAAACCAAATGAACACAAACAAAAATGATAAACAAACCGCATGAAATATAGGTTAGAACCGAGGGAACAAAAGTAATAAATCATAAAGTAAATCAAAAAACAATAAAACACTAAAAAGGATTCTTGAAATTTGATTTGGGTTTGATTCCAAAGTTCGAAAAAGAGCCACAAACCTTGAGATAAATTAAGAACAAGAACAGATTCTGGAAAGTGGGTGCCCAGAAGATTCAACCGGCACTAAAATGACTAGTTCTTAACGAGAAAACTGAAGATGGGTACCTAAATTTATTGCCGAATAATCGCTCAAAAGCCGGAAATGGTTTGATCGGTGGAAAATTGGGTGTGTAGTGATTTAACAGAGTAATGAAAAAAGAAGAAGATGAAATGCCCAAAACTTTGAAAGCGTTTCGAGCCTTGTCTTCTGAGAAGAAACAATCCGCTGTTACGTTTCCTGGTTATTTATAGGCCCCTGTTTTAGACTGGAATTACAAAATAATTCTGCCTCCTTCTCTGATAAGGACTAAAGTGGTCGGACCTTCTATTCTCACTCTATCTCAAGGTGCGTGTTAGAGATCTCCAATCGATGGACTATCCGTAGATTATACTATTGAGTACATCAGCAGATATCTGGATTATTTAGGGAATTATAATATAAAAAGATTAAAAAAATTAATGAATTCAAAAAAATTATTATTAAATACGATAAAAATATAAATTATTATTAACAAAATACTTACAATTGTACATATTTATAAAATTTTTAATTTTTATTCGTTGATATTTTATTACCATTCTGGCCAATTTTTTTTGTTGTTCTGATTTTTTTTATCCTTTCTTCAATCATCTCTGTCATTTAAATATATTAAAAATTATAGTCACAATTATAGTCCACCAACACTTGTTCATTAAAATAGTCTCTGTGTCTCGCCGGAAAATTCGTTGGACTATATTTAGTCCATCTACTGAAGCGAGATCTGTGTTTAGTTTAGGATTTATGCACACCGACACTGCTGGAGGTGCTCTTATATTACTTAACCTATTACAACCATTTTATTTTTATCTATTTTTAATAACTTTTTTTGAAACCCTGTATTTTTATGAAGTTAAAAGTGAAGAAAATTAAGACACTCACTTAAAAAATAATAATCACCAAAAAAAAGAAGGAAAACTTGTGAATAAGACATAAATGACATACCAAAACAAAATTAATAAACCACCCTCCAAAAAGAATAGGCATAAATTACATTTCAAAAAGATAAGGATTAAATCTCTTTTTTTTTTGTGACCTGTTTTCCCAATTTATTCTTTTCGCTGTTACAAACATTGGCAAACAATACGAGCATCTTCATGGCTCATGTTCCTCTATTTCTGAAACTAATATTGCTTAACCTTCTTCAACACCTTTTATCGACTTTTATATTAACAGAGATGAGTCATATATAATTTATGCAGATATTACTATATTTATCTGTTTTTGTTTTGTATATTTATGATCGATAAAAAAGGTAGTATCTAAAAATACTATTTACTAAATCAACTATATAATTAAAAACAGAAATTTGATTTCACATATTTTTAGTTTAGTTTTTTTTCTATTCAAATTACTATAATTAATATCTAAATTGTAACAATAAAATATTATCCAAATTTGTAACGTATTCAAAAGTAAACCCAATCTGTTAAGAAATGTGAAGGTATTTTTTGTTTTTATATCTCTAAAATAGCGAAAGGAATTTCAAAAAATAATTTTTTATTTTTTGTTCTACCAAACTTATTACAAAATTTTTGGTCACAAATTTATGAAAGATAATATATATTAAAAAAATTTATGCAGAATAATTTTATTATTACAAATTTATTAAGATATCGACAACATCTTTTAACATATATATCATGCTATTTTATTATATTTTTATTAGTCATAAAATTTATTATTAAATTATTGTCCTAACTAAAATACATTTATTAAAATCTAAAATTAGTTAATGAGCTAGTATTTAGAGGGAGGGAATTAAAAAAAAACAAATTGGTATGAAATTGGATTAGTTATGGGCATTTTATTCACGAGTGACATCATTTTCTTTAAATTATATACTCCTTCCGTCCCAAGATAAAAATTTTGGTGGACTTTTCACGCATATTAAGAAGATGAATGAAATGACAAAATTGTCGATAATAATGTCATTAAATATGGAGAGAGAATTAGAATAAGAAAAATATGATATATTTAATATTACGAGTATAATAATAAAATATGTATAAAAATTTGGTTATTAAAAAAAATAAATATTTAATATGAGATTACCCAAAATAGTAATAATGACTTTTATTTTTTATGTGCAGTAATTTTTTACTAACAATTCCACATTAACATAAAAAATACACTAGTATCTGATAACCTTGTTTCAATATTTCGAAATGAAAAGTCTAGGGCGACCGGATATGGGGACCAGTCTTGGCGACCGGTCCAATTTTTTTATTTTTTTTTTTTTAAATGTCTCTCAAATAATTTATAAGATTTATTGGAACTGGAATTTTTACAGGAAAAAGTGTTTTGGATGTCATTTGGATACATGCAAAAAATATGCCTGTATCCAAATGACATCCAAAACACTTTTTCCTGTAAAAATTCCAGTTCCAATAAATCTTATAAATTATTTGAGAGACATTTAAAAAAAAAAAAAAAAAAAAAAATTGGACCGGTCGCCAAGACCGGTCCCCATATCCGGTCGCCCCAGAAGAGCTCATTTCGAAAACGTTCTCATAGTTAAACTTTGGGCCCCATAACTATTGTGGTTACTGGTGCCGAATAGAAAGGAGTAGTTTATATGAAATTAATTTTGGTCAATTGATTAATACAGTATCGACATACAGGACGAGAAGTAATCTCTTTGTATATTAACACTATTTTAGTTATGTAACTAACTTACCATAAAATTAAATTCATGTTAACCAGTCCCCAAATAAAATTATACTACTATAAAATAAGATAAATTGACCGGATACAAATTAATGATTAAATTTTACTATAAATTACCAGCATTTTGTATCATATATATCTAGTCGACGTATGTCAATTCATACATTAATTATAATGTTGATTGAACAACTTATAGTATATCATCTACTATTAATTGCTCGTACATGAATTAAAGACGTAACGAAATTTTCTCTCTGTTTTAATAATTTGAAAATTAAAATGAATCTGAACCACTCTTGCATTTTTTTCGCCCAAATTCAATTAGGTTCTATCTTATTATTATATATTGCCCGTACATGAAGGCACGGTATAACGAAAACCTCTCTCTCTCCGTTCTAACAATCTGAAAATTAGAATGAATCTCAACCGTCCTTATACTTTTCCGCCCAAATCAATTAAAATGAATTTGAATTGTCTTTATACTTTCTCGCCCAAATTCAAATTGAGCTCTATTGTGACGCCCCCAAAATTAGGTATACATCACCCATCTTGGGTCGTCAGATACATAGTACAGAATACAAATACAACTGATTAATACAACTGTCGTGTACAATACGACAAAACATAAACTGTGAGTTTAAATACAAATATTATCTTCTAGAGAGTATTCATACTCAAAAGGAGTCATCATTACATTTATTAACACGCCATTACATAGAATAGTGAGGACTACTAACTAATACTATCATTCGGACCATCACTCCGTTCCCCGACTTGCCCCAGCTACGTTCTCATTTCCTGAAGAGAACAGTGAAAGAAAGGGTGAGCTCAACTAGCCCAGTAAGAAATATTATGACTAAGATAATGCAGAATAAATTATCATTAGCCTTCAACAATGTTAAACTGATAAAATATAATAGACATCAAGTTTAACTGCAGCGGAACAAGCAATCCATTAAAAGAGTCAAGTAGAAAATAAACTCTACTATCTTTTATGATTTAAAAGGTTTTTCAACACTGCGATCGCTGAGACTCAGTTTAATAAAATAATCCACATCATCGAATCACCCCTGCACTACGGCCAAGGATATTCGTGTATTCATTAATGGTCATGATCATGCCAACAACTGTCCATCAATGCACTACGGGCCAATGAGGACTTTTACCACATCATTTGTAACATTACGGTCATGATTATACCGAATAATCACTGGTCATAATCATACCAAGTCCATCTATGCACTACATGCCACAGATGACTTTCAACATTTTATAAACACGAGGATGATGACAATGATATAAGAATTCAATAAAACAAGTTCAAGAATTAATTTATCCAGGAATTAACAACGTCCAAATTGTCAACATGATACTGCATTGTGGAGTAAAATTCAAGAATACTTAGAAGAATATTTTCATAAAAAAATACTGGATGAAACGCAACTATCAAGGATATTCCACAAATTTCATGGAGTATAGAAGTCAAAACTTAACCAACTGAGTACAATAAAGAATGGAATAACAAAAGAAATCACCATGCATGCGATAGACCGCACAGACTGGTTATTCCAATAGAATAATAAATAATGGAACCAGGTCCGGCGTAAACGCACAGACAGGATATCCCGACAGAATAATAAATAATGGAACCAGGTCCGGTGTAAAACACATAGACAGGATATTCCAACAGAATAATAATAAAACGGAACCAGGTCCGGTGTAAAACACACAGACAGGATGTTCCAACAGAATAATAAACGGAACCAGGTCCGGTGTAAAACACACAGACAGGATGTTCCAACAAAATAATAGAAGAATGTCACCAAGTATAGGGTAGACCGCGTATACTAGTTATTCCAACAGAATAATAACAAATGGAATAACAGAAGTTCTCTTCATGAATATAAAAGAAATAATATTCCCTACCTTAAAAGAACTGGATATTGGAAAAGTGATGTAGCAGAATACTTTTATTCTCTCTCTCTTATTCTCTCTATACTTTCTCTCTCTATAGCTTGAATGAATTCGTGAAAAATAATGAAGCCCTAGGCCTCTATTTATAGAAAAACTGAGGGTGGCTCTTGGTCTTAACGAAGGGTCAAATGACTCTTGGTCTTAACGAAGGGTCAAATGACTCTTGGTAATATTGAAGGGACAACTACTATTGACGAAAGTAATTACTATTGACCAAGGTAAATACTATTGACGAAGGTAATTACTATTGACCAAGGTAAATACTATTGACGAAGGTAATTACTATTGACCAAGGTAAATACTATTGACGAAGGTAATTACTATTGACCAAGGTAAATACTATTGACGAAGGTAATTACTATTGACCAAGGTAAATGCTATTGACCAAGGTAAATACTATTGACGACGGTAATTACTATTGACGACGGTAATTACTATTGACGAAGAGACTCTTAGATGATGACATATGGCCCCCCATAAAATAACCAAACTTACCTGTAAGACCCCGAATTTTATGAAATAAAAGTATTCAATTTTTCTTATAATTACTATTTAGTAAATGGTTAAATTGATAAAAGTTTAAAGTTATGGGTGAAATGTAAATTTTTTTTTCAAAATAAGCAAGTGGTTAAAAAATAATCATTGTTGTCAGGGAATATTCGTTTGGTCGTGGAATATTCTTTCTGTCGGGGAATATTCGTACGACGGCACAGCTATTTGTGGGCCCCATAACGAATAACTGTCGGGTGAAGAAAATGACAAATTTGAGTTTTTACAAATAACGGCGTAGTTGTTACCGTTAACACTGTTGGAATACCCGGTGGTTAAAATACAGTAATACGCGTTATTGCACAGTAGCACACGGTATTGCACAGTATTTTTGAAATTATTGATTCTTACGTAAGAAGGCACTACTCAATAATTGTTACAGTAATTACTGTTCAATATTTTATTTTATTGATTCAATAATTGCTACGTTGAAATTTTGTATTATTGTTGTTCAATAATTGTTGCTGCACAGTATTTCTCATTATCAGATCAATAATTCATATTATTTGAATAGTATTATTAGATAGCATTATTGGCAATGTCTAGAAAGTTCTGTCTAAGGAGAGGTTTGGTCATCTAATTGCGCGCCAGTAAGGAGAAATCCTTATTGGAAAGCCCCCTCTTTCCTGGGAACGGCCTGGTTGTCATAAATGTGATTCTGTAATATTATTTGTGAATAATTAATTATTGATTCATATGATAAGAAAATATTTATTTTATGTGGATATAAATGAGGGATATATTTTTGTGGTTAAAAAATGAAGGAGTTAATGTTGAGATTTTTATCCGTATTTTTGTCGGAATGGAGGTATTAAAAATCAGGGTTTTTGAGATATTTTACGGGGGTTATAATTTTTAATCCGACCGTTGGATCGTGGTAATTTTTGGATATGTTATACATATATAAGTTGAGTATATGCCCACAAATTTTGAACCGTTAAAAATGAACGTATGATTTGTTATGAATTTTACGAGATGACTGGTTCAGAAATTGTTGAATTTTCGGAGTTAATCATTTTGGTGGAAAATTCTAGAATTGGTGGGTCCCACTTGTGGTTGGTGAAGAAATGTGCTGAATTATATTTCAAATGTGGTAGGTGGGAATAGTAGCAGGTAAAGCCATCAGGTTGCAGGTCAAACCTACCAAAATTTTCCTATAAATAGAGGGCTAAGTTAGAATTGAAAATCACACCAGAAACATAAGCTTTCTCTCTTTCTCTCTCTAGATTATTGAGTGTATTTTGTGAGTATTTAGATACTTGGTGAGTTACTATTCATCAGTGCAAGTTTCCTTCAGCATCATATCCGATATCCAGTCAGAAGTACTGCTCTTTTGAGGTAAGGGATAGTAAGGGATAGTAAGGGATTTTAAGGGATTTTAAGGGTTGTTATGTTTTTTCAGTTTCGTAATTTTTCTGAACTTCAAAAATTCTGGAAAAATTTGAAATGATATTTTGATGAGTTTTCTTGATTGTGTCCAAAAATGGTGATTTTTGGATGTATAGATTGAGAGTTATGAATTTTATGAGAAAAGACTATTTTAAAAGTAACCGCTTATAATTCCTTGTGGTTAACTCCAAAATTGATGAAATTTTTATTGGGAGTACATGTATATGATAGAAGTATACTCTGTAAATTTCAAAATTTTTAGACAAAAGTACAATTTTTGATAAATGTCTAAATATTCGGCTATTTTGGCCATATGAAAAATAGTAAATGACTTTTAAAAATTCTGAGAAAAATATATGTTCACTATGGGACTATATTATGCTAAATCTCAGAAAAGAAATATTTTTGGAACTGATTTGGTATTTTTCATGAAAATGGACTAGTTATGAGTAAATGAATTAAATATGTTTTGTGAAGAAAGAAAATTGGAAAATAGGATTTTATGGCTTGAGAATCCTATATATGAGGTATATGCAGATTTTTGATGAGGGTTTTGGTTATTGATGATGAAATCTTAAGAGTTGGCATTTTATGATGATTAAATGCATTAATTAGTAAAGTGTAAACAATTTAAATAAATTGTTTATAAGCTTAAGAAATGTTATTCTTTCAATATCATTATACCGAAGTATTGGTATGAATTTTATTGTGGAATTTCTACCTTTTTGAGTCGGTGTTACTATTCACGAGTTACTATTCACGAGTTACTATTCATGAGTTACTATTCACGAGTTACTATTCACGACAAAATTGGTTTCTTTTACTAACCAAATTATAGTTGATTTATGAATATTACTCTTGAGATTAAATCTATATGTTGATTATATTGATTTTATTATCATATATAACATTTTTATAACCCTGATGTTGAATTTCTCTTTCACTGGAGTGTAAAGATGGGTAGATTATTGGTATGATCATGACTAGGGTTCTCTTTGGCCTGTAGTGCAAAGTTGAATTGTGACTGGTATGATCATGACCATTGAATTTATAATTGAATATCTTTAGCTTAAGTGTAAAGATGAATTGATTAACATGGTTATAATTATGGTGTATATAAATTCTGAAATGATTATATATTTCTTTGAGATATGAATATATTTGGCCTGTAGTGCAAATATGAACTGTTGATGAATATATTTGGCCTGTAGTGCAAATATGAACTGTTGATGAATATCTTTGGCCTGTATTGCAAAGATGAGTGGTTGATGAATATCTTTGGCTCGTAATGCAAGGATGAATTGTTGAGGAATATCTTTGGCATGTAGTGCAAAGATGGCCTGTTGATGAATATCTTTGGCCTGTAGTGCAAAGATGAACTGTTGTTGAATATCTTTGGCCCGTAGTGCAAAGATGGTTTGTCGATGAATATCTTTGTCCGTAGTGCAAAGATGGTTTTATTAGTATGATTATAAACAGGAACTGTGATTTGGTATAACCATGATCTTTGATGTTTCAGGTAAAGACAGGTGATGAAAATATTCTTCGTCCTGGGTGCGAAGAAAAATTTATAGTCACAATTATGATTATGAGTTATTCATATGATTGTGGAAAGGAGTTGTTGAGTGAGGTTACATGGATAAAACATTGTTGATGGATTTTTAACATGGAGAAGATAATAGACTTTATAGTCTATTTGACTCTTCTAATGGATTACATGTTCCGCTGCAACTATGGTTGAAATTTTTTATCATTTACCATATGTTCTAAATCTCTGATTTATTATTGATGAAGGCTATTGATAATTTAATTATCTTTAGTCATGATATTCTTTACTGAGCTAGTTGTGCTCACCCTTTTGCTTCACAATTCCTTTCAGGTAATAAGAGTGTAGCTGGGTCGAGCGAGGGTAACGGGGAAATAGAACAGTGGTCTCTAGCTGTGGATGTTCTCCCGAAGCAGTATAGAAAAGTTCATTTAGTAGTTATATTTGGTGAATCCAATAGGGTAAGGTGTACCCAACGTTGGAAGGGTGGTTTGCCACTATCATACAAGATGTCTAACGACATACAACCTCGTGTCATCATAAGACAGGGATGTGCTCATCCACTTGCTGAGTATATATACGAGCACTACCTATATAATCTTGGTGTTTGTTTAAAGTATAATTCTCAGTTAGATACAGTGGAGATAATGATAAGTCAAGAGAAGACTCACCATTGGGAAGAATATGATAGTAATCTTCTCGTTTTTCTTTGGGGTCTATTGGGTCAACCAAGGATAATTCTGTGGCCATATGATATCTATCATAACCTAGACGCGTGGCCTCCCATGTACGAAGGTTTTCTTGAGCACTTCCCAAAGATTCTAATTTCTAAAACAGTTTTTGACTATACCTTTATGTAAGGTATTATTGTGAGGTGATGTCCACGGTTGAAACATGAGTCACATTTGGTATATATTTGTATCCAAACTCACAGCATATGTGTTGTTGTATTTTGCACGACAATTGTTGTAATAAAGTTGTAGTTGTTTTCTGTACCATGTATTTGACGACTCAGAATGGGTTGGATGGAATGGACCTATTTTGGGGTTGTCACAGGTGGTATCAGAGCTTAGGGATATGATTTCTGGCGGAGATCGGGAAATATAACTAGGAGGAGAGAGACGAGTAAATCCTTCGCTAGTGTGTCCTACCTAAGCTTATTTGTTGGTCAGTCATAATATCGGGATATTATGTGATATGTTAATTTGTTAAATTAACCCTTGTTTTGAAGCTGTATTCTAGAATGATATTTGAAATACAGGAGATGAGCAATGGAGAAATTATGATGGCAGGGAAGATGGAATCTAAAATGAAAGGAAGGTATTCTCAATTCTTTGAAATACCAGGTACGTAAATTTCGAGGACGAAATTTCATAAGGAGGGGAGATTGTAAGACCCCGAATTTTATGAAATAAAAGTATTCAATTTTTCTTATAATTACTATTTAGTAAATGGTTAAATTGATAAAAGTTTAAAGTTATGGGTGAAATGTAAATTTTTTTTTCAAAATAAGCAAGTGGTTAAAAAATAATCATTGTTGTCGGGGAATATTCGTTTGGTCGTGGAATATTCTTTCTGTCGGGGAATATTCGTACGACGGCACAGCTATTTGTGGGCCCCATAACGAATAACTGTCGGGTGAAGAAAATGACAAATTTGAGTTTTTACAAATAACGGCGTAGTTGTTACCGTTAACACTGTTGGAATACCCGGTGGTTAAAATACAGTAATACGCGTTATTGCACAGTAGCACACGGTATTGCACAGTATTTTTGAAATTATTGATTCTTACGTAAGAAGGCACTACTCAATAATTGTTACAGTAATTACTGTTCAATATTTTATTTTATTGATTCAATAATTGCTACGTTGAAATTTTGTATTATTGTTGTTCAATAATTGTTGCTGCACAGTATTTCTCATTATCAGATCAATAATTCATATTATTTGAATAGTATTATTAGATAGCATTATTGGCAATGTCTAGAAAGTTCTGTCTAAGGAGAGGTTTGGTCATCTAATTGCGCGCCAGTAAGGAGAAATCCTTATTGGAAAGCCCCCTCTTTCCTGGGAACGGCCTGGTTGTCATAAATGTGATTCTGTAATATTATTTGTGAATAATTAATTATTGATTCATATGATAAGAAAATATTTATTTTATGTGGATATAAATGAGGGATATATTTTTGTGGTTAAAAAATGAAGGAGTTAATGTTGAGATTTTTATCCGTATTTTTGTCGGAATGGAGGTATTAAAAATCAGGGTTTTTGAGATATTTTACGGGGGTTATAATTTTTAATCCGACCGTTGGATCGTGGTAATTTTTGGATATGTTATACATATATAAGTTGAGTATATGCCCACAAATTTTGAACCGTTAAAAATGAACGTATGATTTGTTATGAATTTTACGAGATGACTGGTTCAGAAATTGTTGAATTTTCGGAGTTAATCATTTTGGTGGAAAATTCTAGAATTGGTGGGCCCCACTTGTGGTTGGTGAAGAAATGTGCTGAATTATATTTCAAATGTGGTAGGTGGGAATAGTAGCAGGTAAAGCCATCAGGTTGCAGGTCAAACCTACCAAAATTTTCCTATAAATAGAGGGCTAAGTTAGAATTGAAAATCACACCAGAAACATAAGCTTTCTCTCTTTCTCTCTCTAGATTATTGAGTGTATTTTGTGAGTATTTAGATACTTGGTGAGTTACTATTCATCAGTGCAAGTTTCCTTCAGCATCATATCCGATATCCAGTCAGAAGTACTGCTCTTTTGAGGTAAGGGATAGTAAGGGATAGTAAGGGATTTTAAGGGATTTTAAGGGTTGTTATGTTTTTTCAGTTTCGTAATTTTTCTGAACTTCAAAAATTCTGGAAAAATTTGAAATGATATTTTGATGAGTTTTCTTGATTGTGTCCAAAAATGGTGATTTTTGGATGTATAGATTGAGAGTTATGAATTTTATGAGAAAAGACTATTTTAAAAGTAACCGCTTATAATTCCTTGTGGTTAACTCCAAAATTGATGAAATTTTTATTGGGAGTACATGTATATGATAGAAGTATACTCTGTAAATTTCAAAATTTTTAGACAAAAGTACAATTTTTGATAAATGTCTAAATATTCGGCTATTTTGGCCATATGAAAAATAGTAAATGACTTTTAAAAATTCTGAGAAAAATATATGTTCACTATGGGACTATATTATGCTAAATCTCAGAAAAGAAATATTTTTGGAACTGATTTGGTATTTTTCATGAAAATGGACTAGTTATGAGTAAATGAATTAAATATGTTTTGTGAAGAAAGAAAATTGGAAAATAGGATTTTATGGCTTGAGAATCCTATATATGAGGTATATGCAGATTTTTGATGAGGGTTTTGGTTATTGATGATGAAATCTTAAGAGTTGGCATTTTATGATGATTAAATGCATTAATTAGTAAAGTGTAAACAATTTAAATAAATTGTTTATAAGCTTAAGAAATGTTATTCTTTCAATATCATTATACCGAAGTATTGGTATGAATTTTATTGTGGAATTTCTACCTTTTTGAGTCGGTGTTACTATTCACGAGTTACTATTCACGAGTTACTATTCATGAGTTACTATTCACGAGTTACTATTCACGACAAAATTGGTTTCTTTTACTAACCAAATTATAGTTGATTTATGAATATTACTCTTGAGATTAAATCTATATGTTGATTATATTGATTTTATTATCATATATAACATTTTTATAACCCTGATGTTGAATTTCTCTTTCACTGGAGTGTAAAGATGGGTAGATTATTGGTATGATCATGACTAGGGTTCTCTTTGGCCTGTAGTGCAAAGTTGAATTGTGACTGGTATGATCATGACCATTGAATTTATAATTGAATATCTTTAGCTTAAGTGTAAAGATGAATTGATTAACATGGTTATAATTATGGTGTATATAAATTCTGAAATGATTATATATTTCTTTGAGATATGAATATATTTGGCCTGTAGTGCAAATATGAACTGTTGATGAATATATTTGGCCTGTAGTGCAAATATGAACTGTTGATGAATATCTTTGGCCTGTAGTGCAAAGATGAGTGGTTGATGAATATCTTTGGCTCGTAATGCAAGGATGAATTGTTGAGGAATATCTTTGGCATGTAGTGCAAAGATGGCCTGTTGATGAATATCTTTGGCCTGTAGTGCAAAGATGAACTGTTGTTGAATATCTTTGGCCCGTAGTGCAAAGATGGTTTGTTGATGAATATCTTTGTCCGTAGTGCAAAGATGGTTTTATTAGTATGATTATAAACAGGAACTGTGATTTGGTATAACCATGATCTTTGATGTTTCAGGTAAAGACAGGTGATGAAAATATTCTTCGTCCTGGGTGCGAAGAAAAATTTATAGTCACAATTATGATTATGAGTTATTCATATGATTGTGGAAAGGAGTTGTTGAGTGAGGTTACACGGATAAAACATTGTTGATGGATTTTTAACATGGAGAAGATAATAGACTTTATAGTCTATTTGACTCTTCTAATGGATTGCATGTTCCGCTGCGACTATGGTTGAAATTTTTTATCATTTACCATATGTTCTAAATCTCTGATTTATTATTGATGAAGGCTATTGATAATTTAATTATCTTTAGTCATGATATTCTTTACTGAGCTAGTTGTGCTCACCCTTTTGCTTCACAATTCCTTTCAGGTAATAAGAGTGTAGCTGGGTCGAGCGAGGGTAACGGGGAAATAGAACAGTGGTCTCTAGCTGTGGATGTTCTCCCGAAGCAGTATAGAAAAGTTCATTTAGTAGTTATATTTGGTGAATCCAATAGGGTAAGGTGTACCCAACGTTGGAAGGGTGGTTTGCCACTATCATACAAGATGTCTAACGACATACAACCTCGTGTCATCATAAGACAGGGATGTGCTCATCCACTTGCTGAGTATATATACGAGCACTACCTATATAATCTTGGTGTTTGTTTAAAGTATAATTCTCAGTTAGATACAGTGGAGATAATGATAAGTCAAGAGAAGACTCACCATTGGGAAGAATATGATAGTAATCTTCTCGTTTTTCTTTGGGGTCTATTGGGTCAACCAAGGATAATTCTGTGGCCATATGATATCTATCATAACCTAGACGCGTGGCCTCCCATGTACGAAGGTTTTCTTGAGCACTTCCCAAAGATTCTAATTTCTAAAACAGTTTTTGACTATAACTTTATGTAAGGTATTATTGTGAGGTGATGTCCACGGTTGAAACATGAGTCACATTTGGTATATATTTGTATCCAAACTCACAGCATATGTGTTGTTGTATTTTGCACGACAATTGTTGTAATAAAGTTGTAGTTGTTTTCTGTACCATGTATTTGACGACTCAGAATGGGTTGGATGGAATGGACCTATTTTGGGGTTGTCACATACCACAACGTCTCAATTATTGATTTAATAATATAACATATTATACAGATGATACTATGACAATAATTTAAGAGATATGATGCAGCAATTACTGTAGCAATAATTGAGTATAGCTGAGTGACTTCTCACGTAAGCATCAATAATCAATACCGTGTGCTACTATGCAACCACGCGTATTACTGTACTTTTACTACCGAGTAGTTCAACAGTTTTAACGGTTTTAACGGTAACACCTCAGCCGTTATTTTTATAGAAAGATAATTCTGTCGTTTTCTCAATCCGACAATAATTTCGTTGTGGGGTCCACCAATGATTGTGCCGTCGTACGAATATTCCCTGACAAAAAGAATATTCTCCGACCAAACGAATATTTTATAACAACTTGCTTACTTTGCAAAATTTATAAATATTACCCACAACTATAACATTATATCAAATTAACTCCATAATATTCAAAAATGATATTTATAGAAAATTCATCTTTATTTATAAAAATTGGGGTCTTACAACCTCCCCTTCTTATGAAATTTCGCCCTCGAAATTAGGGTACGTACCTGGTATGTCGAAGAGGTAAGGATACCTTGATTTCATTTCTGATTCTAACTCCCAAGTCATTTCCTCAACATCGTGGTTTCTCCACAAAACTTTGACTTGAGGTATAACCTTGGAGCGTAGAATATGTTCCTTCTTATCCAAGATTTGAACAGGAACTTCTTCATACGTCAAATCTTCCGCTATTTCGTCCGGTTCTAACTCAATAATGTGGTTCGGGTCTTCCACATATTTGTGTAACATGGATATGTGGAAAACATTATGAACACGAGACATACTTGGCGGTAAAGCTAGTCTATAAGCCACAGTTCCTACTCGATCGAGGATTAAAAATGGACCGATGAATCGAGGATTTAGCTTTCCTCTCTTTCCAAATCTCTTAACTCCTTTCCATGGAGCAACACGTAAGAACACATGATCTCCTACATCAAATTCCACATCCTTTCGATGAAGATCAGCATAACTCTTTTGTCGATCTTGTGAGGTTTTTATACGTTGTCGGATTGTTTGAATCTTTTCTGTAGTCATACGTACCAACTCCGGTCCCAACAACGTTGCTTCGCCCACCTCATCCCAGCATACTGGAGAACGACATTTTCTTCCATACAATGCTTCGAATGGAGCCATGCCAATACTTGCTTGATAACTGTTGTTGTAGGAAAACTCCACCAATGGTAAGAACTTGTCCCAACTTCCCTTGAAGTCAAAGACACAGAGTCTTAATAGATCTTCAAGAGTTTGAATAGTCCTCTCTGATTGTCCGTCCGTCTGAGGATGATATGCTGAACTAAATCGTAACTCCGTGCCCATAGCTTTTTGTAAACTAACCCAAAATCGTGAAGTGAATCTTGGGTCTCGATCAGAAACTATGGATACTGGCATACCATGCAGTCTTACAATCTCGTTTATGTACATACGAGCAAGACGTTCAAGTGTATAAGTTTCTCGTATCGGTAAGAAATGAGCAAACTTGGTCAATCTATCAACAATGACCCAAATCGCATCAATACCTTGAGAAACCCTAGGAAGACCGGTAACGAAATCCATGGTAATGTGCTCCCACTTCCATTCTGGAATTTCAAGTGGTTGCAATGGACCTTTTGGTACTTGATGCTCCGCTTTGACTCGTTGACAAGTTAGACACCTTGAGATAAACAACGCTATCTCTCTCTTCATATTGCTCCACCAAAATGTATGACGAAGATCATGATACATTTTGGTACTTCCAGGATGGATTGCAAACGGTGTGTTGTGCGCCTCCATCATGATTTCATACTTTAAATCAGGGTTGTTAGGAACACAAAGTCTGGAGTTGACTCGAAGTATTCCTTCTTCATCGATTCTTGCTTCCGGCATAGAACCTTCTTGCACTTTCTTCCTCATACGCATCAGCTCCAGGTCTGTAGCTTGAGCAGCTTTAACTTTATCGATTAAAGTCGGTTCTACTCGTATATTCGCCATCATCACATGGGTCCCTGGAGTCTTCAACTCTATCTCCATCCTTTGCAAGTCACACAAAATGGGCCTTTGCGTTGTTAATATTGCACTTGTACCCGCATATGATCTTCTACTCAATGCGTCAGCTACCACGTTCGCTTTTCCAGGATGGTATTGAATGGTATGATCATAATCTTTCAACAGTTCAAGCCAACGTCGTTGTCGCATGTTGAGTTCCTTTTGAGTGAAGAAATATTTGAGGCTTTTATGATCCGTAAAGATCTCCACTTTCTCCCCATACAAGTAATGCCTCCAAATTTTAAGTGCAAAGACAACAGCTGCCAACTCTAGATCATGAGTAGGATAATTCCTCTCATATTCCTTGAGTTGTCTTGATGCATAGGCTATGACTTTTCCATGTTGCATGAGAACGCATCCCAACCCTTTGCTCGAAGCATCACTGTAGATGACAAATCCCTCCGAGCCAGATGGTATTGTTAGAACAGGTGCTGAAATGAGTCTCCTCTTGAGTTCTTGAAAACTCTGCTCACATTCTTCGCTCCAACCAAACTTTGTATCTTTCCGAGTCAGCTGAGTTAATGGAGTAGCGATTCGAGAAAATCCTTCCACGAATCTCCGATAATAACCAGCTAAACCAAGAAAGCTACGTACCTCGGTCACTGATTTAGGTTGCTCCCAGCTTTGAATAGCTTCAATCTTTGCCGGGTCAACCGATATTCCACGACTTGATACTACGTGCCCAAGGAATGCTACCTCCTCCAGCCAGAACTCGCATTTCTTCAACTTGGCATAAAGCTTGTATTCACGAAGCTTTTGGAGTACCAGCCTCAAGTGTTGCTCATGATCTTCACGGCTTTTGGAATAAACAAGGATGTCATCAATAAAGACGACCACAAAATGATCCAAATATTCCTTGAATACCCGGTTCATCATATCCATGAAGGCAGCAGGAGCATTAGTCAATCCAAAGGACATGACTAGGAATTCATAATGCCCGTACCGAGTTCTAAAAGCCGTCTTTGGAATATCCTCAGTTCTAACCTTCAGCTGATGATATCCAGAACGAAGATCGATCTTTGAAAAGAATTGTGCTCCTTGCAACTGGTCAAACAGGTCATCAATACGTGGCAATGGGTACCTGTTTTTGATGGTGACATGATTCAACTCCCGATAATCAATACAAAGTCGCATACTTCCATCTTTCTTCTTCACGAATAGAACAGGAGCTCCCCAAGGAGAAGTACTAGGACGAATAAAGCCAATGTCTAACAATTCCTGCAGTTGGATCTTTAACTCCTGAAGTTCAATAGGAGCCATTCGATATGGGGCTTTGGAAATGGGTTTTGTACCGGGTTCAAGATCGATACAAAATTCAATTTCACGCTCTGGGGGTAGGCCAGGAAGTTCTTCAGGGAATACGTCAGGGAATTTATTAACAATAGAAATATCATTCAAAACTGACGTATTTTTGTTTAGATCTGTGACATGAGCTAAGAAAGCTTGACATCCGTTTTTCAATAAACGAATAGCTTTATGACTTGAGATGACAGCGATTGATTTTAATGGTTTGGTTGCTTGAATTCGCATAATAGGTCGATTAGGAATATGAAAGCTAACAACCTTACGAAAACAATCAATTTTTGCATAATGAGTAGTTAACCAATCAATCCCTAGAATCACGTCAAATGCAAGTATTTTTAATGAAATCAGATCGATAGGTAATGTGTGGGTACCAACTTGAACCAAACAAGACTTATAAACAGTGGAGGTAATGAAGGTTTCTCCCAACGGAGTTTCCACAGATAAGTCAAAGTCTAATTTCTCCGGAATCAAATTTAATCGATGAGCGCAAGTAGGAGAAATAAAAGAATGGGTTGAACCGGTATCAAATAAAGTATAAACTTCTTTAGAGTTTATGATAAGCTTACCCGTGATGACCTCATTCGGGTTCCTTGCTCTCTGGGAGTTCACAACAAACGCTCTCCCTTGCACAACCGGTTTTGACTTTTCTGGGACGGCTTTTGGTGCCTCCATCCTAGCTGAATTTGTCTTCGGTAAACGACAAAATCGGGCTAAATGACCTTCTCTTCCACAATTATAACATGCTTTGGACGGCATCGCGCAGTTTGGACTGATGTGCCCCTCCCCTCCGCATTTGAAACATATGATAGGTGGTCGTTCTCCTTCCTTAACGACAGGTGCTGGTGCTGACGTCTTTCCATCATTGTTGAATCTCCTCTTCTTGAAATGTCCATTCTTATTGTTTTGGCCCTGATTACCACCGAAGTGGTTACCATTTCTGGCCTGTTGATTCCCTCCACGCTTGTTGTCACCGCTTCGATGACTGCTCTCACTGGTATTATCATTTTGCCGGCTGCTCTCTTTTGGTTGCGTTGTCTCGTTATCGCGCTCCACCAACTGAGCCCTATTTACAACATCTGAATACAAACACAGTTTATGAGAAACAAGATGTTGACGTATCTCCGGCTTCAAACCTCTTAAAAACATCCGCGTCATTCTTTCTTCATTATCCACCAGGTGGGACGCAAACCGGGATAACTCCGCAAATTTTGCCTCGTACTGCGACACGGTCATATTATTCTGCTCCAATTTGATGAACTCCACCTCCTTCATGTGACGAATACTCTCGGGAAAGTATTTGTCGTTAAACAGATCTTGGAACTTCTCCCAAGACATCTTCAGTGCGGCAGGTTGAGTACGCTTTATCGATTCCCACCAGTAATCTGCCTCTCCTCGCAACATAAAGGCGGCAAAGGGAACCTTTTGCTCCTCGGAGCAACCCAAGACATCAAATATCTTGGTGATCTGCTTTATCCATGTTTCAGCTACAAGTGGTTTGGGTTCTCCCTTAAACTCCGGTGGTCCCAGCTCCTTAAACTGTTTAGCGGTGACCGCCTGAGAGTTTCCAGTATTTCCACCTACGTTGTGGACAGGAGCCGCTTTCACCTGTTGTTGCATGAATTGCATAAAGCCTCTGAACATTTGATCATTCATCATTTGGTCAGTGTTGTTGTTTGCATGAGGATTGACACCTTCCTGATGCACATTATCCTGATTATTGATATGTGGTGAATCAACAGTCGTCTGTGCTCCATTGCTATTCTCAACGTTCTCAGATGCCATTTTCAGATACTGCCACAAAATAAAAATTAATTGATATGTCATATATTATCCTTATATTATGACCGACCAATTAAATACCATGCAAATAAACTTAGGTATGTCATACTAGCGAAGGAATTCCCCGTCTCTCCCCTCCTAGTTCTATTCTCACATCTTAGCCAGGGATCATATCCCTAAGCTCTGATACCAACTGTGACGCCCCTAAAATTAGGTATACATCACCCATCTTGGGTCGTCAGATACATAGTACAGAATACAAATACAACTGATTAATACAACTGTCGTGTACAATACGACAAAACATAAACTGTGAGTTTGAATACAAATATTATCTTCTAGAGAGTATTCATACTCAAAAGGAGTCCTCATTACATTTATTAACACACCATTACATAGAATAGTGAGGACTACTAACTAATACTATCATTCGGACCATCACTCTGTTCCCCGACTTGCCCCAGCTACGTTCTCATTTCCTGAAGAGAACAGTGAAAGAAAGGGTGAGCTCAACTAGCCCAGTAAGAAATATTATGACTAAGATAATGCAGAATAAATTATCATTAGCCTTCAACAATGTTAAACTGATAAAATATAATAGACATCAAGTTTAACTGCAGCGGAACAAGCAATCCATTAAAAGAGTCAAGTAGAAAATAAACTCTACTATCTTTTATGATTTAAAAGGTTTTTCAACACTGCGATCGCTGAGACTCAGCTTAATAAAATAATCCACATCATCGAATCACCCCTGCACTACGGCCAAGGATATTCGTGTATTCATTAATGGTCATGATCATGCCAACAACTGTCCATCAATGCACTACGGGCCAATGAGGACTTTTACCACATCATTTGTAACATTACGGTCATGATTATACCGAATAATCCCTGGTCATAATCATACCAAGTCCATCTATGCACTACATGCCACAGATGACTTTCAACATTTTATAAACACGAGGATGATGACAATGATATAAGAATTCAATAAAACAAGTTCAAGAATTAATTTATCCAGGAATTAACAACGTCCAAATTGTCAACATGATACTGCATTATGGAGTAAAATTCAAGAATACTTAGAAGAATATTTTCATGAAAAAATACTGGATGAAACGCAACTATCAAGGATATTCCACAAATTTCATGGAGTATAGAAGTCAAAACTTAACCAACTGAGTACAATAAAGAATGGAATAACAAAAGAAATCACCATGCATGCGATAGACCGCACAGACTGGTTATTCCAATAGAATAATAAATAATGGAACCAGGTCCGGCGTAAACGCACAGACAGGATATCCCGACAGAATAATAAATAATGGAACCAGGTCCGGTGTAAAACACACAGACAGGATATTCCAACAGAATAATAATAAAACGGAACCAGGTCCGGTGTAAAACACACAGACAGGATGTTCCAACAGAATAATAAACGGAACCAGGTCCGGTGTAAAACACACAAACAGGATGTTCCAACAGAATAATAGAAGAATGTCACCAAGTATAGGGTAGACCGCGTATACTGGTTATTCCAACAGAATAATAACAAATGGAATAACAGAAGTTCTCTTCATGAATATAAAAGAAATAATATTCCCTACCTTAAAAGAACTGGATATTGGAAAAGTGATGTAGCAGAATACTTTTATTCTCTCTCTCTTATTCTCTCTATACTTTCTCTCTCTATAGCTTGAATGAATTCGTGAAAAATAATGAAGCCCTAGGCCTCTATTTATAGAAAAACTGAGGGTGGCTCTTGGTCTTAACGAAGGGTCAAATGACTCTTGGTCTTAACGAAGGGTCAAATGACTCTTGGTAATATTGAAGGGACAACTACTATTGACGAAAGTAATTACTATTGACCAAGGTAAATACTATTGACGAAGGTAATTACTATTGACCAAGGTAAATACTATTGACGAAGGTAATTACTATTGACCAAGGTAAATACTATTGACGAAGGTAATTACTATTGACCAAGGTAAATACTATTGACCAAGGTAAATACTATTGACGACGGTAATTACTATTGACGACGGTAATTACTATTGACGAAGAGACTCTTAGATGATGACATATGGCCCCCCATAAAATAACCAAACTTATCACAACGTCTCAATTATTGATTTAATAATATAACATATTATACAGATGATACTATGACAATAATTTAAGAGATATGATGCAGCAATTACTGTAGCAATAATTGAGTATAGCTGAGTGACTTCTCACGTAAGCATCAATAATCAATACCGTGTGCTACTATGCAACCACGCGTATTACTGTACTTTTACTACCGAGTAGTTCAACAGTTTTAACGGTTTTAACGGTAACACCTCAGCCGTTATTTTTATAGAAAGATAATTCTGTCGTTTTCTCAATCCGACAATAATTCCGTTGTGGGGTCCACCAATGATTGTGCCGTCGTACGAATATTCCCCGACAAAAAGAGTATTCTCCGACCAAACGAATATTTTATAACAACTTGCTTACTTTGCAAAATTTATAAATATTACCCACAACTATAACATTGTATCAAATTAACTCCATAATATTCAAAAATGATATTTATAGAAAATTCATCTTTATTTATAAAAATTGGGGTCTTACAACTATCTTATTATTATAGATAGACCTGGCAAACGGGTGCACCGGGCAGGGCCGAGATCGGGCCGGGCCAAAATGGTCCGGGTTTTGGTGGGCTGATAATGTGAGGTCCGTGGCCCGGGTTGGGACGGCTCGGCCCGGCCCGTGGGTTTCTTCATTTATTTTTATTTTTTTGCAAAATTTTGTTACACCAAAAATAGTAATAATAATAAATATTAAAAATTATAAAATAATTTATAATAAACAATAATTCTAATTAACTACATATCTCAATCAATTAAAATTTTAATAGTATTATAAATTACTTTCAAAGTATATAATCAAATTTGATTTTTTAAAATTATACTTTAAAATTAATATAATTTATTTAACTTTTAAAAATAATAAATACTATAATTAATACTAATATTAGATAATTTTAACGTCACGTAACAACAATATTTGCAAGCTTGTAATATGTTAAGGTGGTTATTGACATCTAATTACTACTATTTGCACTTACACTAATTAGGATTGATAATAAAAATAAAATTTTAAAAAAAATAAGAAGAATGATATATTAAAAAGTTGTTGATAGTAAATTTGTATAATTATTTTAATGATACTTTAAAGTTTTAACAATATAATTATTAGCCTAATAATATTAATAGCCATAAAAATAGTGAAAAGAAGAATAATAAACGAAATATAATAAAAATAAAAACAAATATAAAGTCATCAAATACCTGAAATGTAATATTATGAATAATGAGGAGATATATATAAAACTTTTGTGTAATTTATATTTTATAAAAATAATTTTAAATATAAAATCATCATAAAGTAAGAATAAATTAAAAAAAATTATACTATATTATTAAAAGTCACCATACTATTTCATTTAATCATAAAATTTAACCCAACGTATAAAGGCAGAAAGGATAGGGTTGTGCCGTATTAATTTTTTTATTTTTATTTTTATTTTTTTTGGATTTTTACCACAATTATGAGAAAAAAATAAATAAATAATAGAGCAAGTTTGAACAAAAAACTATAAAAAAAAGTACATTTTTTGTTAAAAAAATATTGTAACCATGAAAAAAAAAATTTACACATGCACCGGACGATACCGGTCATTAAGATGCACCGGACCGCCCCCCAATTAGAAAGGATAACCATGAAATATATGGTTTTAAAAAAAACAATATTCCGGACAAAAGTTTCATAGAGAATCGTGAAAACGATAAGTAGGCATGACAAGTAGGCAACGTCACGGGCCACGGGTTGGACCGGATAAAAATCGGGTCGAACCAAAATGACCAGTATTTTTTTGTGCTAAAAAATTGCAGTCCACAGCCCAACTCATGGCAGACGGCCCGGGCCGTCCCCGCGGGTTTGGGCCATGTTTATCAGGTCTAATTATAGATATCTAATACCCCTTCTATCCCTATTTAAATGACGTTTTTTATTTGTCCCTAATTAATTGATGTTTGTTCAAATTTAGGAGAATTAATGACAATTTTTTCAAAATTACCCCTCGTTACTCTACTTATTTTTTGGTACTTTAAACTCTTGTGCTATGATAAATTAATGATTTAAGGGTATTATAGACGAGTACTATATTTAATGCTTTTCAATTATTATTTTAATTCTTGTGCCTATCTCTAAAAGGTCATTTAAGTAGGGACGGAGGGAGTAAATATTAACATGTCTAACAAATAAGAAAAAAAATCATAAATTTTAACAAATTTTATGATGATATGTTTTATAGACTCATGCGTGGTTCTTATGTTGTGTTAGATTCGGCATGTCATATTTAACACATTTATTCGTTATTTATTATTTCAGACAACTGGTGTTAAATTAATTATCATTTAAATCTTATTATATATTGTGATAAATTTATATCAAATAATAATTATAAAATATATCAATATATAAAATTGATAAAAATTATAAAATCATATTTATTATACATCTTTTTAAAATTTATCGTTAATATTTACTACTAACTAACAATAAAATAATTCACCTTCACAATATATATGGTTAATATTTTTACGATTTGTTTGAGCCGCCCAGATCACACCCCACAAATCGCAATGATATATACCGACCGTGGCATGGCGGTGTATGTAGATAACTACAAGTTGATGGGTATAAAGAAAAGCACTGATTTCCGAATTTTATTTAAATCCCCGCGTGTGGTAATTTGCTGGAATGTCACCGTCTGTTTGAATAATAAACTTGGCATGTGCGTCATTTACTTTTAGTTGACAAATATGCCCCGCCACCTTGTACTTTTGCTGTATGGATCATGGATGTATGTAGAAATACTATACTTTACGAAAATTTAGGTCGATTTTTTTATGTATGTAAATAAATACTCCTTCCGTTCCTGAAATATAAGTCGTTTTATAGAAATGTTTTTGTTCCTTAATATAAGTCGTTTTAGAATTTCAAGTAAGCATTAATTACTTAGTTTCTAATATTACCCCAAGTATTAAATGTAACTTTGGTTCTCTCACTATTTTCTGTCCAATAAATAACAATCTCTTATTCCAATATAAGGATAATATAGATAATTAATATTATAGTTAATACTCCCTCCGTTCCTTAATATAGGTCGTTTTAGGGTTATGCACAAGTATTAAGGTAATGATTGTATAGCATTAACTATAATATCAATTGTCTATATTGCTCTTGTATTGAAATAAGAGATATTTATTTATTGAATATAAAAGAGTGAAAGAACCAAAGTTACATTTAATACTTAGGGTAATATTGAAAACTAAGTAATTAATGCTTACTTGAAATTCTAAAACGACTTATATTAAGGAACAAAAATATTTTTTTTAAAATGACTTATATTAAGGAACGGAGGGAGTACTATACAATCATTACCTTAATATTTGTGCATAACCCTAAAACGACCTATATTAAGGAACGGAGGGAGTATTAGTATTCCTTCCGTTCATAATTGTTTACTCCCTCCGTTTCAAAAAGATTGTCGTTTTATTAAGAAGTAATTTTTGTTTCAAAAAGATTGTTGTTTTGAGTTTATCAATACACATTAGCTATTTTTTTTCTACTTTACCCTTATTTAAAGCTTTCTCATATTTAAAGTTTTCTTCCCATTCCAATGATTCTTATTCAATTCAATGCTGTAATCCAAGTAGTAATTGGTTGAATAAGAAACAATTGGTTGAATTGAATAAGAAACATTGGGAAGGGAATAATTGGTTGAGACAATTAATAATGGTAGTATAGTATTTTCGCTAGGTATTAATTATATTTCTTAATCTGTATGCATTAACCTTAAACGACAATCTTTTAGGAGTAACGTATTAGATGTGGACACAAAAATTAAGATAATGATTGAAAAACATTCAATATATTAGTACTCAATTGTTAAATCATCATTTATCACAGTTATTCATATTATCTCTCACACATTTTTTCATAATTATCTCCTAAAAAAACTCGCATGCCTCATTTACTTATTGGTCTCTCTCTCCATCCATCCCCATATAAAATATATCCAATTTTTTAAAAATTATCTACACTCTCCCCCCCTCATAATGTACAGAACTTGAAAAACTTCATTTTCATATTTTTCATTTTAAACACATAAAATGGCGTCATGCACTTTAAAATTTTTTTGTTCAATTTATATTTTTTTAACTTTCCCTCCATTTTTTTATATAAAAAACTATGTAGGCCACATGAATTTTTAGAAAGAAAAAATACAACTAACTCCAATATGGCTACAAGTAGAATTATAGATTTGAATATTCCTCCAAGTGATAAAAAAAATCCAAGGAATGAATTGAATGAAAATCTAGATTTTTTAAGAAATAATTTTGATTTGAATGTTGATATTAATTTTGGTGGAGAATTTTCAGAAGAGAAAAAGAGAGGGGAAAGTAAAAAGACATTAGAATTTTGTTGGTATAACGAGAGAGAAAGAGTTAAAAGTATCGAAAAAATAGGCAGAGTAATGAGAGAGTTAAAAGTATCAAAAAAATAGGAACAAACGTTAATAATTTTAGGACAGAGAGATTAATAATTTTCATATATTTGAACAAACGTTAAATAATTAAGGACAAATAAAAAACTTTAAAACGTCAAATAATTAGGACAGAGAGATTAATAATTTTAAATATATATATATATATATATATATATATATATATATATATAAAGTAAAATTAATCACACTTGATACATTTTGACTCCAACCTACCTTTTGACTTTGTTGAGGCCGTATTCGGAAATAACTTATAAATTAATCAAACTAATTTATAAATTATTTTTTACCATTAAGTTATTTGTCAACCACTTATTTTTTGGCTTATAAATTGAATTTTAAAGTCAAAAAAAGTCATTTTAAAATAAATTAATTTGACCAAATATAATGTTTATTTTGTCACTCTTCTATTTTATCTCTCTTTTTATTAATATTTTTTTAGTAATCTTTATATTTATTTTAACTAATAAGTCATTATGGGCCGAATACGTTTATAACTTGTTTTAATTTAATTGTTGACTTATAAGTCAAATTGATGCTTAAATATATTTACTTATAAGTCACAATTTAAAATAACTTATAAGTCAACTTATATACCAACTTATAAATCAACTTATATTGTAACTTATAAATTAACTTATATTTTAACTTATAAATTAACTAATATTTTAACTTATAACTCATCCCCAAATTTTAATTAAAACATCATTACGAGTTTGATAGTAGTATATCTTTTGATAATTAAGTCTTTATTACTATTTTAGGTAGTCTTAAGTATTTACTTTAAATGTTCTATTTTTTATAATAATTTACCTATAATACCCTTATTATTAATTGTTATATTTCTATTTTCTATGCATATTTATGGAGTATCACTAGTAATATGCAGAAAACTATGCAATTAAATGAGAATTTAAATATGGATAATTTTGTCATTTTTCTTAATATGACCAAAAAGTCAGCCAAGACTTTTATCCTGAGACAGGAAGAGTAATATAAAAAGTTAAATTTAGATTATAATAAATTAAAACAACTAAAAATATTGAAATTAATACAAAATAATATTCAGAATCTGACTTAAATGTTAAGTGAATACTAAATTCAATTCAGTATATAGTCAAAATTAAGTTGAATTAGGATTCAGGTCTTAATAGGATATGGAAATATAATTTTAATGAAAACAAATTTAAGTCGTCCAAGCCATTGACAGCTCAGCTCTATATTAAACAAAAGTAAATCAATGCGCAATAATTAATTTTTCAGCGGCTCCAACCACTTTCTTTCATATATAAAAAACGGGATAAATACATTTTTTGTAACTGTACTGAAACTCGATTTACAAGTTGGTACTTAAAGTAAAAAAACTTACAAACTGGTTATTGTACTCGAAAATTATTGTCGTTTGGTACTTGTACTTTTCAATTTTGAAATAATCATTAAAATTGACTAACGGAGTAGATGAAAAATTCTGACGTGGCTTCCTCATCTGACGTGGATAATAATATGTATATGGGAGCATAACACATCAGTTTTGGAGGGCTTCTCACGTGACCAACTGAGGAAGAAATAAGGGTTAGGGAGAACAATTGAGAGACAAAATACAGAGGGAGAAGCGATTCGAAGTCGACGCGAAGAGATTCAAGCCTTACGGTGGATTCGGCCATATATATCTCCAACTGAGGAAGAAATAAGGGTTAGGGAGAACGATTGAGAGACAAAATACAGAGGTAGAAGCGATTCGAAGTCGACGCAAAGAGATTCAAGCTTTACGGTATATTCGGCCATATATATCTCCAAATTTGTTCTACAACAAAAAGTAAGCACCCAAGCCCTTATTTTTTCTTCCGTGTTTCTCATTTTGAGTAAACACCCAAACCCTTATTTTCAGTTTTAAATATTTCTTCTGTGCACTCGATTTTGAACCTAATATTTGTTTATGCTTACTTTATGTGGTTAATACCCACCTTGTTGGATGTTTGTGGTCGTTTTCCCCAAATGTGTGCTCTTGTGTTGACTTAAGGATATATGTTGAATCTGCAAATAAGAACACCTCTAGTGCTGTTCTTGCTTACTGAATCTCTCATTGCTTACTCTATGTTATTTTTTTTGTTTTATTTACAGTGACAGATATGATTTCATTAATTGTGCACTATGGTGGAGAGTTTGTCACTGAGCCCACAGAACATTATGTAGGAGGGTTGAAAAAGGTTGTCCCTAGTGATCCTGATTTCTTGTGCACTACACGTATAAATGAACAAATGGCTCATATATTAGGGTACCATACTACTGCTAAGGTTTTCTTTAAATATGAGTCAGGGTTTAGATTAATTCATGATGATGATTCGATTAGGGAATTAATTAAAGCTTCTGCAAAAGATATGACTGCAAAAGTTTTTGTGGATCATAAACTTGACAAGGATCATCCTGATTATCTGAAGAACCTTGATCTACTGAGTAAGCTCGAAGAAAATGAAAATGAGGATAACAATGGGGTGAATGCTGAGGGGAACAATGCTGTGAATGGTGAATTCACTAGTGATGAAAGTTCTGAGGAATCTGATGCTGACACAACTGGTGATGATGAACAATTAAGTAGTGATGAAGAGTACCAAAATGCAAGAACAAAATTTAAGGAGTATACTAAACAAATGAGAGAGGTTGGAGATCCTGATGATGCTGGTGGTATTGATCTACATGAGTTACAAGAGGAGAGAGAAAAGGAGGCTAAAAATGAGTTGCAAAAGGAGGGAGAAAAGGGGGCTGGAAATGAGACTAATGTACAGACAAGTACACAGGAAGATGTTCAGCAACAATAGACTACAAATTCGAATGATGATGGAGAAGATACAGACATCACTGATAAGGAGTGGTCACCTAGTGAATATGAAGATTCAGATCAGCTGAGGTCTATGGATGAAGAGAGTGAAGATGCTGAAAAAGTAGATCAACCAGATAGGCTAAGTAGGAAAAAGAATGTGGAAAGGGTAATGATAACATTTGACCCCCTGACCAAGAGGAAAGATATTGACTTTTGTATTGGAATGATGTTTAGTGGACCTCGTAAATTCAGAGAGGCTATCAGAGGATATTGTTTGGGAAAAGGAAAAGATGTCAGGTACATTAAAAATACTGGGAAAAAGTTTCAGCTTAAGTGTAAAAACCCAAAATGTCATTGGAAGCTGTTTGTAAGCAGAATGGATGACTCATCTGAGACACTGCAGGTTAAGACATACCAGACAAAACATAATTGTAGCAGGGCTTTCAAAAATAGGAAGGGATTAGTCAAATTCATGGCTGAGTTTTATGGTAACAGAATTAGAAAAAACCCTCAGTGGAAGTTACAAGACATGCAAGATGAGATCAAGAGAAAGTTTCAGTTGGACATTACTATATGCAAATGTTCTAGGATTAGAAGCAGAGCTTTAAGCAATGTATGGGATTTACTAGTGGAACACTATGAAAAAATTTGGGATTATGCCACTGAATTGATCAAGTCCAACAAGAACAATATAATTGATGTTCTTCCACACAGAAGCAATCCTACAGATCAACCTTACTTGCAGAGGTTCTATGTATGTCTTCATGCTTTGAAAAGGGGTTGGCTTGAGGGATGTAGACCCATAATTAGGCTAGATGGATGTTTCCTTAAGACTGCTGTTGGGGGACAATTGATCTCAGCCGTGGGTAGAGATGGGAATAATCAAATGTATCCTATTGCATGGGCTATTGTGGAGACCGAAACCATACTTGTGCTTGGTTATGTCAAATACAGATGCCAACTCCAGGCGAAGTCATATATCAAGATGGATCAAGCAGAAATAACACACCTCCTTTTACAAGAATGTATAGAACCCAACTTACATCAAGCAACAATCCACCAACTTCAAGCACAATGGAAACACTTAATCGGTCAAGTCAGTTGGAGAAATGAGAGATTAAGTTGGAAGCCAGTAGGAACATGAGATATCAATGTTTAATATTTAAGACCTTTGTTTAATATCAAGTTTGGACAGTGTGTTCATTGAAATGGTTGGATATTGTTAATGGTAGTTATTTAAGACCTTTGTTATTTGGCTTGGATATTGTTAATGGGAGCTGTAATAGACCTTTTTTATCTTGGATATTGTTAATGGTAGTTATTTTCATTGAAATGGTTGGATACTCCCCACAAGTGCTTATGCCATTCATAATTAATTAATGCAGGCATCCCACATAAGCTTGTTCACTACTGAAACAACACCAGCCTACTTGCCACCAGCCTCTGTTAAAGCCTCTTTAATTTGCAAAAAACAGAGCATTGAAACAGCAAAAAACTAGAAAGACAAGAAACAGAGCATGCCATTCATTCATTAATTAAAACAGAGCATCATTCATTCATTGGAACAACAACATTGTTCATTCATTGAAACACCATACAACACCAAACATCAAAATCCATTGAAACACCACCAGAAACAAACCTTAAAGCTAACTAATACATTAAAACAGAGCATCATTCATTCAAATTCTAACACCGACAACACCAGCCAACTAACATCCATGAGCAAATTAAAAGAAACCATAAAAAAATTTCCTTTTGTTGAGCTTTGACAGTAATCTTCTTTAGCTTTTTAACCTCCTTCTCCAATGTCTTCACTGAATCAAGTTCTGCCAACTCTTTCCAATCTTTGGTCTTCTCACTATTTTCATTCTTCAATTTAACCAACATCTCTCTGCTCATCTTCAACTTTAATGTCAAATCTTCAATAACATCTTTTACTCTTTCAGGAAATGGTGGATCGTACCATTTAAAGAAATCGCAGTAAGCTCTCCTGTCCTATTACACAGTAACACACCAACCATTTTCAGCCGCAATCATATGAAAAGAAATAAAAAAAACATCTTTCCAAAATCTTACCCGATAATTAATACACCCAATGAATCGCCTTCCTCGATGTTTTGTTCCATCTTTCTTTGCCTCCCACATTTGCACCATTGCTCCACAGTGACACCGACTTGGGAAGTCTGGTGTAATCCATTCATTTTTGTTGCATGAACTACAATCTTCTTCCCCGATTTTATTTACAATTCCACTCCAAGATGAGCTCATCCTTTCAATTAAACACTGAAAACTCGAAGAAGAAGAAGAAGAAGGAAGAATGAGAGAAGAAGAACGAGAGAAGAACCCTAATTTTTCCTCCCCAAATATCGAGCTCTTTGTTTTTGCAGTTCGATCTCTTTAGTTTTTGGTGAGTGAGAGAAGAAGGAAGAATGAGAGAAGAACCCTAATTTTTCCCCCCCAAATATCGAGCTCTTTGTTTTTGCACTTCGATCTCTTCGGTTTTTGGTGAGTGAGAGAAGAAGGAAGAATGAGAGAAGAACCCTAATTTTTTCCCCCCAAATATCGAGCTCTTTGTTTTTGCACTTTGATCTCTTTGATTTTTGCTGATCAGCCTTTATAAATGGGAAATACACATCAATTAAACTTTGTTGCCCAGTCACCGCCATGTCATCCTTTGCATCTGACCTGTCAAAATTTCAAACGGAACGTGGATGAAATCCTATTGTTTAACGGATTGCAACAATTTTCGAGTACAATAACCAGTTTGTAAGTTTTTTCACTTTGGGTACCAACTTGTAAGTCGGGTCCCAGTACAGGTACTAAAAATGTATTTATCCCTATATAAAACTGATAAAACTTATTACTAGTAAGTAAATATTGCTGATGTAATAGCATCTCCAATGGCCTATTTAATTATTTTGGTATATTTAAATATATGAGTCATATTATAATTTTTTTTTAACAGTCTCTTTAAATTATCACGTAAGTCAACAAATATTCTTTTTACTCTTTAAATTTATAATCTACTTCTCACTCTTCAAATCTATAGTTAAAGGCTAAAAATATTTATTACGCTTATTGGGTTTGATGTATAGCTCATTAAATTCAAGATACTGATTAGACACAAAATATAAAAGTAACAAATAATATTTTTCAAATTGCTACATAGGTTAACAAATATCAATTTAAAATTTTCTTTTTGTTACTACTCTTGGAGATACTCTAAGTAATAACATGGAGAGTTTATCTAAAAATATTTCTAATACCACTGAAAGGCAAAAAGAGGATAGTATTATTTCAAAAATGAGCCTCTTGTTATGAATAATTGTAAGTATGGATGTTCAATCAATTTTTATTCTCTCTTTTATTAGTACATTATTGATAGACTATTCATTTTCCTCATAATTACGTTTGTATTTTCTTTTGATCTTCCATCTTTCATTCATATATTTGTGAAGCTTATAAATAGAGCTTCACTACTATGTATTTTTGTGACTTGAAGAATATATAAGAAAATCTCCCTTCTTATTCTCTCATTGTGTTCTCTCTAATTTTATAATACGTTATCAACACGAGAATCTAATCTTTTAAGTTGTGATACAATACTAGTTTCATCTTCTCAAAACTCAAAGATCTAATTTTCAAGTAATTTTATTTTGCCAATTTGGTTATGGATTTCTTGAGAGTAATTCATAAATTATCTAGCATGCCTGATATTCACATGTATATTGTATATATACATGAATGAAAGATAAAATATCAAAAGGAAATACAGAGACTTACATAGGGGGAGAATGAATAGTCTATTATTCATGTGCCAATAAAGGACATATTTACAACTATTCATAACACTCCATCTTAAATGTTCATTACTGAAAAATATGTCTCGTTAGAGTGCATTACTCTTCAAAATACACATGAGATTAGACCTGGCAAAAGAGGCCCAGGCCCGCCCGCCACGGGCCGGGCTTTGGGCTGCAGTTATTTAGCCCATGAAAGTGCGGGCCTTTTTGGCCCTGCCCGGCCCGGCCCGTGAAGCGCGACTTATTTTTTTAAAAATTAAAATGTTGCTACTTGTGGGTTGTGAGGCTTGAACACAAGACTTGTAAGTAAAAAAATAAGAGTTCAAACCAACTGAGCTACAACAACTATTTGTTTTTAATGCAATCTTCAATATATTTTAACTATAATTAAGATATGTAGTTAATGTAGGTAATTAATTAATAATACTAATTTATAATACTATTAAAATTTTAATTGATTGAGATATGTAGGTAATTAATTAATCGTGTCTGTTTGTATTATTATTTATTATTAATTATTTTATTATTTTTAATATTTATTATTATTACTATTTCTGGTGTAGCAAAGAGTTTGTAAAAAAAAATTAAAGGGAGAAGCCCGCGGGCCGGGCCGAGCCGGGCCGGGCCAGCCCAACCCGGGCCTCACATTTCTAACCCACCAAAACACGGGCAATTTTGGTCCGGCCCGGCCCGCCCGTTTGCCAGGTCTACATGAGATGTTGCTTTATTAAAACTTTACCAGAAAACTCAATGAGACAAAACTATAGTTGAGGGAAAATAGTACAACAGATATTTACTCCCCCTCATGATTATATCACTTGAGATCCCTGAGTCGACGCAATCCAACGTTGTGAATTAACTTCTCAAATGTAGTGGTAAGAATCGCCTTTGTCAATAAATTTTTACCAAATTTTCACTTGATCATATTTGTTGAACATTTATATCACCATTCTTCTGAAGGTCATGAGTGAAAAAGTATTTTGGTGAAATATGTTTTGTTTTATCACATTTGATATATCCTTCTTTAAGTTGGGCAATGCATGCTGCATTATCCTCATATAAGACTGTCGATGCAAAATATATACATAATACGTATTATATATAATAATTAAAATCTTATTAATGCTTAAATAAAGTCCAATAATATCAAAGTAACATCTAAAAATTTTATATTTGGACACTCACATCGCCAAACAAGTGGTCAATATTTCCCTTAGGGTTTGAGAAAAAATCAGCAAATTAACATCTAGATGAGCGATATCAACACAACCATAATTAAAATCATCATTTTTAGAATCAAGAGTTGTCTCATCTTTTCCATCATCACTAGCAAAATTAGTCTCTATCTTCTTCCCTTTTTTTAATGATTGTTGATAGAGCTCAACAAGATGTTTTGGTGTACGACAAGTACGTGACTAATGGCCTTTACCTCCGCAACGATATCACAAATTCTCAACAAGTTGGTTCTGTATTCTATCTTAGACCTAATTATGTATTTATCATGTTTAGTTATTTTCTTATGATTGGTTATTTATGGAATATTTTATTAATTTGGTTATATATTTTATTTTCATTGAAAAACATAGACACTCTTCTGATTCGATTCGCGATGAGTGGTGGAGATATATGTCTCGCAGACATCACCACTACGACACTATATTACAGAATAAGAAATATTTTATTAATCTGGTTATATATGTGGACCTTTTATATAATCTAAAAAATGTGCTCGTAATTTGCTTAATTGAGCAAGTAACTTTGTAAACGCCAGATTGCGAGTTGATAATAGAGATACATGTGACCACCTAGTTGATGCAACAATCAAAATCATAAAATATCTAAAAGGTCCACATGGAGGATGAATTAGTCCACATATATCACATTGTATTCGTTCCAAAAAAGTAAGGGATTCAATCCCTATCTTAGCTAGTGATGATCGATTAATTAACTTGTCTTGAGAACAAGCAACACATGGGAAATTATTGGATTGAAGAATATGTTGGCTCTCCAATGGATGTCCACATGAATTCTCAATTATTATGGCCTAACCGGTCATGCCAAACAACAAAGTTTTTGAGATCTGTAAGCTTTTAATTAATGACCACATTTGTTTCAATTGTTCTAATTCTCGTGTAGTACAAACAGGAGGAAAAGACTGATAATTTTTCTAATACACTTTTATTACCTAAGATTATACTCGTAATGTGAAGGTACTCAATGCTTTTTTCACATGTTGTCTCAATATGATACTCATTTTGGCGGATATCCTTAAAACTCAATAAATTTCTTTGAGACCTGGGAGAGTATAATGTTTCATTAATTTCAACTTTTGTTCCTCCAGACAAGAATATGTTAGCTCTTCCGGAGCCTTCTATCAATTTTGAACTACCCGATATAGTACTAACATTGGCTTTTTGCATTATGAAAAAAAGAAAAACCAGTGGGGTACAAATGAGTTTTTGTTTGAAAACGAAATGAAAAAGGTGAAATTGTGAGACATAAAACACGACTAGTTGCACAAGGATTTTCGCAAAGACCTGGTATTGATTATGAAGAGACATACTCTCCTGTGATGGATGTGACTATTTTTCGATTTCTAATCAGTCTGGAATAAAATAGGGACTTGACTTGCATCTAATGGGTGTCGTTACAACATATTTGTATGGCTCACTTGATAATGACATTTATATGAAACTCCCAGAAGGATTTAAATTGCCAGAACATGTAAATCCGATTGTCGAGAACATTACTCAATCAAATTAAACAAATGCTTATATGGATTAAAACAATTCGGTCACACGTGGTATAATCGTCTTAGTAAATATTTGTTAAATGATGGATATAAGAATGATCCCGTTAGCCCATACATTTTTATAAAGAGATCTAGATTTTAGTTTGTTATTATTGCGGAATATATGTTGATGATCTAAATATCATTGGAACTCCTGAAGAGATTTAAAAGACGGTAGAATACTTGAAGAGAGAATTTGAAATGAAAGATATTGAAAAAATAAAATTTTGTGTTGGGTTACAGATAGAACATTTAAAGGACGAGATTCTTATTCAATAAACAACTTATATAGAGAATGTGCTAAAACAATTTTATATGGACAAAGCACATCCGTTGAGCATCCCAATGGTCGTGAGATCACTTGATATAAATAAAGACCTTTTCCGACCCCAGGAAAAAGATGAGGAGATTCTTTGTCATGAAGTACCATACTTGAGTGCAATTGGAGCACTAATGTATCTCGCTAGTCATACACGACCTGATATATCATTCTCTGTCAACTTATTAGCGAGATATAGTTTTTGTCCAACCTGAAGGCATTGGAATGGGGTTAACCACATGTATTTCGTTACCTGCAAGGTACAAAGGATATGGGTTTGTATTTTCCTAACCAACCCAAAACAGATTTGACTGGTTTTGCAGATATCCTAGATCCTCATAATGCTCGATCGCAAACTGGATATTTATTCACATGTGGTGGAACCGCCATTTCATGGCATTCGAAGAAACAAACTATTGTAGCCACATCTTCTAATCATGCTGAAATTTTTGCAATCCATGATGCTAGTCGTGAATGTGTATGGTTAAGGCCTGTAATTCAACACATACGAGAAGCTTATGGTTTATCTTCAAAAAAAGAAGTACATACAGTCTTATATAAGGATAATGCAACATGCATTGCCCAACCTAAGAAAGGATATATCAAAGGTGATAGAACAAAACATATTTCACCAAAGTTTATTTTCACTCACGACCTTCAGAAGAACGGTGATATAAATGTTCAAGAAATCCGTTCAAGTGAAAATTTGGCAGATTTATTGACAAAGGCGCTTCCTACCACTACATTTGAGAAGTTAGTTCACAACGTTGGATTGCGTCGACTCAGAGATCTCAAGTGATATAATCATGAGGGGGAGTAAATATCTGTTGTACAATTATAATTTTGTCTCATTGAGTTTTCTGGTAAAGTTTTAATGAAGTCACATCTCATGCGTATTTTGAAGAATAATGTACTCTTTTTTCTTCACTAGGTTTTTGTCCCACATGATTTTTCCTAGTAAGGTTTTAACGAGGCATATTATTCGGTAATGGACATTTAAGGGAGAGAATAGTTGTAAATATAGATGTCCATTCATTTCCTATTCTTTCCTTTATTGGTACATGAATGATAGACTATTCATTCTCCCCCCTAATTAAGTCTCTTTTGATCTTCCATCTTTCATTTATGTATTTATAAAGTCTATAAATAGAAGCTCACTATCATGTATTTTTGTGACTCGAAGAATATAAGAAAATCTCTCTTCTTATTCTCTCCTTGTGATCTCTCTAGTTATATAATACCTCTCATTTTATGGTGAATTAAGATGGGTTGAAAACAAAATAAATTGGTGAGGTTTAAGTGAGCTTTTATACCCGAAAATACAAAAAATCAAATATTGACTATTAAAGGATCAAAATCAATTGGTGAGGTTACTGATTCTTTTCTTAGCCTTGATTTAGGTACTGTGTGTCCGTCCCGTATTCAATTTGGGTTGCCTGTCAAGTAAGGAATGACTCGAGTTTTAGTTAAATTGAAAATTTATTGAAATGTTTCAATTCAAAGACGTATTATTCTGATAAGAATCATTATTACTTAAATTTTTGAAGAATATATTGATTTCTTTGAAGAAATTTCTGAAGTAGTCGGAACTCGAAACACTCATATCTTATCTGGTTGAGAATTAGACGTCTGGTGAACAGCTGTGGACGCGACACCGATTTTGACTGTTCTTTTGTTCTCATAGCGCAGACAAAGTATGCATCTCCTTCTGAAGTACTATTCTATTTAATATAAGATTTTTTTAGAATTATATATAAGTATTAAGAAAATAATTATATAATATTAAATATTTATATTATTCTTATATTAAAAAAAGAGAATGTTATTTATTGGATAAAAAATAATAAAAGAACTAAAATTATATTTAATACTTTATATAATATTAAAAACTAATAATTAATACTTACTTAAAATTCTAAAATATAGTATATTAAGGGACTAAAAAATTTATAACTAGGCAAATTAATTATCCCTATCTTTAACTTTTTGATTGTATGACATTATAAAAGGGGTGGACAGGGCGGATCCATCAAAAATTTTCACCAGGGGCATATTTTAATTATTTTTTTTTAAATTAAATAAAAAAAATTGAACTAATCATAATATTATTTAATTATATAATAATATTTACAAATTATAATAAATATTCATAATTCAAACTAAAAAAAAAATTTAAATAAAAAATATTTAGATACAATTTAGAAACTTACTTTGGTTACTTGTCATAGTTCAATTTGAATTATTTCTCAAATGCTCAAAATCTCAAGCCAAATGTACTTTTTATATTCAACCAAAATCATGAATTAATTTTAAAACATAAAAACTAATTTGATATCTTTTTATAAGTTTCAAATAAGTTTTACTTTAAATAAGTTTTACTTAAAATAAGAGAAACAAACTATCCAAAACTTATACTCAGAACACTAAAAATTACAACAAAAATTATACAGGAAATTATGCACAAAAAAATGCACCAAAAATTATACAGGGTCGATTAGTTAGATGCAAGGAAGTAAAATGATTATAACAACTAGAAATGATGGGCGGCTAAAGGCTCATAATCATTTTCTATTATAAAATATGGCAAAATCATTGTAAGATATCACAGTAAAAAATAAAAACTACTCAACAAAAATGATCTTATTTTCAATTGAAGATCAAACAACTCAAAAATAAAACTTAATCAGACCAAACAAAAAGTAATCACATTCAACCAAATCAATAACAAAAAAAAAAAAATCAAACTTGAATCAAATAATCTCTCACAGTTTACACGTTGACATTCAAAACCAAAAATTTTACAAAAAATATTTCTTAGATTTCACCAAACTTTAAAATAAGAATATTTTTGTACTTGTATTTAGAATTAATTTATGAAATTTTTTTATCCCTCTAAATTTAACTCGTCTATTAATTTGCTCCCTTAAATTTATTAATTTATATATTTATCTTATCCCTATACCTGTATAAAAAAAAATTTAACAAAAACAACTGTATATGTTGTACCCAATACAGATCCGCCCTTGGGTTGATCTAATTTGGGGAATTGATTTTGGTGCAATATCTGTGGACAAACTTTATACTTTTGTGATGTTATTAATTTGTTATCGCTAGGATGCCTACGTACTTTGAATGGAGACCTTCACAAAAGTAGTTGTCATAATTTGATACCAACCACGTCTATCCGGAGTTATATTATGAAAGAGCTTCACACACACACACACACACACACACACACACACATATATATATATATATATATATATATATACACTCGTGGAGATCGAGTGTTGCTGCTCAGGAAGCTGAAGGCAGTCTTTCAACTTTCAAGGCAATTAATTAAGTATGTATATATTTTTATTTTTCATCATATATATTCAAAAATATATATGATTATTATTGTGAAATCTAGAACTAAAGATGATTGAGATCGATGAATTTGGACCTTTGAAGGATGAGGGATGTATGGAAATATTAATAAGTGAGGCTTTGATTTTGAATACTCCAATATATAATTGTGGTTTTAGTGTTGTTGATATAATATATATGGGGTCCTGTCCTGTCCTGTCCTGTCCTATTGAGTTGTTTACTTTTGCATGGTTCGTAGCTCAGGGCATACTTGTAGGTCCTAAGCATGGGTGTGGGCTGCTGCTACTGACCTGACAAGACAAGACAAGAGGCTGTGCCTATGCATTACTCGGCATACTGCATGGCTGCCCAGGATATGGGAGGAGCTACAGACTACAGTTGTCAAAATTATTCAGAATCCAACAATTAAGCAGTGAAGTTGTCTTGAGCTGTTGAAATGTTTTTGAGTTAATTTTCTCTCATTATAAACATCTGTTTTCTGTTATCAAGAAGGAAAAGAAAGAAAATGTTATCTTCTAACAATGAGCTAGCTAGGGATGACAAGAAATAGGCAATCAAGACTTGTAACAGTCTGTCTGTATGCAGTATGCCAAGCACGAATGAAGTGATACATCCTATAATTATAAGACAGTGTTAAACTCACATGTAGGGGTGTTCAAATGAATCCGTTGTTTCGATTTTTCCGAATCTGTCTGTTCGGTATAAAAAAGAACCGATCCGGTTCGGTACAAAAAAATCGGTATATACCGGTTTTTCGGTATCGATTTCGGTCCGACGATTTTATAGTTCGGTTTTACTGAACCGGACCGGTATATACCGGTTTTTTAATTTTTTATTATTATTAATAATTTATTAATAATAATAATAATTATAAAATAATGATTATAATAAAAAAATAATAAAATTATTAATAAAAATAAAAATAATAATAATATTAATAAAAATAATATTAATAATAAATAAAAAAAAAATTATATTAATTTTCGATAAAAATCGGTACCGAATCGGTACCGCCGGTTCGATATACCAGTCCAACCGGTACCGTATCTGTATTAAGATTTGACCGATTTCGATACCGGTTCGGTTCGGCCCGATTTTTACCGGTTGAACACCCCTACTCACATGCATTATGTGGTGTGATATAATTATTACAGAGATAAACATAATACTCCCTCCGTCCCGAATTAACTGCTGTTCTAGAGTTTCACACAGATACCAATATATGTGATAAAAATACTAAAATATCCTTATGTGCTGACTTTTTTGTTTTCTACGCTCATCCTTATTGGTGATAATATGAAAAGGATGCTTAAAAAAGAGGAAATGCATGAATGAGAGTAATGACTATCAACAATTAGGGTAAATGGGCAAACTTAAAAAATAAAGGAAAAAAATGCATTGAAATCTTGAAAAAACAGATATTGTGGGATAAATTTTTTTTGCTAAAACAACAGATAATTCGGGACGGAAGGAGTACTGTTATTACTCGATCAGAGGGCTACATGGCATGGCTACTCACTCATATACATAATGGTATTTCTAGCGTAATTTATTCAAATCCCATATAAAAGTTATATTGTTACTCCTTCCGTTCCAAAAAGATTATCGTTTTAGAAGAAAAAATTTATTTCAAAAAGTTATCGTTTACAACTTTCGAGAAAAATAAATAATTTATTTTTCTATATTACTCATACCTTCTCTTATTGTCCCAATAAATTTCCTCCCTGTATTAATAGTTTTAAATGAATTTCTTAATCCATGTGTCAAAAACTTAAACGACAATCTTTTAAGAACGGAAGTACTCCCTCTGTTGTAAGACCCCAACTTTTATAAATAAAGATGAATTTTCTATAAATATCATTTTTGAATATTATGGAGTTAATTTGATATAATGTTATAGTTGTGGGTAATATTTATAAATTTTGCAAAGTAAGCAAGTTGTTATAAAATATTCGTTTGGTCGGAGAATATTCTTTTTGTCGGGGAATATTCGTACGACGGCACAATCATTGGTGGACCCCACAACGGAATTATTGTCGGATGGAGAAAACGACAGAATTATCTTTCTATAAAAATAACGGCGGAAATTTTACCATTGTTACTGTTGAACTACTCGGTAGTAAAGGTACAGTAATACGTGTGGTTGCATAGTAGCACACGGTATTGATTATTAATGCTTATGTGAGAAGTCACTCAGTTTGATTCTATTATTGTCAGTTAATAATATGAATTATTTAGCGATAATGACGTTTTGTTTTATTCGTATTATTAACGTAATAAAACAGAAACATCTTTTTATATAAAACAAAATACTTTATTAAAGTTATTCTATAAATAGAATATATTTTATTTTATTTAAAAGATTTTTCTTTAAATATGGACCGTCAGATTAAAGTAATCAATCTGGACCGTTCATGGATTAGTTACTATGCATTCTATTTTTCTATAAATAGCAGCTCATTCCTTCATTATTTCTTACGAATTCACTGAACTCTAGAGAGAGAAACTATAGAGAGAAACTATAGAGAGAGAGAAGAAGAGTATTCTGCTACTTAACTACTTCCTTACTTCAGCTCTTCTTTAAAACGGTAAGGGGTGTTATTCTTTCTTATTCATGAAGAGAACTGTTATTCCATTTCTTATTATTCTGTTGGAATAACCTGTTTGTGCGGTCTATCGCATGCATGGTGATTTTTTTTGTTATTCTATTCTTTATTGTACTCAGTTGGTTAAGTTTTGACTTCTATACTCCATGAAATTTGTGAAATATCCTTGATAATTGCGTTTCATCCAGTATCTATTCATGAAAATATTCTCCTGATCATTCTTGAATTTTACTCCACAAAGTAGTATCATGTTGACAATTTGGACGTTGTTAATTCTTGGATAAATTAATTCTTGAACTTGTTTTATTGAATTCTTATATCATTGTCATCATCCTCATGTTTATATTCTGTTGAAAGTCATCTGTGGCCTGTAGTGCATAGATGGACTTGGTATGATTATGACCAGGGATTATTCGGTGTAATCATGACCGTAATGTTACGAATGATGTGGTAAAAGTCCTCATTGGCCCGTAGTGCATTGATGGACAGTTGTTGGCATGATCATGACCATTAATGAATATGCGAATATCCTTGGCCGTAGTGCAGGGGTGATTCGATGATGTGGATTATTTTATGAAGCTGAGTCTCAGCGATCAAAGTGTTGGAAAATCTTTTAAATCATAAAAGATAGTAGAGTTTATTTTCTACTTGACTCTTTTAATGGATTGCTTATTCCGCTACAGTTAAACTTGATGTCTATTATATTTTATCAGTTTAACATTGTTGAAGGCTAATGATAATTTATTCTGCATTATCTTAGTCATAATATTTCTTACTGGGCTAGTTGAGCTCACCCTTTCTTTTACTGTTCTCTTCAGGAAATGAGAACGTAGCTGGGACAAGTCGGGGTACGGAGTGATGGTCCGAATGATAGTATTAGTTAGTAGTCCTCACTATTCTATGTAATGGTGTGTTAATAAATGTAATGAGGACTCTTTTTGAGTATGAATACTCTCTAGAAGATAATATTTGTATTCAAACTCACAGTTTATGTTTTGTCGTATTGTACCCGACAGTTGTATTATTAAGTTGTATTTGTATCCTGTACTATGTATCTGACGACCCAAGATGGGTGATGTATACCTAATTTTGGGGGCGTCACAGTTGGTATCAGAGCTTAGGGATATGATCCCTGGCTAAGATGTGAGAATAGAACTAGGAGGGGAGAGACGGGGAATTCCTTCGCTAGTATGACATACCTAAGTTTATTTGCATGGTATTTAATTGGTCGGTCATAATATAAGGATAATATATGACATATCAATTAATTTTTATTTTGTGGCAGTATCTGAAAATGGCATCTGAGAATGTTGAGAATAGCAATGGAGCACAGACGACTGATGATTCACCACATATCACTAATCAGGATAATGTGCATCAGGAAGGTGACAATCCTCATGCAAACAACAACACTGACCAAATGATGAATGATCAAATGTTCAGAGGCTTTATGCAATTCATGCAACAACAGGTGAAAGCGGCTCCTGTCCACAACGTAGGTGGAAATACTGGAAACTCTCAGGCGGTCACCGCTAAACAGTTTAAGGAGCTGGGACCACCGGAGTTTAAGGGAGAACCCAAACCACTTGTAGCTGAAACATGGATAAAGCAGATCACCAAGATATTTGATGTCTTGGGTTGCTCCGAGGAGCAAAAGGTTCCCTTTGCCGCCTTTATGTTGCGAGGAGAGGCAGATTACTGGTGGGAATCGATAAAGCGTACTCAACCTGCCGCACTGAAGATGTCTTGGGAGAAGTTTCAAGATCTGTTTAACGACAAATACTTTCCCGAGAGTATTCGTCACATGAAGGAGGTGGAGTTCATCAAATTGGAGCAGAATAATATGACCGTGTCGCAGTACGAGGCAAAATTTGCGGAGTTATCCCGGTTTGCGTCCCACCTGGTGGATAATGAAGAAAGAATGACGCGGATGTTTTTAAGAGGTTTGAAGCCGGAGATACGTCAACATCTTGTTTCTCATAAACTGTGTTTGTATTCAGATGTTGTAAATAGGGCTCAGTTGGTGGAGCGCGATAACGAGATAACGCAACCAAAAGAGAGCAGCCGGCAAAATGATAATACCAGTGAGAGCAGTCATCGAAGCGGTGACAACAAGCGTGGAGGGAATCAACATGCCAGAAATGGTAACCACTTCGGTGGTAATCAGGGCCAAAACAATAAGAATGGACATTTTAAGAAGAGGAGATTCAACAATGATGGAAAGATGTCAGCACCAGCACCTGTCGTTAAGGAAGGAGAACGACCACCTATCATATGTTTCAAATGCGGAGGGGAGGGGCACATCAGTCCAAACTGCGCGATGCCGTCCAAAGCATGTTATAATTGTGGACGAGAAGGTCATTTAGCCCGATTTTGTCGTTTACCGAAGACAAATTCAGCTAGGATGGAGGCACCAAAGGCCGTCCCAGAAAAGTCAAAACCGGTTGTGCAAGGGAGAGCGTTTGTTGTGACCTCCCAGAACGCAAGGAACCCGAATGAGGTCATCACAGGTAAGCTTATCATAAACTCTAACGAAGTCTATACTTTATTTGATACCGGTTCAACCCATTCTTTTATTTCTCCTACTTGCGCTCATCGATTAAATTTGATTCCGGAGAAATTAGACTTTGACTTAGCAGTTGAAACTCCATTGGGAGAAACCTTCATTACATCCACGGTTTATAAGTCTTGTTTGGTTCAAGTTGGTACCCACACATTACCTGTCGATCTTATTTCATTAAAAATACTTGCATTTGACGTGATTCTAGGGATTGATTGGTTAACTACTCATCATGCAAAAATTGATTGTTTTCGTAAGGTTGTTAGCTTTCATATTCCTAATCGACCTATTATGCGAATTCAAGCAACCAAACCATTAAAATCAATCGCTGTCATCTCAAGCCATAAAGCTATTCGTTTATTGAAAAACGGATGTCAAGCTTTCTTAGCTCATGTCACAGATCTAAACAAAAATACGTCAGTTTTGAATGATATTTCTATTGTTAATAAATTCCCTGACGTATTCCCTGAAGAACTTCCTGGCCTACCCCCAGAGCGTGAAATTGAATTTTGTATCGACCTTGAACCCGGTACAAAACCCATTTCCAAAGCTCCATATCGAATGGCTCCTATTGAACTTCAGGAGTTAAAGACCCAACTGCAGGAATTGTTAGACATTGGTTTTATTCGTCCTAGTACTTCTCCTTGGGGTGCTCCTGTTCTGTTCGTGAAGAAGAAAGATGGAAGTATGCGACTTTGTATTGATTATCGGGAGTTGAATCATGTCACCATCAAAAACAGGTACCCATTGCCACGTATTGATGACCTGTTTGACCAGTTGCAAGGAGCACAATTCTTTTCAAAGATCGATCTTCGTTCTGGATATCATCAGCTGAAGGTTAGAACTGAGGATATTCCAAAGACGGCTTTTAGAACTCGGTACGGGCATTATGAATTCCTAGTCATGTCCTTTGGATTGACTAATGCTCCTGCTGCCTTCATGGATATGATGAACCGGGTATTCAAGGAATATTTGGATCACTTTGTGGTCGTCTTTATTGATGACATCCTTATTTATTCCAAAAGCCGTGAAGATCATGAGCAACACTTGAGGCTGGTACTCCAAAAGCTTCGTGAATACAAGCTTTATGCCAAGTTGAAGAAATGCGAGTTCTGGCTGGAGGAGGTAGCATTCCTTGGGCACGTAGTATCAAGTCGTGGAATATCAGTTGACCCGGCAAAGATTGAAGCTATACAAAGCTGGGAGCAACCTAAATCAGTGACCGAGGTACGTAGCTTTCTTGGTTTAGCTGGTTATTATCGGAGATTCGTGGAAGGATTTTCTCGAATCGCTACTCCATTAACTCAGCTGACTCGGAAAGATACAAAGTTTGGTTGGAGCGAAGAATGTGAGCAGAGTTTTCAAGAACTCAAGAGGAGACTCATTTCAGCACCTGTTCTAACAATACCATCTGGCTCGGAGGGATTTGTCATCTACAGTGATGCTTCGAGCAAAGGGTTGGGATGTGTTCTCATGCAACATGGAAAAGTCATAGCCTATGCATCAAGACAACTCAAGGAATATGAGAGGAATTATCCTACTCATGATCTAGAGTTGGCAGCTGTTGTCTTTGCACTTAAAATTTGGAGGCATTACTTGTATGGGGAGAAAGTGGAGATCTTTACGGATCATAAAAGCCTCAAATATTTCTTCACTCAAAAGGAACTCAACATGCGACAACGACGTTGGCTTGAACTGTTGAAAGATTATGATCATACCATTCAATACCATCCTGGAAAAGCGAACGTGGTAGCTGACGCATTGAGTAGAAGATCATATGCGGGTACAAGTGCAATATTAACAACGCAAAGGCCCATTTTGCGTGACTTGCAAAGGATGGAGATAGAGTTGAAGACTCCAGGGACCCATGTGATGATGGCGAATATACGAGTAGAACCGAATTTAATCGATAAAGTTAAAGCTGCTCAAGCTACAGACCTGGAGCTGATGCATATGAGGAAGAAAGTGCAAGAAGGTGTTATGCCGGAAGCAAGAATCGATGAGGAAGGAATACTTCGAGTCAACTCCAGACTTTGTGTTCCTAACAACCCTGATTTAAAGTATGAAATCATGATGGAGGCGCACAACACACCGTTTGCAATCCATCCTGGAAGTACCAAAATGTATCATGATCTTCGTCATACATTTTGGTGGAGCAATATGAAGAGAGAGATAGCGTTGTTTATCTCAAGGTGTCTAACTTGTCAACGAGTCAAAGCGGAGCATCAAGTACCAAAAGGTCCATTGCAACCACTTGAAATTCCAGAATGGAAGTGGGAGCACATTACCATGGATTTCGTTACCGGTCTTCCCAGGGTTTCTCAAGGTATTGATGCGATTTGGGTCATTGTTGATAGATTGACCAAGTCTGCTCATTTCTTACCGATACGAGAAACTTATACACTTGAACGTCTTGCTCGTATGTACATAAACGAGATTGTAAGACTGCATGGTATGCCAGTATCCATAATTTCTGATCGAGACCCAAGATTCACTTCACGATTTTGGGTTAGTTTACAAAAAGCTATGGGCACGGAGTTACGATTTAGTTCAGCATATCATCCTCAGACGGACGGACAATCAGAGAGGACTATTCAAACTCTTGAAGATCTATTAAGACTCTGTGTCTTTGACTTCAAGGGAAGTTGGGATAAGTTCTTACCATTGGTGGAGTTTTCCTACAACAACAGTTATCAAGCAAGTATTGGCATGGCTCCATTCGAAGCATTGTATGGAAGAAAATGTCGTTCTCCAGTATGCTGGGATGAGGTGGGCGAAGCAACGTTGTTGGGACCGGAGTTGGTACGTATGACTACAGAAAAGATTCAAACGATCCGACAACGTATAAAAACCTCACAAGATCGACAAAAGAGTTATGCTGATCTTCATCGAAAGGACGTGGAATTTGATGTAGGAGATCATGTGTTCTTACGTGTTGCTCCATGGAAAGGAGTTACAAGATTTGGAAAGAGAGGAAAGCTAAATCCTCGATTCATCGGTCCATTTTTAATCCTCGATCGAGTAGGAACTGTGGCTTATAGACTCGCTTTACCGCCAAGTATGTCTCGTGTTCATAACGTTTTTCACATATCAATGTTACGCAAATATGTGGAAGACCCGAACCACATTATTGAGTTAGAACCGGACGAAATAGCGGAGGATTTGACGTATGAAGAAGTTCCTGTTCAAATCTTGGATAAGAAGGAACATATTCTACGCTCCAAGGTTATACCTCAAGTCAAAGTTTTGTGGAGAAACCACGATGTTGAGGAAATGACTTGGGAGTTAGAATCAGAAATGAAATCAAGGTATCCTTACCTCTTCGACATACCAGGTACGTACCCTAATTTCGAGGGCGAAATTTCATAAGAAGGGGAGGTTGTAAGACCCCAACTTTTATAAATAAAGATAAATTTTCTATAAATATCATTTTTGAATATTATGGAGTTAATTTGATATAATGTTATAGTTGTGGGTAATATTTATAAATTTTGCAAAGTAAGCAAGTTGTTATAAAATATTCGTTTGGTCGGAGAATATTCTTTTTGTCGGGGAATATTCGTACGACGGCACAATCATTGGTGGACCCCACAACGGAATTATTGTCGGATGGAGAAAACGACAGAATTATCTTTCTATAAAAATAACGGCGGAAATTTTACCATTGTTACTGTTGAACTACTCGGTAGTAAAGGTACAGTAATACGTGTGGTTGCATAGTAGCACACGGTATTGATTATTAATGCTTATGTGAGAAGTCACTCAGTTTGATTCTATTATTGTCAGTTAATAATATGAATTATTTAGCGATAATGACGTTTTGTTTTATTCGTATTATTAACGTAATAAAACAGAAACATCTTTTTATATAAAACAAAATACTTTATTAAAGTTATTCTATAAATAGAATATATTTTATTTTATTTAAAAGATTTTTCTTTAAATATGGACCGTCAGATTAAAGTAATCAATCTGGACCGTTCATGGATTAGTTACTATGCATTCTATTTTTCTATAAATAGCAGCTCATTCCTTCATTATTTCTTACGAATTCACTGAACTCTAGAGAGAGAAACTATAGAGAGAAACTATAGAGAGAGAGAAGAAGAGTATTCTGCTACTTAACTACTTCCTTACTTCAGCTCTTCTTTAAAACGGTAAGGGGTGTTATTCTTTCTTATTCATGAAGAGAACTGTTATTCCATTTCTTATTATTCTGTTGGAATAACCTGTTTGTGCGGTCTATCGCATGCATGGTGATTTTTTTTGTTATTCTATTCTTTATTGTACTCAGTTGGTTAAGTTTTGACTTCTATACTCCATGAAATTTGTGAAATATCCTTGATAATTGCGTTTCATCCAGTATCTATTCATGAAAATATTCTCCTGATCATTCTTGAATTTTACTCCACAAAGTAGTATCATGTTGACAATTTGGACGTTGTTAATTCTTGGATAAATTAATTCTTGAACTTGTTTTATTGAATTCTTATATCATTGTCATCATCCTCATGTTTATATTCTGTTGAAAGTCATCTGTGGCCTGTAGTGCATAGATGGACTTGGTATGATTATGACCAGGGATTATTCGGTGTAATCATGACCGTAATGTTACGAATGATGTGGTAAAAGTCCTCATTGGCCCGTAGTGCATTGATGGACAGTTGTTGGCATGATCATGACCATTAATGAATATGCGAATATCCTTGGCCGTAGTGCAGGGGTGATTCGATGATGTGGATTATTTTATGAAGCTGAGTCTCAGCGATCAAAGTGTTGGAAAATCTTTTAAATCATAAAAGATAGTAGAGTTTATTTTCTACTTGACTCTTTTAATGGATTGCTTATTCCGCTACAGTTAAACTTGATGTCTATTATATTTTATCAGTTTAACATTGTTGAAGGCTAATGATAATTTATTCTGCATTATCTTAGTCATAATATTTCTTACTGGGCTAGTTGAGCTCACCCTTTCTTTTACTGTTCTCTTCAGGAAATGAGAACGTAGCTGGGACAAGTCGGGGTACGGAGTGATGGTCCGAATGATAGTATTAGTTAGTAGTCCTCACTATTCTATGTAATGGTGTGTTAATAAATGTAATGAGGACTCTTTTTGAGTATGAATACTCTCTAGAAGATAATATTTGTATTCAAACTCACAGTTTATGTTTTGTCGTATTGTACCCGACAGTTGTATTATTAAGTTGTATTTGTATCCTGTACTATGTATCTGACGACCCAAGATGGGTGATGTATACCTAATTTTGGGGGCGTCACATCTGTTCCTAAAAGATTGTCGTTTTAGAAAGTAATTTTTGTTTTAAAAAGATTGTTGTTTTGAGTTTATATATTAGCTATTTTTTTTTCCTACTTTGCCCTTATTTTAAACTTCCTCCTATTTAAAGCTTTCTTCTTTTCTCAATGATTCCTATTCAATCCAATGCTATAATCCAAGTAGTAATTGATTGAATAAGAAATAATTGATTAAATTGTATAAGAAACATTGAGAATGAAATAATTGATTGAGACAATTAATAAGGGTAGTATAATATTTTCGCTAGGTATTAATTATATTCCTTAATCTGTGTGCATTAACCTTAAACGACAATCTTTTAGGAACAGAGAGAATACTCCCTCTGTTCCTAAAAGATTGCCGATTTAGAAAGTAATTTTTGTTTCAAAAAGATTGTCGTTTTGAGTTTAACAATACACATTAGCTATTTTTTTCATATTTTACCCTTATTTAAAGTTTTCTCCTATTTAAAGCTTTCTTCCCTTCTCAATAATTTTTATTCAATTCAATGCTATAATCTAAGTAGTAATTGGTTGAATAAGAAGTAATTGGTTAAATTGAATAAGAAACATTGGGAAGTGAATAATTAATTGAGACAATTAATAAGGGTAGTATAGTATTTTCGCTAGGTATTACTCCCTCCGTCCCATGATAAAAGTTCTTATTACTATTTTGGGTAGTCTCATGTTAAATGTTCATTTTTCTTTAATAGTCTCATTTTTACACATTTTTTTCTATTATGCCCATAGCATTAAATATATCATACTTTTCTTATTTTAATTCTCCTTCCATATTTAATAAGTATGGAGAGAGAATATTTTAAATTGAATAACTAGAAAGTCACTCTCTCACCTATATTGAAAATAATTAATGATATATTATTATGAGCAATTTTGTCATTTTATTCATTTTCTTAATATTCGTGAAAAGTCCACTAAAATTTTTATTCTGGAACATAGAGATAGAGTAATTATATTTCTTAATACGTATGTATTAATTTCAAACGATAATTTTTTAAAAACAGAGGGAATAATTATAGTTGTACCTTGTGCTTTATTGATTGTACATTTGCACAGCTGCCAGTAGCGGTGTTTAATGATTTCATTATTGCTCTATACTTAACTTTCCCTTTTGCAACCAAAGTTTGTTTTCACTCAGCATCTCCTAAAATATAAGGTCGCAGTTCCCCATAAAAGGAATAAGCATGGCACATACTTCTACCACTACCAGTATACTATAATCAGCTTTTACGTGGGTATGATTAGTATATCAGGAAAGCAAGCATCAATGTTGCTAGTTAAGGGATGTATGTGTGTGTATAATTATAGCTGACAGCTCTCTGGCAGGATATTTTATGACATTACATTATTAAATTATTATTTTTAAAATTATATTCTAAATTTTGCATTTTCTTCTTTTGTATTTTCGTCAGTAAAAAATGTTACTACTCTGCTTTTGGGACAGGGTACAATGAGATAAGCTCTGTTTGGTTTTTTTTTTCGAATTATTTCAAGGAAGCAAGTGCATAATGGAGATAGAGACTTTTCCATTAGTTGGTCTGGTCTTAAGACGCTTGTAGCTATACAAGTCAAACTAAACATAATAAAGTTGTTAAAATTTCCAACTTTGTCTGCACAATCAGATTCCCCCGTTCCGCAAAGACTAATTTTAAAATGACTTGAACTTAAATTTTATGTTCATTTATAAGTTATTTTAGACTCTGATTAAGTAAAAGTGATACGTGTACCTGTTTGAATTATAAGTTAAAAATTAAGTTAAAATAAGTTGTGAAGGTTTTTGGTCGATAATAACTTAAAAGTTAAAATAAAATATAAAGATTACTAAAAAAGATATTAATAAAAAAATATATTGATTCAATATCACATCATAACAATCACTATTTTTTTTCATTAAATAAAACACTAAACAAATTTTCTAAACATATCGATTATAAAGTTCCGAATTTTAAGATTAATGTTCACTTCCTAAAAATTAATTTGAGAAATTTTCAATTTTCAAATTTACATTATTCATTTAAATTTTAAAAAATAATAAATCTTATCATTAGTAGTACTTTTAGGTACTTTATAATATTTAGTTTGCAACTAATATAATACTCTAATGCTTCGTTTGGATTGAAGGAATGTAATGAAGATTGGAATGATTCATTCCATTATAATTGGAATGAGTTATTTCATATGTTCTCCCTCCCCCAAAGAACTAAGCACAATTTTTTTCATGAATAGATTTGATGATCTCGCTTCATTTGTCTTAAACAGACCTTCTTATTTCATTATATTTTTGTTAAATTTCCAAAACCTTTTGAGGCTAAAGGTGTAATTTTGCAAAACATAGTAAAATGGACATTGCATTTAGTCAAACCAATTTATTAGGAATGATTTATAAGTCATTTTTAAACTAAGATAAAAGTTGTAACATGATGAAAAAATTGATTATATTATGTCATTTTATACTATTACTAATAAAAAAAATTCTTTAAAGAATAAAAACAAACAAAGGAAACTCTTTTGGTGGGACAAATAGAGTTACCTACAAAGGCAACTTTATGATTTATCTCCAACTCTCTCGATGGGTGAGGGGTGAGGGGTGAGGGGTGAGGGGTGAGGGGTGAGGGGTGAGGGGGGACGGGGGAGCGGGGATGATTGGAAATTTAGAGAGGAGAAGATAGAATATCCAAACTATACATTATTACTTGGACAAATTATGAAATGAAAGCACATGGCTTATGAAAAGGACCGCACCATGAAATTTAGTGCACAAATAGTTAATTTACATAGAAAAAGATCTTATCTTTCCAAACTATACGAAGTTTTGGTCAAACAGGTGCATTTTCTTGGCATTCATAATTAAGTTTTCTTGGTACATTTGAAATGGGGTTGGTGAATTGAGTACTTTCTTGATACATTATGTGTGGACTTGAATTGGGATGAAACTGTCGATACTCTTTGTACTAAATGCCAGACTTAGGTAAAGATGAAAAAAAAAAGACCATTATATGTGTAATTGTGATTGAGAAAAAGGTAGAGAATTATTGAGATATTACATATTAGACCCAAAAAATTGGTGTGTCCTCCCAAAAATCATTAAATGGCAAATACCCAGTTTGACTATAACTATAATTTAATCTAAATGAATTGAGTTTATTCTATAGGAGGCCATTTCAGTAAATCTGTTAAAACAGACATTTGAAGTGGTCAGTGGTAGTTGAGAAAATGACAGTTAGAGAAGAGTGGAAGAGGCAAAGAAAGGGACCCCCTTAACCCTTGATGATGACACAACTTGCTCATAAGTCACTATAAAGTTAGAATCATATCCCACTTAGTTGTAAAGATCAATCTTTTAGCCATTTTTTCCTTTACACACTCCCGCTGAGCTAATGATTTGCACTGAAAAACAGAGATTGAGAGAGAAATCCACATAGAACACCATCATTTTATTACAGTTTGAATGGATTTTGGGTGTTTTCATGAACATATGATGAAATATTTTGTGTATTTACATGATGGGGTGCCTTTCTTTTTCTTCTTCAGTTTCATATGAGCCTGTATGTCCTATTATCCTTATACACTCGTTAATGAAATACCATTATTCAATTATATAATTGTAGTCCGATGAAAAAATATCTCTTGATTCTGGTTAATATTGTGAATCAATTTTATTTTGAATGTATGGATAGAGATTCATAAATAGTCATATTCATTTAGTCCTTCTAATCTTTCAAGTTCCTGGCAGGTTTCTCTAGAAATTTGATCAATTTTCCCCCCATATTTTCTTCGGGGTGCCTTGAACATGTATCGGAATATTTATGATGATCTTTTTTTTTCAAATGTTATGAGAATTTGATTAATGGTTGCTATAATCAACTGTGCTTGATTGATATATTTGGTCACTGTACAGATCTCAATGGGAAAGAAAAGGAGTTGGTCTAGTTTGGTGAAGAGACTTTTCATTCCTGAGGGAAAATCCAAGGAAGAAAAGGTAAATGGTCTGCATTATCTTTCAGTTTTGTATTGATAAGTGAGCATTTGATGAATTGGGTACTAAAACTTTTTCTAATATTGGTTATGTTTTCAGAAATCTAAGAGATGGAAATGGGTTTTAGGAAGGCTAAAAATTAAACAATACCCTGCAATTTCAGTGCCAGAAAGAACTTTGAGTGAAGCAACAGAGGAGCAGAGAAAGCATGCTGTGGCTGTTGCCATCGCAACAGCTGCTGCAGCTGAAGCTGCTGTTACTGCAGCCCATGCTGCAGCTGAAGTTGTCCGTCTTACGAGTGTCCCTAGTGGATTTGAAAAGAGAAATCGCAATTTAGCTGCAATGAAAATCCAAGCCTCTTTTCGTGCATATCTTGTGAGCTTCTCGTTCCTACCCTGAAGTTCAATTTTGCATTACTATAACTTGGCTAAATCAATTACTATTAGATATTTAAAAGCAATGCGATTGACATTGGCAGGCAAGGAAAACATTGAGGGCACTGAAGGGAGTGGTGAGGCTTCAAGCTGTGGTACGAGGCCAAAATGTGAGACGAATGGTCATCAGTCACTTGAAGTCTCTGCAGTCCATTGCAAAAGCTCACTCGCAAGCTCAGCAAATTAGAGTCCCTCGCATTGATGAAAGTTGTATATATGCAGAAGAAAAGCAGTTTTTTAGGCCCAAAAAGATGTTGGAAGACAAGGACACCAAGGTAAGGAATCTTACTTATCAAGATATATGTTAATGCTATGCTATGTATCAATGTTTTGGATATTTGTAGTAGCTAAAAACACGTTTGGTCGTCGATTGCAGCTCGGATGCAAGATTAACGAGAATTGGGATTACAGCTTGTTTTCAAAGGAAGATATGCAATTCTCATGGTTACAAAGGCATGAGGCAATCACAAGAAGAGACAGAATGAAGAAATACTCATTTTCCCATCGAGTAATTCTTCATCTTCCTTAAGATTGATTAAAAACAAGAAATAGGAACCAAACAAATTAGATTCAATCTTCTGCTGTCTCGTAACCACAAAGCTTTCCAACTTTCTTCATTTTTCCTAAAAGAAATTTGTTTTCCTTTTCCAGGAAAGAAGAAATCATCTAATACAGGAAGAATCAAGCAACAAAGAAAATGGAAGGAGGCCCTGGTTTGAAGAATGCCAAGATGTGGGGGCATGTACAATGAGAGACACGGAGAAGTTAAAGTCAGCCATCAATGCAAATTTAATTGACACTTCAACATTTGGCAAAAGACAAGTTAAACTGAGGAATGGTCACAAGGAAGAGCCAATAGAGATATTGAACTCCTCGATGTCACTCCCAAGAAGATCATTTTGTCGAGCAAATAAACAGGACTACTCGATTGCCAATGACATTTCTTTACCAAACTCTCCGGTTTTTCCAACTTACATGGCTGCCACAGAATCTGCCAAGGCAAAGGTAAGATCAGCAAGCACCCCAAGGCAACGGCTCGGGCATGTAGATTTTTGTGCTGTTCATAGTTCACTATATAAGCCCAGGCTCTCTTCTTGGTCTTCTTTTGATGGAGACTTGGCTGGAATTCCTTGAAAGAATACCATTTCTCAGCACAAGCTGTAAGAATTTGAAGGCCGTTTTCAAAGAATGAATATAACTTTGATTTTCGGTTATTACTTCCATCAAAGGGTGCTTATGGAAGACTTTCTGGTAAGTGGGACCAAGGAAATTTGCAAAGTTTCATGTTCAAATTATCAGAAACATCTTGTTTTTGGTTGAACTCGTTTTTACTTTCAGGTACATATACAACTTGTTTCTATCTCAATGTATGTGATATAAAAGTAATTCTCTACCTGAAAATTTGTATGTTGAACATAGTTTTTTCCTCGTCCTTTTTTGTTTTGTTTTAATTGGTATTGTGTTCCACAAATGTTGCCATTCCGGCAATGACAAGAGTGCTTGTACTACGAAGTAATATGAATTTATGAACATCATGGAAATAATGAGTCTGGGTCACTACACTATGAATAGTTGACATTACATTTGAAAAGTTGTACGGCACTAGGGGCTTTGCACATGTATACATTAGCTATTTTTCTGATTTATTCTGTTTATTGGGGAAAACCAAACAGAAAACAATGATGTACATCGGTCTTTCTTTTTCTCTGTTTTCTTCCCCACTAAAAGGCCAATAATAGTGTCATAATACACCAATATACATCGAAATCATCAAACCCAAGTAAATTAGCTAATGGAAAAAACTATGTCTTTATTTATTTATTAATGATTAACATAATAATGGCTTACAAATGTAACTTGTTCTTTTATTGTCCATATAAACTATACTAGTACTTTGATCCCAGCTTGTGCATGTGGGTTACAAGCAACCCTTATTTAAGCATAAACTTATTACAAATTGCTGGTACCAATTAGTTAAAATTAATCGCCTACTTAGCTTGTTTATTTGGAAGAAATAACCCAAAATGCTTTTCAAGTTCCGGGTTCTTCTGATTCTCATCAAACATGGAGAAAATGTAAGTTTCTATAGGCTTCCCTGGCCTTTTTGGAGTCCCTCCCTTTACATGTTGAAATCTGAATCAAATTGTTGTTACAAGTCCTCGCGTTATTGATACTTGCTCCAGTCCCTCCAGCCGTAGGCCATCCACTTTCTGACACGAAGTGCCGCCGGCTTTTCCCAATGCCGCATACACACCATCCAAAATTGCATCAAATAGATTCGGGTACCCCAATTGTCCATCTTGTACAACTGAACCAGAAGTAAAAAGAGCATAATATAGGCAAATGTCACGTGTGTTGCCCGCATAACTAAAGTAAGGATACAAGTTTAATAGTAATGGGGTACGGTTATTCACTAGGAAATTAATAATAGGGTCTAGAAATGATCGATTTTCAGGCTTGTAATTTCTCAAGGCCGGGAGAAGAAATTGTACATACCCGGCAGTGGCGCTGTTGAGTGGACTAACTTCATTTCCTACTGCAATGTACCTGAATTTGACGTTGGCATAGTTTTTGACATTGTTTTGGACCCATGAATTGGCATTTTCTTGGCTGGAAGCTGAGCGTTTTGAGGTCAATGTTTGGGACGCCTAGCGTGAGCTCAACGTTGGTGCCTCGAAGGGCTTGCAGGGCAACTTGGTTGGGATCATAGAGTGTCATTCTTCGGATGCTGTTTTGATTGAAGAGGCCCACAACTTCTTGTTTGGATGGTAATCCGTCGCCAAGCATTCCATAGCAGACTCCTATTTGTGCACCTGCATTATATATACTTGTATTCAGCAAAAAATCTTTTGGTTATTAGTCTATGATCAATAACTCAATTCCAATTTTTGAAATCCGAATTGAAAGTAAATTTATAATTCCATAAAAGGGGGACTGATATTTTCACATCATTTTTTGATATTTCTACACGTAGGGTCCGCATATCCCTATGTGTGGAAATATCAAAAAATAATGTGGAAATATGGGTTTCCTAGAATTAAAACTTATTTAATTTAACACAAATACTAAGAAAGGAATATTGTGTATATGTAAAAAATTGTTGATTATAAGAAGGGAAGAAAAAAGAAAAAAAGAAAAAAAGAAAGAAGAGCATTATAAATATCATTCTTACACTTTTATTATGATGCAAACCAACAACTAGCACAATCTGATGACAATCTTGTTTATTATAGGATCCTTAGACGTTTGTTGAGAGAAGAAGGAGAGAAACCTGAAGTGTCCAGGCAAGCAAAAAGTGAACAAGTAGTAGCGGTATTGTAGCAATAACAGAAGGCCTATTGGTAGAGAAACATAATTTAGCACCTTCATTTTTCCTAGAAGAATCAACCAACAAAGAAAACTGAAGGAGGCCCTGGTTTGAAGAATGCCAAGATGTGGATGCAGCATGTACAATGAGAGAAACTGAGAAATGTTCACAAGGAAGAGCAAGCGGAGATATTGAACTCCTCGATTTCACTGCCAAGAAGATCATTTTGTCGAGCAAATAAACAGGACTACTCAATTGCAAATGATACTTCTTTACCAAACTCTCCAGTTTTTCCAACTTACGTGGCTGCCACAGAATCTGCCAAGGCAAAGGTAAGATCAGCAAGCAGCCCAAGGCAACGGCTCGGACATTTTGATTTTTGTGCTGTTCATAGTTCACTATAGAAACCAAGGCTCTCTTCTTAGTCTTCTTTTGATGGAGACTTGGCTGGAATTAATGGAAAGAATGCCATTTCTCAGCACAAGTCTGTAAGAATTTGAAGGCCCTGTTCAGGAATGAATATAATTTTGGTTTTCGGTTATTACTTCCATCAAAGGGTGCTTATGGAAGACTTTTTAATAAGTGGGAACACAGAAATTTGCAAAGTTTTATGTTCAAATTATCAGAAACATCTTGTTTTTGGTTGAACTCATTTTTTCTTTCAGGTATACATATACAACTTGTTTCTATCTCAATTTGAATGTTGAATATAGTTTTTTCCTCCAGTTTTTTGTTGTTGTTTTGCTTTGTTTTAAATGGTTCTGTGTTCCACAAATGTTGTCTTTCCAGCTATGAATATTCATGCTATGACAAGAATGCTTGTACTATAGTATGAATATATAAACATCATGGAAATAATGAGCCTGGTTCACTATACTATGAACAGTTGACATAACATTTTAGAAGTTGTATGGCACCAAGGGCGTTGCACATGCATGTATTTGCTATTTTTTTTTATTTATTCTGTTTCTTTGGGGAACCCATATAGAAAACAAGGATTTACATGAGTCTTTCTTTTTCTCCTTTTTCTTCCCCACTACGAGGCCAACAATAGAGTTATAAATACATCAATATACATGAAAATCATCAAACTCAAGTAAATTAGCTATTGGGAAAAAACACTTCATTTCTAAAATGAGACTTACTCTTTGACCTGTTTTTTAATTTATTTATTAATGATTAAGATAATAATTGCTTACAAATGAAACTTGTTCTTTTATGCTGCATACAAACTATACTAGTAGTTGATCCCAGCTTGTACGTTTCGTTACTCGGGTTATTAATCGGGTACTTAGCTTGTTTATTTGGAAGAAATACCCCAAAATGCTTTTCAATTTCCCCCCCGCTCTTCTGATTCTCATCAACCATGGAGAAAATGTAAGTTTCTATAGGCTTCCCTGGCCTTTTTGGAGTCCCTCCCTTTACATGCTGAATCAAATTGTTGTTATAAGTCCTCGCATTATCTATACTTGCTCCAGTCCCTCCAGCCGTAGGCCATCCACTTTCTGACACAACAATTGCCAATGAAGCGCCACCGGCTTTTTCCAATGCCGCATACACACAATCCAAAATTGCATCAAAGAGATTCCGGTACCCCAATTGTCCATCTTGTACAACAACTGAACCAGAAGTAAAAAGAGCATAATCTAGGCCAACACCACGCGAGTTGCCCGCATAACTAAAGTAAGGATACAAGTTTAGTAGTAATGGGGCACGGTTTTTCACTAGGAAACTAATAATAGGGTCTAGAAATGATCGAATTTCAGGCTTGAAAGCGCCTATGGAAGGTGGGAATGATTCTCCTATTACCCCGACCTCAATGGCAGTGGAAACTTTGATTTGGCTGCCAAGTCCAGCTGCTGAAATCGCGTTGTACACGTTTCTCAAGGCCGGGAGAAGAAATTGTGCAAACCCGGCAGTGGCGCCGTTGAGTGGACTAACTTCATTTCCTACCGCAATGTACCTGAATTTGACGTTGGCATAGTTTCTGACATTGTTTTGGACCCATGAATTGGCATTTGCTTGGCTGGAAGCGAGTGGTTGGAGGTCAGTGTTTGGGACGCCTAGCATGAGCTCAATGTTGGTGCCTCGAAGGGCTTGCAGGGCAGCTTGGTTGGGATCATAGAGTCTCATTCTTCGGATGCTGTTGTGATTGTAGAGGTTCACAACTTCTTGTGCGGATGGTAATCTGTCGCCAAGCATTCCATAGCAAACTCCTATCTGTGCACCTGCATTATATATACTAGTATTCAATAAATAATGTTTTGGCTATTAGTCTATGATCAGCAACTCAATTCCAATCTTTGAAATCCGAATGGAAAGCACATTTGCAATGCTATCCATAGTATCGAAACCAAGTTAATTTCACACCAATACTAAAGTCAGAAAGGAATATTGTGTATATGTCAAAAAAAATGATATTAAAAAAAAACGAAAAGAAAGAAGAGCATTATATAAAATATCATTCTCGCACTTTTATTATGATGCAAACCAACAACTAGCAGAATTTGATGATAATCTTGTTTCTTTAAAAAAATTCTAGGATCCTCAAACGTTTGTTGAGAGAAGAAGAGAGAAACCTGAAGTGTCGAGGAAAGCTAAAAGTGAGACAAGTAGCAGTTTTGTAGCAATAAGGGAAGGCCTATTGGTCGAGAAACATAATTTAGTCATTGGTAAAAAGGAGGAACCAATCTGAGCAAAAAAAAAAAGAGGAAACAATAAAGCTATTTAACACAGTTTAAGAGGGATAGTTTTGATCTAAAACTTAGCTACCTTTCTAGTAGAGAGAGAATTGAAATTCACTCAAAAAGTCCTCCATAGAAATTGACAAGACATGATCACTTCCTCGAATTTTCAAAGCACATTTATCATCTTCTGGACTTGTTCAAAGCTTTGAAAATTCTTAAAATGCCAACTCTATAGCATTTCGAATTTTGAGATAATGCTGTGGAAATACGAGGAAATTGGGTAAGTGATGGTAGTCAACTAAAATTTTTCTTGCCGTGATGCAGTGTATAATTACATCAAATGGGACTTGAAAGTAGACTCGGAAGACTTGAACGAGTCTATAAACTAAAGTCTGAAAGACGAGTCTATAAACTAAAGTCTGAAAGTTATGCCATAAAACGAAATTTTCAAGCATTAGTAATCAATATGTCTGCATGCATTGAATACTAATTATTCGAGAACTAATAATAAGGCCATAACAATTCAGAAAAAGGATAGAGAAATTAAGAATTTCAACGCTAACAGCTTGGTTGGCAAAATTTCTTTGGCAAATCATACATGAGATCATATATCAAAAATCTTACCTGATAAATGAGATATTTGAAGGAAAGATAATCAAAGAAGTAAATGGTTAAAAATGAAGCAACAAACAAAATAGAGACGGTTTCTTCCTCTACTAGAAGAAAAGTATGAAAAACATGGATCAGGTTGCACATCAACCATGTTTTACTTCATATAATTCTAACCATAATGATACATGTTAAATAGAGCTCAGCTAAGAATTTATAATAATTTTACAAATAAATTTTTTTCCCAGCCAAGTATCATACAGATGGGAATTTCAGTACTTCCAGACCTTTGCTCTTCTGGCAAGTGAGTATGCCTGCATCACTCCTCTTCACACCAAATATATGTCCCTACCTAGGACACACCATATAATACACCATATAATACGTCATTCAAGGATGCAGTAGATGACAAAGAACGTAAAACCTTGTTAAGGTTTTATAGCTCGGCAAATACTACATATCAAAGAACCAGATGCTACTAATCACTCTAGACTCCACCCTCAAGGAATGCAGTTTGCAATCACTCTTCTAGCATGGCCCAAATTTTCCCAGCCCCAACTCCGGTATGACTGAATTTGAAACACTTTTTAGAGTAGAGGATCTTCCATTATCTATTTCACTATCTGGAACAAATGATTTCTCAAACTTTTGACTATTTTATCCAGAACCTCATCGTTTTTAGCCAGATAGCTTTCAGCTTCCAGTCTATTGTTCAAAACATTCCCATCTATAAAGTAGTTGTTTCCTTCTTTCAATATAACTTCATGCTCACAGGCCAGTTCCAAGACCTCAGATTCAGAGCAAAAGCCTCTCCCAAACTGGATTTCTAGTTCAGCTGTTCTCATTGCAGGTGCAAGTTTATTTTTAACCACTTTGATGCGAATCCCTAGACCTGTAACCTATAACATAATATCAAATAAAACAAGTTTTTTTCAAACGTTTAGAACAATATATATATATATAGAGAGAGAGTATATTTTTACATACATATATCAATGTTCTAAAAGGCGCTAGGTGGGAAGCGGACGGCCACGAGGGTCTAGCACCTAGGGGCCTAGGCGAGGCCTGGGCGGATTTTTTTTATTGCAAGTCAATTTTAATATTTTATCTTACATTTATCCAAACAAAACAATAATATAAAACAAAACAATCTATAATAAAGATAATAAAGGCATTTGTTTAAAATTCAAACACATATCCATATTGCTAATGTCAAAGTTCAAACACAAACATGCAATTGTTCAAAGTTCAAACATGTTTTTAAATTATTAATTTTATTCATAAACAAGATTGCTATTAAATAATAAATTTAAAATTTCAAAAATTTAATTCAATATTAAAACTTAAGAAACTAAACATAAATTTAATAATTATATTGAATTAAACTAAATATTACCAATGTATCATTATTTATATAATTTGAAGTTGGTACAAGTTCAAAAAATTACAACTATAATAAAATTATTCATTTTGACTTGATATTGTTCACTTTTTGTTGAGATTTGATATACTACAACCTGTATTATAAATATGATAAATCATTAGAAAAATAAATATATCAAGATCTAATTTGGGTAGTTATTAAAATATAAAAAAGCTCTTTGCCTAGACTCCGTTACTTTCTTGGAGGGATTTTTTTGTTGTCTTGGGTCTAGGTGAAGTGCCAGGGGGGGCCTAGCGCCTAGGCAGAGATTTTTAGAACACTGACATATATTTAAATGGTATTGCAAAGCTAAAAGTGTTGAGAAAAAAAAAAAGAAATAGCTGCAAAGAAAATTGCAAAGATCTTCAAAAAGTATTTACTAAAACACAAAATTGTCCCCTATGTTTCTGCTAATGTGATGTTTCATCCTTGAATTTAACGAATTAGCAAATTCCTCTCTCAAGGTACAATTAGTAGTGCTAACATGTCCCCTTTGAGTCAAATTTGCACTACTAACTATACGTTTTGTACTAATAATTTTACCTTGAGGGAAGGTTTTGGCTAATACCTAAACTCAGGGCGAAAACATCTCAAATGGATAAAATGAGGGGACAGTTTTGCATTATAGTCGTACTGAATAGTAATGCACAGCAGCTAAAAGTGTTCAAAGAGTAGCCCCAAAGAAAATAGTAGAGATTTAAAATTATTTTCACCAATATTCAAATGTCGTATTGACTAAAGTACTACTTTCCAAGATAAGTTTGGCTCTCAAGAAACAAAAGTAAGTATTTCCAAAAGCATAAGCTTCTAATCTGAAACACAACCCCACGGCCCACAGTACGCCTGGGGAGGCCAGGTGAATCTACTTTTCCAACCATCAATCAGTTTCCATATGCTTTGATTCCTTTCCCCCTCAACACTAAGTTCCAGCAAAGTTGTGTTATATAAGTTTTATACACTCCACTTTTGATAAGATAATCTAGTTCAACCAGCTCCTAAAAGAGAAACATTGCATAAACAACCTCACAAACCAAAACTTGTTTCATTATTCAATTCCTTACTGCAAGTGGAAAATGGAGGCATAGTTTTTCCCACGCAATTGAGATCAGGAGTCACATAAACAACAAAATTAAAGAATAACGCCATTCATGATGGAATGTGTGATACTATAGAGTATAATTACAATCATGATTTTTCTCCACACATTCACACTCACATGTACGTGTCTTTTATCAATGTTTATAGAAGTATCCAGAAGGCAAAGAAAATGTTTTCAGAGAGAATAATGATACGCACGGACAGGTGCCATCCTAAAGCAGACCACAACCCATGAATAAATATTACACTCTGATGGATTCAAACCAAAAAAAATGATGCCCCAAATAGAAAAACCTCGCCCCAATACGGGCTATGACTACAGCACCATAGCCAATAAATATCGGAACCCACAAGCCCACCACAAGAAAATAAAATTTAAAGTAGCAATATCCAACTAACTGTGTATAATGAAATGTTTTGAGGTTAGGTGTCCATGGTGAGTTGGTTTAGTTAAGTTATCTTAGGCATTTTGACTTGGGTATATTAGTATATTTGCAAGACAAGGATATTTAAGGTTTTTAGTATTTCACATATGTTGCTGTCAAACATTAATTTTAATGAGTATGTTTATTTAATAAATTGTGCTTGTGTTGAACTGTGTGACCTTGGCTTGAAACTTTAGTCGATCCCTTGTAAGGATGAATCTTCCTCTTCTTCCTTAACTACCCTTCTTTGCCATCTATCTTTCTATTCAATTTGCTTGACATTTAGCATCAATTACAAGGGTAACACATTACTTATATTATTACTAATTAGCATGTTCCTCCAAGGTCATTGATGATGATCTTAGTGTAAATAGTTGTACAAATTTTACCTTATCCTTACTCTTGAGCAATTCTTTTCTGATCATTCTCAACCGTATAGCAGAATAGAATTGCAAAGCATTTCCACCACAAGTGACCTCATCTGTATGTCCAATTCCTTGGCCTGACCTTAAATGTGATCTCACCTAATAGAAGAGATAAAAATCTAACAGTTAATGCAAGTAGTCAGAGGACATGACTTATATTAAGCCAGAGTATTCTAATAAGTAAATTCCAACCTGATTAATAAAGATAATAAGAGTCCTAGAGTGGCATAATGAGTATTGAATCTTTCGTAGTGCTTGAGTAATTATTCGTGATTGTATGTTGTCAAAATTTTCACCTACCATAAAATCAAGTTCATGTTGGGGAACAAGAGCAGCTACCTGCAAAAGTAATACATGTAAAAAAAATAATGAAAGCATAAAGAATAATGATTCCAAAAGCAGAAGTTAAGTGAACTGCAACAAATATCTACAATCAGTTAAGTCAATATCTCAAGATAAAGCATCTATATCATGAGCAACAATAGACATCAACAAAGAAATTATTCAAAAAGGAAAATCACCATTTAACTATCAAAAGAACCACAATACATCATAGCAAGCAGCAGTTAAGTAAAATCAATAAGATACTCAGATCAAAGAAGCCGTATGACATAAAATATTTCAACATTGGGCTAGACATGATATTGATATAAATACAAGGAGCAAACTATATATCAAAGGAAAACCACGATGTAACTCTCAGAAAATCCACCTAGAGACTTCTTTTTTTCATATATTCTTTCTGATTATTGCTTTTTTAAATCAACAATTGATTCTGGGCTGTTCATTTTAGCTTCTTAGGGCAAATTTAAGTGCTTCTGGCCAAAAAGTAATAATAAGACAAGAGGTTGTTTTATCAACTTATTTCAAAAAAAAAACAATGAGTGCATGGAAACCCAATTGTGGCTCTCATGAAAATAGTACAACTTCAGAGAGAGAAGAGAGAGAGAGAGAGAGAGAGAGAGAGAACATCCCCTACCTCAAAATAATGCAAGAATATATTACAATTTACAGGTCCCAAGCCCAGTCACATCAAAGAAATACATTTGAAATGGATTCCAATAAGAGTTTCAGGATAACAAGATGGCAAACAATGACTAGCTATGTCAGAGAAAGGAGAAGAAACCTTACACTGTCAACCACGATTACATCCACAGATCCACTTTTTGTCAGGGTATCAACAACACTCAACAAATTTTCAGCTGAATCTGGCTGCGAAATAAGGAGATTTTCTGTATTTACACCTATTGACTCTGCAAGTGAAGGGTCCAATGCATTTTCCACATCAAGATATGCACAGTAACCTGCCAAAAAAACGATATAGTACTCAAAGATTACATATTCAAAAGATAGTACCAAATCTGAGAGCATCTCAAAGAGGAAGTATTCAAAAAGAGACTTAGTATCCTTTGCCTTCATCAGAATTCAAAAGAGAATCTCCTGCCATGGGACTACAGTATGGAGGAAGTTAATAAATTTAATAGATCATGAAAATTGTAAGTGAGGAACATAGCTTTAAATTTAAAAAGGTATCTGGAATTGTTACCACTAAATCTTTAGAAATGTGAGAGCTAATAACCCAAAGTGGGTAAAACATGGCTGTAAATGGAGTTTAAAATATCCGATATTTGTTTATAAAATTCGTATCCGTATTCGCGTCAAAGCGGATATTATTTGTAATTGTGTATCCATGTCAAAGTGAATATTATCCGTATTTGTATCCGTTAATATCTGTATTCTTAATATCAATATATATTGTTGAATTTATGTATATATATATATATATATATATATATATGCATATACATATGTGTAAATCTCTCATGTAATATTAATATACAATATATGAAAGTATTAAAATCTATTGATTATACATCTTTTATTACTATTTAATGATATACGATATAATTTTTTTTAAAATATGGATATATAGTATTATATATATATATATATATATATATATATATCTACTTTTATTATTTATTTGGTTGATTACATCATCTCTAAGTATTAGTTGATTAAGTGAATATTTTTTTGGTTATTAATTTAACATTGTGCAAGAATTAAATAAAAAAAATTGAAACTTTTAAAATTTTATTTTGAATGGATGCAGATATGGATATGCAAATATTTGATATATTTATTCATATTATATTAAATAAAACGGATACGAATAATATCCATATTCGAATATTATCCGTCGGATACAAATACGGATCCTAAAATTTATTTTCGAATACGGATATACCAATATCCGCATCCAAAAATATCCGTTTACAGACCTACGGCCCTAGGTAAAACAATGTATGTTCTATATTGACCAATGTACATACTTACATATGTGTGTGCCTTGAACCTTTGAAGCTACGACTATTATTTATTGATTAATATTACTAGGAACAATTTTTTACTTTTCATTTAATATATCTATGCTCATATGTCATGATCAATGCAATCACATAATTGTTCATACGGTATTCACTGCTTAACTTGATATCCTTATTAATTTTCTCATTGATTATCATTGTTCAACAGAACAAACAGGGAAAGTGAAAAAAATACCAACAATATATAAAATAGATGTTTTCATCAAAATCTTCGTATTAGGCAGCACTTAAATTCAAGAGCAGTAGAAATGTTACAAGTTTTTAGATTTATATTCAGTGGCTTACATAATTTTGATAATCACGTATTTGAAACGTGATTACAATGTCAGTAACTTCAAGTACAAAATCAAAAATGATAATATGCACCTCCAAGCTTTTGAGCTTCCTTGATTATATGAAGGGCCAATGTTGTCTTGCCTGATGCCTCTTGCCCAAAAATTTCAACAATCCTTCCCTACAAAGTGGAAAACTACTCTTCTTTAGTTATTACGGAAAACAGGGTAGATATTTGCAGCTACTAATGAAATTTGAGAACATAATATGCAGTTCTTAAAGCATACTACCAAAAAAGGGGACACCATTTATATTTAGCACTCACCAGGATACCTATATAGGCTTGTCCTAAAAACTCATATTACATATTGATCATGTTATGTGTAATGTCAAAATATCAAAAAATTGTACAAATCAAGTCATGATAAGCTAGGTGTTATGAACTTGATTTCATATTCCTCTTCACCAATCCACATGTCATGCTGTTTCTTGAAGAACTAAAGCTCTAAAATATGTGTTTTCTCTATCCCCCCCCCCCTCTCTTCCTCTCTTTTGACACCCTATGCTGCACTATTTTACCAATATCAAAAGAGAAATGGATATTCTTCGATTGATTTGAAACTATATTAACCCTTGGACGGAACAAGAGAAATCAACATTTCTTAACAAATCCAATCAGAATGTACATTTCCTTCAGAGTCATACTGTGAGGACTCAATTATGCAGGTTGCAAAAAACAAAGGGAAAGAAGATTCAAGAACAGGAAAAATGAATATCAATTCAACGTCAAGTAATAAATAAACCAGCGAATAATAGCCTTTATATTTGTATCTAGATTTGAAATATTTATTAGTCCTTGTAATTGACAGTATTTGGTAAATTCAAGTTACTTAGACCACAGATAACCTTCATATTAGGTTACCCCAGAAAAGGTTTTCTGTAAGTAATATCATTTGCTTCTTACTTATCACCCACTCACAAAGATACTTTCATCTATTAGGATAACTCAGTAGTTAGTACTTAGCTATGAAGTAACCACCTATGCTAGTTTCATTATAAGCTACATAGATATGGTTTTTTATACACAGGCTTGTAACTTGCACCTAGTAGTTCTCTAAACATGTTTGTTAACTTCTTGAAAAATGAATGATTTGAAAATATATTAAGGCTTCTAGTTTTTCATGTCCGAGATGCCTGCTACACATCCCTATTCACTGTAGAGGACCACATGTTTCGTGCCATCAGAGTCGTGCATGAAAATTGTTGCCTGCTTTGTTCATCTACTTCAATTTACATGTTCATCTAATATACAGTGATATGTTTACACAAAAATGTGACCAGGATTCACAACGTTGCTTTTTAATAGATCACCTTTGGTAATCCGCCAACCCCAAGAGCTAGGTCAAGCTTCAATGAGCCCGTTGATATCACAGATGTACGTCGTGCCCCAAAAAAGCGCTGCAAAGATAACATGGATTCTTTGCTAAAATCACCCGCAAGCTGAGTGAGAGCCATACGCAACGCAGTATCTTTTTCTGTTGTTTCGACTTCATCACGTAGTTCATCAGCCTCAAACACCAAAGCCTCAGCTGAGAATATGAAAGCAATTAAATGATAAAATTAAACCAGATTAAACCATTAGAATTTAGAAAAAACAAAGAACTAAGTAAACCAAAAAACATCCATGATAACTTTTTATTATTATTATTATTATAGAAATTTGATTCAGTTGTAACTAACAATTACCTCCTCTGGTTCCCAAAAAAGTCAATTTTTTAGGTTTTATGCAAATTAATGGACAAAAAATTTAAGTTATTTTAAATGGGTGTTTTGCTTGTATAATTGGACCCATTCTTCTAATAAAACGTTTCCTTGTTTATGTGCTTTACTTGCACAATGGGTCTCATTTTACCCATAACTTTTATTGCCTGTTTAAACATTAGAAAAACTCAAAAGTGACAATTTTTGTGAAGCGAGGGAGTATTAAATTGATTCAATCATGAGAAATACTTAGGCTAGGTTTTGGCATAGACACCTAAAATCGTTATTCCACGTGTGTTCATCAAGCAGGGGATATTAAAATTTGGCCAACTTGGGGATATAGAAAAAGAAAATGAAAACTTTCTTCAAAATTAGTTTCAATATCAAGCAAACTTGAAGTCTTGAATAACTCGTGTACTACTTTCGATGATAAGTGTGCTGCTTAGCGTGGCCGTCTTTCAGAAGACAAGCACAAGGTAAAATATATTTCAGTCAGAAGAATGTGTAGGCAGCTCCTAAACGGTGTTGTATGTTTCATTCAGAGAAAAGACCTGTCAACCATCTATTCCTTCATTGTACCTTGCTTGGGAACTCTGGGTACTCTTCTCAATTTTGGGAGTTGTGTGGATTCACACAAGAGCAGCTAGATATGCAAGTTGATTGATTTGAGTATACAGACTACGGGACATAAAAAGATTAGGAAATTCATACTCAGAAGTCCGATATTTAATCTAAACAGAAATGCAAAGGTGAAAATGAAAAGCTTCTTACCTGAAGAAGAGAAAAAACAGGTGCCTTTTTCAGTCCGAGCAAGTGCATCTCTTCTTCTGTTCTGGAGAAAATAGCAGGACGTGATAAACTACAACAAGTAATGGGCAATCATAGTATTTTAATCAATGTATGGTATTCAGAAGCTATTTATTAAGATATGTCCCATGTCTTCCTCACTAATCCCTATAATATTCTACTAAGGAACACTTGATGTAGAACAGTAAACTTATATTTCGTTCGACTTGGTATAGCATCCCTCAACTATTGTCACTTAGCGTTGTCACTTTTCACATGTTTGGAAGTTAATGTGTTCATCAAATGTTTCCATTTAGCAAGTCTTATGAATATAATAACTATAATGAAAAACAATCTATTAGACAAATAAATCTGCCAAAGTAGAGGATACACATCCCAGGAGTCTGCCTCTAGTTTTAAAGAATTCGACAACCACGTTGTACTTATCAAAAGAAGGTTCTTTTATAACAATGTGGTAAGTAATTCTGTGTCAAAAGACTCAAAACTCAAAACAAGACAAAAATAAACAGTAAAGGATCAAGCAATTAAGAGAAAATTTACTAATTACAACAAGATTTACGTATGTGGTAAAAGGTACATGCAAGGGCAGGATAAGCAGCTGCCCCTGCTGGATATTTTTTATAAGTATAGAGGCAGGGATAAATATGTAAATTAATACACTTAAGGGGCAAATTAATGAAAAAGTTAAACTTGGAGGGGACAAAAAAAAAATCATAAACCAATTCTAAATACAAGTACAAAATTCTTCTTAGTTTTAAGGTTCGGTAAAATCTTAAAAGGATACACAGCGTCAACGTGTGAACTGTGAGATATTGTTTGATTCAAGTTTGAATTTATTTTTTTTTGTTATTGATTTGGTTGACTGTATTTACTGTTTGTTTGGTCTGATTGAGTTTTTGTTTTTGGGTTGTTTAATCTTCAATTGAAAAATGGGATCATTTTGGTTGAGTAGTTTCAGTCTTTTATTGTGATAGCTTACAATGATTTTGCCTTATTTTATAATGGTTAATGAAAAATGAAAAATAAAAAATGACTATGAGCCTTTAGCAGCCTCTCATTTTTAGTTGTTATAATCACTTTACTTTCCTGTATTTGGTGTTCTGAGTATAAATTTTGAATGGTTTGTTTCTCTTATTTCAAGTAAAATTTATTTGAAACTTATAAAAAGATACCAAAACTGATTTATGCTTTGAAATTAATTTATGATTTTGTTTGAATATAGAAAGCAAATTTGGTTTGAAATTTTGAGTATTTGGATAATCATTCAAATTGACCTATAACAAGTAAGTGAAATAAATTTTTTAAATGTATCTAAATATTTTTTATTTGAAATTTATTTTTTAATTTGAATTATAAATATTTATTATAATTTGTAAACATTATTACGATTAGTTCAAATTTTCTTTATTTAACTTCAACAAAAAAATTAGTTAAAATCCACTCTGCTGAATTCATGTATGTACACTACACATATAAACCCGAATTAGATACTCCCTCCTTCCCATAAAAAGAAGCCCATTTTTTAAATTTTTTTAACTTGTCAAATCCTAAATTCGAAATTAATGTTGATTATCAAAAATTAATTAATGAAATTGTTATTAATCTAATTATTTGTAAAGTATTAATAAATACAAATTTATTATTTGGAAAAATAAATCAAATAACGATTTGATTTAACTAGGATGAAAGTTAGATGGGACTTTTTTGGAACGGAGGGTGTATTATTAAGAAAATAAAAACTACGGCAGAATATAGAGAGAAAATTGGGGGATATAGAGTGTGAAACAGAGAACCTGTAGTTTGCAGGAGGAGAGGATAGACAATAGGCGGCTTGTTCCAAATGTACCGAATCGATGAGACTGAACAAACTGAAGAGATAATTTAACAACCATTGCTTCTAGGGTTCTTCTGTAAGAACCAACCGATACTTCATACTAGCTAGGGTTTTATAAATCAGGCGCCTTTTTTTATTTCTTTCTTTCTATTTTTCCTGCCCTGTGGCAGGTTGGAGTTCTATTTTATATTTTTTAAATGAGATTTATTTAGCGCAATTAAACATTATTTCTCTTTTTAAAAAATTATGATTCTTATTTTGAAACACACACAATACTTAATTTAATAGTATTAAATAATATCAAAAAGTAATTTTAGGGGGCTTATTCAATTAAGATTTTTAAATATTTTTAAAGTTTGATTGTATTCAATCAAAATATTTAGAGAGTTTATAAAAGTTTAGTGATATTTAATTACAACTTTTTTAATGTCTTTAAAAGTTAGGTGACATTGAATTAAGATTTTTACAAAGTCTATAAAAGTATTTTGGTATTCAAAAAGTCATAGATTTTTAAAATTTCTATCTAATAGTAGAGTTTGACAGACTTTAGAAGAATAATTATAACTATCAACCCATATCCAAAGTCTTACCTCATCTCTAAACATTTCTAAAGACTTCCAAATAAACACAAAGGTGAATAAAACTAGTTATTAATTGGACTTGTCTTTTATTGGGTCAAATTAGTTATTTATTTTATATGGGCTAATAAATATTAATATGGGATGGATAAATAATTTGGTAAAATTTGGGCCATAAAAATAATTGGATTTATTATAATTTTATTATAAGAGAATTAACAAGATATATTAATAAGTAAACAAATAACTAGAGCTAATCTGAATTGGTGAGGAAAAAAGCAGTCGTTCGAAAGCTTCCAATAGAAAGAGGAAAGAGATTTGTTCAACAAAGGTGAGATAAAATCATAAAACTCTCATATCAATTGTAAATATTTTGTATTATAATATATGAAAATAGAAAATATATGATGTGTGTGTATGTTTTTTGTTAGTTTTCTGACATTTTAAACAAAGGAAATCACTGTTAATTTTTGAGACATCCTCTATATTCGTCTTCAAGTGTCTTTGGTGTATCATAGTGAAATAATGTAACATGTGGTTGTATTCTTGCATGACAAATTGACAGAATCGTCATATTTCTCTTATGAAAAAGGAAAAAACGCACTGCTTTGATATATGTTAGGCCCATAAAAAAAGTCTACACAATCAAACAAAATTAGCAGCAGTTAAGATGAAAAATTTGGTTGACAGAATCACACAATCACACAATCAATATATATGTGACGCCCCCAAAATTAGGTATACATCACCCATCTTGAGTCGCCAGATACATGGTATAAAATTTAAATACAACTTAATAATACAACTGTCGTGTACAATACAACAGAACATAAACTGTGAGTTTGAATACAAATATTGTCTTCTAGAGAGTATCCATACTCAAAATGAGTCCTCATTACAATTATTATCACACTATTACATAGAATAGTGAGTACTACTAATGCTATCATCTAGGACCATCACTCTGTTCCCCGACTAGTCCCAGCTACGTTCTCATTTTCTAAAGAGAACAGTGAAAGAAAGGGTGAGCTCAACTAGCCCAGTAAGAAATATTATGACTAAGATAATGCAGAATAAATTATCATTAGTTTTCAACAATGTTAAACTGATAAAATATAATAGACATCAAGTTTAACTGCAGCGGAACCAACAATCCAATAAAAGAGTCAAGTAGAGAATAAAATCTACTATCTTTTATGATTTAAAAGGTTTTTCATGACTTTTATCGCTGAGACTCAGTTAAAAAAATAATCCACATCATCGAATCACCCCTGCACTACGGCCAAGGATATTCTTTAGTATCACGACCACGAATTATCCATACACTACGGGCCAAAGATAATCGTGTTTTCATCAATGGTCCTGATCATGCCATAAAACAATTCATCTTTGCACTACGGCTAAAAAGAATCTATAGCCATAATCATATCAAAAATTGTCCATCAATGCACTACGGGCCAATGAGGACTTTTTTCACATCATTTATAACATTACGGTCATAATTACACCGAATAATCCCTGGTCATAATCATACCAAGTTCATCTATGCACTACAGGCCACAGATGACTTTCAACAAAATATAAACATGAGGATGATGACAATGGTATAAGAATTCAATGAAACAAGTTCAAGAATTAATTTATCCAGGAACCAATAACGTCCAAATTGTCAACATGATACTGCTTTGTAGAGTAAAATTCAATAATGCTCAGAAGAATATTTACATGAAAAGATACTGGATGAAGCGCAAATATCAAGGATATTCTACTAATTTCATAGAGTATATAAGTCAAAGTTTTAACCAACTGAGTGTAATAAAGAATGAAATAACAAAAGAAATCACCATGCATGCGATAGAATGCACAGACAGATTATTCCAACAGAATAATAAATAACGGAACCAGGTCCAGCGTAAAACGCACAGACATGATATTCCAACAGAATAATAAAGAATGGAACCAGGTCCAGCGTAAAACGCACCGACAGGATATTCTGACAGAATAATAAAGAATGGAACCAGGTCCGGCGTAAACGCACAGACAGGATATTCCAACAGAATAATAAATAATGGAACCAGGTTCGGCATAAACGCACAGACAGGATATTCCAACAGAATAATAAAGAATGAAACAACAGAAGAATTTCACCAAGTATAGGGTAGCCCACATATACAGGTTATTCCAACAGAATAATAATGAATGGAATAACAGAAGTTCTCTTCATGAATACAAAAAAATAATACCCCTTACGAGTACAACAAATAATATCCCTTACCTTAGAAAGAAAAGTACTGGATATAGGAGTAGTGAAGTAGCAGAACACTTTTCTTCTTTCTCTCTATAGTTTCTCTCTCTAGAGTTTCAGTGAATTCGTAAGAAAATAATGAAGGAATGAGCTTCTATTTATAGAAAAATGGAATGCATAGTAACTAATCCATGAATGGTCCAGATTGATTTACTTTAATCTAACGGTCCATATTTAAAGAAAAATCTTTTAAATAAAATATAATATATTCTATTTATAGAATAACTTTAATAAAGTATTCTGTTTTATAGAAAAAGATGTTTCTGTTTTATTACGTTAATAATACGAATAAAACAAAACTTCATTATCGCTAAATAATTCATATTATTAATTGACAATAATTGAATCAAACTGAGCGACTTCTCACATAAGCATTAATGATCAACACCGCAACCACCCGTATTACTGTACTTTTACTACCGAGTAGTTCAACAGTATCAACGGTAAAACTTCCGCCGTTATTTTTAATAAAATATTTTTGTCATTTTTCTCAATCCGACAATAATTCCGTTGTGGGGTCCACCAATAATTGTGTCGTCGTACGAATATTCCCCGACAAAAATAATATTCTCCGACCAATCGAATATAATACAACAACTTGCATACTTTACAAAATTTATAAATACTACCCACAACTTTAACATTATCTCAAATTCACACCATAATATTTAAAAAATATTTCAAAAAAATTAAATCTTTATTCATAAAATCTGGGGTTTCACAATATATATTAGTAAAACAATCAATGATAAAAAGCAATCAATTATTAGTAAAAAGTGTACACATATGCATAAAGTATATATAGCTCAATGAAAAGTGAGCTTAATTTTTGTATCGCGTCTGTAGTTTCTAAAAAATTTTTGGTATCCGAGTATCCAAATGTATTATGAAAAGAGTAGAATAATGTGAACGCTTTCAACATATATAAAATCTCATGCCACAATAATATAATGAGATTTACTCTAGTTCATGAAAAAAGAGGGAGATGTTGTACACATGGGCTAATTAACAATTAATATAAGTAGCAAGATATTTTAGAAGTATACAAAAGTCTATCACAGTCTTGATAAAAAGTTTATAAAAGTCTGTTATTTATTTCATGGACTCTATAAAAGTCATTTTAAAAAAATATTTAAAGTCTGTGAAAGTAATTAAAATCCCATAAATTCTATAAAAGTCTGTTACTTAAAAAAAATCTTTAAAAATCTTAATTGAATACATCCCCCTTAATTTATTCGTAATAAATTGGGTTGATGATTTTGTTTAAATCTTGTGAGGCTTTTTAATTTAAAATGCGACTTTAATTTATTTTGCAAAACTATGATCATTTGTAAAATTGTATAATGCTTAAAAGAACTTACACTTTACTCAATTAAGAATGTGAAAGTATAATAGTGTAATGGAAATATTGATTGCCTTATGATAATTATTTAATAATTAGCAAATTTAATAATTTAGTCATTGTAGTCGATAAATTTTATTTAATACACAATTGAATTTATAATTTTTTTAAATTATTCAACTAAACTAATTATTATTTAGAAATTTAGTCATTCCGTTAAATTTACTTAACGTTGGTTAAACCCTTTTGGCTTTTTTTTCTATGTGACTTTTAAAAGAAAAGGAAAAATAAAAAGAAATGACATGGCCCAATCCAACATGGTTTACGCGGCAAAATCATCACCTCCTCCTTAGCTCGTAATAAACTCACACATTTGGGCTTTAGCAAACTAGGCTTCTAACTGAACACACCCAGTTTGAAGATCAATTTGCCCAAAATCAGCATGGAGAAATTAGTATCTTCGCTATATTTCATCTACTCAAATCAAACCATTCGAACACCCAGAGGAACGTTGTAAGACCCCGAATTTTATGAAATAAAAATATTCAATTTTTCTTATAATTACAATTCAATAAATGGTTAAATTGATAAAAAGTTAAAGTTAAGGGTGATATATGAATATTTTTCAAAATAAGCAAGTGGTTATAAAATATTTATTTTGTCGGGGAATATTCGTTTGGTCGTGGAATATTCTTTCTGTCGGGGAATATTCATACGACGGCGCAGCTATTTGTGGGCCCCATAACGGAAAGCGATTGGATGAAGAAAACGACAAAATTTAGTTTTTATAAATAACGGCGTAGTTGTTACCGTTAACACTGTTAGAATACCTGGTAGTTAAAATACAGTAATACGCGTAGTTACACAGTAGCACACGACATTGCACAATATTTTTTTCAATTATTGATTCTTACGTGAGAAGGCACTACTCAATAATTGTTACAGTAATTACTGTTTAATATTTTATTTTATTAATTCAATAATTGCTATGTTGAAATTTTATATTATTGTTGTTCAATAATTGTCACTGCACAGTATTTTCTATTATCTGATCAATAATTCATATTATTTGAATAACATTATTAGATAACATTATTGGCAATGTCTAGAAAGTTCTGTCTAAGGAGAGGTTTGGTCACCTAATTGCGCGCCAGTAAGGAGAAATTCTTATTGGAAAGTCCCCTCTTTCCTGGGAACGGCCTGGTTGTCATAAATGTGATTCTGTAATATTATTTGTGAATAATTAATTATTGATTCATATGATAAGAAAATATTTATTTTATGTGGATATAAATGAGGGATATATTTTTGTGGTTAAAAATGAAGGAGTTAATGTTGAGGTGTTTTATTTGTATTTTTGTCGGAACGGAGGTATTGAAAATCAAATTAGGGTTTTTGAGATATTTTACGAGAGTTATAATTTTTAATCCGACTGTTGGATCGTGGTAATATTTGGATATGTTATACATATATAAGTTGAGTATATGTTCACAAATTTTGAACCGTTAAAAATGAACGTATGATTTGTTATGAATTTTACGAGATGACTGGTTCAGAAATTATTGAATTTTCGGAGTTAATCATTTTGGTAAAAAATTTTAGAATTGGTGGGCCCCACTCTTGGTTGGTGAAGAAATGTGTTGAGATTTTTATTCAAATATGGTGGGTGGGAATAGTAGCAGGTAAAGCCATCAGGTTGCAGGTTAAGTCTGCTTCGGCCTGCTAACATTTTCCTATAAATAAAGGGCTAAGTTAGAATTAAAAATCACACCAGAAACATAAGCTTTCTCTCTTTCTCTCTTTCTCTCTCTATATTGTGAAGCATATTTTGTGAGTATTTAAATACTTTGAGGGTTACTATTCAGTGCAAGTTTCCTTCGGCTTTGCATTCTAGTCAGAAGTGCTGCTCTTTAGACTATTTAATTTATTTAAATAAATAATATTTATTCTACAATAAAGGTAAGCCCCCTTAGCGATCAACGACTTTCTAGATAATATAAATTTTAACATTAATTATAAAAGAACCTTTCAGTGAATAGTTACTGTACAATTCAATCCTTCTATCATTATAAGACATAAAATTACTGTCAAGTCTTATTTTATTTGATTATATGTATTTCGATTCTCAAATGCACAACTCTAAATAATGCAAATTATAAACACTTTTCTAATTTCATTATGTTTTGGCCAAAGACTACTGAGTTATCATTTATCGAATCACATATGACACTCTCTCCTTTTACTATAAGTGGTAGATTCTTTGTTGACCATTCACATATCTCCATGTACAAGTTATTATACTTAATCATACTCTTTGATATACCCTAATGGTCTTAAGGGACATGTCAACGTATACCTCATTGTACACAAGATACTATGATGATCTGAAGTTTAAGGATCACTTGTATTACTATCACTTAAGGAATTTTTATTGACAGACAAGTAAAACTCCATTAGGTATTCCTTTAGCGAGTCATGTTCAGTGAACTTATTCTCTAATAAGCACTTACATATTTACTTTAGTGTTTCCACACAAATGATTATGAGATCAATCATTCTCTTCCTAAGAGCAAGTAAAGTATGTACCAATCTATCTGAATTCACTAATCCATTTTTAGTAATCCAACGATTAGGAACGATTTTAGTTTGTGAGCTATATAGAATTTAGATCTCATTAACATGATCATCATCATGATTCTAAAAGCATTGTTCAAAATTATGAGTTTATCACACTTAATATAACAGCATCATGTAGATAACAAAAATACCTTTAATAAATTAATTCTTCTATTAATAAACAAATAAGATTACAAAGTATATGATACATCATATCAAATATGATTGACTTACGTACATATTTCTTTTAATTTTTACCCAGTAAGTAAAGTTTAGGTATAAATTTGTATACTATTGTAATGTATTTTGGATTTAATTTGGTTGGGTGATTTTTTCTTTTACAAGACGTTAATAAATATTGTGGATTTTTTCAATTGTTGGACATAAGTTCTCAAAATAAAGTTCATGGTAGTAGTTGCAATGAAATGGGTTCTGTTTCAAGGAATGAAGATGAAGTCGATTTTCTGAGAAACAAAACAAAAAATCTTGAAAAAGAAGTTATAGAATTTAAAAATTGCAGTTAGAATCTGTCAGACTAGGAGATGCAAATAAGAAAGTGCAATTGTATATGATATTGTCATGAATAGTGCCTTGTGTTGTATTAAGTTATGTTTTCATGAATTTTTAAGCATTCAAAGCTATGTACTGAAGTTATGTGTTCATTTCATTATTATGTAAACATTAATTTTCTAACCCATGTACAATGAAGTTATTTTAATGTATTGTGTATTGTGTATTTTGATGAATTTTTTTCATTCTATCTCAAATCTTATGATGTATTTTTGTGACCAAAACACATACAGTTCCTTCAACCTATCTAAGGCCAAAACACATGCAGTGACAAAACAATTCATGTCAAGTTCATGCCCTGTTTTGTGACCAAAACACATGCCATGTTTTGTAACCAAAACACATGCATTACCAAAACAATTTAAAAAAGATAATGTCAAGTTCTGACCTCTTTCATTACATAACTGCATTTAAAAAATGCCAAATTTTGTCCTTTATCATTGCATACCAAACTAATCAAACAAAGTATTGACACTTTGACAATTACAACCATTGTATATTTCTATAAATTTGTACTATAAAACATCTAACCATCCAAAGTACCACATAGCTTTGTAATTAAAAGTCTTAAATATCCAAAGTATTAATCAAAGGGTTACAACCCTATCAAAAGTATTCTAAATCAGCCCCAAAAAATATACTAAAGTTGCCCTAAAAAATGTTGTAAGACCCCAACTTTTATAAATAAAGATGAATTTTCTATAAATATCATTTTTGAATATTATGGAGTTAATTTGATATAATGTTATAGTTGTGGGTAATATTTATAAATTTTGCAAAGTACGCAAGTTGTTATATAATATTCGATTGGTCGGGGAATATTCGTTTTAACAGGGAATATTCGTACAACGACACAATCATTGGTGGACCCCACAACGGAATTATTGTCGGATTGAGAAAACGACAAAAATATTTTATTAAAAATAACGGCGGAAGTTTTACCATTGTTACTGTTGAACTACTCGGTAGTAAAAGTACAGTAATACGTGTGGTTGCATAGTAGCACACGGTATTGATTATTAATGCTTATGTGAGAAGTTACTCATTTTGATTCAATTATTGTCAGTTAATAATATGAATTATTTAGCGATAATGACGTTTTGTTTTATTCGTATTATTAACGTAATAAAACAGAAACATCTTTTTATATAAAATAGAATACTTTATTAAAGTTATTCTATAAATAGAATATATTATATTTTATTTAAAAGATTTTTCTTTAAATATGGACCGTCAGATTAAAGTAATCAATCTGGACCGTTCATGGATTAGTTACTATGCATTCTATTTTTCTATAAATAGCAGCTCATTCTTTCATTATTTCTTACGAATTCACTGAACTCTAGAGAGGGAAACTATAGAGAGAAACTATAGAGAGCGAGAAGAAGAGTATTCTGCTACTTAACTACTTCCTTACTTCAGCTCTTCTTTAAAACGGTAAGGGGTGTTATTCTTTCTTATTCATGAAGAGAACTGTTGTTATTCCATTTATTATTATTCTGTTGGAATAACCTGTATACGCGGTCTACCCTATAATTGGTGACATTCTTCTATTATTCTGTTGGAACATCCTGTCTGTGTGTTTTACACCGGACCTGGTTCCGTTTTTATTATTATTCTGTTGGAACATCCTGTCTGTGTGTTTTACACCGGACCTGGTTCCGTCTTGTTATTATTCTGTTGGAACATCTTGTCTGTGTGTTTTACACCGGACCTGGTTCCATTATTTATTATTCTGTCGGAATATCCTGTCTGTGCGTTTACGCCGGACCTGGTTCTATTATTTATTATTCTGTTAGAATAACCTGTCTGTGCGGTCTATCGCATGCATGGTGATTTCTTTTGTTATTCCATTCTTTATTATACTTAGTTGGTTAAGTTTTGACTTCTATACTCCATGAAATTTGTGGAATATCCTTGATAATTACGGTTCATCCAGTATCTTTTCATGAAAATATTCTTCTAAGCATTCTTAAATTTTACTCTACAAAGCAGTATCATGTTGACAATTTGGACGTTGTTAATTCTTGGATAAATTAATTTTTGAACTTATTTTATTGAATTCTTATATCATTGTCATCATCCTCATGTTTATAAAATGTTGAAAGTCATCTGTGGCCTGTAGTGCATAGATGGACTTGGTATGATTATGACCAGGGATTATTCGGTATAATCATGACCGTAATGTTACAAATGATGTGGTAAAAGTCCTCATTGGACCGTAATGCATTGATGGACAGTTGTTGGCATGATCATGACCATTAATGAATACACGAATATCATTGGCCGTAGTGCAGGGGTGATTATTATTTTATTAAGCTGAGTCCCAGCGATCACAGTGTTGAAAAACCTTTTAAATCATAAAAGATAGTAGAGTTTATTTCCTACTTGACTCTTTTAATGGATTGCTTGTTCCGCTGCAGTTAAACTTGATGTCTATTATATTTTATCAGTTTAACATTGTTGAAGGCTAATGATAATTTATTCTGCATTATCTTAGTCATAATATTTCTTACTGGGCTAGTTAAGCTCGCCCTTTCTTTCAATGTTCTCTTCAGGAAATGAGAACGTAGATGGGGCAAGTCGGGGAACGGAGTGATGGTCCGAATGATAGTATTAGTTAGTAGTCCTCACTATTCTATGTAATAGTGTGTTAATAAATGTAATGAGGACTCCTTTTGAGTATGAATACTCTCTAGAAGATAATATTTGCATTCAAACTCACAGTTTATGTTTTGTCGTATTGTACACGACAGATGTATTAGTAAGTTGTATTTGTATTCTGTACGTTGTATCTGACGACCCAAGATGGGTGATGTATACCTAATTTTGGGGGCGTCACAGTTGGTATCAGAGCTTAGGGATATGATCCCTGGCTAAGATGTGAGAATAGAACTAGGAGGGGAGAGACGGGAAATTCCTTCGCTAGTATGACCTACCTAAGTTATTTGCATGGTATTTAATTGGTCGGTCATAATATAAAGATAATATATGACATATCAATTAACTTTTATTTTGTGGCAGCATCTGAAAATGACATCTGAGAATGTTGAGAATAGCAATGGAGCACAGGCGACTGTTGATTCACCACATATCAATAATCAGGATAATGTGCATCAGGAAGGTGACAATCCTCATGCAAACAACCACACTGACCAGATGATGAATGATGGAATGTTCAGAAATTTTATGCAGTTCATGCAACAGCAGGCGAGAGCGGCTTCTGTCCAAAATATAGGTGGAAACACTGAAAACTCTCGGACGGTCACCGCTAAACAGTTCAAGGAGCTGGGACCACCAGAGTTTAAGGGAGAGCCAAAACCACTTATAGCGGAAACATGGATAAAGCAGATTACCAAGATATTTGATGTCTTGGGATGCTCCGAGGAGCAAAAGGTTCCCTTTGCCGCCTTTATGTTGCGAGGAGAGGCATATTACTGGTGGGAATCGATTAAGCGTACTCAACCTGCCGTACTGAAGATGTCTTGGGAGAAGTTCCAAGAGCTGTTCAATGACAAATACTTTTTCGAAAGTGTTCGTCACATGAAGGAGGTGGAGTTCATCAAATTGGAGCAGAATAATATGACCGTGTCGCAGTATGAGGCTAAATTTGCTGAGTTGTCCCGGTTTGCGTCCCACTTGGTGGATAATGAAGAGCGAATGACGTGAATGTTTTTGCGAGGTTTGAAACCTGAGATACGTCAACATCTTATTTCTCATAAACTGTGTTTATATTCAGATGTTGTGAATAGGGCTCAGTTAGTGGAGCGCGATAACGAGTCAACGCAACCAAAAGAGAGCAGTCGACAAAATGATAATACCAGTGAGAGCAGTCATCGAAGCGGTGACAACAAGCGTGGAGGGAATCAACAGGCCAGAAATGGTAACCACTTCGGTGGTAATCAGGGCCAAAACAATAAGAATGGTCATTTCAAGAAGAGGAGATTCAACAATGATGGAAAGACGTCAGCACCAGCACCCGTTGTTAAGGAAGGAGAACGACCACCTATCATATATTTTAAATGCAGAGGGGAGGGGCACATCAGTCCAAACTACGCGATGCCGTCTAAAGCATGTTATAATTGTGGAAGAGAAGGTCATTTAGCTCAATTTTGTCGTTTACCAAAAACAAGTTCAGCCAAGATGGAGACACCAAAGGCCGTCCCAGAAAAGTTAAAACCGGTAGTGCAAGGGAGAGCGTTTGTTGTGACCTCCCAGAAAGCAAGGAACCCGAATGAGGTCATCACGGGTAAGCTTATCATAAACTCTAACGAAGTCTATACTTTATTTGATACCGGTTCTACCCATTCTTTTATTTCTCCTACTTGCGCTCATCGATTAAATTTGATTCCGGAGAAATTAGACTTTGACTTATCTGTTGAAACTCCATTGGGAGAAACCTTCATTACATCCACGATTTATAAGTCTTGTTTGGTTCAAGTTGGTACCCACACATTACCTGTCGATCTTATTTCATTAAAAATACTTGCATTTGACGTGATTCTAGGGATTGATTGGTTAACTACTCATCATGCAAAAATTGATTGTTTTCGTAAGGTTGTTAGCTTTCATATTCCTAATCGACCTATTATGCGAATTCAAGCAACCAAACCATTAAAATCAATCGCTGTCATCTCAAGCCATAAAGCTATTCGTTTATTGAAAAACGGATGTCAAGCTTTCTTAGCTCATGTCAGGGATCTAAACAAAAATACGTCAGTTTTGAATGATATTTCTATTGTTAATAAATTCCCTGAAGAACTTCCTGGCCTACCCCCAGAGCGTGAAATTGAATTTTGTATCGACCTTGAACCCGGTACAAAACCCATTTCTAAAGCCCCATATCGAATGGCTCCTATTGAACTTCAGGAGTTAAAGATCCAACTGCAGGAATTGTTAGACATTGGCTTTATTCGTCCTAGTACTTCTCCTTGGGGTGCTCCTGTTCTATTCGTGAAGAAAAAAGATGGAAGTATGCGACTTTGTATTGATTATCGGGAGTTGAATCATGTCACCATCAAAAACAGGTACCCATTGCCACGTATTGATGACTTTCAACATAATATAAACATGAGGATGATGACAATGACATAATAATTCAATAAAACAAGTTCAAAAAATAATTTATCCAGGAACCAATAACGTCCAAATTGTCAACATGATACTGCTTTGTAGAGTAAAATTCAAGAATGCTCAGAAGAATATTTTCATGAAAAGATATTGGATGAAGTACAAATATTAAGGATATTCCACTAATTTCATGGAGTATAGAAGCCAAAACTTTAACCAACTGAGTATAATAGAATATATGAAACTGCAAATGAATTTTCGCCGCCATGCGGTAATCCACTTAGACAGATCATGTCCACAATTTAATAAGAAATGAATACAAAGGATCATTCACCATGCATGTGGTAATCCACATAGACAGGTTATTCCAACAGAATAATAAAGAATGGAATAACAGAAGGATTCACCATGCGTGCGATAGACTGCACAGACAGGTTATTCCTAACAGAATAATAAAGAATGGAACCAGGTCATGCGTAAACGCACAGACAGGATATTCCGACAGAATAATAAATAACGGAACTAGGTCAGGCGAAATTCGCACCGACATGATATTTCAACAAAATATTAAAGAATTGAATAACAACAGAAATCACCATGCATGCGATAGACTACACAGACATGTTATTTCCAATAGAATAATAATTAATGAAACCAGGTCAGGCGTAGTATGCACCAACAGGATATTCCGACAGAATAATAAAGAACGGAATAATAGAAGAATTTTACCATGTATTCGGTACTTCGCATAAACAGGTTATTCCAACATAATAATAAAGAATGGAATAACAGAAGAATTTTACCAAGTATAGGGTAGTCCGCGTATACAGGTTATTCCAACAGAATAATAAAGAATGGAATAACAGAAGTTCTCTTCATGAATACAAAAGAAATAATACCCCTTACGGGTACAACAAATAATATCCCTTACCTTAGAAAGAAAAGTACTGGATATAGGAGTAGTGAAGTAGCAGAACAATTTTCTTCTTTCTCTCTATAGTTTCTCTATCTAGAGTTTCAATGAATTCGTAAGAAATAATGAAGGAATGAGCTTCTATTTATAGAAGAATGGATTGCATAGTAACTAATTCATGAACGGTCTAAATTGATTTACTTTTAATCGGACGGTCCATATTTAAAGCAAAATCTTTTAAATAAAATATAATATATTCAATTTATAATCTAATAAAACGAATAACTTTATAAAAGTACTCTATTTTATATAAAAAAAATTTACTATAGAAAATACTATGCTGGCACTTTGCATAATAAAATATAATATATTCTATTTATAGAATAACTTTATAAAAGTATTATGTTTTATATAAAAAGATTTTACTATGTAAAATACTATGCATAAATATATTCTATTTATAGAATAACTTTATAAAAGTATTCTGTTTTATATAAAAAGTTTTTCTGTTTTATTACATTAATAATATCAATAAAACAAAACTGAGTGACTTATCACTTAAGCATCAATAATCAATACCGTGTGCTATTATGCAACCACGCGTATTACTGTACTTTTAACACCGAGTGTTTCAACAGTTAACGGTAAAACTTCTGCCGTTATTTTTATAAAATATTTTTATCGTTTTCTCAATCCGACAATAATTCCGTTACGGGGTCCACCAATGATTGTGCCGTTGTACGAATATTCCCTAATAAAATGAATATTCCCCGACCAATCGAATATAATATGACCACTTGCATACTTTACAAAATTTATAAATACTACCCACAACTATAACATTATATCAAATCCACACCATAATATAAAAAAAAAATTATTTCGAGAAAATTAAATCTTATTTGTAAAATTTGGAGTTTTACAATCTCCCCTCCTTATGAAATTTCGCCTTCGAAATTTACGTACGTACCTAGTATGCAGAACAGGTGAGGATACCTTGACTTCATTTCAGATTCTAACTCTTGAGGTATAACATTTGAGTGTCGAATATAATCCTTCTTATCCAAGATTTTAACACGTATCTCCTTATACGTTAAATCATCCGCTATCTCGTCCGGTTCTAAATTAATAAAGTGGTTCGGGTCGTCCACATATTTACGTAACGTCGATACGTTAAAAACGTTATGAACACGCGACATACTTAGCGGTAAAACGAGTCTATAAGCCACAGTTCCTACTCGATCGAGGATTTCAAATGGGTCAATTAAATCGAGGGTTGAAATTTTCTCTCTTCATCGATTCTTGCTTCTAGAATAACGCCCTCTTGAACCTTTTTCTTTACATTCATCAGCTCCGAGTATGTAGCTTGAGCGACTTTAACTTTATCGATTAAAGTTGATTCTAATCGTATATTCGTTATCTTCACGTGGGTCCCTAGAGTCTTTAACTCTATCTTCATCATTTGTAAGTTATACGAAATGGGTCTTTGTGTTAACAACATCTCATTCGTATACAATCTTCTACTCAACGAGTCAGCTACCACGTTCGCACTTCCACGATGATATTGAATGGTACGATCGTAATCTTCAACAGCTCGAGCCAACGTCTTTGGCGCATAATACGTTCGTTTTAGTCGAAGAAATATTTGTGGGTTTAAGAAATAGGTTTTGTACTGGGGTCAATACAAAATTTGATTTCACGCTCTGGGGTAGGCTAAGAAGTCTTTAAGAATACGTCAAGAAATTTATGAACAATAGAAATATCGTTCAAAACTGTGCCCCTCATCCAACACTTGGATAACACGTCACATTGATACCTATCAACTTGCCATCGTCATTCACGACGTTGCCTACAGAAAGTCTGGCTTCGGTGCTTTCCACACAAGGAAGTCACCAGATAAAGGCTCAGGGCTCTTTACTTATGGCTTGATATGACAATTATTGACTTTAGTGATTTGGTTACTTTGAATTCGCATAACAAGTTGGTTAGGAATATGAAAGCTAACAACCTTACAAAAAAAACATGATGAATAGTTAACCAATCGATTCCTAAAATCACATCAAAGGCAAGTATTTTCAAAGAGATACGATCGACAGGTAACGTGAAAGTGTTGATTTGAATCAAACAAGATTTATAAATAGTGGAGGTAACGAAAGTTTCTCCCAACGGAATTTCAACAGATAAATTAAAGTCTAACTTCTCTGGAGTTAAGTTCAAACATTGAACACAACTAGGTGAAATAAAAGAGTGAGTAGAACCGGTATCTAACACGGTATAGACTTCAAAAGAGTTTATGACTAAAATACCCGTGATAATTTTATTCAGGTTCCTCGTCACGAAAAAAAATGCTCTCTCTTAAACTACCTGCTTTGGCTTGTCTAGGACGTCCTTTGGCATCACTATCCCAGCTGGACTTGACTTCACCATATGATAAAATCAAGCTAAGTGACCTTCTCTTCGCAATTAAAACACGCTTTGGATTGCTGCGTACAGTTTGGACGGATGTGTCCCTCCTATCCGCATTTGAAACATACGACCGGTGGTTGTTCTTCTTCCTTTGAAACGGGTGCTGGTGCCGATGTCTTCACGTCATTGTTGAACTTTCTCTTCTTGAAATGTCCATTCTTATTATTTTGGCCATAATTACCACCGAAGTGGTTACCATTTCTGGCATGTTGATTCCTTCCATGCTTATTGTCACCTCTTTGATGACTGTTATCACCGGTATTATCATTTTGTCGGCTGCTCTCTTTTAGTTAGGTTGACTCGTTATCGCGCTCCAATAACTGAGCCCTATTAACAACATCTGAATACAAACACAGTTTATGAGAGATAAGATATTGACGTATCTCAGGTTTCAAACCTCTTAGAAATATTCGCGTCATTCTTTCCTCATTATCAACCAAATGAGACGCAAATCGGGACAACTCGGCAAACTTGGCTTCGTACTGCGACACGGTCATGTTGTTTTGCTCTAACTTGATAAATTCCACCTCCTTCATGTGACGAATGCTTTCGGGAAAGTACTTGTCATTGAACAGCTCTTGAAACTTCTCCCAAGACATCTTGAGTGCATCAAGCTGGGTACATTTTATAGATTCCCACCAGTAATCTGTCTCTTCACGCAACATAAACCGCAAAGGGAACCTTTTGCTCCTCTGAGCATCCCAAGACATCAAATATCTTGGTACTCTGCTTTAACCATGTCTCTGCCTTAAGTGGTTCTGGCTTTCCCAAAAACTTCGGTGGTCCTAGCTCCTTGAACTGCTTAGCGGTGACCAACCGCGGGTTGCCATTATTTTTACCTGCATTATGAACAGAAGCCGCCTTCGCCTGATGTTGCATGAATTCAAAAAAACTCCTAAACGTGTCGTCGTTCCTCAATTGATCAGTGTTGTTGTTTACAGGAGGATTATCACCATCCTGTTGCACATTGTCCTGATTATTGATCTGTGGAGACTCAACGGTCTCCTGTGCTCCATTGCTTATCTCAACATTTTAAGATGTCATTTTCAAATACTGCCACAAAACAAGGGTTAATTAACATATCACATATTATCTCTATACTCTGACCGACCAATTAAATACCAAATAAACTTAGGTAGGTCATACTAGCGAAGGAATTCCCCGTCTCTCCCCTCCTAGTTCTTGTCTCACATCTCAGCCAGGGATCATATCCCTAAGCTTTGACACCAACTGTGACGCCCCCAAAATATTGGTATACATCACCTATCTTGGGTCGCCAGATACATGGTACAGAATACAAATACAAACTAATTATACAACAATCGTGTAAAATACGACAAAACATATGCTGTGAGTTTTAATACAAATATTGTCATCTAGACAATATCCACACTCAATGGAGTACTCATTATATTTATTATTATACTATTTCACAGAATAGTAAGGACTACTAATGCACCATCTAGGACCATCACTCTGTTCCCCGACTAACCCCAGCTACGTTCTCATTTCCTGAAGAGAACAATGAAAGAAAGGGTGAGCTCAACTAGCCCAGTAAGAAATATTATGACTAAGATAATGCAGAATAAATTATTGTTAGCCTTCAACAGTGTTAAACTTATACAATATAACAAATATCAAGTTTAACTGCAACGGAACAAACAATCCATTAGAAGAGTCAAGTAGAAAATAAAATCTACTATCTTATATGATTTAAAAGGTTTTTCATCACTTTTATCGCTGAGACTCAGCTCAATAAATAATCCACATCATTAAATCATCCCTGCACTACAGGCCAAGGATATTCTTTAGTATCATGACCACAAATTATCCATGCACTACGGGCAAAAGATAATCGTGTTTTCATCAACGGTCCTAATCATGCCATAAAATAATTCATCTTTGCACCCTTGACCGAAGAGAATCCATATCCATAATCATACCAAAAACTGTCCATCAATGCAATACGGGCCAATGAGGACTTTTTTCACATCATTTGTAACATTACGGTCATGATTATACCGAATAATCCCTGGTCATAATCATACCAAGTCCATCTATGCACAACAGGCCACATATGACTTTCAACATAATATAAACACGAGGATGATGACAATGACATAATAATTCAATAAAACAAGTTCAAGAAATAATTTATCCAAGAACCAATAACGTCCAAATTGTCAACATGATACTGCTTTGTAGAGTAAAATTCAAGAATGCTCAGAAGAATATTTCCATGAAAAGATACTGGATGAAGCGTAAATATTAAGGATATTCCACTAATTTCATGGAGTATAGAAGCCAAAATTTTAACCAACTGAGTATAATAGAATATATAAAACTACTAATGGATTTTCGCCGCCATGCGGTAATCCAGTTAGACAGATCATGTCCATAATTTAATAAGGAATGAATACAAAAAATTATTCACCATGCATGTGATAATCCACATAGACAGGTTATTCCAACAGAATAATAAAGAATGGAATAACAGAAGGATTCACCATGCGTACGATAGACTGCACAGACAGGTTATTCCTAACAGAATAATAAAGAATGGAACCAGGTCATGCGTAAACGCACAGATAGGATATTCCGACAGAATAATAAAGAACGGAATTAGGTCAGGCAAAATTCGCACCGACAGGATATTCTAACAAAATATTAAAGAATGGAATAACAACAGAAATCACCATGCATGCGATAGACTGCACAGACAGGTTATTCCAACAGAATAATAATTAATGGAACCAGGTCAGGCGTAGTACGCACCAACAGGATATTCCGACCGAATAATAAAGAACGGAATAATAGAAGAATTTCACCATGTATGCGGTACTTCGCATAAACAGGTTATTCCAACATAATAATAAAGAATGGAATAACAGAAGAATTTCACCAAGTATAGGGTAGTCCGCGTATACAGGTTATTCCAACAGAATAATAAAGAATGGAATAACAGAAGTTCTCTTCATGAATACAAAAGAAATAATACCCCTTACGGGTACAACAAATAATATCCCTTACCTTAGAAAGAAGAGTATTGGATATATGAGTAGTGAAGTAGCAGAACAATTTTCTTCTTTCTCTCTATAGTTTCTCTCTCTAGAGTTTCAGTGAATTCGTAAGAAATAATGAAGGAATGAGCTTCTATTTATAGAAGAATGGACTGCATAGTAACTAATTCATGAACGGTCCAGATTGATTTACTTTTAATCGGACGGTCCATATTTAAAGCAAAATCTTGTAAATAAAATATAATATATTCTATTTATAATATAATAAAACGAGTAACTTTATAAAAGTACTCTATTTTATATAAAAAAATTTACTATGCAAAATACTATGCTGGCACTATGCAACACTATGCATAAAAAAATATAATATATTCTATTTATAGAATAACTCTATAAAAGTATTCTGTTTTATATAAAAAGTTTTTTTTGTTTTATTACATTAATAATATCAATAAAACAAAACTGAGTGACTTATCACTTAAGCATCAATAATCAATACCGTGTACTACTATGCAACCACGCGTATTACTGTACTTTTAACACCGAGTGTTTCAACAGTTAACGGTAAAACTTCCGTCGTTATTTTTATAAAATATTTTTGTCGTTTTCTCAATTTGACAATAATTCCATTGCGGGGTCCATCAATGATTGTGCCGTTGTACGAATATTTCCTGATAAAATGAATATTTCCCGACCAATCGAATATAATATGACCACTTGAATACTTTGCAAAATTTATAAATACTACCCACAACTATAACATTATATCAAATCCACACCATAATATTAAAAAAAAATTATTTCGAGAAAATTAAATCTTATTCGTAAAATTTGGGATTTTACAAGCAGCATGATGGCAACCCGAATTTTATGAAATGAAAGTATTCAATTTTTTTATATATATTTCTATTCAATAAATGGTTAAATTGATAAAATATTATAGTTATGGGGTGATATATACAAATTTTATAAAGTAAGCAAGTTGTCATAAAATATTCGTTGTGTCGGGGATTATTCGTTTGGTTGGGGAATATTCGTACGACGTCGCAATCAATGGTGGACCCCACGTAACGGAATAACTGTTAGATACAGAAAGCGACAAAAATAACTTTTTTATAAAAATAACAGCAAGACCGTTACCGTTAAACTGTTGAAATACTCGGTGATAAAAGTACAGTAATACGCGTTATTCCACAGTGGTACGCTGTATTGCACAGTAACACACTGTAGTGCACAATATCTCTAATTATTGATGCTTATGTAAGAAGTTGTGACGCCCCCAAAATTAAGTATACCTCACTCATCTTGAGTCGCCAGATACATGGTACATAATTCAAATACAATTTAATAATACAATTGTCGTGTACAATACGACAGAACATAAACTGTGAGTTTGAATACAAATATTGTCTTCTAGAGAGTATCCATACTCAAAAGGAGTCCTCATTACAATTATTATCACACTATTATATAGAATGATGAGGACTACTAATGCTATCATCTAGGACCATCACTCTGTTCCCCGACTAGTCCCAGCTACGTTCTCATTTCCTGAAGAGAACATTGAAAGAAAAGGTGAGCTCAACTAGCCCAGTAAGAAATATTATGACTAAGATAATGCAGAATAAATTATCATTAGTCTTCAACAATGTTAAACTGATAAAATACAATAACATCAAGTTTAACTGCAGCGAAACCAACAATCCATTAAAAGAGTCAAGCAGAGAATAAAATCTACTATCTTTTATGATTTGAAAGGTTTTTCATGACTTTTATCGCTGAGACTCAGCTTAAAAAATAATTCACATCATCGAATCACCCCTACACTACGGCCAAGGATATTCTTTAGTATCACGACCACGAATTATCCATGCACTACGGGCCAAAGATAATCGTGTTTTCATCAACGGTCCTGATCATGCCATAAAATAATTCATCTTTGCACTACGGCTAAAGAGAATCCATAGCCATAATCATACTAAAAACTGTCCATCAATGCACTACGGGCCAATGAGGACTTTTTTCACATCATTTGTAACATTACGGTCATGATTACACCGAATAATCCCTGGTCATAATCATACCAAATCCATCTATGCACTACAGGCCACAGATGACTTTCAACATAATACAAACATGAGGATGATGACAATGATATAAGAATTCAATAAAATAAGTTCAAGAATTAATTTGTCCAGGAACTGATAACGTCCAAATTGTCAATATGATACTGCTTTGTGGAGTAAAATTTAAGAATTCTTAGAAGAATATTTCCATGAAAAGATACTAGATGAAGCGCAAATATCAAAGATATTCCACTAATTTCATGGAGTATAGAAGTTAAAGTTTTAACCAACTGAGTATAATAAAGAATGAAATAACAAAAGAAATCACCATGCATGCGATAGACCGCATAGACAGGTTATTCCAACAGAATAATAAATAATGGAACCAGGTCCGGCGTAAAACGCACAGACAGGATATTCCAACAGAATAATAATAAAGACGGAACCAGGTCCGGTGTAAAACACACAGACAGGATGTTCCAACAGAATAGTAATAAAGACGGAACCAGGTCCGGTGTAAAACACAGACAGGATGTTCCAACAGAATAATAGAAGAATGTCACCAAGTATAGGGTAGACCGCGTATACAGGTTATTCCAACAGAATAATAAATAATGGAATAACAGAAGTTCTCTTCATAAATACAAAAGAAATAATACCTCTTACGGGTACAACAAATAATATCTCTTACCGTTTTAAAGAAGAATTGAAATAAAGAAGTAGTTAAGTAGCAAAATACTTTTCTTCTTTCTCTCTATAGTTTCTCTTTCTAGAGTTCAGTGAATTCGTAAGAAAATAATGAAGGAATGAGATTCTATTTATAGGAAAATGGAATGCATAGTAATTAATCCATGAACGGTCCAGATTGATTTACTTTAATCTGACGGTCCATATTTAAAGAAAAATCTTTTAAATAAAATATAATATATTCTATTTATTGAATAACTTTAATAAAGTATTCTATTTTATATAAAAAGATGTTTCTGTTTTATTACGTTAATAATACGAATAAAACAAAACTTCATTATCGCTAAATAATTCATATTATTAATTGACAATAATTGAATCAAACTGAGTGACTTCTCACATAAGCATTAATAATAAATACCTTGTGCTACTATGCAACCACACGTATTACTGTACTTTTACTACCGAGTAGTTCAACAGTATCAACGGTAAAACTTCCGCCGTTATTTTTAATAAAATATTTTTGTCGTTTTCTCAATCCGACAATAATTTCGTTGTGGGGTCCACCAATAATTGTACCGTCATACAGATATTTTCTGACAAAAAAAATATTTCCCGACCAAACGAATATTTTATAATAACTTGCTTACTTTGCAAAATTTATAAATACTACTCACATCTATAACATTATCTCAAATTCACACCATAATATTTAAAAAAATATTTCAAAAAAAATTAAATTTTTATTCATAAAATATGGGGTTTCACAAAAGTCACTCAGTGTTTAATTCAATAATTGCTACAGTGATAATTGTATAGTATTTCATATTATTGACTCAATAATTGTCATTGTAATAAATGAATATTATTTCTCATTATTAAATCAATAATTGTCACACAAATTATTGAAATAATATTATTAGATAACATTATTGACAATGTCTATAAAGTTTTATCAAATAAATGAGTTAGGTTATATATATAATTGCGCGCCAATAAGGAGAAATCCTTATCTGAAAGCCCCCTCTTTCTTGGGAACGATCTAGTTATCAATATTGTGATTATATAATATTAATTATGAATAATTATTGAATGATTTAAGAGTTGTAAATAATTGATGAATAAAAATTGTGAATAAATATGACAAATAAATATTTGTTTAACTTTAATATTAATGGAAGAATTTTAGCATCAGACATTTGTTGAAAGTTTGACATATTTTTCTCTGGAACTATAATTATCTTCTATGATAAAATATTCATTCAAATATATTATAATAATAATAGTATAAATTTATAATTGTATAAATAGTAAAATTATTATAATATATATATAAACATGTGAATAAATGGGTGGAAGTGAGAACTTTGCTTTTGAATTCTTCTTTTCAAAATAAGTATGTTGTTAAATCATCCGCATGTATATTTTGTCAAAAGTGGTGTGCTAGCTATAAATAGGTTGCTTGGTTAAACAATGAAACTCACATGCCAGAATTAGAAAATTCTTTCTCTATAATATTGAGTGTAATTTTTGTGAGTATAATGATATTTTGAGTGTTGATAACAGTACAAGATTTTCTCAACATAAGCTCTATTATTCCAGTCAGAACTACTTTCCTATTAAGGTAAATGAAATTATTTTTCTCGTAAAGGATGTTATTTTCTTTTAATATTTGTAAAAGATATTATTTTTCTCGGAAAGGATGTTATTTTCTTTCAATATTAGTAAAGGATAATATTTATACTCGTAAGAGATATCATTTTCTTTCATACTCCATATTATGTAAGTGATATTATTTCATTTTATATTACTATTCATACGGTACTATTCATCTTCATGGGTACTATTCATGAGTACTATTCACAACTGAATTTAATTTTCTTTTCTTTGTCCAAGTTCTCTTTTATGAATCTTATTCTTGAAATTGAATCCATGTTATGATCTTCATGTTGACAATTTGGACATTCTTGAAATCTGTATAAATTAAATTATAAATCTCTAATATTTATCCTTGATCTCACTTGATTCATTCTTTATATCATTGTCATAATTCTCAGACTTAAATTGTGGTTAAAGTTATCTTTGGCCCGTAATGCAAAGTTGAACTGTTGATTGATGAATATCTTTGGCCTGTAGTGCAAAGATGAACAGTTGATTGGTATGATTATGACCAGGAACTGTGTATTAGTATAATCATGACCTTTAATGTTACAGATAAAGACTTGTGATGAAGGTTCTCTTTGACCCGTAGTGCAAAAAAAACTGTGATTCCCCCAAAATAGGTATACGCAACCCATTATGAGTCACCAAATATATGGTACAGAATTCAAATACAAACTTAATTATACAATTATCGTGTAAAATACGACAACACATAGCTGAGAGTTTTAACACGAATATTGTCTCGTAGACAATATCCAAACTCAAATGAAGTCCTCATTACAATTATTATCACACATTTCATAGAATAGTGACGACTACTATAGCCACCATCTCGGACTGTCACTCCGTTCCACGACTAGTCCCAACTATATTCTCATTTTCTGAAGAGAACGATGAAAGCAAATGGTGAGCTCAACTAGCCCAGTAAAGAATATTTTGACTAAGATAATGCAGAATAAATTATCGTTAGCCTTCAACAGTGTTAAATTGATAGAATATAATAGACAACAAGTTTAACTGCAGCGGAATAAACAATTCATTAGAAGAGTCAAGTAGAGCATGATATCTACTATCTTCTATGATTTAAAAGTTCATCATCAATATTTTATTGATGTAAAATAGCTTAATAAATAATCCACATCATCGAATTATCCATGCAATACGGGCCAATGATATTCGTTAATATCACATCCATGAATTATCCATGCACTACGGGCCAAGGATATTCATTATTATCACGTCCACGAATTATCAATGCACTACGGGCCAAGGATATTCGTTAGTATCATCAGTGGTCATGATCATGCCAAACAATAATTCATCTTTGTACCCTTGGCCGAAGAGAACCCATGGTCATGATCATACCAACAACTGTCCATCAATGCACTACATGCTAATGAAGACTTTCACCACATCATTTGTAACATTACGGGTCATGATTATACCGATATATAATTCCTTGTCATAATCATACCAATCAACAGTCCATCTATGCACTACGGGCCAAAGATGACTTTCATCGCAATATAAGTATGAGGATGATGACAATGGTATAAGCATCAATCAAACGAAATCAAGGATAAATGTTAAAGACTTTAAATTTATCCAAAGTTTAAGAATGTCCAAATTGTCAACATGATAACTGCTTTGTGGAGTAAAATTCAAGAATAATATTCATGTAAAAATAATTTGGACAGAAAAGAAATTAATTTTTATCATGAATAGTACCCCGGGTGAATAGTACCCGAGTGAATAATACCCAATAAATAGTAATTCGTGAATAGTACCCCAGCATGAAAAGATCAAAATTTAACAAGAATATTAAAAAAATATCCTTGTGAAACGATACTAGATGAAGCGTAAATTTTAAGGATATTCTACTAATTTCAAGGAGTATAGAAGCAATACTTATCAAAATGAGTATAGAATTCGAAATCTGAAACGAAATAATATTTCTTACATAGTACAGAGTATGGAAGAAAATATTATTTCTTACGAATATTGAACAAAAATATTATCTCTTACGACTGTTGAACGAAAATAATATTCCTTATGAATATTAAACGAAGATAATATTTCTTACGAATATTGAACGAAAATAATATTCCTTACGAATATTGAACGAAAATAAAATTTCTTACGAGTACGAAAAATAATATCGTAAGCGAATATGAAATAAATAATACCAATTACCTTAAAAGGATAGCATTTTTGATTGGTATAGTGGGGATATTTTTGAAAAAAAATTGTACTATTTTCTACACTCAAAGCTTCCTTAAACTCTAAAGAAATACACTCAATATTATAGAAGAAGAATTTTCTGATTCTGGTGTGATTTTCATTTCTAAACTAAGTATCTTATTTATAGGAGAATTGCATGATACTATTTGAATTTAGAAAATCACGGACTGCACAGTAACCAAAATCACGGGCGACATTTCGATCGGTTGAAAAAAAATAATTTGATTTTACTATGCTGAACTATGCAGTACTATGCAACACTATGCAGTACTATGTAAATAATAAAATATAAAATATTCTATTTTACACAAAAAATATATATAATATAATATATATATATATATATATATATATATATATATATAGATAGATAGATATACATATAATAATAATAAAAGTCACCCCCCGTAACTTGTATATATATATATATAATACTTTTATATATATATATAACCCCCCTGCCATGACACCCTTATATAAAAATGTGTAAGTGGGTGTGACGCCCCCAAAATTAGGTATACATCACCCATCTTGGGTCGTCAGATACGTAGTACAGAATACAAATACAACTGATTAATACATCTGTCGTGTACAATACGACAAAACATAAACTGTGAGTTTGAATACAAATATTATCTTCTAGAGAGTATTCATACTCAAAAGGAGTCCTCATTACATTTATTAACACACCATTACATAGAATAGTGAGGACTACTAACTAATACTATCATTCGGATCATCACTCCGTACCCCGACTTGTCCCAGCTACGTTCTCATTTCCTGAAGAGAACAGTGAAAGAAAGGGTGAGCTCAACTAGCCCAGTAAGAAATATTATGACTAAGATAATGCAGAATAAATTATCATTAGCCTTCAACAATGTTAAACTGATAAAATATAATAGACATCAAGTTTAACTGCAGCGGAACAAGCAATCCATTAAAAGAGTCAAGTAGAAAATAAACTCTACTATCTTTTATGATTTAAAAGGTTTTTCAACACTGCGATCGCTGAGACTCAGCTTAATAAAATAATCCACATCATCGAATCACCCCTGCACTACGGCCAAGGATATTCGTATATTCATTAATGGTCATGATCATGCCAACAACTGTCCATCAATGCACTACGGGCCAATGAGGACTTTTACCACATCATTTGTAACATTACGGTCATGATTATACCGAATAATCCCTGGTCATAATCATACCAAGTCCATCTATGCACTACAGGCCACAGATGACTTTTAACATTTTATAAACATGAGGATGATGACAATGATATAAGAATTCAATAAAACAAGTTCAAGAATTAATTTATCCAAGAATTAACAACGTCCAAATTGTCAACATGATACTGCATTGTGGAGTAAAATTCAAGAACGCTTAGAAGAATATTTTCTTGAAAAGATACTGGATGAAACGCAACTATCAAGGATATTCCACAAATTTCATGGAGTATAGAAGTCAAAACTTAACCAACTGAGTACAATAAAGAATGGAATAACAAAAGAAATCACCATGCATGCGATAGACCGCACAGACAGGTTATTCCAATAGAATAATAAATAATGGAACCAGGTCCGGCGTAAACGCACAGACAGGATATTCCGACAGAATAATAAATAATGGAACCAGGTCCGGTGTAAAACACACAGACAGGATGTTCCAACAGCATAATAACAAGACGGAACCAGGTCCGGTGTAAAACACACAGACAGGATGTTCCAACAGAATAATAACAAGACGGAACCAGGTCCGGTGTAAAACACACAGACAGGATGTTCCAACAGAATAATAATAAAAACGGAACCAGGTCCGGTGTAAAACACACAGACAGGATGTTCCAACAGAATAATAGAAGAATGTCACCAAGTATAGGGTAGACCGCGTATACTGGTTATTCCAACAGAATAATAACGAATGGAATAACAGAAGTTCTCTTCATGAATATAAAAGAAATAATATTCCCTACCGTTTTAAAGAAGAGCTGAAGTAAAGAAGTAGTTAAGTAGCAGAATACTCTTCTTCTCTCTCTCTATAGTTTCTCTCTATAGTTTCTCTCTCTAGAGTTCAGTGAATTCGTAAGAAATAATGAAGGAATGAGCTTCTATTTATAGGAAAATGGAATGCATAGTAACTAATCCATGAACGGTCCAGATTGATTACTTTAATCTGATGGTCCATATTTAAAGAAAAATCTTTTAAATAAAATATAATATATTCTATTTATAGAATAACTTTAATAAAGTATTCTGTTTTATATAAAAAGATGTTTCTGTTTTATTACGTTAATAATACGAATAAAACAAAACGTCATTATCGCTAAATAATTCATATTATTAACTGACAATAATGGAATCAAACTGAGTGACTTCTCACATAAGCATTAATAATTAATACCGTGTGCTACTATGCAACCACACGTATTACTGTACTTTTACTACCGAGTAGTTCAACAGTATCAACGGTAAAACTTCCGCCGTTATTTTCATAAAGTATTTTTGTCGTTTTCTCAATCCGACAATAATTCCGTTGTGGGGTCCACCAATAATTGTACCGTCGTACGGATATTCCCCGACAAAAAGAATATTCTCCGACCAATTGAATATAATATGACAACTTACATACTTTGCAAAATTTATAAATACTACCCATAACTATTATATCAAATCCACACAATAATATAAAAAAAATTATTTCGAGAAAAATTAAATATTTATTCATAAAATCTGGGGTTTCACAATCTCCCCGCCTTATGGAATTTCGCCCTCGAAATTTACGTACGTACTTGGTATGCCGAACATCGAAATTTACGTACATACTTGGTATGCCGAACATGTGAGGATACCTTGACTTCACTTCAAATTCTAACTCTTGAGGTATAACCTTTAAGCATCGAATATGATCCTTCTTATCCAAGATGTTAACACGTATCTCCTCATACGTTAAATCTTTCGCTATTTCGTCCGGTTCTAAATTAATAATGCGGTTCGGGTCGTCCACATATTTACGTAACATCGATACGTAAAAAAAATATTCTGAACACGCAACATACTTGGCGGTAAAACGAGTCTATAGGCCACAGTTCCTACTTCATCGAGGATTTCAAATGGGCCAATTAAATCGAGAGTTGAGATTTCCTCTCTTCGTCGATTCTTGCTTCTAGAATAACGCCCTCTTGAACCTTCTTCTTCACATTTATCAGCTCTTAGTATGTAGCTTGAGCGGCTTTAACTTTATCGATTAAAGTCGATTTTAATCGTATATTCGTTATCTTCACGTGGGTTCGAATATTCACACTTGTAACCGTATACGATCTTCTACACAACGCGTCAGCTACCACGTTCACTTTTCCACGATGTTATTGAATGGTACGATCGTAATCTTCAACAGCTCGAGCCAACGTCTTTGGCGCATAATACGTTCGTTTTAGTTGAAGAAATATTTGAGGGTTTAAGAAATAGGTTTTGTACTGGGGTCAATACAAAATTCAATTTTTACGCTCTGGGGTAGGCTAAGAAGTCTTCAAGAATACGTCAAGAAATTTATTAACAATAGAAATATCGTTCAAAACTGTGACCCTCATCCAAGACTTGGATAACACGTCACATTGATACCTATCAACTTGCCATCATCATTTACAACGTCTCCTACGGAAAGTCTAGCTTCGGTGCATTCCACACCAGGAAGTCAACAGCGAAAGGAACGGGGATTTTTACTTATGGCTTGATATGACAATGATTGACTTTAGTGGTTTGGTTACTTTGAATTTACATAACAGGTTGGTTAGGAATATGAAAGCTAACAACCTTACGAGAAGCATGATGAGTAGTGAACCAATCGTTTCAAAAAAATCACATCAAAGGCAAGTATTTTCAAAGAGATAAGATCGACAGGTAACGTGAAAGTGTTGATTTGAACAAGATTTATAAATAGTAGAGGTAACGAAGGTTTCTCCCAACTGAGTTTAAATAGACATATCAAAGTCTAAGTTCTCCGGAGTTAACTTCAAACATTTAACACAACTAGGTGAAATAAAAGAGTGAGTAGAACTGGTATCTAACACGGTATAGACTTCGCAAGAGTTTATGACTAACATACCCGTGATAATTTTATTCAGGTTCCTCGTCACGAAAAAAAAATACTCTCTCTTAAACTACTGGCTTTGGCTTTTCTGGGACGGTCTTTGGTGCCTCCATCCTATCTGAACTTGTCTTCGGTGAACGACAAAATCGGGCTAAATGACCTTCTCTTCCACAATTATAACATGCTTTGGACGGCATCGCGCAGTTTGGACTGATGTGCCCCTCCCCTCCGCATTTGAAACATATGATAGGTGATCGTTCTCCTTCCTTAACGACAGGTGCTGGTGCTGACATCTTTCCATCATTGTTGAATCTCCTCTTCTTGAAATGCTCATTCTTATTATTTTGGCCCTGATTACCACCGAAGTGGTTACCATTTCTAGCCTGTTGATTCCCTCCACGCTTGTTGTCACCGCTTCGATGACTGCTTTCACTAGTATTATCATTTTGCCGGCTGCTCTCTTTTGGCTGCGTTGTCTCGTTATCGCGCTCCACCAACTGAGCCCTATTTACAACATCTGAATACAAACACAATTTATGAGAAACAAGATGTTGACGTATCTCCGGCTTCAAACCTCTTAAAAACATCCGCGTCATTCTTTCTTCATTATCCACCAGGTGGGACGCAAACCGGGATAACTCCGCAAATTTTGCCTCGTACTGCGACACGGTCATATTATTCTGCTCCAATTTGATGAACTCCACCTCCTTCATGTGACGAATACTCTCGGGAAAGTATTTGTCGTTAAACAGATCTTGGAACTTCTCCCAAGACATCTTCAGTGCGGCAGGTTGAGTACGCTTTATCGATTCCCACCAGTAATCTGCCTCTCCTCGCAACATAAAGGCGGCAAAGGGAACCTTTTGCTCCTCGGAGCAACCCAAGACATCAAATATCTTGGTGATCTGCTTTATCCATGTTTCAGCTACAAGTGGTTTGGGTTCTCCCTTAAACTCCGGTGGTCCCAGCTCCTTAAACTGTTTAGCGGTGACCGCCTGAGAGTTTTCAGTATTTCCACCTACGTTGTGGACAGGAGCCGCTTTCACCTGTTGTTGCATGAATTGCATAAAGCCTCTGAACATTTGATCATTCATCATTTGGTCAGTGTTGTTGTTTGCATGAGGATTGACACCTTCCTGATGCACATTATCATGATTATTGATGTGTGGTGAATCAACAGTCGTCTGTGCTCCATTGCTATTCTCAACATTCTCGGATGCCATTTTCAGATACTGCCACAAAATAAAAATTAATTGATATGTCATATATTATCCTTATGTTATGACCGACCAATTAAATACCATGCAAATAAACTTAGGTAGGTCATACTAGCGAATGAATTCCCCGTCTCTCCCCTCCTAGTTCTATTCTCACATCCTAGCCAGGGATCATATCCCTAAGCTCTGATACCAACTGTGACGCCCCCAAAATTAGGTATACATCACCCATCTTGGGTCGTCAGATACGTAGTACAGAATACAAATACAACTGATTAATACATCTGTCGTGTACAATACGACAAAACATAAACTGTGAGTTTGAATACAAATATTATCTTCTAGAGAGTATTCATACTCAAAAGGAGTCCTCATTACATTTATTAACACACCATTACATAGAATAGTGAGGACTACTAACTAATACTATCATTCGGACCATCACTCCGTACCCCGACTTGTCCCAGCTACGTTCTCATTTCCTGAAGAGAACAGTGAAAGAAAGGGTGAGCTCAACTAGCCCAGTAAGAAATATTATGACTAAGATAATGCAGAATAAATTATCATTAGCCTTCAACAATGTTAAACTGATAAAATATAATAGACATCAAGTTTAACTGCAGCGGAACAAGCAATCCATTAAAAGAGTCAAGTAGAAAATAAACTCTACTATCTTTTATGATTTAAAAGGTTTTTCAACACTGCGATCGCTGAGACTCAGCTTAATAAAATAATCCACATCATCGAATCACCCCTGCACTACGGCCAAGGATATTCGTATATTCATTAATGGTCATGATCATGCCAACAACTGTCCATCAATGCACTACGGGCCAATGAGGACTTTTACCACATCATTTGTAACATTACGGTCATGATTATACCGAATAATCCCTTGTCATAATCATACCAAGTCCATCTATGCACTACAGGCCACAGATGACTTTTAACATTTTATAAACATGAGGATGATGACAATGATATAAGAATTCAATAAAACAAGTTCAAGAATTAATTTATCCAAGAATTAACAACGTCCAAATTGTCAACATGATACTGCATTGTGGAGTAAAATTCAAGAACGCTTAGAAGAATATTTTCTTGAAAAGATACTGGATGAAACGCAACTATCAAGGATATTCCACAAATTTCATGGAGTATAGAAGTCAAAACTTAACCAACTGAGTACAATAAAGAATGGAATAACAAAAGAAATCACCATGCATGCGATAGACCGCACAGACAGGTTATTCCAATAGAATAATAAATAATGGAACCAGGTCCGGCGTAAACGCACAGACAGGATATTCCGACAGAATAATAAATAATGGAACCAGGTCCGGTGTAAAACACACAGACAGGATGTTCCAACAGCATAATAACAAGACGGAACCAGGTCCGGTGTAAAACACACAGACAGGATGTTCCAACAGAATAATAACAAGACGGAACCAGGTCCGGTGTAAAACACACAGACAGGATGTTCCAACAGAATAATAATAAAAACGGAACCAGGTCCGGTGTAAAACACACAGACAGGATGTTCCAACAGAATAATAGAAGAATGTCACCAAGTATAGGGTAGACCGCGTATACTGGTTATTCCAACAGAATAATAACGAATGGAATAACAGAAGTTCTCTTCATGAATATAAAAGAAATAATATTCCCTACCGTTTTAAAGAAGAGCTGAAGTAAAGAAGTAGTTAAGTAGCAGAATACTCTTCTTCTCTCTCTCTATAGTTTCTCTCTATAGTTTCTCTCTCTAGAGTTCAGTGAATTCGTAAGAAATAATGAAGGAATGAGCTTCTATTTATAGGAAAATGGAATGCATAGTAACTAATCCATGAACGGTCCAGATTGATTACTTTAATCTGATGGTCCATATTTAAAGAAAAATCTTTTAAATAAAATATAATATATTCTATTTATAGAATAACTTTAATAAAGTATTCTGTTTTATATAAAAAGATGTTTCTGTTTTATTACGTTAATAATACGAATAAAACAAAACGTCATTATCGCTAAATAATTCATATTATTAACTGACAATAATGGAATCAAACTGAGTGACTTCTCACATAAGCATTAATAATTAATACCGTGTGCTACTATGCAACCACACGTATTACTGTACTTTTACTACCGAGTAGTTCAACAGTATCAACGGTAAAACTTCCGCCGTTATTTTCATAAAGTATTTTTGTCGTTTTCTCAATCCGACAATAATTCCGTTGTGGGGTCCACCAATAATTGTACCGTCGTACGGATATTCCCCGACAAAAAGAATATTCTCCGACCAATTGAATATAATATGACAACTTACATACTTTGCAAAATTTATAAATACTACCCATAACTATTATATCAAATCCACACAATAATATAAAAAAAATTATTTCGAGAAAAATTAAATATTTATTCATAAAATCTGGGGTTTCACAGTGGGGGGTCTATATAATAAGCCAAATTTGCAACAAATACTTTATAAAAATTCCTTCTATTTATCTCAATTCATTTGGCTTCACAAAATACATTTTTAATAACATTTATTCATCATTATTATAACTCGCAATATTAACAACCAGATCATTCCCAAGAAAGAGGGGGTTTTCCGATAAGGACTTCTCCTTATTAGCGCACAATTAGGTGACCAAACCCCTTTTCTCGACATAACTTTTTAGACATCGTCAATAATGTAAATAATAATATGTATAACTTTGTCGACTCAATTATTGATTTAATAATATAAAATATTGTGCAGATGATGCTGTGACAATAATTGAATCAATAATGTGAGATATTATGCAGCAATTACTGTAGCAATAATAAAACTGAGTGACTTCTCACGTAAGCATCAATAATCAATATCGTGTGCTACTATGCAACCACGCGTTTTACTGTACTTTTATCACAGGGTATTTCAACAGTTAACGGTACAACTTTTGCCGTTATTTTTATAAAAAGATATTTCAGTCGTTTTCTAACTCCGACTGTAATTTCGTTGTGAGGTCCATCAATGATTATTTCGTCATACGAATATTTCATGATAAAACGAATATTATCCGACCAAACGAATATTTTATGACAACTTCCTTACTTTGCAAAATTTGTAAATATTATCCATAACTATAGCATTATATCAAATCTACACCTTATTTAGGGTGAGCATGGTGCGATTTGTTGCGGTTTGAAGTCCAAACCGCACCTGAAACCGCTTAGGTGCGGTTTGACAAATCCAAAACCACACTCGAAACTACTTGTGATTGGTACGGTACGGTTTTAAACTGTGCGGTGCGGTTTTAATTGGTGCGGTTTCGGTTCCAAAATCAATTGAAACAACAAAAAGATTTAAGCCTTCAATATAATTTAACACAGAGCTCACATTGAGCAATTAACTTAGTGGCAGAGTAGGCAATGGGAATTATATCAAGCATAGAAACAAAGTTCCTTCTGCCAAAAATGTCAAATTCACCATCAAACCATAGAATAGTGAAACACATAAAATAGTTTTAGTTTATAATAAATGAATGATGCTTTAAAACTAAAACATACGCTATATAAAACAACGGAGACTATGTATTCGATAACAAGTAAGAAAGTTTATCTAGTTCTTCAAAAGTTAAAAGTATATACTAGAGATAGAATAAAAATTTATCTTATATATTGCAGGGAGTACTTATAGAATATAATCCTAACTGTATCTAATTTGAAAAATAATCTATTAGACGAACCAACGAATTTGGCCCCTCAGCTATAAGCCCCTCCAGTAACGCATCAAATAAATTCAAAATTTCAAAACCCAAATGCTTAATTTTTGACTCTATAACCTTTAACCATCTTTTTTTAATTGGTGAAAAGATGACAATGCAAGACTGAGATTTTCTCTGAGCGTGTTCAAGTGAAAAGTAACTTTAAAATTTACTAGAGATAATACATACACACACATGGTGCGATTTCGATTTTTTACGTGTGGTTTTGGCTAGTAACCAAACCGGAACCTTAAATTTGGTTATTCAACCCACCTAAAATCGCCACATACACCGGAACCGTTGGTGCGATTTTTGGTGCGATTTCAGTTTCAATTTGGTTACTTGCTCAGCCCTACACCTTATTATTCAAAAAGATATTTCGAGAAAATTAAATCTTTATTTATAAAAGTTAGGCTCTTACAAGAACTGTTGAGTGATATCTTTGGTCGTAGTGCAAAAAAGAACTGTTGATTGATGGACAGATGTTTGACATGATCATGATCACTGATGATACAAATGAATATCTTTGGCTCGTAGTGCAAAGATAGACAGTTGATTGGTATGATCCTGACCATTGACATTACAGTTGAATATATTTGGTCCGTAATGCAAAGATAGACAATTGATTAGTATGATCATGACCATTGTTGTTACATTTGAATGTATTTGGTGTAGGGTGTAAAGACGATATGATTATTGAGTGTCTTTAGCCTTTGTGGCAAGGACATTGAGTGAAAATTCTGTCAAGCCTTTGTGACAATGAGAAACTATTAATTTACATGATTATAAACATGAATTATGAATTTAACTATAATAATTGGTGGTTCAGGTGAAGACAGGTGATAAAAGTTCTCTTTGTCTTGAGTACAATATAGAACTGTTGATAGGTATTACAGAAATGAAATATTAATGATTCACTTTTAATTTGGAAGAAATAGTAGACATTATGTTCTACTTGACCTTCTAATAGATTGTTGATTCCGTTGCAATTATGGTTGAAAACTTTTATCATCTGCCATATGTCCTAAATATCTAATTTATTAATGATGAATGCTATTGATAATTTAATTATTTTTAGTCATAATATTTTTTACTGGACTATTTGTGCTCACCCTTTTACTTCACAATTCCTTTTAGGTAATAAGAGTGTGACTGGGCCGAGCGAGGATATCAGGGGAATAGAGTGATGGCATGTGACTGTTGAAGTTTCTCAATACATTATAAAATAGCATGACAATATATAATTGTATTGAGGACTTAACATGTGTGTGTCGTATTTTATACGTCATTAATAATTGATTTTGGTGAACAACAATAGGGTGATGAGAACCCGACTTTGAAAGCGTAAAAAATACACCTCATTAAAATGAGGAAGATAAAATTGTATTGAGAGCTTAAAGGGTGTGCTGCCACTATCATACATGATGTCTAACCACATACAAATTCGTGTTATCATAAGATATGGTTGGGCGCATCCACTTGCTGACTATATCTATGAGTATTATCTATATAATCTTGGAGTATGGTTGAAATATAATCCTCAGTTTGAGACAATGGAGATAATTATATGGCAAGAAGATACACACCATTGGAATGAACAAGATAGTAATATTCTCGTCCTTCTTTGGAGTATATTGGGTCAACCAAGGTTAATTCTTAAGTCATATGATATCTATTATAACTTAGATGCATGACCTCCCATGTATGAAGGCTTCCTTTAGCATTTTCTAAATATTTTAATTTCTAAAATAGTTATCGACTGTACCTTTATATATAGTGTCATTGGTTTGGAGTGTGAGTACTGTTATTTGTACTGAAACTCACAGCTTATGTGTTGTCGTATTTTGTAAGATAGTTTAATAGTTGTAAATAGGAAAGTTTGTATTGAAATTTTGTAGTATGTATTTGGCGACTCAAAATGGGTTGTGTGAACCTATTTTTGGGGTCGTCACAATAAGGTACTCTAGATAATTGTCACACCCCACAAGAGCAAGTATGCTTCACTATGTCTACTACATATCTACCATACATGTCACGCACCTCATACATATGCTCTCATCCTATTGGTGATCACAGTATTTTGTCAATTCAATAGACATGTTCACTCTAGTTAGAATCTTAGGACATAATTTACCATTTCTTTTTAGCATTTGATCTCTCTTGGTATAGATGCTATCAATTACTTAAGTTTTTATGTCTTCAAACATTGTTAAGATAGGTTTATACCTAACCTTTAGGATTCAACTGTTAAAACACTATAACATAGTGTTTGTCGCTACATCACATTTGGTGGTGGTATCAAAGTATGTCTTACTCCAAAGTCTAGGAGGTATACCTATCAAGGCAGCGTGTGCATCCTTTGACTCCTTCTCGATGTCCTTCATTGCCTTTTGAAAATTAGCAGGATTGTTGGCATTCGATGCCTTCTAGAACATCACCTTTAAAGAAGTCACATGGAACTTTTTTCTCCAATTTGCATAAACGTGTCTTGCAATTCTACTAAACCTCCTCCATAGTGGTATATTGATTCTTTAATTAACCTACCACCATGATTAAACTCCATAGAAAATAAATCCATCCTGCAACAGGTACAAAACTCAAGATTTGAGTTATAAATATTATAATATTGAACAAATATATCATGTAAATTTTATATCACAGTAAAACCCAAATAACTAGAAAGTTAACCATTATTTAAATGGATAACCACTATTATTTAAGTGGACAAAACATAAAAATCAAAATTTTAAATTCCAAAAATCCCCCACTTTCTTTCAAAGGTACCTATTACATAACATTATTGAAGTAAACAAAAGTACCCATTACAGAGCATTATTGAAATAAACAAAGGTACCATCCCTGCTTTTGAAAATCCTAAAATCAACATTTTAATCTAAATCGACATTTTAAAAAGTGGCACGAAAAACAATCATTCGCAAAAAAATCCTAAGCCAGATATTTACAGAAAAATCCCGCTAAATGGAAGAGGTTTAAACAAAAAATCATACACACCTTATATGTACCAACGAAGATCTAAGCTAGAGATTTGCAGTAGAAAAACATTATAAGAAGATCGAATCGCCTTCGTCGCTCGCTTTCTCTCTGAACTTCGACTTTTAATTTTGGTTTCGTTTGATTGGTACGAGTTAACAACTATTTTATTTTGTCGCGTAAGCCACGTATTATAGGCCATGCCATTTTCTTCTTTTTTTCATTTTCTTTTTCAAGTCCACGTTGTAAAAGATTTAACAATCGTGAGCTCAATTTAACATAATGACTCAATTTCAAAATAATAATTAGTTTAATTGGATAATTTATAAAATTAAAAATTCAGTGATATATTAAGTAAAACTTGTCAACTACATTGGTTAAATCATTAATTTTGCCATTAATAATTATTAATGTTAAATTGACTTATTTTATATGATAATAATTATCTTTTTTATTAAATGTCGTGTTAGTGGTAATTGTTTTATCAAAATATAAGTTGCCCTCTATGTCGAAAACATGTCTTAAATTATAAAGATATTTATGATTTTTGAAAGAAAAAAAATAATGAAAAAGTCAAATAATTTTCTATTATGTTGTTTGGGAGTTTACAAGAGAAAATTTAAATAGATTTCTTATTTGTGGTGTTTGAGATGCAAATAATAAAATAAAAATGTAAAAAATGTTTTTATTATATTATGCTTGTAAGGAGGATAAGATGTGTATTAGTCTCATTTTTTAGTACAAAATATAAGAGTTATTTTGATATTTTAAAGTTAATTTAAAATATTTAATGTGATGCCCCCAAAATAGGTATACATCACCCATTCTAAGTCGCCAAATACATGGTACATAATTCAAATACAAACTTAATTTATACAACTGCTAAGTGTCGTGCAGAATACGACAAAACATAAGTTGTGAGTTTTAATACAAATATTATCTCCTAGACAATATCCAAACTCAAAATAAGTTCTCATTACAATTATTATAACACTATTTTATAGAATAGTGATGACTACTATAGCAACCATCTGGACCGGTACTCCATTTTCTGACTAGTCCCAGCTATATTCTTATTTCCTGAAGAGAACATTGAAAGAAAAGGGTGAGCTCAACTAGCTCAGTAAAGAATATTATGACTAAAATAATGCAGAATAAATTATCCTTAGTCTTCAACAGTATAACAACTGATAGAATACAATAGACAACAAGTTTTAGATTAACAATAGCAGTGGAATAAGCAATCTATTAGAAGAGTCAAGTAGAGCATGATATCTACTATCTTCTATAATTTAAAAGTTTATCATCAATTTTATCGTAGAGACTCAGCTTAATAAATAATCTACATCACTGTTATCCATGCACTACGGACCAATGATATTCATTAGTATCACATCCACGAATTATCCATGTAATACGGGCTAAGGATATTCGTGTTATCACCAATGGTCATGATCATATCAAACAACAATTCATCTTTGCACCATTGGCCGAAGAGAACGCATGATCATTGTGACGCCCCCAAAATTAGGTATACATCACCCATCTTAGGTTGTCAGATACATAGTACATAATATAAATACAACTTACTAATACAACTGTCGTGTACAATACGACAAAACATAAACTGTGAGTTTGAATACAAATATTATCTTCTAGAGAGTATTCATACTCAAAAGGAGTCCTCATTACATTTATTAACACACCATTACATAGAATAGTGAGGACTACTAACTAATACTATCATTCGGACCATTACTCCGTTCCCCGACTTGTCCCAGCTACGTTCTCATTTCCTGAAGAGAACTGTGAAAGAAAGGGTGAGCTCAACTAGCCCAGTAAGAAATATTATGACTAAGATAATACAGAATAAATTATCATTAGCCTTCAACAATGTTAAACTAATAAAATATAATAGACATCAAGTTTAATTGTAGCGGAACAAGCAATCCATTAAGAGAGTCAAGTAGAAAATAAACTCTACTATCTTTTATGATTTAAAAGATTTTCCAACACTGTGATCGCTGAGACTCAGCTTAATAAAATAATCCACATCATCGAATCACCCATGCACTACGGCCAAGGATATTCGTATATTCATTAATGGTCATGATCATGCCAACAACTGTCCATCAATGCACTACGGGCCAATGAGGACTTTTACCACATCATTTGTAACATTACGGTCATGATTATACCGAATAATCCCTGGTCATAATCATACCAAGTCCATCTATGCACTACAGGCCACAGATGACTTTCAACATTTTATAAACATGAGGATGATGACAATGATATAAGAATTCAATAAAACAAGTTCAAGAATTAATTTATCCAAGAATTAACAACGTCCAAATTGTCAACATGATACTACTTTGTGGAGTAAAATTCAAGAATGATCAGGAGAATATTTTCATGAATAGATACTGGATGAAACACAATTATCAAGGATATTCCACAAATTTTATGGAGTATAGAAGTCAAAACTTAACCAACTGAGTACAATAAAGAATGGAATAACAAAAGAAATCACCATGCATGCGATAGACCGCACAAACAGGTTATTCCAACAGAATAATAAATAATAGAACCAGGTCCGGCGTAAACGCACAGACAGGATATTCTGACAGAATAATAAATAATGGAACCAGGTCCGGCGTAAACGCACAGACAAGATATTCCGACAGAATAATAAATAATGGAACCAGATCCGGTGTAAAACACACAGACAGGATGTTCCAACAGAATAATAACAAGATGGAACCAGGTCCGGCGTAAAACACACAGACAGGATGTTCCAACAGAATAATAATAAAAACGGAACCAGGTCCGGTGTAAAACACACAGACAGGATGTTCCAACAGAATAATAGAAGAATGTCACCAAGTATAGGGTAGACCGCGTATACAGGTTATTCCAACAGAATAATAAGAAATGGAATAACAACAGTTCTCTTCATGAATAAGAAAGAATAACACCCCTTACCGTTTTAAAGACGAGTTGAAATAAGGAAGTAGTTAAGTAGCAGAATACTCTTCTTCTCTCTCTCTATAGTTTCTCTCTCTAGAGTTCAGTGAATTCGTAAGAAATAATGAAGGAATGAGCTGCTATTTATAGAAAAATAGAATGCATAGTAACTAATCCATGAACGGTCCAGATTGATTACTTTAATCTGACGGTCCATATTTAAAGAAAAATCTTTTAAATAAAATATAATATATTCTATTTATAGAATAACTTTAATAAAGTATTCTGTTTTATATAAAAAGATGTTTCTGTTTTATTACGTTAATAATACGAATAAAACAAAACGTCATTATCGCTAAATAATTCATATTATTAACTGACAATAATTGAATCAAACTGAGTGACTTCTCACATAAGCATTAATAATCAATACCGTGTGCTACTATGCAACCACACGTATTACTGTACTTTTACTACCGAGTAGTTCAACAGTAACAATGGTAAAACTTCCGCCGTTATTTTTAATAAAATATTTTTATCGTTTTCTCAATCCGACAATAATTCCGTTGTGGGGTCCACCAATGATTGTGTCGTTGTACGAATATTCCCTGTTAAAACGAATATTCCCCGACCAATCGAATATTATATAACAACTTGCGTACTTTGCAAAATTTATAAATATTACCCACAACTATAACATTATATCAAATTAACTCCATAATATTCAAAAATGATATTTATAGAAAATTCATCTTTATTTATAAAAGTTGGGGTCTTACAACCTCCCCTTCTTATGAAATTTCGCCCTCGAAATTAGGGTACGTACCTGGTATGTCGAAGAGGTAAGGATACCTTGATTTCATTTCAGATTCTAACTCCCAAGTCATTTCCTCAACATCGTGGTTTCTCCACAAAACTTTGACTTGAGGTATAACCTTGGAGCGTAGAATATGTTCCTTCTTATCCAAGATTTGAACAGGAACTTCTTCATACGTCAAATCCTCCGCTATTTCGTCCGGTTCTAACTCAATAATGTGGTTCGGGTCTTCCACATATTTGCGTAACATGGATATGTGAAAAACGTTATGAACACGAGACATACTTGGCGGTAAAGCGAGTCTATAAGCCACAGTTCCTACTCGATCGAGGATTAAAAATGGACCGATGAATCGAGGATTGAGCTTTCCTCTCTTTCCAAATCTCGTAACTCCTTTCCATGGAGCAACACGTAAGAACACATGATCTCCTACATCAAATTCCACGTCCTTTCGATGAAGATCAGCATAACTCTTTTGTCGATCTTGTGAGGTTTTTATACGTTGTCGGATCGTTTGAATCTTTTCTGTAGTCATACGTACCAACTCCGGTCCCAACAACGTTGCTTCACCCACCTCATCCCAGCATACTGGAGAACGACATTTTCTTCCATACAATGCTTCGAATGGAGCCATGCCAATACTTGCTTGATAACTGTTGTTGTAGGAAAACTCCACCAATGGTAAGAACTTGTCCCAACTTCCCTTGAAGTCAAAGACACAGAGTCTTAATAGATCTTCAAGAGTTTGAATAGTCCTCTCTGATTGTCCGTCCGTCTGAGGATGATATGCTGAACTAAATCGTAAATCCGTGCCCATAGCTTTTTGTAAACTAACCCAAAATCGTGAAGTGAATCTTGGGTCTCGGTCAGAAACTATGGATACTGGCATACCATGCAGTCTTACAATCTCGTTTATGTACATACGAGCAAGACGTTCAAGTGTATAAGTTTCTCGTATCGGTAAGAAATGAGCAGACTTGGTCAATCTATCAACAATGACCCAAATCGCATCAATACCTTGAGAAACCCTAGGAAGACCGGTAACGAAATCCATGGTAATGTGCTCCCACTTCCATTCTGGAATTTCAAGTGGTTGCAATGGACCTTTTGGTACTTGATGCTCCGCTTTGACTCGTTGACAAGTTAGACACCTTGAGATAAACAACGCTATCTCTCTCTTCATATTGCTCCACCAAAATGTATGACGAAGATCATGATACATTTTGGTACTTCCAGGATGGATTGCAAACGGTGTGTGCGCCTCCATCATGATTTCATACTTTAAATCAGGGTTGTTAGGAACACAAAGTCTGGAGTTGACTCGAAGTATTCCTTCTTCATCGATTCTTGCTTCCGGCATAGCACCTTCTTGAACTTTCTTCCTCATACGCATCAGCTCCAGGTCTGTAGCTTGAGCAGCTTTAACTTTATCGATTAAAGTCGGTTCTACTCGTATATTCGCCATCATCACATGGGTCCCTGGAGTCTTTAACTCTATCTCCATCCTTTGCAAATCACACAAAATGGGCCTTTGTGTTGACAATATCGCACTCGTACTTGCATATGATCTTCTACTCAATGCGTCAGCTACCACGTTCGCTTTTCCAGGATGGTATTGAATGGTATGATCATAATCTTTCAACAGTTCAAGCCAACGTCGTTGTCGCATGTTGAGTTCCTTTTGAGTGAAGAAATATTTGAGGCTTTTATGATCCGTAAAGATCTCCACCTTCTCCCCATACAAGTAATGCCTCCAAATTTTAAGTGCAAAGACAACAGCTGCCAACTCTAGATCATGAGTAGGATAATTCCTCTCATATTCCTTGAGTTGTCTTGATGCATAGGCTATGACTTTTCCATGTTGCATGAGAACGCATCCCAACCCTTTGCTCGAAGCATCACTGTAGATGACAAATCCCTCCGAGCCAGATGGTATTGTTAGAACAGGTGCTGAAATGAGTCTCCTCTTGAGTTCTTGAAAACTCTGCTCACATTCTTCGCTCCAACCGAACTTTGTATCTTTCCGAGTCAGCTGAGTTAATGGAGTAGCGATTCGAGAAAATCCTTCCACGAATCTCCGATAATAACCAGCTAAACCAAGAAAGCTACGTACTTCGGTCACTGATTTAGGTTGCTCCCAGCTTTGAATAGCTTCAATCTTTGCCGGGTCAACAGATATTCCACGACTTGATACTACGTGCCCAAGGAATGCTACCTCTTCCAGCCAGAACTCGCATTTCTTCAACTTGGCATAAAGTTTGTATTCACGAAGCTTTTGGAGTACCAGCCTCAAGTGTTGCTCATGATCTTCACGGCTTTTGGAATAAACAAGGATGTCATCGATAAAGACGACCACAAAGTGATCCAAATATTCCTTGAATACCCTGTTCATCATATCCATGAAGGCAGCAGGAGCATTAGTCAATCCAAAAGACATAACTAAGAATTCATAATGCCCATACCGAGTTCTGAAGGCAGTCTTTGGAATATCCTCAGTTCTAACCTTCAGCTGATGATATCCAGAACGAAGATCGATCTTTGAAAAGAATTGTGCTCCTTGCAACTGGTCAAACAGGTCATCAATACGTGGCAATGGGTACCTATTTTTGATGGTGACATGATTCAACTCCCGATAATCAATACAAAGTCGCATACTCCCATCTTTCTTCTTCACGAACAGAACAGGAGCACCCCAAGGAGAAGTACTAGGACGAATAAAACCAATGTCTAACAATTCCTGCAGTTGGGTCTTTAACTCCTGAAGTTCAATAGGAGCCATTCGATATGGGGCTTTGGAAATGGGTTTTGTACCGGGTTCAAGGTCGATACAAAATTCAATTTCACGCTCTGGGGGTAGGCCAGGAAGTTCTTCGGGAAATACGTCAGGAAATTTATTAACAACAGAAATATCATTCAAAGCTGACGTATTTTTGTTTAGATCTGTGACATGAGCTAAGAAAGCTTGACATCCGTTTTTCAATAAACGAATAGCTTTATGGCTTGAGATGACAGCGATTGATTTTAATGGTTTGGTTGCTTGAATTCGCATAATAGGTCGATTAGGAATATGAAAGCTAACAACCTTACGAAAATAATCAATTTTTGCATGATGAGTAGTTAACCAATCAATCCCTAGAATCACGTCAAATGCAAGTATTTTTAATGAAATCAGATCGACAGGTAATGTGTGGGTACCAACTTGAACCAAACAAGACTTATAAACCGTGGATGTAATGAAGGTTTCTCCCAATGGAGTTTCAACAGCTAAGTCAAAGTCTAATTTCTCCGGAATCAAATTTAATCGATGAGCGCAAGTAGGAGAAATAAAAGAATGGGTAGAACCGGTATCAAATAAAGTATAGACTTCGTTAGAGTTTATGATAAGCTTACCCGTGATGACCTCATTCGGGTTCCTTGCTTTCTGGGAGTTCACAACAAACGCTCTCCCTTGCACAACCGGTTTTGACTTTTCTGGGACGGCCTTTGGTGCCTCCATCCTAGCTGAATTTGTCTTTGGTAAACGACAAAATCAGGCTAAATGACCTTCTCTTCCACAATTATAACATGCTTTGGACGGCATCGCGCAGTTTGGACTGATGTGCCCCTCCCCTCCGCATTTGAAACATATGATAGGTGGTCGTTCTCCTTCCTTAACGACAGGTGCTGGTGCTGACGTCTTTCCATCATTGTTGAATCTCCTCTTCTTGAAATGCCCATTCTTATTGTTTTGGCCCTGATTACCACCGAAGTGGTTACCATTTCTGGCCTGTTGATTCCCTCCACGCTTGTTGTCACCGCTTCGATGACTGCTCTCACTGGTATTATCATTTTGCCGGCTGCTCTCTTTTGGTTGCGTTGTCTCGTTATCGCGCTCCACCAACTGAGCCCTATTTACAACATCTGAATACAAACACAATTTATGAGAAACAAGATGTTGACGTATCTCCGGCTTCAAACCTCTTAAAAACATCCGCGTCATTCTTTCTTCATTATCCACCAGGTGGGACGCAAACCGGGATAACTCCGCAAATTTTGCCTCGTACTGCGACACGGTCATATTATTCTGCTCCAATTTGATGAACTCCACCTCCTTCATGTGACGAATACTCTCGGGAAAGTATTTGTCGTTAAACAGCTCTTGGAACTTCTCCCAGGACATCTTCAGTGCGGCAGGTTGAGTACGCTTTATCGATTCCCACCAGTAATCTGCCTCTCCTCGCAACATAAAGGCGGCAAAGGGAACCTTTTGCTCCTCGGAGCAACCCAAGACATCAAATATCTTGGTGATCTGCTTTATCCATGTTTCAGCTACAAGTGGTTTGGGTTCTCCCTTAAACTCCGGTGGTCCCAGCTCCTTAAACTGTTTAGCGGTGACCGCCAGAGAGTTTCCAGTATTTCCACCTACGTTGTGGACAGGAGCCGCTTTCACCTGTTGTTGCATGAATTGCATAAAGCCTCTGAACATTTGATCATTCATCATTTGGTCAGTGTTGTTTGCATGAGGATTGTCACCTTCCTGATGCACATTATCCTGATTATTGATATGTGGTGAATCAACAGTCGCTGTGCTCCATTGCTATTCTCAACATTCTCAGATGCCATTTTCAGATACTGCCACAAAATAAAAATTAATTGATATGTCATATATTATCCTTATATTATGACCGACCAATTAAATACCATGCAAATAAACTTAGGTAGGTCATACTAGCGAAGGAATTCCCCGTCTCTCCCCTCCTAGTTCTATTCTCACATCTTAGCCAGGGATCATATCCCTAAGCTCTGATACCAACTGTGACGCCCCCAAAATTAGGTATACATCACCCATCTTGGGTCGTCAGATACATAGTACAGAATACAAATACAACTTACTAATACAACTGTCGTGTACAATACGACAAAACATAAACTGTGAGTTTGAATACAAATATTATCTTCTAGAGAGTATTCATACTCAAAAGGAGTCCTCATTACATTTATTAACACACCATTACATAGAATAGTGAGGACTACTAACTAATACTATCATTCGGACCATCACTCCGTTCCCCGACTTGCCCCAGCTACGTTCTCATTTCCTGAAGAGAACAGTGAAAGAAAGGGTGAGCTCAACTAGCCCAGTAAGAAATATTATGACTAAGATAATGCAGAATAAATTATCATTAGCCTTCAACAATGTTAAACTGATAAAATATAATAGACATCAAGTTTAACTGCAGCGGAACAAGCAATCCATTAAAAGAGTCAAGTAGAAAATAAACTCTACTATCTTTTATGATTTAAAAGATTTTCCAACACTGTGATCGCTGAGACTCAGCTTAATAAAATAATCCACATCATCGAATCACCCCTGCACTACGGCCAAGGATATTCGTATATTCATTAATGGTCATGATCATGCCAACAACTGTCCATCAATGCACTACGGGCCAATGAGGACTTTTACCACATCATTTGTAACATTACGGTCATGATTATACCGAATAATCCCTGGTCATAATCATACCAAGTCCATCTATGCACTACAGGCCACAGATGACTTTCAACATTTTATAAACATGAGGATGATGACAATGATATAAGAATTCAATAAAACAAGTTCAAGAATTAATTTATCCAAGAATTAACAACGTCCAAATTGTCAACATGATACTGCTTTGTGGAGTAAAATTCAAGAATGATTAGAAGAATATTTTCATGAAAAGATACTGGATGAAACGCAATTATCAAGGATATTCCACAAATTTCATGGAGTATAGAAGTCAAAACTTAACCAACTGAGTACAATAAAGAATGGAATAACAAAAGAAATCACCATGCATGCGATAGACCGCACAGACAGGTTATTCCAACAGAATAATAAATAATGGAACCAGGTCCGGCGTAAACGCACAGACAGGATATTCCGACAGAATAATAAATAATGGAACCAGGTCCGGCGTAAACGCACAGACAGGATATTCCGACAGAATAATAAATAATGGAACCAGGTCCGGTGTAAAACACACAGACAGGATGTTCCAACAGAATAATAACAAGACGGAACCAGGTCCGGTGTAAAACACACAGACAGGATGTTCCAACAGAATAATAACAAAAACGGAACCAGGTCCGGTGTAAAACACACAGACAGGATGTTCCAACAGAATAATAGAAGAATGTCACCAAGTATAGGGTAGACCGCGTATACAGGTTATTCCAACAGAATAATAAGAAATGGAATAACAACAGTTCTCTTCATGAATAAGAAAGAATAACACCCCTTACCGTTTTAAAGACGAGCTGAAATAAGGAAGTAGTTAAGTAGCAGAATACTCTTCTTCTCTCTCTCTATAGTTTATCTCTCTAGAGTTCAGTGAATTCGTAAGAAATAATGAAGGAATGAGCTGCTATTTATAGAAAAATAGAATGCATAGTAACTAATCCATGAACGGTCCAGATTGATTACTTTAATCTGACGGTCCATATTTAAAGAAAAATCTTTTAAATAAAATATAATATATTCTATTTATAGAATAACTTTAATAAAGTATTCTGTTTTATATAAAAAGATGTTTCTGTTTTATTACGTTAATAATACGAATAAAACAAAACGTCATTATCGCTAAATAATTCATATTATTAACTGACAATAATTGAATCAAACTGAGTGACTTCTCACATAAGCATTAATAATCAATACCGTGTGTTACTATGCAACCACACGTATTACTGTACTTTTACTACCGAGTAGTTCAACAGTAACAATGGTAAAACTTCTGCCGTTATTTTTAATAAAATATTTTTGTCGTTTTCTCAATCCGACAATAATTCCGTTGTGGGGTCCACCAATGATTGTGTCGTTGTACGAATATTCCATGTTAAAACGAATATTCCCCGACCAATCGAATATTATATAACAACTTGCGTACTTTGCAAAATTTATAAATATTACCCACAACTATAACATTATATCAAATTAACTCCATAATATTCAAAAATGACATTTATAGAAAATTCATCTTTATTTATAAAAGTTGGGGTCTTACAATCATGATCATATCAATATCTGTCCATCAATGCACTACGGGCCAATGAAGACTTTTACCATATCATTTATAACATTACAGGTCATGATTATACTGAATAATCTCTAATCATAATCATACCAATCAACAGTCCATCTATGCACTATTGGTCAAATATAACTTTTATCACAATATAAACATGAGAATGATGACGATGATATAAGAATTCAATTAAATGAGAGCAAGGATAAATTTTAAAGATTATAAATCAATTTATCCAGAATTCAATAATGTCCAAATTGTCAACATGATACTGTTTTGTGGAGTAAAATTTAAAAATAATATTTTATAAAAAATAATTTGGACAAAAAAAATTAATTTTTGTCATGAATAGTACCCCTAGTGAATAGTACCTGAGTGAATAGTACCCCATAAAAAGTACTTCGTGAATAGTACCCGTACGTATGAATAATATCGTACGTATGAATAGTACTTCGGCATGAAAAGCTTAAAATTTAACAAGAATATTCAGAAAAATATCCTTGTAAAACGATACTAGATGAAGCGCAGATTTCAAAGATATTCTACTAATTTCAAAGAGTATAGAAGCAATACTTAACAAAATGAGTGTAGAATTCAGAATCTGAAACGAAATAATATTACTTACATACTACAGAGTATGAAAGAAAATATTATTTCTTACTAATATTGAAGAAAAATAACATCTCTTACAACTGTTGAACGAAAATAATATTCCTTACGAATATTGAATGAAGATAATATTTCTTACGATTATTAAATGAAGATAATATTTCTTGCAAATATTGAACGAAATAAAATTTCTTACGACTACGAAAAATAATATCGTAAGCGAATATGAAATAAATAATACCCCTTACTTTAAAAAGAGAGCAATTCCGACTAGTATAACGGATATATTCTTGAAATTTTTTTAACTATTTTCCACACTCAAAGCTTCATTAAACTCAAAAGAAATACGCTCAGTATTATAGAAGAAAAATTCTTTGATTCTGATGTGATTTTCTTTTCTAAACTGAGCATCCTATTTATAGGAAAATGACTGGGCACTATTTGAATTTAGAAATCACGGGTGCACAGAGAATTTTTTCACGACCGAATTCTGATTTTCTGATTTTTTACGATACAAATACTATGCATAATAAAATATAATATATTCTATTTTACATAAAAAACAAAACTTATTTTAATATATATATATATATATATATATATATATATATATATATATATAAACCAAAACTGAGATAACTTTCTCCCGACAGTTTTGAAAAATGGGTAAGTACTTGGGGTCCAAATAATAAGTAAAATTTATAACAAATACTTCATAAAAATTCCCTCTATTTATGTCAACTCACTTGGCTTCACAAAACACATTTTTAATAACATTTATTCATCATTATTATAACTCGTAATATTTAACAACCAGATCATTCCTAGGTAAGAAGGGATTTTTCGACAAAGATTTCTCCTTATTGGCGCGCAATTAGGTGACCAAATCCCTTTCCTCGATAGAACTTTCTAGACATCGTCAATAATACAAATAATAATATGAATAACTTTGTCGTATCAATTATTGATTTAATAATATAAAATATTATGACAATAATTGAATAAATAACGTGATATACTATGCAGTAATTATTGTGACAATTGTAAGACCCCGAATTTTATGAAATAAAATTATTCAATTTTTCTATTTAGTAAATGGTTAAATTGATAAAAGTTTAAAGTTATGGGTGAAATATGAATTTTTTTTTTAAAATAAGCAAGTGGTTATAAAATAATCATTGTTGTCGGGGAATATTCGTTTGGTCGTGGAATATTCTTTCTGTCGGGAAATATTCGTACGACGGCGCAGCTATTTGTGGGCCCCATAACAGAATAACTGTCGGGTGAAGAAAACGACAAATTTGAGTTTTTACAAATAACGGCGTAGTTGTTACCGTTAACACTGTTGAAATACCCGGTGGTTAAAATACAGTAATACGCGTTATTGCACAGTAGCACACGGTATTGCATAGTATTTTTGAAATTATTGATTCTTACGTAAGAAGGCACTACTCAATAATTGTTACAGTAGTTACTGTTCAATATTTTATTTTATTGATTCAATAATTGTTGCGTTGATATTTTATATTATTGTTGTTTCAATAATTGTTGCTGCACAGTATTTTCCTTTATCAGATCAATAATTCATATTATTTGAATAATATTATTAGATAACATTATTGTCAATGTCTAGAAAGTTCTGTCTAAGGAGAGGTTTGGTCATCTAATTGCGCGCCAGTAAGGAGAAATTCTTATTGGAAAGCCCCCTCTTTCCTGGGAACGGCCTGGTTGTCATAAATGTGATTATGTAATATTATTTGTGAATAATTAATTATTGATTCATATGATAAGGAAATATTTATATTATGTGGATATAAATGAGGGATATATTTTTGTGGTTAAAAATGAAGGAGTTAATATTGAGGTTTTTATCAGTATTTTTGTCGGAATGGAGGTATTAAAAATCAGGGTTTTTGAGATATTTTGCGAGGGTTATAATTTTTAATCCGACCGTTGGATCGTGGTAATTTTTGAATATGTTATACATATATAAGTTGAGTATATGTCCATAAATTTTGAACCGTTAAAAATGAACGTATGATTTGTTATGAATTTTAAGAGGTGGCTGATTCGGAAATCAGGTTATAAATCATTTTTGGTGGAAAATTCTAGAATTGGTGGGCCCCACTTGTGGTTGGTGAAGAAATGTGCTGAATTATATTTCAAATATGGTGGGTGGGAATAGTAGCAGGTAAAGCCATCAGGTTGCAGGTCAAACCTACCAAAATTTTCCTATAAATAGAGGGCTAAGTTAGAATTGAAAATCACACCAGAAACATAAGCTTTCTCTCTTTCTCTCTCTAGATTATTGAGTGTATTTTGTGAGTATTTAGATACTTGGTGAGTTGCTATTCATCAGTGCAAGTTTTCTTCAGCGTCATATCCGATATCCAATCAGAAGTACTGCTCTTTTGAGGTAAGGGATAGTAAGGGATTTTAAGGGTTGTTATGATTTTCAGTTTCGTAATTTTTCTGAACTTAAAAAATTCTGGAAAAATTTGAAATGATATTTTGATGAGTTTTCTTGATTGTGTCCAAAAATGGTGATTTTTGGATGTATAGATTGAGAGTTATGAATTTTATGAGAAAAGACTATTTTAAAAGTAACAGCTTATAATTCCTTGTGGTTAACTCCAAAATTGATGAAATTTTTATTGGGAGTACATGTATATGATAGGAGTATACTCTGTGAATTTCAGAATTTTTAGATAAAAGTATAATTTTTGATAAATGTCTAAATATTCGGCTGTTTTGGCCATATAAAAATAGTAAATGACTTTTAAAAATTCTGAGAAAAATATATGTTCACTATGGGACTATATTATGCTAAATCTCAGAAAAGAAATATTTTTGGAACTGATTTGGTATTTTTCATGAAAATGGTCTAGTTATGAGTAAATGAATTAAATATGTTTTGTGAAGTAAGAAAATTAGAAAATAGGATTTTATGGCTTGAGAATCCTATATGAGGTATATGCAGATTTTTAATGAGGGTTTTTGATCATTGGTGATGAAATCTTAAGAGTTTGACATTTTAAGATGATTAAATATATTATTTAGTAAAGTGTAAACAATTAAAATAAATTGTTTATAAGCTTAAGAAATATTATTCTTTCAATATCATTATACCGAAATATTGGTATGTATTTTATTGTAGAATTTCTACCTTTTTGTGTCGAGTTACTATTCACGAGTTACTATTCACGAGTTACTATTCACGAAAAAATTAGTTTCTTTTTTCTAACCAAATTATAGTTGATTTACGAATATTACTCTTGAGATTAAAACTATATGTTGATCATATTATTTTTATTATTATATATAACATTTTTATAACCCTAATGATGATATTTCTCTTTAACTTGAGTGTAAAGATGAGTAGATTTTTGGTATGATCATGACTATGGGTTCTCTTTGGCCAGTAGTGCAAAGTTGAATTGTTGATTGGTATGATCATGACCATTGAATTTATAAGTGAATATCTTTAGCTTAAGTGCAAAGGTGAATTGATCAACATGGTTATAATTATTGTTTATATAAATTCTGAAATGATTATATATTTCTTTGAGATATTAATATATTTGGCCTGTAGTGCAAAGATGGAATATTGATGAATATCTTTGGCCTGTAGTGCAAAGATGAATTGTTGATGAATATCTTTGGCCTATAGTGCAAAGATGAATTGTGGATGAATATCTTTGGCCCGTAGTGCAAAGATGACATGATGTTGAATATCTTTGGCCAGTAGTGCAAAGATGAATAGATGTTGAGATGAACATGACCAACTGGTGATACAAATGAATATCTTTGGCCGTAGTGCAAAGATGAAGTTATTAATATGATTATGAACAGGAAATGTGATTTGGTGTAACCATGATCTTTGATATTTCAGGTAAAGATAGGTGATGAAAATTATCTTCGTCCTGGATGAGAAGAGGAATTTAGAACTACAGTTATAATTATGAGTTATTCATATGATTGTGGACCAGAATTGTTGATTGATGTTACAAGGATAAAACATTGTTGGTGGATTTTTAACATGGAGAAAATAATAGACTTTATAGTCTATTTGACTCTTCTAATGGATTGCTCGTTCCGCTGCAACTATGGTTGAAATTTTTATCATTTACCATATGTTCTAAATCTCTGATTTATTATTGATGAAGGCTATTGATAATTTAATTATCTTTAGTCATGATATTCTTTACTGAGCTAGTTGTGCTCACCCTTTTGCTTCACAATTCCTTTCAGGTAATAAGAGTGTAGCTGGGTCGAGCGAGGGTAACGGGGAAATAGAACGGTGGTCTCTAGCTGTGGATGTTCTCCCGAAGCAGTATAGAAAAGTTCATTTAGTAGTTATATTTGGTGAATCTAAAAGGGTAAGGTGTACCCAACGTTGGAAGGGTGGTTTGCCACTATCATACAAGATGTCTAACGACATACAACCTCGTGTCATCATAAGACAGGGATGTGCTCATCCACTTGCTGAGTATATATACAAGCACTACCTATATAATCTTGGTGTTTGTTTAAAGTATAATTCTCAATTAGAGACAGTAGAGATAATGATATGTCAAGAGAAGACTCACCATTGGGAAGAATATGATAGTAATATTCTCGTTTTTCTTTGGGGTTTATTGGGTAAACCAAGGATAATTCTGTGGCCATATGATATCTATCATAACCTAGATGCATGGCCTCCCATGTACGAAGGTTTCCTTGAGCACTTCCCAAAGATTCTAATTTCTAAAATAATTTTTGACTATACCTTTATGTAAGGTGTCATTGTGAGGTGATGTCCACGGTTGGAACATGAGTCACATTTGGTATATATTTGTATCCAAACTCACAGCATATGTGTTGTTGTATTTTGCACGACAATTGTTGTAATAAAGTTATAGTTGTTTTCTGTACCATGTATTTGGCGACTCAGAATAGGTTGGATGGAATGGATCTATTTTGGGGTCGTTACATTTGGTATCAGAGCTTAGGGATATGATCTCTGGCGGAGATCGGGGAATAAAACTAGGAGGGGAGAGATGAGTAAATCCTTCGCTAGTGTGTCCTGCCTAAGCTTATTTGTTGGTCAGTCATAATATCGGGATATTATGTGATATGTTAATTTGTTCAATTAACCCTTGTTTTGAAGCTGTATTCTAGAATGATATCTGAAATACAGGAGATGAGCAATGGAGAAATCATGATGACAGGAAAGATGGAATCTGAAATGAAAGCAAGGTATTCTCAACTCTTTGAAATACCAGGTACGTAAATTTCGGGGACGAAATTTCATAAGGAGGGGAGATTGTAAGACCCCGAATTTTATGAAATAAAATTATTCAATTTTTCTATTTAGTAAATGGTTAAATTGATAAAAGTTTAAAGTTATGGGTGAAATATGAATTTTTTTTTTAAAATAAGCAAGTGGTTATAAAATAATCATTGTTGTCGGGGAATATTCGTTTGGTCGTGGAATATTCTTTCTGTCGGAGAATATTCGTACGACGGCGCAGCTATTTGTGGGCCCCATAACAGAATAACTGTCGGGTGAAGAAAACGACAAATTTGAGTTTTTACAAATAACGGCGTAGTTGTTACCGTTAACACTGTTGGAATACCCGGTGGTTAAAATACAGTAATACGCGTTATTGCACAGTAGCACACGGTATTGCATAGTATTTTTGAAATTATTGATTCTTACGTAAGAAGGCACTACTCAATAATTGTTACAGTAGTTACTGTTCAATATTTTATTTTATTGATTCAATAATTGTTGCGTTGATATTTTATATTATTGTTGTTTCAATAATTGTTGCTGCACAGTATTTTCCTTTATCAGATCAATAATTCATATTATTTGAATAATATTATTAGATAACATTATTGTCAATGTCTAGAAAGTTCTGTCTAAGGAGAGGTTTGGTCATCTAATTGCGCGCCAGTAAGGAGAAATTCTTATTGGAAAGCCCCCTCTTTCCTGGGAACGGCCTGGTTGTCATAAATGTGATTCTGTAATATTATTTGTGAATAATTAATTATTGATTCATATGATAAGGAAATATTTATATTATGTGGATATAAATGAGGGATATATTTTTGTGGTTAAAAATGAAGGAGTTAATATTGAGGTTTTTATCAGTATTTTTGTCGGAATGGAGGTATTAAAAATCAGGGTTTTTGAGATATTTTGCGGGGGTTATAATTTTTAATCCGACCGTTGGATCGTGGTAATTTTTGAATATGTTATACATATATAAGTTGAGTATATGTCCATAAATTTTGAACCGTTAAAAATGAACGTATGATTTGTTATGAATTTTAAGAGGTGGCTGATTCGGAAATCAGGTTATAAATCATTTTTGGTGGAAAATTCTAGAATTGGTGGGCCCCACTTGTGGTTGGTGAAGAAATGTGCTGAATTATATTTCAAATGTGGTGGGTGGGAATAGTAGCAGGTAAAGCCATCAGGTTGCAGGTCAAACCTACCAAAATTTTCCTATAAATAGAGGGCTAAGTTAGAATTGAAAATCACACCAGAAACATAAGCTTTCTCTCTTTCTCTCTCTAGATTATTGAGTGTATTTTGTGAGTATTTAGATACTTGGTGAGTTGCTATTCATCAGTGCGAGTTTTCTTCAGCGTCATATCCGATATCCAATCAGAAGTACTGCTCTTTTGAGGTAAGGGATAGTAATGGATTTTAAGGGTTGTTATGATTTTCAGTTTCGTAATTTTTCTGAACTTCAAAAATTCTGGAAAAATTTGAAATGATATTTTGATGAGTTTTCTTGATTGTGTCCAAAAATGGTGATTTTTGGATGTATAGATTGAGAGTTATGAATTTTATGAGAAAAGACTATTTTAAAAGTAACAGCTTATAATTCCTTGTGGTTAACTCTAAAATTGATGAAATTTTTATTGGGAGTACATGTATATGATAGGAGTATACTCTGTGAATTTCAGAATTTTTAGATAAAATTATAATTTTTGATAAATGTCTAAATATTCGGCTGTTTTAGCCATATGAAAAATAGTAAATGACTTTTAAAAATTCTGAGAAAAATATATGTTCACTATGGGACTATATTATGCTAAATCTCAGAAAAGAAATATTTTTGGAACTGATTTGGTATTTTTTATGAAAATGGTCTAGTTATGAGTAAATGAATTAAATATGTTTTGTGAAGTAAGAAAATTAGAAAATAGGATTTTATGGCTTGAGAATCCTATATGAGGTATATGCAGATTTTTAATGAGGGTTTTTGATCATTGGTGATGAATCTTAAGAGTTTGACATTTTAAGATGATTAAATGCATTATTTAGTAAAGTGTAAACAATTAAAATAAATTGTTTATAAGCTTAAGAAATATTATTCTTTCAATATCATTATACCGAAATATTGGTATGTATTTTATTGTAGAATTTCTACCTTTTTGTGTCGAGTTACTATTCATGAGTTACTATTCACGAGTTACTATTCACGAAAAAATTAGTTTCTTTTTTCTAACAAAATTATAGTTGATTTACGAATATTACTCTTGAGATTAAAACTATATGTTGATCATATTATTTTTATTATTATATATAACATTTTTATAACCCTAATGATGATATTTCTCTTTAACTTGAGTGTAAAGATGGGTAGATTTTTGGTATGATCATGACTATGGGTTCTCTTTGGCCAGTAGTGCAAAGTTGAATTGTTGATTGGTATGATCATGACCATTGAATTTATAAGTGAATATCTTTAGCTTAAGTGCAAAGGTGAATTGATCAACATGGTTATAATTATTGTTTATATAAATTCTGAAATGATTATATATTTCTTTGAGATATTAATATATTTGGCCTGTAGTGCAAAGATGGAATATTGATGAATATCTTTGGCCTGTAGTGCAAAGATGAATTGTTGATGAATATCTTTGGCCTATAGTGCAAAGATGAATTGTGGATGAATATCTTTGGCCCGTAGTGCAAAGATGACATGATGTTGAATATCTTTGGCCAGTAGTGCAAAGATGAATAGATGTTGAGATGAACATGACCAATTGGTGATACAAATGAATATCTTTGGCCGTAGTGCAAAGATGAAATTATTAATATGATTATGAACAGGAAATGTGATTTGGTGTAACCATGATCTTTGATATTTCAGGTAAAGATAGGTGATGAAAATTATCTTCGTCCTGGATGAGAAGAGGAATTTAGAACTACAGTTATAATTATGAGTTATTCATATGATTGTGGACCAGAATTGTTGATTGATGTTACAGGGATAAAACATTGTTGGTGGATTTTTAACATGGAGAAAATAATAGACTTTATAGTCTATTTGACTCTTCTAATGGATTGCTCGTTCCGCTGCAACTATGGTTGAAATTTTTATCATTTACCATATGTTCTAAATCTCTGATTTATTATTGATGAAGGCTATTGATAATTTAATTATCTTTAGTCATGATATTCTTTACTGAGCTAGTTGTGCTCACCCTTTTGCTTCACAATTCCTTTCAGGTAATAAGAGTGTAGCTGGGTCGAGCGAGGGTAACGGGGAAATAGAACGGTGGTCTCTAGCTGTGGATGTTCTCCCGAAGCAGTATAGAAAAGTTCATTTAGTAGTTATATTTGGTGAATCTAAAAGGGTAAGGTGTACCCAACGTTGGAAGGGTGGTTTGCCACTATCATACAAGATGTCTAACGACATACAACCTCGTGTCATCATAAGACAGGGATGTGCTCATCCACTTGCTGAGTATATATACAAGCACTACCTATATAATCTTGGTGTTTGTTTAAAGTATAATTCTCAATTAGAGACAGTAGAGATAATGATATGTCAAGAGAAGACTCACCATTGGGAAGAATATGATAGTAATCTTCTCGTTTTTCTTTGGGGTTTATTGGGTAAACCAAGGATAATTCTGTGGCCATATGATATCTATCATAACCTAGATGCATGGCCTCCCATGTACGAAGGTTTCCTTGAGCACTTCCCAAAGATTCTAATTTCTAAAACAATTTTTGACTATACCTTTATGTAAGGTGTCATTGTGAGGTGATGTCCACGGTTGGAACATGAGTCATATTTGGTATATATTTGTATCCAAACTCACAGCATATGTGTTGTTGTATTTTGCACGACAATTGTTGTAATAAAGTTATAGTTGTTTTCTGTACCATGTATTTGGCGACTCAGAATAGGTTGGATGGAATGAATCTATTTTGGGGTCGTTACAACAATAATTAAAATAAACTGAGTGACTTCTCACGTAAGCATCAATAATCAATACTGTATGCTACTATGCAACCACGCGTATTACTGTACTTTTATTACCTGGTATTTCAACAATTAATGGTAAAATTTTTGCTGTTATTTTTATAAAAAGTTATTTATGTCGTTTTCTAACTCCGACAGTAATTTCGTTGTGGGGTCCACCAATGATTGTGTCGTTGTACGAATATTTCCTGACCAAACGAATATTTTATGATAACTTGCTTACTTTCCAAAATTTGTAAATACTACTCACAACTATAACATTATATCAAATCCACACCATAATATAAAAAAAATATTTTGAAAAAATTAAATATTTATTCATAAAAGTTGTAGTCTTACATTTAAGCTCAAAATTAATATATATTCATTTATTTTAGTCAATATAATTTAACAAATATTAGGAATTATATATAACGCATTATTTATTCCAAGATTTATTATTTTTGTTGGTTGAGTCAACTATTTTTGAACGATATGAATATGTACACAACTCAAAAGTATTCCAAAAGAGGTTGACTCCAAGAATGTCTTTTATTATTTAGTTGGCTTTAAATGTAAAGTCGACCACTGAATGATTTTTGAGTATTGAGTCCCTTTCTTCCAGTCAACGTAAACTGAGCCCGTCTTCCATTATTTATTATATTATTTCATGCTCTGGCTCAAGGTTTTGCAATGCTTTACTTAAGTTGTGATTTGCTGCTGTGATTTATTACATTTGGTAGAAGAGAAATGTTCGATTACATTCTGATCGTTCTATACCTGTTAGGACAATTGTAGCTGACCTTATGCATATTTTAAAATGTAAACTGCATATTCACATGAAGTTTCTACAAATAAAGTCTAGATCCTGCTTTAGGCATTTGGTCTTGTAATCCTGAGTTTGTTGGTTGCTAGGTTAGGCTTGAGGCTGCTGTTGTTGTTTGCTGATTCCAGTTAGGCCTATCATGGTTGTTTAGATAGTTTGTGCCTCATGAATGTTTAAGTAGTTTCTTTTGTTTGGCATTTTGGCATTTTGGCATTGTAATCTTTTATATTCACTACATGTCCTATGATTATATTCTACTTGGGGTCTCCCATATCCTTTGTGCTTTTATTTTTTTAATACAGTTTAAATTTATTTTTTATTTTTTTTAAAAAAGCATTCAAACGAGTCATATTAGTTTTAATAAGAGAATACCTGTAATTGAATTAAAATAAATACTTTATTTGGACCGTCGCTGAGACTTGAATCCGACCGCTATCAAGGTGAAAAGTTAAAAAAATCTAGGGACAATTTGATAATTGGCCTGACCGCAGGAAGGAGTTATACCGCTATCAAGCCTCAAGCCATCTCACTCGTTAGATAATTCATTGGACGGTCTAAGATCTGTTAGCCGGGGCCCGGGAGAACCGCTGAAAAAAATGAATTACGGCAGACATGTTTGAACTTTGAAGCAGTATTTGGTAGGAAAAGTCAAAAGATTCCAACAAACTCCAACTCAATTGTACCAAACACCAAATCCTCATTTTACTCGTGTTCTGAGAGGATAAAATTTTGGATTTTCTTCTTCTTCAATATCGAATTTCTTTTTGAATTGTATAAGAATCATCAGCTCAATCATCCATTCCTCATGTCGTCAGCAATCTCTCAGCTGTCGTGCTTCTCTTCGATCCACCGGCGACAACAGATTCAAACCCGATTATACCCCTTCCCAAAGGTATCTTACCAAACCCTAATTCTGCATTGTTATGAACGTGATATTAGAAAATTATGCCTTGTAATCTTTGTTTATAAATCAGAGTGGAATTTATTTGATACTCCTCTATTCCACAAAATTGCAACTTACGAAATCTAAAGATCCTAAAGATATGAATTATTTGGTTTTGAAATTCAGGATTTTGGAAATTAACTAGGATCAAAAGTCAAATGGTACTCTTTTTTTGGAACGGGGGGAGAATTACTAATTTTTCCTATGCTAGTTAGATGTTGCGTTTTGGATTTCTGAGTTTGAGGTTATATTGATAACTAATTTATATGTTTTCAGCTGCTGTAAAGGGATTGATTTGTTTCTTAAAATATTTTTCATAATGTATATTACAAAATATGTAGGTATGTAGGTTAAAATTGCACATGTATGTGACATATATTAGTAGATATGCAGAGAAATTGTTGATAGAGTGATAAAGATAACCACAACTAAACAATTTGAGTTTGAAATGTAATTTCTGATGATGAAAGTGAGAGAAAATCCTTGGAAAACTTAATAGTTGAAATTAGGGGTGCTCAAAAAATTCGATTTTTTCGGTTTTTTACCGAACCGGTACCGGCGGTATCGGTTTTTTTCGGTTTCGGTTTTGGTTTTTTCGGTACCGGTTTTTCGATTTTTTTATACTTTTTGGTACCGGTAATAAAAATTTTGAATTCGGTAAATACCGAAAAACCGAAAAAAACCCGAACAAAAAATGACACAAATTCACATAAACTCGAGAGAGCTGCTTTAATTTGGAACTATTTGATTTGTATCAATGTATGACACAACTGAAGCCTAAAGGTGGTTTGTTGCTTTCAATTGGGCAGTGATAATTGGGTTTGTGTTCTCGGATATCTAATATAATAATAATACCTTAATTAACAGCCATAAAAAAAAGATCATAATTCACCTCAAGTATAATAATAGTATATAATTCTGGATATCAAAGCTTATTCTTAAATCATACTACATCTATCTAATGGAATGTGCAACTCTTTTTTTTCATTTTTTCTTTCTTTTTTGGGTAACAGAATTAAGTTTGTAGGTGTACAAAACTGTGACTAATTATTACTCCTAATTTACATGGGTGGATCATTCATATATATATATATATATATATTTAAAGTATAATAATTGTGGTTAATTCTCATAATCAACTCAAATCGACTTGATTACTTTTGATTGGTGAAATGATGGAATGACAAAATTGTCACTAACAAAATAAAATAAGACAAGTATCAAATTATGCATAATCTACTAATATTTTATCACAATCATATTAGTTGTGGTTGCCACAACCATCCGTATTCTGTATATAAATCAACAACTTAATTTTATAATTATTGTCAATATAAATGAAATGAAATGAAAGTTATATATAGAGAATATATATAAATTAAAGTCTGAATAAATGAAATGAATAATTAATTTTCTGAAATAAATTAATATAGTATATGAAATGAAAGCAATTAATTAACTTGGGGCGATGATGATGAGAAACAAGCAAAAAAAAAATGCCAAACTAAATTTGTGCCAAAGTGCTTCAGCTAAAAGCATAAATTTGATTCTTTAGTTAAAAATGCTTTTGGTGCCCAAATATCTCTATTCTGCTTTTGAAAAGTCAATAAACACCCAAAAAAAAAAAATTTTAAAATTACTTTTAGTCTATTGATAATATAGTTTTAAGTTAAAAAAAATTATTTAATTATTGCGGTATAACCGAAAACCGAACCGAAAAAACCGGTACCGATTTTGTACCGAACCGGTTATTTGGTACCGGTTCTTGATTTTCTGGGTTTTTCGGTTCGGTACTGGTTCGGTTTTTTCGGTACCGGTTCGGTTTTTTAGCGATGAGCACCCCTAGTTGAAATTGCAATATTTGGTATTGAGAATTATGCTACCTATGGCAAGGGAGTCACACATTATCCTGATTGAATATTGCATTATATACATTAGTTAATGAAGTCACTCTGTGCACTTGTTGACTGTTATCTGAGCAATTTATATGAATTTAAGATGCTACAAAAGAAGATACTTATTAATCTAATGTAACTAAGCAAGGTTGCTTCCGCTTGAGTCTGAAAAGATAAAGTTGGTATTTCAAATGGATCTGAAGTCTAAGCAAAACTTTGCTGGCACTTGGGAATAGATCCAGAATGGTTTAGGTGTGTTAATTTGATAACATTTTGTCATTTGGAGGTGATATTAATGACTGAAAAGTTACATTTTCTAGGTATTAGTTGTTAGAAGCCAAGATGCACGTCGCACAGAAATATCCAGTTCTGACAGGAAGGTCACCCTAAGTTATACAGAAGATGCTGTGACATCGCATAATGACAGATCAGAGAAGATATATTCTGATACCGAAGAGCATGTCAATGGAAAATCGATGAGTGAGCCCATATATCATGTTGCCACTGAAGAAAAAAGAGCAGCAAAGATCCATGATTTTTGTTTTGGAATTCCATATGGTGAGTTTTCTTCACAGTTAATGATGAACTTCTAGTGCTCCATCACAATAAAATAAAATGGAAAATAAACAAAAGAAACGAAAAAAGAAGAGTTTTACATTATTACATCTACATACAAACTATTTGTTGGAGGCTTAAAGTTTCAGATATTTGTATGTCTATCTAAAGGTGCATTAAAACTGTTTCCATAAGTATGTGAATTTACAAATACAGCACAGAGATTAGATGTTCAAAGTACCTCTTATATTTTTTCCCCTTTTCCTACTTTATGCGTGAAAACTCTGGAAAGTTGTATGTAATTCTATAGTTTACCGTGATTCATCATTATCTTTTATTTCAACACTTTAATTGTGTGAGGAAGGTAACTCTGAAATTTTTGATTGTCACTCAATTAAAGGTATGTCTACTCACAAACATGGGTTCATCCCTTCAGAAAAGGATTCGTCCATAAACACATAGAAGAAGCATTATCCCAAAAGCGTGTGCATCACCTTATCATAATGACCAATGTAATTGAATTAATTTATTTCAAATGGATCAAATCGAAAGTTTCACAACCCACTTGCACAATTACTATTTAGGAGGTGATCATCGACAGTTTCCTGTTAGCAAGGATTCAATGCCTATCACTTGACTGTCTTGAGTAATTAATCATCACATTGGTATCCTAGCAAGCTCTCCAAACAAAGAAGGCAATCTTCACTTGATAGGTGGATTGTCTAGTATGTTTCCAAGGGGCAGTTATTCTTCTTAATTTCTGTGGAATAAAAACCCAAGCCACTTTGATTAAAAGGGGATGGTGGGGGTAGGTTCAAAATCAATATTTCTCTTTATGTACAGTTTTTGTACATATTTATATCTGAATGTTATTTTTTTCTTTTCTTATACAAAATAAAAGAGATTTATTCACCCCTTCCCTTTGGCACTGTGTCCTTTTTATACCATTTCGTTTTGTTTGATTGGTGAATCTACTATGAAGACCCCAAAGGGAGTGAAACTAGTGTACATATGGTATATACAAGAACAAGGGAGGAAAAGATCACAATAACTCACCACAAAGAAGCATAATAAGACAGATCAAGCAATATCCAAAGTGCTTGTAGACCTAAAGGAAGCACCACTAAATGGGAGAATGCTTTTCAAAACAGTGTGATCCTTGTTTTTTAGGACTCTTAATGTTGCATTTTAGATAGATAGTATCAATAATTTTCAATGCTGCTTGTTTCCTGACTCCCAAAGCTTAGCAATGCATATATTAAGCATTGTTCGAAGGGTATCATGGAGTTCTCAGTTACGAATTACAGTGGTTGAACCTTCCACTAATAGAAGCAGAGATTTGATGCCATTTTGTTTTTCATCCTCTGCTCAAGTTGAGTGTACGGGCACAAGTAAACTATTCTATTTTAACAATGGATTTACTCGAAATAGTTGACTAATTGATCTGTATCATTGGTTTTTTCTAAAGACCACGTCACACGTTAAAACAGAATGATGATATTGATGCTATCTGGACATGATGTATTATCTATTAAGTTAGTAAATCTCTTTACTAATATATAATTATATAACCTTTGTACAACTCATAAAGTCTTAAGCCTGATGGTAAAAAGATTGATCCCCTGTGACCTTTAGGTATGATTTTTGGTTCTCATTTGGGTGAGTTTATTTCTTTTTTTATGTGAACCTTGTATCCTCCTTTATGTGAGGCTTGATTAATTATTGTAATTTCTCACCGTTAATTGATATTGTGATTGTGTACTTGATTATGATAATTCATTGTACATCATCCCCAAATCAGGGCTTTAAAAAAAGCCTTGGTAATTTATGTCTTTTCTTTCTTTTTTCTTTTTATAATTTGTTCAATTAGGCTTCTGTAATTCTACCATAAATTGAAGGGTAAACTGTTTACTTTTTTTACAATTTTAGTGATTATATATTGTCACTTATATGCTGTACTTCATGCTAGGTGGGCTTGTCCTAAGTGGGGGGCTTGTAGGTTCTATATTTTCGAGGAACCTTGGTACTTTAGGCACTGGTGTTTTCTTTGGAGGTGCTTTACTGGCCCTCAGCACTTTCAGCTTAAAGATCTGGAGAGAAGGAAAGCCCAGCCTGCCTTTCATACTAGGACAAGCAGGTATGTACTTCCTCTGCCCATAAAAGATGGCTCAAGTACAAAAGAATTTGTTCCACAAATGATGGCTTAAGTACACTAAAATGCTATATAAAGACTACTTTGTCAGTTTGTCCTCAAAAGTACTTAGGTGGGGTCCATTAATTTAAAGAAAGAAAAATATTTCCTAGCATACTATATGTAGGGTTTACTATGGCTAAAAATAGAAATTATTTGATACTTTGTCCTCTTATTGTAGGTTTCTTAATTTGCATGAAAAGTGTACTTCAATAATCTTTTTTGGGACAGAGGGAGTATTATATTTATAATTTGAAAAGGGTCATGATGCTGAAAATTTCCTTCCTATATTCCATAATGTTCAATATGTGCTCTTTTTAGGATTTTTTTTCAAGTGAAACATTTTTATTCTTTCTATGCTTCATGTAATAGTTTCATTTTGTTGTGTGGGAAAAAAAGAAGAAACTTTAGTACATGATCAAGGAGCATGCACATTAACATGAAGGAAATAAAAGAAATGGGGATAGAACAAGATGCTTCACCATCAGCTTTGGATTGACAAATCCTGCTTGGTAATGGGAGATAAAAGTAGTATAACACCAATCACAAAGTAAAAATTTTAACTACGTTACGTATTAAAAAAATAATGACAATAATTTATAGCGTTAACTTTAGGATCTTGCAATCATTTATACAATCTATGAAGCAGACCCAGCTAATTCTACTTGGAATGTGATTTAGAAATGAGAAACCAAAATAACCTATCCTGACTTACTCCCTGGATATAAAAAAAAATTAAAATCATCATGATTCAAAACATAATTAAGAATAATCACTGGACCCAAAAATGCATAATATCAAGTATCAGGAAGTTGTAAGCATTGTTATAAAAAATTTCACACACTACATGCATTGTTTGAAAAATTACATGCATTTTGCATCTTTAATCTAGTGTAAATTGCATGCCATTCAATAAACTTAAATACTGCAGTTGCTAGTCTAGGCATTTGCGTATGTGGCAATCTAGTCACAAATCCTTGAGGGCTATGAATTATAGTGGGTAGAACTATATACTTCTTCAACGTGTGGTCAGTGTTTACCGTTGTGGATCATTCTGTGGTTGATAGAGAGGTACTTAGATTCCCTAGGAGGTAAATAGGTTGTAATTCTCCCAACACTGATTAGTCAGTGTCGAGAGAAGAAGGGGGGCTAAATAAAGAATTGGGTCCATTATCTTCTCTTTTACTTTTTAATTCAGACTAGTTAGGCTACATACTGGAAGGTATTGAACCCTTGGTCAAATATCTCCGAGCCATATGATACCCTGTCGCTCTCGACCTTCAAGTGAGATGGAACCTTACAGCTAGGTGATGCAGGACAAGGGTGAAGGAAGGAATAAATGAAAATAATATGGTGACAAAAGTCATAAAAGCACAAGGTGCAATATAATCAATTCAATGAAAATAATGATGGATTGCATCAATTTAGATGGGAATAAAGGAAACCCTCAAACTTGGAGACCAAGTAAAACTGTAATGCTACTCGGGTAATCTACTTTTAAAAAGGAAACAAATCACTAATCACCATCTACTATAATTAAAGCCTCTAAAATAATCTATATAATATAATATAGATATTTAAAATAAATCTCTAACTAACAATGTAAACTATTTAATCAATAATCTCTTAATTCTCTTGCTTCAATCCTCATAACTACGCCAACTCTTTGCCTTGGGGTTCATTATTTTGATAAAGATGACCAAGATAACTGGCGGAATATAAAGTATCCTTTCTCAAGGATAAATTGATGATATAAATTTTCTAGTGGTGAACAAGGAAAATACCCATACAAGAATGCTCATTAAACAAACCCCACTGTTTATTGATGGATTTCTTGTCTTCTTATTTGTTATTCCCTTCTACTTGTATAAAATCTTCTTCCTTTTTTTCTTAAATTTTTTAAGTTTCATCGAAATATGATCCAAATTGATTCTTTCATCCTCTCCATGAACTTCATCAAGAAATAACAACCTTCTTAATGGTGGATCATTACCATGACTTAAGTTTTTATTCTTTGATTGAAAAAGATGTACAGAAGATATACTTTCTGTTGTGCATTTTTCTTTGGACATTAACAATAACTAATCTATCTCACTGTCTCGGATGTCTGTCTACTTATGGCCTCGCAGTACTAGCTGCAGCCCTGCTCTGGAAGAACTTTCAGTCCTACTCAATGGTAGTAATCACAACAGAATTCTCCAAAATGATATTCTCACTCGTTTATTTGACTTGAACTTGAAAATGGTATTTGTGTATGCAGACAAAAAGAATATTTCCTACAGGCTTATATGCTGTCGTTAGGTACTGAAATATCCACTAGCAGTACTATTATTATTATTCATGAAAATCCTTGCGAGTTTTGTAAACGGATTTTTCTGCTTTTCTTTAACTACAGTGCTGCGATGTTGTGCTTCTATACTTATGTGGTGATGTCTGGAGGCAACCCTCCACCAAAGAAATTGAAGTCATCAGCAGTTGTCCCATCATAATTAGGACCCTGGGCCACTTTATTACCAGAGGTGGGTTATAAGTGAACACAACCACAGTTACTTTGTGTTTTTACTGCAGGTTAGCTTTGAGGAGATGGAATATAGATTGGGCTTTTAATATATTTATTTATATGAAAGATGAGGTGAAAATAGTGGAATTTGGATTCATAATTTAGAGTATTGGTTGACCACTATGTAATTTTATATGGATTGCTCTGTTACTTTATTATATATTATCAAGGGCTAAGAAAATTGAACATATTAAATGAAATGTTACTGTTTGTATGTATTATTCCTAGCTAGTCTATACATTGTTTTTTTTTTTTGAGTAATTTTTTTTTTTTTATATATAATCATTATTAAAAGTTTATAATTAAGTATGTAATAGTCAAGCCAAGCATATCATTAATTAGAATGCGAAAAAGTTTTAATCAAATGTTCAGGTATATGTGCACGTGTTTTATTGGTTAATGAACAGATGTTGCTTTAATCTATTTTGGGCAATTTAAAAATTAGTTGAAAAATAAAGAGACAGTCGTACCATACCAATGTTAAGATTTTTGTACTCACTATTGATAATTGCAAAAATTAATCCAATTAAAAATTTAATATTATCCGAGTCAACTCAATTGGATAGTACGAATAACTACCGATTTAACTCGGTTGGTTGAAAAAAAGTATATTGGGTGGGGGAATCACTACTGACTTAACTCCTTGATTGAAAAGAAGTTTATCGCTCCCCTTCGTATCAATTTATTATATTTACACATTAGCCTAGCTTTAGCTCGTTCATGAAGCCTTAAATATCTTGTAAATTCTTGCCTTGAAGAGGTTTAATTTGCTCGGACAAAATTCGAACTAATTTTCTAGAATTCAGTTTGTTTTGGCTGTTTTTCCAAATACGACCTTCCCGTTTTATTCTTGAATGAAACTACAGGATCATTGTTATTTTACCAAATACGAGTAGCAAATTTCTGAGCTAATATAAATGTTAGGTTGTGTTTGTTTACATCTGAATAACTCTTAATGGATATACCTCTGATTTGGTCATAGGAAAAATTTGTTTGGTAATTTTTTTTTTGCCTTTTAAGAGCAATCACAACAGTTTCTTTATCTCTATCCCTACTTTGTAGTCTATTGGGTCATTTTGCAAAATACAGATTCAATTTTTTCATTATATACCCAACATGTTCCTTATATTGATTCTTTAAATAATGAAATTTGAAATTTAAAAGTTAAAATTTGAAAGTTCCAATAGTCAAAATATTAAATTAATAATAATATTATAATTTATAAAAGAGAGAGTATAATTTATCAATTGTATCTCACCGTAAAATAATTTTTATTTTTTTTTAAATTTCAAGTAATTTATGGAGTGAGTATTGAATGAATTGTAGCTGTAAATATACATAAAATCAATATTAACTTTTAAAAAGTTAATTTGTGATATTTTTAAATTTAAATTTAATATGATTCATTTAAATTTTGAAAATAATAAATTTTATAATTAATAGTACTTTTATAATATTTATAATTATATTGACATAAATTAAATAAATTTATATCAATTTTAAATTTGAATATGTTTGAAAATAATTTTTAAAAAATAAGTCAATATTAATTTTATAATTTGAAAATGAAGTAGTAAAAAAATGTTAAGATGTGTATGATTGATGAGTTATCCACTTAAATGAGAGCGTGAAATGTTATTTTGTATATATAGAGAACAATCTTTTGACTCCCTCATACTAGGGAGTAAAATAATATATAGGGATTAAAATAGAGAGTCAAATAAGGATAAAGAAACTGTTGGATAATAATTTATTGATGTATTCTTCAAAATTAGGGATAAAGAGTTGATTAGAAAAACTGCTGTGAATGCTTTAATGCCTCCTAATCGGTAGGATATGAAATTAAATCTAGACTATTCAGAGGTAGGTCTGAACCACATTAACTATTTTTTGGACAAAAATGACCTCTCCAATATTACAAAATCCCTTTTCTCCCTCTTCCTCCCTCAACCGTCTATGTTGCTCCGGTTCCTCCACCGGAACCTCTCCCGCAACACCTCTAGCCGTCATAATCGGGTTTTCTTTACTCTTCGCCTTTCAATTGAGTTTTTGTGTTTTGAGTCAAATCTGATTCACCATCTTTCTGCACCACACCAACCCATTTTAGAACCCACCTAATATTCCGTTAACTCGCCAAAAGCCAAGCATTTGTCGGTAAATCGACGGTTCTCACAGATCTGTCGCAAATTCATACTAATAATGCTCCCAAAGTTTTAATGGCGAAAGAAAACAGTTTATCAATCATGGAAATTGACGATTAGAAGTCGACAGTCTCCGATCAGAATAAATAGACCGATAATTTAAATATAAATGATTACCTCTAAATTTGGAAAATCAATACCTCAAAAAGTAGAGAGAAATTGTGCCTCTTGAAACAAAGAACCTGTGAATTTTAGAGATTTTGATGTGATTTTTGGAATAATATAGAAGGTTATGGAAAGAGAGAAAAAATAAAAGGTTTGGGGAACATGGAGCAAATGTGTGGCAGCATGGGCAAGGTGATGCAAATGTTTGAAACTTAGTTTTAAACACGATGACATTAGCCGTAAATTAATACATACAATATAGTAATGTTTTGACATACATATGTGCTCAGATGCTACATGAGAAAGAAAAAAGAGTTAAGAGGGTAATATAGTAAAATATTGTTATTAAGACTGTGACGCCCCAAAATTAGGTATACATCACCCATCTTGGGTCATCAGATACATGGCACAGAATACAAATACAACTGTCGTGTACAATACGACAAAACATAACTGTGAGTTTGAATACAATTATTGTCTACTAGAGACTATACAAACTCAAAAGGAGTTCTCATTACAATTATTGTCACACTATTTAATAGAATAGTGAGGACTACTAATACTATCATCTGGTCTATCACTCCGTTTCCCGACTCGTCCCAGCTATATTTTCATTTCCTGAAGAGAATAGTGAAAGAAAGGGTGAGCTCAACTAGCCCAGTAAGAAATAGTATGACTAAGATAATGCAGAATAAATTATCATTAGCCTTCAACAGTGTTAAACTGATAAAATATAACAAACATCAAGTTTAACTGCAGCGGAATAAGCAATCCATTAAAAGAGTCAAGTAGAGAATAAAATCTACTATCTTCTATGATTTAAAAGGTTTTTCAACACTGTTATCGCTGGGACTCAGCTTAATAAAATAATCCACATCATCGAATCACCCTTGCACTACGGCCAAGGATATTCTTTAGTATAACGACCACAATTATCCATGCACTACGGGCCAAGAATCTTTGTGTACTCATTAATGGTCATGATCATGCCAACAACTGTCCATCAATGCACTACGGGCCAATGAGGACTTTTACCACATCATTTGTAATATTACGGTCATGTTTATACCGAATAATTCCTGGTCATAATCATATCAAGTCCATCTATGCACTACAGGCCACATATGACTTTCAACATTTTATAAACATGAGGATGATGACAATGATATAAGAATTCAATAAAACAAGTTCAAGAATTAATTTATCCAAGAATTAACAACGTCCAAATTGTTAACATGATACTGCTTTGTGGAGTAAAATTCAAGAATGCTTAGAAGAATATTTTCATGAACCGCAATTATCAAGGATATTCCACTAATTTCATAGAGTATAGAAGTTAAAACTTAACCAACTGAGTATAATAAAGAATGAAATAACAAAAGAAATCACCCGGCAGGCCGGCATGCGATAGACCGCACAGACAGGTTACTCCAACAGAATAATAAATAATGGAACCAGGTCTGGTGTAAAATGCACAGACAGGACATTCCGACAGAATAATAAATAATGGAACCAGGTCCGGCGTAAACGCACAGACAGGATATTCCGACAGAATAATAAATAATGGAACCAGGTCCGGTGTAAAATACACAGACAGGATGTTCCAACAGAATAATAACAAGACAGAACTAGGTCCGGTGTAAAACACACAGACAGGATGTTCCAACAGAATAATAATAAAAACGGAACCAGGTCCGGTGTAAAACACACAGACAGGATGTTCCAACAGAATAATAGAAGAATGTCACCAAGTATAGGGTAGACCGCGCATACAGATTATTCCAACAGAATAATAAGAAATGGAATAACAACAGTTCTCTTCATGAATAAGAAAGAATAACACCCCTTACCGTTTTAAAGAAGAACTGAAATAAGGAAGTAGCTAAGTAGCAGAATACTTTTCTTCTCTCTCTCTATAGTTTCTCTCTCTAGAGTTCAGTGAATTCGTAAGAAATAATGAAGGAATGAGCTGCTATTTATAGAAGAATGGACTGCATAGTAACTAATCCATGAACGGTCCAGATTGATTTACTTTAATCTGACGGTCCATATTTAAAGAAAAATCTTTTAAATAAAATATAATATATTCTATTTATAGAATAACTTTAATAAAGTATTCTGTTTTATATAAAAAGATGTTTCTGTTTTATTAGGTTAATAATACGAATAAAGCAAAACTTTATTATTGCTAAATAATTCATATTATTAACTGACAATAATTGAATCAAACTGAGTGACTTCTCACATAAGCATTAATAATCAATACCGTGTGCTACTATGCAACCACACGTATTACTGTACTTTTACTACCGAGTAGTTCAACAGTATCAATGGTAAAACTTCCGCCGTTATTTTTAATAAAATATTTTTGTCATTTTCTCAATCCGACAATAATTCCGTTGTGGGTCCACCAATGATTGTGCCATTGTATGAATATTCCCTGTTAAAACGAATATTCCCCGACCAATCGAATATTATATAATAACTTGCGTACTTTGTAAAATTTATAAATATTACCCACAACTATAACATTATATCAAATTAACTCCATAATAATATTTATAGAAAATTCATCTTTATTTATAAAAGTTGGGGTCTTACAACCTCCCCTTCTTATGAAATTTCGCCCTTAAAATTAGGGTACGTACCTGGTATGTCGAAGAGGTAAGGATACCTTGATTTCATTTCAGATTCTAACTCCCAAGTAATTTCCTCAACATCGTGGTTTCTCCACAAAACTTTGACTTGAGGTATAACCTTGGAGCGTAGAATATGTTCCTTCTTATCCAAGATTTGAATAGGAACTTCTTCATACGTCAAATTTTCTGCTATTTCGTCCGGTTCTAACTCAATAATGTGGTTCGGGTTTTCCACATATTTACGTAACATGGATATGTGAAAAATGTTATGAACACGAGACATACTTGGCGGTAAAGCGAGTCTATAAGCCACAGTTCCTACTCGATCGAGGATTAAAAATAGACCGATGAATCGAGGATTGAGCTTTCCTCTCTTTCCAAATCTCGTAACTCCTTTCCATGGAGCAACACGTAAGAACACATGATCTCCTATATCAAATTCCACGTCCTTTCGATGAAGATCAGCATAACTCTTTTGTCGATCTTGTGAGGTTTTTATACGTTGTCGGATCGTTTGAATCTTTTCTGTAGTCATACGTACCAACTCCGGTCCCAACAACGTTACTTCACCCACCTCATCCCAGCATACTAGAGAACGACATTTTCTTCCATACAATGCTTCGAATGGAGCCATGCCAATACTTGCTTGATAACTGTTGTTGTAGGAAAACTCCACCAATGGTAAGAACTTGTCCCAACTTCCCTTGAAGTCAAGGACACAGAGTCTTAATTGATCTTCAAGAGTTTGAATAGTCCTCTCTGATTTTCCGTCCGTCTGAGGATGATATGCCGAACTAAATCGTAAATCCGTGCCCATAGCTTTTTGTAAACTAACCTAAAATCGTGAAGTAAATCTTGGGTCTCGATCAGAAACTATGGATACTGGCATACCATGCAGTCTTACAATCTCGTTTATGTACATACAAGCAAGACGTTCAAGTGTATAAGTTTCTCGTATCGGTAAGAAATGAGCAGACTTGGTCAATCTATCAACAATGACCCAAATCGCATCTATACCTTGAGAAACCTTAGGAAGACCGGTAACGAAATTTCATGGTAATGTGCTCCCACTTCCATTCTGGAATTTCAAGTGGTTGCAATAGACCTTTTGGTACTTGATGCTCCGCTTTGACTCGTTGACAAGTTAGACACCTTGAGATAAACAACGCTATCTCTCTCTTCATATTTCTCTACCAAAATGTATGACGAAGATCATGATACATTTTGGTACTTCCAGGATGGATTACAAACGGTGTGTTATGCGCCTCCATCATGATTTCATACTTTAAATCAGGGTTGTTAGGAACACAAAGTCTGGAGTTGACTCGAAGTATTCCTTCTTCATCGATTCTTGGTTCCGGCATAGTACATTCTTGCACTTTCTTCCTCATACGCATCAGCTCCAGGTCTGTAGCTTGAGCAGCTTTAACTTTATATATTAAAGTTTTTTCTACTCGTATATTCGCCATCATCACATGGGTCCCTGGAGTCTTTAACTCTATCTTCATCCTTTGCAAGTCACACAAAATGGGCCTTTGTGTTGACAATATCGCACTCGTACCTGCATATGATCTTCTACTCAATGCGTCAGCTACCACGTTCGCTTTTCTAGGATGGTATTGAATGGTATGATCATAATCTTTCAACAGTTCAAGCCAACGTCGTTGTCGCATGTTGAGTTTCTTTTGAGTGAAGAAATATTTGAGGCTTTTATGATCTGTAAAGATCTCCACCTTCTCCCCATACAAGTAATGCCTCCAAATTTTAAGTGCAAAGACAACAGCTGCCAACTTTAGATCATGAGTAGGATAATTCCTCTCATATTTCTTGAGTTGTCTTGATGCATAGGCTATGACTTTTCCATGTTGCATGAGAACGCATCCCAACCTTTTGCTCGAAGCATCACTGTAGATAACAAATCCCTCCGAGCCAGATGGTATTGTTAGAACATGTGCTGAAATGAGTCTCCTCTTGAGTTCTTGAAAACTCTTCTCATTCTTCGCTCCAACCGAACTTTGTATCTTTCCGAGTCAGCTGAGTTAATGGAGTAGCGATTCGAGAAAATCCTTCCACGAATCTTCGATAATAACCAGCTAAACCAAGAAAGCTACGTACTTCGGTCACTGATTTAGGTTGCTCCCAGCTTTGAATAGCTTCAATCTTTGCCGGGTCAACAGATATTCCACGACTTGATACTACGTGCCCAAGGAATGCTACCTCCTCCAGCCAGAACTCGCACTTCTTCAACTTGGCATAAAGCTTATATTCACGAAGCTTTTGGAGTACCAGCCTCAAGTGTTGCTCATGATCTTCACGGCTTTTGAAATAAATAAGGATGTAATCAATAAAGATGACCACAAAGTGATCCAAATATTCCTTGAATACCCGGTTCACCATATCCATGAAGGCAGCAGGAGCATTAGTCAATCCAAAGGACATAACTAGGAATTCATAATGCCCGTACCGAGTTCTGAAAGCCATCTTTGGAATATCCTCAGTTCTAACCTTCAGCTGATGATATCCAGAACGAAGATCGATCTTTGAAAAGAATTGTGCTCCTTGCAATTGGTCAAACAGGTCATCAATACGTGGCAATGGGTACCTATTTTTGATGGTGACATGATTCAACTCCCGATACAAAGTCACATACTTTCATCTTTCTTCTTCACGAATAGCACAGGAGCACCCCAAGGAGAAGTACTAGGACGAATAAAGCCAATGTCTAACAATTCCTGCAGTTGGATCTTTAACTCCTGAAGTTCAATAGGAGCCATTCGATATGGGGCTTTGGAAATGGGTTTTGTACCGGGTTCAAGGTCGATACAAAATTCAATTTCACGCTCTGGGGGTAGGTCAGGAAGTTCTTCAGGGAATACGTCAGGGAATTTATTAACAATAGAAATATCATTCAAAACTGACGTATTTTTGTTTAGATCCGTGACATGAGCTAAGAAAGCTTGACATCCGTTTTTTAATAAACGGATAGCTTTATGGCTTGAGATGACAGTGATTGATTTTAATGGTTTGGTTGCTTGAATTCGCATAATAGGTCGATTAGGAATATGAAAGCTAACAACCTTACGAAAATAATCAATTTTTGCATGATGAGTAGTTAACCAATCAATCCCTAGAATCATGTCAAATGCAAGTATTTTTAATGAAAAAAGATCGACAGGTAATGTGTGGGTACCAACTTGAACCAAACAGGACTTATAAACCGTGGATGTAATGAAAATTTCTCCCAATGGAGTTTCAACAGATAAGTCAAAGTCTAATTTCTCCGGAGTCAAATTTAATCGACGAGCGCAAGTAGGAGAAATAAAAGAATGGATAGAACCGGTATCAAATAAAGTATAGACTTCGTTAGAGTTTATGATAAGCTTACCCGTGATGATCTCATTTGGGTTCCTTGCTTTCTAGGAGGTCACAACAAACGCTCTCCCTTGCACTACCGGTTTTGACTTTTCCGGGATGGCCTTTGGTGTCTCCATCCTGGCTGAACTTGTTTTTGGTAAACGACAAAATCGAGCTAAATGACCTTCTCTTCCACAATTATAACATGCTTTAGACGGCATCGCGCAGTTTGGACTGATGTGCCCCTCCCCTCCGCATTTGAAACATATGATAGGTGGTCGTTCTCATTCCTTAACAACGGGTGCTGGTGCTGACGTCTTTCCATCATTGTTGAATCTTCTCTTCTTGAAATGACCATTCTTATTGTTTTGGCCCTGATTACCACCTAAATGGCTACCATTTCTGGCCTGTTGATTCCCTCCACGCTTGTTGTCACCGCTTCGATGACTGCTCTCACTGGTATTATCATTTTCCTGACTGCTCTCTTTTGGTTGCGTTGACTCGTTATCGCGCTTCACTAACTGAGCCCTATTCACAACATCTGAATACAAACACAGTTTATGAGAAACAAGATGTTGACGTATCTCAGGTTTCAAACTTCGCAAAAATATTCGCGTCATTCACTCTTTATTATCCACCAAGTGGGACGCAAACCGGGACAACTCAGTAAATTTAGCCTCATACTGCGACACGGTCATACTATTCTGCTCCAATTTGATGAACTCCACCTCCTTTATGTGACGAACACTTTGGGGAAAGTATTTATCATTGAACAGCTCTTGGAACTTCTCCCAAGACATCTTCAGTGCGGCAGGTTGAGTACGCTTAATCGATTCCCACCAGTAATCTGCCTCTCCTCGCAACATAAAGGCGGCAAAGGGAACCTTTTGCTATTCGGAGCATCCCAAGACATCAAATATCTTGGTGATCTGCTTTATCTATGTTTCCGCTATAAGTGGTTTTGGCTCTCCCTTAAACTCTGGTTGTCCCAACTCCTTGAACTGTTTAGCGGAGACCGTCCGAGAGTTTTCAGTGTTTTCACCTATATTTTGGACAGGAGCCGCTCTCGCCTGCTGTTGCATGAACTGCATAAAGCTTCTGAACATTCTATCATTCATCATCTGGTCAGTGTTGTTGTTTGCATGAGGATTGTCACCTTCCTGATGCACATTATCCTGATTATTGATATGTGGTGAATCAACAGTCGCCTGTGCTCCATTGCTATTCTCAACATTCTCAGATGCCATTTTCAGATACTGCCACAAAACAAAAGTTAATTGATATGTCATATATTATCCTTATATTCTGACCGACCAATTAAATACCATGCAAATAAACTTAGGTAGGTCATACTAGCGAAGGAATTCCCCGTCTCTCCCCTCCTAGTTCTATTCTCACATCTTAGCCAGGGATCATATCCCTAAGCTCTGATACCAACTGTGACGCCCCCAAAATTAGGTATACATCACCCATCTTGGGTCATCAGATACATGGTACAGAATACAAATACAACTGTCGTGTACAATACGACAAAACATAACTGTGAGTTTGAATACAATTATTGTTTACTAGAGACTATACAAACTCAAAAGGAGTCCTCATTACAATTATTGTCACACTATTTAATAGAATAGTGAGTACTACTAATACTATCATCTGGTCCATCACTCCATTCCCCGACTCGTCCCAGCTATATTCTCATTTCCTGAAGAGAACAGTGAAAGAAAGGGTGAGCTCAACTAGCCCAGTAAAAAATATTATGACTAAGATAATGCAGAATAAATTATCATTAGCCTTCAACAGTGTTAAACTGATAAAATATAACGAACATCAAGTTAACTGCAGCGGAACAAGCAATCCATTAAAAGAGTCAAGTAGAGAATAAAATCTACTATCTTCTATGATTTAAAAGGTTTCTCAACACTGTTATCGCTGGGACTTAGCTTAATAAAATAATCCACATCATCGAATCACCCCTGCAGTACGGCCAAAGATATTCTTTAGTATCACGACCACAATTATCCATGCACTACGGGCCAAGAATATTTGTGTACTCATTAATGGTCATGATCATGCCAACAACTGTCTATCAATGCACTACGGGCCAATGAGGACTTTTACCACATCATTTGTAATATTACGGTCATGATTATACCGAATAATCCCTGGTCATAATCATACCAAGTCAATCTATGCACTACAGGTCACAGATGACTTTCAACATTTTATAAACATGAGGATGATGACAATGATATAAGAATTCAATAAAACAAGTTCAAGAATTAATTTATTCAAGAATTAACAACGTCCAAATTGTTAACATGATACTGCTTTGTGGATTAAAATTTAAGAATGCTTAGAAGAATATTTTCATGAACCGCAATTATCAAGGATATTCCACTAATTTCATGGAGTATAGAAGTTAAAACTTAACCAACTGAGTATAATAAAGAATGAAATAACAAAAGAAATCACCCGGCATGCGATAGACCGCACAGACATGTTACTCCAACAGAATAATAAATAATAGAACCAGGTTCGGCGTAAAACGCACAGACAGGACATTCCGACAGAATAATAAATAATGGAACCAGGTCCGGCGTAAACGCACAGACAGGATATTCCGACAGAATAATAAATAATGGAACCATGTCCGATGTAAAATACACAGACATGATGTTCCAACAGAATAATAACAAGACAGAACCAGATCCGGTGTAAAACACACAGACATGATATTCTAACAGAATAATAATAAAAACGGAACCAGGTCCGGTGTAAAACACACAGACAGGATGTTCCAACAGAATAATAGAAGAATGTCACCAAGTATAGGGTAGACCGCGTATACAGGTTATTCCAACCGAATAATAAGAAATGGAATAACAACAGTTCTCTTCATGAATAAGAAAGAATAACACCCCTTACCGTTTTAAAGAAGAACTGAAATAAGAAAGTAGCTAAGTAACAGAATACTTTTCTTCTCTCTCTCTATAGTTTCTCTCTATAGTTTCTCTCTCTAGAGTTCAGTGAATTCGTAAAAAATAATGAAGGAATGAGCTGCTATTTATAGAAGAATGGACTGCATAGTAACTAATCCATGAACGGTCCAGATTGATTTACTTTCATCTGACGGTCCATATTTAAAGAAAAATCTTTTAAATAAAATTAAATAGATTCTATTTATAGAATAACTTTAATAAAGTATTCTGTTTTATATAAAAAGATGTTTCTGTTTTATTACGTTAATAATATGAATAAAACAAAACTTCATTATCGCTAAATAATTCATATTATTAACTGACAATAATTGAATCAAACTGAGTGACTTCTCACATAAACATTAATAATCAATACCGTGTGCTACTATGCAACCACACGTATTACTGTACTTTTACTACCGAGTAGTTCAACAGTATCAATGGTAAAACTTTTGCCGTTATTTTTAATAAAATATTTTTGTCGTTTTCTCAATCCGACAATAATTTCGTTGTGGGGTCCACCAATGATTGTGCCGTTGTACGAATATTTTCTGTTAAAACGAATATTCCCTGACCAATCGAATATTATATAACAACTTACGTACTTTGCAAAATTTATAAATATTACCCACAACTATAACATTATATCAAATTAACTCCATAATATTCAAAAATGATATTTATAGAAAATTCATCTTTATTTATAAAAGTTGGGATCTTACAAAGACATTAATTTAAAAAAAAATTAATTATCAAACAATATTTTTTCATTCATATACAATTCTATTCAGATGCTCTACATTATTCAGATATTTAAATTGTTCATATATTAACATTCATTTTTATCAAATACTACCTTATGCGTACGAGAATTTTTATTGGGGGACACACGTACACGCGTGCTTATTTATATAGAACTGAAGCCAAAATTACATAGATGATCTTAATCGATTTGAAATCGATTATAAATTGTTGAAACAAGTTTGTTTTGATTTTGAAATTCTATATGTACACGCCTAGAAAGAGGGTGAATAGGTGTTTGCGTGTGTCAATGATCTATGTCAAATTTTAAATTAGTTTCAAAAGTAATGCAGACACGTAAAATTTAACTAGTTTTAGAACATGTATATTTTCAGTTGTTTGCTTTGAGTTATTTATCTAATTTTTCATGTATTACTTTAGTCTAACGTAAACCATGCATGCAATGATATTTTGAGATTTATACTTGGTTTGATCCCTTAGTTCGTAGCCAGGTATCAATTGATACCCAACATGTTTTCATTAATTAATCTTTAATTAAAATATTTCCTTTCCAGAACTGCAACCTTTTGCACCATTATAACTTTGAGCCTTCTTTATACAGACCTATTCACTACTGGATTGTTCGGGAGTGTTTTACCGACCACCATGTTGGCTGTAAGCCTGGGCTGGAATCGAGGAGGTTGGGCCGATATGGCCGAAGACATACAAGAGGTCAAATACCCGAACCCAATAGGCCGGGATCCGGTTGTGATCATGGAGGTCGGGGTCGGGTCTTCGAATCCTTTGGGCCGAGGCCCGGACCGGGATTTTATGATGTCTGTGGGTTGGGCCTGTGCAGCCGAACGACCCACATGCAGAGTTGGGAGTAATAAGGGGATTACGTGGTTGAGGGTCCTAACCCTAATCATATGTCAACAAGGCAACTCTAAAGGTAGAATTGGAAAGTGATTCTACTTGCACCTTTCAAGGAGATTGTGTTAGACCCAAGAATAGGTAACTACCATATTTAGGAGTCTTAGTCCAACTCGGAGAAGGATAGTAAGGTGGTGGGAGCTCTATAAATACAAGGCCAAGGTTACAATTAACAGGTAATACCTACTTTGAGCACTAAACACAAAACCTCCATTATTAAACCTTGTAAACGACCTGTACTTATTCTCACACCGGAGCTATCCCCCGGCGGCACGGCCGTCAAGCTTTTGTGTGATCTGTTATTGTGCAGGTTTCAGCGCGTGGATTCTGTGATTGGACGCGCAGACGAAACTTGGCGTTAACATTGGCACTAGAAGAAGGGCCTTAGTGCTTTCTTACAATCATCACCAACTTTTCCGACAATAAACTATGGGGAGCAAGGAGAATAACGTCGATGTCCCGGAAAAGGCAAAGACCCAGCTGTCCCACCAGACCACACAGGTGAGGGGGTCGGTGAAGGACCGCCTGGGATCCAAAATTCCAGAGGTACAGGAGATACCGGCTCCTGATCTTCGGCGAAGGCTCTTCCACGGTAGTCAGCATACGCCCTATCAAGCGAGTCAGGCTGACGATAGTCATTCTCGGGCCCTCGTGAGGCATGAAAGAAGGGAGGGTAGTCGAGACCAGCGAGAGTTTCTCCTGAAGAAGAAACTGGAACAGAACAAAGATGCCATGATGGCGCTTCGGTTGCAGCAGGATGAACTCTAGAGGCAGATGGCCAACATGGCTGGGGACCAAGAAGCTTGTTCCAAGAGGCGTAGGAATCTGAGCCGATCTCGGTCACCTCGACGGGGAGAGGTGAGGAGAGAACAGAGCAGGCACAGGAGTCGCTCTCGGGATGGCAGGGCCAGAAGAAGAAGCCGTTCGGCAGAGCGCAAATCAGAGCATCCAGGCAGATCTGGCCAGACGAAGAGAGACGCGTCTCCGGACTATAGGAGGGACAGACCCCGATCATCCCCCCGGAAGGAAGGCTCCGACCCCCTCGCCCGAAGAGTCGCAGAATTAGAGAAATTATTAGCAGCTAAGAATCCGATGGGGACCTCTTCAGGGTGTCCTAGGTCGCCCTTCTCACCAGAGATCAACCAAGTCACAGCCGATCCGAAGAAAAAGATGCCCCCCATGGACACGTACGACGGATTGGGGGATCCCTATGATCATTCGGATGGGTATGACCGACTGATGTCTTACTATGGACACTCAGACGCAGCTAAGTGCCACATGTTTACTACAACGCTGAAAAAGAGCGCCCGAGAATGGATGGGGACTTTGGCAGCAGGATCAATCGAGTCATGGAATGATCTTCGTGAAAAGTTTCATGCTCGGTTCGGGAGCAACCGAAGACGAGGAAAGATCACGGCATCCCTCATGCAGGTCCGATAGAAGTCAGATGAGACCCTAGGCCAGTATGTGAAGAGGTTTCGGGAGGCGGTAGGGTCGGTAGCAGTGCTAAACTCTCCACAAGCCTTGGGATTCTTCACCACGGGACTAGACATCGGGAGGTCTAAGAAGCTGGTAAAGGATTTGGTGATCAACCCTCCGGCGGATCTAACCGAGGCCTTCCATCGAGCTGAAGGATTTATCGTAATAGAAGAAGCCTTGGGCAACTTTAAACCACACTCCCAGTCTTACGAGAAGTCTAAGGATTGGGACAAACAGATTTATCAGCGTTTGGACAACAACCAGCGGAGGGCAGATAATTTCAGCAAGAAGAATTATAGTGGAGGGGGATCAGGAAGTAACCGACCTCCACTACCCAATCGTAACATCAACAAGGTCTACACCCCTTTTACTGCATATCGGGACAAGATCTTGGAGGAGATGAAGAATCAACCCTTCTACGAGCCATGCCCAAGATGAACCAAACTTGGAAGAAGGGGTCGGGATAATTATTGCGAATACCATCAAAGTACCGGGCATTCGACTGAAGCATGCATCAACCTGATGGACTTGATAGAGAAAAATGTTCAGAACGGACAATTGATACAGTATGTGGCCGGTCGGGATAATGCAGCGGCGCCTAGAGAAGAAAACAGAAATCAAGGTCAGGACACCCAGCCTCCACAAAACCCCCCAGTCCGAGGCGTGATTGATGTTATCTCGGGAGGTTCTGTCGGACGGATGACGGGAAGGAAGAGAAGCGGGCATCTCGAGGCAGTGTTATCGGTTACGAGGTCAACTACTAGGAAGGATCGGGCATATCCTGGAACAACTATCTCCTTCTCGGACGAGGACTACCCGACAAACCTCATCGAGCCGCATGACGGAGCATTGGTGATAACTGCCCAAGTCGGGATCGTGGACATGAAACGGATAATGATAGACAATGGGTCCTCAGTCGATGTACTTGTTAGAGTTTATGCCCTAGAGGCCAATTATTTGATGTAATTGCTTAACATTTGATATTATTGTTGATTGAATAAATAAATGATTTTATTATGGTTTTAATTACTGCGTAATATAATTGTTAACATAATAAAATTCCTTAGAATAGTGATACAAATTATATAGTTTCAAGTATGTGACTTGAACATGAGATTATATAATTATAATTAGTATCATTGTTCTTAAATGTCCCTAGTCGAGTATCATTGTTGATGGGACAACAATGATGCATTGAGACTAGTATGTGGATTGACTGATGACCAAATCTCATTGGTCATAAATATATGAGATATTAAGTCAATGCATAGGTACATGTTAGAGAACAATGTACTGGACAGACCCACCATGAGAATTCTATATGGAGCATTATGCGAAGTGTCATTAGTAATTCTCATAGTGACAATGATGTAATGGTCCTCCGACCTGAAACCGCTATATTACTACACGAGAATATATGTACTTTGATATCATCAAATGTCACCTTTAATAGGGTGGACTATAAAGGTGATTATTGGGTTCATTATGAATCGTGTGAGTAATATGAGTGATCTAGATGGAATTTAACCATCCTATATTTTATAGGTGATATCCATAGGCCTCTTGATTGAGTAGGACTATGAAATGCATGGCCATGCTCAAATAGTGATTTGTTTCATATAGTCTACTCATTGATCAAGAAAACTCAGATTAAATTATGAAGAGTATGACACATTCCATGACTCGAGTTTAATCTAGGATATTAAGGTTAAAAGGATTAAATTACATTGAAACATTGGTCACGAAAAGGTTGCATCGAATCATCGATCTTATTATTACTTGGGTAGCAGTGATGCATTACTAGATGCCGCTCACTGTTTATAACTTTATAATATGATTTTAAGGTTATTGCCAACGTAATAATAACCTATAGGGTCACACACAAAGAATGTAATTAAAAGGAAATTAATTTAAATTGTAAAGATTTAAATATGTCAATATGATTGATATAATTTTAAATTACGAATTTAAATTAATAGGATAATTTATATATAGGTATATTAATTAAGTAAGACTTAATTAAGATATATATAAATTCGGATTTTAATAATATTAGGTTTTGATTAATTCCTCCTGACTGCTATATATATGATGTATATCAGACTTTAGGTTTTTACGTCAAAACAAAACCCTAGCCGCTCTTAGAGAGAGACTAGAGAAAACAGTTCCGAAAATCCTCATCCTTGGTGGCTAGTACCGCGATTCCTTCTTCTGCAGATCGTAAGACGATTCGCGGAGCGTTCGTGTGGATACCGTAGAGACGCAGTCGGTTTGTATTGCGTTGGAGATTCGAGGCGCAGTCGATTTCAGACTCTCGTTTTCATATTCGGTATAATCTCTAAACCTCTTAATTAATTGATTTTTCGCATGGATCCTGCTTTAGGGTTTCGGAAATTGCTTTAAAATTTTAATTTCCGCTGTGCGTTTCTGTGCCGAAACCCTACAGTACTGTACACCCACACCTACCAGAGGATGGATCTACAAGGGAAGAAGATGGACCTGGGAGGTGAAGGACCTTTGTACGGGTTCAGTGGAGATCCGGTGTATGTGTCTAGTACCATCGAACTGCCAGTTAAGTTCGGCACTACACCCAATCAGGTCGAAATAACGGTCAGATTTTTCGTCGTACAAGTAGATTCAGCATACAATGCGATCCTCGGGAGACCAACCTTGGCAGCCTTGCAAGCAGTCACGTCCATACCCTTCCAACACCAAACGGGATTGGGGAGGTAAAAGGATATTTAGACATAGCCTGAAGGTGCTATCGGAACAACTTGATTTCTTCAGGGGTCGGGGTCAGTAAACAGAAACAGACAATGGCCATTGAGATTGAGCCATTCACTGAGGGCAGTACAGAACCGCTCGCTCTTCCTGCCGAAGAAACCGAGGATATAGAGCTGGTGCCAGAGAAGAAAGAAAAATTGATCAAGATCGGGTCAGGGCTAGCAGAACCTTTCAGGACCGGATTGATAGAATTACTCCAAGTCTACGCCGATATCTTCGCATGGGAACCGAGTGAAATGCCCGGGGTAAGTGAATCAGTGGCCCTACACAGACTACACGTAGACTCGAGCAAGAAGCTAGTTATACAAAAGCGAAGAATTTTCGCCCCAGAAAGGCAAAAAATAATTGATGAAGAGATCGCCAAACTTCTGGAGGCCGAATTCATCTTTGAGATTGATTACCCTGAGTGGTTGGCAAATGTGGTATTGGTCTAGAAGCAGAACGGGAAGTGGAGGTTATGCATCGACTACACAGATTTAAACCGGGCCTGTCCGAAGGATTTCTACCCTTTGCCCAACATAGATCAATTGATCGACGCCACTTCGGGATACGGTATGTTGAGTTTCATGGATGCATTCTTAGGATACCACCAGATTTCAATGAGTAAGGAAGATATCCCGAAGACCAGTTTCATCACACATCGGGCAATATACGCGTACAGGAAAATGACCTTCGGGCTATTGAATGCCGGGGCAACTTATCAGCGGATGATGAATTTGGTGTTCACGAAACAATTAGGGAGAAGTATGGAGGTCTACGTAGACGACATGATCGTAAAAAGCATGTCAGTTCGTGACCATCTTGAGGATCTAGAGAACTATTTCGAAACAGTAAGAAGACGTAAGCTGAGGTTGAACCCGACTAAATGTACGTTCGGATTGGGATCGGGAAAATTCCTCGGGTATTTGGTCAGCAAAAGGGGAATAGAAGCTAACCCAGAAAAAATCCAGGCAGTCCTGGACATGAAATCCCCGAAGTCTTACAAGGATATGCAGAGACTGACAGGTCGGATCGCGGCCCTTCGAAGGTTCGTCTCCAAGTCGGCTGAAAGATGTCTACCATTTTTTGACACCTTAAAAGGGCCCAAAAATGAGAAAAGCTTTCAATAGACTTCGGAATGTGACGATGCGTTCCAAGGGATCAAATAATATTTGTCTTCGGCACCACTGCTGATGAAACCGATCCCGTCGGAACCTCTATATCTGTATTTGGCAACAACCTCGATGGCAGTGGGAGCAGCATTGGTTCGAGACAAAGGGGGAAATCAGTTCCTAGTATACTACGTTAGCCATGTGCTTCGAGACGCCAAAATTCGATACCCAAACCTGGAAAAATTCGCCTATGCTTTGATCATAGCAAGGAGGAAACTTAGACATTATTTCCAGGGTTGGGTGGTGGTGGTATACACGGATCAGCCGTTGAAGAAAATTCTACATCGGCCAGAAGTTTCGGGGAGATTGACAGCATGGGCAATGGAACTGATACAGTTTGCGTTGGAATATCAACCCCGAACAGCAATCAAAGGACAGGCACTAGCAGACTTCGTCGTGGAATGCTCGTTCTCAGAACCGGATGTGGAGTTGGTGACCGAAATGTAGCACGTGAGGACTTCATGGATACTATATGTTGATGGCTCATCAACCTCGGATACCAGTGGCGCCGGGGTCATATTGACGAGTCCCGAAGGGTTTAAAGTCCAACAAAAAATTCGGTTCCAGTTTAAAGCAACCAACAATGAAGCAGAGTACGAGGCCATCCTAGCCGGGCTGAAGTTAGCTCGAAGCCTAGAGGTGCAAAACTTGGTCATCTACAGTGATTCACAGTTGGTCATCAAACAGATATCGGGGGAGTATGAGGCCCGGGGGGCAAGAATGACGAGATATCTAGCTGAAACGAAGCATAAACTGACATACTTTAATTCAGTCAGCTGTCAGAGAGTAGATCGATCCGACAACACAGTGGCTGACGCCCTGGCGCGACTGGCAACGACAGAAGCAAACTCCTTCAGTGGCTCGGTATATTTGGAAGTATTGGAGCAGCCAAGTATCCCGAAAGAAGAAGTACTTTGCGTTGATCGGTTAGACTGTTGGCTTACGCCTTACATCTTCTACTTAGCCGATGGGGTACTGCCTTCAGATCACATTCTAGCAAGGAAGATCAAACATCGAAGTTCAAACTTTGTACTAATTGATAGAGATCTGTACCGAAGGGCTTTCAGCTCTCCACTACTCAAATGTTTGACACCGATGGAGGCAAACTACACACTTCGAGAGGTACATGAAGGAATTTGCGGGGATTACATGGGGGCAAAGTCACTAGCACACAAAATTTTGAGGCAGGGGCATTATTGGCTGACTATCTACGCCGAGGCAAAGGAATTCGTCAGAAGGTGTCCCAAGTGCCAGTTGAACAACAATATCCCACATCAACTGCCCGAAGAGCTCTACTCAGTCTTATCCCCGATTCCCTTCGCAATATGGGGAATCGACATCCTAGGGCCTCTGCCAAAGGCCAAGGGGCAAGTCAGTTTTGTAATAGTGGCTATCGACTACTTGACGAAGTGGGTAGAAGCCAAACCACTACAGAAGATCACCGAACAAGAATGCCTAAAATTTCTGAAAGAAGGAGTAGTGTATTGGTTCGGTATCCCGATGGCAGTAGTCTCGAATAATGGCAGACAGTTTGTGGGGTCAAAGTTCGAAAGTTTTTTGGAAGATCTGGGAATTCAACACCGCAAGACTTCAGTTGCCCACCCTCAGTCGAACGGTCAAGTGGAAGTGACCAATCGAACCCTACTCAATGGAATAAAACGAAGGTTGGATAAGTTAAAGGGCCGGTGGCCCGAAGAACTACTCAGCGTTTTATGGGCATACCGAACAACCCCGAGGACAACAACCGGAGACTCTCCATTTTGGTTCGCATACGGAACGGATGCACTCATACCAGTCGAGATCGGATCCCCCACTCTTCGGGTCAGTCAGTACAAAGAACTATACAACGATGAAGGTCTGAAAATAAATTTAGATCTGTTAGATGAAGTTCGAGACTCGGCTATGTTGAGGTTGGCCATTTACCAACAGAGAACAGCCCGACACTACAATCGGAAGGTGAAGCTGAGGAGGTTTGAGGTAGGAGACATGGTGCTTTGGGAGTCGGAGGCATCAACCCCTCAGAACACAGGCAAGCTAATGCCTAACTGGGAGGGGCCTTACGAAGTAGTGGAGGTGCTGAAGCCAGGGACTTACCGTCTTCGGTCTATGGATGGATCGGAGGTAAAGAATACATGGCATGCTGGAAGACTTAGAAAATATTACCAGTAAATGCATGTTTATTCTCCCCTTCATTTATGTAATCTATGCAATTTATCAATGAAATCAAAACTTCTCTTCGAGAAATATTTATACTTCATTTGAATTTGCAATGCTTTACCAATCAGACACGCTTCGGACAGAAACTGATCAGACAGTCTAGAGAGACCTAACTGGTCAGAAAAGGTCACAAGTATAACTGATTAAAAAAGTCACGCATCCGATCAGATAAGCTTCGAGCGTAAAACGATCAGACAGTCCAAAAGAACTTAACTGATCGATAAACGCCACAAGTATAACCGATCGATAAAGTTATAGATCCGATCCTGTAACCTTTGGACATAAATTAACCAGACAGTCAGAAATGACCAAACTGTTCGAAGAAAGTCAAGCAAAACTAATCGAGATAACAACTTAGAACAAATTTTTACTATTTATATCCAACATATTTTACAATTTTCGATCAGACAGGCTTCGGGTACATACACCACCAGCCTAACTGATCAGACATATTACAAAACTAAGAAGAGAAAAATTACAAGTATGAAAAATAGATATTAAAGAGAACTAAGGTAGACCATCATCAGCTTCGGCCTCGGACTCCTCATCGGAAGAATCAAGGATCGAGGCATCCAGGCCGGAATCAACAAGCTTCGCTCTCGCTTTTTCCCGATAAGCTTCGACCCCTTCATCAAACTGGGTCATGATCTTATCGGTCAAAGCAGGCGATTCTTCGTATTCCTTGATGGCAACTTGTTTGAGGACGGCCTGTTCGGCCACCAAGGTGTTGTTCGCCTGGATCAGAGTCCTCAGCTCAGCATGAACCCCAGTAAACTTCTCCTCGAGGGCCTCAAGATTCCCCACCAAGGCCTTGATCTCTTCCGCCAGTTGTTCTTTATCCTGCACCAACTTCTTGGCATGACCATCGAGACCGACGAACTCTTGTTAAAGTAAAGAATGTTGCTCTTCGAGTTCGGCAATCCGGCGATCAGCCTTCGTCACCTTGTTGCGGGTATCGACGTGCAGATCCCTCTCCCTCTTCAGTTTCGAATTCTGACCTCCCAGCTCGGCTTCGAGAAGCAACACATCGCTCTTCAATTGATTTTCTTTCTTAGTGGATCGAGCGAGGGAGGGGATAGCCCGAGCAAGGATGGCGTTGGCCTAAACACAAAAGAAACATCAGATAGGCAAAACGCGAAATAGCGACAAGGGAAAAATATTTAAAATCTAGTCGGGAGTACCTGGGTCTGTGCTTTGATATAGGTCACCAGAAACTCCTCAGAAGAATAGTTCTTGAACCTCTCTTCATCGCCAGAAAGCTTGAAGTGGTCAAACAAGTGAAAGGGGAATTTGTCCCACAGACCCTTCGGCCAACAGGTAGTCGGCGACCCTTGTAAAGAACTGGCCTTGGAGGTTGGAGTTGATTCAGGGACCGGGCCGACCACAGCATCAACAGGGGCAGGGCCTTCGATCAGACAAGGTTTCTTTGGAGGAGGTTCGAGAGGCCGATCCTCTGTATCTTCAGAATCCTCGTCCAATGTCATTATGGCGGCAGGAGGTGGAGTTGGCTTCGATGGGGCTGACAAAACGGCCTTGGAGGGGATTCGAACAGAAGACTTCTTGGATTTTTTTAGCAAGGCCATCTTGTCAGCCTCTTTCATCTTCAACACATTCGTCGCGGAAGGTTTAGCTTTAGACGAGGCGACAAGGGGTCCTGTAGAAGAGCCAACGGATAGTTTGGCGAGAGGAATGGCCTCGTCCTCGGGGGAGTCGTCAGCAGCAGGAAGGTGGATGGGTTCGGTGAAGACCGACAGTGGGGTCAAAGCCGCATCAGCCTCATCGGGCTTGAAAATAGTCACTACAACAAAAGATAAAGAGTTTAATAAAAAGGCAATAGGGGGTCGGGAGTGTAAGAAAAAGATCTCGGGATTGTTACTTACATCCATGCTCGTAGAGCCAAGATTCGTTGGGCACGATTCCCAGACCCCAACTAGTCTGTTTCAGCAGTGAGTAAAACTTCTTGAAGGCAACGGCGCGACCTTTCGGGAACTTAGTCACTTTCAAGGGCTGATCTTCGGGATAGGCCCAGTTCGGTAGGAGGTTGAGGTCGGCTCCCCTCATAAAGAACCACTGTGAATGCCATCCTTTGTTGCTGGAGGGGGTCTTCACGAAGGTGGCACGACCTGGTACGCGGTTCAGATGGCGTAGGCCGGGTTCTTTCGATCGACCCACAGAAAATAGGACAAAAAAAAGTCCAAACCCGGAGTGATGCCAGCTTCCTGGCACAGGGCAATGAAGCTGATCAGCTGGATGTAAGAGTTCGGGGCTAGCTACAAAAACCCGATCCTGACCATGCAAAGGAAGGAGGAGATGAACTCATGGAGGGGGAACCGAATCCCATACTTCAAGGCATAGAGATGGACGGCCACCCATCCTCCTTCGGGACGCCAGAACATCCTTTCATTCGACTCAGCCACTCAAAGCTTGTACTCTTGGGGAATATTGAATACAGTTTGAATGTCGGACAGCTGGGACTCTGTGATGGTCGACACAGTGTTAATAACCGCGTAGTCGGTCTCGGAAGCATAGAGACGACGAATTCGAGAATCAGCATCCTCGTTAGGGATGTTAGCAGGAGCCGTTGATAACTCTATCTGGACCAGGTCGCCGGAGGTGAGGGTTCCGGTGCCGGTCGGGGTGACAGTTGTGGGGGGAGGATCGCTGGAATCAGCCATTTGATTGTGGAGACACGCCGACGAAGTGAGAGAGTTTGGTAAGCAGCTAAAAGTACTAAGAACAGAGCTTTGATGGAAATGGAAAGCTCGTCAGAAATCGCCCTTGCCGGAAAAGCTTTAGAGAGATTTGAAATGTTGAAGGTTTGAAAAGGTGACAGTGATGGGTGTTGGGGGACTTATATAGCATGTCTGGCACGATTTCCAAGGGCGGCTATTTATGGCAGGTGGAGCCCAGCCTTGAAAAAACGTGTACCGGCTCATAAATCGAAGAGGGACCGTTTGGGTTCCCCAGACAGCTCATCATTATTGGGCGTGACTATTCAAATTCGTGTCCTTTCAAGTCTCCTGTAATAAATATTTTATAACAAGAGACTGGGGGGCAATGTTCGGGAGTGTTTTACCGACCACCATGTTGGCTGTAAGCCTGGGCTGGAATTGAAGAGGTTGGGCCGATATGGCCGAAGACATACAGGAGGTCGAGAGTGTTCGGGTTCGGATACCCGAGTCCAATAGGCCGGGATCCGGTTGTGATCATGGAGGTCGGGGTCGGGTCTTCGAATCCTTTGGGTCGAGGCCCGGACCGGGATTTTATGATGTCTGTGGGGTTGTGCCTGTGCAGCCGAACGACCCACATGCAGAGTTGGGAGTAATAAAGGGATTACGTGGTTGAGGATCTTAACCCTAATCATATGTCAACAAGGCAACTCTAAAGGTAGTATTGGAAAGGGATTCTACTTGCACCTTTCAAGGAGATTGCGTTAGACCCAAGTATAGGTAACTACCATATTTAGGAGTCTTAGTCCAACTCGGAGAAGGATAGTAAGGTGGTGGGAGCTCTATAAATACAAGGCTGAGGTTACAATTAACAGGTAATACCTACTTTGAGCACTAAACACAGAACCTCCATTGTTAAACCTTGTAAACGGCCTGTACTTATTCTCACACCGGAGCTATTCCTCGACGGCACGGCCGTCAAGCTTCTGTGTGATCTGTTATTGTGCAGGTTTCAGCGCGTGGATTCTGTGATTGGACGCGCAGACGAAATTTGGCGTTAACATGGATCAATCACAAACCAACTTGACTTGTATACAAGTTTTAGATGAAATAATAATTACAACTTATAACTAATATAACTAATAAATAATAATTTTCAGCAAGAAGAATTTAAGAACATGGCAAGAAGAATATTTACTAGAAAGTTTTCAATGTAATTCAGTTATTCATAAATGAGAGTTATAGCTTCGACCGTGAGGTATATATGAATATAAGAAGTCCAACGGCTAAGTTTATTTTAATATTCAATAGTTTAACGTTGAAGTTTTACCAAATTCGAGTTGGTTTAGGAAAATTTGTTGCAGCATTTATACAAACCAACGGCTAACATTGTAAAGCACAATACTAAAACTGTTAAGGAAAGGTTTGTTTTTAAAAGAATATAACTATAAATTCTGCAAATAAAATCTTTAAAAAACAATTTGAAATAGAATAGGACTAATAGAGTAAATCTTTAAAAAATTCTCAGCTGATAAGATTTGACTTGACATGGGGTATCTTAAAACTGATTTTGTTTCCCAAACGAATAGAAATTTTAGCCGAGGTCAATTTTATGAAGAATAATGCTACAAACATAAATTATTTTATAAATATTTTATAAACGGTTGATGTAATATACTCCAAATCAGCATATTATGTGGGACCGAAGACTATATTGAAGTAATTTATTAATCAACTAGCAACAGTCCCGTGCCTCCGGCACTATGGACGGTAGGATTTATCTCAAACTTTGGACAGTCCAGATAATTTATTAGGGTTGACAGAAAATTCAAAATCATTTATATTTTATTAGATAGATATGCTGAGGTGGAGTATGTCACATCAGCAATTTATAAAATATTTATAGAATAATTTGTGCCTGTAGCATTATTCTTTTATGAAAAACCAGGTTTTAAAAGAGTATACTAGTAATTATAAAATTGTCTATGTGATCTTCTAGAGACCTAATCCAGTAATACTTTCATGTTTTCTTTATGGTTGTTAAATTCGGACCGGACTGACGATTCAACTGGTTTAAAGTGGAACAGGTCGACATTCCGGTCTGAATTGAACCAATTAACCAATTTTGGTCAAAACCCGGTAGAACCAGTTGACCACCGGTCGAACCGGTGGTTCAATCGATAAAACCGGTTAAGTTAACTCAGTGAACTGATTTTAATTATTTATTAATATTTTTTTGTACAATTTTTTTTAATATTAAAATTAACTACCTTTAGTAATATTGTAACTCAACTTTATTATATTTTAGTTCATAAAAAAAGAGATTTTTTAAAATTTTATTAATTACTAATAATATATATTTTTATATTTTAATAACGTCACTCAATTAATCACTTTTTTCATCCACCCGATATCTTTTCCGATTTGATGAGTACAGATCCGAGTATGAAAACCTTGATTTTCTTCTCCTCGCCAGCACATTTTTGACTATTTCAAATTATAGCCCAACCACTTGTCCAAACCTGTTAATCAAAAACACTTTCATACAAAATATGTTGTCCTCTCATTAAAACATTAAACAAACAAACACTTCCAAACATTTATTACTTTGGGGGCACCAATTTTCTTGTTACCCTTTCAAGTTTATTAGTCAAATTTAATTATATGGAATTAATTAATATTAAGGTTCTTGAGCAATATGAAAATTTTCAGATTCGGTTGGGGCATCAAGATTAAATCATATATATATATATATATATATATATATATATATATATATATATATATATATATATATATAGGTGGAAAAAGGAAGGAAAAAATTGTATTTAAGAATTTTATTGTTTGAAAAAGGGTAGGATATGAATGGCTTATTTTTATCAAGAATTAAATGAATCATTTTATTCTTTTTTCTATTCTCTCTTTTATTCAATTCTTTGTATCCATTTAATTTATTTAATCCAAACGTAATATCAACAAAAACAATAAAGTGAGAATTTCACATGGCACCAACGAAGGCTATTTACCTACTAAATCACATCCAATATATATATGTCCTAGACTGACGCATTATCTCTACATAGTATTCTCTCCGTCCTTTAATATATGACTTTTAAAAATTATATATAAGTATTAAATAAATAATTATATAATATTATATATAATATCAAATATTTATATTATTATTGTATTAAAAAAAGATATTAATAAAGATATTATTATTTATTAAATAAAAAATAATAAAAAAATCAAAATTATATTTAATATTTGAAGTAATATTAAAAATTAAATAATTAATACTTATTTAAAATTTTAAAACGTCGTCGTATATTAAGAAACAAATTTTTTTTAGAGTAAATAACTAGAGAAGCTTCTAAAAAAAACTCAAGTACTACATGAAAAGACCGTTGTTTTAACTTTTATAGTAGTAACTCTTTTAAAAAGATAAGGTGAGTAGTAGTAGTAGTGTTAATAATAATGGTGGAAAAATGCAATGCAAAATTTGGAGGTGTCAAGCAAAGGATCTAGGCCCAAAGAATCAGGGATGTTGGTATGGACACACGTGTTTGATTTTCTTTAGCCTAAACTAACTGTCATTCTACATATTCTCAACGCCAGTGCATTAACTAACTACAACTAACTTTTTCCGGTCCCTTCATGTCTCGTCTTGTTTCCCCTAAATAAATTCCTTTTCCTTTTTGGTAGTAGTAGTAGTAATAGCTACTAGCTATCAGGTTAATTAATTACTAGCTAGATGCCTCTGAGCCCTAGAATTGGACAAACCTACGTAGTTTGTTCTACTTTCTGGAAATCATATCATGTCTTCCACCAACAAATATATATATATATATATATATATATATATATATATATATATATATATGAAACATAATCTATAACACGTATGTGCTACAGATACCCATTTTAAATATCTAACGAACGAAATAAAAAAAAATTAATATAATCGTCCGCTACTAATAGTAGATTAATAACGGATGGTTAAAAATATATATTATCAACTACTGATAGTAGTATATACTAATTACTCCCTTCATTTTTAAAATATTGTAGTTTTAGAAGAAAAAATTTATTTCAAAAAGTTTGTCATTTATAACTTTTGAAGAAAATAAATTATTTACTTTCTTATATTACCCTTACCTTCTCTCATTGTCCCAAGAAATTCTCTCCCTTGTATTAATAGTTTTCAACTTCCCATAAAGGGGTAGTGATGAAATTTCAAATAAATTTTGCTTGGTAATTGATACTTTCTTAATCCATGTGCAAAAATCGTAAACGACAATTTTTTAAGAACGGATGGAGTAGAATAAAAGTTTAATTTTATTAACCAAAGTTAGGTTTATTAACTAAGATTTAGATTTTATTAACTAGTGTTAAGGTCTATTAACTAAACATTAATAAGGTTAATAAATCCTAAACTCAGGTTAAAAAAGAAGTTGATAAACCCTAAATTAATCTTGGTTAATAAACCCGTAACTCGGGCTAATAAATCATAAACCCTAATTAATAAAGTCAAACTCTTATTCTGATTAGCGTTCGCTGTTATTAGTAACGGATGATATGTATTTTTTAACCGCGGACGATGATTTTCATTTTTTAATTCAAGTCGTTACTTTCCATTTATAATGGTATATATAGTATATGTCAGTTTTTAATCCATAATAACTATTTGTTATGAATCATATATATATATATATATATATATATATATATATATATATATATATATATATATATATAGTTCCTTTTTTCTATTCATTTCTTCTTATTTTAGGCACACGAAGTAAATTCATTAATAAAGTATATTGGATTGCACGACATGAAATCCTTCACGGAGAACTCTATCTTTATCTAGTTAGCAATCATAAATGCACTATGCTTGAATTGTGCCGAATGAAATTATTGCTGACGCGAAGTATTGAACCATGAACCTGGGCATTTTTATGCCACCATGTTTTACTTTTTTTGGTAAGATAGTACGTCAATTAATGTCGACCAGGCAAATAAATATATAAAAACATTTGTCTTTAATGGTTTGAATTTGATGTCCATCTAGCTAACTTATCTTGTGCATGTGAAACATGTATTAATTATTAATCTACGACCATTACACTACTTTATCATATATATATATATATATATATATATATATATATATATATATATATATAGCTAAGAACGAACCGAGTATAGCGACGGTTTTTTTCGTAACTATAGTATAGAAAGTCGATTTTTTATGCTATAGCGTCACTATAGTCAATTCGTTCTTAGTTCGCTACCTTCGTTGGAGAAAGCTAAACTATATATATATATATATATATATATATTTCAAGGCTGCTACATGAGTCATATAAACCTAACACAGCGCGCGCCTATTATATATGAATGGGGGCACATCTCACAATGCATGCATGGATGATGAATCTCATTTTAGTATATGGGTGTGTTGATGCATGCATGTGTTAAGATGGTGACTTGCCATCATCGAAAACTAGCTTGATCATGAATGATACAGTTCATATATATATATATATATTAATTGAAAGAGAAAGAGAGAGAGAGTACCATGGTTCTAAAGTCTTGAGAGGGAGAGTGATCGATAGTAGTACAAAGCGTGGCCTTTAAAAGCCATTTTCTTTGGTTTATGAAAATGCATTAACTCAGTTCAGTCTTAGTCTTTGTCAGTGGGTGTCGTTTTCTTACTGCAGATAAGCTTCTTATAGTTTCATAAAACTGACTGCCAAATACTTTATCCATTCTGAAAAAAAAATCCCATGAAAGCGATTTAACAAATCTTGGATTAAATTCTAAATTCGAATCGAATCGAATCAAATTTATTTAAATAAGACCTTAAATCACTGATCTCCAAATAATATTAGTCATCTTAGCTCATCATAGTCTCACCTAAAAGGTCATAACTTTAAGGTACTATTGTTAGTAACTTAATTCCTTGATAATACTGGCCGACTTTGACTCTGATACCATATAAAACAATCCTGGTCAAATTAATCCAGAGTCCGAAATAAATCTTGGGTCAAATCATAATTCGAATCGAATCAAATCCATTCAAATAAAGCCTTAAACCATTGATCCAATATTATCTTCACCACAGACTCACCCAAAAAGTCATGACTTCAAAAGACTAGCAGGGGCGGACCCAAAGCTAGGGCAAAAGGGCACATGTCCCCACTAAATTTTCAGCCTCTTCATATATATATATATATATATATATATATATATATACACACACACACACACACACACACACTATAGTTATTAGTATATTTACAAATTTTAAGGCTTGGTTAAACAAAATAAGTAAAGTGCTACAATTATATTAGTACACTAGTATTATGTTACTTGAAAAAGAATATGTTACTATCTTGTTGAAATAAAATACTACAATAAGAATTTAAGTATTTTATTTTATTGATCAATTTACTTCTCCTGAATACCAATAAGGTAAAAAATAGAGGAGTTACATGTATTAAAAATTGTTAAAGATTTCGGTTAGAGTTTTTATAATTTACCATAATTTTCCAAGAAAAAATAGTTCCTAGTAAATATTCCTATATATATTATGCAGATGAGTGCTATCATTTCATTAGTAGTAGTAGTAGTAGTATAAAATTGGAGATCAACATCATTATATTTATTTTCTCCTAATAATGTTGTCAGCTGTTGTGGAACAATCCACCAATTACTTAATCAAATTTAAACTTTTTAAAGTATATTAAAATATTTATCTATCATATTAACAAGATAGTAGCATATTCTTTTTTTAATAACATAATAGTAGTGTACCAATATAATTATATTAATCTACTTATTTTGTTCCATTAAGCCTTAAATTTGTGAATTTATTAATAACTGTAGTGTGTGTGTATATATATATATATATAATATGAAGAGGTAGAGGAATAGGAAGAAAGCACGTTGAAAGAGGCGTACAATGTGTAAGACCCCAAATTATTAATAAATAAAATTTAATTTCCTCTATTTATTATTCTGAAATAGGAAGGGTTGATTTGATTAATGTGGTTAGTTATGGATAAAATGCGCAAATATTTCAAATAAGCAGGTGGCTATAAAATATTCATTGTTGTCGGGGAATATTCGCTTGGTCGTGGAATATTCTTACTGTCGGAGAATATTCGTACGACGGCGCAGTATTTTGTGGGCCCCATAACGGAAAGCGATTGGATGAAGAAAACGACAAAAACAAGTTGTTTATAAATAACGGCGTAGTTGTTACCGTTAATACTGTTGGAATACCCGGTGGTTAAAACACAGTAATACGCGTTGTTGCACAGTAGCACACGGTATTGCACCAATTATTGATTCTTACGTAAGAAGGCACTACTCAATAATTGTTACAGTAATTACTGTTCAATATTATATTTTATTGATTCAATAATTGCTTCGTTGATATTTTATATTACTGTTGTTTTAATAATTGTCACTACACAATATTTTCTATTATCGGAACAATAATTCATATTATCTGAATAATATTATTAGATAATATTATTGGCAATGTCTAGAAAGTTCTGTCTAAGAAGAGGTTTGGTCATCTAATTGCGCGCCAGTAAGGAGAGATCCTTATTGGAAAGCCCCCTCTTTTCTAGGAACGGCCTGGTTGCCAGTACTGTGATTCTGTAATATTATTTGTGTATAATTAATTATTGATTTATATGATGAGGAAAATATTAATTTTATGTGGATATAGATGGAGAAAATTTTTAATGTGACAATTGTTGAAAATTAATATTTTATCTTTTTCTGATAAAATAATTTATTTAAATATATTATTTTAATAATATATTGATGGTGGTATTTTTATAATGAATATGGGATGTATGAGTATATGAGGAGGAAGAGTATTTTTGTGGCATTAAATGATTAACACATGTTTTGTGTGTTGGTGGACACAATTCTTGACCGAAAATTTATTATTGACTGTAAAATCGCTCGTTTGTGAATTTCGGTCAATTTCTATTTGGAATTTGGAAAAACTTTCTTCTGCAAAGTTGTATAGAATTGAAATTCCTATAAAAACTCGCGAGATTCGAATTTTCTGATAAAAGGACTATTTATTATGAATTATTGAAGTTCTGAAGTTCTGAAATAATTGATTTTTGGAAGTTTTATTTATTATTTTGAAGAAAAATATTTTTTTGTATTTTGTTGGACATCATTAACATGTGTGGCTGGTGTTGTTGACCAAAGGTGGGCTAAGGAAAATTTGTATAATTATATTAATATTATATTCAATTTTCTGCTTTGGTGTTCTAAGCATTTTCCTATAAATAGGGTGATTAGGTTAGAATTGAAAATCACACCAGAAACACAAGTTTCTCTCTATTTCTCTCTCTATATCGAGCGTATTCTTGTGAGTATTTGATACTTTGAGTGTTGCTATACGGTACAAGTTTCCTTCAGCACTATATCTAGTATTCCAGTCAGAAGTATCGTCTTTCCAAGGTAAGAGATGTTATTTCTTCTTAAATGATATTATTTTCTTCAATATCATTATGCCGAAGTATTGATCTGAACTTTTTATCAAATTTGGAACTTTTCATGTTGGGGTTACTATTCATGAGTTACTATTCATGAGTTACTATTCACGAGTTACTATTCACGAGTTACTATTCACCGAAAAATAAAATTTTTTCCTTTCGTCCAAAATATCTATTCTGGATATTAGTTTTGATTGTATCCATGTTTTGATCATTCTTGAATTTTACTCCACCATGATTATTTATGAGGTATTTTTGGACATGGAATAGTTGAAATACGAATCCTTAATATTTATTATTTTGCTTCACTGGATTCGTTTCCTTTAAAATATTTTTCATCATCCTCAGTCCTAAATGATGAACTAATTGAATATCTTTGGCCTGTAGTGCAAAGATGAATGATTTCTGATGAATATCTTTGGCCTGTAATGCAAAGATGAACAGGTGTTGAGGTGAACATGAACAACTGATGAATATCTTTGGCCTGTAGTGCAAAGATGACTATTTGATTCAAGATATTTATTGATTGATGTTACAGGGATAAAATGTTGATGATGGACTTTTAAATTCATAGATAATCGTAGATTTCATTCTCTACGTAACTCTTCTATGAATTATTATTTTTCGCTGCGAATATTGAATTAAAACTTGTTGTCTATTGTATTCTATTAAATTTTTTCCTGTTGAAGACTAACGATAATTTGTTATATATTGTCTTAGTCATAATATTCTTTACTGGGCTAGTTGAGCTCACCCTTTTCCTTCTTGTTCTATTTTCTTCTCAGGAGGCGAGAATGTAGCAAGTACTAGTCGGGGTATGGAATGAAGGTTTTAGGAAGTTGTTTTAGTAGTCCTCACCATTTTTTTGTAAAATATTGTTCCAATAATTGTAATGAGGACTTATTTGAGTGTGGATATTGTCTAGATGATAATATTTGTATTTACACTCACAGTTTTTATGTTGTATTAATAAAGTTGTAGTTGTTTCTGTACCATGTATTTGGCGACTCAGAATAGGTTGGATGGATTGGACCTATTTTGGGGGCGTCACAGTTGGTATCAGAGCTTAGGGATATGATCTCTGGCGGAGATCGGAGAATAGAACTAGGAGGGGAGAGACGAGTAAATCCTTCGCTAGTATGTTCTACCTAAGCTTATTTGTTGGTCGGTCATAATATAGGGATATTGTGTGAAATGTTAATTTGTTAAATTAACCCTTGTTTTATGGCAGTATTTGAGAATGTCGACTGAGAATGTTAACAGTGGAGTAAATGAGACGGTGGAGATGCCTATACTCACCAACGAGGAAAACATGCAACAGGCTGGCAATGTTCCTCCTGTGAACAACACCACTGAGCAGACGATGAACGATGAGATGTTTAGAAGCTTTTTGCGATTCATGCAAAACCAGACGAAGGAGATTCCTGTTCAAAATATAGGAAGAAACAATGGCAACGCACAGCTGGTTACAGCCAAGCAGTTCAAAGAGTTAGGACCACCAGAATTCTGGGGAAAGCCAGATCCGATTAAGGCGGAGACATGGGTCAAGCAAATTACCAAGATATTTGATGTCTTGGGATGCACGGAGGAACAGAAGGTTCCATTCGCCACCTTTATGTTTCGTGGCGAGGCAGACTACTGGTGGGAGTCTGTGAAACGGACCCAGCCTGCCGCACTCAGCATGTCTTGGGATACGTTTCAGAAACTATTCAATGACAAGTACTTTCCTGAAAGTATTCGTCATATGAAGGAGGTAGAGTTTATTAGACTGGAGCAGAATAACATGACGGTGTCCCAGTACGAGGCAAAATTTGCAGAGCTGTCCAGGTTTGCACCTCATTTGGTGGAGAATGAGGAACGTATGACGCGGATGTTTCTGAGAGGTTTGAAACCCGGCATACATCAATATCTCATTTCTCATAAATTTTCTCTCTATTCAGATGTTGTCAACAGGGCTCAATTATTAGAGCGAGATAACGAGTACGGTCAATCGAGGGACCACAACCAGGATCATACCGGTGACAGCAGTCATCAGAACAATGATAACCAGCGGAGAAAGAAGAATACGGACAAGAACGGCAACCACTCTGGTGGTAATCGTGGCCATGAATATAGAAGAAGCGAGTCGGGAGGAGATTTTAAAAAGAGGAGATTCAACAATGATAATACGAAGACGTCAGCACCAGCAACAACTGGTTCCAAGGGAGGAGAACGACCGCCGGTCATATGCTATAAGTGCGGAAAAGAAGGACATATCAGCCCAAACTGCCCACAACAGTTTAAGGTATGTTATAACTGTGGAAAGGAAGGACATATCGCTCGAGATTGCACTGTAGCGAAACCAACGGGGGTGGTGACTCAAAAAGTTGTCCCAGAAAAGTCAAAGTCAACGGTTCCTGGAAGAGCGTTTTTCGTGACTGGTCAGAATGCAAGGAACCCGAACGAAATTAGCACGGGTTAGTTAATTATAAATTTTTGCGAAGTCTATACTTTATTAGATACCGGTTCTACCCATTCTTTTAACTCTCCTGCTTGTGCTCAACCTTTGAACTTGACACCTGAGAAATTTGACTTTGACTTATCTGTTGAAACTCCGTTAGGAGAAACTTTCGTTACATCCACTGTTTATAAATCTTATTTGATCCAAGTTGGCACCATCACATTACCTGTTGGCCTTATCTCTTTAAAGATACTTGCTTTTGATGTGATTTTAAGAATTGATTGGTTAACTATTCATCATGCCAAAATTGATTGCTTTCGTAAGGTTGTTAGTTTTCATATTCCTAAGCAACTTGTTATTCAAATTCAAGCAACCAAACCATTGAAGTCAAACTCTTTCATATCAAGCCGTAAAGTCATTCGTTTATTGAAAAACGGATGTCAAGTTTCCTTAGCTATGTTATGAACTTGAACAAAAATACGTCAGATTTGAATGATATTTCTATTGTTAGTAAAATTTTTGACGTATTTCCTGAAGCATTTCTTGGCTTACTCCCAGAGCGTGATATTGAATTTTGTATCGACTTTGAACCCGGTACAAAACTCATTTCTAAAATCTCATATCGAATGGCTCCTATTGAACTTCAGGAGTTAAAAACCCAACTATAGAAGTTGATAACCGAGCCTTTATCTGGTGACTTCCTTTATGGAATGCACTGAATCCAGACTCTCCGTAGGGGACGCCATATTCGCGCGGTAGTAAACTGATAGGTGTCATTGTGACGTGCTATCTAAGATTGGGATATGAGTCACAGTTGAGATCAACCTAAGTCAGTAATCGAAATACATAGCTTTCTAGGCTTAGCTGGTTATTATTGGAGATTTGTAAAAGAATTTTCTCGAATCGCTACTCCATTAACTCAGCTGACTCGAAAAGATACAAACTTTGAATGGACTGAGGAATGCGAGAAGAGCTTCCAAGAATTCAACATGCGACACCGACGTTGGCTCGAGCTGTTGAAAGATTTCGATCATACCATCCTGGAAAAGCAAACGTGGTAGCTGACGTATTGAGTAGAAGATCATATGCAGGAACGAGTGCGATGATGTCAAGTAGACGCGTAGAATCAACTTTAATCGATAAAGTTAAAGTTGCTTAAGCCACAGACCCGGAGCTGATGCGTATGAAGAAGAAAGTGCAAGAAGGTGCTATTCCAGAAGAAAGAATCGATGAAGAAGAAATACTTCGAGTCCACTCCAGACTTTGTGTTCCTAACGATTCTGATTTAAAGTATAAGATCATGATGGAAGCACACAATACACCATTTGTAATCCATCCTGGAAGTACTAAAATGTATCGTGATCTTCGACATACATTTTGGTGGAACAATATGAAGAGAGAGATTGCAAAGTTTATCTTGAGGTGTTTAACTTGTCAACGTGTAAAGGCGGAGCATCAAGTACCAAAGGGTCCATTGCAACCACTTGAGATTCTGAAATGGATGTGGGAACACATTACCATGGATTTCGTTACGGGTCTTCCTACGGTTTCTCAAGGCATAAATGTTATTTGGGTGATTGTTGATAGATTAACCAAGTCTGCTCATTTCTTTCCGATACGGGAGACTTATTCCCTTGAACGTCTTACTAGTATGTACGTGAATGATATTGTGAGGTTGCATGGCATGCCAGTATCCATAGTTTCGGATCGTGACCCAAGATTCACTTCAAGATTTTGGGTTAGCTTGCAAAAAGCTATAGGCACGGATTTACAATTTAGTTCAGCTTACCATCCTCAAACGGACGGACAATCAGAGAGGACTATTTAAACTCTTGAAGATCTATTAAGACTTTGTGTCCTAGATCTCAAAGGGAGTTGGGATAAGTACCTACCATTGGTGAAATTCTCCTACAACAACAGTTATCAGGCGAGCATAGGTGTGGCTCCATTCGAGGCGTTGTATGGAAGAAAATGTCGTTCTCCAGTATGTTGGGATGAGGTGGGAGAAGCAACGTTGTTGGGACCAGAGTTGGTACGAATGACTACAGAGGAGATCCAAACGATTCGACAACGTATACAAACGGCATAGGATCGACAAAAGAGTTATGCGGATCTTCATCGAAAGGACGTGGAATTTGATATTAGGGATCATGTATTGTTGCGAGTTACTCCATGGAAGGGAGTTACAAGATTCGGGAATAGAGGAAAGCTCAATCCACGATTTATTGGTCCATTTCAGATTCTTGACCGAGTAAAAAATGTGGCCTTTAGACTCGCGTTACCTCCAAGCATGTCTCGTGTTCATAACGTTTTTCACATATCTATGCTTCGTAAATATGTGAAAGATCCAAACCACATTATTAAGTTAGAACCGGACGAGATAGCTGAAGACTTAACGTACGAAGAGGTACCTGTCAAGATCTTAGATAGGAAAGAGCATATCCTACGCACGAAGGTCATACCACAAGTTAAAGTTTTGTGGAGAAACCATGCTATTGAGGAAATGACCTGGGAGTTGGAAACGGAAATGAAAGCGAGGTATCCTCATCTTTTCGAAACACCAGGTACGTATGTCAATTTCGAGGACGAAATTTCATAAGGAGGGGAGGTTGTAAGACCCCAAATTATTAATAAATAAAATTTAATTTCCTCTATTTATTATTCTGAAATAGTAAGGGTTGATTTGATTAATGTGGTTAGTTATGGGTAAAATGCGCAAATATTTCAAATAAGCAGGTGGTTATAAAATATTCATTGTTATCGGAGAATATTCGCTTGGTCGTGGAATATTCTTACTGTCGGAGAATATTCGTACGACGGCGCAGTCTTTTGTGGGCCCCATAACGGAAAACGATTGGGTAAAAAAAACGATAAAAATAAGTTGTTTATAAATAACGGCGTAGTTGTTACCGTTAATACTGTTGGAATACCCGGTGGTTAAAACACAGTAATACGCGCTGTTGCACAGTAGCACACGGTATTGCACCAATTATTGATTCTTACGTAAGAAGGCACTACTCAATAATTGTTACAGTAATTACTGTTCAATATTGTATTTTATTGATTCAATAATTGCTGCGTTGATATTTTATATTACTGTTGTTTTAATAATTGTCACTACACAGTATTTTCTATTATCGGAACAATAATTCATATTATCTGAATAATATTATTAGATAATATTATTGGCAATGTCTAGAAAGTTCTGTCTAAGGAGAGGTTTGGTCATCTAATTGCGCGCCAGTAAGGAGAGATCCTTATTGGAAAGCCCCCTCTTTTCTGGGAACGGTCTGGTTGCCAGTACTGTGATTCTGTAATATTATTTGTGTATAATTAATTATTGATTTATATGATGAGGAAAATATTAATTTTATGCGGATATAGATGGAGAAAATTTTTAATGTGACAATTGTTGAAAATTAATATTTTATCTTTTTCTGATAAAATAATTTATTTAAATATATTATTTTAATAATATATTGATGGAGGTATTTTTACAATGAATGTGGGATGTATGAGTATATGAGGAGGAAGAGTATTTTTGTGGCATTAAATGATTAACACATGTTTTGTGTGTTGGTGGACACAATTCTTGACTGTAAAATCGCTCGTTTGTGAATTTCGGTCAATTTCTATTTGAAATTTGGAAAAACTTTCTTCTGTAAAGTTGTAGAGAATTGAAATTCCTATAAAAACTCGCGAGATTCGAATTTTCTGATAAAAGGGCTATTTATTATGAATTATTGAAGTTTTGAAGTTCTGAAATAATTGATTTTTGGAAGTTTTATTTATTATTTTGAAGAAAAATATTTTTTTGTATTTTGTTGGACATCATTAACATGTGTGGCTGGTGTTGTTGACCAAAGGTGGGCTAAGGAAAATTTGTATAATTATATTAATATTATATTTAATTTTCTGCTTTGGTGTTCTAAGCATTTTCCTATAAATAGGGTGATTAGGTTAGAATTGAAAATCACACCAGAAACACAAGTTTCTCTCTATTTCTCTCTCTATATCGAGCGTATTCTTGTGAGTATTTGATACTTTGAGTGTTGCTATACGGTACAAGTTTCCTTCAGCACTATATCTAGTATTTCAGTCAGAAGTACCGTCTTTCCGAGGTAAGGGATGTTATTTCTTCTTAAATGATATTATTTTCTTCAATATCATTATGCCGAAGTATTGATCTGAACTTTTTATCAAATTTGAAACTTTTCATGTCGGGGTTACTATTCATGAGTTACTATTCATGAGTTACTATTCACGAGTTACTATTCACCGAAAAATAAATTTTTTTCCTTTCGTCCAAAATATCTATTCTGGATATTAGCTTTGATTGTATCCATGTTTTGATCATTCTTAAATTTTACTCCACCATGATTATTTATGAGGTATTTTTGGACATGGAATAGTTGAAATACGAATCCTTAATATTTATTATTTTGCTTCACTGGATTCGTTTCCTTTAAAATATTTTTCATCATCCTCAGTCCTAAATGATGAACTAATTGAATATCTTTGGCCTGTAGTGCAAAGATGAATGATTTCTGATGAATATCTTTGGCCTGTAATGCAAAGATGAACAGGTGTTGAGGTGAACATGAACAACTGATGAATATCTTTGGCCTGTAGTGCAAAGATGACTATTTGATTCAAGATATTTATTGATTGATGTTACAGGGATAAAATGTTGATGATGGACTTTTAAATTCATAGATAATCGTAGATTTCATTCTCTACGTAACTCTTCTATGAATTATTATTTTTCGCTGCGAATATTGAATTAAAACTTGTTGTCTATTGTATTCTATTAAATTTTTTCCTGTTGAAGACTAACGATAATTTGTTGTATATTGTCTTAGTCATAATATTCTTTACTGGGCTAGTTGAGCTCACCCTTTTCCTTCTTGTTCTATTTTCTTCTCAGGAGGCGAGAATGTAGCAAGTACTAGTCGAGGTATGGAATGAAGGTTTTAGGAAGTTGTTTTAGTAGTCCTCACCATTTTTTTGTAAAATATTGTTCCAATAATTGTAATGAGAACTTATTTGAGTGTGGATATTGTCTAGATGACAATATTTGTATTTACACTCACAGTTTTTATGTTGTATTAATAAAGTTGTAGTTGTTTCTGTACCATGTATTTGACGACTCAGAATAGGTTGGATGGATTGGACCTATTTTGGGGGCGTCACACAATGCATGTATGTCTCATTAGTATTGTAACTGTTCAAAGTACATTTTTAGCCATAAATATCGTGAAGAATGAACTCTGTAATCAAATGGGAGTTGAATGGATGAATGACTATTTAGTAACATATATTGAGTGTTATATTTTTGTAACAATTAAAAATGAGGCTATTATGCAACAATTTCAGGCTGAATCCAATAGGATTCTTTCTATTTCAAATGAAATGGAGAGTCTCCATTCTTTGTATAATATTTCTCATCATCATCTCTCTCTCCCATTATCAGGATGTCACGTTCCAACACATTTTAAATTTGGACCATGCAGGGGACTCTCCATTTCATTTGAAATGGAGAGGATCCTAATTCGACTTGAAAATACTATTGTTAGCAATTTAATTATTTATATATAGAATTTTTTTTTTCTATATCTTTCGATGTGAGACTGAAGTGTTACAGTGTTGCACTTTTAAATAACAACTTATTAAATTTAAAAATACAAACGAAATAAAAATATATTTTTGATACATTTATTAACTTTGTATATGAGTTTTTTGTGGGGAACGAAGAAGTTAGCGACCATCCCTCGTATACCAGAGGTTACCCATTTCTTGTGTATTAAGAGGCTGGAGTTTCAAATCTTAGAAGTAACAAAAATTGGGTGTGCGTGTTTAAATTATTTACTCCCTCCATCTCATAATAATTGTCGCTTTAGCTTGATGCACATGGATTAAGAAAGTCATTTAGTGCTATCATTTATTAATTAAAATTGGTGTGAAATTTCATCACTACCCCTTTATGGGAAGTTGAAAACAATTAATACAAGGAAAAAATTTCTTGGGACAATGAGAGAAGGTAGGGATGATATAGGAAAGTAAATAATTGTTTCTCCTAGAAAGTTGTAAACGACAAATAAATTGGGAAAAAAATTTCCTTCTAAAACGACAGTTATTATGGGATGGAGGTAGTATTAAACTAGTAAAAATAAAAATATATATTTTATTTTGGAGAGGAAAAGAAAATTTTTATTTCAAAAAAAAAAAACTTGGAAGGAAGAGTTTCTCTTCTCATCCCTCTGAAACAAAACTAACAAATACAGCCTTAATAAAGGAGTAAGAAACATGGAAGCTAGATAATCTGAATATGACAATCTCGATCAGCTACAATTTAAAAGATATTTATAATTTACAATTTGTAGGGAATTGAATTAAGGAGTAATGAATCTGATTATCGACCGATGCACTTGGTATGAAAGGCGGGATAATTAATAATATTGAAATATCAATTCCCTAAATATATCTATGGATCCTTGGTCACTATATATAATTTGAAGGGACAAAAATTCTTTGATTTTAAAAAATATTAAGATCAAATTGAGAAACTTTCAAACTCAAAAGTAATATTAATTTATTTAATTTTATTATGATGAACAACTGAATATTATATATAAAATACTACATTCATTCTAAATTATAAGATTATATTATATTATTGACTTTTAAAAGTCAAGTTAAAATATTTTCAAACTCAAAGTTGACACGAACTTTTAAAAGCTAATAATAATCTTATATTTTCGAATAGAATAGAGTATCTAAAAAGTAAAAAAAATACTATTAGCTGGTACAAGGTGTATTATTTTATAATTGTAAATGAACCGCATTAATTTTTAATTTGAACATAAATATTTAAATTAAATTATTATTTTAAAAATTAATAATATTGATATTATATTTTAAAACGCAAGGTTTAGGTATAATAAGTATAAATAATGTTATTGTGACGGTGTCTTATCCTCTCTCATGAACGCATGTCTGAACTTCGGTACTTTTTGAAACTTGGGAGTTAGTGGAGCCTTATATAATTGGGGATGGCTAATTAACTTCTTTGAGTCAAAATTGAGGTAAACGTACAAACATTCTTTCAGATGCACATGCTTTGCATTAATTTCTTAATTACGCAACTGCATGAATCCTTTCTAACATTTCACAGTTGCTTGGTTGTCTGGATGATTGTACCTAAAACATTTCACAGAAAAAGGTGAATCAGCTCCCATATATGAGTAGTTCTCACATAACGACGGCTCATTTCTTTTTCTGTGAAAACTATCCATACGGAAAATTTAGAATGGTGAGAAGTTATCAATTTCATGAATTGGATTCATATTAGGTGATGATTTATTCTTACTAGAGAAGTGATCGTTCGTTCATTTAGAGAGTTGTTTAACCTAGAATTTTGTTCAACAGTTTAATGATCTTCCGTCAAGATGTTGTCATCTATTATGACGGAACAGTAATGAATGTCTGCAGTAATTCAATTAACTTATTATTCGAGTATGGGACACAAACAGGAACTACGACTCTTTTTTTGTTGTTGCTGAGGAACCAGTTGGAGTATTAGCTGCAACTGCTATGTCGAATCTTGCATACAAGAAAGTTCTTAACTCTTCTCTTAGTAGTCATTACTCATAGGCGATGATGAATTGAAAGTATTTGTTTTACATTATATATATAACTTCAAGTTTCCATCGAATTGTGACAAGTTATCTTTCAGTAAGTGCACACTTTCATCTTTCTCCAATTTGTTATATATATTTGGGAGATACTGCTTATTGAAGTCAAATTCAAGAATAATTAGGTTTGTCGCAGATTCATATTATAATTTCATGATAGAGATTGTGAGAGAAAGTATTTAATTTCCAAGAAAATGTTTATATTTGTTATAAAACATTCGAAATAAGTCTATCTTAAAGATGTTACAGTTGAGTTATCGATAGAGTATGTTCTCTCTTTTATTTATTTTAATTAAATCATTGTCATTCTTTTTTTTAATTAAATCGTATTATTTTATGTATTTATTTATTTATTTATTTTGTAATATATTGTATGATATTATATTATTTAAATCAATAAATTTAAGGAATGTAATTAAGTTAATTAACTTATTTCATTTTATGTTATGCCATGAATTATGTTATGATATATTATGATATATTATTTTATTTTATATTATCTTATGTTATACAAAGTAATATAAATTTATGTTATTATATTATTTTATTTTATTTAGTTGTGTAAAACTAAGTAAATTAATGCTACATAATTTATTTTAATTTGTAATGGGAAATCAAGTAAATACTACTTGGTTGATATATATAAATTTAGTAGTGAAAACTAAATAAATGCTACTTAGTTGATTTTAGTAGGGAAAAATTAAGTAAACTAAGGAAATTTATTTTTTTATTTTATTTACTTTAGTTTGTATTATTATTTGTTGGTTTATTTTATTTATATGTTATTTAATTTAATTTAATTTAGTTTAATATTTAATTTATGTATTTTAATAATATTATATAATAATGGACATTATATTATTTTAATTCTAATTTATGTTTAACCACTTAAACAACCTACAAATTATACCCTAAATTTATACATTATGCAAAAAAAAACTCAAATTGAATATCTGATTCAATACAATAACATAAGCCTCAATATCATATTATGAACATCCATGCACTGAAATTGCACAAATTAAAGCCAAATTGAAACTAAATAGCACACTATTATTATATAATCAACATGCTAGCTGTCATTGCTTAAATCTAACCCAAATTTAAACTAAATAGTCAAATAAAACTTATATAAACACATAAGTATGCAATATATATAATTCCAAATCAAATCCAAATTGAAAACTATATATAGATGAAAGAGAAAGATTGAATACCTAGGTGGGGTAGCAGGCGGCGGCGTGGTCGGACGGCGTCTCCTTCTTCTCCTTTTCTCTCTTTACCATTTTCTTGTTGTTTTCGTCTTCTGCAGAAGATCCAGGGGCTAGTTGATTTTAAAAGGATCAGTGACCGCTTTTGGTGAACGCATGCGATTGCATATGTTAATTGACTTGACGGTCTGGCTACCGAGGAAGTCAAACAGATCATGCGGTTGCAGACTTGCATTGATTTTTCCTGCCAATACAAGCGCTAAAATTAAAGGCGACAAATGTTATGCACCGTAAAGGAAATTATATATATGTTTATATTAACTTATCTCACAAAAAATGATTTGTCAAGGCTAGTATTTGGTACTATGTCCTTAAAGAAATTATGCCCTCCGTATGGTGCTTAGAGTTTATAACACTTGTCTCCCAGGATACAATGACACTGCATACTTTTGCAGCACTACAAAAAGTATACTCTACGAACCAAAGTAATGCTCAGACTCTTTCTCACAAAATAACTAGGAAACTAATGAAGAAATAAAGACTTAAAACTCTAATATACTTGAATGCTTTGAGAATTAAATGAACGAAAAGGCTGACCCCTCCTATCTATTGGTGACCCTTCGGATGGGCACCTCACCCCTGAAAAGGCATGGAGTGCTTTTGAAAAGGTACAAATCTTTTGGTCAAAACGACGTAATTTTGATCATTTGTAGAATAGACGCATCTATTCGGACCCTTAAAACGACGTAGTTTAAGCATTAACATAACCAAAACTACGTAGTTTTAGACTTAGTAAAAAAGGCGCGATAAAAACGACGTAATTTTGGGCCGTCCGTTCAGACTTATACCCTTTCAGCAGATACCGCTTCTCAAAACGACAAAGTTTTGATAATATAATAAATACCGCTTTTCAAAACGACACAGTTTTGATAATAGTAAAAATTTAAATAAATTTTATTTAAAAAATTATATACAGGACCCAGACCCACGACCCACGTGCCTCGTGCCACAAGCCAGAGCCAGGCCAGCCTGCGTGTGGGTTCAAACCTAGCCTTGGCTAGGTCCTCTCCCTTCCACAAAAGTGGGGTGCCCAAACCCAAGAACACTTTTCTTGTATATAAACATATTAAAATTTTAATTCCTAACCTATGTGGGACTTGGTTTTTCCCACATGTATTTAGTATCTTTTATCATTTTCAAGTGTGATCTTTGGGAGTTAATATCTCATTCATTACTCCATAAAATTGAGCTTTTAAATACTTAATTTAATCTACTCATGGAGTATAACACATTAATATAATGACACCCACATTAATTTAGGCTCAAATTCCAACAATCCCCCACATGAATGATATTGACTGCCAGCCTTATGTAAATGTTATGCATACTCTGAGAGAGAGATATAATTAGAAATCATCTGTATCAAGAGAGGTAACTTTTGGCTTTGAACCTTCCCTTGTGAAAAACTATCGGGTTTACTAGTTGTCTAGTGAATGTGATGTCTTGAACTGTCCAATCGTTTGTGTAAATCGAGACAATAGTAATTCACACATAATCTTTCTAGACATTATTTGGTTCTCATGATTTTGTTCATTTTAGCCCCGAAAAATCCCGAAGTTATGAGTGCTTTAGAGAAGTATAGCCTTATCATTCTCATAGAATTGACCCAGTTCACACTCACATAGGTGATTCTTAATAAGAGTATCCTACCATACTCCACATGTTTATCAAGATTTAAGAATCATTAAAAGCGTAGCTTATCCTGTAACCGCTGCATGTATCACTATCTCGTATCATAGGAATGAGCAGAAGAAATTAATTTCTTCATAGTGATTTGGTTGAATCATTCACAATTTAGTTGTCTATTTGAACCTAGATCTTGGGATCTCCAGTCAACTAGGTTGGATTTCCATCATAACGATCCTTGTTTGTAGGCTTTAAACACATTCCCCTCGAAGTTATTTTTACTTGCTCTCTAGTCAAACCTTTAGTCAACGGATCCGCTATATTTTCTTTCGACTTTATGTACTCTGTGACGCCCCCAAAATAGGTATACATCACCCATTCCGAGTCGCCAAATACATGGTACAGAAATAAATACAACTTCATTAAAATAATTGTCGTGCAAAATACGACAACACAAATACTGTGAGTTTAAATACAAATATTGTATTCACACTCAAATAAGTCCTCATTATAATTATTGAAACACTATTTTACAAAATAGTGAGGACTGCTAACACAACTGACTGGAAACATCACTCCACACCCCGACTAGTTCCCGCTATATTCTCTCCTCCTGAGAAAAATGGAACAAAAAGAAAAAGGGTGAGCTCAACTAACCCAGTAAAAAATATTATGACTAAGATAATGTACAACAAATTATCGTTAGTCTTCAACAGGGAAAAATCTGATAAAATATAATAGATAATAAGTTTTAGATCAACAACTGCAGCGAAAACAGCAAACCATTAGAAGAGTCAAGTAGAGAAAGAATTCTACTATCTTATAAGATTTAAAAGTCCATCATCAATATTTTATCCCTGTAACATCAATCAATATACATCTTGAATCAAATATTCATCTTTGCACTACAGGCCAAAGATATTCATTTGTGACACCAGTCGGTCATGTTCATCTCAACACCTGTTCATCTTTGCACTACGGGCCAAAGATATTCATCAGTTAATCATTCATCTTTGCACTACAGGCCAAAGATATTCAGTAATATCATCATTTAGGACTGAGGATGATGAAAAATTATCTTAAAGAAAATGAATCCAATGAGACAGAAGGACAAATATTAGGGATTCGTATTATAGTTTATCCAAGTGTAATAATACTCCATAATAACTAATTGTGAAGGAGAATTCAAAAATAAAGATCAAAACATGGATACAATCAAAGATAGTAACCATAATAAACATCTTGGACAATTTTTTTCTCGATGAATAGTGCCGTATTCGTGAATAGTACCGTATACGTGAATAGTGCCGTATACGTGAATAGTAACCCCGACACAAAAAAATTTCAAATTTGATAAAAAGTTTATATCAATATTTCAGCATAATGATATTGAAGAAAATAATATCATTTAAGAAGAAAATAATATTCCCTTACCTCAAACGAACAGTACTTCTGATCAGAATATTGTATATGAGGGTGAATGAGACTTGTGCTGAATAGCAACTCTCAAAGTATCAAAATACTCACAAAATACGCTCGAGAATATAGAGAGAGAAAGAGAGAAAACTTATGAATTCTGGTGTAATTTTTAATTCTAACTTAGCCCTCTATTTATAGGAAAATGTTAGCACGCCGAAGCAGACTTGACCTGCAACCTGATGGCTTTACCTGCTACTATTCCCACCCACCATATTTGAATAAAAATTCTAGCACATTTCTCACCAACCAAAAGTGGGGCCCACCAATTCTAGAATTTTCCACCAAAATGATAAATTTCGAAACTTCAACAATTTCTGAACCAGTCATCTCTTAAAATTCATAACAAATCATACGTTCATTTTTAACGGTTCAAAATTTGTGGACATATACTCAACTTATATATGTATAACATATCCAAAAATCACAACGATTCAACGGTCGAATTAAAAATTATAACCCCAGCAATATATCTCAAAAATCCTGATTGATTTTTAATACCTCTATTCCGACAAAAATACTGATAAAACATCTCAACATTAACTCCTTCATTTTTAACCACAAAATATATCCAACATTTATATTCACATAAAATAAATATTTCCTTATCATATGAATCAATAGTTAATTATTCACAATTAATATTACAGAATCACATTTATGACAACCAGACCGTTCCAAGGAAAGAGGGGGATTTCCAATAAGGATTTGTCCTTACTGGCGCGCAATTAGATGACCAAACCTCTCCTTAGACAGAACTTTCTGGACATTGCCAATAATGTTATCTAATAATATTATTCAAATAATATGAATTATTGATATGATAATGGAAAATACTGTGCAGTGACAATTATTGAAACAACAATAATATAAAATATCAATGCAGCAATTATTGAATCAATAAAATAAAATATTGAACAGTAACTACTGTAACAATTATTGAGTAGTGCCTTCCTTCGTAAGAATCAATAATTCAAAAATACTGTGCAATCTGTGTGCTACTGTGCAACCACAAGTATAAATGTATTTTAACCACCGGGTATTCCAACAATGTTAACGGTAACAACTACGTCGTTATTTATAAAAACTCAATTTTTATCGTTATCTTCATCCAATCGTTTTTCGTTATGGGGCCCATAAATAGCTGCGCCGTCGTACGAATATTCCCCGACAGAAAGAATATTCCACGACCAAACGAATATTCCCCGACAAAATGAATATTTTATAACCACTTGTTTTATTTTGCAAAATTTGCACATTTCACCCATAACCAAAGTATTATATCAAATTAACACCTTATTATTCACAATAATATTTAGAGAAAATTTGATTTTATTCATTAATAAGTTGGGGTCTTACATACTCAATAGACATAATGCCGTTAGAGAGCAATTGTTTTATGGTATTGTGTCTACAAAGGATATGTCTAGACTTACCAATATACATGTGAGTATGTGCCCTTCCAATTGCTGATTGACTATCACAATGGATACAAATAGGCGGCATATGTTTATACCACATAGGAATATCTTCTAAAAAATTACAATGCCATTCAACTTCTTCTCCAGCCTTATCCAATGCAATATACTCATATTCCATCGTTGATCGAGCAATGCATGTTTGTTTAGAAGATTTTTATGATATTTCTCTTCCACCTATTATAAACACAAAACCACTTGTGGATTTAGAGTCTTTTGTATCCGATATCCAATTCGCATCACAGTATCCTTCAAGTACTGTTGGGTATCTCGAGTAGTGCAATTCAAAATTTTGAGTATATTTTAAATACCTTAAAACTCTTATAATGTCTTTCCAGTGATCTTGTCCTGGATTGCTTGTAAATCTACTCAATTTATTGACAGCTTGTGCTATGTCAGGACGTGTATTATTCATTAAGTACATAAGGCTTCCAATTATTTGTGCATACTGAGGTTGTGATATGATCTCTCCTTTACTTTTAGACAAGTATAGATTTATATCTACCGGTGTTCCCACAGGATTACAATCATATTGATTAAATTTTTTGAGTATTTTCTCAATATAGTGGGATTGTGATAACACTAATCCATCAGATGTTTTAGAAATTTTAATTCCTAATATTACATCGGCAACACCCATGTCTTTCATATCAAACATATTATTTAACATTCTTTTAGTAGTTTTAATGATTTCATTATTACTACCCATAATGAGCATATCATCTACATAAAGATAAATAATGACATACCCATTCTTAGTGTCCTTGACATACACACATTTGTCACACTCATTTATTTTGAAACCATTTGATAACATTGCATTATCAAATTTTTTATGCCATTGTTTGGTGCTTGTTTTAATCCATAAAAAGACTTTACGAGCCGACAAACTTTCTTTTCTTGTCCTGGAACAATAAATCCTTTTAGTTGTTCCATGTAGATTTCTTCTTCTAAATCTCAATTTAAGAAAGCTGTTTTTACATCTATTTGATGTATTTCTAAATTGTATATAGCTGCAATGGCTATTAAAATCCTAATCGAGGATATTCTTGTCACAGAAGAATAAGTATCAAAATAATCTAAACCCTCATTTTGCCTGTATCATTTGATTACAAGTCTTGCTTTATATTTGTCTATAGATCCATCTGCTTTCATTTTCTTCTTGAATATCTACTTATATCTAAGAGGTTTAGAGCCTTGTGAGAGATCTACTAATTCCCACGTATGATTATGTAAAATGGATTCTACTTCACTATTTATAGCCTCTTTCCAATATGGAGTTTCAGGACACGATATTGCTAAGAGGTTTAGAGCCTGGTGGGAGATCTACTAATTCCCATGTATGATTATGCAAAATGAATTCTACTTCACTATTTATAGCCTCTTTCCAATATGGAGTTTCAAGACTCGCTATTGCTTCTTTATAGGTTTGAGGCTCATTTTCTAACAAATAGGTTAGAAAATCCGGACCATAAGATTTTGATGTTCTAGCACGTTTACTACGTCTAGGTTCATTAATATCTTCTAAATCATGATTACTTTCATTAACAGCATCATAAATTCTTTTATTTGAACTTATTTCTTGCTCGTTAGAACTTGGATCTTGTTCCTTTTTATTAGGATAATACTGTTTCAAAGAATTCAACATCTTTTGACTCAATAATCACATTTTCATGTATTTTCTCTATTTTTGATTTATTAACCAAAAATCTATATGCACTGCTATTATAAGCATAACCAATGAATATACAATCTATTATTTTTGGTCCTATTTTCACCTTTTTGGGTGGAGGAACCATTACTTTTGCTAAACACCCCCACACTTTTAAGTGTTTATAAGACGGCTTACGTCCTTTCCATAATTCATAGGGTACATTAGACTTCTTTTAAGGTATTCAGTTGAGAATATAATTTGCTGAAAGAATTACTTCCCCCTACAAATTCTGAGGTAGCCCAGAACTTAATAATAATGTATTCATCATTTCTTATAAAGTTCTATTCTTTCTTTCTGCAACACCATTTTGTTCTGGTGAATAAGGTGCAGTTGTTTGGTGTATTATACCATGTTGTGAACAAATTTCAACAAATAAAAATTTATATTCCCCACCTCTATCACTTCTAACTATCTTGATCTTTTTATTAAGTTTATTCTCAACCTCATTTTTGTAATGTTTAAACATTTCCAAAGCCTTATCTTTACTTTTCAATAAGTAAACATAACAATATCTTGTACAATCATCTATAAACGTGATAAAGTATTTCTTACCTCCTCTTGTCTGTATATATTTTAAATCACAAATATCAGTATGTATTAATTCAAGAGGTTCTGTACTTCTTTCAATTGATTTAAAAGAAGATTTTGTAAGTTTTGCCTCAACCCAAATTTCACATATATGCTTAGAGTTAATCTCACATTTTGGCAAACATTCCATATTAATTAATCTACGCATAGTATTATAATTAACATGTCCTAATCTACCATGCCATAAATTAGATGACTCAATCATATAAGTAGAATGTAAGACCCCAATTTATTAATAAATAAAATTAAATTTCCTCTATTTATTATTTTGAAATAGAAAGGGTTGATTTGATTAATGTTGTTAGTTATGGGTAAAATGCGCAAATATTTCAAATAAGCAAGTGGTTATAAAATATTCATTTTTGGTCGGTGAATATTCGTTTGGTCGTGGAATATTCTTGCTGTCGGGGAATATTCGTACGACGGCGCAGCCTTGTGTGGGCCCCATAACGAAAAGCAATTGGATGAAGAAAACGACAAGTATAAGTTGTTTATAATTAACGGCGTAGTTGTTATCGTTAACACTGTTGGAATACTCGGTGGTTAAAATACAGTAGCACGCGGTATTGCACCAATTATTGATTCTTACGTAAGAAGGCACTACTCAATAATTGTTACAGTAGTTATTGTTTAATATTTTATTTTATTGATTCAATAATTCCTGCGTTGATATTTTATATTATTGTTGTTTCAATAATTGTTGCTGCACAGTATTTTTCTTTATCAGATCAATAATTCATATTATTTGAATAATATTATTAGATAACATTATTGGCAATGTCTAGAAAGTTCTGTCTAAGGAGAGGTTTGGTCATCTAATTACGCGCCAGTAAGGAGAAATCCTTATTGGAAAGCCCCCTCTTTCCTGGGAACGGCCTGGTTGTCATAAATGTGATTCTGTAATATTATTTGTGAATAATTAATTATTGATTCATATGATAAGGAAAAATTTATTTTATGTAGATATAAGTAAGGGATATATTTTTGTGGTTAAAAATGAAGGAATTAATGTTTAGGTTTTTATCAGTATTTTTGTCGGAATGGAGGTATTAAAAATCAGGGTTTTTGAGATATTTTGCGAGGGTTATAATTTTTAATCCGACCGTTGGATCGTGGTAATTTTTGGATATGTTATACATATATAAGTTGAGTATATGTCCACAAATTTTGAACCGTTAAAAATGAACGTATGATTTATTATGAATTTTACGAGATGACTGGTTCAGAAATTGTTGAATTTTCGGAGATAATCATTTTGGTGGAAAATTCTAGAATTGGTGGGCCCCACTTTTGGTTGGTGAAGAAATGTGCTGAGATTTTTATTCAAATGTGGTGGGTGGGAATAGTAGCAGGTAAAGTCATCAGGTTGCATGTTAAGTCTGCTTCGGCGTGCTAGCATTTTCCTATAAATAGAGGGCTAAGTTAGAATTGAAAATCACACCAGAAACAAGTTTTCTCTCTTTCTCTCTCTAGATTATTGAGTGTATTTTGTGAGTATTTAGATACTTTGAGAGTTTCTATTCATCAGAGCAAGTTTCTTTCAGCCTTATACCGGTATTCTGACCAGAAGTACTGATATTTTGAGGTAAGGGATATTATTTTCTTCTAAATGATATTTTCTTCAATATCATTATGCCGAAATATTGCTATGAACTTTTTATCAAATTTGGAACTTTTCGTGTCGGGGTTACTATTCACGTATACGTTACTATTCACGTATACGGCACTATTCACGAATACGACACTATTCACCGAAAAATAAAATTTTTCCTTTTTGTCCAAGATATCTATTATGGTTACTATCTTTGATTGTATCCATGTTTTGATCTTTATTTTTGAATTCTGCTTCACAATTGATTATTATGAAGTATTATTGATCTTGGATAAACTGTTATACGAATCCCTACTATTTGTCCTCCTGTCTCACTGGATTTATTTTCTTTAAGATATTTTTCATCATCCTCAGTCCTAAATGATGATATTACTGAATATCTTTGGCCGTAGTGCAAAGATGTATGATTACCTGATGAATATCTTTGGCCTGTAGTGCAAAGATGAACAGGTGTTGAGATGAACATGACCGACTGGTGATACAAATGAATATCTTTGGCCTGTAGTGCAAAGATGAATATTTGGTTAAAGATGATTATTAATTGATGTTACAGGGATAAAATATTGATGATGAACTTTTAAATCTTAGAAGATAGTAGAATTCATTCTCTACTTGACTCTTCTAATAGTTTGTTGTTTCCACTGCAGTTGTTGATCTAAAACTTGTTGTCGATTATATTCTATCAGATTTTTTCCTGTTGAATACTAATGATAATTTGTTGTATATTATCTTAGTCATAATATTCTTTACTGGGCTAGTTGAGCTCACCCTTTTCCTTTTTGTTCCATTTTTCTTCTCAGGAGGTGAGAACATAGCAGGATCTAGTCGGGGTATAGAGTGATGGTTCTAGAAAGATGTTTTAGCAGTCCTCACTATTTCTGTAAAATAGTGTTTGAATAATTGTAATGAGGACTTATTTGAGTGTGGATATTGTCTAAAAGATAATATTTGTATTTAAACTCATAGTATGTGTTGTCGTATTTTGTACGACAATTGTATTATTGAAGTTGTAGTTTGCTTTTTGTACCATGTATTTGGCGACTCAGAATGGGTGTTGTATACCTATTTTGGGGGCGTCACATAGAAGATGTAATTTTATTAACATTGGATGGTACAATAGTCATTACATTCATTTTGAAGAGCCCATTGCTCATATAACCCTTCCCTACATACATCCCATTTTTAGTTCATACAAATTTGTATGATACAAAGACTAATTTAAAATTTTTTTGACTAAGAAGAGATATTGACACTAAATTTTTCCTAATATCAGGCACGTGGAGCACGTTGTTGAGGGTGAGTTCCTTGCCAGATGTCATATTCAGAATCACCTTTCCTTGTCTAGCAATAATCTTGGATGAAGAAGAATTTCCCATGTATAAATGTTCTCCATTCTCAATTTCTTGATATGTGGAGAACATCTTCTTGTCGGAACACACATGGCGGGTTGCTCCGGTATCTACCCACCATTCTCTTGGATTCTCAACCATATTTATTTCTGAAACAATCGCTGAAAGGTTCATTTCAGAAATATCTTGAAAAAGACCATCCACCTCCGTTACATTGGCTTATGCAGACTTCTTGTTCTGGTCTTTGTATTTTTGACAATCCTTTACCCTATGTTTGGGCTTGTCACAGATGTAGCATTTGCCTTGGAACTTCTTATTTGTTACTTATTGAGGCCCATTACCAGAGAATTTTCTCTTTTTGGACTTCGGACCTTGTTCCACCACGTTGGCTTTATATTCCACAAAGGTCCTTCCTATTTTTTTTCCAGAGGCACGGTTGTCCACTTCTATCCTTAATCTTACGATTAAATATTTAAGTTTCATCTCTTTGCGTTTATGCTTGAGATAATTTTTAAAATCGTTCCACATAGGTGGTAGTTTTTCAATAATAGCAGCAACTTGGAAAGATTCACTTAAAGACATACATTCTGCATGTATTTCATGCAGGATTACTTGTAATTATTGGACTTGGTTGATGACTGCCTTGGAATCAATCATATTGTAGTCCAAAATTTACCAACTACGAATTTCTTCGTGTCAGTGTGACGTCCCCAAAACAGGTATATATCACCCATTCTGAGTCACCAAAACATGGTACAGAAATAACTACAACTTTATTAATACAATTGTCGTGCAAAATACGACAACACATAAACTGTGAGTTTAAATACAAATAATATCTTCTAGACAGTATTCAAACTCAAATAAGTCCTCATTACAATTATTGATACATTATATTACAAAAATGGTGAGGACTACCAAACAACTTTCTAAAACCATTATTCCATACCCCCGACTAGTACTTGCTACATTCTCGCCTCCTAAGAAGAAAAATAGAACAAAAAGGAAAAGGGTGAGCTCAACTAGCCCAGTAAAGAACATTATGACTAAGATAATATAGAAAAAACTATCGTTAGTCCACAACAGGAGAAAAATATAATAGAATACAATAGACAACAAGTTTTAAATCAGTATTCGCAGCGGAAATAATAATTCATTAGAAGAGTTAAGTAGAGGATGAAATCTACTATCATCTATGAATTTAAAAGTACATCATCAATATTTTATCCCTGTAACATCAATCAATATACATCTTGAATCAAATATTCATCTTTGCACTATAGGCCAAAGATATTCATTAGTTGGTCATGTTCATCTCAACACCTGCTCATCTTTGCATTACGGGCCAAAGATATTCATCAGAAAATCATTCATCTTTGCACTACAGGCCAAAGATATTCAATAATATCATCATTTAGGACTGAGGATGATGAAAATATTTTAAAGGAAACGAATCCAGTGAAACAAAAGAATAAATATTAAGGATTCGTATTTCGGTTTATCCATGTTCAAAAATACTTCATAAATAACCACAGTGGAGTAAAATTCAAGAATAAAGATCAAAACATGGATACAATCAAAGCTAGAAACAAAAATAGACATCCGGGACAAAGAAGAGAAAATTTTATTTTTTGTGAATAGTATCGTATTTGTGAATAGTGTCGTATACGTGAATAGTACCGTATACATGAATAGTAACCCCGACACAAAAATTTCTAAATTTGATAAAAAAAATTCAGACTAATATTTTGGCATAATGATATTGAAAAATAATATCATTTATGAAAAAAAATAACAACCCTTACCTCGAAAAGACAGTACTTCTGACTGGAATATTGGATATAGTCCTGAAGGAACTTACACCGTATAGCAACACTCAAAGTATCAAAATACTCACAAGAATATGCTCGATAATATAGAGAGAGAAAACTTTAGTTTCAAGTGTGATTTTCAATTCTAACCTAAGCACCCTATTTATAGGAAAATACTTAGAACACCCTACGCACACCTTACCAGCTGATTTCAACCATTTAACACATGCCCACAAATGAAAAAAATGTTTTTCTTTTAAAAATTATTTAAAACTTCAAAAATCAATTATTCTGGAACTTCAATAATTCATAATAAATAGCCCTTTTATCAGAAAAATTTGGTTCTTAGGTCTTTCTATAGGAAATTCAATTATCTACAACTTTACAAGTTTAAGTTTTTCTAAATTCCAAACAGAAATTGATCGAAATCCGCATACGGACGATTTTACAAGCTATAATCAAATTTCAGTCAAGAAATAGGGTCCACAAACATGAAAAATATATTTTAAATATTTTTTGTAATAAAAATACTCTTCCTCCTCATTTATTCATATATCCCACATTCATTGTAAAAATATCATCATTATTATATTATTATAATATAATAATATATTTAAATGAAATATTTTATCAGAAAAGATAAAATATCAATTTTCAACAATTGTTACATCAAAAAATTTCTCCATCTATATCCACATAAAAAATGAATATTTTTCTTATCATATAAATTAATAATTAATTATTCACAAATAATATTACAGAATCACAATATTGACAACCAGGCCGTTCCCAGGAAAGAGGGGGCTTTCCAATAAGGATTTCTCCTTACTGGCGCGCAATTAGGTGACCAAATCTCTCTTTAGACAGAATTTTCTAGACATTATCAATAATGCTATCTAATAATATTATTCAAATATGAATTATTAATCTGATAATAAAAAATATTGTGTAGTGACAAATATTGAAACAACAATAATATAAAATATTAACGTTGCAATTATTGAATCATTAAAAAAATATTGAACAGTAATTACTGTAACAATTATTGAGTAGTGTCTTCTTACGTAAGAATCAATAATTGGTGTAATACCGTGTGCTACTGTGCAACAACGCGTATTACTATGTTTTAACCACTGGGGTATTCTAACAGTGTTAACGGTAACAACTATGCTGTTATTTATAAACAACTTATACTTGTCATTTTCTTCATCCAATCACTTTTCGCTATGGGGCCCACACAGGGCTGCGCCGTCGTACGAATATTCCCCGACAGTAAGAATATTTCACGACCAAACGAATATTCCCCGACAACAATGAATATTTTATAATCATTTGCTTATTTAAAATATTTGCGTATTGTTCCCATAACTAACCACACTAATCAAATCAATCCCTACTATTATAAAATAATAAATAGAGAAATTCAATTTTATTTATAATAAGTTGGGGTCTTAATTACAACCTCATCTCCTTATGAAATTTAATCCTTGAAATTGACATACGTACCTGGTGTTTCGAAAAGGTGAGGACATCTCGTTTTCATTTCTGTTTCCAACTCCTAGGTCATTTCCTCAATAGCATGGTTCCTCCACAAAACTTTGACTTGTGTTATGACCTTTGTACGTAGAACATGCTTTTTCATATCTAAGATCTTAACAGGTATCTCTTCGTATGTTAAGTTTTCAGCTATCTCGTCTGGTTCTAACTCAATAATGTGATTTGGGTCTTTCACATATTTACAAAGTACATATATATGAAAAACATTATGAACACGAGATATGCTTGGAGGTAACGCGAGTCTATAGGTCACAATTCCTATTCGGTCAAGAATCTGAAATGGACCAATAAATCATGGATTGAGCTTTTCTCTCTTCCCAAATCTTGTAACTCCCTTCCATGGAGTAACTTGCAACAATAGATGATCCCCAATACTAAATTCCACGTCCTTTCGATGAAGATACACATAACTCTTTTGTCGATCTTGTGTCGTTTGTATACGTTGTCGAATCATTCGGATCTTTTCCGTAGTCATACGTACCAACTCTAGTCCCAACACCTACCTCATCCCAACATATTAGAGAGCGACACTTTCGCCCATATAATACTTCGAATGGAGCCACACCTATTGTAAGACCCCGAATTTTATAAAATAAAAGTATTTAATTTTTCTTATAATTACAATTCAGTAAATGGTTAAATTGATAAAAGTTTAAAGTTAAGGGTGATATATGAAATTTTTTTCAAAATACACAATTGGTTATAAAATATTCATTATTGTAGGGGAATATTCGTTTGGTCGTGGAATATTCTTTCTGTCGAAAAATATTCGTACGATGGCGCAGCCATTTGTGGGCCCCATAACAAATAACTGTCGAATGAAGAAAACGATAAAAATTGATTTTTTATAAATAATGGCGTAGTTGTTACCGTCAACACTATTGGAATACCCAGTAGTTAAAATACAGTAATACGCGTTATTGCACAATAGCACACGGTATTGCACAGTATTTTTGAAATTATTGATTCTTACGTAAGAAGGCACTACTCAATAATTGTTACAGTAATTACTGTTCAATATTTTATTTTTATTGATTCAATAATTGCTGCGTTGATATTTTATATTATTGTTGTTTCAATAATTGTTACTGCACAGTATTTTCCATTATCAGATCAATAATTCATATTATTTGAATAATATTATTAGATAATATTATTGGCAATGTCTAGAAAGTTCTGTCTAAGGAGAGGTTTGGTCACCTAATTGCGCGTCAGTAAGGAAAAATCCTTATCGAAAAGCCCTCACTTTCCTAGGAACGGCCTGGTTGTCATAATTGTGATTCTGTAATATTATTTGTGAATAATTAATAATTGATTTATATGATAAGGAAATATTTATTTTATGTGGATATAAATAATGGATATATTTATTTTTATGTGGATAAAAATGAAGGAATTAATGCTGAGGTGTTTTATCAGTATTTTGTCGGTGTTGAGGTATTAAAAATCATCCGTTTGTGGATTTCGGATATTTTTGGTTTGGAATTTAAAAAAACTCAAAGCTACAAAATTGTAGAGAATTCGATTTCAGGCAGAATGGACATAAAATTCGTATTTTTCGGATAAACGATCTATTTTCTATGAATTATTGAAATTTTGAAAAATAAAATTATTTTTATTAATTTATGGGTGGGACCCACTTTGGTTGGTGTTGATTAAACACATGGGCTGCTAATTTTTGTCTAGGAAAGCATGCTTGACTCAAAATGGTGGGTGGCGTAGATTGGTTTTGAAAATAATAATGTTTTATTATTTAGTCTCATTTGGCGTTCTAAGCATTTTCTTATAAATAGGGTGCTTAGTTAGAATTGAAAATCACACCAGAATTCATAAGTTTTCTCTCTTTCTCTCTCTATATTATCGAGCGTATTTTGTGAGTATTTAGAGTGAAAGTTTACTTCGGCTTTATATCCGATATTCAAGTCAGAAGTAATGCTCTTTTGAGGTAAGGGATTTTAAGGGTTATTATGTTTTTCAGTTCGTACTTCTTCCGTCCTTCAGAAAATTCTAGAAAAATTTAAAATGAATATTTTGATGAGTTTTATTGATTGTGTCCAAAAATGGTTATTTTTTGATGTATAGATTAAGAGTTATGAATTTTATGAGAAAAGACTATTTTAAAAGTAACCGCTTATAACTCCTTGTGGTTAACTCCAAAATTGCTAAAATTTTTATTGGAAGTATATATATATATATATATATATATATATATATATATATATATATATATATATATATATAATATCAGAGTACTCTGTGAATTTCAGAATTTTTGGATAAAAGTACAATTTATGATAAATGTCTAAATATTCGGTGGTTTTGGCCATATGAAAAATAGTAAATGAGTTTTAAAAATTCTGAGAAAAATATATGTTCAATATGAGACTATATTCTGCTAAATCTCAAAAAAGAAATATTTTTAGAACTGATTTGGTATTTTTCATGAAAATAGACTAGTAATGAGTAAATGAATTAAATATGTTATGTGAAGTAAAAAAATTGGAAAATAGGATTTTATGGCTTGAGAATCCTATATGAGGTATATGCAGATTTTTGATGAGAGTTTTTGGTTATTGGTTATGAATTCTTATGAGTTTGGCATTTTAGGATGATTAAATGCATTATTTAGTAAAGTGTAAACAATTAAAATAAATTGTTTATAAGCTTAAGAAATATTATTCTATCAATATCATTATACCGAAATATTGGTGTGAATTTTATTGTGGAATTTCTATGTTTTTCATGTCGAGTTACTATTCACGAGTTACTATTTACGACAAAATTAGTTTCTTTTTCTGACTAAATTATAGTTGATTTATAAATATTACTCTTGAGATTAAATCTATATGTTGATTATATTGATTTTATTATCGTATATAACATTTTTATAACCCTAATGATGATGTTTCTCTTTGACTTGAGTGTAAAGATGGGTAGATTTTTGGTATGATCATGACTAGGGATTTCCTTTGGCCAGTAGTGCAAAGTTGAATTGTTGACTGGTATGATCATGACCATTGAATTTATAATTGAATATATTTAGCTTAAGTGCAAATGTGAATTGATCAACATGGTCATAATTATTGTTTATATAAATTCTGAAATGATTATATATTTCTTTGAGATATTAATATATTTGGCCTGTAGTGCAAATATGAACTATTGATGAATATATTTGGTCTGTAGTGCAAATATGAACTGTTATTGAATATCTTTGGCCTGAAGTGCAAAGATGAACTGGTGATGAATATCTTTGGTCCGTAGTGCAAAGATGACATGTTGTTGAATATCTTTGGCCAGTAGTGCAAAGATGAATTGGTGACTAATATCTTTGGCCCGTAGTGTAAAGATGAAGTTATTAGTATAATTATGAACAGGAAATGTGATTTGGTGTAACCATGATCTTTGATGTTTCAGGTAAAGACAGGTTATGAAAATTATCTTCGTTCTGGATGAGAAGGGGAATTTAAAATCACAATTATGATTATGAGTTATTCATATTATTGTGAAAAGGAACTGTTGATTGATGTTACAGGGATAAAATATTATTGGTGGACTTTTAACGTGGAGAAGATAATAGACTTTATAGTCTATTTGACTCTTCTAATGCATTGCTCGTTCCGCTGCGACTATGGTTGAAAATCTTTATCATATACCATATGTTCTAAATCTCTGATTTATTACTGTTGAAGGCTATTGATAATTTATTTATCTTTAGTCATGATATTCTTTACTGGGCTAGTTGTGCTCACCCTTCTGTTCCACAATTCCTTTCAGGTAATAAGAGTGTAGCTGGGTCGAGCGGGGGTAACAGAAGAATAGAACGGTGGTCATCATTTAGTAGTTATATTTGGTGAATCAAATAGAGTGAGGTAAACCCAATGTTGGAAGGGTGTTTTGTCACTATCATACAAGATGTATAATGACATACAACATCGTGTCATCATAAGACACGGTTGTGCACATTCACTTGCTGAGTATATCTACGAGCACTACGTATATAATCTTGGTGTTTGTTTGAAGTATAATTCACGATTATAGATAGTGGAGATAATGATAAGTCAAGAGAAGACTCACCATTGGGAAGAATATGATAGTAATCTTCTCGTTTTTCTTTGGGGTCTATTGGGTCAACCAAGGAAAATTATGTGGCCATATGATATCTATCATAACCTAGACGCATGGCCTCCCATGTACGAAGGTTTCCTTGAGTACTTCTCAAAGATTCTAATTTTTAAAACAGTTTTTGACTATACCTTTATGTAAGGTGTCATTGTGAGGTGATGTCCACGGTTGGAACATAAGTCACATTTGGTATATATTTGTATCCAAACTCACAGCATATGTGTTGGTGTATTTTGCACGACAATTGTTGTAATAAAGTTACAGTTGTTTTTTGTACCATGTATTTGGCGACTCAGAATAGGTTGGATGGAATGGACCTATTTTGGGGTCGTCACAACAAATATATACCAAATGTGACTCATGTCCCAACAGTGGATAGCACCTCACAATGACACCTTACATAAAGGTATAGTCAAAAACTGTTTTAGAAATTAGAATCTTTGAGAAGTGCTCAAGGAAACCTTCGTACATGGGAGGCCATGAGTCTAGGTTATGATAGATGTCATATGGCCACAGAATTATTCTTTGTTGACCCAATAGACCCCAAAGAAAAACGAGAAGATTACTATCATATTCTTCCCAATGGTGAGTCTTCTCTTGACTTATCATTATCTCCACTGTCTCTAATTGAGAATTATACTTCAAACAAACACTAAGATTATATAGGTAGTGCTCGTAGATATACTCAGCAAGTGGATGAGCACATCCCTGTCTTATGATGACACGAGGTTGTATGTCGTTAGACATCTTGTATGATAGTGGCAAAACACCCTTCCAACGCTGGGTACACCTTACCCTATTGGATTCACCAAATAAAACTACTAAATGAACTTTTCTATACTATTTCGGGAGAACATCCACAGCTAGAGACCACCGTTCTATTTCTCCGTTACCCTCGCTCGACCCAGCTACACTCTTATTACCTGAAAGGAATTGTGAAGCAAAAGGGTGAGCACAACTAGCTCAGTAAAGAATATCATGACTAAAGATAATTAAATTATCAATAGCCTTCATCAATAATAAATCAGAGATTTAGAACATATGGTAAATAATAAAAATTTCAACCATAGTTGCAGCGGAACGAGCAATCCATTAGAAGAGTCAAATAGACCATACAGTCTATTATCTCCTCCATATTAAAAATCCACCAACAATATTTTATCCATGTAACATCACTCAACAGTTCCTTTCCACAATCATATGAATAACTCATAATCATAATTGTGACTCTAAATTTTTCTTCGCACCCAGGACGAAGAATATTTTCATCACCTGTCTTTACCTGAAACATCAAAGATCATGGTTATACCAAATCACAGTTCCTGTTCATAATCATACTAATAACTTCATCTTTGCATCATGGCCAAAGATATTCATTTGTACCAGTTGGTCATGTTCATCTCAACACATGTTCCTCTTTGCACTACTGGCCAAAGATATTCAACAACATGTCATCTTTGCACTACAGGCCAAAGATATTCATCTACAATTCATCTTTGCACTACAGGCCAAAGATATTCATCAACAGTTCATATTTGCACTACATGCCAAATATATTCATATCTCAAAGAAATATATAATCATTTCAGAATTTATATAAACAATAATTATAACCATGTTGATCATTTCACCTTTGCACTTAAGCTAAAGATATTCACTTATAAATTCAATTGTCATGATCATACCAGTCACCAATTCAACTTTGCACTACTGGCCAAAGAGAACCCATAATCATGATCATACCAGAAATCTACCCATCTTTACACTCAAGTCAAAGAGAAATATCATCATTAGGGTTATAAAAATGTTATATATGATAATAAAATCAATATAATCAACATATAGATTTAATCTCAAGAATAATATTCATAAACCAACTATAATTTGGTTAGAAAAAGAAACCAATTTTACCGTGAATAGTAACTCGTGAATAGTAACTCATGAATAGTAACTCGTGAATAGTAACTCGACACAAAAAGGTAGAAATTCCACAATAAAATACATACCAATATTTCGGTATAATGATATTGAAAGAATAATATTTCTTAAGCTTATAAACAATTTATTTAAATTGTTTACACTTTACTAATTAATGCATTTAATCATCATAAAATGCCAACTCTTAAGATTTCATCATCAATAACCAAAACCCTCATAAAAAATCTGCATATACCTCATATAGGATTCTCAAGCCATAAAATCATATTTTTCAATTTTCTTCCTTCACATAACAAATTTAATTCAATTATTCATAACTAGTCTATTTTCATTAAAAATACCAAATCAGTTCCAAAAATATTTCTTTTCTGAGATTTATCAGAATATAGTCCCATATTGAACATATATTTTTCTCAGAATTTTTAAAAGTCATTTACTATTTTTCGTATGGCCAAAACAGTCGAATATTTAGACATTTATCAAAAATTATACTTTTGTCCAAAAATTTTGAAATTTACAGAGTATACTTCTATCATATACATGTACTCCCAATAAAAATTTCATCAATTTTGTAGTTAACCACAAGGAATTATAAGCGGTAATTTTTAAAATAGTCTTTTCTCATAAAATTCATAACTCTCAATCTATACATCCAAAAATCACCATTTTTGGACACAATCAAGAAAACTCATCAAAATATCATTTCAAATTTTTCCAGAATTTTTGAAAGTCAGAAAAATTACGAAACTGAAAAACATAACAACCCTTAAAATCCCTTACTATCCCTTACAATCCCTTACCTCAAAAGAGCAGTACTTCTGATCGGTATGCAAAGCCGAAGGAAACTTGCACTGAATAGCAACTCTCAAAGTATCTAAATACTCACAAAATATGCTTCATAATATAGAGAGAGAAAGAGAGAAAGCTTATGTTTCTGGTGTGATTTTCAATTCTAACTTAGCCCTCTATTTATAGGAAAATTTTAGCAAACTTGACCTGCAACCTGATGGATTTACCTGCTACTATTCCCACCCACCACATTTAAAATAAAATTCAGCACATTTCTTCACCAACCACAAGTGAGGCCCACCAATTCTAGAATTTTCCACCAAAATGATAAACTCTGAAAATTCAACAATTTCTGAACCAGTCATCTCGTAAAATTCATAATAAATCATACGTTCATTTTTAACAGTTCAAAATTTGTGGGCATATACTCAACTTATATATGTATAACATATCCAAAAATTATCACGATCCAACGGTCGGATTAAAAATTATAACCCCCGCAAAATATCTCAAAAATCCTGATTTTTAATACCTCCATTCCGACAAAAATACGGATAAAGACCTCAACATTAACTCCTTCATTTTTAACCACAAAAATATATCCCTCGTTTATATCCACATAAAATAAATATTTTCTTATCATATGAATCAATAATTAATTATTCACAAATAATATTACAGAATCACATTTATGACAACCAGGCCGTTCCCAGGAAAGAGAGGGCTTTCCAATAAGGATTTTTCCTTACTAGCGCGCATTTAGATGACCACACCTCTCCTTAGACAGAACTTTCTAGACATTGCCAATAATGCTATCTAATAATATTATTCAAATAATATGAATTATTGATCTGATAATAGAAAATACTGTGCAGTGACAATTATTGAACAACAATAATATAAAATTTCAACGTACCAATTATTGAATCAATATAATAAAATATTGAACAGTAATTACTGTAACAATTATTGAGTAGTGCCTTCTTACGTAAGAATCAATAATTTCAAAAATACTATGCAATACCGTATGCTACTGTGCAATAACGCGTATTACTGTATTTTAACCACCGGGTATTCCAACAGTGTTAACGGTAACAACTACGTCGTTAATTATAAAAACTCAATTTTTGTCGTTATCTTCATCCGACTATTTTCCGTTATGGGGCCCACAAATAGCTGCGCCATCGTACGGATATTCCCCGACAGAAAGAATATTCTACGACCAACAAATATTCCCCGACAACAATGATTATTTTATAACCACTTGTTTATTTTGAAAAAAATTCATATCTCACCCATAACTTTAACTTTTTATCAATTTAACCATTTACTGAATTGTAATTATAAGAAAAATTGAATACTTTTATTTCATAAAATTCGGGGTCTTACATTTGTATCCAAACTCACAACATATGTGTTGTTGTATTTTGTAGGACAATTATTGTAATAAAGTTGTAGTTATTTTCTGTACCATGTATTTGGCGACTCAGAATAGGTTGGATGGAATGGACCTATTTTGGGGTTATCACATTTTGTTTCAGAGCTTAAAGATATGGTCTCTGGCGGAAATCGAGAAATATAACTAGGAGGTGAGAGATGAGTAAATCCTTCGCTAGTGTGTCCTACCTAAGCTTAATTGTTGGTCGATCATAATATACAGATATTATGTGATACGTTAATTTGTTTAATTACCTTATTTTATGGTAGTATTTGAGAATGGCAGCTGAGAATGCTAACAATAGAGTGAATGAGACTGTGGGGATACCTCTAATCACTAACAATGATAATGTGATGTCAGACGAAGAAGGAATTAGAGATATTCTTGTGGTAAGTGAAGAATTGATAGTTGCACCCGAGATAGTCGCAGAGGTAACAGTTGAGAGTGAGGAAGAAGTGGAAGAAGGGGTACCTGAGGAGAATTTATTAGAGGTATTATATGATCAAAATGTAGAATTACAAAATCGTGTTCATGAGTTAGAAGAGCAGGCTAAAGAACGGTAGGCAGTTGTGGAATAAAAGGATGCAACAATTCAAGCTTGTGTTACCCGATATGTGATGCTTGAACAGAAGCATTCTTTGACAGAGTATAAGATGATAAAGATGGAATCTAAGCTGAAAGAAGAAAAAACTGAACGAGTGAGAATAAGTGATGCATGGGCAAAAGCTGCACGACACGTGGATATTGTGGAAAGAGATGTCCGATCTAAGAAGGCTAAAATAGATGATATGAATTTCTCTTTTTGGAAAGCAATTGGGAGAACCCAACATCGAGTTTTGAATTATCCGGTACAGAGCGGTCAACCTGAATTCGATATGGTTCGAAGATTGATGATTCAGATCATGAATTAGGAGTACGACGAGGCAGTTGAGGGAGGAATATGCCCTATAGAAAAGTATATTCCAACGGTAGTGATGACGCCAAATGCTTCCCCAGACAAGTCAAAGCCGGGTAGTTCAAGGGAGAGCGGTTGTCATGACTTCCCAACAAGTGAAGAACCCAAATGAAGTTATAATGGGAGATGAGTAATGGAGATATCATGATGACCCGGGAGATAGAATCTGAAATGAAAGCAAGGTATTCTCAACTTTTTGAAATACTAGGTACGTAAATTTTGGGGACGAAATTTCATAAGGAGGGGAGATTGTAAGACCCCGAATTTTATGAAATAAAAGTATTCAATTTTTCTTATAATTACAATTCGGTAAATTACTAAATTGATAAAAGTTTAAAGTTAAGGGTGATATATGAATTTTTTTTCAAAATACACAATTGGTTATAAAATATTCATTATTGTAGGGAAATATTCATTTAGTCGTGGAATATTCTTTCTGTCGGGAAATATTCGTACGACGGCGCAGCCATTTGTGGGCCCCATAACAAATAACAGTCGGATGAAGAAAATGACAAGAATTAAATTTTTATAAATAACGGCGTAGTTATTACCGTTAACACTATTGGAATATCCAGTGGTTAAAATACAGTAATACGCGTTATTGCACAGTAGCACACGGTATTGTACAGTATTTTTGAAATTATTGATTCTTACGTAAGAAGACACTTTTTAATAATTGTTACAGTAATTACTATTCAATATTTTATTTTTATTGATTCAATAATTGCTGCGTTGATATTTTATATTATTGTTGTTTTAATAATTGTTACTGCACAGTATTTTCCATCATCAGATCAATAATTCATATTATTTGAATAATATTATTAGATAACATTATTGGCAATGTCTAAAAAATTCTGTCTAAGAAGAGGTTTGGTCACCTAATTGCTCGTAAGTAAGGAGAAATCCTTATCGGAAAGCCCCCTCTTTCCTGGAAACGGCCTGGTTGTCATAATTGTGATTCTGTAATATTATTTGTGAATAATTAATAATTGATTTATATGATAAGGAAATATTTATTTTATGTGGATATAAATGATGGATATATTTATTTTTATGTGGATAAAAATGAAAGAATTAATGCTGATGTATTTTATCAGTATTTTGTCGGTGTGGAGGTATTAAAAATCATCCGTTTGTGGATTTCGGATATTTTTGGTTTGAAATTTGGAAAAACTCAAAGCTGCAAAGTTGTAGAGAATTCGATTTCAGACAGAATGGACATAAAATTTGTATTTTTATGATAAACGGTCTATTTTCTATGAATTATTGAAGTTTCAAAAAATAAAATAATTTTTATTAATTTATGGGTGGGACTCTCTTTGGTTGGTGTTTATTAAACACATGGGCTGCTAATTTTTAACTAGGAAGGCATGCTTGACTCAAAATAATGGGTGGTTAACTAAGAGGTTTGGTCGTATAGATTAAGAGTTATGAATTTTATGAGAAAATACTATTTTAAAAGTAACCGCTTATAACTCCTTGTGGTTAACTCCAAAATTGATGAAATTTTTATTGGAAGTATATAAATATAATATCAGTGTACTCTGTAAATTTTGGATTTTTTGGATAAAAGTACAATTTATGATAAATGTCTAAATATTCGGTGATTTTGGCCATATGAAAAATAGTAAATGAGTTTTAAAAATTTTGAGAAAAATATATGTTCAATATGGGATTATATTCTGCTAAATCCCAGAAAAGAAATGTTTTTGGAACTGATTTGGTATTTTTCATGAAAATAGACTAGTTATGAGTAAATGAATTAAATATGTTATGTGAAGTAAGAAAATTGGAAAATAGGATTTTATGGCTTGAGAATCCTATATGAGGTATATGCAGATTTTTGATGAGGGTTTTTGGTTAATGGTGATGAATTCTTATGAGTTTGGCATTTTAGGATGATTAAATGCATTATTTAGTAAAGTGTAAACAATTAAAATAAATTGTTTATAAGCTTAAGAAATATTATTCTTTCAATATCATTATACCGAAATATTGGTATGAATTTTATTGTGGAATTTCTACCTTTTTCATGTCGAGTTACTATTCACGAGTTACTATTCATGAGTTACTATTCACGAGTTACTATTCACGACAAAATTGGTTTCTTTTTTTGACCAAATTATAGTTGATTTATGAATATTACTCTTGAGATTAAATCTATATGTTGATTATATTGATTTTATTATCATATATAATATTTTTATAACCCTAACGATGATATTTCTCTTTGACTTGAGTGTAAAGATGGGTAGATTTTTGGAATGATCATGACTATGGGTTTCCTTTAGCCAGTAGTGCAAAGTTGAATTGTTGACTGGTATGATCATGACCATTGAATTTATAATTGAATATCTTTAGCTTAAGTGCAAAGGTGAATTGATCAACATGATTATAATTATTGTTTATATAAATTCTGAAATGATTATATATTTCTTTGATATATTAATATATTTGGCCTGTAGTGTAAATATGAACTGTTGATGAATATATTTGGCCTGTAGTGCAAATATAAACTGTTGTTGAATATCTTTGGCTTGTAGTGCAAAGATGAACTGGTGATGAATATCTTTGGCCCGTAGTGCAAAGATGATCTGTTGTTGAATATCTTTGGCCAGTAGTGCAAAGATGAACTGGTGACGAATATCTTTGGCCCGTAGTGTAAAGATGAAGTTATTAGTAGAATTATGAACATGAAATTTGATTTGGTGTAACCATGATCTTTGATGTTTCAGGTAAAGACAGGTTATGAAAATTATCTTCGTTCTGGATGAGAAGGAAAATTTAGAATCATAATTATGATTATGAGTTATTCATATGATTGTGAAAAGGAACTGTTGATTGATGTTACAGGGATAAAATATTGTTGGTGGACTTTTAACGTGGAGAAGATAATAGATTTTATAGTCTATTTGACTCTTCTAATGGATTGCTCGTTCCGCTGCAACTATGATTGAAATTTTTTATCATCTACCATATGTTCTAAATCTCTGATTTATTAATGTTGAAGGCTATTGATAATTTATTTATCTTTAGTCATGATATTCTTTAATGGACTAGTTGTGCTCACCCTTCTGTTTTACAATTCCTTTCAGGTAATAAGAGTGTAGCTAGGTCGAGCGGGGATAACAGGGGAATAGAACGGTGGTCATCATTTAGTAGTTATATTTGGTGAATCAAATAGGGTGAGACAAACCCAACGTTAGAAGGGTGTTTTGTCACTATCATACAAGATGTCTAATGACATACAACATCGTGTCATCATAAGACACGGTTGTGTATATCCACTTGCTGAGTATATCTACGAGCATTACCTATATAAATTAATTCTTGAACTTGTTGGTCAGTCATAATATCGAGATATTATGTGATATGTTAATTTGTTCAATTAACCTTTGTTTTGAAGTTGTATTCTAGAATGATATTTGAAATACAGGAGATGAGCAATGGAAAAATTATGATGACAGGGAAGATGAAATCTGAAATAAAAGGAAGGTATTATCAACTCTTTGAAATACCAGGTACGTAAATTTTAGGGACGAAATTTCATAAGGAGGAGAGATTGTAAGACCCCGAATTTTATGAAATAAAAATATTTAATTTTTCTTATAATTACTATTCAGTAAATGGTTAAATTAATAAATGTTAAAGTTAAGGGTGATATATGAATTTTTTTTTCAAAATACACAAGTGGTTATAAAATATTCATTATTGTCGGGGAATATTCGTTTGGTCGTGGAATATTCTTTCTGTCGGGAAATATTCGTACGACGGCGCAGCCATTTGTGGGCCCCATAATAGAATAACTGTCGGATGAAAAAAAGCGACAAAATTTAGTTTTTATAAATAACGGCGTAGTTTTTACTGTTAACACTGTTGGAATACCCAGTGGTTAAAATACAGTAATACGCGTAGTTGCACAGTAGCACACGGTATTGCATATTATTTTTTTCAATTATTGATTCTTACGTAAGAAGGCACTTCTCAATAATTGTTACAGTAGTTACTGTTTAATATTTTATTTTATTGATTCAATAATTACTACGTTAAAATTTTATATTATTGTTGTTCAATAATTGTCACTGCACAGTATTTCCCATTATCAGATCAATAATTCATATTATTTGAATAATATTATTAGATAACATTATTGGCAATGTCTAGAAAGTTCTGTCTAAGGAGAGGTTTGGTCACCTAATTGCGCGCCAGTAAGGAGAAATTCTTATTGGAAAACCCCCTCTTTCCTGGGAACGGTCTGGTTGTCATAATTGTGATTCTATAATATTATTTGTGAATAATTAATTATTGATTTATATGATAAGGAAATATTTATTGGATGTGGATATAAATGATGGAGTTATTTATATGGTTATAAATGAACGAATTAATGTTGAGGTATTTTATCAGTATTTTGTCGGATTGGAGGTATTAAAAGATCAAATAAGTGTTCTTACAGCTTTATTGCGTGAGTTATAATTTTTAATTCGACCGTTGGATCGTTATGATTTTTGGATATGTTATACATATATAAGTTTAGTATATGTTCACAAATTTTGAACCGTTAAAAATGAACGAATGATTTGTTATGAATTTTAAGAGGTGACTGATTCGAAAATTAGGTATATAAATGATTTTGATAGAAAATTATAGAAATGGGTGGGCCCCATTTTTGGTTGTTGAGGAAGATGGCTGATTTTTGGTGGGTGGAATAGTAACAGATAAAGCCATCAGGTAGCAGGTCAAGTCTGCTTCGGCGTGCTAATATTTTCCTATAAATAGAGGGCTAAGTTAGAATTGAAAATCACACCAGAAATATAAGCTTTCTCTCTTTCTCTCTCTATATTATGAAGCATATTTTGTGAGTATTTAGATACTTTGAGAGTTGCTATTCAGTGTAAGTTTTCTTCGGCTTTGCATTCCAGTCAGAAATACTGCACTTTTGAGGTAAGGGATAGTAAGGGATTTTAAGGGTTATTATATTTTTTAGTTCGTAATTCTTCTGACCTTCAGAAAATTCTGAAAAAATTTGAAATGATATTTTAATGAGTTTTATTGATTGTATCCAAAAATGGTGATTTTTGGATGTATATATTAAGAGTTATGAATTTTACGGGAAAAGACTATTTTAAAAGTAACCGCTTATAACTCTTTGTGGTTCACTCCAAAATTGATAAAATTTTTATTGGAAGTATATCTATATAATATCAGTGTACTCTGTGAATTTAGGAATTTTTGGATAAAAGTACAATTTATGAAAAATGTCTAAATATTCGGCGGTTTTGGCCATATGAAAAATAGTAAATGAGTTTTAAAAATTCTGAGAAAAATATATGTTCAATATGGGATTATATTCTGCTAATTTCCATAAAAGAAATATTTTTGGAACTGATTTGGTATTTTTCATAAAAATGGACTAGTTATGAGAAAATGAATTAAATATGTTATGTGAAGTAAGAAAATTGAAAAATAGGATTTTATGGTTTGAGAATCCTATATGAGGTATATGCAGATTTTTGATGAGGGTTTTGGTTATTGGTAATGAAATTTTATGAGTTTGGCATTTTAGGATGATTAAATGCATTATTTAGTAAAGTGTAAATAATTAAAATAAATTATTTATAAGCTTAAGAAATATTATTCTTTCAATATCATTATACCAAAATATTGGTATAGATTTTATTGTAGAATTTCTACCTTTTTCATGTCGAGTTACTATTCACGAGTAACTATTCATGATAAAATTGGTTTCTTTTTCTGACCAAATTATTGTTGATTTATGAATATTACTCTTGAGATTAAATCTATATGTTGATTATATTAATTTTATTATCATATATAACATTTTTATAACGCTAATGATGATATTTTTCTTTGACTTGAATGTAAAGATGGATAGATTTTTGGTATGATCATGACTACGGGTTCCCTTTGGCCAGTAGTGCAAAGTTGAATTGTTGACTGGTATGATCATGACCATTGAATTTATAATTGAATTTCTTTAGCTTAAGTGCAAAGGTGAATTGATCAACATGGTTATAATTATTGTTTATATAAATTCTGAAATGATTATATATTTCTTTGAGATATTAATATATTTGACCTATAGTGCAAATATGAACTGTTAATGAATATCTTTGGCCTGTAATACAAAGATGAACTGATGATAAATATCTTTGGCCCATAGTGCAAAGATGACCTGTGGTTGAATATCTTTGGCCAGTAGTGCAAAGATGAATTGTTGATGAATATCTTTGGCCCGTAGTGCAAAGATGACATGTTGTTGAATATCTTTGGCCAGTAGTCCAAAGATGAACAGGTGTTGAGATGAACATGTGTTGAGATGAACATGACCAACTGGTGATACAAATGAATATCTTTGGCCGTAGTGCAAAGATGAAATTATTAGTATGATTATGAATAGGAAATGTGATTTGGTGTAACCATGATTTTTGATGTTTCAGGTAAAGATAGGTGATGAAAATTATCTTCGTCCTGGATGAGAAGAGGAATATAGAACTACAATTATGATTACGAGTTATTCATATGATTGTGGACCAGAATTGTTGATTGATGTTACAGGGATAAAATATTGTTGGTGGATTTTTAACATAGAGAAGATAATAGACTTTGCAGTCTATTTGACTTTTCTAATGGATTGCTCGTTCTGCTGCAACTATGGTTGAAATTTTTTATCATCTACTATATGTTCTAAATCTCTGATTTATTGCTGTTGAAGGCTATTGATAATTTATTTATCTTTAGTCATGATATTCTTTACTGGGCTAATTGTGCTCACCCTTTTGCTTCACAATTCATTTTTTGGTAATAAGAGTGTAGCTGGGTCGAGCGAGGGTAATGAGAAAATAGAACGGTGGTCTCTAGCTGTGGAGGTTCTCCTTAAGCAGTATAGAAAAGTGTTGTATACATCATTTAGTAGTTATATTTGGTAAATCAAATAGGGTGAGGCGAACCCAACGTTGGAAGGGTGTTTTGCCACTATCATACAAGATGTCTAATGACATACAACCTCGTGTCATCATAAGACAGGATTGTGCTCATCCACTTGTTGAGTATATTTACGAGCACTACCTATATAATCTTGGTGTTTGTTTGAAGTATAATTTTCAATTAGAGACAGTGGAGATAATGATATATCCAGAGAAGACTCACCATTGGGAAGAATATGATAGTAAACTTCTCGTTTTTCTTTGGGGTCTATTGGGTTAACAAAGGATAATTATGTGGCCATATGATATCTATCATAACCTAGACGCGTGGCCTCCCATGTACGAAGGTTTCCTTGAGCACTTCCCAAATATTCTAATTTCTAAAACAGTTTTTGACTATACCTTTATGTAAGGTGTCATTGTGAGGTGTTGTCCACGGTTGGGACATGAGTCACATTTGGTATATATTTGTATCCAAACTCACAGCATATGTGTTGTTATATTTTGCACGACAATTGTTGTAATAAAGTTGTAGTTATTTTCTGTACCATGTATTTGGCGACTCAGAATAGGTTGGATGGAATGGACCTGTTTTGGGGTCGTTACATTTTGGTATCAGAGCTTAGGAATATGGTCTCTGGTGGGATCGGGGAATATAACTAGGAGGGGAGAGATGAGTAAATCCTTCACTAGTGTGTCCTACCTAAGCTTATTTGTTGGTCAGTCATAATATCGAGATATTATGTGATATGTTAATTTGTTCAATTAACCTTTGTTTTGAAGCTGTATTCTAGAATAATATTTGAAATACAAGAGATGAGCAATGAAGAAATTATGATGACAGGGAAGATGGAATCTGAAATGAAAGGAAGGTATTCTCAACTCTTTGAAATACCAGGTACGTAAATTTCGGGGACGAAATTTCATAAGGAGGGGAGATTATAAGACCCTGAATTTTATGAAATAAAAGTATTCAATTTTTCTTATAATTACTATTCAGTAAATGGTTAAATTGATAAATGTTAAAGTTAAGGGTGATATATGAATATTTTTTTCAAAATACACAAGTGGTTATAAAATATTCATTGTTGTCGGGGAATATTCGTTTGGTCGTGGAATATTTTTTCTGTCGGGAAATATTCGTACGACGGCGCAGCCATTTGTGGGCCCCATAACAGAATAACTGTCAGATGAAGAAAACGACAAAATTGAGTTTTTATAAATAACGACATAGTTTTTACTGTTAACACTGTTGGAATACCCGGTGGTTAAAATACAGTAATACGCGTAGTTGCACAGTAGCACACGGTATTGCACAGTATTTTTTTCAATTATTGATTCTTACGTAAGAATGCACTACTCAATAATTGTTACAGTTGTGGGTAATATTTATAAATTTTGTAAAGTAAGTAAGTTGTTATAAAATATTCGATTAGTCGGGGAATATTCATTTTAACAGGAAATATTCACACGACGGCACAATCATTGGTGGACCCCACAACAGAATTATTGTCGAAATGAGAAAACGACAGAAATATCTTTTTATAAAAATAACAGCGAAAGTTTTACCGTTAAACTGTTGAAATACCTGGTGATAAAAGTACAGTAATACGCGTAGTTGCATAGTAGCACACGGTATTGATTATTAATGTTTATGTGAGAAGTCACTCAGTGTTATTCAATTATTGCTACAGTAATTGCTGCATAGTATCTCACATTATTTGATTCAATTATTGTCAATATTTTTTATATTTTTAAATCAATAATTGAGACAACAAAGTTATTCATATTATTATTTGTAATATTGACGATGTCTAGAAAGTTCTGTCGAGGAGAGGTTTGGTCACCTAATTGCGCACCAATAAGGAGAAATCCTTATCGGAAAGTCCCCTCTTTCCTGTGAACGACCTGGTTGTTAAATATTACGAATTATAATAATGATAACAAAGGTTGTTAAAAATATTGAGGTGCTTTTTATAAAGTATTTGTGGTAATTTTAGCTTATTTTATGGACTCCCATTTACTCATTTTTCAAAATAATCGGTAGAAGATGGTTCAATATATATATATATATATATATATATATATATATATATATATATATATATATAATATTTATGTGTTAGTGTGATGTGTGTGAAAGGGACATGTGGGGTGGGGCCCATATGTGGGTTGAAGAATGGAAATGGGGGGGAGTTTACGTAAATGGAAGGGAATTATGATATATATATATATATATATATATATATATATATATATATATATAATGTGTGGGGGGTGTTTATGTGTGAGTGGAGGAAAAAATAGTGGTGGTGGGATAAAATTTTGACTGATGTGTGTGATATGGTGGAAGATATATAAGGTGTATATTTATATAATTTGAAATGTGTGTGTTGTGTTTGTTGTATGATGGAAGGAGTATATATATATACAATTTTGTTTTATTTGAATGTTAGGCACCCGTGAATTATCAGACGAAAACTTTGGCCCGTGATTTTATTTCAACTGTGCGTCCGTGAATTTTTTTCTTCTAAATAGTATCCTTCCATTCTCCTATAAATAGGATATTTAGTTTAGAATTAAAAATCACACCAGAATCAGAGAATTCTTCTTCAATAATATTGAGCATATTTCTTTCGAGTTTTAAGAAGCTTTGAGTGTAAAAAACAGTGAAAGTTTTCTTCAAGAATATTATTGCCCTACCAGTCAGAAGTACTCTTTTTTTAAGGTAAAGGATATTATTTCTGTTCAGTATTCGTATGAAATAATATTTTCTTTCATACTCTGTAGTATGTAAGTAATATTATTTCGTTTCAGATTTTGAATTCTATACTCATTTTGTTAAGTTTTAGCTTCTATACTCCATAAAATTAGTAGAATATCCTTGATATTTGCGCTTCATCTAGTATCTTTTCATGAAAATATTATTCTGAGCATTCTTGATAAGTTTTAACCTTTTAATGCCAGAGTATTATTCACGAGGTACTATTCTCAAATTACTATTCACGAGTTACTATTCACCCAGGGTACTATTCATGATAAAAATAGATTTTTTTTCTGTCCAAATCATTTTTGATACAATATTATTTTTGAATTTTACTCCACAAAACAGTATCATGTTGACAATTTAGATATTATTGAGTCCTGGATAAATTAAATTATAAATCTTTAAAAATTTATCATTTGCTTTCTTTTAATTGAATTCTTATATCATTGTCATCATCCACATACTTATATTGTGATGAAAATCATATGTGGCTTATGTGCATAGATGGACTATTGATTGATATGATTATGACCAGGGATTAATCTGTATAATCATGACCGTAATGTTATAAAATGATGTGGTAAAAGTCCTCATTGACCCGTAGTGCATTGATGGATAGTTGTTGGCATAATCATGACCATTGGTGAAAACACGAATATCCTTAGCCCGTAGTGCATGGAAAATTCGTGATCGTGATACTAATGAATATCTTTGGCCCGTAGTGCATGGATAATTCAGTGATGTGGATTATTTATTAAATTGAGTCTCAGCGATAAAATTGATGATAAACTTTTTAAATCATAGAAGATAGTAGATATCATGCTCTACTTGACTCTTCTAATGGATTGTTTGTTCCGCTGCAGTTAAACTTGATGTTTATTATATTTTATTAGTTTAACATTGTTGAAGGCTAACGGTAATTTATAATGTATTATCGTAGTCATAATATTTCTTACTGGGCTAGTTGAGCTCACTCTTTTACTTTCATTGTTCTCTTCAAGAAATGAGAACGTAGACGGGACTAGTCGGAGAATGGAGTGACGGTCCGAGATGGTTATTTTAGCAATCCTCACTATTTAGTCTGATAATAAATGTAATGAGGATTGAAATTGAGTTTGGATAATGTCTAGAAGACAATATTCCTGTTAAAACTCTCAGCTCATGTTGTATAATTAAGTTTGTAATTATATTCAGTACCATGTATTTGACAATTCAAGATAAGTGATGTATACCTATTTTGAGGGCGTCACAATTTATTTGCGGATACCTTTAAACCGAATACGGATAATAGCTATTTTTTTCGAATATGAATAATTACTATCCGCTTTTTACCTAATACTTGTGCGGACGAATACGATTTTTCTGGTTACCATTTACAACCCTAACTATAACTAGAATAAAATATAATGAGTTTTAAAATATAGTTTATTAATGAATGAATTTTAATGTACTTATTTTTTTATAAATATTTAAATACAATAATCAATTTTCTAAATTACAATTCAAATAAGTTTTCATCATTTTTAAAAATTCTAAATTTCAAAATGAATGCTCTACTTATTAATGTTTAGATATGTCTATTTTATGTGTGTGGAGTAATACTGTAGTGTGTACGAATATTTATAATTTATAATTAGATTCAAAAATTTGCATTGAATATTTAAATTTTTTTTCTCAAATACTTAATTAAAATTTTAATCATATGTTAATGGGGACTTTTATTTATAATTTATCCTCAATACATATATTACAATTTACATATTATGAAAAATTTATTTTATTTCATTATATTTATGGAGAGTGTGAGTTATAATGTATATGTGACAACTAACAACTAGTTAATATCCAACTATTTTATTTATAATTTATCCTCAATACATATATTATAATTTACATATTATAAAAATTTTATTTTATTTCATTATATTTATGGAGAGTGTGAATTATAATGTATATGTAACAACTGACAACTAGTTAATATCCAACTTGATCCAAATTTATTTTTGACTTACTTTAAATATTTAGACTTCTAATTTTTAAATAATTGGGCAAATGAAAGTGATAAATACTCTCTACACCCGAAAATTCATAAACGTGAATTAATTATTCAACTTCCTTCTAGATTAATTCTAAATTAATTTGAACTTAACACATTTTAACAATAAAATTATATTATTCATTGTTCCCGCCTTCTAACATTGCAAGTTTATAAGTTTTGAAAGTAAAAAACTTATAACAAGCTAATTACTATCGTTTTGTTCTTCTAGTATATAATTTTTTTGGTAAATAATACATTTTAGATATTTTAACTTTACAATAGTAAAAATCTATTAACTATACTTAAATCAATTTATTTTAGTTTATTAATATTAGAATAAAAGTGTTATTTCCTACTTTTTAGAAGTGAAATGATCATATTTTTTTAAAATAATTTTCATATGATAGTGAAAACTAATTATTATATAAGGAATGACACTTTAAAAAAAATTATTTTGCTTATTATATAATATATATAAATAAGTTAATTGGATACACATTCTGGATACGGATCTGAAACCGGATATCCGCTATCTGCTGGATATATTTACGGCCGAATGTTAAACGAATACGTCTATATCCGTATTTGTATCCGTTTATTTGTGGATACCATTAAATCGAATACAGATATATCTGTTTTTTTCTCGAATACGAATAATATCTGGTTTTTTTCAAATACGAATGCAGAAGAATACGAGTTTTTTGGTTTCCACTTATAGCCCTATTGGACCTACTTTCAATGCATTATTGTGGGATCAACCAAACTACATTTCAACAGCCGTATGAAAAAAATCCACATTACATTAGGACATTAAGAACTGATGAGAGTGGACAATCGTTGGAACTGTGGGTTTTAAGTGATATTCAAAAAGATTTATTAGGTAAATGAGGTTTTGGAGTATTTACAAATACTAATGTCTGTAATCAATTAGATGCTTCATTGATAGAAGTATTAGTGGAGCGTTGGCGTCGTGAGACCACTACATTTCACTTCCCCACCGATGAAATGACAATAACCCTTGAAGATGTACATTTTATTTTAGGATTATCGGTTATAGGAGATCCTATAACATATACATTAATACAAAATCCTAAAAAATTGTTTAATGAAAGTAATTTAGTAAATATATTATATATATGGAGGATGACAAGGTGTATAGTAAAGGGGGCATTATGTTGTCGTGGTTGGGCAGTAGATTTTGCAAAGTTCCTCTAGATGCTGATTAAGAAACAGTAGCGACATACACCAAATCGTACGTACTGTTTATCTTGGGGAAGATACTATTTGCATCGATAAACTACGACGTCATACATGTTAGGTATCTTATATTTTTAGAGGATATTAATAAATTATGTGATTATGCATGGAGACCTGCAATGTATTGGCTTCTTTGAACCGCAGCATACATAAAGTAACCTACCTTAATACAGAGAGCTTCTCCGGGGGTTTAACTTCTCTTCAGATATTTTATTGTCTGTATAGTTTGAGGTTTATATAAATTAATATTAATTTTATACTGTATGACTAAGTTTTAATTCGATCAATTATGACACATGTGTGGGCCTACAAACGTCTGTCAATCGGTAGGCCTAATTATGAAATAAGGGTCGCGCAAGAGTGGACCTACCGAATAAATAAAGATACGGTGAAAGAGGCAAGGAGACTATTAGGACTGAGCAAAAAAACGGATAAAATCGAATAACCGAACCAAACCGAAATTTTTCGATTATTCGGTTGTTTTTTGCATTTCGATTATACCCGTTTTACTATTCGGTTTTCGGGTTCGGGTTTGGTTATTGAATTTTTACTATTCGGTTAACCGAATAACCGAACCATTCAAATGATCAGTAAACATTTGGCAATACTTGGTCCATTTACCCCAAACAATAAGCTGCCTACAACTATTACAAAATGATAAATTCTTAGAGATCAGTAACATGTTTTACGCATTTTATGTCTCCAAGAAAGCTCCGTTTTATTGGAACAGAAGAGTTAGGAATTGAAATGGGTAAACTAGACAAAAACCTTAGAGAAATGAAACATACATTCATAGGATTGAATAAAGAACTGGAGTTGCACATCTTGGAGCTGATACTTGTGACTTGTACACTGAAGTTATCTAGTTTTGAGCTCTCGCGTCATTAATCTGCTCTGAAGAAACTATATTCCACAATTTCATGTGAAAAGTTACTCGAAGTTTTCTCTCTAAAGCAAGATTTGTTAACTCTAGGACTCCTCAAACATGATAGGCAGAGTTAGATGTTATCGACAATGACTGAAAATCCTATTTCTTATGTATTAGGATTGCCTGTAGGGATACCATTGCAGATCACTTTATATTACATGGTCGGTGAAAACAGGGTGTGGCCGTGTGGGTGAAGATGAGGGAGAATAAGGAGGAGCCTATTTTCTTTTTGGTTAATTTCAGTTATTAACCGAATAGTTAATTCGATTATTCGGTTTTTCGGTTATTCGTTTACCACTCATTTCGGATAGTTGTTCGGATATCAAAAATATGTAAATTTTGGTTTTTGCTTATAACTAAATAACCTATTCGATTCGGTTATAACCGAAATTCTTAGCCCTAGAGACTATACCCCCGTCACTGCCAAATATTTTATCGAGGGGAATTTGATGGGATGACAGTTGTCATGGTACGGTGGATGCCATATTCAAAGTTTGATTATCTAATGGCATAAGAGTACTAGTCAACATTGTATAGTGGGGCCTTGCATATTCCCCTCATTTGGCTCGACGTCGTTGAATTCCAAATGTCAGATCTTGATACAATTTGGGGAAGCACAGGATATTCCCGAGGCCCCAGTATATATGATTGAACTCCTTCAAGAACGGGATGAGATCCGTTCATTCGACTATATCGAGTTATGGAGCCATTACATCGCCACGAGATATGCATGACAAAATATTATTTATGATTTTGTGGTGGCCACAAGACATGAGATTAGTCTGGTTGAATACCTTAGGTGGTATAGGCGGATGACTCGTCTGAAAATTAGTCGCTCACAAATTAAACTAGATGAGACATATACACCACATGTCTTATTTCATTGGTACGAAACTGCAAACCTCGTAAGTTACATTAGAATATTTTATCAAATTAATTTACAACATAGTATAATCTTGTTGCTAATGAAATGTATATTGTTCTGTACAGATCGAGGCAACTCGGGATTTTGTACGAAACCTTTTTTCAGTACCACCTGTGCACAACCCTTACCATGTGTACGAGGAGTCGTATTCAAGGTCGATACTGTTCAATGAAGATTACCATAGAGTTTTTGAAGATCCCAACACTACCATCCCCAACGTTCCACAAGAGCAGTTCACGCAAGAAACGCCATTCTCTGATTTTGATTCATTTAGTCAATGCAGTCAAGGATCCCTTTATTGGCCTGACATCCTATTTGGAACTGAGAAAGAACCCCAGTATATGTATCACTTCCTCCCCATTACATGCATCATTGGAGTCCTACTGCTGATGTTAATTCTACGGGACAATTTCAACCTATGCAATTAACCTCAATATTAGAAGAAACGTCAATCCCTGTGAGGAGGAGGGCATGTTTGGTATTTTCCTTCATGGCTAAAGGTTGTGCAGTCATGGTATTTTAAGAAGGATCCTCTCAAGTCATTGAAGGTAAAAAAAGGTGGAGTGGCTATGTGACGCCCCCAAAATTAGGTATACATCACCCATCTTGGGTTGTCAAATACATGGTACAGAATACAAATATAACTTACTAATACAACTGTCGTGTACAATACGAAAAAACATAACTGTGAGTTTGAATACAATTATTGTCTACTAGAGACTATACAAACTCAAAAGGAGTCATCATTATAATTATTGTCACACTATTTAATAGAATAGTGAGGACTACTAATACTATCATCTGGTCCATCACTCCGTTCCCCGACTCGTCCCAGCTATATTCTCATTTCCTGAAGAGAACAGTGAAAGAAAGGGTGAGCTCAACTAGCCCAGTAAGAAATATTATGACTAAGATAATGCAGAATAAATTATCATTAGCCTTCAACAGTGTTAAACTGATAAAATATAACGAACATCAAGTTTAACTGCAGCAGAACAAGCAATCCATTAAAAGAGTCAAGTAGAGAATAAAATCTACTATCTTCTATGATTTATAAGGTTTTTCAAAACTGTTATCGCTGGGACTCAGCTTAATAAAATAATCCACATCATCGAATCACCCCTGCACTACGGCCAAGGATATTTATGTATTCATTAATGGTCATGATCATGCCAACAACTGTCCATCAATGCACTACGGGCCAATGAGGACTTTTACCACATCATTTGTAACATTACGGTCATGATTATACCGAATAATCCCTGGTCATAATCATACCAAGTCCATCTATGCACTACAGGCCACAGATGACTTTCAACATTTTATAAACATGAGGATGATGACAATGATATAAGAATTCAATAAAACAAGTTTAAAAATTAATTTATCCAAGAATTAACAACGTCCAAATTGTCAACATGATACTGCTTTGTGAAGTAAAATTCAAGAATGCTTAGACGAATATTTTCATAAACAGATACTGGATGAACCGCAATTATCAAGGATATTCCACTAATTTCATGGAGTATAGAAGTTAAAACTTAACCAACTGAGTATAATAAAGAATGGAATAACAAAAGAAATCACCCGGCATGCGATAGACCGCACAAACAGGTTATTCCAACAGAATAATAAATAATAGAACCAGGTCTGGCGTAAACGCACATACAGGATATTCTGACAGAATAATAAATAATGGAACCAGGTCAGGCGTAAACGCACAGACGGAATATTCCGTCAGAATAATAAATAATGGAACCAGGTCCGGCGTAAAAGCACAGACAGGATATTCCGACAGAATAATAAATAATAGAACCAGGTCCGGTGTAAAACACACAGACAGTGTAAGACCCCAAATTATTAATAAATGAAATTCAAATTCCTCTATTTATTATTTTAAAATAGTAAGAGTTTATTTAATTAATGTGGTTAGTTATGGGTAAAATGCGTAAATATTTCAAATAAGTAAGTGGTCCTAAAATATTCATTGTTGTCGGGGAATATTTGTTTGGTCGTGAAATATTCTTGCTGTCGGAGAATATTCGTACGACGGCGCAGTCTTGTGTGGGCCCCATAACAGAAAGCGATTGGATGAAGAAAATGATAAAAACAAGTTGTTTATAAATAACAGCGTAGTTGTTACCGTTAATACTGTTGGAATACCCGGTGGTTAAACACAGTAATACGTGTTGTTGCACAGTAGCACACTGTATTGCACCAATTATTGATTCTTACGTAAGAAGGCACTACTCAATAATTGTTACAGTAATTACTGTTCAATATTGTATTTTATTGATTTAATAATTGCTGCGTTGATATTTTATATTACTGTTGTTTTAATAATTGTCACTACACAGTATTTTCTATTATCGGAATAATAATTTATATTATCTGAATAATATTATTAGATAACATTATTGGCAATGTCTAAAAAGTTCTGTCTAAGGAGAGGTTTGGTCATCTAATTGCGCGCTAGTAAGGAGATATCCTTATTGGAAAGCCCCCTCTTTCTTGGGAACGACCTGGTTGCCAGTATTGTGGTTCTGTAATATTATTTGTGTATAATTAATTATTAATTTATATGATGAGGAAAATAATAATTTTATGTGGATATAGATGGAGAAAAATTTTAATGTGACAATTGTTGAAAATTAATATTTTATCTTTTTCTGATAAAATAATTCATTTAAATATATTATTTTAATAATATATTGATGGTGGTATTTTTATAATGAATGTGTGATATATGAGTATATGAGAAGGAAGAGTATTTTTGTGGCATTAAATGATTAACACATGTTTTGTGTGTTGGTGGACACAATTCTTGACCGAAAATTTATTATTGACTGTAAAATCTCCCGTTTATGTATTTCGGTCAATTTCTGTTTAGAATTTGGAAAAATTTTCTTCTGTAAAGTTGTAGAGAATTGAATTTCCTATAAAAACTCGCGAGATTCGAATTTTCTGATTAAAGGGCTATTTATTATGAATTATTGAAGTTCTGAAGTTCCGAAATAATTAATTTTTTGAAGTTTTAATTATTATTTTAAAGAAAAACATTTTTTGCAAATTAGTGGGCTCAACATGTGATAAGAATGGGCTGAATTCAGATCTTCTAAGGTGGGCTTGACAATTTTGTAAATATAATATTATTATATTCAATTTTCTGCTTTGGTGTTCTAAGCATTTTCCTATAAATAGGGTGCTTATGTTAGAATTGAAAATCACACCAGAAACTGAGATCTTCTCTCTCTTTCTCTCTCTATATTAGTGAGCGTATTCTTGTGAGTATTCTAATACTTTGAGTATTGCTATACGGTGCAAGTTCAAGTCATAGCCTATATCCGGTGTTTCAACTAGAAGTACTGTTTTTGCTGAGGTAAGGGATGTTATTTCTTCTTAAATGATATTATTTCTTCAATATCATTATGCCAAAATATTGGTTGGAAGTTTTTATCAAATTTAGAACTTTTCATCTCGGGGTTACTATTCATGAGTTACTATTCACGAGTTACTATTCATGAGTTACTATTCATGAGTTACTATTAACGAGTTACTATTCACGAGTACTATTCACGAAGCATAATGATGTTTTTTGTGAAATTTCTATCTTTTGGTGTCGGAGTTACTATTCACGTATACGGCACTATTCACGTATGCGGCACTATTCACGAATACGGTACTATTCACCAGAAAATAATTGTTCTTCTTTTTGTCCAAAATATCTGTTCTGGATACTAGCTTTGATTGTATCCATGTTTTGATCATTCTTGAATTATACTCCACTATGATTATTTATAAGGTATTTTTGGACATGGATAAACTTTAATACGAATCCCTAATATTTGTTCTTTTGTTTCACTGGATTCGTTTCCTTTAAAATATTTTTCATCATCCTCAGTCTTAAATGATGATATAACTGAATATCTTTGGCCTGTAGTGCAAAGATGAATGATTTCTGATGAATATCTTTGGCCCGTAGTGCAAAGATGAACAGGTGTTGAGGTGAACATGACCAACTGATGAATATCTTTGGCCTGTAGTGCAAAGATGACTATTTGATTCAAGATATTTATTGATTGATGTTACAGGGATAAAATGTTGATGATGGGCTTTTAAATTCATAGATAATCGTAGATTTCATTCTCTACGTAACTCTTCTATGAATTATTATTTTCTGCTGCGAATATGGATTTAAAACTTGTTGTCTATTGTATTCTATTAGATTTTTCCCTGTTGAAGACTAACGATAATTTGTTTTATACTATCTTAGTCATAATGTTCTTTACTGGGCTAGTTGAGCTCACCATTTTCCTTGTTGTTCCATTTTCTTCTTAGGAGGCGAAAATGTAGCGAGTACTAGTCGGGGTGTGGAATGACGGTTCAAGACAGTTGTTCTAGTAGTCCTCACTATTTTGTAAAATAGTGTATCAATAAGTATAATGAGTACTTAATTGAGTATGAATACTGTCTAGATGACAATATTTGTATTTAAACTCACAGTATATGTGTTGTCGTATTTTGCACGACAATTGTTATAATAAAGTTGTAGTTATTTTATGTACCATGTATTTGGCAACTCAGAATGGGTTGGATGGATTGGACCTATTTTGGGGGCGTCACAGTTGGTATCAGAGCTTAGGGATATGATCTCTGGCGGAGATCGGGGAATAGAACTAGGAGGGGAGAGACGAGTAAATCCTTCGCTAGTGTGTCCTACCTAAGCTTATTTGTTGGTCGGTCATTATATAGGGGTATTATGTAATTTGTTAATTTGTTTAATTAACCTTTGTTTTATGGCAGTATTTGAGAATGTCGACTGAGAATGTTAACAGTGGAGTAAATGAAACCGTGGAGACGCATGTACTCACCAACGAGGAGAACATACAACAGGCTGGCAATGTTCCTCCTGTGAATAACACCAATGAGCGGACGATGAACGATGAGATGTTTAGAAGCTTTTTGCGATTCATGCAAAACCAGACGAAGGAGATTCCTGTTCAAAATATAGGAAGAAATAATGGCAACGCACAGCTGGTCACAGCCAAGCAGTTCAAAGAGTTGGGACCACCAGAATTCTGGGGAAAGCCAGATCCGATTAAGGCGGAGACATGGGTCAAGAAAATTACCAAGATATTTGATGTCTTGGGATGCACGGAGGAACAGAAGGTTCCATTCGCCACCTTTATGTTCCGTGGCGAGGCAGACTACTGGTGGGAGTCTGTGAAACGTACCCATCCAGCCGCACTCAGCATGTCTTGGGAGACATTTCAGAAACTATTCAATGACAAGTACTTTCCTAAAAGTATTCGTCATATGAAGGAGGTAGAGTTTATTAGACTGGATCAGAACAACATGACGGTGTCCCAGTACGAGGCGAAGTTTGTAGAGTTGTCCAGGTTTGCACCTCATTTGGTGGAGAATGAGGAACGTATGACGCGGATGTTTCTGAGAGGCTTGAAACCCGGTATACGTCAATATATCATTTCTCATAAATTTTCTCTCTATTCAGATGTTGTCAACAGGGCTCAATTATTAGAGCGAGATAACGAGTACGGTCAATCGAGGGACCACAACCAGGATCATACCGGTGACAGCAGTCATCAGAACAATGATAACCAGCGGAGAAAGAAGAATACGGACAAGAACGGCAACCACTCTGGTGGTAATCGTGGCCATGAATATAGAAGAAGCGAGTCGGGAGGAGATTTTAAAAAGAGGAGATTCAACAATGATAATACGAATACGTCAGCACCAGCAGCAACTGGTTCCAAGGGAGGAGAGCGACCACCGATCATATGCTATAAGTGCGGAAAAGAAGGACATATCAGCCCAAACTGTCCACAACAATTTAAGGTATGTTATAATTATGGAAAGGAAGGACATATCACTCGAGATTGTACGGTAGCGAAACCAAGTTCAGCGGGGACAGTGACTCAAAAAGTTGTCCCAGAAAAGTCAAAGTCAACGGTTCCTAGAAGAACGTTTTTCGTGACTGGTCAGAATGCGAGGAACCCGAACGAAGTTAGCATGGGTTAGTTAATTATAAATTTTTGCGAAGTCTATACCTTATTAGATACCGGTGCTACCCATTCATTTATTTCTCCTGCTTGTGCTCAACGTTTAAAATTGACTCCGGAGAAAATTAGACTTTGACTTATCTGTTGAAACTCCGTTAGGAGAAACTTTCGTTACATCCACTGTTTATAAATCTTGTTTGATCCAAGTTGGCACCATCACATTACCTGTTGAAATTATCTCTTTAAAGATACTTGCTTTTGATGTAATTTTAGGAATTGATTGGTTAACTACTCATCATGCCAAAATTGATTGCTTTCGTAAGGTTGTTAGTTTTCATATTCCTAAGCAACCTGTTATTCAAATTCAAGCAACCAAACCATTGAAGTCAAACTCTTTCATATCAAGCCGTAAAGTCATTCGTTTATTGAAAAACAGATGTCAAGCTTTCTTAGCTATGTTATGGACTTGAACAAAAATACGTCAGATTTGAATGATATTTCTATTGTTAGTAAATCCCTGACGTATTTCCTGAAGAATTTCTTGGCCTACGCGTGATATTGAATTTTGTATCATCATTGAATCTGGTACAAAACTCACTTCTAAAATCTCATATCGAATGACTCCTATTGAACTTTAGGAGTTAAAAACCTAACTGTAGAAGTTTGTACCCGGGCCTCTATCTGGTGACTTCCTTTGTGGAATGCACTGAATCCAGACTCTCCGTAGGGGACGCCATATTCGTGCGGTAGTAAACTGATAGGTGTCATTGTGTCGTGCTATCCAAGATTGGGATATGAGTCACAGTTGAGAGCAACCTAAGTCAGTAATCGAAATACATAGCTTTCTAGGCTTAGCTGGTTATTATCGGAGATTTGTAAAAAGATTTTCTCGAATCGCTACTCCATTAACTAAGCTGACTCAAAAAGATACAAACTTCGAATGGACCGAGGAATGTGAGAAGAGCTTCCAAGAATTCAACATGCGACACCGACGTTGGCTCTAGCTGTTGAAAGATTTCGATCATACCATCTAATACCATCCTGAAAAAGCGAACGCGGTAGCTGACACATTGAGTAGAAGATCATATGCAGGAACGAGTGCGATGATGTCAAGTATACGCGTAGAATCAACTTTAATCGATAAAGTTAAAGTTGCTCAAGCTACAGACCCGGAGCTGATGCGTATGAAGAAGAAAGTGCAAGAAGTTGTTATTCCAGAAGCAAGAATCGATGAAGAAGGAATACTTCGAGTCCACTCCAGACTTTATGTTCCTAACGATTCTGATTTAAAGTACAAGATCATGATGGAGGCACACAATACACCATTTGCAATCCATCATGGAAGTACTAAAATGTATCGTGATCTTCGACATACATTTTGGTGGAACAATATGAAGAGAGAGATTGCAAAGTTTATCTCGAGGTGTTTAACTTGTCAACGTGTAAAGGCGGAGCATCAAGTACCAAAGGGTCCATTGCAACCACTTGAGATTCTGAAATGGAAGTGGGAACACATTACTATGGATTTTGTTACGGGTCTTCCTACGGTTTCTCAAGGCATAAATGCTATTTGGGTGATTGTTGATAGATTAACCAAGTCTGCTCATTTCTTTCCGATACGGGAGACTTATTCCCTTGAACGTCTTGCTAGTATGTACGTGAATGAGATTGTGAGGTTGCATGGCATGCCAGTATCCATAGTTTCGGATCGTGACCCAAGATTCACTTCAAGATTTTGGGTTAGCTTGCAAAAAGCTATAGGCACGGATTTACGATTTAGTTCAGCTTACCATCCTCAAACGGACGGGCCATCAGAGAGGACTATTCAAACTCTTGAAGATCTATTAAGACTTTGTGTCCTAGATTTCAAAGGGAGTTGGGATAAGTACCTACCATTGGTAGAATTCTCCTATAACAACAGTTATCAGGCAAGTATAGGTGTGGCTCCATTTGAAGCATTGTATGGACGAAAGTATCGCTCTCCAGTATGTTGGGATGAGGTGGGAGAAGCAATGTTGTTGGGACCAGAGTTGGTACGAATGACTACAGAGAAGATCCAAACGATTCGACAACGTATACAAATGGTACAGGATCGACAAAAGAGTTATGCGGATCTTCATCGAAAGGACGTGGAATTTGATATTGGGGATCATGTATTGTTGCGAGTTACTCCATGGAAGGGAGTTACAAGATTCGGGAAGAGAGGAAAGCTCAATCCACGATTTATTGGTCCATTTCAGATTCTTGACCGAATAAGAAATGTGGCCTATAGACTCGCGTTACCTCCAAGCATGTCTCGTGTTCATAACGTTTTTCACATATCTATGCTTCGTAAATATGTGAAAGACCCAAACCACGTTATTGAGTTAGAACCAGACGAGATAACCGAAGACTTAACGTACGAGGAGGTACCTGTCAAGATCTTGGATAGGAAGGAGCATGTCCTACGCACGAAGGTCATACCACAAGTTAAAGTTTTGTGGAGAAACCATGCTATTGAGGAAATAACCTGGGAGTTAGAAACGGAAAGGAAAGCGAGGTATCCTCATCTTTTCGAAATACCAGGTACGTATGTCAACTTCGAGGACGAAATTTCATAAGGAGGGGAGGTTGTAAGACCCCAAATTATTAATAAATGAAATTTAAATTCCTCTATTTATTATTTTGAAATAGTAAGGGTTGATTTGATTAATATGGTTAGTCATGGGTAAAATGCGCAAATATTTCAAATAAGCAAGTGGTCCTAAAATATTCATTGTTATCGGGAAATATTTATTTGGTCGTGGAATATTCTTGCTGTCGGAGAATATTCGTACGACGGCGCAGTCTTGTGTGGGCCCTATAACAGAAAGCGGTTGGATGAAGAAAACGACAAAAATAAGTTGTTTATAAATAACGGCGTAGTTGTTACCGTTAATACTGTTGGAATACCCGGTGGTTAAACACAGTAATACGTGTTGTTGCACAGTAGCACACTGTATTGCACCAATTATTGATTCTTACGTAAGAAGACACTACTCAATAATTGTTACAGTAATTACTGTTCAATATTATATTTTATTGATTCAATAATTGCTGCGTTGATATTTTATATTACTGTTATTTTATTAATTGTCACTACACAGTATTTTCTATTATCGGAACAATAATTTATATTATCTGAATAATATTATTAGATAACATTATTGGCAATGTCTAGAAAGTTCTGTCTAAGGAGAGGTTTGGTCATCTAATTGCGCGCTAGTAAGGAGAGATCCTTATTGGAAAGCCCCCTCTTTCCTGGGAACGACCTGGTTGCCAGTACTGTGGTTCTGTAATATTATTTGTGTATAATTAATTATTAATTTATATGATGAGGAAAATAATAATTTTATGTGGATATAGATGGAGAAAAATTTTAATGTGACAATTGTTGAAAATTAATATTTTATCTTTTTCTGATAAAATAATTCATTTAAATATATTATTTTAATAATATATTGATGGTGGTATTTTTATAATGAATGTGTGACATATGAGTATATGAGGAGGAAGAGTATTTTTGTGGCATTAAATGATTAACACATGTTTTGTGTGTTGGTGGACACAATTCTTGACCGAAAATTTATTATTGACTGTAAAATCTCCCGTTTATGAATTTCGGTCAATTTCTGTTTAGAATTTAGAAAAATTTTCTTCTGCAAAGTTGTAGAGAATTGAATTTCCTATAAAAACTCGCGAGATTCGAATTTTCTGATAAAAGGGCTATTTATTATGAATTATTGAAGTTCTGAAGTTCCGAAATAATTAATTTTTGGAAGTTTTAATTATTATTTTAAAGAAAACATTTTTTGCAAATTAGTGGGCTCAACATGTGATAAGAATGGGCTGAATTCAGATCTTCTAAGGTGGGCTTGACAATTTTGTAAATATAATATTATTATATTCAATTTTCTGCTTTGGTGTTCTAAGCATTTTCCTATAAATAGGGTGCTTATGTTAGAATTGAAAATCACACCAGAAACTGAGATCTTCTCTCTCTTTCTCTCTCTATATTAGTGAGCGTATTCTTGTGAGTATTCTAATACTTTGAGTATTGCTATACGGTGCAAGTTCAAGTCATAGCCTATATCCGGTGTTTCAACTAGAAGTACTGTTTTTGCTGAGGTAAGGGATGTTATTTCTTCTTAAATGATATTATTTCTTCAATATCATTATGCCAAAATATTGGTTGGAAGTTTTTATCAAATTTAGAACTTTTCATCTCGGGGTTACTATTCATGAGTTACTATTCACGAGTTACTATTCATGAGTTACTATTAACGAGTTACTATTCACGAGTACTATTCACGAAGCATAATGATGTTTTTTGTGAAATTTCTATCTTTTGGTGTCGGAGTTACTATTCACGTATGCGGCACTATTCACGAATACGGTACTATTCACCGGAAAATAATTGTTCTTCTTTTTGTCCAAAATATCTGTTCTGGATACTAGCTTTGATTGTATCCATGTTTTGATCATTCTTGAATTATACTCCACTATGATTGTTTATAAGGTATTTTTGGACATGGATAAACTGTAATACGAATCCCTAATATTTGTTCTTTTGTTTCACTGGATTCGTTTCCTTTAAAATATTTTTCATCATCCTCAGTCTTAAATGATGATATAACTGAATATCTTTGGCCTGTAGTGCAAAGATGAATGATTTCTGATGAATATCTTTGGCCCGTAGTGCAAAGATGAATAGGTGTTGAGGTGAACATGACCAATTGATGAATATCTTTGGCCTGTAGTGCAAAGATGACTATTTGATTCAAGATATTTATTGATTGATGTTACAGGGATAAAATATTGATGATGAGCTTTTAAATTCATAGATAATCGTAGATTTCATTCTCTACGTAACTCTTCTATGAATTATTATTTTTCGCTGCGAATATGGATTTAAAACTTGTTGTCTATTGTATTCTATTAGATTTTTCCCTGTTGAAGACTAACGATAATTTGTTTTATATTATCTTAGTAATAATGTTCTTTACTGGGCTAGTTGAGCTCACCCTTTTCCTTGTTGTTCCATTTTCTTCTCAGGAGGCGAAAATGTAGCGAGTACTAGTCGGGGTGTGGAATGATGGTTCAAGACAGTTGTTCTAGTAGTCCTCACTATTTTGTAAAATAGTGTATCAATAAGTATAATGAGTACTTAATTGAGTATGAATACTGTCGAGATGACAATATTTGTATTTAAACTCACAGTATATGTGTTGTCGTATTTTGCACGACAACTGTAATAATAAAGTTGTAGTTATTTTATGTACCATGTATTTGGCGACTCAGAATGGGTTGGATGGATTGGACCTATTTTGGGGGCATCACAGACAGGATGTTCTAACAGAATAATAACAAGACGGAACCAGGTCCGGTATAAAATACACAGATATGATGTTCCAACAGAATAATAATAAAAACGGAACCAGGTCCGGTGTAAAACACACAGACAGGATGTTCCAACAGAATAATAATAAGACGGAACTAGGTCCGGTGTAAAACACACAGACAGGATGTTCCAACAGAATAACAACAGTTCTCTTCATGAATAAGAAAGAATAACACCCCTTACCGTTTTAAAGAAGAACTGAAATAAGGAAGTAGTGAAGTAGCAGAATACTTTTCTTCTCTCTCTCTCTCTCTATAGTTTCTCTCTAGAGTTCAGTGAATTCGTAAGAAATAATGAAGGAATGAGTTCAGTGAGTTCAGTGAATACTTTTCTTCCATACAATGCTTCGAATGGAGCCATGTCAATACTTGCTTGATAACTGTTGTTGTAGGAAAACTCCACCAATGGTAAGAACTTGTCCCAACTTCCCTTTAAGTCAAGGACACAGAGTCTTAATAAATCTTCTAGAGTTTGAATAGTCCTCTCTGATTGTCCGTCCGTCTGAGGATGATATGCCGAACTATATCATAAATCTATGCCCATAGCTTTTTGTAAACTAACCCAAAATCGTGAAGTGAATCTTGGGCCTCGATCAGAAACTATGGATACTGGCATACCATGCAGTCTTACAATCTCGTTTATGTACATACGAGCAAGACGTTCAAGTGTATAAGTTTCTCGTATCGGTAAGAAATGAGCAGACTTAGTCAATCTATCAACAATGACCCAAATCGCATCTATACCTTGAGAATCCTTAGGAAGACCGGTAACGAAATCCATGGTAATGTGCTCCCACTTCCATTCTGGAATTTCAAGTGGTTGCAATGGACCTTTTGGTACTTGATGTTCATCTTTGACTCGTTGACAAGTTAGACACCTTGAGATAAACAGCGTTATCTCTCTGTTCATATTGCTCCACCAAAATATATGACGAAGATCATGATACATTTTGGTACTTCCAGGATGGATTGCAAACGGTGTGTTGTGCGCCTCCATCATGATTTCATACTTTATATTAGGGTTGTTAGGAACACAAAGTCTGGAGTTGACTCAAAGTATTCATTCTTCATCGATTCTTGCTTCCGGCATAGCACCTTCTTGCACTTTCTTCCTCATACGCAACAGCTCCAGGTCTGTAGCTTGAGCAGCTTTAACTTTATAGATTAAAGTTGGTTCTACTCGTATATTCGCCATCATCACATGGGTCCCTGGAGTCTTTAACTCTATCTCCATCCTTTGCAAGTCACACAAAATAGGCCTTTGTGTTGACAATATCGCACTCGTACTTGCATATGATCTTCTACTCAATGCGTCAGCTACCACGTTCGCTTTTCCAGGATGGTATTGAATGGTATGATCATAATCTTTCAACCGTTCAAGCCAACGTCGTTGTCGCATGTTGAGTTCCTTTTGAGTGAAGAAATATTTGAGGCTTTTATGATCCGTAAAGATCTCCACCTTCTTCCCATACAAGTAATGCCTCCAAATTTTAAGTGCAAAGACAACAGCTGCCGACTGTAGATCATGAGTAGGATAATTCCTCTCATATTCCTTGAGTTATCTTGATGCATAGGCTATGACTTTTTCATGTTGCATGAGAACGCATCCCAACCCTTTGCTCGAAGCATCACTGTAGATGACAAATCCCTCCGAGCCAGATGGTATTGTTAGAACAGGTGCTGAAATGAGTCTCCTATTGAGTTCTTGAAAACTCTTCTCACAATCTTTGCTCCAACTGAACTTTGTATCTTTCCGAGTTAGCTGAGTTAATGGAGTAGCGATTCGAGAAAATCCTTCCACGAATCTCCGATAATAACCAGCTAAACCAAGAAAGCTACGTACTTCGGTCACTGATTTAGGTTGCTCCCAGCTTTGAATAGCTTCAATATTTGTCGGGTCAACCGATTTTCCACGACTTGATACTACGTGCCCAAGGAATGCTACCTCCTCCAGCCAGAACTCGCATTTCTTTAACTTGGCATAAAGCTTGTATTCACGAAGCTTTTGGAGTACCAGCCTCAAGTGTTGCTCATGATCTTCACGGCTTTTGGAATAAATAAGGATGTCATCAATAAAGACGACCACAAAGTGATCCAAATATTCCTTGAATACCCGGTTCATCATATCCATGAAGGTAGCAGGAGCATTAGTCAATCCAAAGGACATGACTAGGAATTCATAATGCCCGTACCGAGTTCTGAAAGCCGTCTTTGGAATATCCTCAGTTCTAACCTTCAGCTGATGATATCCAGAACGAAGATCGATCTTTGAAAAGAATTGTGCTCTTTGCAACTGGTCAAACAGGTCATCAATACGTGGCAATGGGTACCTGTTTTTGATGGTGACATGATTCAACTCCCGATAATCAATACAAAGTCGCATACTTCCATCTTTCTTCTTCACGAATAGCACAGGAGCACCCCAAGGAGAAGTACTAGGGCGAATAAAGCCAATGTCTAACAATTCCTGTAGTTGGATCTTTAACTCCTGAAGTTCAATAGGAGTCATTTGATATTGGGCTTTGAAAATGGATTTTGTACCGGGTTCAAGGTCGATACAAAATTCAATTTCATGCTCTAGGGGTAGGCCAGGAAGTTCTTCAGGGAATACGTCAAGGAATTTATTAACAATAGAAATATCATTCAAAACTGACGTATTTTTGTTTAGATCCGTGACATGAGCTAAGAAAGCTTGACATCCGTTTTTTAATAAACGAATAGCTTTATGGCTTGAGATGACAGCGATTGATTTTAATGGTTTGGTTGCTTGAATTCGCATAATAGGTCGATTAGGAATATGAAAGCTAACAACCTTACGAAAACAATCAATTTTTGCATGATGAGTAGTTAACCAATCAATCCCTAGAATCACGTCAAATGCAAGTATTTTTAATGAAATAAGATCGACAGGTAATGTGTGGGTACCAACTTGAATCAAACAAGACTTATAAACCGTGGATGTAATGAAGGTTTCTCCCAATGGAGTTTCAACAGATAAGTCAAAGTCTAATTTCTCCGGAGTCAAATTTAATCGATGAGCGCAAGTAGGAGAAATAAAAGAATGGGTAGAACCGGTATCAAATAAAATATAGACTTCGTTAGAGTTTATGATAAGCTTACCCGTGATGACCTCATTCGGATTCCTTGCTTTCTGGGAGGTCACAACAAACGCTCTCCCTTGCACTACTGGTTTTGACTTTTCTGGGACGGCCTTTGGTGTCTCCATATTAGCTGAACTTGTTTTTGGTAAACAACAAAATCGAGCTAAATGACCTTCTCTTCCACAATTATAACATGCTTTAGATGGCATCGCGCAGTTTGAACTGATGTGCCCCTCCCCTACGCATTTGAAACATATGATAGGTGGTCGTTCTCCTTCCTTAACAATGGGTGTTGGTGCTGACGTCTTTCCATCATTGTTGAATCTCCTCTTCTTGAAATGACCATTCTTATTGTTTTGGCCCTGATTACCACCGAAGTGGTTACCATTTCTGGCCTATTAATTCCCTCCACGCTTGTTGTCACCGCTTCGATGACTGCTCTCACTGGTATTATCATTTTGCCTACTGCTCTCTTTTGGTTGCGTTGACTCGTTATCGCGCTCCACTAACTGAGCCCTATTCACAACATCTGAATACAAACACAGTTTATGAGAAATAAGATGTTGACGTATCTCAGGTTTCAAACCTCGCAAAAATATTCGCGTCATTCACTCTTCATTATCCACCAAGTGGGACGCAAATCGGGACAACTCAGCAAATTTAGCCTCATACTGCGACACGGTCATATTATTATACTCTAATTTGATGAACTCTACCTCCTTCATGTGACGAACACTTTCAGAAAAGTATTTATCATTGAACAGCTCTTGAAACTTCTCCCAAGACATCTTCAGTGTGGCAGGTTGAGTACACTTAATCGATTCTCACCAGTAATCTGTCTCTTCTCGCAACATAAAGGCGGCAAAGGGAACCTTTTGCTCCTCGGAGCATCCCAAGACATCTAATATCTTGGTGATCTGCTGAATCCATATTTCCGCTATAAGTGGTTTTGGCTCTCCCTTAAACTCCGGTGGTCCCAGCTCCTTGAACTGTTTAGCGGTGACCGTCCGAGAGTTTTCAGTGTTTCCACCTATATTTTGGACAGGAGCCGCTCTCGCCTGCTGTTGCATGAACTGCATAAAGCTTCTGAACATTCCATAATTCTTCATCTGGTCAGTGTTGTTGTTTGCATGAGGATTGTCACCTTCCTGATGCACATTATCCTGATTATTGATATGTGGTGAATCAACAGTCGCCTGTGCTCCATTGTTATTCTCAACATTCTCAGATGTCATTTTCAGATACTGCCACAAAACAAAAGTTAATTGATATGTCATATATTATCCTTATATTATGACCGACCAATTAAATACCATGCAAATAAACTTAGGTAGGTCATACTAGCGAAGGAATTCCCCGTCTCTCCCCTCCTAGTTCTATTCTCACATCTTAGCTAGGGATCATATCCCTAAGCTTTGATACCAACTGTGACGCCTCCAAAATTAGGTATACATCACCCATCTTGGATCGTCAAATACATGGTACAGAATACAAATATAATTTACTAATACAACTGTCGTGTACAACACGACAAAATATAACTGTGAGTTTGAATATAATTATTGTCTACTAGAGACTATACAAACTCAAAAGGATTCCTCATTACAATTATTGTCACACTATTTAATAGAATAGTGAGGACTACTAATACTATCATCTGGTCCATCACTCCGTTCCCCGACTCGTCCCAGCTATATTCTCATTTCCTGAAGAGAACAGTGAAAGAAAGGGTGAGCTCAACTAGCCCAGTAAGAAATATTATGATTAAGATAATGCAGAATAAATTATCATTAGCCTTCAACAGTGTTAAACTGATAAAATATAATGAACATCAAGTTTAACTGCAGCGGAACAAGCAATCCATTAAAAGAGTCAAGTAGAGAATAAAATCTACTATCTTCTATGATTTAAAAGATTTTTCAACACTGTTATCGCTGGGGCTCAGCTTAATAAAATAATCCACATCATCGAATCACCCCTGCACTACGGCCAAGGATATTCATGTATTCATTAATGGCCATGATCATGCCAACAACTGTCCATCAATGCACTACGGGCCAATGAGGACTTTTACCGCATCATTTGTAACATTACGGTCATGATTATACCGAGTAATCCCTGGTCATAATCATACCAAGTCCATTTATGCACTACAGGCCACAGATGACTTTCAACATTTTATAAACATGAGGATGATGACAATGATATAAGAATTCAATAAAACAAGTTCAAAAATTAATTTATCCAAGAATTAACGTCTAAATTGTCAACATGATACTGCTTTGTGGAGTAAAATTCAAGAATGCTTAGAAGAATATTTTCATGAACAGATACTGGATGAACCGCAATTATCAAGGATATTCCACTAATTTCATGGAGTATAGAAGTTAAAACTTAACCAACTGAGTATAATAAAGAATGGAATAACAAAAGAAATCACCCGGCATGCGATAGACCGCACAGACAGGTTATTCCAACAGAATAATAAATAATGGAACCAGGTCCGGCGTAAACGCACAGACAGGATATTCCGACAGAATAATAAATAATGGATCCAGGTCCGATGTAAAACACACAGACAGGATGTTCCAACAGAATAATAACAAGACGGAACCAGGTCCGGTGTAAAACACACAGACAGGATGTTCCAACAGAATAATAATAAAAACGGAACCAGGTCCGGTATAAAACACACAGACAGGATGTTCCAACAGAATAATAACAAGACGGAACCAGGTCCGGTGTAAAACACACAGACAGGATGTTCCAACAGAATAACAACAGTTCTCTTCATGAATAAGAAAGAATAACACCCCTTACCGTTTGAAAGAAAACTGAAATAAGGAAGTAGTTAAGTAGCAGGATACTTTTCTTATCTCTCTCTATAGTTTCTCTCTATAGTTTCTCTTTCTAGAGTTCAGTGAATTCGTAAGAAATAATGAAGGAATGAGCTGCTATTTATAGAAAAATAGAATGCATAGTAACTAATCCATGAACGGTCCAGATTGATTACTTTAATCTGACGGTCCATATTTAAAGAAAAATCTTTTAAATAAAATATAATATATTCTATTTATAGAATAACTTTAATAAAGTATTCTATTTTATATAAAAAGATGCTTCTGTTTTATTACGTTAATAATACGAATAAAACAAAACTTCATTATTGCTAAATAATTCATATTATTAACTGACAATAATTGAATCAAACTGAGTGACTTCTCACCTAAGTATTAATAATCAATACCGTGTGCTACTATGCAACCACATGTATTACTGTACTTTTACTACCGAGTAGTTCAACAGTATCAATGGTAAAACTTCCGTCGTTATTTTTAATAAAATATTTTTGTCGTTTTCTCAATCCGACAATAATTCCGTTGTGGGGTCCACCAATGATTGTGCCGTTGTACGAATATTCCCTGTTAAAACGAATATTCCCCGACCAATCGAATATTATATAACAACTTGCGTACTTTGCAAAATTTATAAATATTACCCACAACTATAACATTATATCAAATTAACTCCATAATATTCAAAAATGATATTTATAAAAAATTCATCTTTATTTATAAAAGTTGGGGTCTTACAGGCTAAACCAGAATTGGTTTTCTAATGTAGTGGACGATGAATAGTTTACTCAAGTAGGTCCTGATGAAGAGTACAAATTAGTGTATAAGGACCTATTATCGCTTAAGCCTGGGAACGAATTATGGGATCAGACGATCAACGCGTATTTTAATTTGTTAAAGTTACGCAAAGATCGTCTACGTCAAGGCCGGTACGAGCGGGGCAAATTTTATTACATGCCCTACTATTTTTTCCAATTACTAGGACAATGGTACAAACCATACAACAAACTGTCAGTACCAAATAAGAAGAAATATGACGTTTCCGACGTGACGCCCTATTTTTTCAACCAAGGAGCCCAACTGAAAATGTTATAGTGTGATTTTGTATTCCTTCTAGTAAACCACCAAAACTCTCATTATTTTTTGTTAGTTGTAGATATTCAACAGCGGCGGGATATTTTGGTAGATTCTTTGTACGATGACGTATCAAGTTGCAAAATAAGTAGTTGATATCACACAGAGGTAGAATATGTATTACGTCCTTAATTTTGTCTCTTTGATATTATATTTCAATTATATTTATGTTATAGTGTCCTACTAACATTATGTTTTTTAATGTACAGTGTGATTTTGTTGTAAACGTTATGCGTATCTACAACCCTGAGAAAATTTTCCTGAAGAAAAAGATGGTTTGGGCATTTAAGGTATTCTGACCTAAACAAAAGAACCTTTTGGATTGCGGAGTCTACGTAATGAAGTACGTTGACTACATTGTACAAGGCATGTGTTTAGGGGAGGCATGTTTTTAGGGGAGGTCGACTAGTCCGCAGAAGATGCCTACTTGTTTAGGTATAGAGTTGCCCATGAATTGCATAAACATAGGGCTAGAGATATGACAATTACATATATGACTAGTAGAGTCACACATGTATCTTAATTTGTACATTGTTAACATGTAATATTGGATTTACACTGTGATTTTGATGGTGCAAATTATGTTTGTAATTTGATCTATGTAGTTTGTGAATATTTTTCAGTATTTGTTGTTGGTTGTGATCTATTTAGCTTGTGAATATTCTTCATTATTTGATGTTGGTTGTGACGCCCCCCAAAACAGGTCCATTCCACCCAAGCCATTCTGAGTCGCCAAATACATGGTACAGAAAATAACTACAACTTTATTATTACAAGTGTCGTGCAAATACGACAACACATATACTGTGAGTTTAAATACAAATATTGTCATCTAGACAGTATTCATACTCAAATAAATCCTCATCACAGTTATTGATACATTAATTTACAAAAATGGTGAGGACTACTAAACAACTCTCTAGAACCATCATTCCACACCCCGACTCGTACTCGCTACATTCTCGTCTCCTGAGAAAAAAAATAGAACAACAAGGAAAAGGGTGAGCTCAACTATCCCAGTAAAGAATATTATGACTAAGATAATATACAACAAATTATCGTTAGTCTTCAACAGGGAAAAATTTAATAGAATACAATAGACAACAAGTTTTCAATCAATATTCGCAGCGGAAAATAATAATTCATAGAGAAGTTACGTAGAGAATGAAATCTACGATTATCTATGAATTTAAAAGTCCATCATCAACATTTTATCCCTGTAACATCAATCAATAAATATCTTGAATCAAATAGTCATCTTTGCACTACAGGCCAAAGATATTCATCAGTTGGTCATGTTCACCTCAACACATGTTCATCTTTGCACTACGGCCAAAGATATTCATCAGAAATCATTCATCTTTGCACTACAGGCCAAAGATATTCAGTTATATCATCATTTAAGACTGAGGATGATGAAAAATATTTTTAAGGAAACGAATCCAGTGAAACAAAATAATAAATATTAAGGATTCGTATTTCAGCTATTCCATGTCCAAAAATACCTCATAAATAATCATAGTGGAGTAAAATTCAAGAATGATCAAAACATGGATACAATCAAAGCTAGTATCCAGAATAGATATTTTGGACAAAAAGAAAAAAAATTCATTTTTCGGTGAATAGTAACTCGTGAATAGTAACTCGTGAATAGTAACTCCGACATGAAAAGTTCTAAATTTGATAAAAAGTTCAGATCAATACTTCGGCATAATGATATTGAAGAAAATAATATCATTTAAGAAGAAATAACATCACTTACCTCGGAAAGACGGTACTTCTGACTGAAATACTAGATATAGTGCTGAAGGAAACTTGCACCGTATAGCAACACTCAAAGTATCAAATACTCACAAGAATACGCTCAATATATCGAGAGAGAAATAGAGAGAAAACTTCAGTTTCTGGTGTGATTTTCAATTCTAACCTAAGCACCCTATTTATAGGAAAATGCTTAGAACACCAAAGTAGAAAATTTAATATAATAATATATATATATATAAATTTTCAAGCCCACCTTAGAAAATCTGAAATCAGCCACCTTGCACATGTTTATGATGTCCAAAAAAATACAAAAAACGTTTTTCTCAAAATAATTAACTAAAACTCCCAAAAATCAATTATTTCGGAACTTCGAAACTTCAATAATTCATAATAAATAGCCCTTTTGTCAGAAAATTCGAATCTCGCGAGTTTTTATAGGAAATTCAATTCTCTACAACTTTGCAGAAGAAAGTTTTTCTAAATTCCAAACAAAAATTGACCGAAATTCACAAACGGACGATTTTACAGTCAATAATAAATTTTCGGTCAAGAATTATGTCCACCAACACACAAAACATGTGTTAATCATTTAATGCCACAAAAATACTCTTCCTCCTCATATACTCATATATCCCACATTCATTGTAAAAATACCACCATCAATATATTATTAAAATAATATATTTAAATGAATTATTTTATCAGAAAAAGATAAAATATTAATTTTCAACAATTGTCACATTAAAAATTTTCTCCATCTATATCCACATAAAATCAATATTTTCCTCATATAAAATCAATATTCTCCATCTATATCAATATTTCTTTAACTTAGCATATAACTTATTTTCACGCAGCCTTTGGAGTACCAGCTTCAAATGGTGCTCATGATCTTCACGGCTTTTGGAATATATGAGGATGTCATCAATAAAGACAACAACGAACTGATCCAAATAATCCTTGAATACTCGGTTCATCATATCCATGAAAGCCGCAGGAGCATTAGTCAATCCAAAAGACATGACTAAGAATTCATAATGCCCGTACCGAGTTCTAAAGGCAGTCTTCGGAATATCCTCAGTTTTAATCTTCAGCTGATGATATCCAGAACGAAGATCGATTTTTAAAAAGAATTGTGCTCCTTGTAACTGGTCAAATAGGTCATCAATACGAGGTAGCGGATACCTATTCTTGATAGTGACATGGTTTAATTCACGGTAATCGATACAAAGTCGCATACTCCCGTCTTTCTTCTTTACAAATAAAACAGGAGCACCCCAAGGAGATGTACTAGAACGAATGAAACCGATGTCCAACAACTCTTGTAGTTGGACTTTTAACTCCTGAAGTTCAATAGGAGCCATTCAATATGGGGTTTTAGAAATGGGCTTTGTACCAGGTTCAAGATCAATAAAGAATTCAACTTCACGTTCTGGGGGTAGACCGGGAAGTTCTTCAGGAAATACGTCAGGAAAGTTACTAACAACAGGAATATTATTCAAATTTGACGTGTCTTTATTCAAATCCATAACATGGGCTAAGAAAGCTTGACATCCGTTTTTCAATAAACGAATGGCTTTATGACTTGATATAACAGTGATTGATTTTAATGGCTTTGTTGCTTGAATTCGAACAACAGGTTGATTAGGAATATGAAAACTAACAACCTTACGAAAACAATCAATTTTGGCATGATGAGTAGTTAACCAATCAATCCCTAAAATCACATCAAAAGCAAGTATCTCCAAAGAAATAAGGTCAACAAATAATGTGATGGTGTCAACTTGGATCAAACAAGATTTATAAACAGTGGATGTGATGAAAGTTTCCCCTAACGGAGTCTCCACAGATAAATCAAAGTCTAATTTCTCCGGAGTCAAGTTTAAACGTTGAGCACAAGCAGGAGAAATAAATGAATGGGTAGCACCGGTATCTAATAAGGTATAAACTTCGCAAAATTTATAATTAACTAACCCGTGCTAACTTCGTTCGAGTTCTTCGCATTCTGACCAGCCACGAAAAACGCTCTTCCAGGAACCGTTGACTTTGACTTTTCTGGGACAGCCTTATGAGTCACCATCCCCGCTGGACTTGGTTTCGCTACAGCGTAATCTCGAACGATATGTCCTTCCTTTCCACAGTTATAACATACCTTAAACTGTTGTGGACAGTTTGGGCTGATATGTCCCTCTTTTCCACATTTATAGCATATGACCGGTGGTCGTTCTCCTCCCTTGGAACCAGTTGCTGCTGGTGCTGACGTCTTCGTATTGTCATTGTTGAATCTCCTCTTTTTAAAATCTCCTCCCGACTCGCTTCTTCTATTTTCATAGCCACGATTACCACCAGAGTGGTTGCCGTTCTTGTCTATATTTTTCTTTCTCCGCTGGTTATCATTGTTCTGATGATGTTGTCACCGATATGATCCTGGTTGTGGTCCCTCGGTTGACCGTACTCGTTATCTCGCTCTAACAATTGAGCCCTGTTGACAACATCTGAATAGAGAGAAACTTTATGAGAAATGAGATATTGACGTATGCCGGGTTTCAAACCTCTCAGAAACATCCGCGTCATGCGTTCCTCATTCTCCACCAAATGAGGTGCAAACCTGGACAACTCTACAAATTTCGCCTCGTACTGGGACACCGTCATGTTATTCTGCTCCAGTCTAATAAACTCTACCTCCTTCATATGACGAATACTTTCAGAAAAGTACTTGTCATTGAATAGTTTCTGAAACGTATCCCAAGACATGCCGAGTGCGGCAGGCTGGGTCCGTTTCACAGACTCCCACCAGTAGTCTGCCTCGCCACGAAACATAAAGGTGGCGAATGGAACCTTCTGTTCCTCCGTGCATCCCAAGACATCAAATATCTTGGTAATTTGCTTGACCCATGTCTCCGCCTTAATCGGATCCGGCTTTCCCCAGAATTCTGGTGGTCCCAACTCTTTGAACTGCTTGGCTGTGACCAGCTGTGCGTTGCCATTGTTTCTTCCTATATTTTGAACAGGAATCTCCTTCGTCTGGTTTTGCATGAATCGCAAAAAGCTTCTAAACATCTCATCGTTCATCGTCTGCTCAGTGGTGTTGTTCACAGGAGGAACATTGCCAGCCTGTTGCACGTTTTTCTCGTTGGTGAGTATAGGCATCTCCACCGTCTCATTTACTCCACTGTTAACATTCTCAGTCGACATTCTCAAATACTGCCATAAAACAAGGGTTAATTTAACAAATTAACAAATCACATAATATCCCTATATTATGACTGACCAACAAATAAGATTAGGTAGGACACACTAGCGAAGGATTTACTCGTCTCTCCCCTCCTAGTTCTATTCCTCGATCTCCGCCAGAGATCATATCCCTAAGCTCTGATACCAACTGTGACGCCCCCCAAAACAGGCCCATTCCACCCAACCCATTCTGAGTCGCCAAATACATGGTACAGAAAATAACTACAACTTTATTATTACAATTGTCGTGCAAAATACGACAACACGTATACTGTGAGTTTAAATACAAATATTGTCATCTAGACAGTATTCATACTCAAATAAATTCTCATCACAGTTATTGATACATTAATTTACAAAAATGGTGAGGACTACTAAACAACTCTCTAGAACCATCATTCCACACCCCGACTCGTACTCGCTACATTCACGTCTCCTGAGAAAAAAAATAGAACAACAAGGAAAAGGGTGAGCTCAACTAGCCCAGTAAAGAATATTATGACTAAGATAATATACAACAAATTATCGTTAGTCTTCAACAGGGAAAAATTTAATAGAATACAATAGACAACAAGTTTTCAATCAATATTCGCAGCGGAAAATAATAATTCATAGAGAAGTTACGTAGAGAATGAAATCTACGATTATCTATGAATTTAAAAGTCCATCATCAACATTTTATCCCTGTAACATCAATCAATAAATATCTTGAATCAAATAGTCATCTTTGCACTACAGGCCAAAGATATTCATCAGTTGGTCATGTTCACCTCAACACCTGTTCATCTTTGCACTACGACCAAAGATATTCATCAGAAATTATTCATCTTTGCACTACAGGCCAAAGATATTCAGTTATATCATCATTTAAGACTGAGGATGATGAAAAATATTTTTAAGGAAACGAATCCAGTGAAACAAAATAATAAATATTAAGGATTCGTATTTCAGCTATTCCATGTCCAAAAATACCTCATAAATAATCATAGTGGAGTAAAATTCAAGAATGATCAAAACATGGATACAATCAAAGCTAGTATCCAGAATAAATATTTTGGACAAAAAGAAAAAAAATTCATTTTTCGGTGAATAGTAACTCGTGAATAGTAACTCGTGAATAGTAACTCCGACATGAAAAGTTCCAAATTTGATAAAAAGTTCAGATCAATACTTCGGCATAATGATATTGAAGAAAATAATATCATTTAAGAAGAAATAACATCCCTTACCTCGGAAAGACGGTACTTCTGACTGAAATACTAGATATAGTGCTGAAGGAAACTTGCACCGTATAGCAACACTCAAAGTATCAAATACTCACAAGAATACGCTCAATATATCGAGAGAGAAATAGAGAGAAAACTTCAGTTTCTGGTGTGATTTTGAATTCTAACCTAAGCACCCTATTTATAGGAAAATGCTTAGAACACCAAAGTAGAAAATTTAATATAATATATATATATATATATATATATATATATATATATATATATATATATATAAATTTTCAAGCCCACCTTAGAAAATCTGAAATCAGCCACCTTGCACATGTTTATGATGTCCAAAAAAATACAAAAAATATTTTTCTCAAAATAATTAACTAAAACTCCCAAAAATCAATTATTTCAGAACTTCGAAACTTCAATAATTCATAATAAATAGCCCTTTTGTCAGAAAATTCGAATCTCGCGAGTTTTTATAGGAAATTCAATTCTCTACAACTTTGCAGAAGAAAGTTTTTCTAAATTCCAAACAAAAATTGACCGAAATTCACAAACGGACGATTTTACAGTCAATAATAAATTTTCGGTCAAGAATTATGTCCACCAACACACAAAACATGTGTTAATCATTTAATGCCACAAAAATACTCTTCCTCCTCATATACTCATATATCTCACATTCATTGTAAAAATACCACCATCAATATATTATTAAAATAATATATTTAAATGAATTACTTTATCAGAAAAAGATAAAATATTAATTTTCAACAATTGTCACATTAAAAATTTTCTCCATCTATATCCACATAAAATCAATATTTTTCTCATCATATAAATCAATAATTAATTATACTCAAATAATATTACAGAATCACAGTACTGGCAACCAGGCCGTTCCCAGGAAAGAGGGGGCTTTCCAATAAGGATCTCTCCTTACTGGCGCGCAATTAGATGACCAAACCTCTCCTTAGACAAAACTTTCTAGACATTGCCAATAATGTTATCTAATAATATTATTCAGATAATATGAATTATTGTTCCGATAATAGAAAATACTGTGTAGTGACAATTATTAAAACATCAACGTAGCAATTATTTAATCAATAAAATAAAATATTGAACAGTAATTACTGTAAGCATTATTAAGTAGTGCCTTCTTACGTAAGAATCAATAATTGGTGCAATACCGTGTGCTACGCGTATTACCGTGTTTTAACCACCGGGTATTCCAACAGTATTAACGGTAACAACTACGCCGTTATTTATAAACAACTTATTTTTGTCGTTTTCTTCATCCAATCGCTTTCTGTTATGGGGCCCACACAAGGCTGCGCCGTCGTACGAATATTCCCCGACAACAAGAATATTCCACGACCAAACAAATATTCCCCGACAACAATGAATATTTTATAACCACCTGCTTATTTAAAATATTTGCGCATTTTACCCATAACTAACCACATTAATCAAATCAACCCTTACTTTTTCAGAATAATAAATAGAGGAAATTAAATTTCATTTATTAATAATTTGGGGTCTTACAACCTCCCCTCCTTATGAAATTTCGTCCTCGAAATTGACATACGTACCTGGTGTTTCGAAAAGATGAGGATACCTCGCTTTCATTTCCGTTTCCAACTCCCAGGTCATTTCCTCAAGAGCATGGTTTATTCACAAAACTTTAACTTGTGGTATGACCTTCGTGCGTAGGACATACTCATTCCTATCCAAGATCTTAACAGGTACCTTCTCGTACGTTAAGTCTTCAGCTATCTCGTCCGGTTCTAACTCAATAACGTGGTTCGGGTCTTTCACATATTTACGAAGCATAGATATATGAAAAATATTATGAACACGAGACATACTTGGAGGTAACGCAAGTCTATAAGCCACATTTCCTACTCGGTCAAGAATCTGAAATAGACCAATAAATCGTGGATTGAGCTTTCCTCTCTTCCCAAATCTTGTAACTCCTTTCCATGGAGCTACACGTAATAATACATGATTCCCAATGTCAAATTTCACGTCCTTTCGATGAAGATCCACATAACTCTTTTGTCGATCCTGTGCCGTTTGTATACGTTGTCGAATCGTTTGGATCTTCTCTGTAGTCATTCGTACCAACTCTGGTCCCAACAACGTTGCTTCTCCCACCTCATCCCAACATACTGGAGAGCGACACTTTCGTCCATACAATGCTTCAAAGGGAGCCACACCTACACTTGCCTGATAACTGTTGTTGTAGGAGAATTCCACCAATGGTAGGTACTTATCCCAACTTCCTTTGAAATCTAGGACACAAAGTCTTAATAGATCTTCAAGAGTTTGAATAGTCCTCTCTGATTGCCCGTCCGTTTGAGGATGGTATGCCGAACTAAACCGTAAATCCGTGCCCATAGCTTTTTGCAAGCTAACCCAAAATCTTGAAGTGAATCTTGGGTCACGATCCGAAACTATGGAAACTGGCATGCCATGCAACCTTACAATCTCATTCACGTACATACTAGCAAGACGTTCAAGGGAATAAGTCTCCCGTATCGGCAAGAAATGAGCAAACTTGGTTAATCTATCAACTATAACCCAAATAGCATTTATGCCTTGAGAAACCGTGGGAAGACCCGTAACGAAATCCATGGTAATGTGTTCCCACTTCCATTTCGGAATCTCAAGTGGTTGTAATGAACCTTTTGGTACTTGATGCTCCGCCTTTACACGTTGACAAGTTAAACACCTCGAAATAAACTTTGCAATCTCTCTCTTCATATTGTTCCACCAAAATGTATGTCGAAGATCACGATACATTTTAGTACTTCCATGATGGATTGTAAATGGTGTATTGTGTGCCTCCATCATGATCTTGTACTTCAAATCAGAATCGTTAGGAACACAAAGTCTGGAGTGGACTCGAAGTATTCCTTCTTCATCGATTCTTGCTTCTGGAATAGCACCTTCTTGCACTTTCTTCTTCATACGCATCAGCTCCGGGTTTGTAGCTTGAGCAACTTTAACTTTATCGATTAAAGTTGGTTCTACGCGTATACTTGACATCATCGCACTCGTTCCTGTATATGATCTTCTACTCAACGCGTCAGCTACCACGTTTGCTTTTCCAGGATGGTATTGAATAGTGTGGTCGTAATCTTTTAACAGCTCGAGCCAACGTCGTTGCCGCATGTTGAGTTCTTTTTGAGTGAAGAAATATTTAAGGCTTTTATGGTCTGAATATATCTCCACTTTCTCCCCATATAGATAGTGCCTCCAGATCTTTAGCACGAAAACGACTGCTGCCAACTCTAGATCATGAGTAGGATAATTCCTCTCATATTCTTTAAGTTGTCGCGAGGCATAGGCTATGACTTTCCCACGTTGCATGAGAACACATCCTAACCCTTTGCCTGAAGCATCGCTGTAGATAACAAATCCATCCGAACCAGATGGTATTGTCAGAACAGGTGCCGAAATGAGTCTCCTCTTAAGCTCTTGGAAACTCTTCTCGCATTCTTCGCTCCATACGAATTTGATATCCTTCCGAGTAAGCTGAGTTAACGGGGTAGCGATTCGAGAAAACCCTTCTACGAATCTCCGATAATAACCAGCTAAGCCCAGAAAGCTACGTACATCGGTCACCGTCTTCGGTTGCTCCCAGCTTTGTATTGCTTCAATCTTCGCCGGGTCCACAGATACTCCATGTTTTGACACCACGTGCCCTAGGAATGCTACTTCCTCAAGCCAGAACTCGCATTTCTTTAACTTAGCATATAACTTATTTTCACGCAGCCTTTGGAGTACCAGCTTCAAATGGTGCTCATGATCTTCACGGCTTTTGGAATATATGAGGATGTCATCAATAAAGACAACAACGAACTGATCCAAATAATCCTTGAATACTCGGTTCATCATATCCATGAAAGCCGCAGGAGCATTAGTCAATCCAAAAGACATGACTAAGAATTCATAATGCCCGTACCGAGTTCTAAAGGCAGTCTTCGGAATATCCTCAGTTTTAATCTTCAGCTGATGATATCCAGAACGAAGATCGATTTTTAAAAAGAATTGTGCTCCTTGTAACTGGTCAAATAGGTCATCAATACGAGGTAGCGGATACCTATTCTTGATAGTGACATGGTTTAATTCACGGTAATCGATACAAAGTCGCATACTCCCGTCTTTCTTCTTTACAAATAAAACAGGAGCACCCCAAGGAGATGTACTAGAACGAATGAAACCGATGTCCAACAACTCTTGTAGTTGGACTTTTAACTCCTGAAGTTCAATAGGAGCCATTCAATATGGGGTTTTAGAAATGGGCTTTGTACCAGGTTCAAGATCAATAAAGAATTCAACTTCACGTTCTGGGGGTAGACCGGGAAGTTCTTCAGGAAATACGTCAGGAAAGTTACTAACAACAGGAATATTATTCAAATTTGACGTGTCTTTATTCAAATCCATAACATGGGCTAAGAAAGCTTGACATCCGTTTTTCAATAAACGAATGGCTTTATGACTTGATATAACAGTGATTGATTTTAATGGCTTTGTTGCTTGAATTCGAACAACAGGTTGATTAGGAATATGAAAACTAACAACCTTACGAAAACAATCAATTTTGGCATGATGAGTAGTTAACCAATCAATCCCTAAAATCACATCAAAAGCAAGTATCTCCAAAGAAATAAGGTCAACAAATAATGTGATGGTGTCAACTTGGATCAAACAAGATTTATAAACAGTGGATGTGATGAAAGTTTCCCCTAACGGAGTCTCCACAGATAAATCAAAGTCTAATTTCTCCGGAGTCAAGTTTAAACGTTGAGCACAAGCAGGAGAAATAAATGAATGGGTAGCACCGGTATCTAATAAGGTATAAACTTCGCAAAATTTATAATTAACTAACCCGTGCTAACTTCGTTCGAGTTCTTCGCATTCTGACCAGCCACGAAAAACGCTCTTCCAGGAACCGTTGACTTTGACTTTTCTGGGACAGCCTTATGAGTCACCATCCCCGCTGGACTTGGTTTCGCTACAGCGTAATCTCGAACGATATGTCCTTCCTTTCCACAGTTATAACATACCTTAAACTGTTGTGGACAGTTTGGGCTGATATGTCCCTCTTTTCCACATTTATAGCATATGACCGGTGGTCGTTCTCCTCCCTTGGAACCAGTTGCTGCTGGTGCTGACGTCTTCGTATTGTCATTATTGAATCTCCTCTTTTTAAAATCTCCTCCCGACTCGCTTCTTCTATTTTCATAGCCACGATTACCACCAGAGTGGTTGCCGTTCTTGTCTATATTTTTCTTTCTCCGCTGGTTATCATTGTTCTGATGATGTTGTCACCGATATGATCCTGGTTGTGGTCCCTCGGTTGACCGTACTCGTTATCTCGCTCTAACAATTGAGCCCTGTTGACAACATCTGAATAGAGAGAAACTTTATGAGAAATGAGATATTGACGTATGCCGGGTTTCAAACCTCTCAGAAACATCCGCGTCATGCGTTCCTCATTCTCCACCAAATGAGGTGCAAACCTGGACAACTCTACAAATTTCGCCTCGTACTGGGACACCGTCATGTTATTCTGCTCCAGTCTAATAAACTCTACCTCCTTCATATGACGAATACTTTCAGAAAAGTACTTGTCATTGAATAGTTTCTGAAACGTATCCCAAGACATGCCGAGTGCGGCAGGCTGGGTCCGTTTCACAGACTCCCACCAGTAGTCTGCCTCGCCACGAAACATAAAGGTGGCGAATGGAACCTTCTGTTCCTCCGTGCATCCCAAGACATCAAATATCTTGGTAATTTGCTTGACCCATGTCTCCGCCTTAATCGGATCCGGCTTTCCCCAGAATTCTGGTGGTCCCAACTCTTTGAACTGCTTGGCTGTGACCAGCTGTGCGTTGCCATTGTTTCTTCCTATATTTTGAACAGGAATCTCCTTCGTCTGGTTTTGCATGAATCGCAAAAAGCTTCTAAACATCTCATCGTTCATCGTCTGCTCAGTGGTGTTGTTCACAGGAGGAACATTGCCAGCCTGTTGCACGTTTTTCTCGTTGGTGAGTATAGGCATCTCCACCGTCTCATTTACTCCACTGTTAACATTCTCAGTCGACATTCTCAAATACTGCCATAAAACAAGGGTTAATTTAACAAATTAACAAATCACATAATATCCCTATATTATGACTGACCAACAAATAAGATTAGGTAGGACACACTAGCGAAGGATTTACTCGTCTCTCCCCTCCTAGTTCTATTCCTCGATCTCCGCCAGAGATCATATCCCTAAGCTCTGATACCAACTGTGACGCCCCCCAAAACAGGCCCATTCCACCCAACCCATTCTGAGTCGCCAAATACATGGTACAGAAAATAACTACAACTTTATTATTACAATTGTCGTGCAAAATACGACAACACGTATACTGTGAGTTTAAATACAAATATTGTCATCTAGACAGTATTCATACTCAAATAAATTCTCATCACAATTATTGATACATTAATTTACAAAAATGGTGAGGACTACTAAACAACTCTCTAGAACCATCATTCCACACCCCGACTCGTACTCGCTACATTCTCGTCTCCTGAGAAAAAAAATAGAACAACAAGGAAAAGGGTGAGCTCAACTAGCCCAGTAAAGAATATTATGACTAAGATAATATACAACAAATTATCGTTAGTCTTCAACAGGGAAAAATTTAATAGAATACAATAGACAACAAGTTTTCAATCAATATTCGCAGCGGAAAATAATAATTCATAGAGAAGTTACGTAGAGAATGAAATCTACGATTATCTATGAATTTAAAAGTCCATCATCAACATTTTATCCCTGTAACATCAATCAATAAATATCTTGAATCAAATAGTCATCTTTGCACTACAGGCCAAAGATATTCATCAGTTGGTCATGTTCACCTCAACACCTGTTCATCTTTGCACTACGACCAAAGATATTCATCAGAAATTATTCATCTTTGCACTACAGGCCAAAGATATTCAGTTATATCATCATTTAAGACTGAGGATGATGAAAAATATTTTTAAGGAAACGAATCCAGTGAAACAAAATAATAAATATTAAGGATTCGTATTTCAGCTATTCCATGTCCAAAAATACCTCATAAATAATCATAGTGGAGTAAAATTCAAGAATGATCAAAACATGGATACAATCAAAGCTAGTATCCAGAATAAATATTTTGGACAAAAAGAAAAAAAATTCATTTTTCGGTGAATAGTAACTCGTGAATAGTAACTCGTGAATAGTAACTCATGAATAGTAACTCCGACATGAAAAGTTCCAAATTTGATAAAAAGTTCAGATCAATACTTCGGCATAATGATATTGAAGAAAATAATATCATTTAAGAAGAAATAACATCCCTTACCTCGGAAAGACGGTACTTCTGACTGAAATACTAGATATAGTGCTGAAGGAAACTTGCACCGTATAGCAACACTCAAAGTATCAAATACTCACAAGAATACGCTCAATATATCGAGAGAGAAATAGAGAGAAAACTTCAGTTTCTGGTGTGATTTTGAATTCTAACCTAAGCACCCTATTTATAGGAAAATGCTTAGAACACCAAAGTAGAAAATTTAATATAATATATATATATATATATATATATATATATATATATAATTTTCAAGCCCACCTTAGAAAATCTGAAATCAGCCACCTTGCACATGTTTATGATGTCCAAAAAAATACAAAAAATATTTTTCTCAAAATAATTAACTAAAACTCCCAAAAATCAATTATTTCAGAACTTCGAAACTTCAATAATTCATAATAAATAGCCCTTTTGTCAGAAAATTCGAATCTCGCGAGTTTTTATAGGAAATTCAATTCTCTACAACTTTGCAGAAGAAAGTTTTTCTAAATTCCAAACAAAAATTGACCGAAATTCACAAACGGACGATTTTACAGTCAATAATAAATTTTCGGTCAAGAATTATGTCCACCAACACACAAAACATGTGTTAATCATTTAATGCCACAAAAATACTCTTCCTCCTCATATACTCATATATCTCACATTCATTGTAAAAATACCACCATCAATATATTATTAAAATAATATATTTAAATGAATTACTTTATCAGAAAAAGATAAAATATTAATTTTCAACAATTGTCACATTAAAAATTTTCTCCATCTATATCCACATAAAATCAATATTTTTCTCATCATATAAATCAATAATTAATTATACTCAAATAATATTACAGAATCACAGTACTGGCAACCAGGCCGTTCCCAGGAAAGAGGGGGCTTTCCAATAAGGATCTCTCCTTACTGGCGCGCAATTAGATGACCAAACCTCTCCTTAGACAAAACTTTCTAGACATTGCCAATAATGTTATCTAATAATATTATTCAGATAATATGAATTATTGTTCCGATAATAGAAAATACTGTGTAGTGACAATTATTAAAACATCAACGTAGCAATTATTTAATCAATAAAATAAAATATTGAACAGTAATTACTGTAAGCATTATTAAGTAGTGCCTTCTTACGTAAGAATCAATAATTGGTGCAATACCGTGTGCTACGCGTATTACCGTGTTTTAACCACCGGGTATTCCAACAGTATTAACGGTAACAACTACGCCGTTATTTATAAACAACTTATTTTTGTCGTTTTCTTCATCCAATCGCTTTCTGTTATGGGGCCCACACAAGGCTGCGCCGTCGTACGAATATTCTCCGACAACAAGAATATTCCACGACCAAACAAATATTCCCCGACAACAATGAATATTTTATAACCACCTGCTTATTTAAAATATTTGCGCATTTTACCCATAACTAACCACATTAATCAAATCAACCCTTACTATTTCAGAATAATAAATAGAGGAAATTAAATTTCATTTATTAATAATTTGGGATCTTACATTGGTTGTGATATGTAATTTACAGTTTAAAAACATTACAAGGGGGACAACCTAAATCCTTACAAAAAGTTTTGAAAAAAATTGGCATCCACGGTTTAATACTGCAGAGCATGTAAGTGGCATTCATGAACTTAATTGAATAAATGAAAAAAATCCACATTTGGTATCCGCGGTATTAAACCGCGAAGAATGGAGACACATCTGCAACATTAAAACGGCGTCGTTTTCATTTTAAACCAGAGTCCGCAGTATTAAACTGCGGACAGGAATTACTTATTTACGACGCCGTTTTCCTATTGGACATTTAAATCAGCATACAATATTAAACTGTGGACGGAAATTACTTATTAACGACATCGTTTCCCACTTGGCCATACCTAACGTCCACAATGTGTGTTTTGAAGAAGATGGTCATCCGATTTGTATTTCCAGTGTTGAGGTTCGAATCTTGTTCCACTATATCATCAGTAAAATACCACTAATATGTTAATTGCTTGGCTGAATCCGTTGTAGATGAACTCATCAAGCATGGATAAATAATTTTGAGGAAAATGAAAGACTTCAAAAGCATGAGAAAATTTGGCATGTTTGAAGAGAGAGATTTGAGGATAAAGGCATTTAAGATTGAAACAAAATTAGCGTTCGCAGTTTAATATTGCGGACGGTGATGACTTGTAATGGAGGGGGTATTTTGAACATTCGTCCCAGTCGTAATATTAAATTGTGTAATACTGTAAATTAAACTGTAGACAGAAGCTCTATTAAACCGTTGGATCGTCGAACGGACACTCGCGATCTGTTGTAAGGACTTGACAACGTTAGCTATGGACCAATCTCCATCCTTACAACAGATCGTGAGCGTCCATCCGATAATTCAATGGTTTAATAGAGTTTTCGTTCGCAATTTATTTTCAGTCTGCAGTTTAACTCAAGAAATACAAATTAGAATAACTAAATAATTTACTGAACTTCAACTATAATTTCTCACCAAATAATTTTATTATGAAACGTTTTATACGGGTTCATGACTAGGAACTGCATAAAGTTCTTAAATTAAAAACAAGGTGACAGTCACGTAATGTTATGAATAATCTAGTATTTGTTGCTCGCATAAAGTACTACAACAATTTATATGTTTAGTTTTTCTATTGTGATTTATTTCTTCTTAAATCAAATTAATTAAAAAGAAAATACCTTTAATTAGGTTCTTTTCAGTCAGATGGTTTTTAACCTAACTTATGATGTCAGTTTGTTTGCAATTTAATGAAGAACGTTAATGGAATCTTGCATGCCTAATTTTATTTTTATTATAAAAAGTAGTTGTCCAAAATATGGTGTATTGACTTTGAAGGTTCTTTAATATGAGATGTTATAGACTTTTAATAAATATTCATACACGATTATTATTGATTTTTTAAAATTAATTTGAGATATTTTTAAAATTAAAACTAACATATATTCATTTAATATGAATTAATATAATATAATGTTGAATATTATGGATTATCTAAAAATTATTGTTAATAATAATATTTTATATTTGGTAATTTTTAATTAATTTTATCAATTTTAAAGTTAACAAAATTTTAAATTAATTTTCAAAAATCAATACCGGATGATTAATCTGGGGGCACCCTATGGTGTCTAAAGACTACACCGTCTTAAAGTATTTTAAAATTAACAGATGAAGAAGAATTAAGATTTTGATATGGTAATTAATATAATAAGAAGGTGTTAATAAAAATTCTCCATGTCTATATTAATAATTGTGTTAATTATAATTTTTTTTAAAAATTTCTCAATTATGAATACAAGTTCCAACTTTCATCAAACATTCCACGCACAAACAGTCATGTCTTGTAAGTGCATGATTATAGTTTTATGTTTTGTTAGTATTTTACTCCATATATATGTTATACTTTGAGGTGTGTGTTCATATTTCACTCGTTACTTTTTGGCTGTTTGCAATTGACTTCCTCCTCATATTTTAGTTTGTCAAAATTTTAATTTATATATGTAAACATTAAAATATGTCCGTCTGTGAAATTACTAAATAACGAACGAAAAATATGTACAGTAAACAAACTATCACGTCCGAAAAGTTTGACGGTCGAGGCCGTCAGGGAATAACTTTGTACGGGTTAAAAACGTTAACAATATAAAAATATAATTACTCTGATACGTAAAAGGAAATAATATGTGAGAATAATACATGTACTATAGGGTATAACATTGTATTTATAATTGATCACACCACATTTATCGTCTTAGAATCCTGACGTTTTCCTTAGTAATTAGAAGTCAAATAAAATTAGAATTACAAATTTCTTAGAATCAAGTCTTCTAACTAAAATATACCGTCACGTGGAAAAAATCATTCACGTAAGATAGATCATGCCGAACCAGTCGGGCTCACAAAATTATGACCCAACAATATATATATATATATATATATATATATATATATATATATATATATATAAATTAAAATTAATTTGTCAATAACTAGAAGCCTAAGGAAGAAATAAATTTAGTAACCCTCTAAAAAGTTAGGAGAGACAAATAGACATGATTAGAGTAGAATGTTACTGAGGAGGGAACATGATACTATATATCAGAGTATGTAGTATCTCTTCTATATATATATACAATCATATGATGTCATATGTTTGGTAGAGTGTTAGGTATCTAGGTTATATTAACATACACATCAACGTTTGCCCATAAAATCCTATTATTAATGCTCTTTTGTAGCATTTTATTTGGCAATATTTGATTTAAAATTAAATTCATTTTTCTTTAACTTTAAAAATTATACTCAATTTTAAAATATTGGCAAAGAGTTTGATGAACTAAAAAGAATTTGTTATTATTTACTAAGCTCAAGGTTTGTAATTTTGATAATCTAAATAAAGACGATAATTATTTTATTTTAAAAATGAACAATTTGATAATGAAAGTTAAATTGTGTCCAAAAAAAGAAGAAAAAAAGAAGGTGCGAGTGAGGATGGAGGGATGATATGTATTTACTAGCTAGATAAATTGACACCGATTATCTTATTATTCTTACCTTCTCTTAGGGGTTGTTTGATAAAATTGACTGAAAAAATCTGAATAGTTAAACCTAATAGAGTACATTAATTTCAACTAATTGCTTATATAGACAAGGTTTAATTTCATCTCCTTTTATTTTCTCCTTGGTTATTATTATTATTATTTTATTTCTCCTTCAGTTTTATTATCCAACTACAACAATGAGGAGGAAGAACATATATTAATGATTGTATAACTCAAAATACTGATATAAAAGAAATGACATGTGAAAACACAATTCAGTATATATTTTTCAATTAAGAATTACATGAACAATCAAGTACCAGTATTAATTAATACTGCAAATGCATGGGGAACGAAAGGGTATGAATTAAAATATCCAATAAGATATTTTGATTCAACTCAGCAATACACTATAAATATCATATATACCCCAATATAAATCAATTGCCCAAAGACATTAATGTTTAGTATTGTACGGCTACTTCCTTAATCGACTGATTCTTATATATCAAACCAGTTCATAACTAATATCTTACACTCCATAAAAATCAAGTAATTACAGGGGAAAAAAGGCACTTATAGACTATATTTGTTTGTAAGGATTATACTTGGGATATAACTATTAATCTCAAATGTCTTACTACATTTGTTTTCAAATTAATTTAGACTTGGAACTATTAGTGTAAGAATTATAAAATGACTTAATAGTCTTTAGATTATAATTATAATCTCAGGACTATAATCCTAGAATTAATAGTATTGGGATTATAATCTCATAAATTATAATCTTGAAATTATAATCCTTACAAACAAACATAGTCATAGGGAAAAAAACTATATAAAGAACAAGAGAGAGAGAGATCTAGAGAGGGAGAGAGAGAGAGAGCAACTTGTAGGAAACTTGGAAGTGGTTAGCATAAAGTTCATTTTTGAGTAAATTGGTCAATTAGTCAATAGAGTGCTGACACGCAGGCGAAACTCTATATGTGTCGACATTCTATTGGTCAATTAACCAACTTATCCAAAAATAAACTTCATGCTAACCGGATCCAGAAAACTTCAATCACTTGAGAAAAGTGATCAGAGCTAGAACGAGATGAATCATCAACACAGGGAAGAGATTGGAAGGAGGAGGAAATCGTGATATGTTTGTAATTCTGTTTAATATTGGAGAATTTTAGAGTCAAAATCTATTTAGTCATACTTCTGACAAAATAAGTTAGCTACAAAGAGCTTGTCGATTCAGCATTTTTTATCCCATTCAGATGGTTATCAAAAAATCTTCTATACGTCTGGAAGATTTAAATTATAGGTCATTCAAACCTATTCAGCTGTAATCAAACAAACAGCCTCTTAGCCTCCAAGTTAATGCTGCCTTGTTCATTTTATTTTTGATCAAATGCTGCCTTTTCAGTCATTGGCTTCTTAAGTCTTCAAAAGCTAAATACTCCATTAACCATACGGTTTGCATGTTGGGGTAACACTAAATAATTACAGTCTTTGTTTAGTCTTGTTAATGTTTAAAATATTTTACATGAATATATAATACTAAAAAATAACATTTTAATATCAAAAAAATCCTCTTAAAAGTACCTTTGAAATTGACCATTCATAGTAATTGTGTTCAGCCTATCTTCTAATTAAAGAGATTTCTTAAACCAAAATACATAGGTAGACTAGACATACTCACGCATGTTCTTTTTGTATATAGGATTTAGTTCATCAATAATTATCCTTTAAATAAAGTCAATTAAAATTATGTTGACAATCCAATTTCAAGTTTTGAAATTGAAATTAAATCCACCTTTGCAATTTTATAGATTTATATAAAATTTGGGGTTCACTTTATACCTTTCCTTCATCATATTAATATCTTTTGTAATCGAATTGTTAACCATGACATGAGGATTGAAGTTTATTAATTCAACTTCTAAGACTTTAAAATAATAAAAAATATATATATAAAATCGAAACTATTCATTCCCCTACAGCCTACACACACAGTGAGAGAGCCAGATAATGGAAGACCTTCACGTTCGGTTCAAAGGTCAGGGTATCTCAACCCTATTATCATTACTCTTAATATAAATCGTTACAGAGTTATGCATAAGTATTAAGAAACTGATTGTATAACATTAAATGTAATATTAATTGTCTATATTGTTCTTGTATTGAAAAAAGATAATGTTATTTATTGGGCAAAAAATAATGAGAGAACCAAAGTTATATTTATTACTTGGGGTAATATTAGAAACTAAACAATTAATGCTTACTTGAAATTCTCAAACGACTTATATTAAAGAACAAGAATAATTTTCTAAAACGGCATATTAAATAACAGAGGCAATATAAGGATAAAATTATAATTTATTTTATACTTCAATACTCTCTCCTCTAATGACATTCTTAACCTGTACACAAGTCATTTTTTAGTGAGGGAAATACTAGACTGTTAGCATTTCTTGGGGCCTGCCTCTGCCTCTAATTTTCCACAACAATTAATGACAGGGAAATATTTTTATTTTACATTTCTACAACTAAAAATGTATTATTCTTTTTTTTAGATAAATTGTAGTCTAAATTTTTATTGAACCTCTTAATTTTGCAAATACATTATTCACTATAACAATATAACAATATCAAGAACCAATTAAAACTCACGAGAAGAAAATATAAATATATTTATAAACAAAACTTACCTAAAGAATAAAATAAATTTCACATAACGAAATAAATAAACTTTGAATCTTTATCGAATTTAAAATTTAAATATCACAGCATCTCACTCTTATGATCGTACTATTTTAAATATTTATTTAGTTAGGTATTTAGAACTCAATTGTACCTTTTTAAAAAAAGTACGAAGCTTAATTCTATATTATATAATGTATACTCCTACCAACAACATGTCGCGTTCTCATTTGTACCCATCGGTATTCTCTCTAGTTCTGAGTACCTATCAAGAACTAAAGAATCTAGCTCTTATATGGTCGATACTCTCTATTTTCACCAAAAAAAAATCTATTTCCCGAAATAGAAAATTATTCCACAAAAAAGTACTCTTTTATTCATAGAAATATAAAATAATACTATATTTTTTAATTTGTCATCACAACTTTATTATTTCATAATGTTGGAATTGACTCGTACATACTTCGTCGACTAATGGCCATTACGACAGGGTAGTTCGGTCTTGGATTTTAATAATGTATTGGGTCTCATGAGTTTGAGCTAGTTACTATAAAAAAATATTGTTTAGTGTGTAAATCATTGTAGAAAATGTGTGAGGTATCTTATGAATACATTAGACAACCTGGGTATATGGTGTGTTCTTACTTTTCCGTCTTTGATATAATATATGTGTAATTGTAATATTATTGGTTCTTGAATTCTAACACACAATAACTACTAAACTAACAATTTATTATTTTTACCGGTAAACATGAAATAAAAACCCAACCTTAATATTTATAAATTTTGCAAATAGAATTCTTTCTTTGAAAATGAGGTTTAGCTAGACAGAATATCAATCACACTATATTATATGGCAGTTTAGGAAGTGGTTAACATAAAATTAATTTTGGTTAATTGACCAATACAGTATGGTCAGGAGATGATCTCTTCCTCTGCATGTCAGTACTGTATTGGTCAATTGACCAACTTAACTTCATGGTAACCGGCACGTGGAGCTTTTGGTTCATGTTTTATTCCTCGAATACTCTCACTCACGCTTATATATAGAATGAAAATCTCTGGCTACTCCATTATTGAAGGAAATGTTAAGATTCCTTTGATGATTTCATAGGGCTGGAACTTGTGATTCTAGAGGGAACATAAGCTCTCTTTATTGTCTTCTCTTCTTCTTTCAAATAAAGCCTTGTTAATAAAAAAAATCTGAACACTCTTTCCGATCCAAGGTGAGAGTGCTCTTTCCAGAAATCATATTATATCGATTGTGATTTGTGAAAGCAATTAGAAAGAATTTTCAACTCAAATCATTAAAGCCAAATTAAGCTTTAAAAAAGCAACCAATATAAGTGATAGCTTTTCTAATCTGGATTAAAAAAAATAAATTAGTGGAGGCAAAAGATCATATCCAAAAGAAAGAATAGGGAGCAAATCTATGGAATTATGATGTCTAATCCATGTTATACTACCAAGCTCAGACAGCAACGCCTTCATTAGTATATATGTTGATGCAAATATTAAAATAACCATAAGTTAATTATCACAAACTCCAATTTATGGAACTCAGTCAAATTAAAAAATATATAAGTATATATATTCTAATGTTAGAAGGATTAATTAAATGAAAGAACATGACATCCAACAATTTGTATGTCTTCCATTCTTACTAAAAATGATGAAGCTATTGGATTTTTCTGATTCTCATGACAAGTGACACCATTGGCAAGATTCACACCAACAATCTTTGAAATTATAATCCTTCTATTTTCCTATCAAATATATGTCCCACACACACCCCACAGGATATATGATTTTTCAGTCTTCCTTTACTATTATTAATTGCCGTAATTAATGAAAAGAAGAAACTGGGGAAAGTACTGGCTAAGAAAATTTTATCTACACAGACTTGGCACGTATGGTAGTTTTCATCCCCAAGTGTTGTAAATGTCATTGGATAGCCTAGGCGGACGAGGGGGTGCCTATTGCCTAAGCCAGTTACGCAGTGCATTGGCAATAAAATTACATGAAAGATCACCAAAATTACACTCTTATATGGGATAGTAAATTCATTTCAAGTATTGTGGAGCTTCAAGACCTTTATATATTGAATTGATGCAGCAGAGGACTAAGTTCTCCAATGCGCCAAACCAAATCATGACAGCAAAGGACCTCCTATCACATATTCGCGGGCCGGAGTGTTTAGGGGATTAGGAGGGGGGGGGCCTGGGCAGAAATTTTTAGATGAGCAGTGTAATGTTCTCATTTTAAGTCCAGATACCCAATAAACTCAAAAAGGCTGTAAAAATGGTACTCGCCATGTACCCAATTACTGGAAAAACTTTTTCTAAATTTGTAGTAAAGAAGGAGAATCATTTTATTTGCTTTTTCTAGTGCTGGCATCTAGGCCTCCAGAACTAGTTGATGGACTACTAGCCTTCTCACAAAAATATGATCTCCACTTTTTGCAGCTGAGCGGGATGTTCGGGTGATCCAAAATTCAGTGACCAGAAAGTAAAGGAAACAAAAGTTTTTAAGTACTACATTCTAATGCATATGTCACTGTATAAACTAGATAACATGCTTCAATTCATATTTCTAACTTAATCTGTAAACCCTTCTTAGTGCTCAAGGCCCTCCCTCATACAAACCACTCCAAATGCTATTGCTACGGCTGCACCCAACTACGTCTTTTGGTAGAAGAACATAAAACAAATGGATAAGGAACAGAAATATACTCATATAATGATATCAGGGTATGACACTGATTGATTAAACACAAAAGTTAATTGGAAACGATACATTATATTATGATATTAACTAAACAATACTTTAGGAAGAACTAATTTCAACAATAGATGCCTGATTAAGCCCTCCACAAATAATGTAATAATACCCAAAATAGTGGTTTGTTGGCACAGAAAGCAAGGGTTTAACAATATATTACTACTAAAAAGGAAATCACATTGCATTTTCCAAGTGATACACAATCATTCAAACTGTCATTCCCATGGTCCTACAAAGGACCACCTTCTCCAGGGGCATGCTCAATGCCACATGTGCCCAATACAACAAGAGTCGAGATGCCTGAATGAGACAATGACCATGAATTATATGGGAGCCAAGTAACTTTCGAGTTCATATATCTATAGACGGCATGCATGTTTAGGAACTAACAAACAGCCCCATAATGTCCATAACATTACTCCTTCCATTCCAAAATTAGAATTAGCTAGATATCTACCACAAATTTTTCATTTCATTTTATATAACGGTGGCGAAAAATAACAACACTACAAACTTCATGCCAATTTCCAGTCTGTTTTTCCTAGTTTAATAGGTAGATGCAGAACATAGATCAGGGGATATATACCCATATATTAGTTCACTACTTGTCCTGATTTATTGTCAGTCTATCCACTTTCAACATTTGAAATAAATGCCCGAGCAAAATAACTTTTTGTGTCTGAAATAATTGTGACCCTCATCTCTTTGACTGTAACATAGCAAAATGCTGAGCAGTCAAATTTGTAGCCAAAATTTATGAAAAAACATATATACTCTAAAGATACATAATACGTCCAGCAGGACCACTTACAGGCACACTTAGCTCTAACAGCATAATACTTGGTAGGGGCCTCCCCATCAATCACTCCACAATTAGAACAGTAAAGATCCACTGAGAAATTTGAAGATTGTTATCTGCAGGACAACTGACAAATATTGTCACGGACATACATGCAAATAACTTAACAATGTGTACGAAAATATATAGCTAAAACAACATGAAAGAAGTAAACGAAGGATACGGGAATGTGATTGTCTCTGAGATAGATATATGCATTTCAGTAAGTACATATACAAAAATTCATTACGAATACCAGACAACAATGCAAGAAATGACTTAAATGTATCAAAATAAATAAATATATTCGAAAGAAAAATAGCACAGAGGTGGTAAATATGTATCGTATTGGTGATTGTGACAATGCGCAAGTATATATGAAGCTTAAAAGAATTAAGAAATCATATCGTCACTACTTTTAGAACTTAGAAACCAAAAGGAAGAACCAAAAGAAAATCCAGCTCAAAACATTGTACAGTATATAGCACTATAAGAAATTTTCATGTGCTAGCTCCCCTATATATATAAATTCTTATACACACTTCATTTCATAGGCTCTTATACACCTCTTATTCTTTTGTTTACATAGTCATAAAGACTCCATCTCTCTCTCTCTCCACCCCCTTTCCCCCCCCCCCACCCCGCGGAAAGTATCTTTGTAAAGTAGAGGAAAATGAACTCACCAGCACATGGTTTGTTCAAACAAAATGACATGGTCAGCAGGCTTCTTATGGCCCTGTTATTAAGTTGTAATCTTAATGGAAATGATCTTTGTCCTAAACTTTCTTCAGTTACCCCAACAGTTTCTCCTCACTCGGAGTTAACAATTCTACCATCATCAGTACTGAAAGAACTTAGTCTTGATGGGCATATTTCCTTCAACAACATTCACCATGCAGCCAAGGACTTCGGAAATAGATGTCATTTCCTGCCAGCAGCGGTTCTGCACCCAAAATCAGTTCGTGATATATCCTCCTCCGTGAAGCATATTTTTGAGTTGGGTACTACTTGTGCACTCACTGTTGCTGCCAGAGGCCATGGTCACTCCCTTGAAGGTCAAGCACAAGCCCATCAAGGACTGGTTATAAACATGGAATCGCTTGGGAAACAAGAAATGTGCTTTCACACTGGAGAGCTGCCTTATGTGGATGTGTCTGGTGGTGAGCTGTGGATAAATATTCTTCACGAAAGTCTTAAACATGGGCTTGCACCAAAATCTTGGACAGACTATCTTCACCTCACTGTTGGGGGAACTCTATCAAATGCCGGAATTAGTGGACAAGCTTTCCGGCATGGACCTCAGATTAATAATGTGTACCAGCTTGAGGTTGTTACAGGTACATTTCTGCATATCAGTTTTATTCCTTCCATGTACAGAAATTGCATGGCTGAACCTCATACCACATTGCATGTAGGCATACTGAGATAACTTGTTTGAGCAAGGGTGTTTTGGTAATTACCACTTACAATCGGGCCCAAGTTACCTAGAATACATTTTTATGAAATGACGTCTAGTCTAACTATATTTTTTCCAAATTCCAAAAGTACCTCAAAATATTAACTAAAGTGGTCGGGTGTTATACTAAAAATGATATTAAAAAAGTAATAGCAAATTAGAAAAATCATGCCACTTTATAACCTTAAAATAGAGACTTATCTCTTCTCCTTTTTTTTTGGAACAGGCTAAAAAAGAAATGTATCTCCAGTTTTCAGTTTTGGATGAAATACCTCATAAGCCCACTTCTATTTAGCTAGTTCTATAGTAGAGCCTTTGAACGGCCTCTCTTTTTTCTAATCTATGTAACCAACCAAAAGATTCTATACTAAGCCTTTGAAAGGCCTCCCAAATATATATACCAGATCAATAAGTTGTACTTTTAATTAAGTGCAGGAACAGGTGAGGTAGTAACCTGTACAGAGAAGCAGAATGCAGATCTCTTTTATGGTGTTCTTGGAGGATTAGGACAATTCGGCGTAATCACAAGGGCAAGAATCTCTCTGGAACCAGCACCAAGGAGGGTAAGATATGTTTTTATTTTCATTTTAAAGTCCTGTGCCAACATTGCATATATTAACAAGAAGTATCGGATTCGAACTGAATCCATCATTTTGTTTAGCAGGTGAAATGGATTAGACTGCTTTATTCAGATTTCAGCATATTTTGCAAAGACCAAGAGCATCTAATCTCATCCGAAAATTCTTTTGACTATGTTGAAGGATTCGTCATTATAAACAGAACTGGTCTACTAAACAACTGGAGATCCTCTTTCAGTCCCAAAGATCCACTTCAAGCGAGTCAATTTCATTCTGAAGGAAAAACTCTCTACTGTCTAGAAATTGCCAAATACTTCAACACAGAAGAGAGTGGCACCACAAACCAGGTGAGCTAACAATATATCTCATATCATGCCTCATCCAATGTTCTGTAGGACTGACATCTGATTTCTACTATACAGAGAATCGACAGCTTGTTATCAGAATTGAGTTTTATTCAGTCTACTCTCTTCCTATCAGAAGTCTCATACGTGGAATTCCTCGATAGAGTTCACGTGTCTGAGATGAAACTCAGAGAAATGGGCTTGTGGGATATTCCTCACCCATGGCTAAATCTACTCATTCCTAAAAGCAGTATTCATGAGTTTGCCCAAGAAGTTTTTGGAAATATCCTGACAGACACCAGCAATGGTCCAATACTCATATACCCAGTAAACAAATCGAGGTACTAGTTCAATAATTAAACTAACTTGTTGAAATTAATACTCAATCTTCTTAACCTGATACTTGTACTCATTTTTGCATATTAGGTGGAACAATAAAACTTCCATGGTAACCCCACAGGAAGACCTTTTCTACCTAGTGGCATTCCTATCCTCCGCAATGCCATCTTCCACAGGAAGAGATGGGTTGGAGCATGTTTTGACACAAAACAAAAGAATTTTGGATTTCTGTGATTCGGATCATCTCGGGGTGAAGCAATATTTACCCCACTACAACACTCGGGAAGAGTGGAAAGCTCACTTTGGCACTCAGTGGGAGGTCTTCTGCCGGAGGAAATCCACCTATGACCCCTTGGCAATTCTAGCTCCTGGTCAGAAAATCTTCCGAAAAGCAATACCCTTTTTGTGATTGTGTCCTCAGCAACATTGTAGTACCAAGCTCCCATGGCCATGGAGCGTAGATATATATATATATATATATATATATATATATATATATATGCTTATGTAATTGTTAAACCTACACAAGCCTCAAAACATTGACCACCAGGGACAACGCTATTCTTGATCTTCGAATATCAAAATCTAAGTATATTGAACTTCAAGTTGTGCAAAAGATTAAGATAATGAGGAGAGCACAAAAAGACCTCATAACATCTGCTGCTAACTTTCTGAGCTCCATACATTTACAATTCGCAGCTCATTTGTCTGATTTCATGAATATAACAATCAGCACAAATGGAAATTAAATAGGATACTCTTCAAACACAGGCCAGTCATTCAGGATTTAGGATGAGAGAGATATCAGAAGAGCACAAAGTAGATGAAGTCAAGTAGCCTCAGAAGCTTAATTCCCATGTTTAAACTCACCCTGCAATTCAGGTTGAATGGACTCTGCCACTTCATTCCTCCTCCTGCTCTCATTCTTATCTGATGCATTAAATCCAATATTAAGGTGTTACTCTTATCAGCATCAGCATCAGCTGCCTAAGTAATCTACTAATACCATATTATATAAGGAGATACTCTTATTATTAGATTAGCCTCTATTATTAATACAAATAATTGTTTTGAAGTTCTGCTTATTTTATCTAAACAAATAACTAAGAAGGTCTAAAACCAAGTCCAATGCTAGCTTATCAGTCTCACCCAAAATTTTCTTCGCATTCAGTAATTAAAAAAAAAACTTCATATTTTACCCTCTAGTTTACTTATATATTTTTATTTTATCCTAAAATTTATAATTTTTAAAATTAATTACACAAAAAAATACTATAAGTTACACACACAATGTCATATACTTCGAATGATGATTAGAATCACACCTCACTCAGGCCCGTGGCATATAGGAACATATTGACTTCTTGTGACAATATGGATTCATGATCCCCTTGGGCCTAGTAGCCGAAATATTGTTACAAATTAAAACGTACGTACTCCATTATAACGTTAATTGCTACAAAATTTGTTGCCATTTACAAATGATGCTGCAAGAATGGCATAATCTTTTAACGGCACGTCTTTTTCCCATGCAACGCTTGTACCCACAACTGCTTATGCACTGCAATGTACACAACATGCAGAAATATATATATAGATAATTATTTTTTACCCTCTGTCTCAGATATATATAAAAAAGACAAACAACAACACAGTAAACAAACAAGCATATATGATGTACCAAACAAGAGGATAAAATATAGTGAAGTTTCAATTCTACCCACACTGGACCTAGAGTAAGTACACTATAATTCTTTGTTTTTGTTCACGGGAGGTGGAGCTACCTCACGCTCTTACATTAAGTATTTCTTTATAATAACAATATTTTAGAAAATTATAAAACTACTCTTTAATACCTGGCATGGGAAACGACGCCAACCTCCCCTCACCTCCCTTTTTGCCTTACCCCTAATTAAATACTTCGACATATTTTGGAAGATAAACGTCTTTGCTGAAACAGGAGTATAAACGTGGAAGCAAGCAAGCAAGCATAACTACGTCTCTAGGCTAGGCCAGGCCACATAATTAAGGTCCTTATGTTTCACTCTCTCATTCTTTCCTTCCTCTCTACATCTTTCTCTTTTTTTATTCAGAATATTTTTCTCCACAAAATAAGATTGCTGTTATCTTCTAATTGGAGTTCTCTTTTTAAATCAAACTAATTTTAAGGGTTTCGAAAATTCTATTTACCATCATCATCTTCCAATTTTTCATTCTCTTGACCATTACATACATCTATTCCCTCGACATACCTACCTAGGTATTCACAAGTAGAGAACTCGATTTCTGTACCGTTTTCCGGTGTACTTGAAAACCATTTCATCTGAAAATGTCCTGTTGAAAACCCTTGCTGGAAAAGGTTTTACTCCAAATAAAAAAAGCCCAAGAGTAACCCTCCTTGATTAACACTGTATCAGCAGTTCTGGAAATGTCCAACTAATCCAATACATTGTTAATATAAATTTTCAATTTTATCATCCTTCCTTTTCGATTTTCAACTACAACTCTTTTAACATCTGAAAATAATGTCGACTCCATCTTTAAATTGTACAGCGACTATTCCCATTCCTCACCACCACCAGAATTATCTAGCAGGCTGTGCTTGTGCATGTTCCAGTAGCTGACTAACTAGTTTGTAAGTTCGGCTGGAAAGCCCCTTAGTGTGGTCAATAAGCTGCTCGTACCTGGAGAAATTATTTATTTTCAAAAAGGCAAAAAGAAAATAATGAAAACATATCCACGAGGAAAAGGAATAAATAAATGGGGAAAAAAAAAAGTTGGGCACATCATGCAATAAACGAGCAACTGTACTGCAAACTTACACATTGGGATGGTTAGGTTCCATGACGACAGTTCCAGCCTTGGTATCAATCTTAGCGTCAAACTTTGATGTTCGGATAAGATTCACAATCCACCTTTCAGCCTCCTCATAGATCAAATTTAGTTTCTCAGCCAGTACCCTGCAATGAACAAAGCATAGCATGCAAACTATCACCACCTGAACAAAGCACTAACAATTGGGAACACAATTTAGCTCTGAGATAAATTAAAATTTGTTTTTAAAAGACAACTATGAAATTCAATACTTCCACTTTTAAAACTATCTCACTGACTTCCACGTACATTTATAACCCTGGTAGTCTGGTACTACATAAATTAATTTTAAAATCATTTCAAGTTTTTTGATTACTTGATTTTACCATAGTGATCCACCTCAACCCTTAGGCTATGTTGTATGGCATAACGATGGCTGGGATAGGAATATTTCTACTAGCTTAATACCTTTAGGCACTACTTCATCCTTTATTTAATCCCATGAACTATATTTTTTTTTTATTTCTAAGGTCATTTGATGATGGACTTGTGATTCCAAGGGGAAAGGTAGTATTACATAGTACTCCTTTTTGTACTCCTTTTGGGTATCAAATGACCTTGATATGTGAACAAAATAGTTCATGAAATTAAATAATGGACTAATCATAAGATAAAATAGAAACAGAAGGTATTAAATAGTACAAATAATCCTATCTCATCCATCATTACTGCAAACAAACATAGCCCAAGGGTGTGCATTGAATAAACCACCGGATGCTTCAAGTTTTTCATCACAGAAAAAATAAGCAGAAAAGAGCATTCAGAATGTCTTACTCAGAAATTTATAATGAAGGGTGGATCAATCAAAGTTTCTCAATGTGAAAACTCACACCCTCCACACAAATTTAATAATTTTTTGTTTAATACATAAGCCTGAACATTGATAGGCTTAACCACAAAATAGCAATAAGAGGCACACAAAAGCTAATGAAAATAATCCAAGTAGACGCATAAATTCAGAAGATAAATCGTCCTATCTGCAAGTAAGGGAGAAAAAATGGAAGAGATCATGCATCAAAATATTGGTGCCAAGCAGAACTTGAAAAAACTGTATATACCCCATGTCAATGCACTGATGTATGCGGCAGTAGGTCTCAAAGATAAAGAGGCGGGCATTCTCAAGGAACTCATCCCTCAACGGTACAGTTGAAAAGCTGCTTTCTTCAACTCTTTTACCAAGAAATGGGTCGTTCAAAATTACCTGCGCAAATATTCATGCTCAAAAAAGAAGCACATTCCTTTAAGACAATCAACTAAATCCAAATTTGAACTGAAGGTTACAAACTCTCCTCAGAAAATTGTTGTTCATATTTATTCCCATACATGGGAACAAAATCATGGGTCGTAGAAATAGTATTAATAGTTATTCTTATTAGAGCAGTTAAGCTTGACCCAAGTGTGGGGATTAGAACCTACGACATTGAGGATATTCTTTGAAGACCTCAGCTATATCTCCAAGTTGGGTTTGCCACATCAACTAAAGGTCTTTGGATGGAAACTGGACCGGTGTGTAATGGACAGATCATCCCGTTGTATAGTACATATAAGAAAAGAAACCTTATATATTAAGGTTTATTATAAGAATATGTACCCTTTGAACAAAGCAATTAAAGCATTATCTAGTAATCAGAAATACATTTTCTCCACATCCCTAATCTCTTTTCTTTTCTTTTTTTTTGGTTAAGTAACACCCCTAATCTCAATTATTTGCTTAGTGAACATCATTCCACATCATCTTCAGAAATAAAGAAATTGCATTATTTCGGTATAGATCGCACCTCTAATGCAACAGTACTCTAAGCACCCGTAAATCAGTTCTCACTGAAATTTAGACTTAATGGCCACTGCTTGACAATATAAGAAAAAAAATCATAAACAGCGTATAATGGATGTGACAAATCATGTATTACATCAGGAATGGAAAGTTTGACATCCAAAACTAGAAGCCAACTTGACCTTTATGGTTCTCAGAGTCTCGGCTACAATTCCCAGGATTTTCAGCTTTTATAGTCGACTCTTGATTCTGCTTGAGAAAGCTTAATTATTGGTGTTACTCAAAGTAGGTTTGCTGAACTATAGAGTAACAGAACATCTATTCAAGTGTACATGCTATTAACACACCATTCAAAAATGTGTCAAGTCCTACTCTAGCCAACAGTTCTCATGTGTACATATATTTAAACAGTATTATAATAGTACAGGTACTGATATCAATTACCAAGACAGCCAAAATATTATTAGCAAGTAAAACAGTTGGAGGTATGAGAGCCTACCTCTTCACATTCTCTCATCTTTTTCTGAGCCCCATCAAAGTCATACTTGACATATACACATGCCAAAAACTCTGTGATGGGATCTTCAAAAGAGTGTTGCTCTTGCTGAATAACATTTACGAAATCCTTGAATTGAGGTCTTCTCCTTTTGTTGACAATGAATGCTGTGGCAAGGTATCGTAGAAGATGGGGAGCATTTGTTTGAATGGCATTTAAGTACCTAGAAAATATATTCTCTCTAACTATTAGTCATAGCTAGAAAACAGTAAATGATATAACATGAACTTTTTTATTTTTTTAAAACAAGTTATAATAGCATGGTTTTATAATAATACAGAGATGATGAGCATGTGCAGGGAACAAATGAATGCTGTGGTGAGGGAACATAAAGATGGAGAGTTATTGTTTGAATGACATTTAAGTACCTATAAGAAATATCCTCTGTAACTTTTAGTAACAGCAAGAACACAACAAAGGATATAACAGCATGCTCTTTTATATTTTAGATATACCATGACATCCTAATCTTAAAAAGAATACAGAGAAAAGACACTATGCGGGAAATAAAGAAACAACCCAGGGCTAAAAGCACTTATTATCATGCACTCCAAATAATGAAGGTCTGAAGAGTGGCATACCAGATGGGCAGGTAAACCAGGTAGGATGGTTTGAAGGAAGACAGACTTTTCAAGCACTGATTTGTAAGTTTGTCCAGATCAAAATATGCATATGTAATACATCTCTTGATTCAAAAAATTAAAATAAGAAAGATACTCGTAATCGCACAAAAATAGAAAAGAAAAAAGGAACAGGAATTTGAGTGGGGAAGGGGAGTCGGTCTTTCATAAACATTGAACACAGTCATTTTAGTATTTTTGATCGAGTAAATTCCTTACATATGTGCCGCGGAATGGGAGTATTAGTCACATAATTAGAATTATCATTATATTTAGATGGAATAAACGTCCAAAAGAAACAGTAATATGGTAATCAGAATATTCTCAATAGCATGCAGAAAATCAGTAAAAACATTATGCTACATTATTAAGCACATATTCACAGTAATGAGAAATGATAGCAGTGACATGTAATAGAAAAGGAAGCGGGAGAGAAGAGTCAATTTATTTTTTTTAGTCAAACAATTTAAATATGCAAGGAAATAACCTTTCAAAGAATGGTAGCTTGAATAAGCTCAGAAACATACTTATCCTGATTAAATAGGTCAATGATCTGTGTTCTTCCATTGTCATTGTTGAAGAAGATGAACAAACTCCAATGCATTAGCCATATTCTATTTTGCACTTGATTCAAAGGAGATGAGAAATTCTGATATAGATAGCAACATTAGAAATATTCAACCGAATACTAAAAAATTTAATGAGTTCATAAATTAACTTAAAGAGTGTAATTGACTACAAAGAAAAAAACAAAACCTTTGAATCAATAATTTCTTTCAGCCTGTTTAGTTCATCAAGTGCAATATCCCAGTTTTGCATAAGTATCTCAGCTGCCAACTTTCCCCATAATGCACTTAAACTCCTATCATTGTTGGTGCATAAAGCCCTATACTGATACAGATAATCAGCCGCAGCAGAATAGTTTCCGCACTCAAACTGAAATTTGGCATACTGATACAATGCCTCTATCTGATCCGGACCAATCTGGTTGGAACACGGGAATTAATAATCTTAGGATGCAAAGATCCATAATATCTTGCTAAAATAACATAACAATGGAAAGATGATGATAGTAATAAGTAAAGTTTTAGTCTTTCGAAACCAAGGGAAACCAATACAACAACAAAAATTTGCAGTGCAGCAGGTTAAGATCTATATCTATTTTGAACACTCTTGTTCAGAAAATTCATGATAATAGCTTTTGGTTCATAAAATTTAAACCACCAACACTTGCATACTTCCTTCTCCCTCCTCATGCACCCTGAAAGTTCACAACTTTGACATTCAGATACTGACGACTGAATCTTGACCACATTAAATTCAGTTTAGGTTAATAAATCTACATACCCTGCACCATAAGGCGGTAATCTACAACATAAACCTCAGCAGGTAATATCAAATTGCCAGACATCCTTTTACTACACAGTTTTTAGATACATAAAGGGCCTATTTTTCTTACTTCACTTCGAAAATTCCTTCCCTCTATCTGGTCCAAAAGGAGAAACTGAAGTCTCTAAGAAAAAATTAATTTTACTTGATCCATGTTCTAAGTTCATGTTCATTTTTACTATTAGCAATTGAACTATTGAAGCTCATATTCATTTCATATGTAATACTCTCTCTATATCTATGAAAAGATCAAAAAACTTATAACCAATCCAGTCAGAAAGTGAAAAAAAACCTTATATTGATCATTGAGCATCTGAAGATTATACTGCTTATCAGCCTTCAACCCCTGAACTGCATTCGGGTTCTGCAAAAAATTGACTAAAGGAGCAGCCGCCTCCTCCAACGACTTCAACCGAGCCACCACCTCCACTCTCCTCTCCACCATATCTACACATAAACCCTAAATTAGCAATTGTATTAAACAATAAATGTATACATATAGAGAGAGAAAAGGAGAACCTTGAGGAACATCATCGGTCTGATAAAGGGATTTATGAATGTCCATGGCGTAATCGACCATATTAGTATTGTTAAGGAGCTCAATCTTGAATTTGAGGATGTGTTCATTTGGGTAAAGTTCTCGTTCTTGCAGAAATTCCAACAACGGGAACACCAGATGTCGGTCAAGATTCGGAGCAATTCGTGGTGTCAGATCGTAATTCGCCATAACCGCCCTGGCTCTGGCCTTTGGAGTGGCAAAAAGCTTACAGAGCGAAGAAGATGAGCAACAATACGAGTAATTAGGGCTTTTATGTACAATTAATTTTAAATATCCTCCAGGTTCTAACAATACTTTTAGGTTCCCCTGAATTTATCGTCTATTGCATTATTTGCCTTTTTATTTTCAAATTATATTTATAAAATCAAGCAGTGTAATAAGCCTAGGGTTGAGCAAGTAATCAAATTATAATCGAAACCGCAGTAACGGTTCTGGCGTATGTGGCAGTTTTAGGTGGGTTGAATAACCAAATTTACGATTCCAGTTTGGTTACTAGTCAAAACCGCACGCATAAAATCGAAACCGCACCATATGTGTGTATGTATGTATTATCTCTAGTAAATTTTAAAGTTACTTTTCACTTGAACACGCTCAAATAAAACTTCAGTCTTGTATTGTCATTTTTTCACCAATTGAAAGAAGATGGTTAGAGGTTACAGAGTCAAAAATTTAGCAATTGGTGTGACAACCCCAAAACAGGTCCATTCCATCCAACCTATTCTGAGTCGCCAAATACATGGTACAGAAAATAACTACAACTTTATTACAACAATTATCGTGCAAAATACAACAACGCATATGCTGTGAGTTTGGATACAAATATATACAAAATGTGACTCGTGTCCCAATCGTGGACAGCACCTCACAATGATACCTTACATAAAGGTATAGTCAAAAACTGTTTTAGAAATTAGAATTTTTGGGAAGTGCTCAAGAAAACCTTCGTACATGGGAGGCCATGCATCTAGGTTATGATAGATATCATATGGCCACAGAATTATCCTTGGTTGACTCAATAGACCCCAAAGAAAAACGAGAAGTTTACTATCATATTTTTCCTAATGGTGAGTCTTCTCTTGACATATCATTATCTCCACTGTCTCTAATTGAAAATTATACTTCAAACAAACACCAAGATTATATAGGTAGTGCTCGTAAAGATACTCAGCAAGTGGATGAGCACAACCCTGTCTTATGATGACACGAAGTTGTATGTCATTAGACATCTTGTATGATAGTGACAAAACACCCTTCCAACGTTGGGTTCGCCTAACCCTATTTGATTCACCAAATATAACTACTAAATGACGACCACCGTTCTATTCCCCTGTTACCCCCGCTCGAATCAACTACACTCTTATTACCTGAAAGGATTTGTGAAACAGAAAGGTGAGCACAACTAGCCCAGTAAAGAATATCATGACTAAAGATAAATAAATTATCAATAGCCTTCAACAGTAATAAATCAGAGATTTAGAACATATGGTAGATGATAAAAAATTTCAACCATAGTTGCAGCGCAACGAGCAATCCATTAGAAGAGTCAAATAGACTACAAAGTCTATTATCTTCTCCATGTTAAAAATCCACCAACAATGTTTCATCCCTGTAACATCAATCAATAATTCTGGTCCACGATCATATGAATAACTCATAATCATAATTGTAGTTCTAAATTCCTCTTCTCATCCAGGACGAAGATAATTTTCATCACATATCTTTACCTGAAACATCAAAGATCATAGTTACACCAAATCACAGCTTATTTTCATAATCATACTAATAACTTCATCTTTGCACTACGGCCAAATATATTCATTTGTATCACCAGTTGGTCATGTTCATCTGAACACCTGTTCATCTTTGCACTACTGGCCAAAGATATTCAACAACATGTCATCTTTGCACTACGGGCCAAAGATATTTGTAAGACCCCGAATTTTATGAAATAAAAGTATTCAATTTTTCTTATAATTAGAATTCAGTAAATGGTTAAATTGATAAAAAGTTAAAGTTATGGGTGAAATGTGAAAACTTTTCAAAATAAGCAAGTGGTTATAAAATATTCATTTTTGGTCGGTGAATATTCGTTTGGTCGTGGAATATTCTTGCTGTCGGGGAATATTCGTACAACGGCGCAGCCTTGTGTGGGCCCCATAACGGAAAGCGATTGGATGAAGAAAATAATAAATTTGAGTTTTTACAAATAACGGCGTAGTTGTTATCGTTAACACTGTTGAAATACCCGGTGGTTAAAATACAGTAATACGCGTTATTGCACAGTAACACACGGTATTGCACAGTATTTTTGAAATTATTGATTCTTACGTAAGAAAGCCCTACTCAATAATTGTTACAGTAATTACTGTTTAATATTTTATTTTATTGATTCAATAATTGTTACGTTAAAATTTTATATTATTGTTGTTCAATAATTGTCACTGCACAGTATTTCCCATTATCGGATCAATAATTCATATTATTTGAATAATATTATTAGATAATATTATTGGCAATGTCTAGAAAGTTCTGTCTAAGGAGAGGTTTGGTCACCTAATTGCGCGCCAGTAAATAGAAATTCTTATTGGAAAGCCCCCTCTTTCCTGGAAACGGCCTGGTTGTCATAATTATGATTCTGTAATATTATTTGTGAATAATTAATTATTGATTCATATGATAAGGAAATAATTATTTTATGTGGATATAAATGAAGGATATATTTTTGTGGTTAAAAATGAAGAGTTAATGTTGAGGTTTTTATCAATTTTTTTGTCGGAATGGAGGTATTAAAAATCAGAGTTTTTGAGATATTTTGCGGGGATTATAATTTTTAATCCGACCGTTGGATCGTGGTAATTTTTGGATATGTTATACATATATAAGTTGAGTATATGTCCACAAATTTTGAACCGTTAAAAATGAACGTATGATTTATTATGAATTTTACGAGATGACTGGTTCAGAAATTGTTGAATTTTCGAAGTTAATCATTTTGGTGGTAAATTCTAGAATTGGTGGGCCCCACTCTTGGTTGGTGAAGAAATGTGCTGAGATTTTTATTCAAATATGGTGGGTGGGAATAGTAGCAGGTAAAGCCATCAGGTTACAGGTTAAGTTTGCTTCGGCGTGCTAACATTTTCCTATAAATAGAGGGCTAAGTTAGAATTGAAAATCACATCAGAAACATAAGCTTTCTCTCTTTCTCTCTCTATATTATGAAGCATATTTTGTGAGTTTTTAGATATTTTGAGAGTTGCTATTCAGTGCAAGGTTCCTTCAGTTTTATATTCCGGTCAGAAATACTGCTCTTTTGAGGTAAGGGATTGTAAGGGATTGTAAGGGATAGTAAGGGATTTTAAGGGTTGTTATGTTTTTCAGTTTCGTAATTTTTCTGACCTTCAAAAATTCTGAAAAAATTTGAAATGATATTTTGATGAGTTTTATTGATTATGTCCAAAAATGGTGATTTTATGATGTATAGATTGAGAGTTATGAATTTTATGAGAAAAAACTATTTTAAAAGAAATCGTTTATAATTCCTTGTGGTTAACTCCAAAATTGATGTAATTTTTATTGGGAGTACATGTATATGATAGGAGTATACTCTGAGAATTTCAGAATTTTTAGATAAAAGTATAATTTTTGATAAATGTCTAAATATTCGGCTGTTTTGGCCATATGAAAAATAGTAAATGACTTTTAAAAATTCTGAGAAAAATATATGTTCACTATGTGACTATATTCTGCTAAATCCCATAAAAGAAATATTTTTAGAACTGATTTGGTATTTTTCATGAAAATAGTCTAGTTATGAGTAAATGAATTAAATATATTTTGTGAAGTAAGAAAATTGAAAAATAAGATTTTATGACTTGAGAATCCTATATGAGGTATATGCAGTTTTTTGATGAGGGTTTTTAGTTATTGATGATGAAATCTTAAAAGTTGACATTTTATGATGATTAAATGCATTACTTAGTAAAGTGTAAACAATTTAAATAAATTATTTATAAGCTTAAGAAATATTATTCTTTCAATATCATTATACCGAAATATTGGTATGTATATTATTGTGGAAATTCTACCTTTTTGTGTCGGGTTTACTATTCATGAGTTACTATTCACGAGTTACTATTCACGGTTACTATTCACGACAAAAAAATGGTTTCTTTTTCTAACCAAATTATAGTTGATTTATGAATATTACTCTGGAGATTAAATTATATATTGAGTATATTATTTTTATTATCATATATAACATTTTTATAACCTTGATGTTGAAATTATCTTTCGCTTGAGTGTAAAGATGGGTAAATTATTGGTATGATCATGACTATGGGTTCTCTTTGGCCAGTAGTGCAAAGTTGAATTGTTGACTGGTATGATCATGACCATTGAATTTATAATTGAATATCTTTAGCTTAAGTGCAAAGGTGAATTGATCAACATGGTTATAATTATTGTTTATATAAATTCTGAAATGATTATATATTTCTTTGAGATACGAATATATTTGGCCTGTAGTGCAAATATGAACTGTTGAGGAATATCTTTGGCCTGTAGTGAAAAGATGAGTTGTTGATGAATATCTTTGGCTCGTAATGCAAAGATGATCTGTTGTTGAATATCCTTGGTATATATTGCAAAGATGACTTGTTGATGAATATTTTTGGACCGTAGTGCAAAGATGAATTTATTAGTATGATTATGAATATGAACTGTGATTTGGTATAACCATGATCTTTGATGTTTCAGGTAAAGACATGTGATGAAAATATTCTTCGTCCTTGGTGCGAAGAAAAATTTAGAATCACAATTATGATTATGAGTTATTCATATGATTGTGGAAAGAAACTGTTGATTGATGTTACAGGGATAAAACATTGTTGGTGGATTTTTAACATGGAGAAGATAATAGACTTTATGGTCTATTTGACTCTTCTAATGGTTTGCTCGTTCCGCTGCAACTATGATTGAAAATTTTTATCATCTATCATATGTTCTAAATCTCTGATTTAATTCTGTTGAAGGCTATTGATAATTTATTTATCTTTAGTCATGATATTCTTTACTGAGCTAGTTGTGCTCACCCTTCTGTTTCACAATTCTTTTCAGGTAATAAGAGTGTAGCTGGGTCGAGCGTGCGTAACAAGAGAATAGAATGGTGGTCATCATTTAGTAGTTATATTTGGTGAATAAAATAGGGTGAGGCGAACCCAACGTTGGAAGGGTGTTTTGTCACTATCATACAAGATGTCTAATAACATACAACCTCGTGTCATCATAAGACAGGGATGTGCTCATCCACTTGCTGAGTATATATACGAGCACTACCTATATAATCTTGGTGTTTGTTTGAAGTATAATTCTCAATTAGAGACAGTAGAGATAATGATATGTCAAGAGAAGACTCACCATTGGGAAGAATATGATAGTAATCTTCTCGTTTTTCTTTGGGGTCTATTGGGTCAACCAAGGATAATTCTGTGGCCTTATGATATCTATCATAACCTAGACGCATGGCCTCCCATGTACGAAGGTTTCCTTGAGCACTTCCCAAAGATTCTAATTTCGAAAACAGTTTTTGACTATACCTTTATGTAATGTATCATTGTGAGGTACTGTCCACGATTGGGACATGAGTCACATTTGATATATATTTGTATCCAAACTCACAGCATATGTGTTGTTGTATTTTGCACGACAATTGTTGTAATAAAGTTGTAGTTATTTTCTGTACCATGTATTTGGCGACTCAAAATAGGTTGGATGGAATGGACATGTTTTGGGGTTGTCACAATATTTATCAATAAATCATCTTTGCACTACTGGCCAAATATATTCAATCACAGGTCATCTTTGCACTATGGGCCAAAGATATTCATCACCAGTTCATCTTTGCACTACAGGCCAAAGATATTCAACAACAGTTCATATTTGCACTACAGGCCAAATATATTCATCAACAGTTCATATTTACACTATAGGCCAAATATATTAATATCTCAAAGAAATATATAATCATTTCAGAATTTATATAAACAATAATTATAACCATGTTGATCAATTCACCTTTGCACTTAAGCTAAAGATATTCAATTATAAATTCAATGGTCATGATCATATGAACTAGTCAACAATTTAACTTTGCACTACTGGCCAAAGGAAACCCATAATCATGATCATACCAATAATCTACCCATCTTTACACTCAAGTGAAAGAGAATTTCAACATCATGGTTATAAAAATGTTATATATGATAATAAAAATAATATGATCAAAATATAGATTTAATCTTAAGAGTAATATTCATAAATCAACTATAATTTGGTCAGAAAAAGAAACCAATTTTGTCGTGAATAGTAACTCGTGAATAGTAACCCCTGAATAGTAACTCGTGAATAGTAACTCTGACATGAAAAAGGTAGAAATTCTATAATAAAATCCATACCAATATTTTGGTATAATAATATTGAAAGAATAATATTTCTTAAGTTTATAAACAATTTATTTAAATTGTTTACACTTTACTAATTAATGCATTTAATCATCATAAAATGTCAACTCTTAAGATTTCATCACCAATAACCAAAACCCTCATAAAAAATCTGCATATAACTCATATATGATTCTCAAGCCATAAAATCATATTTTCTAATTTTCTTACTTCACATAACATATTTAATTCATTTACTCATAACTAGACTATTTTCATGAAAAATATCAAATCAGTTCCAAAAATATTTCTTTTCTGGGATTTAGCAGAATATAGTCCCATATTCAACATATATTTTTCTCAGAATTTTTAAAACTCATTTACTATTTTTCATATGGCCAAAACAGCTGAATATTTAGACATTTATCATAAATTATAATTTTATCCAAAAATTCCAAAATTTACAGAGCACACTGATATTATATAGATATACTTCCAATAAAAATTTCATCAATTTTGGAGTTAACCATAAGGAGTTATAAGCGATTACTTTTAAAATAGTCTTTCCCCGTAAAATTCATAACTCTTAATCTATACATTCAAAAATCACAATTTTTGGACACAATCAATAAAACTCATCAAAATATCATTTTAAATTTTTCCAAAATTTTCTGAAGGTCAGAAGAATTACGAACTGAAAAACATAATAACCCTTAAAATCCCTTACCTCAAAAGAGTAGTACTTCTGACTTTATTATCGGATATAATGCTGAGCAACACTCAAGATATCTAAATACTCACAAAAATATGCTTGATAATATAAAGATAAAGAAAACTTATTTCTGGTGTAATTTTCAATTCTAACATAATCACCTATTTATAAGAAAATGCTAGAACGCCAAAGGAGACTAAAATAATAAAATATTATTATTCTTTTCTACACACCAACCATCCAAGACCAGCCATCCAAGCATACTAATTCTAAAAAAATATATCAGCCCACATGTTATTAACACCAACTAAAGTGGGTCCCACCCTAAAATTTAATAAAAATTATTTTATTTTTCGAAACTTCAATAATTCATAGAAAATAGCCCTTTTATCAAAAAATTCGAATCTCGCGTATTTTTATAGGAAATACAATTCTCTACAACTTTACAGAAGAAAGTTTTTCCAAATACTAAACAGAAATTAACCGAAATCCATAAACGGGCGATTTTATAGGCTATAATCAAATTTCAGTCAAGAAATGGGGTCCACCGACAGACAAAATATGTGTTAATCATTTAATACAACAAAAATACTCTTTCTTCTCATATACTCATATATCCCACATTCATTGTAAAACTATCACTATTATTATATTATTAAATATAATAATAAATTATTTTATCAGAAAAAAGATAAAATATCATTTTTCAACAATTGTCGCTTAAAAAATTTTCTCCATCTATATCCACATAAAATTAATATTTTCCTCATCATATAAATCAATAATTAATTATTCACAAATAATATTACAGAATCACAGTACTGACAACCAGGCCGTTCCCAGGAAAGAGCGGGCTTTCCAATAAGGATTTCTCCTTATTGGCGCGCAATTAGATGACCAAACCTCTCCTTAGACAGAACTTTCTACACATTGCCAATAATGCTAGCTAATAATATTATTCCAAATAATATGAATTATTGATCTGATAATGGAGATGATGTGCAGTGACAATTATTGAGCGACAATAATATAAAAAAAATCAACGCATCAATTATTGAATTAATAAAATAAAATATTGAACAGTAATTACTGTAACAATTATTGAGTAGTGCCTTCTTACGTAAGGATCAATAATTCAAAAATACTGTGCAATACCGTGTGCTACTGTGCAATAACGCGTATTACTGTATTTTAACCACCGGGTATTCCAACAGTGTTAACGGTAACAACTACGCCGTTAATTATAAAAACTCAATTTTGTCGTTATCTTCATCCGACGGTTATTCTGTTATGGGGCCCACAAATGACTGCACCGTCGTACGGATATTCCCGATAAAAAGAATATTCCACGACCAAACGAATATTGCCCGACAACAATGAATATTTTATAGTCACTTGCGTATTTTGAAAAAAAATTCATATATCACCCTTAACTATAACTTTTTATCAATTTAACCATTTTCTGAATAGTAATTATAAGAAAAATTGAATACTTTTATTTCATAAAATTCGGGGTCTTACAATCTCCCCTCCTTATGAAATTTTGTCCCCGAAATTTACGTACCTGGTATTTCGAAAAGTTGAGAATACCTTGCTTTAATTTCAGATTCTATCTCCCGGGTCATCGTGATTTCTCCATTGCTCATCTCCCGTGATAACTTCATTTGGGTTCCTCACTTATTGAGAAGTCATGACAACCGCTCTCCCTTGAACTACCCGGCTTTAACTTGTCTGGGGCAGCATTTGGCGTCATCACTACCGTTGTAATATACTTTTCTATAGGGCATATTCATCCCTCAACTGCCTCGTCGTACTCCTGATTCATGATCTGAATCATGAATCTTCGATCCATATCGAATTCAGGTTGACCGCTCTGTACAGGGTAATTCAAAACTCGATGTTGGGTTCTCCCAATTGCTTTTCAAAAAGAGAAATTCATATCATCTATTTTAGCCTTCTTAGATCGGACATCTCTTTCCACAATATCCACGTGTCGTGCGACTTTTGCCCATGCATCACTTATTCTCACTCGTTCAGTTTTTTCTTCTTTCAACTCAGATTCCATCTTTATCATCTTATACTCTGCCAAAGAATGCTTCTGTTCAAGCATCACATATCAGGTAACACAAGCTTGAATTGTTGCATCCTTTTGCTCCACGACCGCCTGTCGTTCTTCAGCCTGCTCTTCTAACTCATGAATACGATTTTGAAATTTTACATTTTGATCATATAATACCTCTAATAAATTCTCCTCAGGTACTTCTTCTTCCTCACTCTCAGCTGCTACCTCTGCGACTAGCTCGGGTGCAACTATCAATTCTTCACTCACCACATGGATTTCTCTAATTCCTTCATCATCTGACATCACATTATCATGGTTAGTGATTAGAGGTATCCCCACAGTCTCATTCACTCCATTGTTAGCATTCTCAGCTGCCATTCTCAAATACTACCATAAAACAAGGGTTAATTAAGAAAATTAACGTATCACATAATATCCATATATTATGACCAACCAACAATTAAGCTTAGGTAGGATACACTAGCAAATGATTTACTCATCTCTCCCCTCCTAGTTATATTCCCTGATCTCCGCTAGAGATCATATCCCTAAGCTCTGATACCAACTGTGACAACCCCAAAACAGGTCCATTCCATCCAACCTATTCTGAGTCGCCAAATATATGGTACAGAAAATAACTACAACTTTATTACAACAATTGTCGTGCAAAATACAATAACGCATATGCTGTGAGTTTGGATACAAATATATACCAAATGTGACTCATGTCCCAATCATGGACAACACCTCACAATGATACCTTACATAAAGGTATAGTAAAAAACTATTTTAGAAATTAGAATCTTTGGGAAGTGCTCAAGAAAACCTTCGTACATGGGAGGCCATGCATCTAGGTTATGATAGATATCATATGGCCACAGATTTATCCTTGGTTGACTCAATAGACCCCAAAGAAAAACGAGAAGTTTACTATCATATTTTTCCTAATGGTGAGTCTTCTCTTGACATATCATTATCTCCACTGTCTCTAATTGAAAATTATACTTCAAACAAACACCAAGATTATATAGGTAGTGCTCGTAAAGATACTCAGCAAGTGAATGAGCACAACCCTGTCTTATGATGACACGAGGTTGTATGTCATTAGACATCTTGTATGATAGTGACAAAATACCCTTCCAACGTTGGGTTCGCCTCACCCTATTTGATTCACCAAATATAACTACTAAATAACGACCACCGTTCTATTCCCCTGTTACCCCCGCTCGAATCAACTACACTCTTATTACCTAAAAGGATTTGTGAAACAGAAGGGTGAGCACACAACTAGCCCAGTAAAGAATATCATGACTAAAGATAAATAAATTATCAATAGCCTTCAACAGTAATAAATCAGAGATTTAGAACATATGGTAGATGATAAAAAATTTCAACCATAGTTGCAGCGAAACGAGCAATCCATTAGAAGAGTCAAATAGACTACAAAGTCTATTATCTTCTCCATGTTAAAAATCCACCAATAATGTTTCATCCCTGTAACATCAATCAATAATTCTGGTCCACAATCATATGAATAACTCATAATCATAATTGTAGTTCTAAATTCCTCTTCTCATCCAGGACGAAGATAATTTTCATCACCTATCTTTACCTGAAACATCAAAGATCATAGTTACACCAAAATCACAGTTCATGTTCATAATCATACTAATAACTTCATCTTTTCACTACGGCAAAATATATTCATTTGTATCACCAGTTGGTCATGTTCATCTCAACACCTGTTCATCTTTGCACTACTGGCCAAAGATATTCAACAACATGTCATCTTTACACTACGGGCCAAAGATATTCATCAATAAATCATCGCACTACTGGCCAAAGATATTCAACCACATGTCATCTTTGCACTATGGGCCAAAGATATTCATCACCAGTTCATATTTGCACTACAGGCCAAAGATATTCAACAACAGTTCATATTTGCACTACAGGCCAAATATATTCATCAACAGTTCATATTTACACTATAGGCCAAATATATTAATATCTCAAAGAAATATATAATCATTTCAGAATTTATATAAACAAGTATTATAACCATGTTGATCAATTCACCTTTGCACTTAAGCTAAAGATATTCAATTATAAATTCAATGGTCATGATCATATGAACCAGTCAACAATTTAACTTTGTACTACTGGCCAAAGGGAACCCATAATCATGATCATACCAACAATCTACCCATCTTTACACTCAAGTGAAAGAGAATTTTAACATCATGGTTATAAAAATGTTATATATGATAATAAAAACAATATGATCAAAATATAGATTTAATCTTAAGAGTAATATTCATAAATCAACTATAATTTGGTCAGAAAAAAAAACCAATTTTGTCGTGAATAGTAACTCGTGAATAGTAACTCGTGAATAGTAACTCGTGAATAGTAACTCCGACATAAAAAAGGTAGAAATTCTACAATAAAATCCATACCAAATTTTTGGTATAATGATATTGAAAGAATAATATTTCTTAAGTTTATAAACAATTTATTTAAATTGTTTACACTTTACTAATTAATGCATTTAATCATCATAAAATGTCAACTCTTAAGATTTCATCACCAATAACCAAAACCCTCATAAAAATCTGCATATAACTCATATATGATTCTCAAGCCATAAAATCATATTTTCTAATTTTCTTACTTCACATAACATATTTAATTCATTTACTCATAACTAGACTATTTTCATGAAAAATATCAAATCAGTTCCAAAAATATTTCTTTTCTGGGATTTAGCAGAATATAGTCCCATATTCAACATATATTTTTCTCAGAATTTTTAAAACTCATTTACTATTTTTCATATGGCCAAAACAGCCGAATATTTAGACATTTATCATAAATTATAATTTTATCCAAAAATTCCAAAATTTACAGAGCACACTGATATTATATAGATATACTTCCAATAAAAATTTCATCAATTTTGGAGTTAACTACAAGGAGTTATAAGCGGTTACTTTTAAAATAGTCTTTCCCCGTAAAATTCATAACTCTTAATCTATACATCCAAAAATCACAATTTTTGGACACAATCAATAAAACTCATCAAAATATCATTTTAAATTTTTCCAAAATTTTCTGAAGGTCAGAAGAATTACGAACTGAAAAACATAATAACCCTTAAAATCCCTTACCTCAAAAGAGTAGTACTTCTGACTTTATTATCGGATATAATGCTGAGCAACACTCAAGATATCTAAATACTCACAAAAATATGCTTAATAATATAAAGAGAAAGAAAACTTGTTTCTGGTGTGATTTTCAATTCTAACATAATCACCTATTTATAGGAAAATGCTAGAACGTCAAAGGAGACTAAAATAATAAAATATTATTATTCTTTTCTACACACCAACCATCCAAGACCAGCCATCCAAGCATGCTAATTCTAAAAAAATATATCAGCCCACATGTTATTAACACCAACTAAAGTGGGTCCCACTCTATAATTTAATAAAAATTATTTTATTTTCCGAAACTTCAATAATTCATAGAAAATAGTCCTTTTATCAAAAAATTTGAATCTCGCGTATTTTTATAGGAAATTCAATTCTCTACAACTTTACAGAAGAAAGTTTTTCCAAATACTAAACAGAAATTAACCGAAATCCATAAACGGGCGATTTTATAGGCTATAATCAAATTTCAGTCAAAAAATGGGGTCCACCGACAGACAAAATATGTGTTAATCGTTTAATACAACAAAAATACTCTTCCTCCTCATATACTCATATATCTCACATTCATTTTAAAACTATCACCATTATTATATTATTAAATATAATAATAAATTATTTTATCAGAAAAAAGATAAAATATCATTTTTTAACAATTGTCGCTTAAAAAATTTTCTCTATCTATATCCGCATAAAATTAATATTTTTCTCATCATATAAATTAATAATTAATTATTCACAAATAATATTACAGAATCACAGTACTGGCAACCAGGCCGTTCCCAGGAAAGAGGGGGCTTTCCAATAAGGATTTCTCCTTATTAACGCGTAATTAGATGACCAAACCTCTCCTTAGACAAAACTTTTTAGACATTGCCAATAATGCTATCTTATAATATTATTCCAAATAATATGAATTATTGATCTGATAATGGAGATGATGTGCAGTGACAATTATTGAGCGACAATAATATAAAAAAAATTAACGCAACAATTATTGAATTAATAAAATAAAATATTGAACAGTAATTACTGTAATAATTATTGAGTAGTGTCTTCTTACGTAAGGATCAATAATTCAAAAATACTGTGCAATACCGTGTGCTACTGTGCAATAACGCGTATTACTGTATTTTAACCACCGGGTATTCTAACAGTGTTAACGGTAACAACTACGCCGTTAATTATAAAAACTCAATTTTGTCGTTATCTTCATCCAACAGCTATTCTGTTATGGGGCCTATAAATGACTGCGCCGTCGTACGGATATTCCCGATAAAAAGAATATTCCACGACCAAACGAATATTCCCCGATAATAATGAATATTTTATAGTCACTTGCGTATTTTAAAAAAAAATTCATATATCACCCTTAACTTTAACTTTTATCAATTTAACCATTTACTGAATAGTAATTATAAGAAAAAATGAATACTTTTATTTCATAAAATTGGGGGTCTTACAATTGGGTTTTGGAATTTTGAATTTGTTTGATGCGTTATTGGAGGAGCTTATAGCTGAGGGGCTAAATTTATTGGTTCAAGCACTTGATGCATTGGTTAAGGTCAATGTTATAATAGTAATAGTCTAATAGATTATTTTTCAAATTATGTATAGTTAGGATTATATTTTATATGTTCTCCCTGCAATATATAAAATATAATTTCATTATATCACCAGTGTATACTTTTAATTTTTGGAGAACTAGATAAACTTTTTTGCTTGTTATCGTTATATGGTTTCCGTTATTTTATATAGCGTATGTTTTAGTTTTAAAGCATTATTCATTTATTATAAACTAAAACTATTTTACGTGTTTCACTGTTCTATGATTTGATGGTGAATTTGATATGTTTGGCAGAAGGAACTTTGGTTCTATACTTGATATAATTCTCATTGCTGACTCTGTCACTAAATTAATTGCTCGATGTAAGTTCTATGTTAAATTTTATTAAAGGCTTAGACTTTTTTTTTGTTTTAATTGGTTTTGGAACCGAAAACGGATCAATTAAAATCGCACCGCACACTTTAAAACCGCACCGCACCAATCACAAGCGGTTTCGTGTGCGATTTTGAAGTTTTTAAACCGCACCTAAGCGATTTCGGGTCCAGTTTGGACTTCAAACCGCACCATGTTCACCCCAAAATAAGCCCCTATAGCTCGATCTTGCATTGTGGTGGGGGGGGCAACACCATTTATTGTTTGGGCCATTATTTATTTTGTCCTGTATTTAGGATTGGGCTTGCAGAAAATAAGTACTCAAAATAAAAATCCTTAGTTTTAAACAAACGAATAATTTAGTAGTTCAGTATGAATACCTGATGCAATTCAGATTGGAGTGAAAACTTGTTTGTGTTATCTATAGTGATTACTTGTTAGTATTATGCAATTTATGGTAAAATGCGATAACTTTTCCTCGTTACATCCTTAGTAATTTTTTGGGTAACTGTTAGAACTCGTATTTAGAGTTTACAAAATGATAAAATGAATAAGAAAATAATATATATTACGAATATTTATATCGAATTTTAGTTGTCAATTATGTGAATGAGTATTAGTTGTTCTTTTTTTTGACAAATCTTGACCTTTTAAAAATGTAACTCTATTTTCTTGAGTGATTTTTTTAAAAATATTTATTTAAATATTTTAGTTATTCAAAACAAAATGATAAGGATAAAGAGATACTGAACATATAATACAACAATATATCATGGTTCACTATATATATATATATATATATATATATATATATATATATATATATATATATATATATATATATTGTAAGGTTTTAAGCCCAGAAAAACCCAATGTTGATATTTATTTTATTATTTTAATAATAATATTTAATTTCATTTTGCATAATTAAATGTGTCATAATTTTTGTCCATAATTATATATTTTATAATTTATGTATATGAAGTAATGTCATATACAGAAGACATAAATTATATGTTATGTATAATTAAATAAATATATTATTCTCAATCTTAGATGGAAATAGACAAACCATTCTAGTAGATTGTAATACACTTGATTGGATGATTTGTCTTAGTCATGTAAAGTGGAGACTTTAATCTAGTGTATTGGTGTATTAATGAAATACATAGAACTGGATCGTTGCGAAAAATTATTTGTTAAATACTGTTGTTATAAATAATTTTTTCAATTACTATTAATGTGCAATTACTCTTAATCCTGAGAGAATAATGAACTTAATTTTATAATGTATGTCACTTTAATATATTTAAGAGTGAGATTTTAAATACAATCAATACCTCAATATGTTGGGTGATATATGTTATGAAATTAAGAACATGTATTTGTCAATATGAAATTCTACAATTAAATTATAATATCCCCTTAATATAATTTATTGGTTGATCACCAGAATCTTGGCCAAGTATTTTAGTAATTCAAATTACTAAAGTATTAATTTAATTTATTAAATTAATGTGTGATCAAAAATTTATAAATTATGTAGTCAAGGATATAAGCAGTAAACGTAGTGGGTTAACAGTTTTATTCCTACACGCGTTTATGGATATTATTGTAGAGTAGTATTTTTGCAAGATACTAATAGTGGAAGGATTTAATTAATTAATTTTAATTCTATTAATTCTAGAGTGCAATTATAACTATTTAGTGGAATTAGTTATAATTAATATAATTCTAATTGATTAAAGAGTTAATTAGAAATTAGTATTATATTGGAGCTAGAATTGTAGAATCCTACTTGATCCCCACTATAGCCCTTATTAAGATATAACAAAATAGCAGGATAAAATATATCAGATAAGTTTTCAAATTATCCTGATAAATATCAGGGAGTTGAGGACTCTATATATTATATCAGTTTGCAGTATTTTGAGCCCACACTCAGAAAAAGTACGTAATATCAAAATAAGGGTCATAGTGTAAGACCCCGAATTTTATGAAATAAAAGTATTCAATTTTTCTTATAATTACTATTCAGTAAATGGTTAAATTGATAAAAGTTTAAAGTTATGGGTGAAATATGAATTTTTTTTCAAAATAAGCAAGTGGTTATAAAATAATCATTGTTGTCGGGGAATATTCGTTTGGTCGTGGAATATTCTTTCTGTCGGGGAATATTCGTACGACGGCGCAGCTATTTGTGGGCCCCATAACGAATAACTGTCGGGTGAAGAAAACGACAAATTTGAGTTTTTACAAATAACGGCGTAGTTGTTACCGTTAACACTGTTGGAATACCCCGTGGTTAAAATACAGTAATACGCGTTATTGCACAGTAGCACACGGTATTACATAGTATTTTTGAAATTATTGATTCTTACGTAAGAAGGCACTACTCAATAATTGTTATAGTAATTACTGTTCAATATTTTATTTTATTGAATCAATAATTGCTACGTTGAAATTTTATACTATTGTTGTTCAATAATTGTCACTGCACAGTATTTCTCATTATCAGATCAATAATTCATATTATTTGAATAATATTATTAGATAACATTATTGGCAATGTCTAGAAAGTTCTGTCTAAGGAGAGGTTTGGTCACCTAATTGCGCGCCAGTAAGGAAACATTCTTATTGGAAAGCCCCCTCTTTCCTGGGAACGGCCTGGTTGTCATAAATGTGATTCTATAATATTATTTGTGAATAATTAATTATTGATTCATATGATAAGGAAATATTTATTTTATGTGGATATAAACGAGGGATATATTTTTGTGGTTAAAAATGAAGGAGTTAATGTTGAAGTTTTTATCCGTATTTTTGTTGGAATGGAGGTATTAAAAATCAGGGTTTTTGAGATATTTTGCGGGGGTTATAATTTTTAATCCGACCGTTGGATCGTGGTAATTTTTGGATATGTTATACATATATAAGTTGAGTATATGTCCACAAATTTTGAACCGTTAAAAATGAACGTACGATTTATTATGAATTTTACAAGATGACTGGTTCAGAAATTGTTGAATTTTCGGAGTTTATCATTTTGATAGAAAATTCTAGAATTGGTGGGCCCCACTTGTGGTTGGTGAAGAAATGTGCTGAATTATATTTTAAATGTGGTGGGTGGGAATAGTAGCAGGTAAAGCCATTAGGTTGCAGGTCAAACCTACTAAAATTTTTCTATAAATAGAGGGCTAAGTTAGAATTGAAAATCACACCAGAAACATAAGCTTTCTCTCTTTCTCTCTCTATATTATGAAGCATATTTTGTGAGTATTTAGATACTTTGAGAGCTGCTATTCAGTACAAGTTTTCTTCTGCTTTGCATACCGATCAGAAGTACTGCTCTTTTGAGGTAAGAGATAGTAAGGGATAGTAAGGAATTTTAAGGGTTGTTATGTTTTTCAGTTTCGTAATTTTTCTGACCTTAAAAAATTCTGGAAAAATTTGAAATGATATTTTGATGAGTTTTATTGATTGTGTCCAAAAATAGTGATTTTTGGATGTATAGATTAAGAGTTATGAATTTTACGGAAAAAGACTATTTTAAAAGTAACCGCTTATAACTCCTTGTGGTTAACTCTAAAATTGGTGAAATTTTTATTGGGAGTATATGTATATGATAGAAGTATACTCTGTGAATTTCAGAATTTTTGGATAAAAGTACAATTTATGATAAATGTCTAAATATTCGGCGATTTTGGCCATATGAAAAATAGTAAATGAGTTTAAAAAATTCTGAGAAAAATATATGTTCAATATGAGACTATATTCTGCTAAATCTCAGAAAAGAAATATTTTTGGAACTGATTTGGTATTTTTTATGAAAATAGACTAGTTATGAGAAAATAAATTAAATCTGTTATGTGAAGTAAGAAGATTGGAAAATAGGATTTTATGGCTTGAGAATCCTATATGAGGTATATGCAGATTTTTGATGAGGGTTTTGATTATTGGTGATAAAATCTTATGAGTTTGGTATTTTAGAATAATTAAATACATTATTTAGTAAAGTGTAAACAATTTAAATAAATTGTTTATAAGCTTAAGAAATATTATTCTTTCAATATCATTATACCGAAATACTGGTATGAATTTTATTGTGGAATTTCTACCTTTTTGTGTCGGGTTTACTATTTATGAGTTACTATTCACGATAAAAATTGGTTTCTTTTTCTAACCAAATTATAGTTGATTTACGAATATTACTCTTGAGATTAAAACTAGATGTTGATCATATTATTTTTATTATTATATATAACATTTTTATAACCCTAATGATGATATTTCTCTTTGACTTGAGTGTAAAGATGGGTAGATTTTTGGTATGATCATGACTATGAGTTATCTTTGGCCAGTAGTGCAAAGTTGAATCGTTGATTGGTATGATCATGACCATTAAATTTATAAGTGAATATCTTTAGCTTAAGTGCAAAGGTGAATTGATCAACATAGTTATAATTATTGTTTATATAAATTCTGAAATGATTATATTTTTTTTTGAGATATTAATATCTTTGGCCTGTAGTGCAAAGATGAAATATTGATGAATATCTTTGGCCTGTAGTGCAAAGATGAATTGTTGATGAATATCTTTGGCCTGTAGTGCAAAGATGAATTATTGATGAATATCTTTGGCCCGTAGTGCAAAGATGACATGTTGTTGAATATCTTTGGCCAGTAGTGCAAAGATGAACAGATGTTGAGATAAACATGACCAACTGGTGATACAAATGAATATCTTTGGCCGTAGTGCAAAGATGAAGTTATTAGTATGATTATGAACATGAAATGTGATTTGGTGTAACCGTGATCTTTGATGTTTCAGGTAAAGATAGGTGATGAAAATTATCTTCGTCCTGGATGAGAAGAGGAATTTAGAACTACAGTTATGATTATGAGTTATTCATATGATTGTGGACCAAAATTATTGATTGATGTTACAGGGATAAAACATCGTTGATGGATTTTTAACATGGAGAAGATAATAGAATTTATAGTCTATTTGACTCTTCTAATGGATTGCTCGTTCCGCTGCAACTATGGTTGAAATTTTTATCATTTACCATATGTTCTAAATCTCTGATTTATTATTGATGCAGGCTATTGATAATTTAATTATCTTTAGTCATGATATTCTTTACTGAGCTAGTTGTGCTCACCCTTTTGCTTCACAATTCCTTTCAGGTAATAAGAGTGTAGCTGGGTCGAGCGAGGGTAACGGGGAAATAGAACGGTGGTCTCTAGCTGTGGATGTTCTCCCGAAGCAGTATAGAAAAGTTCATTTAGTAATTTTATTTGGTGAATCCAATAGGGTAAGGTGTACCCAACGTTGGAAGGGTGGTTTGCCACTATCATACAAGATGTCTAACGACATACAACCTCGTGTCATTATAAGACAAGGATGTGCTCATCCACTTGCTGAGTATATATACGAGCACTACCTATATAATCTTGGTGTTTGTTTGAAGTATAATTCTCAATTAGAGACAATAGAGATAATGATATGTCAAGAGAAGACTCACCATTGGGAAGAATATGATAGTAATCTTCTCGTTTTTCTTTGGGGTCTATTGGGTCAACCAAGAATAATTCTGTGGCCATATGATATCTATCATAACCTAGACGCATGGCCTTCCATGTACGAAGGTTTCCTTGAGCACTTCCCAAAGATTCTAATTTTTAAAACAGTTTTTTACTATACCTTTATGTAAGGTGTCATTGTGAGGTGATGTCCACGGTTGGAACATGAGTCACATTTGGTATATATTTGTATCCAAACTTACAGCATATGTGTTGTTGTATTTTGCACGACAATTGTTGTAATAAAGTTACAGTTGTTTTCTGTACCATGTATTTGGCGACTCAGAATAGGTTGGATGGAATGGACCTATTTTGGGGTTGTCACATTTGGTATCAGAGCTTAGGGATATGATCTCTGGCGGAGATCGGAGAATACAACTAGGAGAGGAGAGATGAGTAAATCCTTCGCTAGTGTGTCCTACCAAAGCTTATTTGTTGGTCAGTCATAATATTGGGATATTATGTGATATGTTAATTTATTTAATTAACCCTTGTTTTATGGCAGTATTTGAGAATGGCAGCTGAGAATGCTAACAATGGAGTGAATGAGACTGTGGGGATACCTCTAATCACTAACCGTGATAATGTGATGTCAAACGAAGAAGGAATTAGAGATATCCATGTGGTGAGTGAAGAATTGATAGTTACACCCAAGATAGTCGCAGAGGTAACAGCTGAGACTGAGGAAGAAGAGGAAGAAAAAGTACCAGAGGAGAGTTTATTAGAAGTATTATATGATTAAAATGTAGAATTTCAAAATCGTATTCATGAGTTAGAAGAGCAGGCAGAAGAACGACAGGCGGTCGTGGAACAAAAGGATGCAACAATTCAAGCTTGTGTTACCCGATATGTGATGCTTGAACAGAAACATTCTTTGGCAGAGTATAAGATGATAAAAATAGAATCTGAGCTGAAAGAAGAAAAAACTGAACGAGTGAGAATAAGTGATGCATGGGCAAAAGCCGCACGACACGTGGATATTGTGGAAAGAGATGTTCGATCTAAGAAGGCTAAAATAGATGATATGAATTTCTCTTTTTAGAAAGCAATTTGGAGAACCCAACATCGAGTTTTGAATTACCCTGTACATAGCGGTCAACCTGAATCCGATATGGATCGAAGATTGATGATTCAGATCATGAATGAGGAGTACGAAGAGGCAGTTGAGGGAGGAATATGTCCTGTAGAAAGGTATATTCCAACGGTAATGATGACGCTAAATGCTGCTCCAGACAAGTCAAAGCCGAGTAGTTCGAGGGATGGCGGTTGTCATGACTTTCTAACAAATGAGGAACCCAAATGAAGTTATCATGGGAGATGAGCAATGGAGAAATCATGATGATCTGAGAGATAGAATCTGAAATGGAAGCAAGGTATTCTCAACTCTTTGAAATACCAGGTACGTAAATTTCGGGGACGAAATTTCATAAGGAGGGGAGATTGTAAGACCCCGAATTTTATGAAATAAAAGTATTCAATTTTTCTTATAATTACTATTCAGTAAATGGTTAAATTGATAAAAGTTTAAAGTTATGGGTGAAATATGATTTTTTTTTTCAAAATAAGCAAGTGGTTATAAAATAATCATTGTTGTCGGGAAATATTCGTTTGGTCATGGAATATTCTTTCTGTCGGGGAATATTCGTACGACGGCGCATCTATTTGTGGGCCCCATAACGAATAACTGTCGGGTGAAGAAAACGACAAATTTGAGTTTTTAAAAATAACGGCGTAGTTGTTACCGTTAACACTGTTGGAATATCCGGTGGTTAAAATACAGTAATACGCGTTATTGCACAGTAGCACACGGTATTGCATAGTATTTTTGAAATTATTGATTCTTACGTAAGAAGGCACTACTCAATAATTGTTATAGTAATTACTGTTCAATATTTTATTTTATTGAATCAATAATTGCTACGTTGAAATTTTATATTATTGTTGTTCAATAATTATCACTGCACAGTATTTCCCATTATCAGATCAATAATTCATATTATTTGAATAATATTATTAGATAACATTATTGGCAATGTCTAGAAAGTTCTGTCTAAGGAGAGGTTTGGTCACCTAATTGCGTGCCAGTAAGGAAAAATTCTTATTGGAAAGCCCCCTCTTTCCTGGGAACGGCCTGGTTGTCATAAATGTGATTCTGTAGTATTATTTGTGAATAATTAATTATTGATTCATATGATAAGGAAATATTTATTTTATGTGGATATAAATGAGGGATATATTTTTGTGGTTAAAAAATGAAGGAGTTAATGTTGAGATTTTTATCCGTATTTTTGTCGGAATGGAGGTATTAAAAATCAGGGTTTTTGAGATATTTTGCGGGGGTTATAATTTTTAATCCGACCGTTGGATCGTGGTAATTTTTGGATATGTTATACATATATAAGTTGAGTATATGTCCACAAATTTTGAACCGTTAAAAATGAACGTATGATTTGTTATGAATTTTACGAGATGACTGGTTCAGAAATTGTTGAATTTTCGGAGTTTATCATTTTGGTGGAAAATTCTAGAATTGGTGGGCCCCACTTGTGGTTGGTGAAGAAATGTGCTGAATTATATTTTAAATGTGGTGGGTGGGAATAGTAGCAGGTAAAGCCATTAGGTTGCAGGTCAAACCTACTAAAATTTTTCTATAAATAGAGGGCTAAGTTAGAATTGAAAATCACACCAGAAACATAAGCTTTCTCTCTTTCTCTCTCTATATTATGAAGCATATTTTGTGAGTATTTAGATACTTTGAGAGCTGCTATTCAGTACAAGTTTCCTTCTGCTTTGCATACCGATCAGAAGTACTGCTCTTTTGAGGTAAGAGATAGTAAGGGATAGTAAGGAATTTTAAGGGTTGTTATGTTTTTCAGTTTCGTAATTTTTCTGACCTTAAAAAATTCTGGAAAAATTTGAAATGATATTTTGATGAGTTTTATTGATTGTGTCCAAAAATAGTGATTTTTGGATGTATAGATTAAGAGTTATGAATTTTACGGAAAAAGACTATTTTAAAAGTAACCGCTTATAACTCCTTGTGGTTAACTCTAAAATTGGTGAAATTTTTATTGGGAGTATATGTATATGATAGAAGTATACTCTGTGAATTTCAGAATTTTTGGATAAAAGTACAATTTATGATAAATGTCTAAATATTCGGCGATTTTGGCCATATGAAAAATAGTAAATGAGTTTAAAAAATTCTGAGAAAAATATATGTTCAATATGAGACTATATTCTGCTAAATCTCAGAAAGGAAATATTTTTGGAACTGATTTGGTATTTTTTATGAAAATAGACTAGTTATGAGAAAATAAATTAAATCTGTTATGTGAAGTAAGAAGATTGGAAAATAGGATTTTATGGCTTGAGAATCCTATATGAGGTATATACAGATTTTTGATGAGGGTTTTGATTATTGGTGATAAAATCTTATGAGTTTGGTATTTTAGAATAATTAAATACATTATTTAGTAAAGTGTAAACAATTTAAATAAATTGTTTATAAGCTTAAGAAATATTATTCTTTCAATATCATTATACCGAAATACTGGTATGAATTTTATTGTGGAATTTCTACCTTTTTGTGTCGGGTTTACTATTTATGAGTTACTATTCACGATAAAAATCGGTTTCTTTTTCTAACCAAATTATAGTTGATTTACGAATATTACTCTTGAGATTAAAACTAGATGTTGATCATATTATTTTTATTATTATATATAACATTTTTATAACCCTAATGATGATATTTCTCTTTGACTTGAGTGTAAAGATGGGTAGATTTTTGGTATGATCATGACTATGGGTTATCTTTGGCCAGTAGTGCAAAGTTGAATCGTTGATTGGTATGATCATGACCATTAAATTTATAAGTGAATATCTTTAGCTTAAGTGCAAAGGTGAATTGATCAACATAGTTATAATTATTGTTTATATAAATTCTGAAATGATTATATTTTTTTTTGAGATATTAATATCTTTGGCCTGTAGTGCAAAGATGAAATATTGATGAATATCTTTGGCCTGTAGTGCAAAGATGAATTGTTGATGAATATCTTTGGCCTGTAGTGCAAAGATGAATTATTGATGAATATCTTTGGCCCGTAGTGCAAAGATGACATGTTGTTGAATATCTTTGGCCAGTAGTGCAAAGATGAACAGATGTTGAGATAAACATGACCAACTGGTGATACAAATGAATATCTTTGGCCGTAGTGCAAAGATGAAGTTATTAGTATGATTATGAACATGAAATGTGATTTGGTGTAACCGTGATCTTTGATGTTTCAGGTAAAGATAGGTGATGAAAATTATCTTCGTCCTGGATGAGAAGAGGAATTTAGAACTACAGTTATGATTATGAGTTATTCATATGATTGTGGACCAAAATTATTGATTGATGTTACAGGGATAAAACATCGTTGATGGATTTTTAACATGGAGAAGATAATAGAATTTATAGTCTATTTGACTCTTCTAATGGATTGCTCGTTCCGCTGCAACTATGGTTGAAATTTTTATCATTTACCATATGTTCTAAATCTCTGATTTATTATTGATGCAGGCTATTGATAATTTAATTATCTTTAGTCATGATATTCTTTACTGAGCTAGTTGTGCTCACCCTTTTGCTTCACAATTCCTTTCAGGTAATAAGAGTGTAGCTGGGTCGAGCGAGGGTAACGGGGAAATAGAACGGTGGTCTCTAGCTGTGGATGTTCTCCCGAAGCAGTATAGAAAAGTTCATTTAGTAATTTTATTTGGTGAATCCAATAGGGTAAGGTGTACCCAACGTTGGAAGGGTGGTTTGCCACTATCATACAAGATGTCTAACGACATACAACCTCGTGTCATTATAAGACAAGGATGTGCTCATCCACTTGCTGAGTATATATACGAGCACTACCTATATAATCTTGGTGTTTGTTTGAAGTATAATTCTCAATTAGAGACAATAGAGATAATGATATGTCAAGAGAAGACTCACCATTGGGAAGAATATGATAGTAATCTTCTCGTTTTTCTTTGGGGTCTATTGGGTCAACCAAGAATAATTCTGTGGCCATATGATATCTATCATAACCTAGACGCATGGCCTTCCATGTACGAAGGTTTCCTTGAGCACTTCCCAAAGATTCTAATTTTTAAAACAGTTTTTTACTATACCTTTATGTAAGGTGTCATTGTGAGGTGATGTCCACGGTTGGAACATGAGTCACATTTGGTATATATTTGTATCCAAACTTACAGCATATGTGTTGTTGTATTTTGCACGACAATTGTTGTAATAAAGTTACAGTTGTTTTCTGTACCATGTATTTGGCGACTCAGAATAGGTTGGATGGAATGGACCTATTTTGGGGTTGTCACATTTGGTATCAGAGCTTAGGGATATGATCTCTGGCGGAGATCGGAGAATACAACTAGGAGAGGAGAGATGAGTAAATCCTTCGCTAGTGTGTCCTACCTAAGCTTATTTGTTGGTCAGTCATAATATTGGGATATTATGTGATATGTTAATTTATTTAATTAACCCTTGTTTTATGGCAGTATTTGAGAATGGCAGCTGAGAATGCTAACAATGGAGTGAATGAGACTGTGGGGATACCTCTAATCACTAACCGTGATAATGTGATGTCAGACGAAGAAGGAATTAGAGATATCCATGTGGTGAGTGAAGAATTGATAGTTACACCCGAGATAGTCGCAGAGGTAACAGCTGAGACTGAGGAAGAAGAGGAAGAAAAAGTACCAGAGGAGAGTTTATTAGAAGTATTATATGATTAAAATGTAGAATTTCAAAATCGTATTCATGAGTTAGAAGAGCAGGCAGAAGAACGACAGGCGGTCGTGGAACAAAAGGATGCAACAATTCAAGCTTGTGTTACCCGATATGTGATGCTTGAACAGAAACATTCTTTGGTAGAGTATAAGATGATAAAAATAGAATCTGAGCTGAAAGAAGAAAAAACTGAACGAGTGAGAATAAGTGATGCATGGGCAAAAGCCGCACGACACGTGGATATTGTGGAAAGAGATGTTCGATCTAAGAAGGATAAAATAGATGATATGAATTTCTCTTTTTAGAAAGCAATTTGGAGAACCCAACATCGAGTTTTGAATTACCCTGTACATAGCGGTCAACCTGAATCCGATATGGATCGAAGATTGATGATTCAGATCATGAATGAGGAGTACGAAGAGGCAGTTGAGGGAGGAATATGTCCTATAGAAAGGTATATTCCAACGGTAATGATGACGCTAAATGCTGCTCCAGACAAGTCAAAGCCGAGTAGTTCGAGGGATGGCGGTTGTCATGACTTTCTAACAAATGAGGAACCCAAATGAAGTTATCATGGGAGATGAGCAATGGAGAAATCATGATGATCTGAGAGATAGAATCTGAAATGGAAGCAAGGTATTCTCAACTCTTTGAAATACCAGGTACGTAAATTTCGGGGACGAAATTTCATAAGGAGGGGAGATTGTAAGACCCCGAATTTTATGAAATAAAAGTATTCAATTTTTCTTATAATTACTATTCAGTAAATGGTTAAATTGATAAAAGTTTAAAGTTATGGGTGAAATATGATTTTTTTTTCAAAATAAGCAAGTGGTTATAAAATAATCATTGTTGTCGGGAAATATTCGTTTGGTCATGGAATATTCTTTCTGTCGGGGAATATTCGTACGACGGCGCATCTATTTGTGGGCCCCATAACGAATAACTGTCGGGTGAAGAAAACGACAAATTTGAGTTTTTAAAAATAACGGCGTAGTTGTTACCGTTAACACTGTTGGAATATCCGGTGGTTAAAATACAGTAATACGCGTTATTGCACAGTAGCACACGGTATTGCATAGTATTTTTGAAATTATTGATTCTTACGTAAGAAGGCACTACTCAATAATTGTTATAGTAATTACTGTTCAATATTTTATTTTATTGAATCAATAATTGCTACGTTGAAATTTTATATTATTGTTGTTCAATAATTATCACTGCACAGTATTTCCCATTATCAGATCAATAATTCATATTATTTGAATAATATTATTAGATAACATTATTGGCAATGTCTAGAAAGTTCTGTCTAAGGAGATGTTTGGTCACCTAATTGCGTGCCAGTAAGGAAAAATTCTTATTGGAAAGCCCCCTCTTTCCTAGGAACGGCCTGGTTGTCATAAATGTGATTCTGTAATATTATTTATGAATAATTAATTATTGATTCATATGATAAGGAAATATTTATTTTATGTGGATATAAACGAGGGATATATTTTTGTGGTTAAAAATGAAGGAGTTAATGTTGACGTTTTTATCCGTATTTTTGTTGGAATGGAGGTATTAAAAATCAGGGTTTTTGAGATATTTTGCGGGGGTTATAATTTTTAATCCGACCGTTGGATCATGGTAATTTTTGGATATGTTATACATATATAAGTTGAGTATATGCCCACAAATTTTGAACCGTTAAAAATGAACGTACGATTTATTATGAATTTTACAAGATGACTAGTTCAGAAATTGTTGAATTTTCGGAGTTTATCATTTTGATAGAAAATTCTAGAATTGGTGGGCCCCACTTGTGGTTGGTGAAGAAATGTGCTGAATTATATTTTAAATGTGGTGGGTGGGAATAGTAGCAGGTAAAGCCATTAGGTTGCAGGTCAAACCTACTAAAATTTTCCTATAAATAGAGGGCTAAGTTAGAATTGAAAATCACACCAGAAACATAAGCTTTCTCTCTTTCTCTCTCTATATTATGAAGCATATTTTGTGAGTATTTAGATACTTTGAGAGTTGCTATTCAGTACAAGTTTCCTTCGAATTTGCATACCGATCAGAAGTACTGCTCTTTTGAGGTAAGGGATAGTAAGGGATAGTAAGGAATTTTAAGGGTTGTTATGTTTTTCAGTTTCGTAATTTTTCTGACCTTCAAAAATTCTGGAAAAATTTGAAATGATATTTTGATGAGTTTTATTGATTGTGTCCAAAAATAGTGATTTTTGGATGTATAGATTAAGAGTTATGAATTTTACGGGAAAAGACTATTTTAAAAGTAACCGCTTATAACTCCTTGTGGTTAACTCTAAAATTGGTAAAATTTTTATTGGGAGTATATGTATATGATAGAAGTATACTCTGTGAATTTCAGAATTTTTGGATAAAAGTACAATTTATGATAAATGTCTAAATATTCGGCGGTTTTGGCCATATGAAAAATAGTAAATGAGTTTTAAAAATTCTGAGAAAAATATATGTTCAATATGAGACTATATTCTGCTAAATCTCAGAAAAGAAATATTTTTGGAACTGATTTGATATTTTTCATGAAAATAGACTAGTTATGAGAAAATGAATTAAATCTGTTATGTGAAGTAAGAAGATTGAAAAATAGGATTTTATGGCTTGAGAATCCTATATGAGGTATATGCAAATTTTTGATGAGGGTTTTGATTATTGGTGATAAAATCTTATGAGTTTGGTATTTTAGAATAATTAAATGCATTATTTAGTAAAGTGTAAATAATTTAAATAAATTGTTTATAAGCTTAAGAAATATTATTCTTTCAATATCATTATACCGAAATATTGGTATGAATTTTATTGTGGAATTTCTACCTTTTTGTGTCGGGTTTACTATTTATGAGTTACTATTCACGAGTTACTATTCACGATAAAAAATAGTTTCTTTTTCTAACCAAATTATAGTTGATTTACGAATATTACTCTTGAGATTAAAACTAGATGTTGATCATATTATTTTTATTATTATATATAACATTTTTATAACCCTAATGATAATATTTCTCTTTGACTTGAGTGTAAAGATGGGTAGATTTTTGGTATGATCATGACTATGGGTTATCTTTGGCCAGTAGTGCAAAGTTGAATCGTTGATTGGTATGATCATGACCATTGAATTTATAAGTGAATATCTTTAGCTTAAGTGCAAAGGTGAATTGATCAACATGGTTATAATTATTGTTTATATAAATTCTGAAATGATTATATATTTCTTTGAGATTTTAATATCTTTGGCCTGTAGTGCAAAGATGAAATATTAATGAATATCTTTGGCCTGTAGTGCAAAGATGAATTGTTGATGAATATCTTTGGCCTGTAGTGCAAAGATGAATTATTGATGAATATCTTTGGCCCGTAGTGCAACGATGACATGTTGTTGAATATCTTTGGCCAGTAGTGCAAAGATGAACAGATGTTGAGATAAACATGACCAACTGGTGATACAAATAAATATCTTTGGCCGTAGTGCAAAGATAAAGTTATTAGTATGATTATGAACAGGAAATGTGATTTGGTGTAACCGTGATCTTTGATGTTTCAGGTAAAGATAGGTGATGAAAATTATCTTCGTCCTGGATGAGAAGAGGAATTTAGAACTACAGTTATGATTATGAGTTATTCATATGATTGTGGACCAAAATTGTTGATTGATGTTACAGGGATAAAACATTGTTGATGGATTTTTAAAATGGAGAAGATAATAGAATTTATAGTCTATTTGACTCTTCTAATGGATTGCTCGTTCCGCTGCAACTATGGTTGAAATTTTTATCATTTACCATATGTTCTAAATCTCTGATTTATTATTGATGAAGGCTATTGATAATTTAATTATCTTTAGTCATGATATTCTTTACTGAGCTAGTTGTGCTCACCCTTTTGCTTCACAATTCCTTTCAGGTAATAAGAGTGTAGCTGGGTCGAGCGAGGGTAACGGGGAAATAAAACGGTGGTCTCTAGCTGTGGATGTTCTCCCGAAGCAGTATAGAAAAGTTCATTTAGTAGTTTTATTTGGTGAATCCAATAGGGTAAGGTGTACCCAACGTTGGAAGGGTGGTTTGCCACTATCATACAAGATGTCTAACGACATACAACCTCGTGTCATCATAAGACAGTGATGTGCTCATCCACTTGCTGAGTATATATACGAGCACTACCTATATAATCTTGGTGTTTGTTTGAAGTATAATTCTCAATTAGAGACAATAGAGATAATGATATGTCAAGAGAAGACTCACCATTGGGAAGAATATGATAGTAATCTTCTCGTTTTTCTTTGGGGTCTATTGGGTCAACCAAGAATAATTCTGTGGCCATATGATACCTATCATAACCTAGACGCATGGCCTTCCATGTACGAAGGTTTTCTTGAGCACTTCCCAAAGATTCTAATTTTTAAAACAGTTTTTGACTATACCTTTATGTAAGGTGTCATTGTGAGGTGATGTCCACGGTTGGAACATGAGTCACATTTGGTATATATTTGTATCCAAACTCACAGCATATGTGTTGTTGTATTTTGCACGACAATTGTTGTAATAAAGTTACAGTTGTTTTCTGTACCATGTATTTGGCGACTCAGAATAGGTTGGATGGAATGGACCTATTTTGGGGTTGTCACACATAGGGAGGAAGATCAGGAGGAAGAAAAAGTCTTCATCAGAATACCAAAATTCTCCATTGTGCTACAACCAAACACGAGGTATGTAATATAATCTATTTAATTATTTGATTATGCTAAATTATGAGAAAGATCTTGGGATAATAATTTTTAAAAATAAAAATTATTAATTTATTTTTGGAAATCGTTTCCTACAATTGGTATCAGAGCTAACTCATAATTTTCATAAATCATGTTTATATTATTTATTTAGAATTATATTCGATGAGATGCATGTATGGATATTTTTTTTTCAATATTACTCTTCGAATTTCATGAATCAGTTTTGTTTTATAATTCAGTTAACTGTTTCATTCGATATATATATGGGTTGTTTAAAAAAAATGGAGCAAGGAAAGTGGTGTATTCGGACTTGGTGATTTAAGTTGCACTCCTTTTGAGTTCCTCTGGCACCAACGGAAACTGATCTGCTTGAGGCATTTTATTTTTTGGTTTCAAAGATGTTCAGTACTCATAATTAATATTAATGTTTGACTAATTCAAGTATGTTTTGTTAATTGTCCCAGCGGAATTTGATGGAATATAAGTATTTGTTTATGAGAGGTCAGGAGTTCAAATCTTTCTAAGCAACTCTGTAATTATTTTTGAAAAACTGTTTAGGCTAGGCTCAAACTGGTTTTAAAAACATATAAAAATATCTAAGCAGTTGCAACGATTTGAACTTGGGACCTACCGTCATAGTTAACAACTCTATCAACTGTACCAACTTACATTTTGTTTAAATAAGCAGATTCATTTATATTTATTGTAGTTAACCATTATAATGTTTAATTGTTAAAATTTCATAATTTTGTAATTGTTATATATGAATATGCATAGATCTTAGTTTACATGTTATATGTATTAATATGAGATATTAATATTATTATTTTTTAAATAAAAAAATCCTCATTTTTTTAAAATAAAAAAATCAAGTGGGAGAAAGAATGTATTTCTTACGGCCTCCATCATTGGTTCATTATATTAATACATGTATCTAATCTCAAATCTTGTGAGTTCCCTTTAGAAGATGCATGAATCTAGTTATATTAGATATGGATTTCCTTGTGATAAATTTATTTAAAATTGCATTACAAATTATTTCCCATCGAAGTATTTGTATTATAATATTAGAGAAAATTTAAATGGATGGTATACATTTGACAAAACATAAATAATAATTCTCCCCATCGGAGTGATACTTATTATTATTTTTTTGGGCTGAATTAAATGGTGAATTATTTTTATTTCATGAGGTGTCAAGATATAAAAATAATTATAATTTTAAATTATTCTTATTTTTCCCATCGAAAAGAGAATTATTTGAAATTAAGTTGCCATGTTTATTTTATGTTTGTGTTTGAGGATTACAATTTTCATATTATATGCAAAAGTTGTTTTATGGAATGACCATTTAATTTATACATATTGTATAATTTTACAGATTACCATGTCGTCATTTAATCCCCTTGCTGTTATCCTTAAAGAAAATAAGTTAACTGGACAAAATTATGTGGACTGGAAAAGAAACCTTGACATTGTGTTGACTGCTGAGGACTACAAGTTTGTGATGACTGAACCTTGCCCAGTTCTTCCAGAAAATGCTACTGTTGCACAAAAGAATAGCCATAAGAGGTGGCAAAAGGCAGATGATATGGCTCGTTGTTATATATTGGCATCTTTGTCAAATATATTGCAACACCAATATCAGTCTACTACCACTGCTAAGGAAATCTTGGATAGCCTTCATGAAATGTTTTCTGACCAGAGTCGTGCTGCACGACAGACTGTGATGAAAACACTTATGAATTCCAAGATGTCCGAGGGATCTTCAGTTCGAGATCATTGTTTAAAAATTATTTCTTACTTAAACGAACTGGAAATCCTGGGAGCAACAGTTGATGGGGAAACCCAGGTTGACATGTTGTTGGAGACCTTGCCTGATTCCTTCAATCAGTTCAAACTTAATTACACTATGAACAAAATGTCTTTAACCTTACTTGAACTGATGAAGGAACTTGAAGCAGCAGAGGGTATTCTTCGTGCAAGAGGAAACATTCATATTGCAGAAACTGGTACTTTTAAGGGAAAGCCTAAGGGCAAGAACTGGAAAAAGAATAAAAGTAAGAAAGCTGCAAATGGAAACATTCCTCCATCTGGAGGGGTTGGGAAGAAAAAGGAAAAAGCAAAACCTAAAGGGAAATGTTTTCACTATGGGGAGAAAGGTCACTGGAAAATGAATTGTTCTACTTACCTAGCCAAGATCAAAAATCAAGGTATGATTGATTGTCTCATTGATCAGTTTGGCGAGATAGGTAAATATCAATCTTTCGTTCATGAAACATGTTTTGTGGGCCGTTCTACTGAGTCCTGGTGTGTAGATCCGGAAACCACTAATCATGTCTGCAATTCTTTGTAGGGGGTTTCAGGAAACCAGAAAGTTGAATGAAGGCGAGATTTATCTACACCTTGGTTCTAGCGCAAAAGTAGCAGCTATTGTAGTGGGAGTTGTGCATCTCAATTTTAATAATGATAGGACTTTAGAATTAGTAGATTGTCTTTATGTTCCAGACATTCGTAGAAATTTAATTTCAGTTTCTTGCTTGTTTAATCATGGATATTCAGTTAATTTTGATTCTAAGATTGTTATTCGCAAGAATGGAAATTTCATTTGTTCTGGCTCATTGGTAGATAATTTATATATTCTTACTCCAAATTATTATTCATTAATGCAAACTGAATGTAGTCAACATATACCATTAAAAAGAAAAGTTTCTTCAGTTAATCAAACTTATCTCTGGCATCTACGATTGGGTCATATTAATCTAAATAGTATCCAAAGACTGGTTAAAGATGGTCCACTAAGTTCCTTAGAAGTTGAAAATCTTCCAGTTTGCGAATCCTGTATAGAGGGAAAAATGACCAAAGGACCTTTCAAGGCAAAGAAATATAGAGCTAGTGATAAGTTAGAATTAATTCATACAGTTGTATGTGGTCCTATGAATATCCGAGCACGAGGAGGGTTTGAGTATTTCATCACCTTTACTGATGATTACTCAAGATTTGGTTATGTGTACCTCATGCATCGAAAGTCTGAAGCTTTTGAAAAATTCAAAGAATTTCAGGCAGAAGTAGAAAGGCAATCAGGTAAACACATAAAGGCCCTTCTATCGGATCGAGGAGGTGAATACCTTCTTGGGGAATTCAAAGATTACTTATCTAATATAGGAATTATATCTGAATTGACTGCACCGGGTACACCCCAGCAAAATGGTGTGGCAGAAAGAAGAAACATGACTCTTTTGGATATGGTAAGGTCTATGATGAGTTTTTCTACTCTTCCTATTTCCATTTGGGGTTATGCACTAGAAACGACAATGTACTTATTGAATCTTGTACCATCAAAATCTGTTCCTTTAACTCCTAGAGAGTTGTGGAGTGGGCGAAAGCCAGTATTGCACCATATTCATATATGGGGCACACCTGCACATGTACGAAAAGGAAAGACAGATTTAGATAAATTAGGTACAAGAACAGAAGTATGTTTATTTGTAGGATATCCAAAAGGAGCTAGAGGTGGTCTATTTTATAGTTCTTTAGATCAGAAAGTATTTGTTAGCGCAAATACAATTTTTCTGGAAAATGACTACATAATGGATCACAAGTCGAGTAGTAAAATTGTCTTAGAAGAAATGTCAAGTACATCAATTACTCAATCAATTAATCCACCACAAGACTTGGATAAATTGCCACAAATTAATGAACCTAATTCTTCTAATACACCGGAGCTTTGTCGTAGTGGGAGGAGTATCAAGCCTCCTGATAGACTTTCACTTCTTGGAGAAACTTATGATGTTATTCCAGAAGAAGTAGAGTCGGATCCCTCTAACTTCAATGAAGCTATTAATGATGTAGATGCATCCAACTGGCACATAGCTATGAAACAAGAAATGGATTCCATGTACTCAAATAAAGTATGGGAACTTGTAGAAGCACCTAATGGGGTCAAACCTATAGGGTGCAAGTGGGTCTACAAAAGAAAAAGAGGGGTAGATGGAAAGGTGGAAACCTTTAAAGCACGGTTGGTAGCAAAAAGTTTTACTCAAAAAGAAGGTATTGATTATGAGGAAACCTTTTCACCAGTAGCTATGCTTAAATCTATAAGAATACTCTTATCCATTGCAGCTCATCTCGATTACGAGATATGGAAAATGGATGTCAAGACTGCTTTTCTTAATGGATATCTTGATGAAGAAATCTATATGAAGCAGCCTGATGGTTTCATAGTTAAAGGCCAAGAAAATATGGTATGCAAGTTGCAAAAGTCCATTTATGGACTTAAGCAAGCATCAAGGTCTTGGAATATAAGGTTTGATCAAGCAATCAAATCTTATGATTTTGAACAAAATCCAGAAGAATCTTGTGTGTACAAGAAGAATAAAGATGGGGTGGTGGTATTCTTAGTTCTTTATGTGGATGATATATTGCTTATTGGTAATGATGTGGGAGTATTATCTAGTGTTAAAATTTGGTTGTCTAGTAATTTTGAGATGAAGGACCTAGGAGAGGCTAATTACATTCTAGGGATCAAGCTTTGGCGTGATCGCAAGAATAGAATGTTAGGCCTATCCCAAGCTGTATACATAGATATAATTTTGGCTAGGTTCAACATGCAGAATTCCAAGAAAGGACTACTTCCTATCAGACATGGAATTCCTCTTACTAAGGAGCAGTGTCCTAAGACACCTCAAGAACAAGAACGAATGAAGACAATCCCTTATGCTTCGGCGGTGGGAAGTCTTATGTATGCAATGTTGTGTACTAGACCAGATATTTGTTTTGCAGTAGGCCTGGTCAGCAGATATCAGTCTAACCCTGGACTTGAACATTGGATAGCAGTAAAGCATATACTTAAGTATCTACGAAGAACAAGAGATTATATGCTTGTTTATTCTAGTGATGATCTTGTTCCGAAAGGATATAGAGATTCAGATTTTCAGTCGGATAGAGATTCTAGAAAGTCAACATCTGGTTATGTGTTTACTCTTGGAGGTGGAGCTGTCAGTTGGAGGAGTGTTAAACAGTCTTGCATAGCTGACTCCACCATGGAAGCTGAATATGTTGCTGCTTCCGAAGCTGCAAAAGAGCCTGTATGGCTCAAAAAGTTCTTGTTAGAAATAGGAATGATACCTTCAGTATCTTCTCCTATTGTCCTATTTTGTGACAATAATGGGGCGATTGGACAATCAAAGGAGCCTAGAAACCACAAGAAAGGCAAACACATTGAAAGAAAATATCACCTCATCCGAGATATAGTTCAACGAGGAGATGTGATAGTTTCAAAGATAGCTTCTGCACAAAATTTGGCTGATCCTTTTACGAAGACCTTGTCTTCTAAAGTTTTTGATTCTCATCTTGAGGGAATGGGTATTAGACATATGGTAGATTGGGTTTAGGGCTAGTGGGAGATTGTAAGGTTTTAAGCCCAGAAAAACCCAATGTTGATATTTATTTTATTATTTTAATAATAATATTTAATTTCATTTTGCATAATTAAATATGTCATAATTTTTGTCCATAATTATATATTTTATAATTTATGTATATGAAGTAGTGTCATATACAGAAGACATAAATTATATGCTATGTATAATTAAAGAAATATATTGTTCTCAATCTTAGATGGAAATGGACAAACCATTCTAGTAGATTGTAATACACTTGATTGGATGATTTGTCTTAGTCATGTAAAGTGGAGACTTTAATCTAGTGTATTGGTGTATTAATGAAATACATAGAACTGGATCGTTGCGAAAAATTATTTGTTAAATACTGTTGTTATAAATAATTTTTTCAATTACTATTAATGTGCAATTACTCTTAATCTTGAGAGAATAATGAACTTAATTTTATAATGTATGTCACTTTAATATATTTAAGAGTGAGATTTTAAATACAATCAATACCTCAATATGTTGGGTGATATATGTTATGAAATTAGGAACATGTATTTGTCAAGATGGAATTCTACAATTAAATTATAATATCCCCTTGATATAATTTATTGGTTGATCACCAGAATCTTGACCAAGTATTTTAGTAATTCAAATTACTAAAGTATTAATTTAATTTATTAAATTAATGTGTGATCAAATGTTTATAAATTATGTAGTCAAGGATATAAGCAGTAAACTTAGTGGGTTAACAGTTTTATTCCTACACGCGTTTATGGATATTATTGTAGAGTAGTATTTTTGCAAGATACTTGTGACGCCCCCAAAATATGTATACAACACCCATTCTGAGTCGCCAAATACATGATACAGAAAGCAAACTACAACTTCAATAATACAATTGTCGTGCAAAATACGACAACACATACCGTGAGTTTAAATACAAATATTGTCTTCTAGACAATATCCACACTCAAATAAGTCCTCAATATAATTATTCAAACACTATTTTACAAAAATAGTGAGGACTGCTAAAACATCTTTCTAGAATCATCACTCCATACCCCGACTAGATCCTGCTATGTTCTCACCTCCTGAGAAAAAAAATGGAACAAAAAGGAAAAGGGTGAGCTTAACTAGCCCAGTAAATAATATTATGACTAAGATAATATACAAAAAATTATCGTTAGTCTTCAACAGGGAAAAATCTGATAGAATATAATCGACAACAAGTTTTAGATCAACAACTGCAGCGGAAACAGCAAACCATTAGAAGAGTCAAGTAGAGAAAAAATTCTACTATCTTCTAAGATTTAAAAATCCATCATCAATATTTTATCCCTGTAACATCAATTAATAATCATCTTTATCCAAATATTCATCTTTGCACTACAGGCCAAAGATATTCATTTGTATCACCTGTCAGTCATGTTCATCTCAACATCTGTTCATCTTTGCACTACATGCTAAAGATATTCATCAAGTAATCATACATCTTTGCACTACAGGCCAAAGATATTCAGTAATATCATCATTTAGGACTGAGGATGATGAAAAATATCTTAAAGAGAATGAATCCAGTGAGACAGAAGGACAAATATTAGGGATTCGTATAACAGTTTATCCAAGATCAATAATACTTCATAATAATCAATTGTGAAGCAGAATTCAAAAATAAAGATCAAAACATGGATACAATCAAAGATAGTAACCATAATAGACATCTTGGACAAAAAGGAAAAATTTTTATTTTTCGGTGAATAGTGCCGTATTCGTGAATAGTACCGTATACGTGAATAGTACCGTATACGTGAATAGTAACTCCGACACAAAAAGTTCCAAATTTGATAAAAAGTTCATATCAATATTTCAGCATAATGATATTGAAGAAAATAATATCATTAAGAAGAAAATAATATCCCTTACCTCAAGATATCAGTACTTCTGGTCTGAATACCGGTATAAGGCTAAAAGAAACTTGCTCTGATGAATAGAAATTCTCAAAGTATCTAAATACTCACAAAATACACTCAAAATCTAGAGAGAGAAAGAGAGAAAACTTGTTTCTGGTGTGATTTTCAATTCTAACTTAGCCCTCTATTTATAGGAAAATTTTAGTAGGCTTGACCTGCAATCTGATGGCTTTACCTGCTACTATTCCCACCCACCACATTTGAAATATAATTTATCACATTTCTTCACCAACCACAAGTGGGGCCCACCAATTCTAGAATTTTCCACCAAAATGATAAACTCCGAAAATTCAATAATTTCTGAACCAGTCATCTTGTAAAATTCATAATAAATCATACGTTCATTTTTAACGGTTCAAAATTTGTGGACATATACTTAACTTATATATGTATAACATATCCAAAAATTACCACGATCCAACGGTCGGATTAAAAATTATAACCCCCGCAAAATATCTCAAAACCCTGATTTTTAATACCTCCATTCCGACAAAAATACTGATAAAAACCTCAACATTAACTCCTTCATTTTTAAACACAATAAATATATCCAACATTTATATCCACATAAAATAAATATTTCCTTATCATATGAATCAATAATTAATTATTCACAAATAATATTACAGAATCACATTTATGACAACCAGGCCGTTCCCAGGAAAGAGGGGGCTTTCCAATAAGAATTTTTCCTTACTGGCGCGCAATTAGATGACCAAACCTCTCCTTAGACAGAACTTTCTAGACATTGTCAATAATATTATCTAATAATATTATTCAAATAATATGAATTATTGATCTGATAATGGGAAATATTGTGCAGTGACAATTATTGAAACAACAATAATATAAAATATTAACGCAACAATTATTGAATCAATAAAATAAAATATTGAACAATAACTACTGTAACAATTATTGAGTAGTGCCTTCTTACGTAAGAATCAATAATTGGTGCAATACCGTGTGCTACTGTATTTTAACCACCGGGTATTCCAACAGTATTAACGGTAACAACTACGCCGTTAATTATAAACAACTTATACTTGTTATTTTCTTCATCCAATCGCTTTCCGTTATGGGGCCCACACAAGGCTGCGCCGTCGTACGAATATTTCCCGACAGCAAGAATATTCCACGACCAAACGAATATTCCCCGACAAAATGAATATTTTATAACCACTTGCTTATTTTGCAAAATTTGCATATTTCACCCATAACCAAAGTATTATATCAAATTAACCCCTTATTATTCACAATAATATTTAGAAAAAATTTGATTTTATTCATTAATAAGTTGGGGTCTTACAACCTCCCCTCCTTATGAAATTTCGTCCTCGAAATTGACGTACGTACCTGATGTTTCAAAAAGGTGAGGATACCTCGTTTTAATTTCTGATTCCAACTCCCAGGTCATTTCTTCAATAGCATGGTTTCTCCACAAAACCTTAACTTGTGGTATAACCTTCGTGCGTAGGACATGCTCTTTCCTATCCAAGATCTTAACAGGTACCTCCTCGTACGTTAAATCTTCAGCTATCTCGTCTGGTTCTAACTCAATAATGTGGTTCGGGTCTTTAACATATTTACGAAGTATAGATATGTGAAAAACGTTATGAACACGAGACATGCTTTGAGGTAATGCGAGTCTATATGCCACATTTCCTATTCGCTCAAGAATCTCAAATGGACCAACAAATCTTGGATTGAGCTTTTCTCTCTTCCTAAATCTTGTAACTCCCTTCCATGGTGCAACACGTAACAATACATGATCCCCAATATTAAATTCCACGTCCTTCCGATGAAGATCCGCATAACTCTTTTGTCGATCCTGTGCCGTTTGTATACGTTGTCGAATCGTTTGGATCTTCTCTGTAGTAATGCGTACCAACTCTGGTCCCAACAATGTTGCTTCACCCACCTCGTCCCAGCATACTGGAGAACGATATTTTCTTCCATACAACGCCTAGAATGGATCCACACCTATGCTCGCCTGATAACTGTTGTTGTAGGAGAATTCCACCAATGATAGGTACTTATCCCAACTCCCTTTGAGATCTAGGACACAAAGTCTTAATAGATCTTCAAGAGTTTGAATAGTCCTCTCTGATTGTCCGTCCGTTTGAGGATGGTATGCCGAACTGAATCGTAAATCCGTGCCCATAGCTTTTTGCAAGCTAACCCAAAATCGTGAAGTGAATCTTGGGTCACGATCCGAAACTATGGATATTGGCATGCCATGCAATCTCACAATCTCGTTCACGTACATACTAGCAAGACGTTCAAGGGAATAAGTCTCACGTATCGGCAAGAAATGAGCGGACTTGGTTAATCTATCAACAATAACCCAAATCGCATCTAAGCCTTGAGAAACCTTGGGAAGACCCATAACAAAATTCATAGTAATGTGTTCCCACTTCCATTTCAGAATTTTAAGTGGTTGCAATGGACCCTTTGGTACTTGATGCTCCGCTTTTACACGTTGTCAAGTTAAACATCTCGAGATAAACTCCGCGATCTCTCTTTTCATATTGCTCCACCAAAATGTATGTCGAAGATCGTGATACATTTTGGTACTCCCAGGATGGATTGCAAACGGTGTGTTGTGTGCCTCCATCATTATTCTATGCTTCAAGTCAAAATCGTTAGGAACACAAAGTCTGGAGTTGAATCGAAGTATTCCTTCTTCATCGATTCTTGCTTCTGGAATAGCACCTTCTTGCACTTTCTTCTTCATACGCATCAGCTCTATGTCCGTAGCTTGAGCAGCTTTAACTTTATCGATTAAAGTCGGTTCTACTCGTATATTTGATATCATCATGTGGGTACTTGGAGCCTTCATCTCTATCTCCATCCTTTGCAAGTCATACAAAATGGGCCTTTGTGTTAACAACATTGCACTCGTACCCGCATATGATCTTCTACTCAATGCGTCAGCTACTACGTTTGCTTTTCCAGGATGATATTGGATGGTATGATCGTAATCTTTCAATAGCTCGAGCCAACGTCGCTGCCGCATGTTGAGTTCCTTTTGGGTGAAGAAATATTTGAGGCTTTTATGATCTGTATAGATCTCCACTTTCTCCCCATACAGGTAGTGTCTCCAGATCTTCAACGCAAAAACGACTGCTGCCAACTCCAAATCATGAGTAGGATAATTCCTCTCATATTCTTTGAGTTGTCGTGAGGCATAGGCTATGACTTTCCCATGTTGCATGAGAACACATCCTAACCCTTTGCCTGAAGCATCGCTGTAGATAACAAATCCATCCGAACCAGATGGTATTGTCAGAACAGGTGCCGAAATGAGTCTCCTCTTGAGCTATTGGAAAATCTTCTAGCATTCCTCGCTCCATACGAATTTTGTATCTTTTTGAGTCAGCTAAGTTAACGGAGTAGCGATTCAAGAAAATCCTTCCACGAATCTCCGATAATAATCAACTAAGCCTAGAAAGCTATATATTTCGATTACCGACTTAGATTGCTCTCAACTGTGACTCATATCCCAACCTTGGATAGCACGTCACAATGACACCTATCAGTTTACTACCGCACGAATATGGCATCCCCTACGGAGAGTCTGGCTTCAGTGCATTCCACAAAGGAAGTCACCAGATAAAGGCTCGGTTATCAACTTCTATAGTTGGGTTTTTAACTCCTGAAGTTCAATAGGAGTCATTCGATATGAGATTTTAGAAATGGGTTTTGTACCAGATTCAAAGATGATACAAAATTCAATATCACGCGTAGGCCAAGAAATTCTTCAGGAAATACGTCAGGGATTTTACTAACAACAGAAATATCATTCAATTCTGACGTATTTTTGTTCAAGTCCATGACATGGCTAAGAAAGCTTGACATCCAATGACTTTACGGCTTGATATGAAAGAGTTTGACTTCAATGGTTTGGTTGCTTGAATTCGAATAACAGGTTGCTTAGGAATATGAAAACTAACAACCTTACGAAAGCAATCAATTTTGGCATGATGAGTAGTTAACCAATTAATCCCTAAAATCACGTCAAATGCAAGTATCTGTAAGGAAATAAGGTCAACAGGTAATGTGATGGTGCCAACTTGGATCAAACAAGATTTATAAATAGTGGATGTAACGAAAGTTTCTCCTAACGGAGTTTCCACAGATAAATCAAAGTCTAATTTCTCCGGAGTCAAGTTTAAACGTTGAGTATAAGCAGGAGAAATAAATGAATGGGTAGAACCGGTATCTAATAAGGTATAGACTTCGTAAAAATTTATAATTAACTAACCCGTGCTAACTTCGTTCGGGTATCTCGCGTTTTGGCCAGTCACGACAAACGCCCTTCTAGGAACCGCTGATTTCGACTTATCCGGGACAACTTTTGGAGTCACCATCCCCGCTGAACTTGGTTTTGCTACAGAACACTCTCGAGCTATATGACCATCCTTTCCACAGTTATAACATACCTTGGATTGTTGTGGGCAGTTTGGGCTGATATGTCCCTCTTTCCCACATTTGTAACATTCGACCGGTGGTCGTTCTCCTCCCTTAGAAACAGTTGATGTTTGTGCTGATGTCTTCACGTTATCATTGTTGTACCTTCTCTTCTTGAAATCTCCTCATGACTCGCTCCGTCTATTATCACGACCACGATTACCACCAGAGTGGTTACCGCTTTTGTCCGAATGTTTTCCTCCCTGCTGATTTTCATTGCTTCGATGACTGCCGCCACCGGTATGACCCTGGTTGTGGTCCCTCGGTTGCACATACTCATTATCTCGCTCTAATAATTGAGCCCTGTTTACAACATCTGAATATAAAGAAAATTTATGAGAGATAAGATATTGCCGAATCTCGGGTTTTAGACCTCTCAGAAACATCCTTGTCATTCGTTTCTCATTTTCGACCAAATAAGGTGCAAACCTGGATAACTCTGTAAACTTCGCCTCGTACTGGGACACCGTCATGTTGTTTTGTTCCAGTCTGATAAACTCCACCTCCTTCATATGACGAATACTTTCAGGAAAGTACTTGTCATTGAACAGTTTTTGAAATGTTTCCCAGGACATGTTGAGTGCGTCAGGCTGGGTACGCTTCACAGACTCCCACCAGTAGTCTGCCTCACCGCGAAACATAAAGGTGGCGAATGGAACCTTCTGTTCCTCCGTGCATCCCAAGACATAGAATATCTTGGTAATTTGCTTGACCCATGTTTCCGCCAAGATCGGATCCGGCTTTCCCTTAAATTCTGGTGGTCCCAATTCTTTGAACTGCTTAGCTGTGACAAACCGCGCGTTATCATTTCCACCCGTATTCTGCATACGAGTCTCTCTCGTCTGATTTTGCATGAACTGCAAAAAGCTCCTAAACATTCCATCATTCATCGTTTGCTCGGTAACGTTGTTTACAGGAGGAATATTGCCTTCCTGTTGCACGTTCCCCTGGGTGGTGATTAAAGGTGTCTCCACAGTCTCATTCACTCTATTGTTAATATTCTCTGCTGTCATTCTTAAATACTGTCACAAAACAAGGGTTAATTGACATTGTGACACCCCCAGAATAGGTCCATTCCATCCAACCCATTCTGAGTCGTCAAATACATGGTACAGAAAACAACTACAACTTTATTACAACAATTGTCGTGCAAAATACAACAACACATATGCTGTGAGTTTGGATACAAATATATACCAAATGTGACTCATGTTCCAACCGTGGACATCACCTCACAATAACACCTTACATAAAGGTATAGTCAAAAACTGTTTTAGAAATTAGAATCTTTGGGAAGTGCTCAAGGAAACCTTCGTACATGGGAGGCCACGCGTCTAGGTTATGATAGATATCATATGGCCACAGAATTATCCTTGGTTGACCCAATAGACCCCAAAGAAAAACGAGAAGATTACTATCATATTCTTCCCAATGGTGAATCTTCTCTTGACTTATCATTATCTCCACTGTATCTAACTGAGAATTATACTTTAAACAAACACCAAGATTATATAGGTAGTGCTCGTAAAGATACTCAGCAAGTGGATGAGCAAAAACCTATCCTATGATGACACGAGGTTGTATGTCATTAGACATCTTGTATGATAGTGACAAACCACCCTTCCAACGTTGGGTACACCTTACCCTATTGGATTCACCAAATATAACTACTAAATGAACTTTTCTATACTGCTTCGGGAGAACATCCACAGCTAGAGACCACCGTTCTATTTTCCCGTTACCCTCGCTCGACCCAGCTACACTCTTATTACCTGAAAGGAATTGTGAAGCAAAAGGGTGAGCACAACTAGCTCAGTAAAGAATCTCATGACTAAAGATAATTAAATTATCAATAGCCTTCATCAATAATAAATCAGAGATTTAGAACATATGGTAAATGATAAAAATTTCAACCATAGTTGCAGCGGAACGAGCAATCCATTAGAAGAGTCAAATAGACTATAAAGTCTATTATCTTCTCCATGTTAAAAATCCACCAACAATATTTTATCCATGTAACATCACTCAACAGTTCCTTTCCACAATCATATGAATAACTCATAATCATAATTGTGACTATAAATTTTTCTTCGCACCCAGGACGAAGAATATTTTCATCACCTGTCTTTACCTGAAACATCAAAGATCATGGTTATACCAAATCACAATTCCTGTTTATAATCATACTAACAAATCCATCTTTGCACTACGGGCCAAAGATATTCATCAACAAACCATCTTTGCACTACGGGCCAAAGATATTCAACAACAGTTCATCTTTGCACTACAGGCCAAAGATATTCAACAACAGTTCATCTTTGCACTACAGGTATTCAACAACAGTTCATCTTTGCACTACAGGCCAAAGATATTCATCAACAATTCATATTTGCACTACAGGCCAAATATATTCATATCTCAAAGAAATATATAATCATTTCAAAATTTATATAAACAATAATTATAACCATGTTGATCAATTCACCTTTGCACTTAAGCTTAAGATATTCAATTATAAATTCAATGGTCATGATCATACCAGTCACAATTCAACTTTGCACTACAGGCCAAAGAGAACCCTAGTCATGATCATACCAATAATCTACCCATCTTTACACTCCAGTAAAAGAGAATTTCAACATCAGGGTTATAAAAATGTTATATATGATGATAAAAATAATATGATCAACATATAGTTTTAATCTCAAGAGTAATATTCGTAACTCATGAATAGTAAATCGTGAATAGTAACTCATGAATAGTAACCCCGACACAAAAGATAGATATTCCACAATAAAATCCATACCAATATTTTGGTATAATGATATTGAAAGAATAACATTTCTTAAGCTTATAAACAATTTATTTAAATTGTTTACACTTACTAAATAATGCATTTAATCATTCAAAAATACCAAACTCATAAGATTTCATTACCAATAACCAAAACCCTCATCAAAAATCTGCATATACCTCATATAGGATTCTCAAGCTATAAAATCCTATTTTCTAATTTTCTTACTTCACATAACATATTTAATTCATTTACTCATAACTAGTATATTTTCATGAAAAATACCAAATCAGTTCCAAAAATATTTCTTTTCTGGAATTTAGCATAATATAGTCCCATAGTGAACATATATTTTTCTCAGAATTTTTAAAAGTCATTTACTATTTTTCATATGGCCAAAATAGCCGAATATTTAGACATTTATCAAAAATTATACTTTTGTCTAAAAATTCTGAAATTTACAGAGTATACTTCTATCATATACATGTACTCCCAATAAAAATTTCATCAATTTTGGAGTTAACCACAAGGAATTATAAGCAGTTACTTTTAAAATAGTCTTTTCTCATAAAATTCATAACTCTCAATCTATACATCCAAAAATCACCATTTTTGGACACAATCAATAAAACTCATCAAAATATCATTTCAAATTTTTCCAGAATTTTTGAAGTTCAGAAAAATTACGAAACTGAAAAACATAACAACCCTTAAAATCCCTTACTATCCCTTACTATCCCTTACTTTCCCTTACAATCCCTTACCTCAAAAGAGCAGAATTCTGACTGGATATCGGATATGATGCTGAAGAAAACTTGCACTGATGAATAGTAACTCACCAAGTATCTAAATACTCACAAAATACACTCAATAATCTAGAGAGAGAAAGAGAGAAAGCTTATGTTTCTGGTGTGATTTTCAATTCTAACTTAGCCCTCTATTTATAGGAAAATTTTGGTAGGTTTGACCTGCAACCTGATGGCTTTATCTGCTACTATTCCCACCTACCACATTTGAAATATAATTCAGCACATTTCTTCACCAACCACAAGTGGGGTCCACCAATTCTAGAATTTTCCACCAAAATGATAAACTCCGAAAATTCAACAATTTCTGAACCAGTCATCTCGTAAAATTCATAACAAATCATACGTTCATTTTTAACGGTTCAAAATTTGTGGACATATACTCAACTTATATATGTATAACATATCCAAAAATTACCACGATCCAACGGTCGGATTAAAAATTATAACCCCCGCAAAATATCTCAAAAACCCTGATTTTTAATACCTCCATTCCGACAAAAATACGGATAAAAATCTCAACATTAACTCCTTCATTTTTTAACCACAAAAATATATCCCTCATTTATATCCACATAAAATAAATATTTCCTTATCATATGAATCAATAATTAATTATTCACAAATAATACTACAGAATCACATTTATGACAACCAGGCCGTTCCCAGGAAAGAGGGGGCTTTCCAATAAGAATTTTTCCTTACTGGCACGCAATTAGGTGACCAAACCTCTCCTTAGACAGAACTTTCTAGACATTGCCAATAATGTTATCTAATAATATTATTCAAATAATATGAATTATTGATCTGATAATGGGAAATACTGTGCAGTGATAATTATTGAACAACAATAATATAAAATTTCAACGTAGCAATTATTGATTCAATAAAATAAAATATTGAACAGTAATTACTATAACAATTATTGAGTAGTGCCTTCTTATGTAAGAATCAATAATTTCAAAAATACTATGCAATACCGTGTGCTACTGTGCAATAACGCGTATTACTGTATTTTAACCACCGGGTATTCCAACAGTGTTAACGGTAACAACTACGCCGTTATTTGTAAAAAACTCAAATTTGTCGTTTTCTTCACCCGACAGTTATTCGTTATGGGGCCCACAAATAGCTGTGCCGTCATACGAATATTCCCCGACAGAAAGAATATTCCACGACCAAACGAATATTCCCCGATAACAATATTTATTTTATAACTACTTGTGTATTTTGAAAAAAAATCATATATCACCCTTAACTTTAACATTTATCAATTTAACCATTTACTTAATAGTAATTATAAGAAAAATTGAATACTTTTATTTCATAAAATTCGGGGTCTTACAGACATGTCACATATTATCCCTATATCTGATCGACCAAATAATTACCAAATAAACTTATTCAGGTCATACTAGCGAAGGAATTCCCCGTCTCTCTCCTCCTAGTTCTTATCTCACATTTCAGCCAGGGATCATATCCCTAAGCTCTGATACCAACTGTGACGCCCCCAAAATAGGTATACAACACCCATTCTGAGTCGCCAAATACATGGTACAGAAAGCAAACTACAACTTCAATAATACAATTGTCGTGCAAAATACGACAACACATACCGTGAGTTTAAATACAAATATTGTCTTCTAGACAATATCCACACTCAAATAAGTCCTCAATACAATTATTCAAACACTATTTTACAGAAATAGTGAGGACTGCTAAAACATCTTTCTAGAACCATCACTCCATACCCCGACTAGATCCTGCTATGTTCTCACCTCCTGAGAAAAAAAATGGAACAAAAAGGAAAAGGGTGAGCTTAACTAGCCCAGTAAAGAATATTATGACTAAGATAATATACAAAAAATTATCGTTAGTCTTCAACAGGGAAAAATCTGATAGAATATAATCGACAACAAGTTTTAGATCAACAACTGCAGCGGAAACAACAAACCATTAGAAGAGTCAAGTAGAGAAAAAATTCTACTATCTTCTAAGATTTAAAAATCCATCATCAATATTTTATCCCTGTAACATCAATTAATAATCATCTTTATCCAAATATTCATCTTTGCACTACAGGCCAAAGATATTCATTTGTATCACCTATCAGTCATGTTCATCTCAACACCTGTTCATCTTTGCACTACAGGCTAAAGATATTAATCAAGTAATCATACATCTTTGCACTACAGGCCAAAGATATTCAGTAATATCATCATTTAGGACTGAGGATGATAAAAAATATCTTAAAGAGAACGAATCCAGTGAGACAGAAGGACAAATATTAGGGATTCGTATAACAGTTTATCCAAGATCAATAATACTTCATAATAATCAATTGTGAAGCAGAATTCAAAAATAAAGATAAAAACATGGATACAATCAAAGATAGTAACCATAATAGACATCTTGGACAAAAAGGAAAAATTTTTATTTTTCGGTGAATAGTGCCGTATTCGTGAATAGTACCGTATACGTGAATAGTACCGTATACGTGAATAGTAACCCCGACACAAAAAGTTCCAAATTTGATAAAAAGTTCATATCAATATTTCAGCATAATGATATTGAAGAAAATAATATCATTAAGAAGAAAATAATATCCCTTACCTCAAGATATCAGTACTTCTGGTCGAAATACCGGTATAAGGCTGAAAGAAACTTGCTCTGATGAATAGAAACTCTCAAAGTATCTAAATACTCACAAAATACACTCAATAATCTAGAGAGAGAAAGAGAGAAAACTTGTTTCTGGTGTGATTTTCAATTCTAACTTAGCCCTCTATTTATAGGAAAATTTTAGTAGGCTTGACCTGCAACCTGATGGCTTTACCTGCTACTATTCCCACCCACCACATTTGAAATATAATTCAGCACATTTATTCACCAACCACAAGTGGGGCCCACCAATTCTAGAATTTTCCACCAAAATGATAAACTCCGAAAATTCAACAATTTCTGAACCAGTCATCTTGTAAAATTCATAATAAATCATACGTTCATTTTTAACGGTTCAAAATTTGTGGAAATATACTCAACTTATATATGTATAACATATCCAAAAATTACCACGATCCAACGGTCGGATTAAAAACTATAACCCCCACAAAATATCTCAAAAACCCTGATTTTTAATACCTCCATTCCGACAAAAATACTGATAAAAACCTCAACATTAACTCCTTCATTTTTAACCACAATAAATATATCCAACATTTATATCCACATAAAATAAATATTTCCTTATCATATGAATCAATAATTAATTATTCACAAATAATATTACAGAATCACATTTATGACAACCAGGCCGTTCCCAGGAAAGAGGGGGCTTTCCAATAAGAATTTCTCCTTACTGGCGCGCAATTAGATGACCAAACCTCTCCTTAGACAGAACTTTCTAGACATTGCCAATAATATTATCTAATAATATTATTCAAATAATATGAATTATTGATCTGATAATGGAAAATATTGTGCAGTGACAATTATTGAAATAACAATAATATAAAATATCAACGCAACAATTATTGAATCAATAAAATAAAATATTGAACAATAACTACTGTAACAATTATTGAGTAGTGTCTTCTTACGTAAGAATCAATAATTGGTGCAATACCGTGTGCTACTGTATTTTAACCACCGGGTATTCCAACAGTATTAACGGTAACAACTACGCCGTTAATTATAAACAACTTATACTTGTCGTTTTCTTCATCCAATCGCTTTCCGTTATGGGGCCCACACAAGGCTGCGCCGTCGTACGAATATTCCCCGACAGCAAGAATATTCCACGACCAAACGAATATTCCCCGACAAAATGAATATTTTATAACCACTTGCTTATTTTGCAAAATTTGCATATTTCACCCATAACCAAAGTATTATATCAAATTAATCCCTTATTATTCACAATAATATTTAGAGAAAATTTGATTTTATTCATTAATAAGTTGGGGTCTTACAATACTAATAGTGGAAGGATTTAATTAATTAATTTTAATTCTATTAATTCTAGAGTGCAATTATAACTATTTAGTGGAATTAGTTATAATTAATATAATTCTAATTGATTAAAGAGTTAATCAGAAATTAGTATTATATTGGAGCTAGAATTATAGAATCCTACTTGATCCTCACTCTAGCCCTTATTAAGATATAACAAAATAGCAGGATAAAATATATCAGATAAGTTTTCAAATTATCCAGATAAATATCAGGGAGTTGAGGACTCTATATATTATATCAGTTTACAGTATTTTGAGCCCACACTCAGAAAAAATACGTAATATCAAAATAAGGGTCATAGGGAGAAAGATCAGGAGGAAGAAAAAGTCTTCATCAGAATATTAAAATTCTCCATTGTGCTACAACCAAACACGAGGTATGTAATATAATCTATTTAATTATTTGATTATGCTAAATTATGAGAAAGATCTTGGGATAATAATTTTTAAAAGTAAAAATTATTAATTTTTTTGGAAATCGTTTTATATATATATATATAAATATATATATATATATATATATATATATATATATATATATATATATCTGTAACAGATATATATATAACTAATCCAATTCCCAAACTCCTATCTAAGATTCTATAAAAATAGTTTAGCTCATTAACTTCTCCTTTACAAATATGATTGTCTTAGAATTATTATCCCCTATTATTTTTCAAGAATTACATATTTATTTTCCAGAGTTTCTTGTATTACTTCTTCAACTGGTCTTGAAACTTGATATCTTTTATTCCTCACTCACCTAGAAACCCAAACTTATGGCCTTTTCAATATCACAAGAATCACTCAATTCTTTACACATTAGAAGAACACTCAGCTCTGTAAGACTCCGAATTTTATGAAATAAAAGTATTCAAATTTTTATAATTACTATTCAGTAAATGGTTAAATTGATAAAAAGGTTAAAGTTAAGGGTGATATATGTAAATATTTTAAATAAGCAAGTGGTTATAAAATACTCATTGTTGTCGGTAAATATTCGTTTGACCGTGGAATATTCTTACTGTCGGAGAATATTCGTACGACGGCGCAGCCATTTATGGGCCCTATAACAGAATAACTGTCAGATGAAGAAAACGACAAGTTTGAGTTTTTATAAATAACGTCATAGTTGTTACCGTTAACACTGTTGGATTACCTGGTGGTTAAAATACAATAATATGCGTGGTTGCACAGTAGCACACGGTATTGCGCAGTATTTTGAATTATTAATTCTTACGTAAGAAGGCACTACTCAATAATTGTTATAGTAATTACTGTCCAATATTTTATTTTATTGATTCAATAATTGCTGCGTTGATATTTTATATTATTGTTGTTCCAATAATTGTCACTGCACAATATTTTCCATTATCAAATCAATAATTCATATTTGAATAATATTATTAGATAGCATTATTGGCAATGTCTAAGGAAGTTCTGTCTAAGGAGAGGTTTTGTCACGTAATTGCGCGTCAGAAAGGAAAAATCCTTATCGGAAAGCCCCCTCTTTCCTAGGAACGACCTGGTTGACATAATTGTGATTCTGTAATATTATTTGTGAATAATTAATTATTAATTTGTATGATAAGAAAATATTTATTTTATGTGGATATAAATGATGGATAGAAAAATATTTATTTTGTGTGGATATAAATGAAGGAATTAATGTTGAGATGTTTTATCAGTATTTTGTCGGAATGGAGGAATTCTTAGAAAAGTGTCAATTGTTGAAAATTGATATTTTATCTTACATTATAAATGTATAATGTGGTTATATAATAATGGTGATATTTTCACACTAAACTCACGGTGCATGAATCAAATGAGAGAAATCTAGAAATCAAAAGAAGAATAAAAAGAAAGCCCTGGAAGGAAGCTAAATGTAAGACCCTGAAATTTTTAATAAAATAGAATTTCTTTTATTTATTATTTTAAAATAGTAAGGGTTTAATTGATTAATGTGGTTAGTTATGGGTACAAATGCATAAATATTTTAAATAAGCAAGTGGTTATAAAATATTCATTGTTGTCGGGGAATATTCGTTTGGTCGTGGAATATTCTTACTGTCGGAAAATATTTGTACGACGGCGCAGCCTTGTGTGGGCCTCATAACGAAAAGCGATTGGATGAGAAAAATGACAAGTATAAGTTGTTTATAAATAACGGCGTAGTTGTTACCGTTAATACTGTTAGAATACCCGGTGGTTAAAACACAGTAATACGCGTTGTTGCACAGTAGCACACGGAATTTCACCAATTATTGATTCTTACGTAAGAAGATTCTACTCAATAATGGTTACAGTAATTACTGTTTAATATTTAATTTTATTGATTCAATAATTGCTACGTTGATATTTTATATTACTGTTGTTTCAATAATTGTCACTACACAATATTTTCTATTATCGAAGCAATAATTCATATTATCTGAATAATATTATTAGATAACATTATTGGTAATGTCTAGAAAGTTCTGTCTAAAGAGAGGTTTGGTAACCTAATTGCACGCCAGTAAGGAGAGATCCTTATTGGAAAGCCCCCTCTTTCCTGGGAACGGTCTGGTTGTCAGTATTGTGATTCTGTAATATTATTTGTGAATAATTAATTATTAATTTATATGATGAGGAAAATATTGATTTTACATGGATATAGATGGAGAAAAATTTTAAAGTGACAATTGTTAAAAATTGATATTTTATCTTTTCTGATAAAATTATATTTTTATTATATTATTATAATATAATAATTGTGATATTTTTATAATAAATTTGGGATATATGAGTATATGAGGAGAAAGAATATTTTTGTTGCATTAAATGATTAACACATATTTTGTGTGTCGGTGGACCCCATTTCTTGACTGAAATTTGATTATAGGATGTAAAATCGTCCGTATATAGATTTCGGTCAATTTTTGTTTGGAATTTGAAAAAACTTTCTTCTGCAAAGTTGTAGAGAATTGATTTTCCTATAAAAATTTGCGAGATTCGAATTTTTTGATAAAAGAGCTATTTATTATGAATTATTGAAGTTCTTAAGTTCCGAAATAATTGATTTTTGGATGTTTTAATTATTTTTTTATGAAAAACGTTTTTGTCATTAATTGTGGGTCTTGCATGTGATGTAGTTACTGAATTCAGATTCAAGAAGTGGGCGTAGGAAATTTGTTTATATATAATATTATTATATTAAATTTTTTACTTTGGTGTTCTAAGCAATTTCCTATAAATAGGGTGCTTAGGTTAGAATTAAAAATTACACCAGAAACTAAAGTTTTCTCTCTCTTTCTTTCTCGATATATTGTGCGTATTCTTGTGAGTATTTTAATATTTTGAGTGTTGCTATACGGTGCAAGTTCAAGTCATAGCCTATATCTAGTGTTTCAACTAGAAGTATTGTCTTTTCGAGGTAAGGAATGTTATTTTATTCGTAAATGATATTATTTTTTCAATATCATTATGGCAAAATATTGGTTAAATTTTTTTATCAAATTTAGAATTTTTTCATGTCGGAGTTACTATTCACGAGTTACTATTCACGAGTTACTATTCACGAGTACTATTCACAAAGCATGATGATATTTTTTGTGAAATTTCTATCTTTTAGTGTCGGAGTTACTATTCACATATACGACACTATTCACGTATACGGTACTATTCACGCATACGACACTATTCACAGAAAAATTTAATTTTCTTTTATGTGTCCAAGTTTGTCTGTTATAGTTCATATCTTTGATTGAATCTATGTTTTGGTCTTAAATCTTGAATTTTACTTCACTCTGATTATTTATGAAGTATTTTTGAACTTGGATTGTTTAAAGTACGAATCCTTAAAATTTGTTCTTTTGTTTCACTGGATTCGTTTTCTTTAAAATATATTTTTCACCATCCTCAGTCCTAAATGATGATATTACTGAATATCTTTGGCCTGTAGTGCAAAGATGAATTGTTGATGAATATTGATGAGTGAGTTTTATACACATGAATTGGATACATTCGGGCTTAATTTATTGTTGTTCTCAAGTTTTTTAGGATGTTTTTATGTGTTTGTGTCTATTCATGCATGTTTTATATTGTTTTGTAGGAATTGGGACAAAAGTTACATGGATCGACGTTCGGGGTGGCTAGATGCGCGTTTTCGGCTTGCTATTTACACAGCAGTCACTTCAGAGCCAATTTTACTATAGCTCCTGACCTTATTTCGAAAAACTTGAAGAACGAAACTTGTAGATCTACTTCTCGTCTTTCCGGAACATCTTGAATCATCAAAATCGGAATTCGTATGAAGAAGTTATGGCTATTTTCCCAAAGGACGTCGGAGCAGAAAATGTCAGAAAATGTTCTAGCGCCGGGGCGCCCATTTGTAGTTCATTTCCAGCGCCGGGGCGCTGGGGGGCAGAATCCCAGCGCCGTGCCCAGCGCCGGGGCATTGGGGAAGTCAGTGGAAAGGCTTGGACGCGTTTTGGCGCGAATTTTGACATCTTTTTGACTCCAAATTGGATTGGGTTTGTTCCTAACCTAAAAATTTGACTTGTAACCTATAAATACATGATGGGAGGCATAAAATAAAGGGGGATTACATAGATTAGACTAGATTAAACACTCCGTTAGATTAGATATTAACCCTAGATCTTATTAGTTTAGAAGATTGAAGCAACTTAGAGATCATTGAAGATCAAGAGTAGGAGCAAGAGGGGAGTATCAGATTTGCTGACAACAGATTATATTATCTTCTCTTATCATACTTTTATCTTTTAATGTCTATTCAATTGTGGATTCTTGGTTTTAATTAATTAATTATGAACTAACTCTATTATTAAGATTTCAATTAAACCTTTTATGTCTATGAATTAGTTATTCGATTTATTCCAATTATTTATGTCAAAGTGAATTGTTTATCTTGTCTTGTGCTTATTGATTAATTATCTGATCAGTAATTACCTTGTTACTCTAGAAGGAATTGGAAGAGGAATTCTAGGGTTAGAACTGGGCATGATAACATGTGACTTAGTTATTTGCATGGTGAATAATTAGGTTTGTGAATAGAATGGAAATATCTGTTTACCGCATGTAACACATAAGGAATTGGGATTGAAAAGAGTTTAATTCAATTATTTTGCATAGGAATATAACAAGATTAATCTGGATTAAATAGAAGTCAATTGATCACTTGAAAAGGGACTTTTGGCATTTGAGAATTCCTGTTAACAATTCAGTAGGCATAATAATTGGGATAATTGGATAATTGATTTATAATTCATAATTGGGGATATTGAAGTCTTAATCTTTATTTATTTGAATTAATTTTAGAGTAATCTAGATTTAATTGATTAATTTAGTTTTCTTAATTAGAAAAATCAAAATTTATGGTTGTTTAAATAAAATTGATTTGGTTAAGAGTTAGTACTTGGTAATTTTTATTAAATAATTCCTCGTGGGAACGATACTTTTCTTATCACTTTATTACTTGTTGACCGTGTATACTTACACGTATTCATTGATTGCGAAATCGATCAACAAGTTTTTGGCGCCGTTGCCGGGGACTTAATTTAATAATTATTTACCAATATTAATTTCAATCAAATTAGTCTTAATTTAAACATTTTTATTTTTATTTTTATTTTTAATTCTCTTCCTATATTTCTCTCTTTTTAGGTACCATGGATGACTTTGCGTATCAATGGCCATACACGAACATGACTCGACCAATGGAAATATGGAGTCCACCATCCACACAGCAAGTAGCAATGGTTTGTGATTATTGTGCTGAAAATTATATGAGTCATCAATGCTCCATTAGTTTCGAGCCGGTACAATATAGTGGTGATTACCCCAATAATTATGTCTATCCCAACAACTATCATCAGGATTGGGGGTATCACCCAGATTTTTCATGGAGTAACAATCAAGCTCAAGCACCTAGACAACAAAACGCATCCGAATTTCAAAATCAGACTCAACAACAACCAGAAAGGAAACCAGGTTGGGAGGAAGCCTTAGAAAAATTCATTAGAGCTACTGACAAAAAAATCGAGGCACAAGACAAGATATTGAGTCAAGTAGATATGAATGTGAAAATCCAAGGTGTTTCATGGAGCCATACTAAACAAGATCAATTTTATGCTCCAAGTCCAACATACCCACCGGATTTCTCGTGTCCACCTCCACTACAACAGGAAGACCATTCAAATTTGGAGGAAGCCTTGGAAAAATTTATTAAAGCTTCTGAAAAAAGGAACGAGGAACAAGACAAAAAATTGAATCAAATAGAACTGAATATGAAAAGCCAAGGTGCGTCGATAAAGAATCTGGAAAATCAATTGGGGCAGATAGCACATGCGTTGAACAACCGTTCTCAATACACCTGGCTCTATGACATGGATTCCGAGACTGATGGAGAGCCCGAGCAAAATCTACAACTAGATGAGCCACAAGATGTTGAAAGAGAGAAAACAATTGGGAACCAAGAAAAGGAGATCGACGAAGATTTAACTTTGAGTACCAATGAAGATGAGCCAATTTTGATAGTGTCTCATGTGCCTCCTCCACCAAAGTTCAATAATACGGGCAGTTTTGCAAAACCATGCCCAATTGGCAGTCATGTCGTCGGCAAAGCTCTTTGTGACATAAGAGCTAGTACAGTTGTGGAGTCATGGTGGGATGAAAAGGAGAAGATAGAGGAAGACTCCATTATGTTTATTAAGCTTCAATGCCCCAATCTAATCATAGACATAATGGAGAAAACACCTAGTTGTTGGACGTTCTTAATAGGGAACCTATCTACAAAGAGCATGCTAGGTGACTTCAATTCAAGGGTTTTTGCGAATGGGAACCTCCCAAAAGAGACATTGCTTCTGATGGATGGAGGGTTCCTCAATTTTCGTAGGGGAATTGGATAGAGAATTGAAGAAGTCAGGCTGAGACTATAAAACAAGCGCTTATTGGGAGGCAACCCAAGTTTAATTTTTATTTTTAGTTTTTATTAAGTTTTATATTAGTAGTTTTGAATTTTCATTTATTTAGGATTTAATAAAAGTGCTTATATCATGGTTTTACAGGTTATTCAAGTCAAATTCAAGTGTGGTGCCCAATTTGTTCCATGTGCTTAGCCTATTCTCCAAACTTAGCGGATAAGGAGGAAGATTGCTATATTTTCAGGGAAGTCCTCTGCTTTAATTTTTTCTATTATAGCCATTGAGGACAATGTCTAGTTTAAGTTTGGGGGCATTTTAGTGTCGTATTGCATATAGTTAGTTATTTACATTGTAGTTCGTTATATTTTCGGGTTATTTACATTTAGTTTTTGCATTCAGTTTTTTGTTTAAAAAAAAATTTAAAAATTGCAAAAATAGTAGTTAGTTTACTATGTTTGTTGCAGTTAGTTTATATTTGCATGATTCCAACTGTTAGATAGTAAAAGTCTATTTTGGCCAATGATGAGACTGGAGTTAAGTAGATAAGTATAGTATTGAATATTCAGGCTTTGATGTGATTTCTTGTTATGAATTGAATCTTTTCCTGTTTGAAACTGGTATAATTAAGGTTAGCACGTTAATAACAGCTATGTTGACTGATTAAGTTTAAATTGATACATAATGAATTTCTTAAGGATAATACTAATGTGAAGGAATGAAAGACATGAATAGGCGGAGATGGCTAAATTTTCATAAAAACTTAAGTTTGGGGGGAAAATTTGGGATATATAAGCTTCGCTAAAAAAAAAAGAAAGAAAAAAAAATAAAAATTACCGTGGCTAGTTTTGTTTCGGGGCCTTTGTTACTTGAGTAAGTACGCCCGAAGGGGTATCTTAAAACCTAGCGCCCTAAGGTCTTATATGGTCTGGGAGTCGTTGGTCGAAAGCTCGCTAAGGGGTGACACTGCTAGCCTAATGGAATGAGACATTGCACAATCATGGTTAAAAAAAAAAGAAAGTAAAAAGTAAAAAAAAAATAAATAATAAAACGGGAAAAGAGCAAAAAGCCCCCGTAATGAAAAGTAAACCATAAGTATCCCGGATTGGACTCTTGAACTTGGTGGATGTTTAACTTTAGTTGGATCTAGCTTGTTCGTGAATTTTGTGAGTTTTCACTGTATGATGCCTTTAAAGAGACCTATTATGTGTTAAATTTGATTTTATATTAGTTAACATTGTTTTGGAGCACACACGCACTATATCAGTGATAACAGTCTAAGATTTGATGAGTGATTGGGAAATTACTGATTTGTTTTAATATGATGTATTATCATGTTTACTTGATTTCTCTAAGGCCGGTTGAATAGACTCGTTTCTGTCATTACTGTTGGATTCGTAGGCATATAGATTAGTTTCATTACATTGCATTGCATAACATTTTTGTGTTTTTGCTTAAGGATAAGCAAATGTTTAAGTTTGGGGGTATTTGATGAGTGAGTTTTATACACATGAATTGGATACATTCGGGCTTAATTTATTGTTGTTCTCAAGTTTTTTAGGATGTTTTTATGTGTTTGTGTCTATTCATGCATGTTTTATATTGTTTTGTAGGAATTGGGACAAAAGTTACATGGATCGACGTTCGGGGTGGCTAGATGCGCGTTTTCGGCTTGCCATTTACACAGCAGTCACTTCAGAGCCAATTTTACTATAGCTCCTGACCTTATTTCGAAAAACTTGAAGAACGAAACTTGTAGATCTACTTCTCGTCTTTCCGGAACATCTTGAATCATCAAAATCAGAGTTCGTATGAAGAAGTTATGGCTATTTTCCCAAAGGACGTCGGAGCAGAAAATGTCAGAAAATGTTCTAGCGCCGGGGCGCCCATTTGTAGTTCATTTCCAGCGCTGGGGCGCTGGGGGGCAGAATCCCAGCGCCGTGCCCAGCGCCGGGGCGTTGGGGAAGTCAGTGGAAAGGCTTTGACGCGTTTTGGCGCGAATTTTGACATCTTTTTGACTCCAAATTGGATCGGGTTTGTTCCTAACCTAAAAATTTAACTTGTAACCTATAAATACATGATGGGAGGCATAAAATAAAGGGGGATTACATAGATTAGACTAGATTAAACACTCCGTTAGATTAGATATTAACCCTAGATCTTATTAGTTTAGGAGATTGAAGCAACTTAGAGATCATTGAAGATCAAGAGTAGGAGCAAGAGGGGAGCATCAGATTTGCTGACAACAGATTATATTATCTTCTCTTATCATACTTTTATCTTTTAATGTCTATTCAATTGTGGATTCTTGGTTTTAATTAATTAATTATGAACTAACTCTATTATTAAGATTTCAATTAAACCTTTTATGTCTATGAATTAGTTATTCGATTTATTCCAATTATTTGTGTCAAAGTGAATTGTTTATCTTGTCTTATGCTTATTGATTAATTATCTGATCAGTAATTACCTTGTTACTCTAGAAGGAATTGGAAGAGGAATTCTAGGGTTAGAACTGGGCATGATAACATGTGACTTAGTTATTTGCATGGTGAATAATTAGGTTTGTGAATAGAATGGAAATATCTGTTTACCGCATGTAACACATAAGGAATTGGGATTGAAAAGAGTTTAATTCAATTATTTTGCATAGGAATATAGCAAGATTAATCTGGATTAAATAGAAGTCAATTGATCACTTGAAAAAGGACTTTTGGCATTTGAGAATTCCTGTTAACAATTCAGTAGGCATAATAATTGGGATAATTGGATAATTGATTTATAGTTCATAATTGGGGATATTGAAGTCTTAATCTTTATTTATTTGAATTAATTTTAGAGTAATCTAGATTTAATTGATTAATTTAGTTTTCTTAATTAGAAAAATCACAATTTATGGTTGTTTAAATAAAATTGATTTGGTTAAGAGTTAGTACTTGGTAATTTTTATTAAATAATTCCTCGTGGGAACGATACTTTTCTTATCACTTTATTACTTGTTGACCGTGTATACTTGCACGTATTCATTGATTGCGAAATCGATCAACAAATATCTTTGGCCCATAGTGCAAAGATGAACAGGTGTTGAGATGAACATGACCGACTAATTAATATCTTTGGCCTGTAGTGCAAAGATGATTATTTAATTCAAGATGTATATTGATTGATGTTACAGGGATAAAATATCGATGATGAACTTTTAAATTCATAGATGATAGTAGATTTCATTTTCTACTTAACTCTTCTAATGAATTATTATTTCCGCTGCAGTTGTTGATCTAAAACTTGTTGTCTATTATATTCTATCAGATTTTTCCCTTTTGAGGACTAATGATAATTTGTTGTATATTATCTTAGTCATAATATTCTTTACTGGGCTAGTTGAGTTCACCCTTTTACTTTTTGTTCCATTTTTTTCTTAGGAGGCGAGAATGTAGCGGGTACTAGTCATGATATGGAATGATGGTTTAAGATAGTTGTCTTAGTAGTCCTCACTATTTTGTAAAATAGTGTATCAATAATTGTAATGAGGACTTATTTGAGTGTGGATATTGTCTAGAAGACAATATTTATATTTAAACTCAGAGTTTATTTGTTGTCGTATTTTGCACGACAATTGTATTAATAAAGTTGTAGTTGTTTCTGTACCATGTATTTGGCGACTCAGAATAGGTTGGGTGGATTGGACCTATTTTGGGGGCGTCACACTAAACGCAGAAATTTGAATAACCCAAATATTCTTTGTGGATTTTTCGTGGTGACTGTTTGAGTGAAACTGGTACAAGGGACTTATAGTCCGAAAATCAAATCAGTGTTCTTAAAGCTCTATTGCGTGAGTTATAATTTTAATCCGACCGTTGGATCGTTGTGATTTTTCGATATGTTATACATATATAAGTTGAGTATATATGTCCACAAATTTTGAACCGTTAAAAATTAATGTATGATTTGTTATGAATTTTAAGAGGTGTTGAAAAACGTTCGTATGTGGATTTCAGACATTTTCTGTTTAGAATTTGGAAAAACTTAAAGGTACAAAGTTGTAGAGAATTCGATTTCGTATGGAATTGACATAAAATTTGTATTTTTCTGATAAAATGGCTATTTATTATGAATTGTTGAAGTTTCAAAAATTAAATATTTTTATTAAAATTATGGGTTGGACCCACTTTTGTTAAAAACATGTGGGCTACAAAAATTTTCAGAAATGGCATGCTGGCTTATTCAACAAAGCATGCGTAGAAAGAAAAAAGAATTATATTAATATTTTATTAATTTAGTCTTCTTTGGCGTTCTAGAATTTTCCTATAAATAGGATGCTTAGTTAGAATTCAAAATCACACTAGAAACAAGTTTTCTCTCTCTATATATTATCGAGCGTATTTTGTGAGTATTTAGATACTTTGAGAGTTGCTATTCAGTGCAAGTTTCTTTTGGCATTACATTCGAAATTCCAGCCAGAAGTACTATTCTTTTGAGGTAAGGGATAGTAAGGGATGTTATTTTCTTCAATATCATTATACCGAAATGTTGATATGAATTTTATTATGAAATTTTTACATTTTCATGTCGGAGTTACTATTTATGTATACGGCACTATTCACGTATACAACACTATTAGTGTATATGGTACTATTTACGTATATGACATTATTTACGTATACGGTACTGTGTACGAATACGAGATACTATTTACGAATTACTATTTATGAGTTACTATTCACGGAGTACTATTCACGACAAAATTAGTTTCTTTTTCTGACCAAATTATCGTTGATTATGAATATTGCTCTTGAAATTAAATTCATGTTTTGATCATATTATTTTTATTATCATATATAACATTTTTATAATCCTAGTGATGAAATTTCTCTTTGACTTGAGTGTAAAGATTGGTAGATTATTGGTATGATCGTGACTATGGGTTCCCTTTGGCCAGTAGTGCAAAGATGAATTGTTGACTGGGATGATCATGACCATTGAATTTATAATTGAATATTTGGTTATAATTATTGTTCTGAAATGATTATATATTTCTTTGAGATATTAATATCTTTGGCCTGAAGTGCAAAGATGATCTGTTGTTGAATATCTTTGGCCTGTAGTGCAAAGATGAACTGTTAATGAATATCTTTGGCCCGTAGTGTAAATATGAACTTATTAGTATGATTATGAACAGGAACTGTGATTTGGTATAATCATGATCTTTGATGTTTCAGGTAAAGACAGGTGATGAAAATTATCTTCGTCCTAGATGAGAAGAAGAATTTAGAACCACAATTATGATTATGAGTTATTCATATGATTGTGGACCAGAACTGTTGATTGATGTTACAAGGATAAAACATTATTGGTGGACTTTTAACATGGAGAAGATAATAGACTTATTGGTCTATTTGACTCTTCTAATGGATTGCTCGTTCCGCTGCAACTATGGTTAAAAAGTTTTATCATCTACCATATGTTCTAAATCTCTGATTCATTACTGGCGAAGGCTATTGATAATTTAATTATCTTTAGTCATGATATTCTTTACTGGGCTAGTTGTGCTCACCCTTTTGTTTCACAATTCCTTTCAGGTAATAAGAGTGTAGCTGGGTCGAGCGGGGGTAACAGGGGAATAGAACGATGGTCTTTAGCTGTGGAGGTTCTTCCTAAACAGTATGAAAATAATTTTATTGAGAACTTTAGAATAGTGTGTTGTATTTTATACATCATTTAGTAGTTATATTTGGTGAATCAAATAGGGTGAGGCGAATCCAACGTTGGAAGGGTATTTTGTCACTATCATATAAGATGTCTAATGATCTACGACTTCGTGTTATCATAAGACAGGGTTGTGCACATCCACTCGCTGAGTATATCTACGAGCACTACCTATATAATCTTGGAGTTTGGTTGAAATATAATTCTCAATTGGAGACAATAGAGATAATTATATGTCAAGAGAAGACTCACCATTGGAAAGAAGATGATGGCAATCTTCTCATTTTTTTTGGGTCTATTGGGTCAACCCAGGATAATTCTCCAGTCATATGATATTTATTATAACTTAGATGCATGGCCTCCCATGTACGAAGGTTTCCTTGAATATTTTTCAAAGATTTTAATTTCTAAAACATTTATTGATTGTACCTTTATGTAAGATGTCATTGTGACGTGCTATCCAAGGTTGGAATGAGAGTCACAATCAATATATAATTGTATCAAAACTCACAGCATATGTGTTGTTGTATTTTGCACGATAATTATAATAATAAAGTTATAGTTATTTTATGTACCATGTATTTGGCGACTCAGAATGGGTTGGGTGGATTGAACCTATTTTGGGGTTGTCATAAGCTCAATCCTTTTTGTTAAAAGAATTTTTGTCTTTAATTAAATGCTTCTTTAATTAAGCAAGTAGACAAAAAGGTTAATTTCAGATATGTCAAATATCTGAAGATATGGATTTTGACAGTTTAAGGATTAATTTTTGCAAAATGACAGTTAAACCAATGATCACAAATAATATAACAATTTATGTATATGGATCAGCTTGGATAATATAGAACATTTTTATAATGTAAGATTAGCACTTTATATGAAGGTCAATCTACTACGCTTTATAAATAAGGTGTTTATATATTTTGCTTATCACTCTAAAATATAGGATTATGTATGAATCGTTGTTTTAAACAAAAAGGAACAATTATTTTCCGTATAGGAATTATAAGGATAAACTAGTTATCCAATCTTGAGGGAGAAAACTATCTTATATCATTTTACTAAAAAGGACTGCAGTTCACGATTTTTAAGTGGACTTATCTTGTATGTCTTGTACTTGTGGATAGTTACTGAAGGTTCGATTGCTCGTTTTCACTTTATTTGAAATGAAAATGTACAAATTTCAAATTAATATATTTGAGCTTTTAACTCAATTGAGTATAGATATAATCAATTATGAACAACTTGAATGTAGCACAATGATATAATAAATTTAAATGAAAGGGTTTTATGCTTGTGGTGTTTAATATATATCAAAATACAACAATAATAATGTTGTTTCTCAAAGGCATTGAGAGATCTTTCAGGGGGTTGAATAAAACATTTAAAAACTTTTCTTTTAAAGAATTATTATCAACTTATAAATTAAAAACGTTAATTTAGTTATGCACATCGAAGTGATAGTTTAAAAAGCCTTCAAAGATTTAAAAGAATTCTCAATTCTGAATTTAGACTACAAGTGGAATTAAGTCACAAATAAGTATAAAAGACCTTGCAGACAATGTAAGTGTAAAAAGTAAAGAAGACACGTGAAATTTTTAAGTGATTCGGTACATAAAGATCTCATATTCCACTCTTATACTCTTTGAGTAGGTATAATCGACAAAGGATAGGAGTGATCACTTAGATCTATTCACTAAAGTTATAAAAAATGAATCACTTAGATTCCTTCAAGTGTAAGACCCCAATTTTTATGAATAACAATTTAATTTTCTCTATATATTATTTTGAATAGTAAGGTGTTGATTTGATATAATGATATAGTTATGGATAATATGTACAAATTTTGCAAAGTAAGCAAGTTGTCATAAAATATTCGTTTGGTCGGAGAATATTCTTTTTGTTGGGGAATATTCGTACGACGGCGCAATCATTGTTTCAAGATTTGTGAGGAGTGAAGCTTACCTCCACTGTTCCTTCCCAGTTGGTTCGTGGAGTTGATTTTACTCGACTCTACTATCCTTCGAGGTTGGAAAGTAGTGACTACGTTACTTTTCTCTTTTCTGAAACCCAGGCCAGCATGAGATCCTTTATTCCTTGGAATATGGATTGGATCAGAAGAACAGGGTTGGACTGGTCCTTCCTTCTGTGAGGATTTCATAAATCTAATGTTTTTACTAAAACTTGAAGCATTACTAGTGCTAGTTTCCTTTATCTTTTCCACATATGGCTTTGAGTGGATTCCCCAAATCCTAAGCTTGTTCTGTCAGATGCACTTCTCTGACTAGAGATCAGGGAGTCCATGGATGAAAAGGATTTATTCCATGTAGAGATTGTCCTTTCTAGTTCCTCAATTTTAGAGGTTAGACTTAACTCACATTGTGCATTGAGCTCATTGGTCTATTTTAAGAGCTTATTCTCAGCTTCAAACTTGGAGAGAGAGTCAGTACTTAGAAGGGTTGTTTCCAGTTTTTTCTCTTTCTCATTTTGAAGAAGAGAATAATCTTTAGACAGAACTCTGAACCATTTCATGTATTGATACAGATCAGATGTTTTGCCATGTAGTGCAATTCTTAAATCATCAATGTCTACATTAGGAGAGTTAAAGTCAAATATCTCATCTATACTTACTTCATGAATGTCAGAGCTTTTCTTATCCTTTGCATGTTTGGCCATTAGACAAAGATTTGCCATTTGAGGATCTTCATCATCTCCAGATTCGGGAGTTGAGTTTGAGTCACTCCACGATCCTTTAGCTACAAGACCTATCTGAGGCCTTTTGTTGCCTTTAAATTCTTTCTTTGAATTTGATTTCTTCTTCAGTTCTTCTCTAAGAGGTTTGTTACAGTTTGTAATGAAATGGTCAGGCTTCTTGCAGTTGTAGCATAAGTCATTTATTTGCTCCTGGCTACTGTAGTTGTTGACTTTCTTTGGTTTTCTTATTCTGCCTTGACGCATGAACCTTCTGAGTCTTCTTACCAGCATTGCGAAGTCGTCATCATCATCATCTTCATCATAGTCAGAGTCATTCTCAGTGTTGGTTTTGGAGATGTTGTATGTTGCTTTGAGAGTAACCCCCTTATCATTCTTTCTTCCTTCAGATAGAGTTTTTGCTCATTGAGTCAGCTCCAGTTCATTCGTGAGAAAGTTGCCATATAACTATTGAACAGTCATTTGGATAGATCTTTCCATAGGCTCGAAGAGAGTTGAGTAGTATATTGAATCTTTCGTAGGTGGAAGTGACATTTTCTCCTTGAACGTGTGCAAACATTTCATATTACTGAGTCATGAGAGATTGCCTTTTTTCTCTGACTTCTTCTGTTCCATCATACATGATGAACAATGCTTCACATACTTCCTTTGCTATTTTGCTATTGACCACATTCTCGAACAGATCATCTTCTAAGGATTGGAACAAAATGTTCTTGGCCTTTTTGTCGAGTTGGACAACTTTCTTTTCGTTGTCAGTCCATTCTTTTATAACCTTGATCTGGATTCTGTTTGGGTCGTTTGAAGTTGGTGCAAGCTTTGTAGGAACGTAGGGCCCATTCTGAATAGTTTCAAATAGATCTTCATTTATTGAATCCATGTATGCTTGTATACGAACTTTCCAGTTGGTGAATTTGTCTTTGTTGCACATAGGTGGCTTGCTGCCTCCTCCAGTCTTTGATTCACTTATCAGATATGTCATTAGATCTACTTAAGCTTTGTAGGCTATTTGATAGAACCTGCTTTGATACCAATTATTAGTTCCTAGAGGCACAATAGTTATCTAAAAGGGGGGGTTGAATAGATATTTCAATTTTTTTTTCAAAATACTTGGTAGTTTTGATAATGACTTAATCAAAACGGAATTGTGAATTATTTGTTTCCCCTTCAAGATATAACGAGTGAATGAGTGTTAAGCAGTTATAGCAGTTATATAAAAGACACAGTGTTTTTGAATCTTTCGTAGGTGGAAGTGACATTTTCTCCTTGAACGTGTGCAAACATTTCATATTACTGAGTCATGAGAGATTGCCTTTTTTCTCTGACTTCTTCTGTTCCATCATACATGATGAACAATGCTTCACATACTTCCTTTGCTATTTTGCTATTGACCACATTCTCGAACAGATCATCTTCTAAGGATTGGAACAAAATGTTCTTGGCCTTTTTGTCGAGTTGGACAACTTTCTTTTCGTTGTCAGTCCATTCTTTTATAACCTTGATCTGGATTCTGTTTGGGTCGTTTGAAGTTGGTGCAAGCTTTGTAGGAACGTAGGGCCCATTCTGAATAGTTTCAAATAGATCTTCATTTATTGAATCCATGTATGCTTGTATACGAACTTTCCAGTTGGTGAATTTGTCTTTGTTGCACATAGGTGGCTTGCTGCCTCCTCCAGTCTTTGATTCACTTATCAGATATGTCATTAGATCTACTTAAGCTTTGTAGGCTATTTGATAGAACCTGCTTTGATACCAATTATTAGTTCCTAGAGGCACAATAGTTATCTAAAAGGGGGGGTTGAATAGATATTTCAATTTTTTTTTCAAAATACTTGGTAGTTTTGATAATGACTTAATCAAAACGGAATTGTGAATTATTTGTTTCCCCTTCAAGATATAACGAGTGAATGAGTGTTAAGCAGTTATAGCAGTTATATAAAAGACACAGTGTTTTTGAATCTTTCGTAGGTGGAAGTGACATTTTCTCCTTGAACGTGTGCAAACATTTCATATTACTGAGTCATGAGAGATTGCCTTTTTTCTCTGACTTCTTCTGTTCCATCATACATGATGAACAATGCTTCACATACTTCCTTTGCTATTTTGCTATTGACCACATTCTCGAACAGATCATCTTCTAAGGATTGGAACAAAATGTTCTTGGCCTTTTTGTCGAGTTGGACAACTTTCTTTTCGTTGTCAGTCCATTCTTTTATAACCTTGATCTGGATTCTGTTTGGGTCGTTTGAAGTTGGTGCAAGCTTTGTAGGAACGTAGGGCCCATTCTGAATAGTTTCAAATAGATCTTCATTTATTGAATCCATGTATGCTTGTATACGAACTTTCCAGTTGGTGAATTTGTCTTTGTTGCACATAGGTGGCTTGCTGCCTCCTCCAGTCTTTGATTCACTTATCAGATATGTCATTAGATCTACTTAAGCTTTGTAGGCTATTTGATAGAACCTGCTTTGATACCAATTATTAGTTCCTAGAGGCACAATAGTTATCTAAAAGGGGGGGTTGAATAGATATTTCAATTTTTTTTTCAAAATACTTGGTAGTTTTGATAATGACTTAATCAAAACGGAATTGTGAATTATTTGTTTCCCCTTCAAGATATAACGAGTGAATGAGTGTTAAGCAGTTATAGCAGTTATATAAAAGACACAGTGTTTTTAAATGGTTCAGAGCACTTCAAGCTCCTAGTCCACTTTTCTACTCCTCGAGTAGGAAATCCACTAAGGGTATCTTTATACTTTCTGAATCTCACAGATTCCTTCAAGACCAGCAGTCTTGGAACTTCTTAGTTCACTTTTGAACTCTTCAAGTCCAGCAGACTTGGTACTTCACAGTTCACTTAGAACTCTTCAAGTCCTTCTGACTTGGAGCTTCTTACTTCACTTGATAATAGTTAAGTTCTTGTGTGGTGCTACTCAGTTGCCGTTAAGCTTATGTTCAAAAAACCTGAGCAGCTGAGCAAGCTTTCTCTTTCAGATCGTAGAGTTGAGCGTTGAGTGTTCTTCAGTATTTTTGTTTAGTGTTTACTTGGTTGTATCATCTTCTGATGTTTTGCATATATGAGGTCTTTGAAATGTATCCGTTGAAGACATCCATTGAAGCATTAAATATGTTTGACATTTTTGAGCTTTGATGGAGACTTTTTGCACAACTTCTGATTTGCAGTCTGGTCCACTGACACAACAGACTACTGTCTCACCTAACACCTAAAAAGATGTTTTCTGCTCCCCTCCTTATGAAATTTCGCCCTCAAAATTTACGTACGTACCTGGTATGCCAAACAGATGAGGACAATTCGTCAGATTCTAACTCTTGAAGTAAAACCTTTGAGTGTTGAATACATTCGAGGATTTTAACAGGTACATCTTCATACGTTAAATTATCCGCTATCTCGTCCGGTTCTAAATCAATAATGTGGTTCGGGTCGTCCACATATTTACGTAACATCAATACGTTAAAAATGTTATGAACACACTACATACTTGGCTGTAAAATGAGTCTATAAGCCACAGTTCCTACTCGATCGAGGATTTCAAATGGGTCAATTAAATTGAGGGTTGAGATTTCATCTCTTCATCGATTCTTGCTTCTAGAATAACGCCCTCTTGAACTTTCTTCTTCACATTCATCAACTCTGAGTATGTAGCTTGAGCGGCTTTAATTTTATCGATTAAAGTCGATTCTAATCGTATATTCGTTATCTTCACGTGGGTCCCTAGAGTCTTTAATTCTATCTTCATCACTTGTAAGTTATACGAAATGAGTCTTTGTGTTAACAACATCGCACTCGTAAACGCATACGATCTTCTACTTAACGCGTCAGCTACGACGTTCATTTTTTCCACGATGATATTGAATGGTACGATCGTAATCTTCAACAGCTCAAGCCAACGTCTTTGGCACATTACACGTTCGTTTTAGGTGAAGAAAAAATTTGAGGGTTTTAGAAATAGGTTTTGTATTGGGGTCAATACAAAATTCGATTGCACGCTCTAGGGGTAGGCTAAGAAGTCTTCAACAATACGTCAGGAAATTTATTAACAATAGAAATATCATTCAAAACTGTGACTCTCATCCAAGACTTGGATAACACGTCACATTGATACCTATCAACTTGCCATCGTCATTCACAACGTCTCCTACGAAAAGTCTGCCTTCGGTGCATCCCACACAAGGAAGTCAACAATGAAAGAATCGGGGCTCTTTACTTATGGCTTGATATGACAATGATTGACTTTAGTGGTTTGGTTACTTTGAATTCGCATAACAGGTTGGTTAGGAGTATGAAAGCTACCAACCTTACGAAAAGCATGATGAGTAGTTAACCAATCGCTTCCAAAAATCACATCAAATGCAAGTATTTTCAAAGAGATAAGATCGACAGGTAACGTGAAAGTGTTGATTTGAACAAGATTTATAAATAGTGGAGGTAACGAAGGTTTCTACTAATGAAGTTTTAACCAATAAGTCAAAGTCTAACTTCTCTGGAGTTAAATTTAAACGTTGAGCGCAAGAAAGAGAGATAAAAGAATAGGTAGAACCGGTATCGAATAAGACATAGACTTAGCAAGAATTTATAATTAACTAACCCGTGATAACTTCGTTCGATTCTTCGTCACAAAAAACGTTCTCCCTTAAACTACCAAATTTAACTTGTTCGGGACAGTCTTTAGTGTCGTCATTACCACTAGAATTGACTTTCGCTATAGGGCATATTCCACCCTCAACTGCTTCGTCGTACTCCTGCTCCATGATCTGAATCATTAGCCTTCGATCCATATCGAATTGGGGTTGACCGCAATGTATAGGATAATTCAAAACTCGATGCTGGGTTCTCCCAATTGCTGTCGAAAAAGAGAAATACATATCATCTATTTTATCCATTTTGGATCGGACGTCTCTTTCTACAATATCAACATGTCGTGCGGCTTTTACCTACACACCCTTCATTCTCACTCGTTCAGTTGTTTCTTCTTTCAGCTGATCCTTGATATTTGAATTCTCGGATTCCAACCTTAATATCTTACACTCTGCCAAAGCATGATTTTGTTCGAGCATCACATATCGGGTAACACAATTTTGAATTGTTGCATCCCTTTGTTCCATGACCGCTTGCCGTTCTTCAACCTAGTCTTCTAACTCATGAACACGATTTTGTAATTCTAAGTTTTGATCATAAACTTCTTCTAACCAATTCTCCTCAGGTTCCTCTTCTTCCTCACTCTCAGCTGCTACCTCTGCGACTAGCTCGGGTGCAACTATTAGTTCTTCACTTACCACGTAGATATCTCTAATTTCTTCTTCGCCTGATATTACATTATCCTGGTTGGTGATTAGAGGTGTCTCCACGGTCTCATGTGCTCCATTGCTATTCTCAACATTCTCGGATGTCATTTTCAAATACTGTCACAAAATAAGGATTAATTAACCTATCACATATTATCCCTATACTCTGACCGACCAATTAAATACCAAATAAACTTAGGTAGGTCATGCTAGCGAAGGAATTACCCGTCTCTCCCCTCCTAGTTCTATTCTCACATCTTAGCCAGGGATCATATCCCTAAGCTTTGATATCAACTGTGAAGCCCCCAAAATTAGGTATACATCACCCATCTTGAGTCGCCAGATACATAGTACAGAATTCAAATACAACTTAATAATACAACTATAGTATACAATACGACAAAACATAAACTGTGAGTTTGAATACAAATATTGTCTTCTAGAGAATATCCATACTCAAAAGGAGTCCTCATTACAATTATTATCACACTATTATATAAAATAGTGAGGACTACTAATTCTATCATCTGGTCCATCACTCTGTTTCCCGACTCGTCCCAACTATATTCTCATTTCCTGAAGAGAACAGTGAAAGAATGGGTGAGCTCAACTAGCCCAGTAAGAAATATTATGACTAAGATAATGCAGAATAAATTATCATTAGTCTTCAACAATGTTAAACAAATAAAATACAATAGACATCAAGTTTAACTGCAGGGGATCAAGCAATCCATTAAAAGAGTCAAGTAGAGAATCAAAACTACCATCTTCTATGATTTAAAAGGTTTTTCAACACTGTTATCGCTGGGACTCAGCTTAATAAAATAATCCACATCATCGAATCACCCCTGCACTACGGCCAAGGATATTCTTTAGTATCACGACCACAATTATCCATACACTACGGGCTAATAATATTTGTGTATTCATTAATGGTCATGATCATGCCAACAACTGTCCATCAATGCACTACGGGCCAATGAGGACTTTTACCACATTATTTGTAACATTACGGTCATGATTATACCGAATAATCCTTGGTCATAATCATACCAAGTCCATCTATGCACTACAGGCCACAGATGACTTTTAACATTTTATAATCGTGAGGATGATGACAATGATATAAGAATTCAATAAAACAAGTTCAAGAATTAATTTATCCAAGAATTAACAACGTCCAAATTGTCAATATGATACTGCTTTGTGGAGTAAAATTCAAGAATTCTTAGAAGAATATTTTCATGAAAAGATACTAGATGAAGCGCAAATATCAAAGATATTCCATTAATTTCATGGAGTATAGAAGTCAAAGTTTTAACCAACTGAGTATAATAAAGAATGGAATAACAAAAGAAATCACCATGCATGTGATAGACCGCACAGACAGGTTATTCCAACAGAATAATAAATAATGGAACCAGGTCTGGCGTAAAACGCACAGACAAGATATTCTAACAGAATAATAATAAAGACGAAACCAAGTTCGGTGTAAAACATATAGACAGGATGTTCCCACACAATAATAATAAAGACGGAACCAGGTTCGGTATAAAACACATAGACATGATGTTCCAACAGAATAATAATAAAAATGGAACCAGGTCCGGTGTAAAACACACAGACAAAATGTTCCAACAGAATAATAATAAAGACGGAACCAGGTCCGGTGTAAAACACACAGACAGGATGTTCCAACAGAATAATAGAAGAATGTCACCAAGTATATGGTAGACCGCGTATACAGGTTATTCCAACAGAATAATAAGAAATGGGATAACAACAGTTCTCTTCATGAATAAGAAAAAATAACACCCCTTACCGTTTTAAAGAAGAACTGAAATAAAGAAGTAGTTAAGTAGCAGAATACTTTTCTTCTTTCTCTCTATAGTTTCTCTCTCTAGAGTTCAGTGAATTCGTAAGAAAATAATGAAGGAATGAGCTTCTATTTATAGGAAAATGGAATGCATAGTAACTAATCCATGAACGGTCCAGATTTATTTACTTTAATCTGACGGTCCATATTTAAAGAATTTTTTTTTAAATAAAATATAATATATTCTATTTATATAAAAAGATTTTTACTATACAAACATTATGCAAAACACTATACAACACTATGCATAATAAAATATAATATATTATATTTATAGAATAACTTTAATAAAGTATTCTGTTTTATATAAAAAGATGTTTCTGTTTTATTACGTTAATAATACGAATAAAACAAAACTTCATTATCGCTAAATAATTCATATTATTAATTGACAATAATTGAATCAAACTGAGTGACTTCTCACATAAGTATTAATAATCAATACCGTGTGCTACTATGCAACCACACGTATTACTGTACTTTTACTACCGAGTAGTTCAACAGTATTAACGGTAAAACTTCCTCCGTTATTTTCATAAAATATTTTTGTCGTTTTCTCAATCCGACAATAATTTCATTGTGGGGTCCACCAATAATTGTACCATCGTACGAATATTCTCTGACAAAAATAATATTCCCCGACCAATCGAATATTATATAACCACTTGCTTACTTTACAAAATTTATTAATACTACCCACAACTATAACATTATCTCAAATTCACACCATAATATTTAAAAATATTTCGAAAAAATTAAATCTTTATTCATAAAATTTGGGGTTTCACAAAGTTTGTATTTGAATTCTGTACCATGTTTTTGGCAACTCAGAATAGGTTGTGTAGACCTATTTTGGGGGCGTCACATCAAGCCACTAAGACTAGTTCACAAAAAACTCTTCAAGTCACTCAGAATTGGTTACAAGGTCCCTAAGACTAGAGAAATCATAAAGAGAATAGGTAATTTTGAGGTGTTGCTAAATGGCTTTAAGTATAATGACTTAATACCAGAACAAGATGTTCTTTTTCGTAGAGTGTAGCTTTTTGAAAGTTGTGCAACAGTTTAAATATTGATTGTTTTTCTCTTTCTTGTTGGATTGAATCTGCATGCCTTTTACAGACATCATCGAGATTTTCTCTTTGGAAAGTCTATATTGCTCATTTAATGCTCCGATCGTAAAAGATCTCTAATTGTTGACTTCTAGATAGGATGTGTCAGCTTGCTTTCGGTTGTGATATGTCACATCAGACTGCTACAGTGACAACCACGTGGGTGATGTCAATTCACCGAATTAGCTGTTAGACATAACTCGATCTAATCTTTTTAAACTTAAGATGTTTAGCAACTATTTTGAGATCTTCATTCATTTTATTTTGCTAAATTGTATCTTCATTCTTCGAGTTTTCACATTGTCAATCTAATGTAAGAGCTGATATACTCTACGATTTTTCTAATCGTAGAGTTTCATAGTGGTCGTAAAGTATCTGTCTATACGACTTTACGATTATCAAACTCTAAGTTCCATACATTACATAAGCTTTACGATCTTTAATGAGATCTACGATTTCTTTCAGACTCTACGGTTTTCAATGAGCTCTACGATATCTTATTAGATAACTCTACGATCTCTGAAAGGCTTTGCGATCTTCAATATGTTTTACGATCTCTAAGTATACTCTGCGATCTTCATTTTACTTTACGATCTATAAGTAGACTATGTGATCTTGATCATTATGCTCTACGATTGTTCGATCGTTTAAACAACTGTACAATTGTTTAATTTCCTATAGTCTGTACATTCAATTTATTCAATAGATTAACCTAACAAATTTGATCTTATACTCTAAGTCTCTTTACATCAATTTCATTTTAACGACTTCACAAAAGCTATTAGATACAAATATACATTATTTCATCATCAAATCAAATATGCATTTGTCCTAACAAATAATATTATTAAACACAAATAAACAAGTGATATGTTAGCACAAAATATAATAAAGTGTGTATGCTAATTTGTGTAGAAAAATAATATATAGAAAATTTTTGCTATAGTATTGTGTTTGAATTTTCTTGCTCTTTTGCCTACTTATTATCCCACTAGAATTCTATCTTTTTGAGAATTTGAGATTGAGAGAAATATGTGGGCAGAGTTTGACTTTGGCTAAATTGCATTTAAACTGAATAAAGTATGTCAATATTTATAGGCAAACATTTTGCTTCAAAATTTGAATCCACTGGATTGAAGTGGAAAGAGAGAAAAAAATTGAATTTTTTTTTGCCACATGGATGAAAGTTTTACATGACATAGGAAAACGTGCTTCTCTTTGTAAATTTACCACATTACAATCTTTGCACATTTTTTAGTATATTGGGAAGTAGGGCTGAGCAAAGAACCAAATTGCCTCCGAAACCGCATCAAAAATCGCACAAACTGCACCAACTGTTTCGGCGTATGTGGCGATTTTAGGTGGGTTGAAAAATTGAATTTACAGTTTGGGTTTGGGTTTGGTTACTGGCCAAAACTGTATGCATAAAATCGAAACCGCACTATACGCCAACAAGATGAAGAAGTCAAGTTGTCTAGTGTGATTTATAAATTTTAATGGAAATATGATTGAACTTACCATTATCATCATTATAATAACAATAATAATTTACAAGAACAAGTCCCCTAACAGACTTTATTCACTATTATCCACCACTATGTTTATATAGATACATACTAGCTCTCACACACACACACACACACACACACGCATATATATATATATATATATATATATATATATATATATATATTCCATTTTCCTAATATTATTGCCCTAAACTTGGAAGGTTAAACTTATTTATTATTTATGTTTCTTTATATAAATAGAGTGTTATATATGATAACAAATTTTTATCAATATTAAATAAATACGAACAAATGTAAGACCTCAACTTATTATAAATGAAATTGAATTTCTCTATTTATTATTTTGAAATAGTAAGGATTGATTTGATTAATATAGTTAGTTATGGGTAAAATGCGCAAATATTTTAAATAAGCAAGTGGTTATAAAATATTCATTGTTGTCGGGGAATATTCGTCTGGTCGTGAAATATTCTTACTATCGGAGAATATTCGTACGACGGCACAGCCTTGTGTGGGCCCCATAACGGAAAGCGATTGGATAAAAAAAATGACAAGTATAAGTTGTTTATAAATAACGGCGTAGTTGTTACCGTTAACACTGTTAGAATACCCGGTGGTTAAAACACAGTAATACGCGTTGTTGCACAGTAGCACACGATATTGCACCAATTATTGATTCTTACGTAAGAAGGCACTACTCAATAATTGTTACAATAATTATTATTTAATATTTTATGTTATTGATTCAATAATTGATACGTTGATATTTTATATTATTGTTGTTTCAATAATTGTCACTACACAGTATTTTCCATTATCAGATTAATAATTCATATTAGAATAATATTATTAGATAACATTATTGGCAATGTCTAAAAAGTTCTGTCTAAGGAGAGGTTTGGAGACCTAATTGAGCGCCAGTAAGGAGAAATCCTTATTGAAAAGTCCCCTCTTTCCTAAAAACGGCCTGGTTGTCAGTATTGTGATTCTGTAATATTATTTGTGAATAATTAATTATTGATTTATATGATAAGAAAAATATTCATTTTATGTGGATATAGATGGAGAAATTTTTTAATATGACAATTGTAAGACCCCAGCTTATTAATGAATAAAATTAAATTTTCTCTAAATATTATTGTGAATAATAAGGGGTTAATTTGATATAATACTTTGGTTATGGGTGAAATGTGCAAATTTTACAAAATAAGCAAGTGGTTATAAAATATTCATTTTGTCGGAGAATATTCGTTTGGTCGTGGAATATTCTTGCTGTCGGGGAATATTCGTACGACGGCGCAGCCTTGTGTGGGCCCCATAACGGAAAGCGATTGGCCGAAGAAAACGACAAGTATAAGTTGTTTATAAATAACGGCGTAGTTGTTACCGTTAATACTTTTGGAATACCCGGTGGTTAAAATACAGTAGCACACGGTATTGCAGCAATTATTGATTCTTACGTAAGAAGGCACTACTCAATAATTGTTACAGTAGTTATTGTTCAATATTTTATTTTATTGATTCAATAATTGTTGCGTTGATATTTTATATTATTGTTGTTTCAATAATTGTTGCTGCACAGTATTTTCCTTTATCAGATCAATAATTCATATTATTTGAATAATATTATTAGATAACATTATTGGCAATGTCTAAAAAGTTCTGTCTAAGGAGAGGTTTGGTCATCTAATTGCGCGCCAGTAAGGAGAAATCCTTATTGGAAAGCCCCCTCTTTCCTGGGAACGGCCTGGTTGTCATAAATGTGATTCTGTAATATTATTTGTGAATAATTAATTATTGATTCATATGATAAGGAAATATTTATTTTATGTGGATATAAATGAGGGATATATTTTTGTGGTTAAAAATAAAGGAGTTAATGTTGAGGTTTTTATCAATATTTTTTGTCGGAATGGAGGTATTAAAAATCAGGATTTTTGAGAAATATTGCGGGTGTTATAATTTTTAATCCGATCGTTGGATCGTGGTAATTTTTGGATATGTTATACATATATAAGTTGAGTATATGTCCACAAATTTTGAACCGTTAAAAATGAACGTATGATTTATTATGAATTTTACGAGATGACTGGTTCAGAAATTGTTGAATTTTCGGAGTTTATCATTTTGATGGAAAATTCTAGAATTGGTGGGCCCCACTTGTGGTTGGTGAAGAAATGTGCTGAATTATATTTCAAATGTGGTGGGTGGGAATAGTAGCAGGTAAAGCCATCAGGTTGCAGGTAAAGCCTACTAAAATTTTCCTATAAATAGAGGGCTAAGTTAGAATTGAAAATCACACCAGAAACAAGTTTTCTCTCTTTTTCTCGCTAGATTATTGAGTGTATTTTGTGAGTATTTAGATACTTTGAGAGTTTCTATTCATCAGAGCAAGTTTCTTTCAGCCTTATACCGGTATTCCGACCAGAAGTACTGATATCTTGAGGTAAGGGATATTATTTTTTTCTTAATGATATTATTTTCTTCAATATCATTATGCTAAAATATTGATATGAACTTTTTATCAAATTTAGAACTTTTTGTGTCGGGGTTACTATTCACGTATACGGCACTATTCACGTATACGGCACTTTTCACGAATACGGCACTATTCACCGAAAAATAAAAATTTTCCCTTTTTGTCCAAGATGTCTATTATGGTTACTATCTTTGATTGTATCCATGTTTTGATCTTTCTTTTTGAATTCTGCTTCACAATTGATTATTATGAAGTATTATTGATCTTGGATAAACTGTTATACGAATCCCTAATATTTGTCCTTCTGTCTCACTGGATTCGTTCTCTTTAAGATATTTTTCATCATCCTCAGTCCTAAATGATGATATTACTGATATCTTTGGCCTGTAGTGCAAAGATGTATGATTACTTGATGAATATCTTTGGCCTGTAGTGCAAAGATGAACAGGTGTTGAGATGAACATGACTGACAGGTGATACAAATGAATATCTTTGGCCTGTAGTGCAAAGATGAATATTTGGATAAAGATGATTATTAATTGATGTTACAGGGATAAAATATTGATGATGGACTTTTAAATCTTAGAAGATAGTAGAATTCTTTCTCTACTTGACTCTTCTAATGGTTTGTTGTTTCCGCTGCAGTTGTTGATCTAAAACTTGTTGGCGATTATATTCTATCAGATTTTTCCCTGTTGAGGACTAACGATAATTTGTTGTATATTATCTTAGTCATAATATTTTTTACTGGGCTAGTTGAGCTCACCCTTTTCCTTTTTGTTCCATTTTTCTTCTCAGGAGGTGAGAACATAGCAGGATCTAGTCGGGGTATGGAGTGATGGTTCTAGAAAGATGTTTTAGCAGTCCTCACTATTTCTATAAAATAGCGTTTGAATAATTGTAATGAGGATTTATTTGAGTGTGTATATTGTCCAGAAGACAATATTTGTATTTAAACTCACAGTATGTGTTGTCGTATTTTGCACGACAATTGTATTATTGAAGTTGTAGTTTACTTTCTGTACCATGTATTTGGCGACTCAGAATAGGTGTTGTATACCTATTTTGGGGGCGTCACAGTTGGTATCAGAGCTTAGGGATATGATCCCTGGCTGAGATGTGAGACAAGAACTAGGAGGGGAGAGACGCGAAATTCCTTCGCTAGTATGACCTGACTAAGTTTATTCGGTGTTTATTTGGTCGGTCAGAGTATAGGGATAATATATGACATGACTATTAACCCTTGTTTTATGGCAGTATTTAAGAATGGCAGCTGAGAACGTTAATAATGGAGTAAATCAGACCGTGGAGACACCTTTGATCACCACCCAGGGGAACGTGCAACAGGAAGGCAATATTCCTCCTATAAACAACGTTACCGAGAAAATGATGAATGGTGGAATGTTTAGGAGCTTTTTGCAGTTCATGCAAAATCAGACGAGGGAGACTCGTGTGCAGAATACGGGTGGAAATGATAACGCGCGGTTTGTCACAGCTAAGCAGTTCAAAGAATTGGGACCACCAGAATTTAAGGGAAAGCCGGATCCGATCATGGCGGAAACGTGGGTCAAGCAAATTACCAAGATATTCGATGTCTTGGGATGCACGGAGGAACAGAAGGTTCCATTCGCCACCTTTATGTTCCGCGGTGAGACATACTACTGGTGGGAGTCTGTGAAGCGTACCCAGCCTGACGCACTCAACATGTCCTGGGAAATATTTCAAAAACTGTTCAATGACAAGTACTTTCCAGAAAGTATTCGTCATATGAAGGAGGTGGAGTTTATCAGACTGGAACAAAACAACATGACGGTGTCCCAGTACGAGGCGAAGTTTGCAGAGTTATCCAGGTTTGCACCTCATTTGGTCAAAAATGAGGAACGAATGACAAGGATGTTTCTGAGAGGTCTAAAACCCGAGATTCGGCAATATCTTATCTCTCATTAATTTTCTTTATATTCAGATGTTGTAAACAGGGCTCAATTATTAGAGCGAGATAATGAGTATGTGCAACCGAGGGACCACAACCAGGGTCATACCGGTGGCGGCAGTCATCGAAGCAATGAAAACCAGCAGGGAGGAAAACATTCTGACAAAAGCGGTAACCACTCTGGTGGTAATCGTAGTCGTGATAATAAAAGGAGCGAGTCGGGAGGAGATTTCAAGAAGAGAAGGTACAACAATGATAACGTGAAGACGTCAGCACAAACATCAACTGTTTCTAGGGGAGGAGAACGACCACCGGTCGTATGTTACAAATGTGGGAAAGAGGGACATCAGCCCAAACTGTCCACAACAATCCAAGGTATGTTATAACTGTGGAAAGGAGGGTCATATAGCTCGAGAGTGTTCTGTAGCAAAACCAAGTTCAGCAGGGATGGTGACTCCAAAAGTTGTCCCGGATAAGTCGAAATCAGCGGTTCCTGGAAGGGCGTTTGTCGTGACTGGCCAAAACACGAGAAACCCGAACGAGGTGATCACGGGTAAGCTAATCTTAAATTCTTGCGAAGTTTATACTTTACTAGATACCGGTTCTACCCATTCTTTTATCTCTCCTACTTGTGCTCAACGTTTAAACTTGACTCCGAAGAAATTGGACTTTAACTTATCTGTTGAAACTCCGTTGGGTGAAACCATCGTTACATCTACAGTTTATAAATCTTGCATGATCCAAGTTGGCACTATCACATTACCTGTTGATCTTATCTCTTTAAAGATACTTGCTTTTGATGTGATTTTAGGAATTGATTGGTTAACCACTCATCATGCCAAAATTGATTGCTTTCGTAAGGTTGTTAGTTTTCACATTCCTAAGCAACCTGTTATTCGAATTCAAGCAACCAAACCATTTGAATTCAAACACTTTTATATCAAGTCATAAAGCCATTTGTTTATTGAAAAATGAATGTCAAGCTTTCTTAGCCCATGTCATGGACTTGAACAAAAATACGTCTTTTTTGAGTGATATTTCTGTTGTTTGTTTCTTGACGTATTTCCTGAAGAATTTCTTGGCCTACCTCCAGAGCGTGATATTGAATTTTGTATCATCTTTGAATCTGGTACAAAACTCACATCTAAAATCTCATATTGAATTGCTCCTATTGAACTTCAGGAGTTAAAAACTTAACTGTAGAAGTTTGTACCCGAGCCTCTATCTGGTGACTTCCTTTGTGGAATGTACCAAAGCCAGACTCTCCGTAAGGGACTCTATATTTGTGTGGTGGTAAAACAATAGGTGCCATTGTGACGTGCTATCCAAGAATGGGATATGAGTCACAGTTGAGAGCAACCTAAGTCAGTAATCGAAGTACGTAGCTTTCTGGGCTTAGCTGGTTATTATCGGAGATTTGTGGAAGGATTTTCTCGAATCGCTACTCCGTTAACTTAGCTGACTCGGAAAGATACAAAATTCGTATGGAGTGAGAAATGCGAAAAGAGTTTCCAAGAACTCAAGAGGAGACTCATTTCGGCACCTGTTCTGACAATACCATCTGGTTCGGATGGATTTGTTAACTACAGCGATGCTTCAGGCAAAGGGTTAGGATGTGTTCTCATGCAACATGGGAAAGTTATAGCTTATGCCTCACGACAACTCAAAGAATATGAGAGGAATTATCCTACTCATGATTTGGAGTTGGCAGCAGTCGTTTTTGCGTTGAAGATCTGGAGACACTACCTGTATGGGGAGAAAGTGGAGATCTATACAGATCATAAAAGCCTCAAATATTTCTTCACCCAAAAGGAACTCAACATGCGGCAGCGACGTTGGCTCGAGCTGTTGAAAGATTACGATCATACCATCCAATATCATCCTGGAAAAGCAAACGTAGTAGCTGACGCATTGAGTAGAAGATCATATGCTGGTACGAGTGCAATGTTGTTAACACAAAGGCCCATTTTGTATGACTTGCAAAGGATGGAGATAGAGATGAAGGCTCCAAGTACCCACATGATGATATCAAATATACGAGTAGAACCGACTTTAATCGATAAAGTTAAAGCTGCTCAAGCTACGGACATGGAGCTGATGCGTATGCAGAAGAAAGTGCAAGAAGGTGCTATTCCAGAAGCAAGAATCGATGAAGAAGGAATACTTCGAGTCAACTCCAGACTTTGTGTTCCTAACGATTTTGACTTGAAGCATAAAATAATGATGGAGGCACACAACACACTGTTTACAATCCATCCTGGGAGTACCAAAATGTATCACAATCTTCGACATACTTTTTGGTGGAGCAATATGAAAAGAGAGATCGCGGAGTTTATCTCGAGATGTTTAACTTGTCAACGTGTAAAAGCGGAGCATCAAGTACCAAAGGGTCCATTGCAACCACTTGAGATTCCGAAATGGAAGTGGGAACACATTACCATGGATTTCGTTACAGGTCTTCCCAAGGTTTCTCAAGGCATAGATGCGATTTGGGTTATTGTTGATAGATTAACCAAGTCCGCTCATTTCTTGCCGATACGTGAGACTTATTCCCTTGAACGTCTTGCTAGTAGGTATGTGAACGAGATTGTGAGATTGCATGGCATGCCAGTATCCATTGTTTCGGATCGTGACCCAAGATTCACTTCACGATTTTGGGTTAGCTTGCAGAAAGCTATGGGCACGGATTTACGATTCAGTTCGGCATACCATCCTCAAACGGACGGACAATCAGAGAGGACTATTCAAACTCTTGAAGATCTATTAAGACTTTGTGTCCTAGATCTCAAAGGGAGTTGGGACAAGTACCTACCATTGGTGGAATTCTCCTACAATAACAGTTATCAGGCGAGCATAGGTGTGGCTCCATTCGAGGCGTTGTATGGAAGAAAATATCGTTCTCCAGTATGCTGGGACGAGGTGGGTGAAGCAACATTGTTGGGACCAGAGTTGGTACGCATTACTACAGAGAAGATCCAAACGATTCGACAACGTATACAAACGGCACAAGATCGACAAAAGAGTTATGCGGATCTTCATCGGAAGGACGTGGAATTTAATATTGGAGATCATGTATTGTTACGTGTTGCACCATGGAAGGGAGTTACAAGATTTGGGAAGAGAGGAAAGCTCAATCCAAGATTTGTTGGTCCATTTGAGATTCTTGAGCGAATAGGAAATGTGGCATATAGACTCGCATTACCTCCAAGCATGTCTCGTGTTCCTAATATTTGTCACATATCTATGCTTCGTAAATATGTTAAAGACCCGAACCACATTATTGAGTTAGAACCAGACGAGATAGCTGAAGATTTAACGTACGAGGAGGTACCTGTTAATATCTTGGATAGGAAAGAGCATGTCCTACGCACGAATGTTATACCACAAGTTAAGGTTTTGTGGAGAAACCATGCTATTGAAGAAATGACCTGGGAGTTAGAATCAGAAATGAAAGCGAGGTATCCTCACCTTTTCGAAATATCAGGTACGTACGTCAATTTCGAGGACGAAATTTCATAAGGAGGGGAGGTTGTAAGATCCCAGCTTATTAATGAATAAAATCAAATTTTCTCTAAATATTATTGTGAATAATAAGGGGTTAATTTGATATAATACTTTGGTTATGGGTGAAATTTGCAAATTTTACAAAATAAGCAAGTGGTTATAAAATATTCATTTTGTCGGGGAATATTCGTTTGGTCGTGGAATATTCTTGCTGTCGGGGAATATTCGTACGACGGCGCAGCCTTGTGTGGGCCCCATAACGAAAAGCGATTGGCTGAAGAAAATGACAAGTATAAGTTGTTTATAAATAACGGCGTAGTTGTTACCGTTAATACTGTTGGAATACCCGGTGGTTAAAATACAGTAGCACACGGTATTGCAGCAATTATTGATTCTTACGTAAGAAGGCACTACTCAATAATTGTTACAGTAGTTATTGTTCAATATTTTATTTTATTGATTCAATAATTGTTGCGTTGATATTTTATATTATTGTTGTTTCAATAATTGTTGCTGCACAGTATTTTCCTTTATCAGATCAATAATTTATATTATTTGAATAATATTATTAGATAACATTATTGGCAATGTCTAGAAAGTTCTGTCTAAGGAGAGGTTTGGTCATCTAATTACGCGCCAGTAAGGAGAAATCCTTATTGGAAAGCCCCCTCTTTCCTGGGAACGGCCTGGTTGTCATAAATGTGATTCTGTAATATTATTTGTGAATAATTAATTATTGATTCATATGATAAGGAAATATTTATTTTATGTGGATATAAATGAGGGATATATTTTTGTGGTTAAAAATAAAGGAGTTAATGTTGAGGTTTTTATCAGTATTTTTTGTCAGAATGGAGGTATTAAAAATCAGGATTTTTGAGAAATATTGCGGGTGTTATAATTTTTAATCCGACCGTTGGATCGTGGTAATTTTTGGATATGTTATATATATATAAGTTGAGTATATGTCCACAAATTTTGAACCGTTAAAAATGAACGTATGATTTATTATGAATTTTACGAGATGACTGGTTCAGAAATTGTTGAATTTTCGGAGTTTATCATTTTGATGGAAAATTCTAGAATTGGTGGGCCCCACTTGTGGTTGGTGAAGAAATGTGCTGAATTATATTTCAAATGTGGTGGGTGGGAATAGTAGCAGGTAAAGCCATCAGGTTGCAGGTCAAGCCTACTAAAATTTTCCTATAAATAGAGGGCTAAGTTAGAATTGAAAATCACACCAGAAACAAGTTTTCTCTCTTTCTCTCGCTAGATTATTGAGTGTATTTTGTGAGTATTTAGATACTTTGAGAGTTTCTATTCATCAGAGCAAGTTTCTTTCAGCCTTATACCGGTATTCCGACCAGAAGTATTGATATCTTGAGGTAAGGGATATTATTTTTTTCTTAATGATATTATTTTCTTCAATATCATTATGCTAAAATATTGATATGAACTTTTTATCAAATTTAGAACTTTTTGTGTCGGGGTTACTATTCACGTATACGGCACTATTCACGTATACGGCACTTTTCACGAATACGGCACTATTCACCGAAAAATAAAAATTTTCCCTTTTTGTCCAAGATGTCTATTATGGTTACTATCTTTGATTGTATCCATGTTTTGATCTTTCTTTTTGAATTCTGCTTCACAATTGATTATTATGAAGTATTATTGATCTTGGATAAACTGTTATACGAATCCCTAATATTTGTCCTTCTGTCTCACTGGATTCGTTCTCTTTAAGATATTTTTCATCATCCTCAGTCCTAAATGATGATATTACTGATATCTTTGGCCTGTAGTGCAAAGATGTATGATTACTTGATGAATATCTTTGGCCTGTAGTGCAAAGATGAACAGGTGTTGAGATGAACATGACTGACAGGTGATACAAATGAATATCTTTGGCCTGTAGTGCAAAGATGAATATTTGGATAAAGATGATTATTAATTGATGTTACAGGGATAAAATATTGATGATGGACTTTTAAATCTTAGAAGATAGTAGAATTCTTTCTCTACTTGACTCTTCTAATGGTTTGTTGTTTCCGCTGCAGTTGTTGATCTAAAACTTGTTGGCGATTATATTCTATCAGATTTTTCCCTGTTGAGGACTAACGATAATTTGTTGTATATTATCTTAGTCATAATATTTTTTACTGGGCTAGTTGAGCTCACCCTTTTCCTTTTTGTTCCATTTTTCTTCTCAGGAGGTGAGAACATAGCAGGATCTAGTCGGGGTATGGAGTGATGGTTCTAGAAAGATGTTTTAGCAGTCCTCACTATTTCTATAAAATAGCGTTTGAATAATTGTAATGAGGATTTATTTGAGTGTGTATATTGTCCAGAAGACAATATTTGTATTTAAACTCACAGTATGTGTTGTCGTATTTTGCACGACAATTGTATTATTGAAGTTGTAGTTTACTTTCTGTACCATGTATTTGGCGACTCAGAATAGGTGTTGTATACCTATTTTGGGGGCGTCACAGTTGGTATCAGAGCTTAGGGATATGATCCCTGGCTGAGATGTGAGACAAGAACTAGGAGGGGAGAGACGCGAAATTCCTTCGCTAGTATGACCTGACTAAGTTTATTCGGTGTTTATTTGGTCGGTCAGAGTATAGGGATAATATATGACATGACTATTAACCCTTGTTTTATGGCAGTATTTAAGAATGGCAGCTGAGAACGTTAATAATGGAGTAAATCAGACCGTGGAGACACCTTTGATCACCACCCAGGGGAACGTGCAACAGGAAGGCAATATTCCTCCTATAAACAACGTTACCGAGAAAATGATGAATGGTGGAATGTTTAGGAGCTTTTTGCAGTTCATGCAAAATCAGACGAGGGAGACTCGTGTGCAGAATACGGGTGGAAATGATAACGCGCGGTTTGTCACAGCTAAGCAGTTCAAAGAATTGGGACCACCAGAATTTAAGGGAAAGCCGGATCCGATCATGGCGGAAACGTGGGTCAAGCAAATTACCAAGATATTCGATGTCTTGGGATGCACGGAGGAACAGAAGGTTTCATTCGCCACCTTTATGTTCCGCGGTGAGACATACTACTGGTGGGAGTCTGTGAAGCGTACCCAGCCTGACGCACTCAACATGTCCTGGGAAATATTTCAAAAACTGTTCAATGACAAGTACTTTCCAGAAAGTATTCGTCATATGAAGGAGGTGGAGTTTATCAGACTGGAACAAAACAACATGACGGTGTCCCAGTACGAGGCGAAGTTTGCAGAGTTATCCAGGTTTGCACCTCATTTGGTCAAAAATGAGGAACGAATGACAAGGATGTTTCTGAGAGGTCTAAAACCCGAGATTCGGCAATATCTTATCTCTCATTAATTTTCTTTATATTCAGATGTTGTAAACAGGGCTCAATTATTAGAGCGAGATAATGAGTATGTGCAACCGAGGGACCACAACCAGGGTCATACCGGTGGCGGCAGTCATCGAAGCAATGAAAACCAGCAGGGAGGAAAACATTCTGACAAAAGCGGTAACCACTCTGGTGGTAATCGTAGTCGTGATAATAAAAGGAGCGAGTCGGGAGGAGATTTCAAGAAGAGAAGGTACAACAATGATAACGTGAAGACGTCAGCACAAACATCAACTGTTTCTAGGGGAGGAGAACGACCACCGGTCGTATGTTACAAATGTGGGAAAGAGGGACATCAGCCCAAACTGTCCACAACAATCCAAGGTATGTTATAACTGTGGAAAGGAGGGTCATATAGCTCGAGAGTGTTCTGTAGCAAAACCAAGTTCAGCAGGGATGGTGACTCCAAAAGTTGTCCCGGATAAGTCGAAATCAGCGGTTCCTGGAAGGGCGTTTGTCGTGACTGGCCAAAACGCGAGAAACCCGAACGAGGTGATCACGGGTAAGCTAATCTTAAATTCTTGCGAAGTTTATACTTTACTAGATACCGGTTCTACCCATTCTTTTATCTCTCCTACTTGTGCTCAACGTTTAAACTTGACTCCGAAGAAATTGGACTTTAACTTATCTGTTGAAACTCCGTTGGGTGAAACCATCGTTACATCTACAGTTTATAAATCTTGCATGATCCAAGTTGGCACTATCACATTACCTGTTGATCTTATCTCTTTAAAGATACTTGCTTTTGATGTGATTTTAGGAATTGATTGGTTAACCACTCATCATGCCAAAATTGATTGCTTTCGTAAGGTTGTTAGTTTTCACATTCCTAAGCAACCTGTTATTCGAATTCAAGCAACCAAACCATTTGAATTCAAACACTTTTATATCAAGTCATAAAGCCATTTGTTTATTGAAAAACGAATGTCAAGCTTTCTTAGCCCATGTCATGGACTTGAACAAAAATACGTCTTTTTTGAGTGATATTTCTGTTGTTTGTTTCTTGACGTATTTCCTGAAGAATTTCTTGGCCTACCTCCAGAGCGTGATATTGAATTTTGTATCATCTTTGAATCTGGTACAAAACTCACATCTAAAATCTCATATTGAATTGCTCCTATTGAACTTCAGGAGTTAAAAACTTAACTGTAGAAGTTTGTACCCGAGCCTCTATCTGGTGACTTCCTTTGTGGAATGTACCAAAGCCAGACTCTCCGTAAGGGACTCTATATTTGTGTGGTGGTAAAACAATAGGTGCCATTATGACGTGCTATCCAAGAATGGGATATGAGTCACAGTTGAGAGCAACCTAAGTCAGTAATCGAAGTACGTAGCTTTCTGGGCTTAGCTGGTTATTATCGGAGATTTGTGGAAGGATTTTCTCGAATCGCTACTCCGTTAACTTAGCTGACTCGGAAAGATACAAAATTCGTATGGAGTGAGAAATGCGAAAAAAGTTTCCAAGAACTCAAGAGGAGACTCATTTCGGCACCTGTTCTGACAATACCATCTGGTTCGGATGGATTTGTTAACTACAGCGATGCTTCAGGCAAAGGGTTAGGATGTGTTCTCATGCAACATGGGAAAGTTATAGCTTATGCCTCACGACAACTCAAAGAATATGAGAGGAATTATCCTACTCATGATTTGGAGTTGGCAGCAGTCGTTTTTGCGTTGAAGATCTGGAGACACTACCTGTATGGGGAGAAAGTGGAGATCTATACAGATCATAAAAGCCTCAAATATTTCTTCACCCAAAAGGAACTCAACATGCGGCAGTGACGTTGGCTCGAGCTGTTGAAAGATTACGATCATACCATCCAATATCATCCTGGAAAAGCAAACGTAGTAGCTGACGCATTGAGTAGAAGATCATATGCTGGTACGAGTGCAATGTTGTTAACACAAAGGCCCATTTTGTATGACTTGCAAAGGATGGAGATAGAGATGAAGGCTCCAAGTACCCACATGATGATATCAAATATACGAGTAGAACCGACTTTAATGGATAAAGTTAAAGCTGCTCAAGCTACGGACATGGAGCTGATGCGTATGAAGAAGAAAGTGCAAGAAGGTGCTATTCCAGAAGCAAGAATCGATGAAGAAGGAATACTTCGAGTCAACTCCAGACTTTGTGTTCCTAACGATTTTGACTTGAAGCATAAAATAATGATGGAGGCACACAACACACCGTTTACAATCCATCTTGGGAGTACCAAAATGTATCACAATCTTCGACATACTTTTTGGTGGAGCAATATGAAAAGAGAGATCGCGGAGTTTATCTCGAGATGTTTAACTTGTCAACGTGTAAAAGCGGAGCATCAAGTACCAAAGGGTCCATTGCAACCACTTGAGATTCCGAAATGGAAGTGGGAACACATTACCATGGATTTCGTTACAGGTCTTCCCAAGGTTTCTCAAGGCATAGATGCGATTTGGGTTATTGTTGATAGATTAACCAAGTCCGCTCATTTCTTGCCGATACGTGAGACTTATTCCCTTGAACGTCTTGCTAGTAGGTATGTGAACGAGATTGTGAGATTGCATGGCATGCCAGTATCCATTGTTTCGGATCGTGACCCAAGATTCACTTCACGATTTTGGGTTAGCTTGCAGAAAGCTATGGGCACGGATTTACGATTCAGTTCGGCATACCATCCTCAAACGGACGGACAATCAGAGAGGACTATTCAAACTCTTGAAGATCTATTAAGACTTTGTGTCCTAGATCTCAAAGGGAGTTGGGATAAGTACCTACCATTGGTGGAATTCTCCTACAATAACAGTTATCAGGCGAGTATAGGTGTGGCTCCATTCGAGGCGTTGTATGGAAGAAAATATCGTTCTCCAGTATGCTGGGACGGGGTGGGTGAAGCAACATTGTTGGGACCAGAGTTGGTACGCATTACTACAGAGAAGATCCAAACGATTCGACAACGTATACAAACGGCACAAGATCGACAAAAGAGTTATGCGGATCTTCATCGGAAGGACGTGGAATTTAATATTGGAGATCATGTATTGTTACGTGTTGCACCATGGAAGGGAGTTACAAGATTTGGGAAGAGAGGAAAGCTCAATCCAAGATTTGTTGGTCCATTTGAGATTCTTGAGCGAATAGGAAATGTGGCATATAGACTCGCATTACCTCCAAGCATGTCTCGTGTTCCTAATATTTGTCACATATCTATGCTTCGTAAATATGTTAAAGACCCGAACCACATTATTGAGTTAGAACCAGACGAGATAGCTGAAGATTTAACGTACGAGGAGGTACCTGTTAATATCTTGGATAGGAAAGAGCATGTCCTACGCACGAATGTTATACCACAAGTTAAGGTTTTGTGGAGAAACCATGCTATTGAAGAAATGACCTGGGAGTTAGAATCAGAAATGAAAGCGAGGTATCCTCACCTTTTCGAAATATCAGGTACGTACGTCAATTTCGAGGACGAAATTTCATAAGGAGGGGAGGTTGTAAGATCCCAGCTTATTAATGAATAAAATTAAATTTTCTCTAAATATTATTGTGAATAATAAGGGGTTAATTTGATATAATACTTTGGTTATGGGTGAAATTTGCAAATTTTACAAAATAAGCAAGTGGTTATAAAATATTCATTTTGTCGGGGAATATTCGTTTGGTCGTGGAATATTCTTGCTGTCGGGGAATATTCGTACGACGGCACAGCCTTGTGTGGGCCCCATAACGAAAAGTGATTGGCTGAAGAAAATGACAAGTATAAGTTGTTTATAAATAACGGCGTAGTTGTTACCGTTAATACTGTTGGAATACCCGGTGGTTAAAATACAGTAGCACACGGTATTGCAGCAATTATTGATTCTTACGTAAGAAGGCACTACTCAATAATTGTTACAGTAGTTATTGTTCAATATTTTATTTTATTGATTCAATAATTGTTGCGTTGATATTTTATATTATTGTTGTTTCAATAATTGTTGCTGCACAGTATTTTCCTTTATCAGATCAATAATTCATATTATTTGAATAATATTATTAGATAACATTATTGGCAATGTCTAGAAAGTTCTGTCTAAGGAGAGGTTTGGTCATCTAATTACGCGCCAGTAAGGAGAAATCCTTATTGGAAAGCCCCCTCTTTCCTGGGAACGGCCTAGTTGTCATAAATGTGATTCTGTAATATTATTTGTGAATAATTAATTATTGATTCATATGATAAGGAAATATTTATTTTATGTGAATATAAATGAGGGATATATTTTTGTGGTTAAAAATAAAGGAGTTAATGTTGAGGTTTTTATCAGTATTTTTTGTCGGAATGGAGGTATTAAAAATCAGGGTTTTTGAGAAATATTGCGGGTGTTATAATTTTTAATCCGACCGTTGGATCGTGGTAATTTTTGGATATGTTATACATATATAAGTTGAGTATATGTCCACAAATTTTGAACCGTTAAAAATGAACGTATGATTTATTATGAATTTTACGAGATGACTGGTTCAGAAATTGTTGAATTTTCGGAGTTTATCATTTTGATGGAAAATTCTAGAATTGGTGGGCCCCACTTGTGGTTGGTGAAGAAATGTGCTGAATTATATTTCAAATGTGGTGGGTGGGAATAGTAGCAGGTAAAGCCATCAGGTTGCAGGTCAAGCCTACTAAAATTTTCCTATAAATAGAGGGCTAAGTTAGAATTGAAAATCACACCAGAAACAAGTTTTCTCTCTTTCTCTCGCTAGATTATTGAGTGTATTTTGTGAGTATTTAGATACTTTGAGAGTTTCTATTCATCAGAGCAAGTTTCTTTCAGCCTTATACCGGTATTCCGACCAGAAGTATTGATATCTTGAGGTAAGGGATATTATTTTTTTCTTAATGATATTATTTTCTTCAATATCATTATGCTAAAATATTGATATGAACTTTTTATCAAATTTAGAACTTTTTGTGTCGGGGTTACTATTCACGTATACGGCACTATTCACGTATACGGCACTTTTCACGAATACGGCACTATTCACCGAAAAATAAAAATTTTCCCTTTTTGTCCAAGATGTCTATTATGGTTACTATCTTTGATTGTATCCATGTTTTGATCTTTCTTTTTGAATTCTGATTCACAATTGATTATTATGAAGTATTATTGATCTTGGATAAACTGTTATACGAATCCCTAATATTTGTCCTTCTGTCTCACTGGATTCGTTCTCTTTAAGATATTTTTCATCATCCTCAGTCCTAAATGATGATATTACTGATATCTTTGGCCTGTAGTGCAAAGATGTATGATTACTTGATGAATATCTTTGGCCTGTAGTGCAAAGATGAACAGGTGTTGAGATGAACATGACTGACAGGTGATACAAATGAATATCTTTGGCCTGTAGTGCAAAGATGAATATTTGGATAAAGATGATTATTAATTGATGTTACAGGGATAAAATATTGATGATGGACTTTTAAATCTTAGAAGATAGTAGAATTCTTTCTCTACTTGACTCTTCTAATGGTTTGTTGTTTCCGCTGCAGTTGTTGATCTAAAACTTGTTGGCGATTATATTCTATCAGATTTTTCCCTGTTGAGGACTAACGATAATTTGTTGTATATTATCTTAGTCATAATATTTTTTACTGGGCTAGTTGAGCTCACCCTTTTCCTTTTTGTTCCATTTTTCTTCTCAGGAGGTGAGAACATAGCAGGATCTAGTCGGGGTATGGAGTGATGGTTCTAGAAAGATGTTTTAGCAGTCCTCACTATTTCTATAAAATAGCGTTTGAATAATTGTAATGAGGATTTATTTGAGTGTGTATATTGTCCAGAAGACAATATTTGTATTTAAACTCACAGTATGTGTTGTCGTATTTTGCACGACAATTGTATTATTGAAGTTGTAGTTTGCTTTCTGTACCATGTATTTGGCGACTCAGAATGGGTGTTGTATACCTATTTTGGGGGCGTCACAATCTAAATAGAGAGAAAATTTTTGTGAAATGAGATATTGACGTATGTCGGGTTTCAAACCTCTCAGGAACATCCGTGTCATACGTTCCTCATTCTCCACCAAATGAGGTGCAAACCTGGACAACTCTGCAAACTTCGCCTCATACTGGAACACCGTCATGTTATTCTGCTCCAGTCTAATAAACTCTACCTCCTTCATGTGACGAATACTTTCAGGAAAGTACTTGTCATTGAACAGTTTCTGAAACGTTTCCCAAGACATGCTAAGTGCGGCTAGATGGGTACACTTTATAGATTTCCACCAGTAATCTGTCTCATTACGGAACATAAAGGTAGCGAATGGAACCTTCTGTTCTTCCGTGCATCCCAAGACATCGAATATCTTGGTAATTTGTTTGACCCACATCTCCGTCTTAATCGGATCCGTCTTTCCCTAGAATTCTGGTGGTCCCAACTCCTTGAACTGCTTGGCTGTGACAAACCGTGAATTGTTATCATTTCCTCCTGTATTTTGAACACGAGTCTCCCTCGTCTAATTTTGCATGAACTGTAAAAAGCTTCTAAACATCCCATCGTTCATCATCTGCTCAGTGGCGTTGTTCACAGGAGGAACATTGCCAGCCTGTTGCACGTTCTCCTCGTTGGTGAGTACAGGCGTCTCTACGGTTTTGTTTACTCCACTGTTCACATTCTCATTTGTCATTCTTAAATACTGCCATAAAACAAGGGTTAATTAAACAAATTAACAAATCACATAATACCCCTTTATTATGACTGACCAACAAATAAGCTTAGGTATGACACACTAGCGAAGGATTTACTCGTCTCTCCCCTCCTAGTACTATTCCCTGATCTTCGCCAGAGACCATATCCCTAAGCTCTGATATTAATTGTGACGCCCCCAAAATAGGTATACAACACCCATTCTGAGTCATCAAAATACATGGTACAGAAACAACTACAATTTTATTAATACAACATAAAAACTGTGAGTTTAAATACAAATATTGTCATCTAGACAATATCCATACTCAAATAAGTCCTCATTACAATTATTGATACATTATTTTATAAAAATGGTGAGGACTACTAAAACGACTTTCTAGAACTTTCATTCCATACCCCGATTAGCACTCGCTACATTCTCGTCTCTTGAGAAGAAAAATGAAATAAAAAGAAAAAGGGTGAGCTCAACTAGCCCAGTAAAGAATATTATGACTAAGATAATATAGAACAATTATCGTTAGTCTTTAACAGAGAAAAATTTAATAGAATACAATAGACAACGAGTTTTAAATCAATATTCGCAGCGAAAATAATAATTCATTAGAAGAGTTAAGTAGAGAATGAAATCTACTATCTTCTATATATGAATTTAAAAGTTCATCGTCAATATTTTATCCCTATAACATCAATCAATATATATCTAAAATCAAATATTCATCTTTGCACTACAGGCCAAAGATATTCATCAGTTGGTCATGTTCATCTAAATATATGTTCATCTTTGCACTATGGGCCAAAGATATTCATCAGAAATTATTCATCTTTGCACTACAGGCCAAAGATATTCAGTAATATCATCATTTAGGACAGAGGATGATGAAAAATATTTTAAAGGAAACGAATCCAGTGAAACAAAATAACAAATATTAAGGATTCATATTTCGGTTTATCCATATCCAAAAATACCTCATAAGTAATCATAGTGGAGTAAAATTCAAGAATGATCAAAACATGGATACAATTAAAGCTAGTATCCATAATAGATATTTTGAACGACAAACAAAAATTTAATTTTTCTGTTAATAGTGTCGTATTCATGAATAGTGCCGTATACGTGAATAGTACCATATACCTGAATAGTAATCCCGACACAAAAAATTTCAAATTTGATAAAAATTCAGATCAATATTTTGGCATAATGATATTGAAAGAAATAATATCATTTATATAAAAAAATAATATCTCTTACCTCGAAAAGACAGTACTTCTGACTGGAATACTGGATATAGAGCTGAAGGGAACTTGCACCGTATAGCAACACTCAAAATCTTAAAATACTCACAAGAATACGCTCGATAATATAGAGAGAGAAAAAAAAACTTTATTTTCTGGTGTGATTTTCAATTCTAACCTAAGCACCCTATTTATAAGAAAATGCTTAGAACACCAAAGTAGAAAATTTAATAAAATATTAATATATAATTAAATTTTCTTACGCCCACTTTGAATTCTCTAGCTTCAGCACTTTGCACATGTTTAATGAGGCCACAAAGTATAAAAAATGTTTTTATTAATAAAAATAAATAAAACTTCCAAAAATCAATTATTTCATAACAACAGAACTTCAATAATTCATAATAAATAGCCCTTTTGTCAGAAAAATTCAAACCACATGTTTTTTTAATAGGAAATTTCATTATCTACAACTTTGCAGAAGAAAATTTTTCCAAATTCCAAACAGAAATTGACCGAAATCCATAAACGGGCGATTCTACAGGCTATAATCAAATTTCAGTCAAGAAATGGGCCCACAGACATGTTTAACATGTTTTAAACAATTTTTACAACAAAAATACACTTTATCCTCATATACTCATATATCCCATATTTATTATAAAAATATCATCATTATTATATTATAATAATATAATAAAATATTATTTTATCAGAAAAGATAAAATATCGATTTTCAACAATTGTCACTTTAAAAATTTTCTCCATCTATATCCACATAAAATGAATATTTTTCTCATCATATAAATTAATAATTAATTATTCACAAATAATATTACAGAATCACAATACTGACAACCAGGCAGTTCCCAGGAAAGAGGAGGCTTTCCAATAAGGATTTCTCTTTACTAGTGCGCAATTAGGTGACTAAACATCTCCTTAGACAGAACATTTTAGACATTATCAATAATGTTATCTAATAATATTATTTAGATAATATGAATTATTGCTTCGATAATTGAAAATACTGTGAGATGACAATTATTGAAACAATAGTAATATAAAATATCAACGTAGCAATTATTGAATCAATAAAATAAAATACTGAACAGTAATTATTGTAACAATTATTAAGTAGTGCCTTCTTACGTACGAATCAATAATTGGTGTAATACCGTGTGCTACTGTGCAACAACGCGTATTACTGTGTTTTAACCACCGGGTATTCCAACAGTATTAACGGTAACAACTACGCCGTTATTTATAAACAACTTATACGTGTCGTTTTTTTCATCCAATCACTTTCCGTTATGGGGCCCATAAAAGACTGCGCCGTCGTACGAATATTCCCCGACAGGAAGAATATTCCACGACCAAACGAATATTCCCCGACAACAATGAATATTTTATAACTGTAAGACCCCGAATTTTATGAAATAAAAGTATTCAATTTTTCTTATAATTACTATTCAGTAAATGGTTAAATTGATAAAAGTTTAAAGTTATGGGTGAAATATGAATTTTTTTTCAAAATAAGCAAGTGGTTATAAAATAATCATTGTTGTCGGGAAATATTCGTTTGGTCGTGGAATATTCTTTCTGTCTGGGAATATTCGTACGACGGCGCAGCTATTTGTGGGCCCCATAACGAATAACTGTCGGGTGAAGAAAATGACAAATTTGAGTTTTTACAAATAACGGCGTACTTGTTGCCGTTAACACTGTTGGAATACCCGGTGGTTAAAATACAGTAATACGCGTTATTGCACAGTAGCACACGGTATTGCATAGTATTTTTGAAATTATTGATTCTTACGTAAGAAGGCACTACTCAATAATTGTTACAGTAATTACTGTTCAATATTTTATTTTATTGTTTCAATAATTGTTGCTGCACAGTATTTTCTATTATCAGATCAATAATTCATATTATTTGAATAATATTATTAGATAGCATTATTGGCAATGTCTAGAAAGTTCTGTCTAAGGAGAGGTTTGGTCATCTAATTACGCGCCAGTAAGGAGAAATCCTTATTGGAAAGCCCCCTCTTTCCTGGGAACGGCCTGGTTGTCATAAATGTGATTCTGTAATATTATTTGTGAATAATTAATTATTGATTCATATGATAAGGAAATATTTATTTTATGTGGATATAAATGAGGGATATATTTTTGTGGTTAAAAATAAAGGAGTTAATGTTGAGGTTTTTATCAGTATTTTTTGTCAGAATGGAGGTATTAAAAATCAGGATTTTTGAGAAATATTGCGGGTGTTATAATTTTTAATCCGACCGTTGGATCGTGGTAATTTTTGGATATGTTATAGATATATAAGTTGAGTATATGTCCACAAATTTTGAACCGTTAAAAATGAACGTATGATTTATTATGAATTTTACGAGATGACTGGTTCAGAAATTGTTGAATTTTCGGAGTTTATCATTTTGATGGAAAATTCTAGAATTGGTGGGCCCCACTTGTGGTTGGTGAAGAAATGTGCTGAATTATATTTCAAATGTGGTGGGTGGGAATAGTAGCAGGTAAAGCCATCAGGTTGCAGGTCAAGCCTACTAAAATTTTCCTATAAATAGAGGGCTAAGTTAGAATTGAAAATCACACCAGAAACAAGTTTTCTCTCTTTTTCTCGCTAGATTATTGAGTGTATTTTGTGAGTATTTAGATACTTTGAGAGTTTCTATTCATCAGAGCAAGTTTCTTTCAGCCTTATACCGGTATTCCGACCAGAAGTACTGATATCTTGAGGTAAGGGATATTATTTTTTTCTTAATGATATTATTTTCTTCAATATCATTATGCTAAAATATTGATATGAACTTTTTATCAAATTTAGAACTTTTTGTGTCGGGGTTACTATTCACGTATACGGCACTATTCACGTATACGGCCCTATTCACGAATACGGCACTATTTACCGAAAAATAAAAATTTTCTCTTTTTGTCCAAGATGTCTATTATGGTTACTATCTTTGATTGTATCCATATTTTGATCTTTCTTTTTGAATTCTGCTTCACAATTGATTATTATGAAGTATTATTGATCTTGGATAAACTGTTATACGAATCCCTAATATTTGTCCTTCTGTCTCACTGGATTCGTTCTCTTTAAGATATTTTTCATCATCCTCAGTCCTAAATGATGATATTACTGATATCTTTGGCCTGTAGTGCAAAGATGTATGATTACTTGATGAATATCTTTGGCCTGTAGTGCAAAGATGAACAGGTGTTGAGATGAACATGACTGAACAGGAGTTAATGTTGAGGTTTTTATCAATATTTTTTGTCGGAATGGAGGAATTAAAAATCAGGATTTTTGAGAAATATTGCGGGTGTTATAATTTTTAATCCGACCGTTGGATCGTGGTAAATTTTGGATATGTTATACATATATAAGTTGAGTATATGTCCACAAATTTTGAACCGTTAAAAATGAACGTATGATTTATTATGAATTTTACGAGATGACTGGTTCAGAAATTGTTGAATTTACGGAGTTAATCATTTTGGTAGAAAATTCTAGAATTGGTGGGCCCCACTTGTGGTTGGTGAAGAAATGTGCTGAATTATATTTCAAATGTGGTGGGTGGGAATAGTAGCAGGTAAAGCCATCAGGTTGCAGGTCAAGCCTACTAAAATTTTCCTATAAATAGAGGGCTGAGTTAGAATTAAAAATTACACCAGAAACAAGTTTTCTCTCTTTCTCTCTCTATATTATGAAGCATATTTTGTGAGTATTTAGATACTTTGAGAGTTGCTATTCAGTGCAAGTTTTCTTCGGCTTTGCATACCGATCAGAAGTACTGCTCTTTTGAGGTAAGGGATAGTAAGGGATTTTAAGGGTTGTTATGTTTTTCAGTTTCGTAATTTTTCTGACCTTCAAAAATTCTGGAAAAATTTGAAATGATATTTTGATGAGTTTTCTTGATTGTGTCCAAAAATGGTGATTTTTGGATGTATAGATTGAGAGTTATGAATTTTATGAGAAAAGACTATTTTAAAAGTAACCGCTTATAACTTCTTGTGGTTAACTACAAAATTGATGAAATTTTTATTGGGAGTACATGTATATGATAGGAGTATACTCTGTGAATTTCAAAATTTTTGGACATAAGTTCAATTTTTGATAAATGTCTAAATATTCGGTTGTTTTGGTCATATGAAAAATAGTAAATGAATTTTAAAAATTTTTAGAAAAATATATGCTCAATATGGGACTATATTATGCTAAATTCCAGAAAAGAAATATTTTTAGGACTGATTTGGTATTTTTCATGAAAATAGACTAGTTATGAGTAAATGAATTAAATATGTTATGTGAAGTAAGAAAATTGGAAAATAGGATTTTATGGTTTGAGAATCCTATATGAGGTATATGCAGATTTTTTATGAGAGTTTTGGTTATTGGTAATGAAATCTTGTGAGTTTGGCATTTTAGGATGATTAAAATGTATTATTTAGTAAAGTGTAAACAATTAAAATAAATTGTTTATAAATTTAAGAAATGTTATTCTTTCAATATCATTATACCAAAATATTAGTATGAATTTTATTGTAGAATTTTTACTTTTTTGTGTCGGGGTTACTATTCATGAGTTACTATTCATGAGTTACTATTCACGAGTTACTATTCACAAGTTACTATTCACGTGTTACTATTCACGAGTACTATTCATGATAAAAATTGGTTTCTTTTGCTGACCAAATTATCGTTGATTTATGATTGTTGCTCTTGAAAATAAATGTAGTTGTTGATCATATTGTTTTTATTATCATATATAACATTTTTATAACCCTGATGTTGAATTTCTCTTTCACTTGAGTGTAAAGATGAGTAAATTATTGGTATGATCGTGACTAAGGAATATCTTTGGCCTGTAGTGCAAAGATGAATTGTTAAATGGTATGATCATGACTATTGAATTTACAATTGAATATCTTTAGCTTAAGTGTAAAGATGAATTGATTAACATGGTTATAATTATTGTTTATATAAATTCTGAAATGATTATATATTTCTTTGAGATATGAATATATTTGGCATGTAGTGCAAATATAAATTGTTGATGAATATCTTTGGCCCGTAGTGCAAAGATGACCTGTTGTTGAATATCTTTGGTCTATAGTGCAAAGATGGTCTGTTGATGAATATCTTTGGCCGTAGTGCAAAGATAAAATTGTTAGTATGATTATAAACATAAAATGTGATTTGGTATAACCATGATCTTTGATGTTTCAGGTAAAGACATGTGATAAAAATTATATTCGTCCTAAATGCGAAGAGGAATTTAGAATTTCAATTATGATTATGAGTTATTCATATAATTGTGGAAAGGAACTGTTGATTAATGTTACAGGGATAAAATATTGTTGGTGGACTTTTAACGTGGAGAAGATAATAGACTTTATAGTCTATTTGACTCTTCTAATGGATTGCTCGTTCCGCTGCAACTATGGTTGAAATTTTTATCATTTACCATATGTTCTAAATCTCTGATTTATTATTGATGAAGTCTATTGATAATTTAATTATCTTTAGTCATGATATTCTTTATTGAGCTAGTTGTGCTCACCCTTTTACTTCACAATTCCTTTCAGGTAATACGAGTGTAGCTGGGTCTAGCGGGGGATAACAGGGGAATAGAACGGTGGTCTATAGCTGTTGAGGGTGAGGTGAACTCAACTTTAGAAGGGTGTTTTTGCCACTATCATATAAGATGTCTAATGACATACAACCTCGTGTCATCATAAGACAGGATTGTGCTCATCCACTTGCTCAGTATATCTACGAATACTACCTATATAATCTTGGTGTTTGTTTGGAGTATAATTCTCAATTAGAGACAGTATATATCAAGAAAAGACTTACCATTGGGAAGACTGTGATAGTAATCTTCTCGTTTTTCTTTGGGGTCTATTGGGTCAACCAAGGATAATTCTGTGGCCATATGATATCTATCATAACCTAGACGCATAACCTCCCATGTACGAAGGTTTCCTTGAGCACTTTCCAAAGATTCTAATTTCTAAAACAGTTTTTGACTATACCTTTATGTAAGGTGTCATTGTGAGGTGATGTCCACGGTTGGAACATGAGTCACATTTGGTATATATTTGTATCCAAACTCACAGCGTATGTGTTGTTGTATTTTGCACGACAATTGTTGTAATAAAGTTGTAGTTGTTTTCTGTACCATGTATTTGACGACTCAGAATGGGTTGGATGGAATAGACCTATTTTGGGGTCGTTACATTTGGTATCAGAGCTTAGGGATATGATCTCTGGCGGAGATCGGGGAATACAACTAGGAGGGGAGAGATGAGTAAATCCTTCGCTAGTGTGTCCTACCTAAGCTTATTTGTTGGTCAGTCATAATATTGGGATATTATGTGATGTGTTAATTTGTTTAATTAACCCTTGTTTTGTGGCAGTATTTGAGAATGGCAGCTGAGAATGCTAACAATGGAGTGAATGAGACTGTGGGGATACCTATAATCACTAACCGTGATAATGTGATGTCAGATGAAGAAGGAATTAGAGATATCCATGTGGTGAGTGAAGAATTGATAGTTGCACCCGAAATAGTCACAGAGGTAACAGCTGAGACTGAGGAAGAAGAAGTACCTGAGGAGAGTTTATTAGAGGTATTATATGATCAAAATGTAGAATTTCAAAATCGTATTCATGAGTTAGAAGAGCAGGCAGAAGAACGACAGGCGGTCGTGGAACAAAAGGATGCAACAATTCAAGCTTGTGTTACCCGATATGTGATGCTTCAACAGAAGCATTCTTTGGCAGAGTATAAGATGATAAAAATGGAATCTGAGCTGAAAGAAGAAAAAACTGAACGAGTGAGAATAAGTGATGCATGGGCAAAAGCCGCACGACACGTGGATATTGTGGAAAGAGATATTCGATCTAAGAAGGCTAAAATAGATGATATGAGTTTCTCTTTTTGGAAAGCAATTGGGAGAACCCAACATCGAGTTTTGAATTACCCTGTACATAGCGGTCAACCTGAATCCGATATGGATCGAAGATTGATGATTCAGATCATGAATGAGGAGTACGAAGAGACAGTTGAGGGAGGAATATGTCCTATAGAAAAGTATATTCCAACGGTAATGATGACGCCAAATGCTACTCCAAACAAGTCAAAGCCGAGTAGTTCGAGGGATGGCGGTTGTCATGACTTCCCAACAAATGAGGAACCCAAATGAAGTTATCATGGGAGATGAGCAATGGAGAAATCATGATGATCTGAGAGATAGAATCTAAAATGGAAGCAAGGTATTCTCAACTCTTCGAAATACCAGGTACGTAAATTTCGGGGACGAAATTTTATAAGGAGAGGAGATTGTAAGACCCCGAATTTTATGAAATAAAAGTATTCAATTTTTCTTATAATTACTATTCAGTAAATGGTTAAATTGATAAAAGTTTAAAGTTATGGGTGAAATATGAATTTTTTTTCAAAATAAGCAAGTGGTTATAAAATAATCATTGTTGTCGGGGAATATTCGTTTGGTCGTGAAATATTCTTTTTGTCGGGGAATATTCGTACGACGGCGCAGCTATTTGTGGGCCCCATAACGAATAACTGTCGGGTGAAGAAAACGATAAATTTGAGTTTTTACAAATAACGGCGTACTTGTTACCGTTAACACTGTTGGAATACCCGGTGGTTAAAATACAGTAATACGCGTTATTGCACAGTAGCACACGGTATTGCATAGTATTTTTGAAATTATTGATTCTTACGTAAGAAGGCACTACTCAATAATTGTTACAGTAATTACTGTTCAATATTTTATTTTATTATTTCAATAATTGTTGCTGCACAGTATTTTCTATTATCAGATCAATAATTCATATTATTTGAATAATATTATTAGATAGCATTATTGGCAATGTCTAGAAAGTTCTGTCTAAGGAGAGGTTTGGTCATCTAATTGCGCGCTAGTAAGGAGAAATCCTTATTGGAAAGCCCCCTTCTTTCCTGGGAACGGACTGGTTGTCATAAATGTGATTATGTAATATTATTTGTGAATAATTAATTATTGATTCATATGATAAGGAAATATTTATTTTATGTGGATATAAATGAGGGATATATTTTTGTGGTTAAAAATAAAGGAGTTAATGTTGAGGTTTTTATCAGTATTTTTTGTCAGAATGGAGGTATTAAAATTAGGGTTTCTAGGATATTTTGCGGGGGTTATAATTTTTAATCCGACCGTTGGATCGTGGTAATTTTTGGATATGTTATACATATAAAAGTTGAGTTTATGTCCACAAATTTTGAACCGTTAAAAATAAACGTATGATTTGTTATGAATTTTACGAGATGACTGGTTCAAAAATTGTTAAATTTACGGAGTTAATCATTTTGGTAGAAAATTCTAGAATTGGTGGGCCCCACTTGTGGTTGGTGAAGAAATGTGCTGAATTATATTTCAAATGTGGTGGGTGGGAATAGTAGCAGGTAAAGCCATCAGGTTGCAGGTCAGGCCTACTAAAATTTTCCTATAAATAGAGGGCTGAGTTAGAATTGAAAATTACACCAGAAACAAGTTTTCTCTCTTTCTCTCTCTATATTATGAAGCATATTTTGTGAGTATTTAGATACTTTGAGAGTTGCTATTCAGTGCAAGTTTTCTTCGGCTTTGCATACCGATCAGAAGTACTGCTCTTTTGAGGTAAGGGATAGTAAGGGATTTTAAGGGTTGTTATGTTTTTCAGTTTCGTAATTTTTCTGACCTTCAAAAATTCTGGAAAAATTTGAAATGATATTTTGATGAGTTTTCTTGATTGTGTCCAAAAATAGTGATTTTTGGATGTATAGATTGAGAGTTATGAATTTTATGAGAAAAGACTATTTTAAAAGTAACCGCTTATAACTTCTTGTGGTTAACTCCAAAATTAATGAAATTTTTATTAGGAGTACATGTATATGATAGGAGTATACTCTGTGAATTTCAAAATTTTTGGACATAAGTTCAATTTTTGATAAATGTCTAAATATTCGGTTGTTTTGGTCATATGAAAAATAGTAAATGAATTTTAAAAATTTTTAGAAAAATATATGCTCAATATGGGACTATATTCTGCTAAATCCCAGAAAAGAAATATTTTTAGGACTGAGTTGGTATTTTTCATGAAAATAGACTAGTTATGAGTAAATGAATTAAATATGTTATGTGAAGTAAGAAAATTAGAAAATAGGATTTTATGGTTTGAGAATCCTATATGAGGTATATGCAGATTTTTGATGAGAGTTTTGGTTATTGGTAATGAAATCTTGTGAGTTTGGCATTTAAGGATGATTAAAATGTATTATTTAGTAAAGTGTAAACAATTAAAATAAATTGTTTATAAATTTAAGAAATGTTATTCTTTCAATATCATTATACCAAAATATTAGTATGAATTTTATTATGGAATTTTTACCTTTTTGTGTCGGGGTTACTATTCATGAGTTACTATTCATGAGTTACTATTCACGAGTTACTATTCACAAATTACTATTCACGAGTACTATTCATGACAAAAATTGGTTTCTTTTGTTGACCAAATTATCGTTTATTTATGATTGTTGCTCTTGAAAATAAATATAGTTGTTGATCATATTATTTTTATTATCATATATAACATTTTTATAACCCTGATGTTGAATTTCTCTTTCACTTGAGTGTAAAGATGAGTAAATTATTGGTATTATCGTGACTAAGGAATATGTAAGACCCCGAATTTTATGAAATAAAGGTATTCAATTTTTCTTATAATTACTATTCAGTAAATGGTTAAATTGATAAAAGTTTAAAGTTATGGGTGAAATGTGAAAATTTTTCAAGTGGCTATAAAATATTCATTGTTGTCGGGAAATATTCGTGTGGTCGTGGAATATTCTTTCTGTCGGGGAATATTCGTACGACGACGCAGCTATTTGTGTGCCCCATAACGAATAACTGTCGGATGAAGAAAACGACAAATTTGAGTTTTTACAAATAACGACGTAGTTGTTACCGTTAACACTGTTGGAATACTCGGTGGTTAAAATACAGTAATACGCGTTATTGCACAGTAGCACATGGTATTACACAATATTTTTGAAATAATTGATTCTTACGTAAGAAGGCACTACTCAATAATTGTTACAGTAATTACTGTTCAATATTTTATTTTATTGATTCAATAATTGCTGCGTTGATATTTTATATTATTGTTGTTTCAATAATTGTTGCTGCACAGTATTTTCTATTATCAGATCAATAATTCATATTATTTGAATAATATTATTAGATAGCATTATTGGTAATGTCTAGAAAGTTCTGTCTAAGAAGAGGTTTGGTCATCTAATTGCGCGCTAGTAAGGAGAAATCCTTATTGGAAAGCCCCCTCTTTCCTGGGAACAGCCTGGTTGTCATAAATGTGATTCTGTAATATTATTTGTGAATAATTAATTATTGATTCATATGATAAGGAAATATTTATTTTATGTGGATATAAACGAGGGATATATTTTTGTGGTTAAAAATGAAGGAGTTAATGTTGAGGTTTTTATCCGTATTTTTGTCAGAATGGAGGTATTAAAAATCAGGATTTTTGAGATATTTTGCGGGGGTTATAATTTTTAATCCGACCGTTGGATCGTGGTAATTTTTGGATATGTTATACATATATAAGTTGAGTATATGCCCACAAATTTTGAACCGTTAAAAATGAACGTATAATTTGTTATGAATTTTACGAGATGACTGGTTCAGAAATTGTTGAATTTTCGGAGTTAATCATTTTGGTGGAAAATTCTAGAATTGGTGGGTCCCACTTGTGATTGGTGAAGAAATGTGCTGAATTATATTTCAAATGTGGTGGGTGGGAATAGTAGCAGGTAAAGCCATCAGGTTGCAGGTCAAGCCTACCAAAATTTTTCTATAAATAGAGGGCTAAGTTAGAATTGAAAATCACACCAGAAACATAAGCTTTCTCTCTTTCTCTCTCTATATTATGAAGCATATTTTGTGAGTTTTTAGATACTTGGTGAGTTGCTATTCATCAGTGTAAGTTTCCTTCAACATCATATCCGATATCCAGTCAGAAGTACTGCTCTTTTGAGGTAAGGGATAGTAAGGGATAGTAAGGAATTTTAAGGGTTGTTATGTTTTTCAGTTTCGTAATTTTTCTGACCTTCAAAAATTTTGGAAATGTTTGAAATGATATTTTGATGAGTTTTCTTGATTGTGTCCAAAAATGGTGATTTTTGGATGTATAGATTGAGAGTTATGAATTTTATGAGAAAAGACTATTTTAAAAGTAACCGCTTATAATTCCTTGTGGTTAACTCTAAAATTGATAAAATTTTTATTGAAAGTATATCTATATAATATTAGTGTACTCTGTAAATTTCAGAATTTTTTGATAAAAGTACAATTTATGATAAACGTCTAAATATTCGGCTGTTTTGGCCATATGAAAAATAGTAAATGACTTTTAAAAATTCTGAGAAAAATATATGTTCAATATGGGACTATATTCTGCTAAATCTCATAAAAGAAATATTTTTGGAACTGATTTGGTATTTTTTATGTAAATAGACTAGTTATGAGTAAATGAATTAAATATGTTATGTGAAGTAAGAAAATTAGAAAATAGGATTTTTATGGCTTAAGAATCCTATATGAGGTATATGCAGATTTTTGATGAGAGTTTTGATTATTGGTGATAAAAACTTATGAGTTTGGTATTTTAGAATGATTAAATACATTATTTAGTAAAGTGTAAATAATTTAAATAAATTGTTTATAAGCTTAAGAAATATTATTCTTTCAATATCATTATACCGAAATATTGGTATGTATTTTATTGTGAAATTTTTACCTTTTTGTGTCGAGTTTACTATTCACGAGTTACTATTCACGAGTTACTATTCATGAGTTACTATTCACGAGTTATTATTCTCTTTTTCTGACCAAATTATAGTTGGTTTATGAATATTACTCTTGAGATTAAATCTATATGTTGATTATATTGATTTTATTATCATATATAACATTTTTATAACCCTAATGATGATATTTCTCTTTGACTTGAGTGTAAAGATGGGTAAATTCCTGGTATGATCATGACTATGGGTTCTCTTTGGCCAGTAGTGCAAAGTTGAATTGTTGGCTGGTATGATCATGACCATTGAATTTATAAGTGAATATCTTTAGCTTAAGTGCAAAGGTGAATTGATCAACATGGTTATAATTATTGTTTATATAAATTCTGAAATGATTATATATTTCTTTGAGATAATAATATATTTGGCTTGTAGTGCAAATATGAACTGTTGATGAATATATTTGGCCGTAGTGCAAATATGAACTGTTGAGGAATATCTTTGGCCTGTAGTGCAAAGATGAATTGTTGATAAATATCTTTGGCCCGTAGTGCAAAGATGACATGTTGTTGAATATCTTTGGCCAGTAGTGCAAAGATGAACAGATGTTGAGATGAACATGGCCAACTGGTGATACAAATGAATATCTTTGGCCGTAGTGCAAAGATGAAGTTATTAGTATGATTATGAACAGGAAATGTGATTTGGTGTAACCATGATCTTTGATGTTTCAGGTAAAGATAGGTGATGAAAATTATCTTCGTCTTGGATGAGAAGAGGAATTTAGAACTACAGTTATGATTATGAGTTATTCATATGATTGTGAACCAGAATTGTTGATTGATGTTACAGGAATAAAATATTGTTGGTGGATTTTTAACATGGAGAAGATAATAGACTTTATAGTCTATTTGACTCTTCTAATGGATTGCTCGTTCCGCTGCAACTATGGTTGAAATTTTTATCATTTACCATATGTTCTAAATCTCTGATTTATTATTGATGAAGGCTATTGATAATTTAATTATCTTTAGTCATGATATTCTTTACTGAGCTAGTTGTGATCACCCTTTTGTTTCACAATTCCTTTCAGGTAATAAGAGTGTAGCTGGATCGAGCGAGGGTAACAAGGGAATAGAACGGTGGTCATCATTTAGTAGTTATATTTGGTGAAGAAAATAAGGTGAGGCGAACCCAACGTTGGAAGGGTGTTTTGCCACTATCATACAAGATGTCTAATGACATACAACCTCGTGTCATCATAAGACATGATTGTGCACATTCGCTTGCCGAGTATATCTACAAGCACTACCTATATAATCTTGGTATTTGTTTGAAGTATAATTCTCAGTTAGATACAATGGAGATAATGATAAGTCAAGAGAAGACTCACCATTGGGAAGAATATGATAGTAATCTTCTCGTTTTTCTTTGGGGTCTATTGGGTCAACCAAGGATAATTCTGTGGCCATATGATATCTATCATAACCTAGACGCATGGCCTCCCATGTACGAAGGTTTCCTTGAGCACTTCCCAAAGATTTTAGTTTCTAAAACAGTTTTTGACTGTACCTTTATGTAAGGTACCTTTGTGAGGTGCTGATACATGATGGTGTCCAATGTCACATTTGGTATATATTTGTATCCAAACTCACAGCATATGTGTTGTTGTATTTTGCACGATAATTGTTGTAATAAAGTTGTAGTTGTTTTCTGTACCATGTATTTGACGACTCAGAATGGGTTGGATGGAATGGACCTATTTTGGGGTTGTCACAGGTGGTATCAGAGCTTAGGGATATGATCTCTGGCGGAGATCGAGAAATAGAACTAGGAGGGGAGAGATGAGTAAATCCTTCGCTAGTGTGTCCTACCTAAGTTTATTTGTTGGTCAGTCATAATATCGGGATATTATGTGATATGTTAATTTGTTAAATTAACCCTTGTTTTGAAGCTGTATTTTAGAATGATATTTGAAAAATAGGAGATGAGCAATGGAGAAATCATGATGACGGGGAAGATGGAATCTGAAATGAAAGCAATGTATTCTCAACTCTTTGAAATACCAGGTACGTAAATTTCGGGGACGAAATTTCGTAAGGAGGGGAGATTGTAAGACCCCGAATTTTATGAAATAAAGGTATTCAATTTTTCTTATAATTACTATTCAGTAAATGGTTAAATTGATAAAAGTTTAAAGTTATGGGTGAAATGTAAAAATTTTTCAAGTGACTATAAAATATTCATTGTTGTCGGGGAATATTCGTGTGGTCGTGGAATATTCTTTCTGTCGGGAAATATTCGTACGACGGCGCAGCTATTTGTGGGCCCCATAACGAATAACTGTCGGATGAAGAAAATAACAAATTTGAGTTTTTACAAATAACGACGTAGTTGTTACCGTTAACACTGTTGGAATACCCGGTGGTTAAAATACAGTAATACGCGTTATTGCACAGTAGCACACGGTATTGCACAATATTTTTGAAATAATTGATTCTTACGTAAGAAGGCACTACTCAATAATTGTTACAGTAATTACTGTTCAATATTTTATTTTATTGATTCAATAATTGCTGCGTTGATATTTTATATTATTGTTGTTTCAATAATTGTTGCTGCACAGTATTTTCTATTATCAGATCAATAATTCATATTATTTGAATAATATTATTAGATAGTATTATTGGCAATGTCTAGAAAGTTCTGTCTAAGGAGAGGTTTGGTCATCTAATTGCGCGCTAGTAAGGAGAAATCCTTATTGGAAAGCCCCCTCTTTCCTGGGAACGGTCTGGTTGTCATAAATATGATTCTGTAATATTATTTGTGAATAATTAATTATTGATTCATATGATAAGGAAATATTTATTTTATGTGGATATAAACGAGGGATATATTTTTGTGGTTAAAAATGAAGGAGTTAATGTTGAGGTTTTTATCCGTATTTTTGTCAGAATTGAGATATTAAAAATCAGGATTTTTGAGATATTTTGCGGGGGTTATAATTTTTAATTCGACCGTTGGATCGTGGTAATTTTTGGATATGTTATACATATATAAGTTGAGTATATGCCCACAAATTTTGAACCATTAAAAATGAACGTATAATTTGTTATGAATTTTACGAGATGACTGGTTCAGAAATTGTTGAATTTTCGGAGTTAATCATTTTGGTAGAAAATTCTAGAATTGGTGGGTCCCACTTGTGGTTGGTGAAGAAATGTGCTGAATTATATTTCAAATATGGTGGGTGGGAATAGTAGCAGGTAAAGCCATCAGGTTGCAGGTCAAGCCTACTAAAATTTTCCTATAAATAGAGGGCTAAGTTAGAATTGAAAATTACACCAGAAACATAAGCTTTCTCTCTTTCTCTCTCTATATTATGAAGCATATTTTGTGAGTTTTTAGATACTTGGTGAGTTGCTATTCATCAGTGCAAGTTTCCTTTAGCATCATATCCGATATCCAGTCAGAAGTACTGCTCTTTTGAGGTAAGGGATAGTAAGGAATTTTAAGGGTTGTTATGTTTTTCAGTTTCGTAATTTTTCTGACCTTCAAAAATTTTGGAAAAGTTTGAAATGATATTTTGATGAGTTTTCTTGATTGTGTCCAAAAATGGTGATTTTTGGATGTATAGATTGAGAGTTATGAATTTTATGAGAAAAGACTATTTTAAAAGTAACCGCTTATAATTCCTTGTGGTTAACTCCAAAATTGATGAAATTTTTATTGAAAGTATATCTATATAATATTAGTGTACTCTATAAATTTCAGAATTTTTTGATAAAAGTACAATTTATGATAAACGTCTAAATATTCGGCTGTTTTGACCATATGAAAAATAGTAAATGACTTTTAAAAATTCTGAGAAAAATATATGTTCAATATGAGACTATATTCTGCTAAATCTCAGAAAAGAAATATTTTTGGAACTGATTTGATATTTTTTATGTAAATAGACTAGTTATGAGTAAATGAATTAAATATGTTATGTGAAGTAAGAAAATTGGAAAATAGGATTTTTATGGCTTGAGAATCCTATATGAGGTATATGCAGATTTTTGATGAGGGTTTTGATTATTGGTGATAAAATCTTATGAGTTTAGTATTTTAGAATGATTAAATGCATTATTTAGTAAAGTGTAAACAATTTAAATAAATTATTTATAAGCTTAAGAAATATTATTCTTTCAATATCATTATACCGAAATATTGGTATGTATTTTATTGTAGAATTTCTACCTTTTTGTGTCGAGTTTACTATTCATGAGTTACTATTCATGAGTTACTATTCACGAGTTACTATTCATGAGTTACTATTCACGAGTTACTATTCTCTTTTTCTGACCAAATTATAGTTGGTTTATGAATATTACTCTTGAGATTAAATCTATATGTTGATTATATTGATTTTATTATCATATATAATATTTTTATAACCCTAATGATGATATTTCTCTTTGACTTGAGTGTAAAGATGGGTAAATTTCTGGTATGATCATGACTATGGGTTCTCTTTGGCCAGTAGTGCAAAGTTGAACTGTTGACTGGTATGATCATGACCATTGAATTTATAAGTGAATATCTTTAGCTTAAGTGCAAAGGTGAATTGATCAACATAGTTATAATTATTGTTTATATAAATTCTGAAATGATTATATATTTCTTTGAGATATTAATATATTTGGCCTGTAGTGCAAATATGAACTGTTGATGAATATATTTGGCCGTAGTGCAAATATGAACTGTTGAGGAATATCTTTGGCCTGTAGTGCAAAGATGAATTGTTGATGAATATCTTTGGCCCGTAGTGCAAAGATGACATGTTGTTGAATATCTTTAGCCAGTAGTGCAAAGATGAACAGATGTTGAGATGAACATGACCAACTGGTGATACAAATGAATATCTTTGGCCGTAGTGCAAAGATGAAGTTATTAGTATGATTATGAACAGGAAATGTGATTTGGTGTAACCATGATCTTTGATATTTCAGGTAAAGATAGGTGATGAAAATTATCTTCGTCTTGGATGAGAAGAGGAATTTAGAACTACAGTTATGATTATGAGTTATTCATATGATTGTGGACCAGAATTGTTGATTGATGTTACAGGAATAAAATATTGTTGGTAGATTTTTAACATGGAGAAGATAATAGACTTTATAGTCTATTTGACTCTTCTAATGGATTGCTCGTTCCGCTGCAACTATGGTTAAAATTTTTATCATTTACCATATGTTCTAAATCTCTGATTTATTATTGATGAAGGCTATTGATAATTTAATTATCTTTAGTCATGATATTCTTTACTGAGCTAGTTGTGTTCACCCTTTTGCTTCACAATTCCTTTCAGGTAATAAGAGTGTAGCTGGATCGAGCGAGGGTAACAAGGGAATAGAACGGTGGTCATCATTTAGTAGTTATATTTGGTGAAGAAAATAGGGTGAGGCGAACCCAACGTTGGAAGGGTGTTTTGCCACTATCATACAAGATGTCTAATGACATACAACCTCGTGTCATCATAAGACATGATTGTGCACATCCGCTTGCCGAGTATATCTACAAGCACTACCTATATAGTCTTGGTATTTGTTTGAAGTATAATTCTCAGTTAGATACAGTGGAGATAATGATAAGTCAAGAGAAGACTCACCATTGGGAAGAATATGATAGTAATCTTCTCGTTTTTCTTTGGGGTCTATTGGGTCAACCAAGGATAATTCTGTGGCCATATGATATCTATCATAACCTAGACGTATGGCCTCCTATGTACGAAGGTTTCCTTGAGCACTTCCCAAAGATTCTAGTTTCTAAAACAGTTTTTGACTGTACCTTTATGTAAGGTACCTTTGTGAGGTGCTGATACATGATGGTGTCCAATGTCACATTTGGTATATATTTGTATCCAAACTCACAGCATATGTGTTGTTGTATTTTGCACGACAATTGTTGTAATAAAGTTGTAGTTGTTTTCTGTACCATGTATTTGACGACTCAGAATGGGTTGGATGGAATGGACCTATTTTGGGGTTGTCACAGAATATCTTTGGCCTGTAGTGAAAAGATGAATTGTTAAATGGTATGATCATGACTATTGAATTTACAATTGAATATCTTTAGCTTAAGTGTAAAGATGAATTGATTAACATGGTTATAATTATTGTTTATATAAATTCTGAAATGATTATATATTTCTTTGAGATATGAATATATTTGGCATGTAGTGCAAATATAAATTGTTGATGAATATCTTTGGCCCGTAGTGCAAAGATGACCTGTTGTTGAATATCTTTGGTCTATAGTGCAAAGATGGTCTGTTGATGAATATCTTTGGCCGTAGTGCAAAGATAAAATTGTTAGTATGATTATAAACATAAAATGTGATTTGGTATAACCATGATCTTTGATGTTTCAGGTAAAGACATGTGATAAAAATTATATTCGTCCTAAATGCGAAGAGGAATTTAGAATTTCAATTATGATTATGAGTTATTCATATAATTGTGGAAAGGAACTGTTGATTAATGTTACAGGGATAAAATATTGTTGGTGGACTTTTAACGTGGAGAAGATAATAGACTTTATAGTCTATTTGACTCTTCTAATGGATTGCTCGTTCCGCTGCAACTATGGTTGAAATTTTTATCATTTACCATATGTTCTAAATCTCTGATTTATTATTGATGAAGTCTATTGATAATTTAATTATCTTTAGTCATGATATTCTTTATTGAGCTAGTTGTGCTCACCCTTTTACTTCACAATTCCTTTCAGGTAATACGAGTGTAGCTGGGTCTAGCGGGGGATAACAGGGGAATAGAACGGTGGTCTATAGCTGTTGAGGGTGAGGTGAACTCAACTTTAGAAGGGTGTTTTTGCCACTATCATATAAGATGTCTAATGACATACAACCTCGTGTCATCATAAGACAGGGTTGTGCTCATCCACTTGCTTAGTATATCTACGAACACTACCTATATAATATTGGTGTTTGTTTGGAGTATAATTCTCAATTAGAGACAGTGGAGATAATGATATATCAAGAAAAGACTTACCATTGGAAAGACTGTGATAGTAATCTTCTCATTTTTCTTTGGGGTTTATTAGGTCAACCAAGGATAATTCTGTGGCCATATGATATCTATCATAACCTAGACGCATGACCTCCCATGTACGAAGGTTTCCTTGAGCACTTCCCAAAGATTCTAATTTCTAAAACAGTTTTTGACTATACCTTTATGTAAGGTGTCATTGTGAGGTGATGTCCACGGTTGGAACATGAGTCACATTTGGTATATATTTGTATCCAAACTCACAGCGTATGTGTTGTTGTATTTTGCACGACAATTGTTGTAATAAAGTTGTAGTTGTTTTCTGTACCATGTATTTGACGACTCAGAATGGGTTGGATGGAATGGACCTATTTTGGGGTCGTTACAATAACCACTTGCTTATTTAAAATATTTGCGCATTTTACCTATAACTAACCTCATTAATCAATTCAACCCTTACTATTTCAAAATAATAAATAGATGAAATTAAATTTTATTTATTAATAATTTGGAGTCTTACAAAAATAATATATAAGTGAGTAAAATAAATTTATTATAATAATGCATCATGCAATATAAAATCTTATGGAGATGATTTTATCGTAGTTTTTCTAAAAATAAATTAATTCTTATTTTGTTATCATCAAAATAGTAAAATAATTTAATCCTTTCATAATTAATTGCATCAAGATAAATAAAATAAAAAATATTCAAATTTAACTTTAGTGTGTCCATTAATTATCATAATTTGAAGTTATAATTCCCCACATAATAATTTAAGAGCGTTTCGGATATTATATTAATAATTTAGTTGATATTTGTTAGTCAACCATATTAGGGATATTAAATGTTATATTTTGTTGACTAAATAAGTACAAATTATTATTTAAAAATCGAGAGAGAGAGGGTGAGTACTATTATGAATATATGTAGGGGAAATATTTTATTTTGGTCAATTACTAGTCCAATATGTTATTGATGGAATTGATTGGATTGCACCCATTTTGTGGCTTAAAAGAGGAAATTGATATTTTTATAAATAAAAATATTAGTTTCACACGGTTCTTCCTCACATAAGAATGAATCTCACTTATTATTTATGTAAAAAGAACCTTGTGTAACTAATATTTTTATTTGAGTTATGGGCTAGCTTAGTGGGACACTTGTCCTTCTAGCATTGATTTTATTGCACTGTTGGGATATGATTATTTGGATCTAGCCAAGGTGTAGCCTAATTTATTTAATAGACTAGATTTGGTGTTGGTCCATATATATATTTATTTTGACGATGTGAGAGTCCTTATTAAAGTAAGATTGTGTTTCCTTATTTGGTGGGATAAGAAGATCTAATTTGGAAATAAATTGATCAACCATTAATTGCAGTTATAAGGTGATTCTAAACAAGATTCCTACTCCTAATTGGAGTCAGGTGGACCTGACATCTATAAATACGACAATAAGCAAGGGTTTGAATAACACAATGACACAATTACATATGACATAAATAAATAATTTATATGCTTCATATTATTATAATGGATTTCTTCTCGTTCTCAGTGGTTTTTTTCAATTGGATTTCCATATAAATTCTTGTGTCCATATTTTATATCTCTTACAATAATGTGTGTATATTTATTTGTGTGTATTTTATGAGCTTGATTTCACAATATTACAATCATCTTGTTAGCGCGATTTTGGCCTGCTGTTTTGGTAATTTCGTCAGTCGTACAAAATTTGGCGTTAACATTGAAGTCGTCTGTGGGAAAGCTTGTTCTAATATTGAATTGAAATCACCGATTTACCAAGAAGAGGAGATCCTACACAAAAGATAAGTGGTTTTTTTATTATTATTAATTTATGAAATTAACAAAATTATTGCTACCACTTCACCTGCAATATAAATTTCATAATATGATGTTATACTTGTAACTGATAAATTCTACTGTTACGTTATGCATTACTTACATTATTAATTTTCTTTATTCAAAGTAATACATCATATTCACATATGTGATTACATGTGGTTTAACGTGATGACATTTTTGTCTTCTAGATACCCACTTTTTTTTTTCAGGTCCTCGTGATTGAATTAAATAGGCGAAGAGAAAAAATATATAAGGGAATTTTTTAGAGTTCCAAAAGTCAGAGAACTTAATGGATTCATATTTAGCGTCAGCCATCTTTGGCACGTCAATACGGTTCGGCACATCAACCCGCTTTGGCACATCGATATGCTTCTAGAACATTAATACGCTTTGATCATTGTCAATAATCTCCAGGATTAACAGACCGGGTCTTGTTTTATCCTCTCTTTGATTTTGCCGAATAAATAAAAGAAGAAGAAGAATTGCAGGCATCAATAACCACCTAAGGGGCAAGATATACAAGTCTAGTATGAGCTCAAACGGACCAACGAACGGACAACATCCTTTTGGATGAACTGACGTCCTCCCGAATGGATAACATCCTTCGGAATGGACCCACATCCTTCCTAATGGATAACATCTTTCGGGACGGACCATCTTCCTCCCGAAAGGATTAATTCCTTCGGGACAGACCGGCATCCTCCCGAATGAATCACTTCCTTCGAGATAGACCATCATCCTCTCGAACAGATCACTTCTTTCAGGACGGACCATCGTCCCCCCGAACGGACAATATCCTTCAGGACGGACCATCGTCCTTCCGAACGGATCACTTCCTTCGGGACGAACCATTGTCCTCCTGAACGGATAACATCTTTTGGGACGGATCAACATTTTCCCGATTGGATAATATCCCGGAACGGGCCATCGTCCTCCCGAACGGTCAACTTTAACGAACACATTCAATTATTCGGAACGAATATTTTCATTATTTCTTAAAATCAATTCTCCAAAATCTCTATCGGATACCTTCCACAGGGATCGGGAAGGCAATGAAGGTAATATAAGGTTGATTATCTATATATTCAGTTGTAATAAGGTTGGTTATCTATATTTTCGGTTGTAATAAGGTTGGTTATCTATATCTTTGTTTGTGATAAGGTTGGTTATCTTCGGTTGTGACAAGGTTGGTTATTTATATATTTGGTTGTGATAAGGTTGGTTATTTTATTTTCGGTTGTGATAAGTTTGGTTATTTGTCTTCGGTAGTGATAAAGCTGGCCATCTGTTCGGCTTATGGTGTTTGGGTGAGACAGTTCGTCTTTAGCATATACGGATCTTTGGTTGGGATAAATTTATATACTCTCTTATTTTAAGTTCCTTATAAATAAAAGACTAGGGACACTGTTGGGATGTGATTATTTCGGTCTAGCCAAGGTGTAACTTAGTTTATTTAATAGACCGAATTTGGTGTTGGCCCATATATATATTTATTTTGATAGTGGGAGAGTCCTTATTAAAGTAAGATTGTGTTTTCTTATTTAGTGGGATAAGGAGATCTAATTTGGGAAGGAATTGATCAGCCATTAATTGCAGTTATAAGGTGATTCTAAACATGATTCTTACTCCTAATTGGATTCAGGTGGACCTGACATCTATAAATACAACAATAAGAAAGGGTTTGAATAACACAATGACACAAATAAATAATTTGTACTCTCAATATTGTTATAGTAGATTTCTTCTCTCCTTGATTTTTTTCCCAATTGAATTTTCACATAAATTTTTGTGTCTATGTTTTATATCTCTTACAATGATGTGTGTATGTTTATCTGTGTGTATTTTATTAATTTAATTTCATAATAATATAATCAACTTGTTAGCACGATTTTAGCATGATATTTTTGTGATTTTGCCGAGCGTACAAAATTTAACGTTAAGGGACACTATAAATAGTTTTTCATGTAAAGAGGTAGAGGCCAGGTAATGCATTTCTAAACATTTAAAATTTTATTTTTCTTCATTGATAACATTTGCTCAAACTTTCAGATACTCACACATATATCACAACGCGCCGTCAAACTCAAGTGTTTTCTTCCTTGTATAGGTTGTAAGTTACTTCCAACATCATTACGAAACTGTTTGGACAAAACCAGCATTAAAATTAAGAATAAAAACTAGTCCGTTATTTAATATAGGTCGTTTTAAAGTTATACATAAGTATTAAGATAATGATTGTATAGCATTAACTATAATATTAATTATCTATATTACCCTTGTATTAAAATAAGAGATTGTTATTTATTGGATAAAAAATAGTAAGAGGACCAAAGTTACATTTAATATTTGGGGTAATATTGGAAATTAAGCAATTAATGCTTACTTAAAATTCTAAAACGACTTATATTAAGGAATAAAAATATTTTTCTAAAACGACCTATATTAAATAACGGAGGGAGTATTAATTATTTTAAATGAAATCTTGGTAGTTTCAAACATTTTGACTAATTTCATGTTGAAAGAATTCGAAATTTTAGTGAAAAATATTACTCAATTTTTACACAGATTGAAGTTCAATTTCCTTTCTTTTTTTCTTTTTTTCTTTTTTTCTTTTTTTCTTTTTTTCTTTTTTTTTGTTTCCCCTTTGAGCCGTAGTTGTTGCGTGCTTGCATATTGAAAAGAAAAACTATTTTATTAAAGAAGATTACCATCCAAAATTTTAGAATTTTCAAAGAATATTTTATACTATTGGAAAGAGGTGTGAAAACTCAACGGAGGTTTCATATCGTATTCAAATCGACGAATCTGATTCACTTTATATACAAGTTTGCCACCCTATTAAAAAATAAAAATAAAAAAAGTTGACTTTTTTAGCAGGTCAAATATTATCGATCACCGCCGCGTAGACGATCCCACTACCCACATGGATATACAGCGGAGCACGTTAACCGACAGTTACGGCTTAGGGGTCCGAAGTGTATCTAAAGTACATAAATGCCCCCGAAAAACATTTTAAAAATGAGTAAAAGACACTAACACCCCTCGTACATAATCATAATAATATTGACCACCTTTTAATTTTTAAAATAACAGTCAATACCCCTCTAATATACAGAGGCGGAACCAGGGGGGCGGGGGGCAGCTGACCCCGGTAGGGTGGCGCCGGCAGGGGGAGCAGGCCAGCCGGAGGCGGAACCAGGCGGGGGCGTGGGTGGCAGCTGACCCCGGTAGATTGGCGCTGGCACGGGGGAGCACTGGAGCAGCCGAGCAAGTCAGCAGGGGCGGGGGGGGCCGGGGGGGTGGGGGGCAGCCGGCAGCCGGAGGCCCGGCAGGCAGAGCAGGCCGGCAGCAAGCCAGCAACTGACCGGCGACTGCGAGCAGTTCTTCTCCGAATTTCTTCAATTTTTTTGCCCCCCTTAAATTATGCTCTGGTTCCGCCACTGCTAGTATACATTATGTAACATTCATTACTTTTAGTATAGTTGACCAACTAATATTCACAAATATTTTTAATTTAATATCCAATATTCACTTCAATTAATGTCAAAAAAATTATAATATTCATTTTATTAAGAAAATAAATTCTTACACTTGTTGCTAATTAAGTTCCTCAAATATTAAAATTTACGTAATATACATTCAAACATAATTTTTTAAATTAAAATGTAAAATTTTTAATACCCATACAAAAGTGCAAATTAACACAAAAAAATATAATTATTTCTTTCAAATATTAAAATTTACATAAAACAAACTTAGACAAAACTATTTTTCTCAAATATTAAACTAAACAAAAGTCACACTTGGGCATGATTATTTATAGTAAAAATGACAAATGTTGTTACTCAAAAAAAAAATATATTAAAAGAAAAATATTTTTACAAGATAAAAGTAGTAATAAATATTTTTACATTTTCTTTTATTCAATATTGCTACAAGACAACATCAACTATCTAGTAAAAAAAATTAATTAAAATTATAAACATCTCATATTTTGACATATACTCAAAAAAAAGTTAACATATGAAAAATCATAATATATATCTATATAAGAATTCAAATAATAATTTTTGTTATTAAACAACAAAACTAAACTATCAACATACCCAATTCACTATAATTAGAACAACTCCACTAATAATTTAATTTAAAATTCTTAATATTTGTATCATTTATCCATAAATGTGTAAACTAATTTTTTTATAAGTTACAAATACTTTGATTGAGATGATTTTAATTACAAATAAAATTATAATTAAAATGCATTGTATTAAAATAAGATAATTTTGTCATTTAATATATATATATATATATATATATATATATATATTCTTAAATTAAAATTTAACAACATACAAGGATAAATATGTAATTTTATTTACTTAGTCAATCTTAAAACTTGCAGGGGTACTAACTATTATTTCAAAAATTAGAAGGGAGGTGAGTGTTATTATGATTGTCTACAGGGAGTGTCAGTGTATTTTATTCTTAAAATATATATGCAAGGAAAATAATTGTGAAATCGAAAAAATCACACTAACACTCTGTTTCTGAGTTTTGAACATAAAAGAAAAGAATAGAAAACTTAAATTATAACAGAAAAGAAATGAATATAAAACTTGAAGTTTTTCTTTGTGTTGTTTCTAAGTTTTTAATAAAAAATATAAAATTGAGGACATGAGTTGTAATTTAAAAATTATTATATTAAAAGTTGAAGATAACATGAGAATTATAAAAATATTACTTATTCTAATTTCTTTTCCGTCCAAATCAGACCAATTTTGGACAAAAAAATTTGGCAGGAAAAGTGGCCAAGTTTTCTATCCATTTCTTTTCTTTTCCGTTTATTAAAAAACTCAGAAACATAAGAATTGGAAAGAAAACTTAAATTTTCCGTCCATTTCTTTTCTTTTATGTCTATTTTAAAATTCAGAAACAGAGCGTAAAACTCAAACATCATGTTTGTTTGCAACTATTATAATCATATGATTATAATTTAAAGACTATTAATCTTATAATTAAATAATCATACTCTCATGTTTGTTTTGTTTATAATTATTTAAAGAATTAGATAAAAAATTTATCATTTGGACTATTACACCTTTATCAATAATAACATATTTTAAATTATAACTTAACTCACATGGACATTAAAAAATTGTCAAACAATTTAGATTGTATTCATTAGATTTAATATACAAAATAATAATAATAATAAATAAATAAATAAATTAAAACATAAATAAAATAAACGAAATAAGAAACATGTCATAATATAATTCCATCTGTAAATATTGTATTTAATGTTTATCTTTGTATTCATTATATTTAATAGACAAAAAAAGAAGAAGAAAGAAGATGAACATACAGTAATAAATCACAAAAATTATTTGGTTACTTACATATGACTAAGGGCAACCTGTGAGTTTCCTACAAAATAAACTGTATACCAATAATTACTCCTACAATTTAAGAATATACTTAGTTATATTAGAATAAGTAGGGGTGTACACGAGTTGAGTATCAGCGAATATTTTAATGTTCAATTTTGATTCGATTCGAAGAAAAAATTGAGCTCGAATTCGATAAATTATTTTAAATTTTGTGTCAGATTCGACTCGGATCATTACTTGAACATACTTGACTCGTAAGTACTCGACTCGTTTACATAGCGAGCGACTCACGAGCCTTTAAATTTAGTTTCGAATATAAACTATTTCACTTAAATTTGAACTACTACATACTAAATTGATTACTAAACAAATGTGTATATATAAAAGTTGTCACTTTTACTTGTGTAAATAAATTACAAATAATATAATACAAATTGACAATCAATTCATTTATTTATTTAAGTACAAACTTATATACAATTTCATACTACACTTTATAAATTATAAAGATTAATATAAATATCACATATTTAGTTTACTATTATGAATCAGACCAGTATTCGAATATGATCCATCGAATAGGCATCAAGTATGATTCGAGAAAAAATAAAATACTCGAACCTTAATACGAACGAATATTGGTATGCTCGAATTCAATTCGTGTATTATTAAACAAAAAATGAGTATAGATTAGATTCGAATCGGATCAATTTCGAATTCGAATTTTGGATTATATTCTCGAGTCGATCTCGAATTGAGTACCTAGCTACTCGGTTCGACTTACACCCCTAAGAATAATTAACGGTTAATTTTATCTAAAAAAGTTTAATTTCTCATTGGGGATTATAATACTTGGTTAGACATTGTATTAAAAACAAGAGAATTGAAATTAATAGTCTAATCTAAATGTTATTCTAGTAAACAAACATGGTGGAGGGGATGTAAGAAAATTAGAATTAAAATTTTAACTTATTGAAAAAATTAAAATAATTAAATCATAATTGATGTATAGTGGATTGAAGAATTAAAATAGATTTATACCAATATTTAAAGCCAACTCATTCATAAAATTAGATTAAAGTTTTTATATTTCTTCTTACGATAATTAATAAGTAAAGATTTAATATACTAAATTAATCTTATTCCTGAGTATAGTTGTTTAGTTGTAAAAAGTAAGTTTCAATGGGTATCGCAATTCGAAAGAACCGACGAAAACATAAATGGCAATATCGTAAAACAACAGATGTTCGGACCGAGAACTCTTATCTCCAGTTCACTATATAAAGGTGCACCCTGTTACGCAATCAATTCGCACAATAATAAAAGTAATCCAACCCTCTCTTCTTTGATACTCGATTAAAGATTTAAAAAAACCAATGGCAGGATACCCCCCATCAGGTTACGGTTACGGAGCACCCCCACCGCCCTACTCTTCCGCCCCCTACGGCAACCCCACACAACCACCACCAAATCAATCAGCCCCATACGCACCCGTCGCCGCCCCATACGGCGGTGCCCCATCAGCCCCATACGCGCAACCACCGAACGATCACAACAAACCACCAAAGGACCAAAACGCTAAACCCTCCGCCCCTTACGGCGCTCCCGCCCCCGCTCCTTACGGCGCTCCCGCCCCCGCTCCTTACGGCGCTCCCGCTCCTGCTCCCGCTCCTTACGCTCACTCCGGGTACCCACCCCAGGCGGCGCCTTACGGCAGCCCATTCGCGTCTCTATTGCCCTCGGTTTTCCCACCGGGCACGGATCCCAACGTGGTGGCATGTTTCCAGATGGCAGATCGGGATGGGAGCGGGTTTATTGACGATTCGGAGCTGCAAAAGGCTCTTTCTTCATATAATGAAAGCTTTAGTTTGAGAACTGTTCACCTTCTAATGTATCTGTTCACCAATTCCAACGCCCGGCGAATCGGTAATTTATCCATCTTCTATACATTTAAATTAATGCAACCAATCGGAGTGAAAAATTGGGCGTGTGGGTGTGAATTTGCGCCGGTGAAGGTGGGCAGTCGCAAAATTAACCTAAACCACCGGCGTATTATAGTTACCCAGGTCATATGATCTGTAAACCTGCTCCACTAGTGCATGTAAGTGACACGTGGCACTGAGTGGGAGGGTTTGATTTGGTAAAAAAATGACGCGTTTTAGGTTTTTTATGCAAAGTCGTAGCGCTTACGTTTATGTGTATTAGAATTACTAATTTACCATAATGTCCATGTATAGGGTCGCTTTTAAGAGTGGAATTGTCATATTTGTCCTTGGCTCAATTTTGTTGTTGTGTACTGATTTTCTCTGTCTTTTTACAAACGAAAACACAGGGCCAAAGGAATTCACTTCTGTATTTTACAGTCTTCAGAACTGGAGGGTAAATTGAATTATTACCGTTTAATTTGCATTTTGATGATTTTTGTTTCTAATTTTGGATTTTGTGAGTGTAATGAATTTGTCTTCATGTTGATATTTTAAGGCGAATTTTGAGAAATTCGATAGGGATCGCAGTGGTAGAATTGATACTTCGGAATTGAGAGAGGCACTGATGAGCCTAGGATTCGTTGTATCGCCTGTGGTTCTTGATTTACTGGTGTCCAAATTTGATAAGACTGGCGGAAGGAACAAGTCTATTGAATATGACAATTTCATCGAGTATGAATCATAATCCTAACAATTATTATTTAGGCCTCCTTCACTGCCAATTTTTTTTCTTATTCTAACAATTTTCTTTTGTTCTCTTTTCATTTTGGCTTTTGGGATTACAACAGGTGCTGCCTGACTGTGAAGGTATAATATTTAGATATATTTGTAACAATTAACAAACTCAATTCTTGAAATAATAATAGACTATATAAGAAGCTATGCTTGATAGTAAAAGTTATTGTGAAATGTCATGCATTTAACACCTGTCACCACCTAGAATAGAAACCGCAACTGAGATCATGATTGTATTGTACTTAAAAATTGAAGTAATTTCTTACTCTGATAGTGGTATATGTCTGATGGATCAGTATCTCTTGCAGGGACTTACTGAGAAGTTCAAGGAGAAGGACACCGCCTACTCTGGCTCGGCTACTTTCACTTACGAGTCTTTCATGCTCACTGTTTTGCCTTTCCTCATTGCATAAGCATCCTACCCTTGTGGAGACTTCTTGTTGGCTTGCTTTGATTTGGGTGGTAGTGGAATAATATGTTTTGTAATGACTCGAGTGATATTCTTATTATAGCTGCTAGCCTGCTAGTACTTTTAACGGTTGCGATGGGTTCGTTCTTGTTACTATGTAGTTTATCACTAGCTTATTTTATGATATTAATAGCAGCAGTTTGTTTGTATTTTGGAAGTTCCAAGTACATTGTTCGTTCTAGCAAATGAGATGAGGCTTCTTGTGCATGAATCTATCAAAAGAAAGACTACGAGAGTCTTCATTCAACTAATGGAAGTCATCCATATCATATGTGTCGGGGAATATCTATTAAACAAGCTTAATGTGCTTCTGCTATATGTGTATTAGAGAAACTTTTGGAATTTTGAGAATAAGCTTAGGTTGTGTCTGTGAGATTGGAGGGATGGGATTGGATGAGAATGGAAAGTATGTGAGTTTGGAGGGATGGGATTGGATGAGAATGGAAAGTATAGGCGGGGAGGGATGAGAATGGGTTATAATTTGTCATGTTTGTAAGTTTTAGAAAGGAAGGAAAATGATGGAATTTTTATTATATTTTTTTTGTTTATGAGTTTAGGAGGAGAGAAGAGAAGGGAAATTAATTTTATTTTTAAACAATATTATTACTTTTTTACCCTTATATATAAATATAATAAATGTTTGATTTAACAATGTTTAGTTATTGAATTATTTTGTTCAATCTTTTTTATGTTCATATATATATATATATATATATATATATATACACACACACACACACACACTGAATTAAAAATAAAAATTAGTACATGAAAAATAACGTCATACTTGTACGAAGCCATCAAAAATTAAATATGAACAATGGTTATTTTCCCTTCCCTTGTAAATACATTATTTACGGGTTGGGTGGGGGGTGTTGGGAAAAAAAAGGGTTATTTTTGGTAATGTAAAATATTTCATTTTTCTATCCTTTTAAATTCACAAGGGGAATTTTTGAGTCAAAAATAAAATTAATTTTACCTCTAAATTCTTTCCATTCCTCCTAGGTTATGAATTTTAATATTGGGGTTTTCAGAAATTGGTTTACTGAATTCTTAAGTTATGTTACACTAAATTAATACTCCTATAAACAACACAAAATTATTTTGCGATGCAATTTGTTGGGACATAATACTTTTCATATTGGGCCATGCCGAATGGGCTCGTCCTTTGAACTATGTTATTTTTGTCCTGTTGGGTCAAATGATTTAGGCCCAATTATTTAATTATGTTATTGGGTTATTTCGGTTGGATCCGGTCAGCTTGGACCATCTCTGTTATTGGGCTTAGTCATTGGATTGGCCCATTATGCAGATTGTCTCTTATCATATCTTTGACCGGTAATCATCACAAAAGATGATAGTTGACTGTTATGTCTGCCACCTTTCTGCATGGCATTAATGAGGATGAGACTCAGATTACTGGCGGTGGAAAACAATGGTAACAGGTAGGGAAGTGAGCTATCATCAAGCCTCGGGTCACGATACGAACGACTGTGCTAGTTTGAAAGATTTTATTGAAAGAAAGGTACAAGGCGGGGCTTTAGTTCAGTATGTGGCTGCTAGAACGAATCAACAGCAAGATAGAAGACCTGTTCAGGCAGCTCAACCAGTTCAGTAAGTGTTCCCAGCTCCTGGACCACCAGCAAGGCAAGTGATGGATGTCATCACCGGAGGCACTTCTGGTAAACTTGTTGGAAAGAAGCGTCGAAGTTATCTGGATTCAGTCATGTCGGTGGCGGGTACCCTCCCGAAGACTGATAGACTTTATCCGGGTACGGTAATCTCCTTCACTGATGAGGATTACCCTTCGGAAACCATCGAACCACATGAAGGATCATTGGTAGTGACTGCACAAGTGGGTTCGATGGATATGAAGCGAATGATGATCGACAATGGGTCTTTTGTGGATATCCTATATGCCCACGCTTATCAGAGGATGAATCTGGATAAGCAGAAGATGGAAATTGGGCAGGAGGCTCCCTTATATGGTTTCAACAACAATCCAGTCAAGGTGGCTGGAACCATTGAGCTGCCGGTCATCTTCGGAACGGCCCTCCAGCAGGTAGAAATTATTTGCAAATTTTATGTTGTGCATGTAGATTCTGCTTATAATGCTATTTTGGGGAGGCCTACTTTAACTGCTTTACAAGTCGTAACCTCAATCCCTCACTTCAAAATCAAATTTCCTACGGCTCATGGGGTTGGAGAGGTGAAAGGAGATTTGGATCTGGCCAGAAGATGTTATAGAAATATCGTGATCACTTCGGGAGTGGGGGTATCGAAGCAAAAACAGACCATGACAATAGAGATCGAACTCTTCACGGAGAGCAGCTCAGAGCCATTGGTCATGCCAGCCGAAGAAACAGAGGAGATAGAGCTCATCCCTGGCAAGGCAAACAAGACAGTGAAAATAGGTTCGGGTCTGCCGGAACCTCTCCGGACGAACCTCATTGAACTCCTGCGATGCCATATTGACATCTTCGCATGGGAACCTCAAGATATGCCGGAGTAGGGATATTGCTGAGCATCGATTGGAAGCGGACCCGTCAAAAAAGCTAGTTCGACAGAAGAGGAGGATCTTTGCACCTGAGCACCAGCGGATCATCGATTAAGAGATTGCAAAGCTGTTAGCTGTTGACTTCATCTTTGAGATCGACTACCCGCAGTGGATGGCAAATGTGGTGTTGGTCCAGAAGCAGAACGGGAAATGGCGAGTCTGCATCGACTATACAGATCTGAATAAAGCTTGTCCAAAGGATTTCTACTCGTTGCCCCACATCGACCAGCTCATCGATGCAACTTCGGGGTATGCTTTATTAAGTTTTATGGACGCATTCTCTGGGTATCATCAGATCTCCATGTGTAAAGAGGATATACCGAAGACAACGTTCATTACACATCGTTCGGTATATGCCTATAAGAAAATGACCTTCGGCCTCATCAATGCCGGGGCCACATACCAGAGGATGATGAACTACGTCTTTAGATATCAGTTGGGCAAGAATATGGAGGTGTACGTGGATGACATGATTGTTAAGAGCATGCTGGTACATAAACATCTGGATGACTTAGAAGAATGCTTTCAGACAGTTCGTCATCACAAATTGAGACTGAATCCTGTTAAGTGCACCTTCGGATTAAGGGCTGACAAGTTTTTGGGTTATCTAGTCAGTCAAAGAGGAATTGAAGCCAATCCAGAAAAGATTCAAGCGATCCTGAACATGAAGACTCCTCAGTCATTTAAAGATGTTCAACGTCTGACTGGAAGGATTGCAGCTTTGAGGAGGTTCATGTCCAAGTCGGCAGAAAGGTGTTTGCCGTTTTTTGATACGTTGAAAGGGCTGAAGAATGCAAAGATGTTCCAATGGACTTCGGAGTGTGAGGACGCCTTTCAGAGCATCAAGTCCTACTTATCTTCGACGCCTTTGTTGGTGAAGTCCGCTCCTGCTGAGCCTCTGTATTTGTACTTAGCAGCTAGTTCGTTGACAGTAGGAGCAGTTTTGGTGCGTGAAGTTGGGGGTAAGCAGCACCCGATTTATTATGTAAGCCATGTCCTTCGGGATGCTGAAACAAGGTACCCAAATATTGAAAAGTTTATTTTTGTTTTAGTAACTGTTAGTCGAAAGCATAGGCAATACTTCCAGGGTAGGTTGTTAGTAGTATACACAGATCAGCCTTTGAAGAAGATTATGGGCAAACCTGAGGTATCGGGGAGATTAGCTGCATGGACGATGGAGTTATCTCAATTTTTCATTGAATATCATCCCCGAACCTCCATCAAGGGGCAGGCCTTGGCTGATTTTGTAGTCGAATGTTCGTTCTCTGAAGCTGATGAAATTGTGGCAGAAGCTGAAAGATCTGACAGAGTAGTTGCAGTTCTTCAGCAGAGGCAGAGTTCGTGGACGCTGTATGCAGATAGGTCTTCTACTACAAGCGTCAGTGGAGCAGGAATTATTCTGAAGAGTCCGGAGGGATTCAAAGCGCAACAGGCCATCAGATTTCAGTTCAAGGCGACGAACAACGAAGTGGAGTATGAGGCAGTGCTGGCTGGATTACGACTAGCTAAGAGTCTCGAAGTGCAAAGAATAGTCATCTTCAGTGACTCTCAGTTAGTCGTTAAACAAGTCTCCGGGGAATACGAAGCCCGAGGTCATAGAATGGTCAAGTATTTAGCAGAATTGAAAGAACGGCTTCAGTATTTCTAGTCTTATGAATTTCAAGGGGTCGAACGTAATGACAATTTTATTACCGATGCACTCTCTAAATTAGCCACTACGGATGTTAACGTTTTTGATGGGTCGGTCTACTTGGAAATGTTGCAACATCCTGGTGTTAATCATGAATTGGTAATGTGCGTTGACCGAACCAACTGCTGGTTGACTCCATATCTGGAGTATCTGGCAGATGGCGTTTTACCTTCGGATCAGATGCTGGCCAAGAAAATCAAATAAAAGAGTGCTAACTTCATTCTGATAGATGGGGATCTGTTTCGATGGGCCTTCTCGTCTCCCCTATTAAAGTGTTTGACTCCGTCCGAGGCTGAATATGCTCTTTGAGAAGTTCACGAGGGCATCTGTGGCGACCATATGGCTGCTAAGTCATTAGCCTACAAAGTGCTTCGTCAGGGGTACTATTGACCTACCATCTTCAAGGAAGCTACGGAATACGTCAAGAAGTGCGAGAAGTGTCAACTAAACAGCCCAATCCCATATCAGCCGCCAGAAGAGCTATACTCGATCTTATCTCCTATACCTTTTGTTGTCTGGGGGGTTGATATACTGGGTCCATTGCCGAAAGCCAAAGGTCAGGTCAGTTTTGTTATAGTTGCCATCGATTATATGACCAAATGGGTAGAAGCGAAGCCACTTAGGTTAATAACGGAACATGAATGCTTGAAGTTCATAAAGGAGTCAGTAGTGTTTCGTTTTGGAATTCCTAAGGTGGTAATATCGGACAACGGACGTCAATTTATGGGATCAAAGTTTGAAGCATTCTTGAAGGAACTGGGAGTTTAGCACAGAAAGACTTCAGTAACTCATCCTCAGTCGAATGGACAAGTCGAAGTGACCAACAGGATGCTGCTGAATGGGATCAAGCGTAGGCTGGATGAGGCTAAGGGTAGATGGCCAGAGGAGCTGCTCAGCGTGTTATGGGCTTATCGGACTACACCAAGAACTACAACAGGGGACTCACCTTTTAGACTGGCCTATGGTACTAATGCCTTAGTCCCTGTTGAAATTGGTTCTCCAAGTCTTCGGGTCAGTCAATTCAAGGAGATATATAATGAAGAGGGGCTGAAAGCTAATCTGGATTTACTCGAAGAAGTCAGAGAAACAACTTTGATTAGATTGGCAGCCTACCAACGAAGAGTGGCTAAACACTACAATAAGGGGGTGAAACTTCGTAGATTCGAAGTGGGAGATTTTGTCCTTAGAGAAGTCGAAGCATCTGTACCTCAGAATCTGGGAAAGCTGATGCCGAACTGGGAAGGACCTTATAAAGTCGTTGAGGTACCGAAGCCGGGAACTTATCGATTGAAGACACTAGACAGATCAGAGATCAAGAATACCTGGCATGCAGGCAGGCTTCGAAAATATTTTCAGTAGATACAATGTCAGTACACCGGAAGTCTGTAAATGTTTCAGTCGTCATCAATAAAAGTTCCCTTTTTCTCAAACAAGTCTTGTATTCGTTGCTGTTAACGTCATCGGTGTAAGGAGGTTCGGGTGGACTCTCTGACCATTCGATGGTAGCCTCATCGGTAGGTGGTCTTTATGACCTTGTCAGGCCCTTCGTGGTAGGCAAGGGTCATCCTTAAGAAGTTGTCAGGCCCTACGTGGTAGGAAATTATCGACCTTTAGACCTTGTCAGGCCCTTCGTGGTAGGCAAGTGTCATCCTTAAGACGTTGTCAGGCCTTGCGTGGTAGGCAATTGTCGACCTTTAGACCTTGTCAGGTCCTTCGTGGTAGGCAAGTGTCATCCTTAAGACATTGTCAAGCCCTGCGTGGTAGGCAATTGTCGACCTTTAAACCTTGTCAGGCCCTTCGTGGTAGACAAGTGTCATCTTTTAGATTTCGTCAGGCATTTCACGGTAGTCGAATGTCATCTTGTGCAAGTTTTTAGGCCTTTCGTGGTAAACAAATTCCCAGTGAAGCTGATCTATCTCACACTTTGGTAACGAATAAGTATTCATTTACTTTATTACCTAAATTTTTCTAAGTGTTGAGTTCGGAATGCCTCATTCTTTAACTTCATCTTATCTGTTATATAACTTGCCTAGTTGTTAATTAACAGTTTAAGTTAAGTCCATGAAAGATGTGACAACCCCAAAATAGGTCCATTCCATCCAACCTATTCTGAGTCGCCAAATACATGGTACAGAAAACAACTACAACTTTATTACAACAATTATCGTGCAAAATACAACAACACATATGCTATGAGTTTGGATACAAATATATACCAAATGTGACCCATGTCCCAACCATGGACAACACCTCACAATGACACCTTACATAAAGGTATAGTCAAAAACTGTTTTAGAAATTAGAATCTTTGGGAAGTGCTCAAGAAAACCTTCGTACATGGGAGGCCATGCTTCTAGGTTATGATAGATATCATATGGCCACAGAATTATCCTTGGTTGACCCAATAGACCCCAAAGAAAAACGAGAAGTTTACTATCATATTCTTCCCAATGGGGAGTCTTCTCTTGACATATCATTATCTCCACTGTCTCTAAATGAGAATTATACTTCAAACAAATACCAAGATTATATAGGTAGTGCTCGTAAATATACTTAGCAAGTGGATGAGCACATCCCTGTCTTATGATGACACGAGATTGTATATCATTAGACATCTTGTATGATAGTGGCAAAACACCCTTCCAAAGTTGGGTTCGCCTCACCTTATTTGATTCACCAAATATAACTACTAAATGATGTATACAACACTTTTCTATACTGCTTAGGGAGAATCTCCACAGCTAGAGACCACCGTTCTATTTTTTCGTTACCCTCGCTCGACCCAGCTACACTCTTATTACCTGAAAGGAATTGTGAAACAAAAGGGTGAGTACAACTAGCCCAGGAAAGAATATCATGACTAAAGATAAATAATTTATCAATAGTCTTTAACAGTAATAAATCAGAGATTTAGAACATATGGTAGATGATAAAAAATTTTAACCATAGTTGCAGCGGAACGAGCAATCCATTAGAAGAGTCAAATAGACTATAAAGTCTATTATCTTCTCTATGTTAAAAATCCACCAACAATGTTTTATCCCTGTAACATCAATCAACAATTCTGGTCCACAATCATATGAATAACTCATAATCATAATTGTAGTTCTAAATTTCTCTTCTCATCCAGGACGAAGATAATTTTTATCGCCTATCTTTACCTGAAACATCAGATATCATGGTTACACCAAATCACATTTCCTATTCATAATCATACTAATAACTTCATTGTTGCACTACAGCCAAAGATATTCATTTGTATCACCAGTTGGTTATGTTCATCTCAACACCTGTTCATCTTTGCACTACTGGCCAAAGATATTCAACAACATGTCATCTTTGCACTACGGGCCAAAGATATTCATCACCAGTTCATCTTTGCACTACATGCCAAAGATATTCAACAACAGTTCATATTTGCACTACAGGCCAAATATATTCATCAACAGTTCATATTTGCATTATAGGCCAAATATATTAATATCTCAAAGAAATATATAATTATTTTAGAATTTAAATAAACAATAATTATAACCATGTTGATCATTTCACCTTTGCACGTAAGCTAAAGATATTCAGTTATAAATTCAATGGTCATGATCATACCAGTCAATAATTCAACTTTTCACTACTGGCCAAAGGGAACCCATAGTCATGATCATACCAAAAATCTACACATCTTTACACTTAAGTCAAAGAGAAATTTCTTCACCAGGATTATAAAAATGTCATATATAATAGTAAAAATCAATATAATCAAAACATCTAGATTTAATCTCAAGAGTAATATTCATAAATCAACTATAATTTGGTTAGAAAAAAAAACCAATTTTGTCGTGAATAGTAACTCGTGAATAGTAACTCATAAATAGTAACTCGTGAATAATAACTCGTGAATAGTAACTCATGAATAGTAAACCCGACACAAAAAGGTAGAAATTCTATAATAAAATACATACCAATATTTTTGTATAATGATATTGAAAGAATAATATTTCTTAAGCTTATAAATAATTTATTTTAATTGTTTACACTTTACTAAATAATGCATTTAATCATCCTAAAATGCCAAACTCATAAGATTTCATTACCAATAACCAAAAACCCTGATCAAAAATCTGCATATACCTCATATAGGATTCTCAAGCCATAAAATCATATTTTCCAATTTTCTTACTTCACATAACATATTTAATTCATTTACTCATAACTAGTCTATTTTCATGAAAAATACCAAATCAGTTCCAAAAATATTTCTTTTCTGGGATTTAGCAGAATATAGTCCCATATTAAACATATATTTTTCACAGAATTTTTAAAACTCATTTACTATTTTTCATATGGCCAAAACAGCCGAATATTTAGACATTTATCATAAATTGTAATTTTATACAAAAATTTTGAAATTCACAGAGTACACTGATATTATATAGATATACTTCCAATAAAATTTTCATCAATTTTGGAGTTAACCACAAGGAGTTATAAGCGGTTATTTTTAAAATAGTATTTTCTCATAAAATTCATAACTCTTAATCTATACATCCAAAAATCACCATTTTTGAACACAATCAAGAAAACTCATCAAAATATTATTTTAATTTTTTTCACAATTTTTTGAAGGTCAGAAGAATTACGAACTGAAAAACATAATAACACTTAAAATCTCTCACCTCAAAAGAGCAGTACTTCTGATCGGTATAAGGCTGAAAGAAACTTGCACTGAATAACAATTCTGAAAGTATCTAAATACTCACTAGAATATGCTTGACAATATAGAGAGAAAGAAAACTTGTTTCTGGTGTGATTTTCAATTCTAACTTAAGCACCTATTTATAGGAAAATACTAAAACGCCAAAGGAGACTAAATTAATAAAATATTAATATATCTTCTTCCTCATTCTATGCCCACTCTTGCTAAAAAATCTGAGCAGCCAACAATGAAATCAATTCAGCACATGGTTTGAAAAGTAAAAGTGGGTCCCACCCATAATTTTAATAAAAATTATTTTATTTTTCGAAACTTCAATAATTCATAGAAAATAGAACGTTTATCAGAAAAATACGAATTTTATGTCCATTCTGCCTGAAATCGATTTCTCTACAACTTTGTAGTTTTGCATTTTTCCAAATTCCAGACCGAAAATATCTGAAATTCACAAACGGATGATTTTAAACACTGTTTCAACATCTTTTAAAATTCATAACAAATCATTCGTTCATTTTTAACGGTTCAAAATTTGTGGATATATACTTAACTTATATATGTATAACATATCCAAAAATCACAACGATCCCACGGTTAGATCAAAATTATAACTCACGCAATAGAGCTTTAAGAACACCGATTTGCTCTTTTATTACCTCCAATCTGACAAAATACTGATAAAACGCCTCAACATTAATTCCTTCATTTATAACCACATAAATAAATCCATCATTTATATCCGTATCAAATAAATATTTTCTTATCATATAAATCAATAATTAATTATTCATAAATAATATTACAGAATCACAATAATGACAACCAGACAGTTCCCAGGAAAGAGGGGGCTTTCCGATAAGGATTTTTCCTTATTGGCGCGCAATTAGATGACCAAACCTCTCCTTAGACAAAACTTTCTAGACATTGCCAATAATGCTATCTAATAATATTATTCAAATAATATGAATTATTGATCTGATAATAGAGATGATGTGCAACAACAATTATTGAAACAATAATAATATAAAATATCAACGCAGCAATTATTGAATCAATAAAATAAAATATTGAACAATAATTACTGTGACAATTATTCAGTAGTGCCTTCTTACGTAAGAATCAATAATTTCAAAAATACTGTGCAATAACGTGTGCTACTGTGCAATAACGCGTATTACTATATTTTAACCACCGGGTATTCTAACAGTGTTAACGGTAACAACTACGCCGTTATTTATAAAAACTCAATTTTGTCGTTTTTTTCATCCGACAGTTATTTTATTATGGGGCCCACAAATAGCTCCGCCATCGTGTGAATATTCCCCGACAGAAAGAATATTCCACGACCAACGAATATTTCCCGACAACAATGATTATTTTATAACCACTTGTTTATTTTGAAAAATTTTCACATTTCACCCATAACTTTAACTTTTTATCAATTTAACCATTTACTGAATTGTAATTATAAGAAAAATTGAATACTTTTATTTCATAAAATTCAGGGTCTTACAAAAGAGCTTGTACATTTTTCAAGATGAATCGATATTGAAGTATTGATAAAAAGCGCACCAAAGTCATAAGGAAGAAAGTTGATATTTCATTTACATAATATTGTTTACTACAAAACGATGGGAACTTTTACAAAAATCCTACAGCTAAGGGAAAAGAAAATCATCTTTAGGATTCAGCTTCGTCTTCCGAAGAGTCAAGAATGGTTGGATCAACCTTGGCTGTGACAAGTCTTACCTTGTCTTTGCTTCGGCACTCGTCATATCCATCCGAGAACATTTGGACAATCTCCTCATTCAGCTCAGCTGATTTTCGGTAGTCTTGTTGAATTTCTCTCTGAAGATCTTTGGTCAGAGGGGGACCCAAATCTCTTAAAGTGCGAAGCTCTCGAAGCTCCTCTTCGAGCTTTGCTCGTTCCTTCAGATATCTCAAATCCCTATCTTCAAATTCGTTCACTTGCAGTGCCAGGCTCTTGTTGATTTTCACCAATATTTTGTTTTTCTCCACAAGGACTTCATTTCTACGAACCAAGTCTACGTTCGTATCGACGGTGATTCGGTGCGTGGCTTCGGCTGTCTCCAATTTTTCTTTTAACTTATTCAAATCCTTTTGGAGGTATTCGTTATTGATGAGAGCGGTACCACGGTCCCTTCTCTCTTTGCTCAGAGCCGACGTCAGAATAGCATTCTCTCGTCTGGCTGCGTCTTCTTCGGCTTCGATTTCTTTATATCTGGGAAGAAGCCTCCCGAAGACAGCATTTGCCTACAGACATCCAAAGACAGTCAGTAAATTGTTAGAAGAGATACATAATTTCCAATATTCAAATTAAATAACTAACTCACCTTAGCCTGGTAACTCATGCATTCCTCGATTAAATCCCTAATCGAGCTGTTTCCGAACCGATGGTCATCGGTCTCCCGAACAAAGGAATCGAACAGCTGAAAGGGAAAGTTTGCATTAAACTCCGGCCATACGGTGGGTGAAGATGCGGCTTCTCGCCTGAAGGCTGAGGGGGAAGATCGTGTTGAAGAGGGCATGGATGGTTCGGGAGGCGGTGGTAGTTGATCGTCGGAAGATTGTTTCCTTTTACGGGACAGAGGTGGAGACTCGGTTTGTTTTTCAAGCTCATCTTCAGAAATATGAATCTCCACAGGAATGATGATCGGAGGATCAACTTCGACAGTGGGAACCCGAAGTTCATCAGCAGATAAAGGGGTCACCTTGGTCCTCCTCTTTTTGGTACGGAGAGCTTGCATCCGCTCCTTAGCCGACATATCAATCAGACTGGTGGTAGAGGTTTGTTGAGATTCTTGAGAAATTGACCTTGGTTTTCGAACAGCCCTCTTCTTCTGTCGAGGTCGGCTGGATTCCTCTGTAATTTTTGATTCAGGGAAGACCTCAGCGTCATGGGCCTTCGAAGCCGGAATTTCTTCTTGTGGGACTTCGGTGGGGGGTGATGACGATTTACCCGAAAGGAATTTCTCCAAATCCCTTCGGTCGATCGATGTGGGTTTTATCAAAGATACTGCAACAAAAAGAAAAAAACATTCCTTTGGATCAGTTTACTAAAAGAAATCTCAACAAATTATGTAAGACCCCGAATTTTATGAAATAAAAGTATTCAATTTTTCTTATAATTACTATTCAGTAAATGGTTAAATTGATAAAAGTTTAAAGTTATGAGTGAAATATGATTTTTTTTCAAAATAAGCAAGTGGTTATAAAATAATCATTGTTGTCGGGGAATATTCGTTTGGTCGTGGAATATTCTTTCTGTCGGGGAATATTCGTACGACGGCGCAGCTATTTGTGGGCCCCATAACGAATAACTGTCGGGTGAAGAAAACGACAAATTTGAGTTTTTTACAAATAACGACGTAGTTGTTACTGTTAACACTGTTGGAATACCCGGTGGTTAAAATACAGTAATACGCGTTATTGCACAGTAGCACACGGTATTGCATAGTATTTTTAAAATTATTGATTCTTACGTAAGAAGGCACTACTCAATAATTGTTACAGTAATTACTGTTCAATATTTTATTTTATTGATTCAATAATTGCTACGTTGAAATTTTGTATTATTGTTGTTCAATAATTGTTGCTGCACAGTATTTCCCATTATCAGATCAATAATTCATATTATTTGAATAGTATTATTAGATAGCATTATTGGCAATGTCTAGAAAGTTCTGTCTAAGGAGAGGTTTGGTCATCTAATTGCGCGCTAGTAAGGAGAAATCCTTATTGGAAAGCCCCCTCTTTCCTGGGAACGGCCTGGTTGTCATAAATGTGATTCTGTAATATTATTTGTGAATAATTAATTATTGATTCATATGATAAGAAAATATTTATTTTATGTGGATATAAATGAGGGATATATTTTTGTGGTTAAAAAATGAAGGAGTTAATGTTGAGATTTTTATCCGTATTTTTGTCGGAATGGAGGTATTAAAAATCAGGGTTTTTGAGATATTTTGCGGGGGTTATAATTTTTAATCCGACCGTTGGATCGTGGTAATTTTTGGATATGTTATACATATATAAGTTGAGTATCTGTCCATAAATTTTGAACCGTTAAAAATGAACGTATGATTTATTATGAATTTTACGAGATGACTGGTTCAGAAATTGTTGAATTTTCGGAGTTTATCATTTTGGTGGAAAATTCTAGAATTGGTGGGCCCCACTTGTGGTTGGTAAAGAAATGTGCTGAATTATATTTCAAATGTGGTGGGTGGGAATAGTAGCAGGTAAAGCCATCAGGTTGCAGGTCAAACCTACCAAAATTTTCCTATAAATAGAGGGCTAAGTTAGAATTAAAAATCACACCAGAAACATAAGCTTTCTCTCTTTCTCTCTCTATATTATGAAGCATATTTTGTGAGTTTTTAGATACTTGGTGAGTTGCTATTCATCAGTGCAAGTTTCCTTCAGCATCATATCCGATATCCAGTCAGAAGTACTGCTCTTTTAAGGTAAGGAATTGTATGGGATTGTGAGGGATAGTAAGGGATAGTAATGGATTTTATTGTGGAATTTTTATCTTTTGTGTCGGGGTTACTATTCATGAGTTACTATTCACGATTTACTATTCATGAGTTACGAATATTACTCTTGAGGTTAAAACAATATGTTAATCATATTATTTTTATCATCATATATAACATTTTTATAACCCTGATGTTGAAATTCTCTTTCACTGGAGTGTAAAGATGGGTAGATTATTGGTATGATCATGACTAGGGTTCTCTTTGGCCTGTAGTGCAAAGTTGAATTGTGACTGGTATGATCATGACCATTGAATTTATAATTGAATATCTTAAGCTTAAGTGCAAAGGTGAATTGATCAACATGGTTATAATTATTGTTTATATAAATTCTGAAATGATTATATATTTCTTTGAGATATGAATATATTTGACCTGTAGTGCAAATATGAATTGTTGATGAATATCTTTGGCATGTAGTGCAAAGATGGCATGTTGATGAATATCTTTGGCCTGTAGTGCAAAGATGAACTGTTGTTGAATATCTTTGGCCTGTAGTGCAAAGATGGTTTGTTGATGAATATCTTTGGCCCGTAGTGCAAAGATGGATTTGTTAGTATGATTATAAACAGGAACTGTGATTTGGTATAACCATGATCTTTGATGTTTCAGGTAAAGACAGGTGATGAAAATATTCTTCGTCCTGGGTGCGAAGAAAAATTTATAGTCACAATTATGATTATGAGTTATTCATATGATTGTGGAAAGGAACTATTGAGTGATGTTACATGGATAAAATATTGTTGGTGGATTTTTAACATGGAAGAGATAATGGACTTTATGGTCTATTTGACTCTTCTAATGGATTGCATGTTCCGCTGCAACTATGGTTGAAATTTTTATCATTTACCATATGTTCTAAATCTCTGATTTATTATTGATGAAGGCTATTGATAATTTAATTATCTTTAGTCATGATATTCTTTACTGAGCTAGTTGTGCTCACCCTTTTGCTTCACAATTCCTTTCAGGTAATAAGAGTGTAGCTGGGTCGAGCGGGGGTAACAAGGGAATAGAACGGTGGTCATCATTTAGTAGTTATATTTGGTGAAGAAAATAGGGTGAGGCGAACCCAACGTTGGAAGGGTGTTTTGTCACTATCATACAAGATGTCTAATGACATACAACCTCGTGTCATCATAAAACAGGGTTGTGCTCATCCACTTGCTGAGTATATCTATGGGCACTACCTATATAATCTTGGTGTTTGTTTGAAGTATAATTCTCAATTAGAGACAGTGGAGATAATGATAAGTCAAGAGAAGACTCACCATTGGGAAGAATATGATAGTAATCTTCTCGTTTTTATTTGGGGTCTATTGGGTCAACCAAGGATAATTCTGTGGCCATATGATATCTATCATAACCTAGACGCGTGGCCTCCCATGTTCGAAGGTTTCCTTGAGCACTTCCCAAAGATTCTAATTTCTAAAACAGTTTTTGACTATACCTTTATGTAAGGTGTTATTGTGAGGTGATGTCCACGGTTAGAACATGAGTCACATTTGGTATATATTTGTATCCAAACTCACAGCATATGTGTTGTTGTATTTTACACGACAATTATTGTAATAAAGTTGTAGTTATTTTCTGTACCATGTATTTGACGACTCAGAATGGGTTGGGTGGAATGGACCTATTTTGGGGTCGTTACAAATTATGTATCGATAAGAGTTTGGAACTCACATTTATGGTCATACAACCATGTTTGCTTACTTAGGAGTTCGAAGCTCCATTCCTTCAGGGGAATCTTCTCGAGAATACTCGCCATTTCTTTCACACGTTCCTCTGAAATGTCCCCGAAGTCTGCAGAAATCCGCTCGGAGATGGTCCATTCTGGACTAGAAGGGATTTCGGGTCCCTTCACGAAGAACCATTCTCTGTGCCACCCCTTGTTGCTCGAAGGAGTATCCATCAAAGATCGTTTTTCAAACTTGGCGTTAGGCTTGGGAGGCTGTTTCCTCAGCACTTGAAGCCTCTCTCTCGAGATTTCCCAGCATAGAAGAGAGTGAAAAAGGAATCGACTGTAAGGGGTATCCCCAGCTCATAATAGAATGCTATGAAAGCCAGAATGTGGATGTACGAATTCGGCACCAGTTGGGCGAACCCTACTCCGATAAATCCCAGAAGAGTAATTAAAAAAGAGTGAAGAGAAAATCTAACTCCCTTCTCTAAAACAGTTACCGGTACGGCAGTCCACCCATCAGGTCGATGTTACATCCGTTCATGCGATGCTGGAGCTCTCACCAGATGGGTGTCCGGAATATGATAACGACTCTTAATGTTACGCAGCTCGATCTCGGTGATGATGGAAAGAGTATTGGCGTGAGGGTATTGTTCTTCACTCTCAAAAAACTCTGAAGGGTTGGGTAGTGGGTTTGGGGGGTTCCTGGCAGGGCTAGCAGCGGTTTGGGCGTTTGGGTTTGAAACCGTCTTGGTAGGGCTGTGACTGGGAGGAATGGTGGAAATCAGAACTGCAGGAATGGGGGTGGTGTTGTCAGAATGTTGAGACGCCATTGCTAAGATCTTGCAGGTAAGAGAGAAATCGGAAGGAAGGAGAGAACAATATGTGTACCAAATTTAAATTAAGCCAGTAAAGCCATCAGAATCGGAGAAAGTTGGCTTTTATAGTAGGTGGTGTTTTTAAATTTTGCACGAAAACCAAGGGCGGCGCATTAATTGGAGGTAATGATGTGAGAGGGGAAGAAGTAGCGTCCGATTTTGAGTTTAATGGGTTATCCAGAGTGGGCTGGCGTCCATTGGACCTTCATTTTTCGTCTTTAAGGCTGATGAGCATGTGCCATTTGGGCTTCCGGATCTATTTGAATTAATGACTGTTGTTTATCAGTTAGGCCTCGGTGAGATTCCTTTTAGCCCCTTTGGTTTATTACAAATCCCTTTCGCTATGGACTTATATTATTTACAGTCTTTCACTAAACATCCTGTTTAATAAAAGACTGTGGGCAATGTTGGGGCATAATACTTTTTATATTGGGTCAGGCCTAATGGACTCGTCCTTTGAATTATGTTATTTTTGTCCTGTTGGGTCAAATGATTTGGGCCCAGTTATTTGATTATGTTATTGGGTTATTTCGGTTGGATCCGGTCAGCTTGGACCATCTCTGTTATTGGGCTTAGTCATTGGATTGGCCCATTATGCAGATTGTCTCTTATCATATCTTTGACCGGTAATCATCACAAAAGATGATAGTTGACTGTTATGTCTGCCACCTTTCTGCATGTCATTAATGAGGATGGGACTCAGATTACCGGCGGTGGAAAACAGTGGCAGCAGGTAGGGAAGTGAGCTACATACTTTCAGCTGAGATGACCGGGAGTGGGGGGAGGTGTCAGGAGATAGTGGGTGGCACGATAAACCGGGTCTAGATTACGTATGGGGCAATGATCACACAAGAAAAAGAAGGTAACAAAACATTACACCACACACGATCATATTTTTATTCTCTCTCAAGCACTAGACATTATATTCCTCCATTGTTAACCTTGTGATCGCCTGTACTGACTCTCACGCCGGAGCTATCCCTCGACGGTCAGGCTGTCAAGCTTTTGGTGTTGACTTGTTGAACTGTGCAGGTTCAGAGCATCTTACGTGATTGGGACGTGAGAGAAGATCATGGCGTTAACACAATTGAATAAATAAATATGAAGTTGAAATTATTGTAATAAATTGTGACAATGGGTTCAATTATGAAAGGAAAACAATGTATGAAATTGGAACGCAATTTCACTCTCCCAGATTTTAGTGTACACTTTAAAAGTATAAAATAAATTACTCTCCCTTACTTTCAAAATGTATAAATTTTTTAGTATATATGAAGTGCAAGTGGCATAAAATTCCTAATAGGACATTACTTATATTTTAGTGATGATACTATCCCTTGGGGGCCATCATGGGACACTTCCTCCTGTATGATCATTAAAAAGTGTGGAGAGATATAACATTAATCTTAATGGTTTTCAAGTATAAAATTACCTTTTCATAATAGTTGAATCTTCCTTTTATGTGAGAAAAACTTTGGAAACCTTTATATAGGGTTTAGTAAAGAATTAATTTGGAATCGAAATCGTACCAATTAAAATTGCACAAATAATTTTAACGTATATGACAGTTTTAAGTAAGTTAAAAAATTAAATTTACGATTTCGATTTGGTTACTAGTCAAAATCACACGTATAAAACCGAAATCAAACAGCACCATAAAAATTATTTAATTATACAATCCTATTACAGGAGAAATATTTCAATTAATCTTATGTAATGAACTTTTCATGAAAATTATTTAATCTCATACAATTATTCCTTAATTGTAGAAAATTATTGGACTACACACTGTTTGAGCATATATTTGTATATATACTTCATAAATTATATATATATATATATATATATATATATATATATAATTATTTGGATTCATTATCTTTTATGGTTAAAAGTATTGAAATTATTGAAATTAGACAAATTATAAGGGAAATTTATAAACATGCTTCTGAAACCAAGTGTTGGATGAAGTAGTACTGAATATTCTTTATTGTTGCTTATTTTTCCTTTTTGGATGTGTAGAACGAGGGATAAAAACCCCGGTGCCTTTACTTTGATTTCTTTAACAACTTTAATATTATGTGATGCTAAATTATTAATTTAAATTGTATAAAATTTTGTTGTTTTAATTAGTTTTAGAATCGAAACCGCACCACACGATTCAAAACCGCACCGCATCAATCACAAACGGTTTCATGTGTGGTTTTAGATTTATCAAACCGCATCATGCTCACCCCTACTCATAAGACACATCCTATTGAGGAGTAGTTGGGTTAACTCATGTGGGGTGTGTAGATAAAACAATTAGGGGTGTAAACGAGTTAAATCTCAGCGAACACACTAATGCTCAGATTCGACTTGACTTGAAAAATTGAGCTCAAATTCGATAAAGAATTTCTAATTTTGCGCCAGATTCGACTTGGATCATTACTCGGACATACTCGGTTTGTAAGTACTCGACTCATTTACTCACGAGCCTTCAAATCGAGTTTCAAATATGAACCATTTCACTAAATACTGAACCACTACATACTAAATTGATTATTGAACTAATATTTATATAGAAAAGTTTTTTACTTTTATTTATGTAAAGAAATTACAGAGAATGTAATACAAATTGACGATTAATTCATTGATTTATTCAAGTGCAAGCTTGCATAATTTAATACTACAGTTTATAAAATATAAAGATCGATACAAATATTATATATTTAGCTTGTTAGTATGGATCAAACCAGTATTCGAATATGATCTATCGAGCATGTTTCGAATATGGTTCGAGAAAAAAATAAAATACTCAAACCCTGATCTGAGCGAACACTGATATACTCGAATTCAATTAGTGCGTTATTAAACAAAAAACAAGTTTGGATCATATTCGACTCGAATCAATTTAGAATTCGAGTTTTAGATCATATTTTCGAGTCGATCTCAATTTATATCCCTAAAGATGATTATGTCGTCTCATACATTGCATGACCAACTGATGTGACTTTTAAGGGTTCTTTCAATCGTATCCCGATCACCTTCCATTAGGAGAGACCTTCATTGTAGTTGGGCTATGACTCTGGGCCGAATATGCGGGCCTTTGATTATTATAGTCTAGTTGTTGGGCTCAGTATAAAACTCAAGTCCCACATCATAAGATGTGTATATATGATATTTGAATGTGTATATAAGAACTCAAACTATTATCACTAATACATTTAGATATGACATTTTAGGTGAGCCTTAGTAGGTTAAGATAATTCAAAAAATATTACCGATTATGATTTAAACTCACTATTATTATATTTCTAAGAAATGCTTGAAAATGTATTTAAGAAAAATCTAAACACCTTTTAGAAGTCATTGTTTAAAAAAAAATATTTATTTAAATAAAACTGTATATTTAATTTTTGAATTTATTGGTCAACATGTTTTTAATTTCAAAAGAGAATCCAAAATCGTTCAAATCTAGGTTTGGCTTCGGTAGTCAAACAAGTCTTATATAAAAGTAAAACTAGTACCAAGTGGGCCACGTTATTGCTGAATGACAGCTGCTAGTTCATTATATCCTCCCTAGTCAAATGGAGTTCAAGATTCTCAACTCAATCGTACTACATTTATTTTATTGAATAGACCATGTCTTAGCTAGCAAAATGTGACTTTTTTTTTTGGGGATCCCATCTATAATTAAGATGAGAGCACTTCTGGGGCGACCGGATATGGGGACCGGTCTAATTTTTTTTTTTTTTTTTTAAATGTCTCTCAAATAATTTATAAGATTTATTAGAATTAGAATTTTTATAGGAAAAAATGTTTTGGATGTCATTTGGATACATGCAAAAAATATGCCTATACAGTCTGTACAGGCATATTTTTTACATGTATCCAAATAACATCCAAAACACTTTTTTCTGTAAAAATTTCAGTTCCAATAAATCTTATAAATTATTTGAGAGACATTTTTTAAAAAATAAATAAATAAATAAAAAATTGGACCGGTCGCCAAGACCGGTCCCCATATCCGGTCCCCCTGGACTTTTCATTAAGATGATCTCATGGGCACAATAAATGGAGATGTTTAACCACTGAACCATAAGCTAGTAATTCTCTAACAATTTTACGAATTATGAAAGATGACTGAACCTAACGTGTCTGCTGTCAATAAGAATCGAATATTGGATATCTGTATTAATATAAGTGAATCATGCTAGTTAATTATGAGTAGGTATTATGTTATATATACAAGAAGAAGAAGAGAAAGACGAATAGGAATATGAAGAGACACCGTCAGTTTTGTGAATCAAACGATGGAATTGATTCCAAATTAACATGAGTTTTTCGACTGTTCGAGTTAATTCTCAATTATTTAAGAGTTGACTCATTGAGTTTTTAAATTGAAGAATCGCCTTATGTCCCTTTATATATTACTAGTTGGTAGCACGTGCAATGCACGGACTAGTTTGAATAATGGTTTTAATATTTTGTCCACTATTTATGTCAAAAAAAAATCTGGAAGTACACTATGTAGCAACATTGACTATTACTATTACTATTACAAACTTGGTCCTGAGTTCTAACCTTGAAGTCCAAATATTTAAACTATCAATACAACCAAATAGTATTAGAGAGACACCATAAAATGAAAAGAACAACATGATGTCCCATACAACCTTAACAACACTCAGAATTTGAGAATATATATCTGATGTCTGAAACTAAAAACTCTGCATTTACCTTTCATCCACGAAAGATAGTTCTTAAAACACAAAAATGTTACACTTAGTCCTGCCTCCATTAAAAGTAACACAATTTCTGAAGATATTTAACACCAATAGGGCAAAGATAGTACATAAGTAGTTCAACAGCCCAACATGAAGAGAGAAATGAGAATCCAACAACAAATGAAATCACTTCACTTGCTGAAATAAGATCAATAAGCTAGAGCCGTCCCCTTCTAGCCATAAGATTATCAAACACCATCCGCAAAACTCGATTAACCATAAATAATCCAATTCATTTGTAATATATACTCTTTCCTTCCCTATCTTCTACCACTCAAAAGCCTTTTTTCTTTTTTCTCCTCTAATATTTTATATTCAAACATTGCTTGCTACACCCCTAATATCAAAGACCAGAAAACAAAAATAACTTCAACAAAAACACACCTTCAACCAAAAAAGACATCCGCACCAAAACAGTGAGCCCACAAAACTTCATGTTTCTTCTGAAAATGATAACTCTGCCCGAAGTTTAACATTCTTGAAGAGGAGGAACCCCTTCCAAATAAGGCTTCAATGGACCAAATCAAACACACCATAAGCACATTATTAATTTAAACTAAAAGATTAAATAATAAACTTGTGAGAAAAATCATTTGAATTAGGAAAAATAAAATATGTAATTCCCTATCCTTGATTATGCATCATCTATGCCAACAATGTAAATTCAATGAGCTCACTTACAATATTGATTGCATAATACATAATCAAAACTAAACAAAAGAAAAAGTAGTCGAATCAAGAAAAATTGAAGCAACTATATTTTGAAATCAAATAAGTTGACTTTGATATTATATTCATATACTTTCTTATGATAATAATTTTGATACTATTGTGTGTAAAAGATGTTGAAATGAAAGTTTTAGCACCAAATACACTGCTGATATCAGTTCAAATATCACAAATTAGATACTTTGATTTTCACCTGGACTCTAATTTCAGTGCAGAGGGCGTAGTTTTCTCTTTGTAGACCAACAAACTTAGGCATCAAAACTCAAAAATAGTGCACATAAAGTTACTTGTACATCTTCAAATTCTTCTCAGCCTAAAGTACAAATATTCAACTACCTTGATGAAATCTAATTTGACACAAAATCTAATTTGACACAACTTTTCAGCCCATCGACAAAAAAATTCTACTTCTAGAAAGAGAGTTCACCTGTTGTCCTAACATTTATTAACAAAGTATATATAAAGAAGTGCATGCATAAAAATAGAATCTTGAATTCTTATTTAAGAGTCCTTGCTTCCTTTTAGATATAAGGCATCTGATTTAACTATTAATAGACCAAATATTACACACATATTCAGATAGCATGTATACAGTGAGGGATCCATTTGCATCTAGAGAAATTTCAGATTCTGAAAACTTTGACTAATTTTTTTGCCCAACTCATATTTTGTCAAGTCAACAATTTGATCAATGGTTTGTCCCACCACTATCAACCTCATCAAATTTCAAATTGAACTTAGTTCAAGAGATAATATGTGTATAACTATGCATTTATGGATTCTGGGGAACTTTTCATCTGATGCAAACACTACTGCATCTATTCCAAAAAAAACCCATCTTGACTTTATAAAGCCAACTCCAAAAATTCTAAAATTCAAAATTAATATGATTCACGTAAGGTTTGAAAATAATAAATTTTATCGTAGACTAACGAACATGAGATGACCCAAGAACCATAACCACTTGATTAGTTAGAAAGATCATTTACGGACACTATATAGCACAAAATCACAATTATTGATCAATTTTTAACTAACTAATGTGAAAATTGCCACCCACCATTAACGATTTGAACCTTATTCTTGACGGCGGAAACACACCCATCACATTTCATATCCACCATAAACTATGTCTTCCATAAATTAACACCAAAATATCATAATATAGATATATTCCACTTCAACATGATAATTTGAATCAATTTTAACTTAGTTAAGCCCAAAATTAATTAAGTTTAAAAATGAAATTTTCTAATAAGAAAAGGGAAGATAATACCTACATACAACTAATTTCAAACCATATAACATTCATACATTTCTAAAGAGAATCCCGATGGAATCATCACAAAAGAAGCATAATCAATTATATAAAAAAGTGGGGGGAGGAATGGAACTTACTAACAATTCCGACAAAACATGGCCCTTCCGCAAATTAAAGCAAAGAATTTTTTTATGATTGATATTGAAATTCAAGGGAATACAACAAAATTGATAACATGATGGATATATAATAAAAACGAATCTGGTGTTAGGGTTTTTAATCTAACGTGGGCACGTCCATATGAAGAGCAGAGTAAGGGTTATTGAATTAAAATGGATAACATAAAGAGATATACTTTAAAAAAAGATTGACACTTTGCACCATAGTTGGAAATAGGATTCTGCAACCAAGGCTTTGTTTCGGTACCATAATCACTACTACACTGATAAATGTAAAATCCTTATATGCTTCTGCAACCTAGGCTTTGTGATCCTTAAATGCCCAACACCAAGCTAAATCATAAATAATGGAACCAAAATAGAAGATTCAATTTTTCTGGGCAATTCAAGAATACATATAATATTTACCAATATTGATGCGTCAATCGCAAGATTTTCAGGTAAGATCATTCTAATGGACATCATAAATAAAATAGTTCAGATCCATATGGAGTAAATAAGTAGCTCAATTAAAAGAAAATAGGAGTTACTCAATTTGAAGTATTAGGATTAACCTTATCACAGAAACAAATCAATTAGCTCAACTAATGGCTTTGTAAGTTTATATTCAAAACTAAATCATTCAGACCACTAAACATTAATTTCAATCTATTAATATGATGACAAAAAATAATAATTATCAATCTAATATCACACTGTCTAAGAGTGTACCCTATGAAAGAGCTCTACAACTCCCTGAAGCTAGGCTCAGGCATGACGTCATCCTCGCTGTAACAACTGCACTGTGCAGAGGCAACAACGACAACACGGCTCCAAATTCCGATAGAGATCTCAATAGAAGGGAAAAAATATTTGAAGCAGTAATATATTGTCAATTCACATATATTGCGTGTATATAATATATAGAGAGAGAGAGACCTGGCGAGTGAGAATTGGTGTATGATGTCGATTTGATTGGGACAGAGAATTTTGAAAACGAAGAAGTCGAAGATCTGTCCATAGGAGATTTGACGAACGATTTTGAAGCCCTGTGAGATCCGAGATCCGAAGATCGAGGGTGCTAGGGCTTATGACAAAGCTGCCTTCAAGTTGCATTGGGTGCTGGAATTGGTGTTTTTGTGGTGGAGAGGAAGAGAGGGTTTGGGTGGATTTATAGAGGAGGAGATGAAGAGATGGGTGGATGAAGAGGAAACAGAAAAAATTGAATCACTTCGCCTTTGAAGAAGAGAAGGAGTGGACTGTTTTTGAAGAGAAAGAAGAGAAGATGAATCGACCAAGAGAATAAACCAAATGTACCGAGTTAACTCTTAATTAATTAAGGGTTAACTCCATGAATTTTTCAATTAAAAGAGAAATTGATTGAGTTGTAGAAGCTGCGCTGAATTTATATATAAGGATTGATTAGCAAAAACCGTAAACAATCCTGGTAAATCTTTCATTGATATACACAAAAATTGTTCTTCAAACTTACAATATTTTTATGTATTTCTTCTTAAAGATAGATGGAAAGGTGGGTCAAATTCTGGATCAAGTATGTTACATGAACCTATTTGTCTCAGCTTAGAACCAAAAAGTTAATTCAGTTTCTGGCCCAAGCCAGCAAATGAATAATGGGTCACTTACCAAATGAAGGGAGATGTAGGCTATGGGCTGACTCAGCCCAGGTCAGGATTGAGGCTTCATTCCACTGCCAAGTGCCAACTTCCAAGAGCAGTAGTTGGGGTTTCATAAATTCACTCAAAATTATAACAAGATATGTTTCATGACTTAAAATTATCAATTTATTTATGAAAATACATACGAAAATTACATCATATTTGCATTGATATTTTATAATTGTATTAAAAGTTGTAGATTATAATGCTACATGATGCTTATAATGTAGCTATAGTCCGTTTTAAATTGAAAAGCGTCGCATAATATTACGAGTTAACTTCAAAATTAATATAATATGTTTTTAAATTTATTTATTTTTAAAAATAATAAATCTTGAATATAGTAATATATTTTTAACAATCTACAATTTTCATGATTAAGCTGTCTAAAAATTACTCACTTGCAATCAGTTTTGAATTAAAAAATTATATTCAAAAATATTTTAAAAGACAAAGGCAACGCGTTGACAAAATAAATTATAAGAAAATAGAAATAGTGAATTAGATAAACAATAGAAAGAAAATGACATTAAACAGCTAGCCAAAATTATATTATTGTTGTTACACATAACAAATCTCATTTAATTTTGATTTTTTAAAATTATAATGTGAATTTATTTTAATTTTAAAATTTAATTTTTTTTACTTAATTATATTTTGATGTGAATTTAAATTTTTGTGTGGAATAGAGAAATCACCAGTGTTTAAACTACTAAACAGATTTGCAGCATCTCCAATTGATCACATCTGATGTCCGTGGACAAATGAACGACTGAGATTGAAACTAAGCACACAGAGTACAGAGTTCCAACAGCTTTACAGTGGGCCCACTTAACATCAACCCGATTAGCCACTGCGGAAGGGATAAATTGATTATCCACGATGCACGCCGCCGTAGCGTAACGAAACCTTCTCAGTTTCGCTTAAACAGACTCATTGTACGATACTGGTACAAAATTTGGAAAGAAAGAGAGGTTGAATAAAAGGCAAATTGTGGCGTACGTTAACCAATAACACTCTGCAGGCTCATGTTAGCAAGAGCAAGCAATGCACCCACCTGTGTATAGGCTTCTTCTCCTTCACTTTCTCTCTCTATCTCTACATCCTTCATTATCCTGCGCGGCCCTCTTTCTCTATCCACTTGGGCTAGGGTTCCTTCTTCTTTTCCTTTTCTGCTACTATTTTCTCTATCGTCCTGTAAAATTCGTACATCTCCGTCCGCCAATGCTATTATCAACAGACCTAGGGTTTCACTCCTCAGAGCTCTTCTTATCACATTATGGACGGCAAGCGACAGTCCAGAGACTCCTACTTGAATTTATTCAATCTTGAGGTACTTGCATGGGCTTTTGCTATTTTCAAATGCGTTCTCTTTGTATTCCAATTTGGGACTGTATTTTTATCACTGGGTTGATTTAGTTTTTGGGAAGTTAGGGTCCTTTGTTGTTCTTAATTTGTTATATGGAATTTATTCAATTTTGTTTGAATTATGTGTGTCTGTTTCTTTGGGTTGTATTGTAGTCTTTGATGAGCTTTCGACTACCACAACAAGATGATGATTTTGATTATTATGGGAATAGTAGTCAGGATGAGAGCAGAGGTAGCCAAGGTAGGAACTTTGTCTCTTTATAGTTTTTATTGGGGTTTCCATTGTTTTTTAGTTAAATTACAGTTACCCTCTTGGACCAAAATCATCAAGACATAAATTCCTTTGTTGAATCCGTAGTTACTTCCCCTCCCCCTCCCCCATATTTGATTTAGTTTTTGTTGTTTTTGGTGAGTGGAAAATTGAGCTCCCAACAAATTTGAACTTATGTATATCGTCTGGCATTGTATTTTGTTTGTTATGAATAGGTGGAGCGATGACGGAACGCTCTAATGGAATAATGTCTACTAGGGAAATAAGTGTTGCAAAGAAGAAAAAGAGGAACTCCTATAGTAGTGACGAGGACGACAGCTACAGCACATATATCTCAGAGGAGCGGTATAGAACAATGCTTGGGGAACATATTCAGAAGTACAAGAGGAGGCTGAATAATTCCTCACCAAGTCTTGCACCGACCCGCGGTGTGATGCCCGTTCTAAAAGGTAGTTTGGGACCCAAAGAGCAGAAGTTGGGGAGTGAGCACCGAGGAGGATCACACAAAGTTGAAACCAATAATGATTATTTGAGAGATATTATCCCTCAAAAGCTTGGAAACTATAATGGAACTGAGTTTGCACCAGAGTATGACATCAATAGGTTTGTTACCTAAAAGTTAATCCAATATTAATGCTGTGATGTTTGACGTTCTATTAGTTGTTAAACACTTGAACTAGATGTTTAAAGAGGAACTTTTTCAAACGCTGCAGATCAGTTTATGAACCTGCTTATCTAGACATTGGTGACGGCATTGCTTATAGGATCCCTCAAACTTATGAAAAGCTTGCAATATCACTGAACTTGCCTATTACGTCAGAGATCCAAGTGGAGGAATTTTACCTTAAGGGCACCCTTGATCTGGGGTCATTGGCTACAATGATGGCTGCTGATAAGAGGTTTGGGCCAAGAAGTCGAGCAGGAATTGGAGAGTCAAAACCCCAGTATGAATCTCTACAGGCAAGATTGCGAGCTCAGTCGGCTAGTAACACTGTCCCTACATTCAGTCTGAAAGTGAGTGATATTCCATTGGATTCATCCTGCATTCCAGAGGGGGCAGCTGGAGGAATACGACGGTCTATCTTGTCAGAGGGTGGTGTTTTACAGGTTTACTATGTGAAGGTCTTGGAGAAAGGAGACACATATGAGGTCAGTATTCACAATAGTCATAAAAATGCGATAGTATTAGGTTTTATGCCTTGGGAACAGGTATTTGCAGTTGTTCTGATACGGGTTCGGACTTGTTTGGCTGCAGATTATTGAACGTAGTCTCCCCAAGAAACAAAAGGTACAGAAAGATGCTTCTATGATTGAGAAGGAGGAAATGGAGAAGATTGGTAAATATTGGGTAAACATTGTTCGAAAAGACTTGCCAAAACACCATAGAATTTTCACTAACTTCCACCGAAAGCAACTGACTGATGCCAAGAGGTTTTCAGAGACCTGTCAAAGAGAGGTACTTGTATTTTTGTAGGGTAATTAGAGCATTACTATTTTACAGTAATATATAATTTATTCTTTTATGCAAGCTTTTAGTAATTGTTAATCTGTAGTTTTTCATCTGGGCCAGTGGATTTGTATCTGGTACCCATATTGTCAGAATAATTTCCAATGTTCAAGATTTAGTGGTGGTTTTTGCATCCAGGTAAAAATGAAGGTGAGCAGATCGCTTAAGTTGATGAGGAGTGCTGCAATTCGCACAAGGAAACTGGCTAGAGACATGTTGATATTTTGGAAGAGAGTGGATAAGGAGATGGTAACCTTACTTTCCTTGTGATATTATTACATTGTTAGGTATTTTAAGAAAGAACAAAAAAAACAAATACTTTGTTCTGAATATTTTTTGACAATTGCAATCAGCAACTTCATTTTCTGGAGGACAAAGAAGCACAATTTGTCTTTTCCCCCACATATATTCATATATGTGCATGCATATATATCTAATCTATGTATATTTTCTATGGTAAGAATTTTATTAGACATATGGATGTGCTGAAGCACAGATGCACATTATACTTATTCATTTGATTAGTTGTAGTTATGTTTATTCATATGATGGAATAATTAGTTATGTTTATTCATCTGAGTTCTTTATTTCTACAATCCATAATTTATGGGCTAAGTTTTCTGACCTACTGTTGCATTACATCAGATTATATGTATGACCGTCACAATATTATTTGTGCAAGAGCCTTTTATTTGCCAATTTCTTAAAATGGTATGATGACTTAACTGCTTGACCTTAGCAGAATTACAAAAGTTAGGGATGAAGAGTATTAGCGCGACTGTTAAGCAGAATACTTTCTGCATATATTTGCATGCTTGTGGTACCAACTGGTCAAACTAAAATCTTTAAATTGTAGTTATTACCAAATCAAATTGAACCACTATCCGAAAGCCATTGTGGACTATTATAATCTTTTCTTGTATAGATATACTAAAAGGATTCTCTAAGTGGTAATCCTCTTTCTGCAGGCAGAAGTGAGGAGAAGAGAGGAAAGAGAAGCTGCAGAAGCTTTAAAACGAGAACAAGAGGTCCGTGAAGCAAAGAGGCAACAACAGAGGCTCAATTTTTTGCTGTCGCAGACAGAACTTTACAGTCACTTCATGCAGAACAAGCCGGCTTCACAACCCTCAGAGGTTTTGACTGTTGGTAATGATAAATCAGATGACCAAGAAATGCAATTGAGTTCTGCAGAAGAGAGGCCTGTAGAGGAAGAAGATCCAATGGAAGCCGAGTTGAAGATGGAGGCATTGAAAGCTGCTCAGGATGCAGTTTCTAAACAGAAAAAGATAACAAGTGCATTTGATGATGAATTTTTGAAGCTGCGGCAAGCTGCTGAAACTGAGGTGCCTCAGGAAGATGCTTCAATCGCAGGATCTACTAACATAGATTTATTGCATCCGTAATTTTCTTCTCTTCTTTCTCTTCTATTTCCATTTACTTTTTTCTGTCTGAAAATGTTAACAGTTGCAGTAGTTTTAGTTTTAAGCCTGTTAAATATAAAACCTTTTGAGTTTCAACTCATCAAAAATAAAAACAAAAAAAACACAGTATATTATAACTTTTGTTACAATGTTTTCAGCTCAACTATGCCTGTAGCATCCTCAGTGCAGACACCAGAGTTGTTTAAAGGTTCCCTCAAAGGATATCAGCTAAAAGGCCTCCAGTGGCTGGTCAATTGTTATGAGCAGGTAGGATGCCAATCGAAAACTCATCTTTCTTTTGTTAACATTCACATACATATCTGCTTTTCTATTGAATTTAACAGGCCCTTTGTTGATTTTCAGGGCTTAAATGGTATCCTTGCTGATGAGATGGGCCTGGGAAAGACTATCCAAGCTATGGCATTTTTAGCTCATTTGGCTGAAGTATGTGTTATTCATGGTAGGAATGTTGTGTGAACTTATTTATTTTTGGACTAATATGGATTTGTTGTTCATGCAGGAAAAAAATATATGGGGCCCTTTTCTGGTTGTTGCACCCGCATCTGTCTTGAACAACTGGGCTGATGAAATCAGTCGGTTTTGTCCCGACTTGAAAACTCTTCCATATTGGGGTGGGCTTCAAGAACGGACGATACTCAGAAAAAACATGAACCCTAAGCGTCTTTATCGCCGGTAATTGTCTATTCGCATGGGTCATTTCTTCCTTTTTATTAATTCCCTGTCAGAGGGAGACAAAATTGACAAAACAGTTAATCTCATGGTCCTTGCACATAGAACAATAGCCTACCTTCAACGTATTGCAAAATTAAAAATTGTTTCATAGGTTTCAGATGTATGAGCGTGGGTAGAATGGCAAATGCAAATTGTTTAAACAGTGGTAAGAGCATGCATTAATTTTAATTTTAGTGCCAAAGTTTTGGATTTAAAATATCTTTAGATGGAGAGTAATTATATAGATATACCCTACATAAATGTTCGTCATATGCTTAACCACATAGTTTGAAAGGCAAAAAATAGTTTGAATGTGCATGAAGCCAGAATCATAGGCTAATAATTACATGCATTAGAGACCAGCAACTTGATGCAGTTATTAATTTTGGTTGGCACAGTTTAGTTGAGTTACCATTATATTTGGAATCATTAAGCCTGAACTATCACTTTTTTTCTCGGACTAGCAATGAGATACCGGGTCTAGCAACTGTGTTATGCTTCTAGGTGGGCCACCCACACCTTCAAATTGGTTGGAGCAACTTATGATACCTAAAAATAAAAAGTGAATAGAGAAATGAAGGTGATACCAATAAGTGTACTCCTAAAACCTTTCACCCTCATGCATTGCTAGGTTCATCACTAATCTGCTTGCAGCCTTCAAAAGCGCATTGTATTACCTAGTGTTTGACAGAAGTACCTGCCTACATGATAAACAGTGGGGATGGATTTGGTGTGTCAAATGGGGTTTGCCGTGCAAAGAGTTTAAACAAATTACTGACTTATGTTGATTGCGTAACCGGAGGGTGATTGCCACTGTGAAATTTGCAGTTGCTATTTTACCTTTAATTTCTGAACAAGATGGTATTATGACAAAACTTTGATGAACATTTATTCTCTCCCATTAACTGGTTGAAGGAGTGCATTAAGACATACATTGTCTAGAGCACCCTGTTTTGCATACCCTTCATGAAAAGCTATCTCTGAATTAAATTGAAACTTATGATTCTCTTTTGAGAATTACAGTGAAAACAATCTTCTTTTATCCCCAAAAAAGGTCATCTCAGCATGATCCCGTCTCTTGCTGTTTGAATAAGCATCAACGATTTCCCTTTCTCAAACTTACAATATACTGATCTATGTTAATTTTTACTTGTCAGGGAGGCTGGATTTCACATTCTCATTACCAGTTACCAACTTCTAGTGTCTGATGAGAAATACTTCCGTCGTATAAAATGGCAATATATGGTCCTGGATGAAGCCCAGGCAATCAAAAGTGCACACAGGTTTGGACTTCTATCTTTGAATCTGCTGTTTGTCAAGGTTTCATGGATTTATATGGAAAAGCAATACTAACTATTTAATTGCTGATGTTTTCTGTTGGAGTAACTTGGGGAAGTTAGCCAGCTAGTATATACCTACTAAGCTACTAATATTAAGATTGTATTTTTCAGGAAAGATAACTTCTAACATCCATAATTTTGATGCCAGATGAAATTTTGTCATAAATTTCCTGCTTGTTCAGATCTCTAAATGCTTCTCTGCTCTCTCACCCCACAAAAATAGAAAAAAGTCAATGTTGACACTCTATATGTGTGTACTTTTTGTCCCATAAACACTGCTCCTTCCTTAGTTCCTTTAATGTTTTTATGTGAACTTTTTTGCGTCTTCCTTTTGTTTGAAGTAGCTTATTGAATTAATGAATCTATCATTGTATATTGGTGTTTATGCATGATCTAGTAACCAATCATTGGAACTTCAGATCCGTGTTGTATCAGCTAAAGGTTTATACTATTGACTTGTGTAAGCGTGTAAATTTCTTACATGTTCTAATTCTCACGGTATCCTTTTGTATTTTTGTTTGACAGTATACGATGGAAGACACTACTCAGTTTTAACTGTCGAAATCGCTTGCTTTTGACTGGTACACCAATTCAGAATAACATGGCTGAATTATGGGCACTTTTACATTTTATTATGCCAACCCTATTTGACAGCCATGAACAATTCAATGAATGGTTTTCGAAAGGGTATTTTTCCCTCCACAATTTTTATTTACAAGCTACTTTTTGTGCCTATAATGTATGAAGTCTGATCATGTTTTCTGTATGCAATCAGAATCGAGAATCACGCAGAACATGGTGGAACTTTGAACGAGCACCAGCTTAACCGATTGGTAAATGAACTTTAGTTTCTAACTACATTTTGAAGTAGCTCGATAAATTGTTGGCTATAATATATATTATATACTGCACTTCTAAATTCATTTTTACATCTTGTTAACCTTTTCTACAGGTATGAATGCTTACTAAATTGTCGCCCAATTACTGATCAATCAAAAATCGCATAACTCTTCTTTTAGCATCTCAGGTGGCCATCAATTTTCATTTTGTCGTCAAGTCCATGTGCTTTTTAAAAAATAAAAGTACCCTTGAAATATATTTAGTCTTGCCACTCCTGAGACTTTTAATTTCAAGAATCTTTCTATAAGTAATCAAGTCATGAAAATGGGGGTGACTCCTATCTACACTGTATACAAAAAAGGCTAAAAACAAAAACTCCTTTCAAAACCATCGCCACAGCGCTATACAAAAGACAGAGCTCCCCAAAAATAATAAGTTAATCACAAACAACTCCCTGCGAATAATTCCTCTAGAAACTCCATGAATGGAACTATGAATCCGGATAAACTTCGTTTTGCCAACCAAAAAAAAAAGGAAGAGGAGCAAACTCAAAAATAGGAACCAATATGAACAAGATCTCTTGTGCAAAATATCTACTATTCCTTTCCTTCCAAATGATCCACCCCAAGTCTTTCTCAGCCTCCTATCCATCTTCACCCCCTCCTAAGCCTTCAACAAACCCACCACCACAACTGATCTCTGCGTCAACCACTTTTTTCCCACAAGAGAGAAGACAATACTCCAAATGTCCCTAACAAAATCACATTGACTGAGGTAACAAATGGTCAGTTTATTCCCAAGCTTGACAATATAGCACACAATGGTTCACAATGGCTTAATCCCTTCTCCATAAATTGTTTCAAGTCAAAATAGCTCCCAACGTGACTGTCCAAGACTATTTGGAAATCTAGGAACAAAGAATCTATTGAAGCTGTCCATACTAGTCTCTTTGAAACAAACCGGTCCATTTGTACCCTCCTTTCTAACCTCGAACAAGCCTTTCCTACAGCTGGCTCAAAAAGAAATGTGTTCTTGCAACCCCTTGTTTGTTGGAAGATGCCTCTTGTGGGCTGGCTAAAGCTTAATACGGATGCTAGTCTAAAGCAAAATCCTTCCTCGGTTGCCATTGGTGGTCTCATTCGAAATGCTAGGGGGTGCTGAGAATTTGGCTTCTATGGAAAAATAGGCATTTGTTCTATCTTGACAACGGAAATTTGGGCCATCTGAGATGGTCTCATATTTGCTTGGGACAGGAGAATCCCTCCCTAACATAGAAGTGGAAACTGACTCTAGCACTGCTGTCAAACTCATAAAGGAGGGAGACGTTAAGGATCACCGGAAGTTTGATCATGGAAAGCCGTAAACTTTTAAGGAATCCTTGGAATGCAAAACTTATATTCACTAGACGGTAAGGAAATAGATGAGCGGACAAGCTTGCGGATTTGGGTCATAGTCGTAATTTTCATATTATCAGTAGTAAGGATCCTCCTATTAATATCCTAGCGTTGCTAGAGATTGATTGTAATGAAGCTTTATTATATTAGTCTTTGGCCGTGAGACCTCCTTTGCACCAAAAAAAAAAAACGTGACCGTCCAAGAAAAGAAGGCCACTTAAATTAGGGGGCTCAAGAAATAGTCAACAAAGAACTTCAAGCTCCTAATCCTGAAAATTTGTCTGCTCTTGTGATGGTTGGGCATCATGTAGTTTGAGAGAAAATATTATATGCCATTACCAAAGAGATAATATGAACACCATCCAAGCAAACATGTATTATTCTGTTTTATTATGTGCCTCTTGTGTTGCTAACTTACTTATTTTCTTGCATTTGCTAGATTGGTTTTATCTTTATAAGAAAATTCAGATTTTTACTTATTATTTTTAGCTCGTAGCTTCATGTGAATATGGGAACTTTGTCTCTCAGGTTGATTTCAATAGCTTGCTACTCCACAAAATCATAGTTTTTATCCAGACGTTGGTTGTCATATTCATAATTCTTTCTGTTTTCTTTTTTTGCTCTCTTCAACAGCATGCTATTCTGAAGCCATTCATGCTTCGGCGGGTTAAGAAGGACGTAATTACTGAATTAACTGGGAAAACTGAAATTACCGTGCACTGCAAGCTGAGTTCTCGACAGCAAGCTTTTTATCAAGCAATAAAGAACAAAATTTCTCTTGCAGAGTTGTTTGACAGCAATCGTGGGCATCTTAATGAGAAACGAATTTTGAACTTGATGAATATTGTCATCCAGCTGAGAAAGGTGTCTATTAATTAATTCGGTCTTTGCTATAATATATTTCTTGATCTTGAATTTGATGAGTATTCTCATTGATTTGAGAAAGGTGGTCCCCAGTGTTGATGTGTTTTTTGCATTAGTATATATCTAGTTATGTATGAGTTTGAGAGTTCATATTTTGTAAATCTTGATATGCCTTTAGTGGATATTTGGATATTTAGATATAGTAATTTGTTTTCAGCAAGTGATTGCCCCCTATGTAATGACAGGTCTGCAACCATCCCGAGTTATTTGAAAGAAATGAGGGAAGTACATACCTCTATTTTGGAGAGATTCCAAATTCGCTGCTTCCAGCTCCCTTTGGAGAGTTGGAAGATGTGTACTACTCTGGCAGTCGGAGTCCTATTACATACCAGGTAATCTCTACAAGTGCTTTTATTTATTTTAATTCTGTTTAATTTATCGTCATCCATGACTCTTGGTGTATGTGTGAGACAACTGTGGGTTCTTTATGAACTACACTTTGACACATTTCGTTTGCACACTAATTTACACCAATCATTGGGAAGATACATTTCAATGCCAAAAGAGTGAACATGGTTTGTGAATTTGGATGATCATATGTGTTATAGTAAGTTAGTGAATTATCGGGGGGTGGGGGGGGGGGGGAAAGTGGGTAAGTCTCTTCCCCCTCCCCCCTTAACCCAAGTACTCATAGCAGAAAATTTCTCTGAGGCACACAGAAAGATGGTAAGGGCAATACTACTTGCCTGCGGCCAGGGAATCCACTTAAATTAGGGGGCTCAAGAATTATCCTGCTTTCTTATTTTTTACTACCTCTTTCTAGAAATAAAAATCCTACTTGCAATAAAATTTACTTTGTAAAGTTTAATATTGAAAAAAATAACCCATAAAATAATGTCCAACTGTGTTATACAAACTTTAATATTTGAATAGAAAGTAGACAACAAAAGTAGGACTCTCACTTCCAGACAAAAGGAAACTATAGTGGTAAAGTATTGGCAAAGCCTCGTGTCTAAGCATTTTTTTTGTCAAGTGAATCAACTTAATTGCGTTGTGTATGGTCTTCTTTTTAGACTTTGTGTTGCATTAGAATCAGGTTATATTTTATCGTGTCATCCTTTATTTCATGACTAATAATCTCTTTTGTTCCTTCCAGATACCAAAGATTGTCTACCGTGAACTTATCCAAAATTCTGGTACGCTTTTCTCAGCGGTGAGGCATGGTGTCAGCAGAGATTTGTTCGAGAAACGTTTTAACATTTTTTCCCCTGAAAATGTCTTCCGATCCATGCTCGCACAAGTAAATAGTTCAGACGTGTCCTTGACTGAGAGTGAGACATTTGGGTTTTCTCGTCTGATTGATTTGTCACCGGCAGAGGTCGCATTTTTGGCAGCTGGATCTTATATGGAGAGATTATTGTTTACTATTATGAGATGGGATCGGAAATATGTGGATGGAATGTTAGATATGTTTATGGAAGCTGAAAGCGATGATTCCACTTGTAGGCAACTTGGGGAGGATAAAGTAAGGGCAGTCACGCGAATGTTACTTCTCCCATCAAAGTCGGAGAAAGCATTTCTTAGGAGGAGATTTGCAACTGTTCCCTCGGATGAGGCTTTAGTATTATCGCATCAGGATAGGCTTTTATCTAACATCAGACTACTTCATTCAGCATACTCTTTCATTCCAACTACCAGAGCACCTCCTGTAAGTGTTTACTTTGTTACTCATGTTTCTTCTTATATTGTAGGAAAGATAAACTAATATTGACTGCTTTCTCTGCATTATTTTTATTCTTCTTGGTAGATAAATGGCCACTGCTCAGATAGAAATTTTGCTTACGAAGTTCTTGAAGAATTACATCACCCCTGGCTTAAGAGGTTTTTAATTGGGTTTGCGCGCACTTCTGACTATAATGGCCCTAGGAAACCAACTGCTGCTCCTCACTGTTTGATACAAGAAATAGATTCTGAACTACCTGTTTCACAACCTGCTCTTCAACTCACATATGAAATTTTTGGCTCATGTCCACCCATGCAAAGTTTTGATCCTGCAAAGATGCTCACAGTATGACAATCTCTTCCCTTATGTTTTCTTTTATACTTCAATGGACTTACAAATCATGTGCATCTTTGAGACATTGCTTAAGTTATGGTATCATAATGTGTTCTTTCAGGACTCGGGAAAGCTTCAAACTTTGGACATACTATTGAAACGCTTGCGCGCAGGAAATCATCGCGTACTTCTGTTTGCACAAATGACAAAGATGTTGAATATTCTCGAGGTACTTCAAACTACTATTTTTTTTAAACAACCCAGGGTTTGCATAGTGTTAAGCATATCTTGCACTAGATTTAAACTGCATTTCTGCAGCTGGGTGCGAGTTTGATATATTGTTATTTGCCATAAATTCTTACAACAATAATAAATTGTTAGTTTACTAGTGATGACATGAGAATGCCAAACTAGATGACCTTATGTCATGTTATAGTATTATGTTACTATCAATAAAAGGTGGACTCTTTTTGTGGAACATATTTCTATCTTTCTCATTTGGTTGACAGAATCATGGCAGTTCTTGTATCTTTTTAATTTTAATCAGCCAGTTCTCTTTTCAATTGTCTGCAGGACTATATGAACTATAGGAAATATAAATATCTAAGGCTTGATGGATCCTCAACGATAATGGATCGTCGTGACATGGTCAGGGATTTCCAGCATCGGTACGGAATTTATTGACTTGTATGGTTTTCTTTTCAGAGCTTCGATTTTTATTTGCAGTTTCTCTTTGTTCTTACTCTTTGTAGGAGCGACATCTTTGTCTTTTTGCTGAGCACAAGAGCTGGTGGGCTGGGTATCAACCTGACAGCTGCTGACACCGTCATTTTCTATGAAAGTGACTGGAATCCAACCCTTGATTTACAGGCAATGGATAGAGCTCATCGGCTGGGTCAGACTAAAGATGTTAGTTTCTCCTGACTGTTTATGTGTACTTATATGTCAGCTATATGCATGCTTTCAATCTCTTCCTATTGTGTACATAAATAATTAGAGAGAGGTCACTTGATCAAATCGTGCCAACTCCAAGTGGTACCCACACAACCTTATACTTGGATTTGCCAAGTGCACTGTTCGGGTGGGGTGGGGTGGGGCTGTGGGGACATGTACCTGTGGAAAAAGTCCAATGCTCTAAAAAGTTAGGACACCCGTGATTTCAAAAACTATAAAGAAATAGTAGAAACCCCTTGTCTCTAATGCAACTAGTGTAAGATGTTGTTTTTGAATCATTTCATTTGCCTTCTCAACTTTGTAACCCCCCTTCTCCTTCTCTCTTCCCTCCCTTGTTCATGAAGACTACTCTTTTTTAACCTGTGTTATAGAGCAACTAATATGTATTATTTGCAAGTCTTTACTATTATTAAAGTGATTAAATCACATGGAGGTAGCAATTGGTTCTTTTGCGTGTTAAGTGCATTAAGGTGGTGTTGGTGTTTGATTGCATCTTAATATATCTTAATAACCCACCTCTTATTTTCTAAGAGACGTGAAGTTGTTTGGTAAAAAATATTCCCTCTAAATTGTTAGGATAGAAAATAAAATCTAAACTATTCAGAGGACCATCTGACCGAAATGGACTATTTTTTGGATAAAAATAATCTCTTCAACTCTTTCTTTCGCTTCTTCTATTCAGCTCGTCGACCCACCATAGTCAGACCACCACCACTATAGCCAATTTCTCTCATTAGATTCATTTTTCAATCCATTCCCACTGATTATGATGTGAAGCAAGAAGATTCCGTCACCGCAATCACCGCCACCAATTGCCAAATTTTATATTACCTTTTTATTTCGGGGGAGCAGAGATCCACCTCAGTGAAGGACTTCTCCTTGATTGGGTAGGCGATGGCTAGGGCTTTTGTGAGCAGGCTCTTACCGTAACAATGGGAGAGGTCAAAAGAGGAGATGAGTATCCCGATGAGGCCTATAGTTGTTAAGGCGTTGCCTAGGCGACACCAAGTCGTCCAATCTGTGATCAATATACAAGGCAATAGTACGACTTGGGTTTAGGGGGAAAGTCGAGCGCCTAGCCCAGAAAGTCGACGTCGAGGCGTCCAAGGCGATGACTTCAACGGCGTTTCGGAAAGTTGACCGACTTGGATACTCTGGGTATATGGATCGACCCACTGGGTAAAAAAAAAAGATGTCGCTGGCTCGCCCTAGTGGATTTGCGATATCAAAGAGAAGTCACAGACAGTCGATCGAACAAAAAAGACGAGTGAGCGACCGAGAGAGAAAGATTGCAAGAGAGAGCAAGTAGGTTATCTCGTCGACTCCGGCCGTCCGACGTCCCTTCCGGCTAAGACGCTAAGCTCGCGACTCCCGTCTCTTACTTTCGAGTTTCGACAGATATTCCTTCTTTTTCTTTCCCCTTTTTGACCTTCTCTGCTACTCTGCTCCTGTTTTTTTTTAAAGTGTCGACTGCTCTGTTGATATATGCTTCTAAGTTGCTCTGTTACTTTTTTTTTAAAACTGTCGACTGATCTGTTGTTGACATATGCTTTGTTCCTTTGTTTTTTTAACTGCTGACTGTTCTGTTGCCTTTTTTTTTGTTTCCCATATTCATTTCTATTAATTATATTATATTTTTTTTTGCAAGTACATATTTCACTGATTAAGAAAGAAATTAATCAAACATGAAAAATCATGATTGTGAATTTATTAATTATATTTAAATTAGTACTACTGTGCTATATTTCTATTAATTATGTTATATTCTTAGCTCCAATATTTTTTACAAGTACATATTTCACCGAGTAAGAGATGCATTACTGTTAGTACTACTAAATGGTTTACTCATCATTTGGACTTAATAATATTAACTATTATTAGTTATTAATTAGTACTATATATATATATATATATATATATATATATATATTATAGTATTAATAATGTTAGCATCAGAGATATTTGTGGGTGCATCATTAGATTGTGAATTCTATATAAATATTATATTATATATGTTTGTCTTATATTTTTTATTTGATTGTATTGTGTAGACAGTAAAATGGCGGAAAGTTCAGGGGCCGATAATTATGATATAATGAAGGACCCTAAAAGAAAAGCTAAATCGAATGATCCGGGTTGAAAATATGGATATTAGCTAAATTTAAGTAATAAGGATGTCATGCAATGTATACTTTGCGGGAAGAAATGTCATTCGGGCATCAAAAAGCTCAAGCAACATCTAGTCGGAAATTATGGAGATGTAGTGAAGTGCCCCAAAACAACAGGAATTATGAGGGAGATGAAAGCGACTTTGAATAGTAGAAAGAGGAACAAGCCACTCGAGCTAGATGATGATGATGATGTAGTAGTAGAAGTGTAAAAAGAATAAGCATTTACTCGTCCAACCATGGCTTCCAATACTTCTAACATTATCCCAAGTTCTGGGACGGTTTCTAAAAGGAAGCAAGCTGTATTTCAATTCCAAAAGTCACAACCAAAAGCTCCAATAAAGACGATTGAAACACTTCTAAGAAAGACTCTCGAAGAAGTTGTAAAGGAGAGACATAGCAAGCGTTTGAGCCAAATGAGTATTGAAAGTCGTTCGGGGACATCGGAGGAAAACGAGAGTCCAAATGCACGTTGCCAACTTTTTCTACGAATATGGCATACCATTCAATGCTGCAAATTCAAGGAGATTTGAAGTAATGGTCGAGTCCTTAGGGTAATATGGGTCGGGTTTCAAGCCTCTAACGTATCATGAGTTGAGGGTTCCTTTACTTGAGAAGGCAAAGAAGAAAACAGATGGCTTAAAGAAGAAACATGAAGTTTCTTGGAAGGAATACGACTGCTTCCTCATGTCGGATGGTTGGACAGATAAGAGGGGAAGACACTTGTTGAATTTCCTTGTTAATAGTTCGAAGGGGACTTATTTCATGGGTTTTGTTGATGACTCCAGTCGGTAGCAAGATGCCACAATATTGATAAATCTACTTGATAGCAAGATTGAGGAAATTGGCATCGAGTATGTTGTTCAGGTGGTCACGGACAATGCCTCTAAATACATAGCAGCGGGGCATATACTAATGGAGAGGAGACCTACACTGTTTTGGACTCGGCCTTGATCTTATGTTAAGAGGATATAAGCAAGTTGAAGTAATTCCAGCTCACAATCTCAAATGCAAGAAGAATCACAACATTCATTTATAGGCATGGTCGTCTTCTTAATGCGATGAAGGAGAAAACAAATGGGAGGGATCTTGTGAGACCTGCAGTTACTAGATTTGCTATATCTTTCCTCACCTTGCAAACTATTTGTACAAGAATAAAGATGCATCGAGGCATTTGTTCATAAGCGATGATTGGTCAAAATCAAAGTTGTCTGCTACTGAAGCGGGGAAGAAAGTATGTGATACTGTTATTTCAACAACATTTTGGCATACTGTTGAGGATTGCATTAGGACGTCACAACCATTTCTTATAGTCTTGAGGATTGTTGATAGTGATGAGAAGCCTGATATGCCAGAAGTTATTGTTGCGATGGATTGCGCGAAGAAAAAATATCAAAGATGCATTTGGTAACAAACAAAGACTGTATAAGATGATTGAAATTGTTGAGCGCGATGGGAAAATCAATTGGATCAAAAATTATGAGGCTGCGTTGTTTCTCAATTCGGGCAAGTACTTTGATATCAAAGAGGAATGTAGGTTGTTTGCTAATGCTTTACGAGATGACTTCAATGACGTTCTTGCAAAGATAGTGCCGGAGCTAGATTTCCTAGACATGATAAGCAATCTAGCCGACAACTATGATGCTTCTCGAGATATTTTTGCAAGAGAAATGGTGATTAGGCAACGGAAAACAAAGAATCCTCGTAAGTATATTGAAATATATGTAAAGATATAAAAGCTAAATTATAATTATAATTTATATGCATTCTTCCATTTCTACTTTTGAAGATATTTATATTTCTTTTAAATGTTTGTTAGTTGATTGGTGGAATACTTTTGGAGCGCGGGCTATTGAGCTATCCTCATTTGCAAAAAGAATTTTAAGCCTCTATTGTTCTACTTCCGGTTGCGAGCAATTGGTGTACATTTGAGTTTGTAAGTACTTTCTATTGTTAGTTCAAATTTATAAAGTACCAAGTCATTCACTACTAATACTAATTATTTTTTATACAATTAAAATTTTATCAGTAATATTATTATTTTTTGTTCTATTTATTTTAGATTCATACGAAGAAGAGGAATAGATTGGAACACAAACGATTGAGTGACTTGGTGTATGTCCAATACAATCGAAAGATTGACTTAAGGTTCCAAAAGAGAAGTGAACTTGGAAATAATTTTGATCCATTAGCCATTGATGACTTTGAATGGGGCAATGAATGGATCAATAATGAGGCCAATGTTGTTCATCCTGGGGAGGATCTTACATGGAATGATGTTGATCGAGCAACTGGTGCATCCAACACTCTTGAGGGTCGCAATCTTTCAAGAAGGGCTCGTGCTAATACTAGTGATAATCTCATGACGTACTCTCGACGTGGTGGTGGTTCAACTTCTAGAGAATAAAGGTTGATAGATTCCGACTCCGATAATGAAGTTGATGAAGAAGAGAGAATTCCAAATGATGATGAAGATGTGGAGGATGATTTTGGAGAAAGACCACCACCTACACCTTTGAATGAGAGTAGTTCTCGTGGAAGAGATGGAGATGACCTTTTCTATGATGATTTTTCTTGAACGATGTTTCTAAACTAGTGTAGAGAGTAGACATTATTTTGGCTTGCTATGGTGGTGTTTTATTAGTTATTAGACTACATATTTGTGATGGTTGGTTGCAACTTTATTTTCTCTATGGTGTTTTTTGAATTCTTCATTTCTTTTACTAATTTTTAATATCAAGTGTTTTGTTTTTATATTGTTATTGCCAAGTATTTACATAATTTTGTCTTTAATGTTATTTCATAGTGTTATGTTTTGAGTTTTAATGTATATGAAATTTTATTGCCAATATACTTGTTAAGTAAAATAAATAATATATAAATTGCACGTTGTAAACGACTTGTCATCTTATAGAGCCCATGGCGGTTATCTTGTCGTCTAGGCGTCCAAGTAGTCGGCTACCGCCAGGACTCGCTGTGGTGCTGTAACAACTATGATGAGGCCATGCAAGGAATCGCGAGTATCTTGGTTCTCCAATTTTTTCCTTAACATGGTTCTTTGATTTTGAAGAAGATGAGAACATGGTTCAAATGCGACTCCTGCACAAACCCAAATTCCTTGATTTTGAAGAAAATGAGAACATGGCTCGATTCCCAATAAGCCTTGCATTTGCCTTCTATGCACAAACCCTTATTCTCCAATTTTTAACATCAAGAACAAAGAAATTGATAAGAGGGTTAAAATGGCAAAATATTGTTATTCAGATATTTTGAAAAAATTAATTATCAAACAACATTTCTTCATTCAAATACAATTTTAGACAGATGATCTACATTATTCAGATGTCTAAATTGTTCAGATCTTAACATTCAATTTTATCGAACACAGCCTAACTCTCACCTCGAGGGGGAAAATTAGAATAAGGAAAGGTTAATATTCATATTCATTTGAGACTAATTTCAGTAGCTTTTTAGTTATATGGAAATAGCTTTAAGGTCGTCAGTGATGTGTCGTACACCTAAATCTGATCTGACTGTATGTATATGGCATTTAATGGTTCTATACTATTCTTGTCTTTGATATTTTATGTGACAGTGGTTTGGATTGAGAATTTTCATAATTCTTATCTAGAGGTGTATTTTTCATGATGTAGGTTACTGTCTATCGATTGATTTGCAAAGAAACAGTTGAAGAGAAGATTTTACAGAGAGCTAGTCAAAAAAACACTGTGCAGCAACTTGTTATGACAGGTGGACATGTACAGGGTGACCTTTTGGCTCCAGAGGATGTTGTTTCTTTACTAATTGATGATGCCCAGTTGGAGCAGAAACTCAAAGAAATTCCGTTACAGGTATGATCTAATTCTGGGTTTGTGTTCTTCTTCAAAGAATTTGTTCCAATTTGGCAAGGCAATTTGGAACTTGAAATTTTCTTAGTTGTTGACTACGTTTTTAATGAATTCACACTTTATCAGGCAAGGGATAGACAAAAGAAAAAAGGTGGAACGAAGGGTATACGGATAGATGCAGAGGGTGATGCATCTTTGGAAGATCTTACAAACCCTGAAACTCAGATCAATGGATCTCTGCCCTCTCCGGGTCCTGAGAAAGCAAAGTCCAATAGTACAAAGGTGCCAAATTTACATTCATCTTTTGTGGAATCAGAGTATTTAATTTTTTTTCTTTTTTATTTGGAATTAGAATATTTATTTTTTACCTCTTTCATCATTAAATAACAAGGGTAAGGATCAGTGGTTACCAAAAAGAAAATAGTGATGCTAATTTGCTCAAAAGACTGTTAGTTGTATTGTCGCATAAAACTCTTTGCTTAAAAGACTAGAAGAATTTTCACACTTAACAATCAACAACTGTTGATAAAAGATATAATTGTGGATAGTAGAAAGACGCATTAGATGATGCCTCTTGAGTAACCGTGTTTTGATACTTGAAGTTCATGTTTCAGTTTAAAAAGAATCGACTTTTGAAACCTAACCCAGTTAAGAGAGTATATTCAGCAGTTGACACTATGTTCAAACTCTGAAGGAATAATTGGGTGGTGTTGTGTTTTGGGGGGGGGGGTGGTGGTTGTTTGATTCTAGTTATATTCTGATGGTTAATGGCAAGTAGTTCCATGCTGCCATTTAAAACCTCTCTCTTTCTCTCTCTCTAACTGTTAAGTTGTCAATGTTGGCAGAGAAAAGCAACCACTGACAAGCAACCTCCTCCAAAACAAAGGCTTCAAAAAGGTAGCGTGAAAAGCACCGAATCTTCATCCCTAAATTTGATGCCATTGGATTATGAGTGGGATGATCCCCTACAAGACTCAGACTCACAACAGCATAAACCCAAGAGACCAAAGAGGCCAACAAAGAGTGTTAATGAGAATTTAGAACCAGCATTTACTGCCACCCCAGCTCTGGTTGACGATCGCACTCACAACCAGTCTGTATCTGATCAAAGTTTGCCGGTATTAGAATTACAGCAGAGGAAGATATCCTAAAGCATGTCAAATTTTTTTTATTATTATTATTATTATTTTTATTCTCAGCGGGTGATATTTGCAGGCAGAAACTCTATAATTTTATTTGTTGGAGCCTAGAGGCCTTTTTTCTGTGGGGATTATGTGCTGTGGCCCATGTAATTGGGGACTTCAGAACCTAGAATCTCTTATCGGATGGAACTCCAGTAGCAGAATGAAGAGAAAGCTGACTGTATAATAGTGTTGTACAGATTATTTGTTAAAAGAGGTTGTCACCAGAGTGACTGGTTTACTATAATATAGAGGATGTAGATATTATGTATATGGGGTTCTCTCTCTCTCTCTCTCTCTCTCTCTCATTAGTTGGGGATTATACATTGGATAAAAGATGTTGTAAACAGCATCAAGCTGGAAATTTTGTCAGTTTGTGAACTTGATTGAAAGAGCATTGGGAACAAATATGAGAACTTCATATTAAAGCATGCATCTCCTTTTTTTGTATTTTTCTGAAATAACCACTTCCCTTTAATTGACGCTGCGGATTTATCAAAACTGGGAGGAAGAGCAAAATAAATAAATTCCCTCCTCCCCTGATAAAAATATGACTTGCTCTAATCAACTTTTTGGTATACCTCCTTACCACTTGTCGCTTCAGACATTGAAGTTGGTAGGGAACTCATCTTAAAAGCTTTTTTTAGGTACGTAAACAACATGATCAGTATCTCTTTTGTATGAAATATGGCCATCAAAATGCAAAATAATGAAAAATGAATAATACAACTAATTCATTTTTTAGTAAATTATGATTCAAACAACAATAGTTAATTTATCTGTAAAAAATTTAAAAAAACTCGAAGCATAGTCACAATTCAATATATGATTGATGAAATACTTTACAAAGAAATTTAACTAAATCAAACATGTATACAAAGGCAAACTCGTGAAGAAATTCAGAAGAAAAAAAATTCTCAATAGAGGCCAGGGATAGCAATCAGAAACTTAATTTAAACATACCTTGATGGCTCTTTTAGCTGTACTAATTAGAGAAATAGGTATGAACTTTGAGGGTGGGAATAGAGTTCTTAGTTTTGGAATATTCCTGTGCATACTTTTATTATTTTATATGTCAAAAACATCTCTTGTTTTGAAATCTTTTCAATAATAGATAGCTTGAAATTTTGAATTTGTAACAAAAAAAATAATATTGAAATTTAAAATAGATGGTGAATCTGTAAAAAACAATAATATCACAATACCAATCATTTATCTTTCTTATTTTCTTCCTTACTCCTGGTCCTGAGCGGCACCATACATTACTGAGTTCGAATATTCTTAATGCACCTTGCCAGTGAAACAACAAAGTATATAACAAGACCAGCTATCTCGACATAGTAGTAACAAAAGGTTCAAAAAGTAGACGCTTCAGAAGTTAAAGATTAACAGCTTGAGCATGGTGACGGACATGATCATCAATAAAGGTGGCAATAAAATAATAGGAGTGATCATAACCAGGCTGCAACCGCAACAGGAGAGGAACATTGTCCTTCCTGCATGCCTCCTCAAAGTTGTTTGTTAACAGCTGATCATGCAAAAATTTGTCATCCAATCCCTGCACAAGCACGAGGATTTTTCATTTTATAATACCGAATAGTACATGTCCAAAAGAATTTATTGTTATAACGAAACTAGAATCTTTAAACACTTTTTGAAGTCATCTAGATTTTTTCTCAAGTCTGTTTGAAGTAATTATTAACTATTTCATCATATGAGAACCCCTACTCAAATATGGAAATAGAGAGGAACCAGTGTTTGCAAACCCATATGGTGACAGCTTATTCTCCATACCATATATTGCCATTTTATCATTCTCTATTTATAGAAATAAAATACGAATAATGTTCATTTTAAATTTCTAATGCCAAAACAATTGCCCCTTTTCTCGACAAAACATGGAATATCTGCCTCATAGGAGGGGGAGTAAGTTGGAAATGGTTCTCTGCTTATCATTATAATTCGGTGACTTTTAGGGACAGATAACCTTTTCCAGTAATACCATAAATTAAGGTGTATCCTAGAAAAACAGTAATTATTGTAAAATATCTAACTATCATCAACACTTCAAACTTGGACTGTATTTCAGAACATATTACGACTTCGAGAAAGAAAATTGTGTTCCAAAAATTAAAGTAGCAATTCCAACCATGTATGAAAATACTCTAGGGCCTCACCTGATCAATTAGAATGGTAGCAGAAACATCCTTGAACTTTGAAATCAGGCAAGTAGCATCATAATCCTACATGAACATAGTTTCACATATAACACCCAACTTGGGAACAGAAATTTCGTATTAAATGGCACCTAAGAACCAAAGACCATACCTCCCAATCAGCTTTATTTCCACCCAAATAATTTGAGAAAGCTTTCTGGCCCCATGGACAGTTAATAGGATTGACTATAGGTGCAAATGCTGACACTGACTGGAAATTCATAAAAAAAAAAGAGAGTAAATAACAAAGATGTATCAAGTTGCTTTGTATATAAAGATAAAGAATTCAAATAATAAAATAGAATGCAGCAAGATATGTCATTGCATAGAGGACAACAAATTTATATTAGACAAGATCACAATCGCATCATAACACTCCGATATATAATGTTACAGCACTGGAGAATTTCATTGAAGGACCTTTAATTAATCTATATATATATATATATATATATATATATATATATAGTCATCAAATTAATAATTATCCAAGTATAGACTACAAGTGAATATATGTGTTTGTTATACACAGACAAAATGTTATAATCAAATACCTTATACTTGTCCAGGTTTTTTAGGTAGATTGTAAGAGCTCCATGCCCGCCCATAGAATGACCAGAAATAGATGCTCGTGATGTATCAAGCTGCGGAAAGTTTTCACTCAGAAGGCTTGGCAATTCCTTGACAACATAGTCATACATTTGCCAGTTCTTCCACTTTTCTTGTGTAGCATTCAGATAAAACCCAGCACCTGACTCAAAAGTATGTGTTATTTGGTTACAATTCTACCAACTGCAAATAGTAAATGATGATGACCTCGCCGAACTACTCATTAGAGAAAGTTTTGGTACATTATTAAATGTTCAACAGCAGTTTGGACCAAGACACAATAGGCTGATTGCGAATCATTCCTGGGTGTCGATAAAAGGAAACCTTGCGCCTCTCAAAAGCTCAAACACTTGCCTTCTCTCCTTAATTCCATTATTAGTTTACTGTCATTGATGTTTTTTTAATTTTTAATTTTCCAAATGCATTTTAATGCAATCTAATTGGGGAGACACAAGGATCTATGGAAAATGGAATAAATACATTGAGGGTAGCTTTTTAAGAAGTAAATGAGAAAGAAATATATTTTAGGAAAGAGATACATCCAAAGATGCATATATAAACCTTTTCTTTTCTTTTCTTTTATTTCAAGTAAAAACCATTTATAAACCAAATTGAGAGCAATTCCTCCAATTATAGGCTGCAAAGACTAGAAACAACCATAGGGTCTAGGCCCAATGGTTACCCCCATCCCTTGTGAACGAAGAGGTTGGGGTTTCAAACCTTAGCAGTGGCTAAGGATGGGTGAGTGCATTTAAATTATGTCACAAACCAGTAAAAAAAACAAAAAACTTTAGAGCTAGGGAGATTCAAACAAGATTCCAATCAGAAATTAGACTAAGAAACCAATTGACTTATGATCTCATGATTTTACTTAATTAACATTCTTACTCTAGTATAGACAGTACAGGTTTTATACATACGTATATCAAGTAACAAAATAAAACATTATCACTATTGAATCATTTGATAAATAGTACTCTACAGACATTATAGTGCATATGATTCAGTAATCTTTGTACACTATAGAGTATAGAGTGAAGTCACATACCCGCACCAAAATCCCAGCTGTCTGCCTCCCCTTCCACATTTAGGCCTCCTATAAAAAGCAGGCAATAGATTTTCAGTATATCAGCTTCTGGAAAAACAACAGAAAGTATGGAAAATACACTTTAACTATATAGAACAGATTAATACTCATGAGGTAGAATACTATAGGTAACCAGTAATGCACCTACATTTTTTTAAAAAAGTTTTTATTTAATTTTTATTTTTTATTTTAAGATTTTGAATTCATAGTCAGATCACTTTAAGAGGAAAAAACACCATATCACATAACAGAAGATTCATACCCAATGTACAGTGAACCCATGATGGTTTTACACAAACAGATATAAACCGGGAATTACATTTGATGCAATTGACAGGTAAAGAAGTTTCCAGATTTGAAAGGGTCCACTTTCAAGGAGTGAGAAAAGGGTGTAACTTTAAGTATTGTATTTAATTTAATAAAAAATTATATACTCAAAGTGATACACGATTACAATACTACATACTTCATCATCATATTTTAAATGGAATATATATGCTCAAAGTGATACACAAATATAAAACAATAATTTCATTGTAAAGTTTTTGTCCAGATATTTGTAGATAAGAAGCTGTTTGTTGGCACAATTAATGCGCAACTCTAGTGAGGAAAAACAAAACCAGGAGGGAACATGTTTGAACAGCAAGCTGTCAGAGAACATATTAGATTAATAAAATGAGATTGAGTAAACATGGTTTAGAAATGGTGCGTCTTGACCCAACTCGGCATTACTAACAACCTAAAAAAATGAAAACCTAAAAAAAAGACTAAAGTAATAAGCTTTTAATGATTTGGGGAACATATATTGATTAATTAGCAATTACAAGTCAATTTTAAGAAAATCTGGCTTACTCGGAGATGTATCTGGTGCAACCAAGGCAATACCCTCACTCGATGCAGCACGTTGAGCACCAGATTTAGATATGAAGTTCTCATCCGTACATGTAAGACCAGAAAGCCAGTAAAGTACCTTGTGGTAATGAAAATAAAATCCAATACAATTAGTTACTTGATAACTATCTTTAGTTGTACTCCAGTATACAATGAGGTAGGCCGAATGTAATCTTGACAAAATTATACAAAACATCAACACAAATTACTAGAATGAGAGAACTATGGCCCCTTGTCGATGTTGACTTTTAGACATATTGCTTTTACTTTCAAAACAGCAGGTTAGCAGCCAAAAAAAATGTGCGAATTCAATTTTTCAGTAAACAAATAAAGAAAAAGCTTAAATAACATGACAATATCTAAAAACAAAAAGTAAAAAACAAAAGAGAAAAAAGAAAAGAAAAAAGAATACCCAATGATGCCTATATAATTTATTAAAGATTATAAAGCAATTGGTCTAAACTTCCTAAATATACTATTTATGAAAGACTATAAAGCAGTTGGGCCATCTCCAGCAGTCCGTAGGTGTTTGATAAAACTGAATGAAATAGTTCTGAATGTTTAAATAATCTGAATGAAGCAGAATTCTGAATGAAAAAATTTGTTTGATAATTGACATGTCTGAAACATCTTAATAACATATTTTTATTATATTACACCTCTAAAAAAATTCAAAATTATTGTAAATTTATTTAATATTACTTAATATAATAGTTACTATTGTAAAAAAAATTAATATAAAATACTTTATTCAACCGTCATTCAGCCCATTCAGCCAAAAAAATTACACTTGATCATTCAGCCCAAAAATCTGACCGATTCAGTCATTCAGACGATTTTTATTCAAAATAAATGCACTGAATGACTGACCGATTCAGTCATTCAACCCCATTTAGCTCTAAACAAACACTCAGAACTCATGCTCCCTCTCCAGCAGCTAGACTAAATATAGTCTAGGAGATTTTTTGGTGAATCCAAAAGACTATATCAAGGAATCTGATTTTGGTGGACTATAATTTTTAATATATTTTAATGGAAGTGTGGAAGAATGGTTGGTGAACTATAATTCATTAAATATAATAAAATGTTTTAATATTATAGACCACGGGATAGTCCATCTGCTGCTGGAAGTATTAAAAGACTATTCCATTTCCATGGACTAAATATAGTCGATAGTATATTCCACATTGCTGGAGATACTCGTCTAAAATTGTACTATAACACACATCATCTCCGGTGATTATGATCATGATTAGTAGAACTATATTATTAAATGTCAATAAAGCAAGGTTAGCAGTGAAAAGTGTGCGGCAACAACTCATATGTTTGAGAATAATTATTAAGGAAGCATACATTTTAATATTTGCACAAAGACATTACTATTCATTTAAAAATCAATGATATATGCGTGCAAGATCCGGTTAGCATGAAATTCATTTGGGTAAGTTGGTCGATTGGCCAACAGCACTCTATTGGCCAATCGACCAACTTACCAAAAATGAACTTCATCCCAACCACTTCCATTCGTGTGCAAGTGTGAATATTTTTAGGCACAATAGCAGTTGCAACATTTTTCCATGAAAACCCAAAAAAATTGTTATTAGAATAATAGAAAGCATACAGATTTATAAATTACTGAACCAAATTAACAGGAGAATCGAAACCCTAGTGAACGAAACAGCATAGGAAGAAGCAAATTATAACACAAAAATTGATTACTTATGAGGAGTGATGAAAAATGGGATAGGGAAAGGGGGTACTTTTACTTACAGGGAATTTGTGGGAATCGGGAGAAGAGGATTTAGGAGTAGGAGGAAAGTAGATGTGGAAAGTCATGGAACAACCCAGTGTTCGGCTGTAATGCTTGTATCTTTTGTTGTAACCCTCAAACATCTTTGAGCTGCTAATTTCTGTTGGCTTTGTCTCCATCTCTCTTTCTATTTTTCTCTCTAACAATCTTTCTTTCCCCTTTCTCCAGTCTACAGTGTACTGTATTCAGGACTTCTAATAATTTCAATCGAAAAACCAACCAAGCAAAAAATATATTAGGTTCGAAATGGGTTTGACAAAATAAATATTAAAATATTTTTTAGGCTTAATTTATTGTAGGACTCACATTTTGAAAATGTCGGGTCTTTGTATCAATGTGTTCTCCTTCGTGAGGAGTATAACTTGATATATTTATATGTTCAAATCTATTAAAAATTGAATTAAAAAATTAACTTCAAAGTCACCTACTTGATATGTTGTCAAATGAAAAAGTCTCACATAGGTCATTAGAGAAAAAAATAGAGAATATATATATGAGATGTTTGCTCAATGGGAAGAACCCCAAGCTACTACGTCGTTTTGACTATACCCAACAGCCAGAAAATAATCTATAAATAAGTTACGTGGGATTCCCGTTTCAGAAGAAGAAAAGTCCTATTCTTTTCTACAATTCCCGTTCCTTTCCTTCCTTTCCCGTTCTACAGTATAGAATCCCGTTTTCTGCAAAAATCCGTTCTACATAATCCCGTTCTCTGCATTGCAGTCCCGTTCCCGTTCTGCACATTTTTCCGTTCCGTTCTGCTACAATAATTTTTCCGTTTCTATTTGTAAGTATATTCGTGCATAAGGTTCAGTACATAACATAAATATTGGTTCGAAGTGTTCTTAATTTTGAAGTGCTTCTAATTAAGAACTGGAAATCCGTTTTATCTTGGGAAGCAATTATTCAATTAATCCTTAGCACGTGTGAGAGAATAAATTTATTTTAAGGAGACTTTGTGAATTCAAAGAACTCGAATTTATTATTAATATTTTCTGTGTTATATATATATATATATATATATATATATATATATATTAAATAATACTATATATTACATATAACAATCTTAAAATAAATTTATATTTTGTGATTATAGTATTATTTGGTATGTTTATTTATGTGAACAGAATATCCGATTTTATTTCAACACACTTGCTATACGAAATTTACTGTCCAAAGGGATACTTTAATTTGTGTGTTCAAATTGACACTTGTTATTAGTATATATTGAATAACAGTGGCACGTTCATGCAAATTTTGAATCAGGATTATTATATATATTACAAAAATATATAGTAATATACAAAAGTGATCAGACCTCTCAGCAGACTTAATTCACATGCACGTCACACACATATGCTTAAGATTCCAAGAACAAATTGATTTTATAATTTCAGTAATTCTATATCTTTTTAAGGCTTACGGAATTTTCTGCACATAATTTGTAAACAAATTTTCTACAACTGACTTCTGTTGTTCGATTTTTGTAAATATAGTACTCTATAAAATTCAATATCTTAACAGAATATTTGTTGCATGTTGATACATAATATTCTGTTATTTTATTTTGTTTGCATGCTAATATAACAGTTTATATTACATGTTAATTATTTTATTTTGTTATTATATCAATTCCATGTTAATTGATTGCAGGTTAATATTCTGTAATTCTGTTATTATCCTAAGTTATTATTGTGTAATAATCATTGTGTTGGAATTTAACAAAACCTGTCCAACTAAAAAAAATAAAAAATAAAAAAATTGCAAATCTGTTAAACACAAATTTATAAATTGAATTTGTAAACAGAATTTGAATTTGTGCTAACAAATTTGTAAAACAAAATTTGTGAACAAATTTTACAACAATAATTTTGCAAACAAAATTTGTTGTTTGAATTTTGCAAACAAAATTTGTTGTTTAAATTCTGTTAAATTTTGTACAACAAAAATTTGTTTAATAATTTTATTCTTGTATAACAGAATTGACATCTACAAGCACCATTCATGCCGTGAGTATGTCTCATGAAGAAAAACCTGAAAGGTTCAATGGAACGGATTTCATGCGTTGACAACAAAAGATGATCTTCTATCTCACAACACTGAACTTGACAAGGTTTCTACAAGAGGACTGTCCTACTCTTGTTGAAGGAGAAACAGACAAGGAAAAGGTGGCTGCAGTTGATACATGGAAACATGCAGATTTCCTTTGCAAAAATTATGTAATGAATGGATTAGACAATACACTGTATAATGTGTATTGTACAATTCAAACTGGAAAGGAACTTTGGGAATCTTTAGACAAGAAATATAAAACTGAAGATGCTGGCATGAAAAAATTTATTGTTGGTAGATTTCTTGACTATAAAATGATAGATTCTAAAGCAGTTATCACTCAGGTTCAAGAATTACAAGTAATTCTACATGACATTCATTCTGAAGGAATGTCATTAAGTGGCTCATTCCAAGTTGCAGCAATGATTGAAAAACTTCCACCTTCATGGAAAGATTTCAAGAATTATCTAAAGCATAAACGCAAGGAGATGAATCTTGAAGAACTAATTGTTCGACTTAGGATTGAAGAGGACAATTGAGTATCTGAGAAGAAGACTGGGAAAAACTTCATTGAAGCAAAGGCAAATGTGGTAGAACAAAGGCCAAACAACAATAAAAGGAAGCATGAAGGCAAAGATACCTTCAAGGCTAAGAAGAAATTCAAAGGCAAATGTTTCAATTGTGGCATTCCATGACATAAATCTAATGAATGTCGAAAGCCAAAGAAGTTGAAGAAAGAACAAAAGTCTCAAGCAAATGTGACAGAACTGAAAAAGCTTTCTGAAGATGTTTCAGACATGAATCTTTGTGCAGTTATATCTGAATGTAACTTGGTAGGAAACCCTAAAGAATGGTACGTGGACACTGGGGCTACTCGCCACATTTGTTTCAACAAATGGATGTTCTAACAAATAGATGTTCTCTACTTACAAACCAGTAGAGAATGATGATCAACTCTTCATGGGAAACTCCTCAAGTTCAAAGGTTGAAGGACGTGGAAAGATTATACTAAAAATGACATATGGAAAAGAACTGACTTTGAATGAAGTGCTTCATGTGCCAGATATCCGTAAAAATCTAGTTTCTGGATCACTACTTAGCAAGAATGGCTTCAAGTTTGTGTTTGTGTCTGATAAATTTGTACTTACTAAGAATGATATATTTGTAGGAAATGGCTACATGAATGATGGGCTCTTTAAGATGAATGTTATGACTGTTGTACCAAAGTCTATTGATAATAATAAAATTAATTCTTCTGCTTACTTGTTAGAGTCTTCAAACATATGTCATGCTAGATTATGACATGTTAATTATAATACTTTACGTAGATTAATTAATTTAGAATTCTTGCCTAAATTTGATATTAATAAAAAACATAAATGTGAAATTTGTGTGGAATCAAAAATGACATGATTATCTTTTCATTCTATTGAAAGGAAAACTGAACCTCTAGATTTAATTCACACTGATATATGTGACTTAAAATTTGTGCAAACTAGAGGTGGGAAAAAATATTTCATAACCTTTATTGATGATTGCACAAGATATTGGTATGTATATTTGCTAAGAAGTAAAGATGAGGCTATAGAAATGTTTCAACTTTATAAAAATGAAGTTGAAAATCAACTTAGCAAAAAGATTAAAGCAATAAGAAGCGATAGAGGTGGTGAATATGAATCATCATTTGAAGAGATTTGCTCTACTCATGGTATTATTCACCAAACTACTGCTCCTTATTCACCTCAATCTAACGGTATTGCTGAACGCAAGAATCGAACATTGAAAGAAATGTTGAATGCTATGCTAAACAGTTCTGGAGCACCCCAGAATTTGTGGGGGGGAAGCTTTGCTTTCTGCCAATTATATTCTTAACAAAGTGCCTCATAAGAAAACTCACAAAACACCTTATAAATTATGAAAATGTCATTGACCTTGCTATAAATACTTAAGAGTGTGGGGGTGTTTAGCAAAGGTAATGGTTCATAAACCTAAAAAGGTTAAGATAAGACCAAAAACAATTGATTATGTATTCATTGGTTATGCAAATAACAGCAGTGCTTATCGCTTTCTTGTTCATAAATATGAAATTACTGATATTCATGTTAATACATTTATTGAATCAAGAGATGCATCATTTTTTGAGAATATTTTTCCATGTAATAGGAATAAAGATTCAAATTCAAACAAAAGACCTTTGGATGCTACTAGTAATAATCCTGAAAATATAGAAAAAGAGTCTGTATTGAATGAACCTAGACGTAGCAAAAGGGCAAGGACTTCAAAGTCTTTTGGTCCGAATTTTCTAACATTCTTGTTAGAAAACGATCCTCAAACGTACAAGGAAGCAATATTCTCTCTAGATGCTTCTCATTGAAAAGAAGCTATTAACAGTGAAATTGAGTCCATTATGCAAAATCATGCATGGGAATTGGTGGACCTTCCACCTGGTTCTAAACCCTTAGGGTATAAATGGATCTTCAAAAAGAAGATGAAAGCTTATGGTTCAATTGATAAATACAAAGCAAGGCTTGTTGTTAAAGGCTATAGACAAAAGGAAGGATTGGATTATTTCGACACTTATTCACCTGTTATAAGAATTACATCTATTCGAATGCTAATAGCAATAGCATCTTTAAATAGACTTGAAATACATCAAATGGATGTAAAGACTGCATTCTTAAATGGTGAATTAGATGAAGAAATATATATGGAACAACCTGAAGGTTTTATTTGTAAGACCCCAACTTATTAATGAATAAAATCAAATTTTCTCTAAATATTATTGTGAATAATAAGGGGATAATTTGATATAATACTTTGGTTATGGGTGAAATGTGCAAATTTTACAAAATAAGCAAGTGGTTATAAAATATTTATTTTATCGGGGAATATTCATTTGGTCGTGAAATATTCTTGCTGTCAGGGAATATTCGTACGACGGCGCAGCCTTGTGTGGGCCCCATAACGGAAAGCGATTGGATGAAGAAAACGACAAATATAAGTTATTTATAAATAACGACGTAGTTGTTACCGTTAATACTGTTGAAATATCCGGTGGTTAAAATACAGTAGCACACGGTATTGCACCAATTATTGATTCTTACGTAAGAAGGCACTACTCAATAATTGTTACAGTAGTTATTGTTCAATATTTTATTTTATTGATTCAATAATTGCTGCGTTGATATTTTATATTATTGTTGTTTCAATAATTGTTGCTGCACAGTATTTTCTATTATCAGATCAATAATTCATATTATTTGAATAATATTATTAGATAACATTATTGGCAATGTCTAGAAAGTTCTGTCTAAGGAGAGGTTTGGTCATCTAATTGCGCGCCAGTAAGGAGAAATCCTTATTGGAAAGCCCCCTCTTTCCTGGGAACGGCTTGGTTGTCATAAATGTGATTCTGTAATATTATTTGTGAATAATTAATTATTGATTCATATGATAAGGAAATAATTATTTTATGTGGATATAAATGAGGGATATATTTTTGTGGTTAAAAATGAAGGAGTTAATGTTGAGGTTTTTATCAGTATTTTTGTCGGAATGGAGGTATTAAAAATCAGGATTTTTGAGATATTTTGCGGGGGTTATAATTTTTAATCCGACCGTTGGATCGTGGTAATTTTTGGATATGTTATACATATATAAGTTGAGTATATGTCCACAAATTTTGAACCGTTAAAAATGAACGTATGATTTATTATGAATTTTACGAGATGACTGGTTCAGAAATTGTTGAATTTTCGGAGTTAATCATTTTGGTGGAAAATTTTAGAATTGGTGGACCCCACTTTTGGTTGGTGAAGAAATGTGCTGAGATTTTTATTCAAATGTGGTGGGTGGGAATAGTAGCAGGTAAAACAATCAGGTTGCAGGTTAAGTCTACTTCGGCGTGCTAACATTTTCCTATAAATAGAGGGCTAAGTTAGAATTGAAAATCACACCAGAAACAAGTTTTTTCTCTTTTTCTCTCTAGATTATTGAGTGTATTTTATGAGTATTTAGATACTTTGAGAGTTTCTATTCATCAGAACAAGTTTCTTTCAGCCTTATACCGGTATTCCGACCAGAAGTACTGATATTTTGAGGTAAGGGATATTATTTTCTTCTTAAATGATATTATTTTCTTCAATATCATTAGCTGAAATATTGATATGAGTTTTTATCAAATTTAGAACTTTTTGTGTCGGGGTTACTATTCACGTATACGGCACTATTCACGTATACGGTACTATTCACGAATACGACACTATTCACCGAAAAATAAAATTTTCTCTTTTTGTCCAAGATGTCTATTATGATTACTATCTTTGATTGTATCTATGTTTTGATCTTTATTTTTGAATTCTGCTTCACAATTGATTATTATGAAGTATTATTGATCTTGGATAAACTGTTATACGAATCCCTAATATTTATCCTTTTGTTTCACTGGATTCGTTCTCTTTAAGATATTTTTCATCATCCTCAGTCCTAAATGATGATATTACTGAATATCTTTGGCCTGTAGTGCAAAGATGTATGATTACTTGATGAATATCTTTGGCCTGTAGTGCAAAGATGAACAGGTGTTGAGATGAACATGACTGACATGTGATACAAATGAATATCTTTGGCCTGTAGTGCAAAGATGAATATTTGGATAAAGATGATTATTAATTGATGTTATAGGGATAAAATATTGATGATGGACTTTTAAATCTTAGAAGATAGTAAAATTCTTTCTCTACTTGACTATTCTAATGGTTTGCTGTTTCCGCTGCCGTTGTTGATCTAAAACTTGTTGTTGATTATATTCTATCAGATTTTTCCTTGTTGAAGACTAACGATAATTTGTTGTATATTATCTTAGTCATAATATTCTTTACTGGGCTAGTTGAGCTCACCCTTTTCCTTTTTGTTCTATTTTTCTTCTTAGGAGGTGAGAACATAACATGATCTAGTCGGGGTATGGAGTGATGGTTCTAGAAAGATGTTTTAGCAGTCCTCACTATTTCTGTAAAATAGTGTTTGAATAATTGTAATGAGGATTTATTTGAGTGTGGATATTGTCCAGAAGACAATATTTATATTTAAACTCACAGTATGTGTTGTCGTATTTTGCACGACAATTGTATTATTGAAGTTGTAGTTTACTTTCTGTACCATGTATTTGGCGACTCAGAATGGGTGTTGTATACCTATTTTAGGAGCGTCGCAGTTGGTATCAGAGCTTAGGGATATGATCCCTGGCTGAGATGTGAGACAAGAACTAGGAGGGAAGAGACGGGGAATTCCTTCGCTAGTATGACCTGACTAAGTTTATTTGGTGTTTATTTGGTCGGTCAGAGTATAGGGATAATATATGACATGACTATTAACCCTTGTTTTATGGCAGTATTTAAGAATGGCAGCTGAGAAAGTTAATAATGGAGTAAATCAGACCGTAGAGACACCTTTGATCACCACATAGGGGAACGTGCAACAGGAAGGCAATATTCCTCCTGTAAACAACGTTACCGAGCAAACGATGAATGATGGAATGTTTAGGAGCTTTTTTCAGTTCATGCAAAATCAGACGAGGGAGACTCGTGTGCAGAATACGGGTGGAAATGATAACGCGCGGTTTGTCACAGCTAAGCAGTTCAAAGAATTGGGACCACTAGAATTTAAGGGAAAGCCGGATCCGATTATGGCGGAAACGTGGGTCAAGCAAATTACCAAGATATTCGATGTCTTGGGATGCACGGAGGAACAGAAGGTTTCATTCGCCACCTTTATGTTCCGCGGTGAGGCAGACTACTGGTGGGAGTCTGTGAAGCATACCCAGCCTGACGCACTCAACATGTCCTGGGAAACATTTCAAAAACTGTTCAATGACAAGTACTTTCCTAAAAGTATTCGTCATATGAAGGAGGTGGAGTTTATCAGACTGGAACAAAACAACATGACGGTGTCCCAGTACGAAGCGAAGTTTGCAGAGTTATCCAGGTTTGCACCTCATTTGGTCGAAAATGAGGAACGAATGACAAGGATGTTTCTGAGAGGTCTAAAACCCGAGATTCAGCAATATCTTATCTCTCATAAATTTTCTTTATATTCAGATGTTGTAAACAGGGCTCAATTATTAGAGCGAGATAATGAGTATGTGCAACCGAGGGACCACAACCAAGGTCATACCGGTGGCGACAGTCATCGAAGCAATAAAAACCAACAGGGAGGAAAATATTCGGACAAAAACGGTAACCACTCTGGTGGTAATCGTGGTCGTGATAATAGAAGGAGCGAGTCGGGAGGAGATTTCAAGAAGAGAAGGTACAACAATGATACCGTGAAGACGTCAGCACAAACATCAACTGTTTCTAGGGGAGGAGAACGACCACCGGTCGTATGTTACAAATGTGGGAAAGAGGGACATATCAGTGTTAGGTTTGTAATATTCATGAACGCAATCAAATTGCTCAAAATAAGCGGAAACGTGTAAAATCAGAGTTTTAAAATTTTACAAACTATATACCCGGATCACCCTTTATGTGCAATTATTAATTAAACGAAAAAGAAAGAACAAGAATCATACACTTGAAGATCCGAGCTTCCTCAGGTACAAGTTCACCTCCAATCTTTTTCGCGTCCAACTTGAATCCACCGGGTTTGGTTCCTTCCTTTGATCAACGTTAGCCACCCAAGTGTTTGGCCTCTAGAGGTGATCCACCAAGGAAGAAGAAAGATGCAAGAAGATGGGTGTTTGGCAAAACCCTAGTTTTTCTATCTCTCATAGAAAAAGAAGTGTACTCTCCCAACTATTGGAATTGCATATATTAATATCTGATATAAGACTCCCCTTATAAAGATATCAGGTAACCCTATTAAAATAAGGTATTATTTAATTAAACTCTTTTAATTAAATGGGCTCCCTAATCTTATTAGGGATAATTAATTAAACTCCTTTAACTAATTTTCCCTCCTAATCCTATTAGGAATAAATGAGAGTACTTATATTAAATTAATTCCTAAACTCTTTTAGAAATTAAAATAATAATAATTGTAATAATATTAATAAGACTTCTCTTATTAATTTATATTTAATATTTCTAAAATATTAAATAATAAATATTAAGCTATTTAATTTATTCTATCACCATAGATTAAATTAAATATACTTAACATATTATTACGATTATGCCATTAACTTCTTAAATAATTATTCTTCCTTTTATGGTGTGACCCTTTAGGTTCTCCATATTAAACCGGTTGTGAATAAATCAATTAGAACAATTCTAATCTTATTTAAATAAATAAATTAAACTATTAATTTATTTAAATAAATAATATTTATTCTACAATAGGGATAAGCCTCTCTAGCGATCAACGACTTTCCAGATAATATAGATTTCAACATTAATCATAAAAGAACCTTTGAGTAAATAGTTACCGTACAATTCAATCCTTCCACCATACAATGTCCCAATTAAATATAAGACATGTAATTACTGTCAAGTCTTATTTTATTTAATTATATGTATTTCGACTCTTAAATGCACAACCCCAAATAATATAAATTAGAAACTCCTTTCTAATTTCATTCTGCCTTGGCCAAGGACTACTGGGTTGTCATTTATCGAATCACATAGGACATTTTTCTTCTTTTACTAGAAGTGGTAGATTCTTTATTGATCATACATTATCTCCATGTACAACTTATTATACCCAAGCATACCCTTTGATATACCCTAAGGGTCTTAAGGAATAAGTCAAAGTATAACTCATCATACACAAGATACTATGATGATCTCAAGTCCAAGGATCACTTGTACTACTATCACTACAGGAATTCCTATTGACATGCAAGTAAAACTCTATTAGGTATTCCTTAGCGAGCCACGTTCAGTGAACTTTTTCTCTAATAAGCACCTACATACTTATTTTAGTGTCTCCACACAAATGATCATGAGATCAGTCATCCTCATCCAATGAGCAAGTAACGTATGTACCAATCTATCCGGATTCACTAATCCCCAATTTAGTAATCCAACGATTGGGAACTATTTTAGTTTTAAGCTTTCTAAGAATTTAGATCTCATTAGAATGATCATCATCATTATTCTAAACGCATTGCTTAAAACTATGGGTTTCTCACATATTATAAAACAGCATCATGTAGATAATTAAAAGCCTTTAATAAATTAATACCTTTTATTAATAAATGAATAAGATTGTTACAAAGTATATGCTTTATCATCAAATATGATTGGCTTGTATGCATACTACTTTCAATCTCCCACTTGCACTAAAGCCAATCGTCATGGTATCTCATACTCTTCTTCTCTAAGTGACGATTATCCTGCTGTTGGATAAGCTTCAGTAAATGGATATGTAATGTTGTTCTTGAGAGTCCACTATCTCTATAGTGATTTCTCATCTTTCAATGATTCCTATAATCAAATGAAAGTGCCACAACACATGTTTAGATCCAAGATGAGACTTAGGAACTATTCCTAGTTCTGTAATGAACTTTTATCCAAACAATCAACTTGCAGCTTCATTTATAGCTACTTACTTTGTCTTTATCACTAAACTAGCAACTCTTTGCTGTTTGGAACCTTTCCAATTCACTACACCACCGTTCAAGGTAACGCTTTACCTTAAAGTAGATTTTCTGTCGTCTTGGTCTGTCTGAAAAACTTGAGTCTGTTAAGCCCTCTAGTTTTAATTCAGACACACCATGTAGGATCACATCCTTAATGCCAGTTAAGTACTTTAAGATGTTTTTCACTGTCTCTCAGTGAACTTCTCCAGAATATAACTGATTAACATCAGGTTTCGTATATTTCATTGAATACATGATAGTTACTCATGCGATCTCTCTTTTTGGAGTCTATGGGGACTATTAAGAGAGATACACTCCATGGCTCATCAACATGAAACACCCCATGGAGTTTGCCATGCTAAACGACTTTAGCATCAAATGAATATACATTCCTTGGGTTATGTCGAGCATCCTCTTAAATCTATCTATATAGATTTGTATCCCCAATTAAGATACTCTTCTAAATCATTCATGGAGAAATATTTAGACAACTTTATCTTTACTGATTGTAGCATTGGTATGTTATTCCTCATCCATAGTATATCAACATATAATACTAGAAAGTTCACGACGCTCCCACTGACCCTTTTGTACACACTAGAACTCTTACCTCATCGTATGTAACTCTGGATCATCATCTTCTTTGATGCGTACCTCATCATCATCATCCATGATGAATCCATACCTCCAAGGTATCATCAATACTATTCCAGATTTATAATTCGGTTGTGGTACAATAGGTATATCTACAAGTTTCTCTTATTTGACTTATAGTGATTTGTGGTTCTTCAACTCTTCAAGATCTATTATCCTCCCACTAGCTTCTTCAATAATAAACACCTTTATCTTAGAAGGTAGCGTGTTTTGCAACAAACACCTTTTGCTAAGTAGGATTATAGAACAGATATCCTAAATTTACTTTAGGATGTCCCACAAATCTGTATTTGTCAAATCTTGTCCAAGCTTATCCTTTGAAACCTTTTCACATAAGTTGGACAACCCCTTATCTTAACATACTTAAGATTATGAATCCTCCCTGTCCATAACTTTTATGGAGTCTTGGGGCCAGATTTTGAGGTTACCTTTTCGTAGATATGCAGCCATTTCTAGGGCATAACCCCAGAAGGATACTGGAATGTCATTAAAATCATTATGGACCGCACCATGTCCAACAAGATACGATTTTTCCTTTCAGATACATCAATCAATTATTGCGTATCAGGAGGCGTCCATTGTGAGAAAACCATTTGAGATGATCTAAAAACTTATTGCACAAGTATTTATTCCTTGATCTAATCAAAGAATCTTAATACTTTGACAATTTGTTTCACTTCTGAATTCTTCGAACCTTTCAAATAATTCACAATCGTATTTCATCAAATACACATATTCAACTCTTTGAATGATCATCTCCTTTTCTTATACTAGTTTGTTCAATTTATAAAATAATTTTTTACGTAAGTCAAGTATACAAAATCCGTTAAGTAATATTCTAGTTCTATACAAAACATTATTATTATAAATAGAACAACAATTGTTCTTAATTATAATACCAAAAATCTTATTGTCCAACAATAAAATAGAAATAATGTTTCTAACAAGAACTGAAATACAATAACAACTTATTGACTTAATAGATTTGCCCGTAGGCAATGCTAAACTATAATTTTCTATGGCTAATGTAGCAACCTTTGCTTCATTTTCCACACATAGGATTGCTTATCTTTGTTTAGCTTTCTACTTCTGCTTGGTCCCTTCATAAATCTATATTTATGATAACCAAAGCCGGTATCAAATACCCAAGTAGAACATTGACTTAAAGAAAATTTATTTCAATCATGAACAAAAACTGTATTGTAACCGAAAATTCACTAAGCTTCTTTGGTTAGCCTCTGCAAGATGCTCTTCGCAGTTTCCTTTCCAGTGTCCAGGCTTATTACAGTGGAAGCAAACTCCTTTGCTATCCGTATCAGTTTTGTTCTTATTATTCTTTGTTTTTGCCTTTCTATTTACCTTCTTTGAATCGTTCTTCTTTTCAGAAGATCCTTTGGCCCTTACCAGTAAGACAAGGTCTTTCTTGGTTGGAAAGTGACTCTCAACATTTTTCAACATGTTAAGCAAATCAGCGAGGCTGATATCTAGCTTGTTCATATGAAAAATTCACAACAATTGTGAAAGGAGTCCGGGAGTGAGTGCAAGATCAAATATTGACTCAACTCTCCATCCATGACAAAACATGTTGTCCTAATTGATCAATCAAATTGATTATGTTAAGGACTCGTGTCTGTACTGTAGTGTCATCGGTTATTCTAGATTGGAAGAGCTCCTTAGATATCTGGTATCTATTAGTCCTACTTTCCTCACCATCAACTACTTAATGTGCAGGAATATAGTAGGAGCATCCATAGTTTCATGCTGACGCTGAAGCTCGTTACTCATGGATGCGAGCATGATGCATTGAGCCAACTGTGCATCATCTTGCCACTTTCTAAAAGTAGTAATCTCTTCCTCAGAGGCATTGTCTGCAACCATTGCATGGATATGCGTATTAAGGACATAAGATAGCTTTTCAGCCATGAGAACTATTCTCAAATTCCTTAACCAATCTGAGTATTTCAGTCCGATTAATTTAGCATCTAATATGCTACGCAGTGATAGTACTTTAGACATTGTAAAATTCTGTAAATAAATTTGTAATTAACAACATTTTAGCATACATTCTTTTATTAATTACCAAAATAATTTAGGTCTTGTTTTAAATTGGTATCTCCCACTATTTTCTTCAAACTATATTACCCTCAATCTATATAGTTCGACGATATCTAATTAAAGATATGCTAATGAGAATAAGGATCCCATTTCAAATGTATATAGCTTTGTGTGTGCACAACAAACTATATATAAATAAATAGATAGACAACTCTTTGTCAATTATATCAACTATGCAACTCCTTGTATTTTGCCTCTTAGATTATTTTGATCAAGTGGTGGCACATCCGAATCAAAATTATCCAAGTTAAGTCCAACCTAGCACTCCATATATTCAAAAAAGAAAAATATTGTCCTTGTGGTGACACAACAAAACAATACTGTTCAATTTTCTTTATAAGCATCAAATGTGATAAATTAACACCTTAAATACTTAATACTTGCCTTGTGGTGACACAACAAACTCATATTAAATATTTAATACTCTATTAATTTTATCATGCTAGAAGGCGACGCTCGATATTCCAAATATCTTTGAACGCTTAGGACTTAATATAAAAAATTTGAGGGGTTTTCATGTTATTATTTTATCTCATCTTGTTTAGCGCGCATGCACACATATATATAAAATACGCGTCATATTAATTAACATGCGAAGCATGTTTGCATAATATAATATATATAGTATAAGCATGTACATATAGAATACTATATTCTACCTGGATTGATTATGGACTTTAATTCTAGTTTGGTTCATTAGAGCCACCAAGTGAACCAAAAGGTCAAACCCTAGGTATGCAAGAATTAATATTTAAATATAACTATTACATTTAAATCCGGGCTCCATTACAAACGGGTCTTCACGCGCTCCTTACTCCTTGATCTCTAATTCTTCAAAATTAATTCTAACTATTCCTATTACAAAACTATTTAAAATAAATAGAAACCTTGATCAGCAGTCAAGGGGAAATACATAGGAGGGAGATATAATTTATATTAAGAAAAATTAGAGAAGACGAGGTACGCAGACCCCATTTAATAAAACCCATACATTCATGCATCCAACTAAAATAAAATTCAATCACATTGGTCAATAGTCCATAATCAATCTCATTTATTATCATACACATCACCATATGCATCAATAAATAGCATTCATCTTATGAATAATAAACATTCAATATATATATTGATATCATTTAATGGGCAAATTTAGTTAGTATAAAATCTAATTTTGAATCAAAATAAACTCCTTTATTTTAATCTAAATTTAAATCAAAATAAAACTATTTTATTTTAATTTTTCTAATTTTGAATAAAATAAACTATTTTATTTTAATCAAAATCTTTAATCAAAATAAACTCCTTTATTTTAATTAATTATGGAATCCAATTCCATGTAAAAAAAACTCCTTTATTAAAGGAAACACGAATTCTCTTTTCCATTCACAAATAAACTCCTTTATTTGGAATAATATGAAATATTATTTCTTATCTAAATAAACTCATTCATTTAAGGAAAGACTGATTCTTTTTCCTATTCACAAATAAACTCTTTTATTTTGAATAATATGAAATCTTATTTCATATCTAAATAAACCATTTTATTTAAGGAAACATGGAATCCAATTTCAACTCTAATTAGTTAGCATGGAATCAAATTCTAACTCTAATTAGTTAGCATGAAATTTAATTTTAAAATTAAAATAAACTCTTAATTTTAAGATTAAAATAAACCGTTTATTTTAAAATTTAAATAAAATTTTATTTTAATTATAAAATTATTAAAAATAATATATTATATATATATTATACTAAGTAATCACTTGAATCCATGTTGTTGAAAAAAAAAATCTGCGTAGCTACCCACCACCTTGAAAAAAGTTAAATGATTATAAGATAATCATTTTATATATTATATATATTTGATAACCTGTTAACATGGAAGTAATATATATCATATATATAATATAATAACTTGTTAACTTTGAATAAAGCAGGTGGTCGCGAATCACATTGAATCACGAAAATCTGTGAATCATTCTTTCTTTTCAACAGTCCGCAATATAACAGATTTTCGGGAGAAAAAATATTTCGGCTCCTTTTTTCTTTTTTTTTTTAAATAAATTTTATACAACAAAATAATGCCCAATTAAATTGTTCTAAACACATATCAATATACATATCAAATTTGAATAATTAATAATTTGCATAAAAGTTTGGCTCTGATACCACTGTTAGGTTTGTAATATTCATGAACGCAATCAAATTGCTCAAAATAAGCGGAAACGTGTAAAATCAGAGTTTTAAAATTTTACAAACCATATACCCGGATCACCCTTTATGTGCAATTATTAATTAAACGAAAAAGAAAGAACAAGAATCATACACTTGAAGATCCGAGCTTCCTCAGGTACAAGTTCACCTCCAATCTTTTTCGCGTCCAACTTGAATCCACCGGGTTTGGTTCCTTCCTTTGATCAACGTTAGCCACCCAAGTGTTTGGCCTCTAGAGGTGATCCACCAAGGAAGAAGAAAGATGCAAGAAGATGGGTGTTTGGCAAAATCCTAGTTTTTCTATCTCTCATAGAAAAAGAAGCGTACTCTCCCAACTATTGGAATTGCATATATTAATATCTGATATAAGACTCCCCTTATAAAGATATCAGGTAACCCTATTAAAATAAGGTATTATTTAATTAAACTCTTTTAATTAAATGGACTCCCTAATCTTATTAGGGATAATTAATTAAACTCCTTTAACTAATTTTCCCTCCTAATCCTATTAGGAATAAATGAGAGTACTTATATTAAATTAATTCCTAAACTCTTTTAGAAATTAAAATAATAATAATTGTAATAATATTAATAAGACTCCTCTTATTAATTTATATTTAATATTTCTAAAATATTAAATAATAAATATTAAGCTATTTAATTTATTCTATCACCATAGATTAAATTAAATATACTTAACATATTATTACGATTATGCCATTAACTTCTTAAATAATTATTCTTCCTTTTATGGTGTGACCCTTTAGGTTCTCCATATTAAACCGATTGTGAATAAATCAATTAGAACAATTCTAATCTTATTTAAATAAATAAATTAAACTATTAATTTATTTAAATAAATAATATTTATTCTACAATAGGGATAAGCCTCCCTAGCGATCAACGACTTTCCAGATAATATAGATTTCAACATTAATCATAAAAGAACCTTTGAGTAAATAGTTACCGTACAATTCAATCCTTCCACCATACAATGTCCCAATTAAATATAAGACATGGAATTACTGTCAAGTCTTATTTTATTTAATTATATGTATTTCGACTCTTAAATGCACAACCCCAAATAATATAAATTAGAAACTCCTTTCTAATTTCATTCTGCCTTGGCCAAGGACTACTGGGTTGTCATTTATCGAATCACATAGGACATTTTTCTTCTTTTACTAGAAGTGGTAGATTCTTTATTGATCATACATTATCTCCATGTACAACTTATTATACCCAAGCATACCCTTTGATATACCCTAAGGGTCTTAAGGAATAAGTCAAAGTATAACTCATCATACACAAGATACTATGATGATCTCAAGTCCAAGGATCACTTGTACTACTATCACTACAAGAATTCCTATTGACATACAAGTAAAACTCTATTAGGTATTCCTTAGCGAGCCACGTTCAGTGAACTTATTCTCTAATAAGCACCTACATACTTGTTTTAGTGTCTCCACACAAATGATCATGAGATCAATCATCCTCATCTAATGAGCAAGCAACGTATGTACCAATCTATCCGGATTCACTAATCCCAAATTTAGTAATCCAACGATTGGGAACTATTTTAGTTTTAAGCTTTTTAAGAATTTAGATCTCATTAGAATGATCATCATCATTATTCTAAACGCATTGCTTAAAACTATGGGTTTCTCACATATTATAAAACAGCATCATGTAGATAATTAAAAGCCTTTAATAAATTAATACCTTTTATTAATAAATGAATAAGATTGTTACAAAGTATATGCTTTATCATCAAATATGATTGGCTTGTATGCATACTACTTTCAATCAGCAAACTGCCCACAACAATCCAAGGTATGTTATAACTGTGAAAAGGAGGGTCATATAGCTCGAGAGTGTTCTGTAGCAAAACCAAGTTCAGCGGGGATGATGACTCCAAAAGTTCTTCCGGATAAGTCAAAATCAGCGGTTCCTGGATGGGCGTTTGTCGTGACTGGCCAAAACGCGAGAAACCCGAACGAGGTGATCACGGGTAAGCTAATCTTGAATTCTTGCGAAGTTTATACTTTACTAGATACCGGTTCTACCCATTCTTTTATCTCTCCTGCTTGTGCTCAACGTTTAAACTTGACTCCGGAGAAATTGGACTTTAACTTATCTGTTGAAACTCCGATGAGTGAAACCTTCGTTACATCTACAGTTTATAAATCTTGCATGATCCAAGTTGGCACTATCACATTACCTGTTGATCTTATCTCTTTAAAGATACTTACTTTTGATGTGATTTTAAGAATTGATTGGTTAACCACTCATCATGATAAAATTGATTGTTTTCGTAAAGTTGTTAGTTTTCATATTCCTAACCAACCTGTCATACGAATTCAAACTACTAAACCACTAAAATCAGTCACTGTCATATCAAGCCACAAAGCTATTCGTTTATTGAAAAACGGATGTCAAGCTTTCTTAGCCCATGTTATGGATTTGAACAAAGACAAGTCAGATTTGAATAATATTTCTATTGTTAGAGAATTTCTCGATGTATTTCCTGAAGAACTTCCTGGTCTACCCCCAGAACGTGAAGTTGAATTCTTTATTGACCTTGAACTCGGTACAAAGCCCATTTCTAAAACTCCATATCGAATGGCTCCTATTGAACTTCAGGAGTTAAAAGTCCAACTACAGGAGTTGTTGGACATCGGTTTTATTCGTCCTAGTACGTCTCCTTGGGGTGCTCCTGTTTTATTCGTAAAGAAGAAAGACGGGAGTATGCGACTTTGTATTGACTATCGAAAATTGAACCATGTCACCATCAAGAATAGGTATCTGCTACCTCGCATTGATGACCTGTTCGACCAGTTACAAGGAACACAATTCTATTCAAAGATCGACCTTCGTTCTGGATATCATCAGCTGAAGATTAAAACTGAGGATATTCCAAAGACTGTAACAACCCCAAAATATGTTCATTCCATCCAACCTATTCTGAGTCGCCAAATACATGGTATAGAAAAAAAACTGTAACTTTATTACAACAACTGTCGTGCAAAATACAACAACACATATGCTATAAGTTTGGATACAAATATATACTAAATGTGACTCATGTTCCAACCGTGGACATCACCTCACAATGACACCTTACATAAAGGTATAGTCAAAAACTGTTTTAGAAATTAGAATCTTTGGGAAGTGCTCAAGGAAACCTTCGTACATGGGAGGCCACGCGTCTAGGTTATGATAGATATCATATGGCCACAGAATTATCCTTGGTTGACCCAATAGACCCCAAAGAAAAACGAGAAGATTACTATCATATTCTTCCCAATGGTGAGTCTTCTCTTGACATATCATTATCTCTACTGTCTCTAATTGAGAATTATGCTTCAAACAAACACCAAGATTATATAGGTAGTGCTTGTAGATATACTCGGCAAGCGGATGTGCACAATCATGTCTTATGATGACACGAGGTTGTATGTCGTTAGACATCTTGTATTATAGTGGCAAAACACCCTTCCAACGTTGGGTTCGCCTCACCCTATTTTCTTTACCAAATATAACTACTAAATGATGACCACCGTTCTATTCTCCCGTTACCCTCGCTCGACCCAGCTACACTCTTATTACCTGAAAGGAATTGTGAAGTAAAAGGGTGAGCACAACTAGCTCAGTAAAGAATGTCATGACTAAAGATAATTCAATTATCAATAGCCTTCATCAACAATAAATCAGAGATTTAGAACATATGACAAATGATAAAAATTTCAACCATAGTTGCAGCGGAACGAGCAATCCATTAGAAGAGTCAAATAGACTATAAAGTCTATTATCTTCTCCATGTTAAAAATCCACCAACAATATTTTATCCATGTAACATCACTCAACAGTTCCTTTCCACAATCATATGAATAACTCATAATCATAATTGTGACTATAAATTTTTTTTCGCACCCAGGACGAAGAATATTTTCATCACCTGTCTTTACCTGAAACATCAAAGATCATGGTTATACCAAATCACAATTCCTGTTTATAATCATACTAACAAATCCATCTTTGCACTACGGGCCAAAGATACTCATCAACAAACCATCTTTGCACTACGGGCCAAAGATATTCAACAACAGTTCATCTTTGCACTACAGGCCAAAGATATTCATCAACAGGCCATCTTTGCACTACATGCCAAAGATATTCATCAACAATTCATATTTACACTACAGGCCAAATATATTCATATCTCAAAGAAATATATAATCATTTCAGAATTTATATAAACAATAATTATAACCATGTTGATCAATTCACCTTTGCACTTAAGCTTAAGATATTCAATTATAAATTCAATGGTCATGATCATACCAGTCACAATTCAACTTTGCACTACAGGCCAAAGAGAACCCTAGTCATGATCATACCAATAATCTACCCATCTTTACACTCCAGTGAAAGAGAATTTCAACATCAGGGTTATAAAAATGTTATATATGATGATAAAAATAATATGATCAACATATAATTTTAATCTCAAGAGTAATATTCGTAACTCATGAATAGTAAATCGTGAATAGTAACTCATGAATAGTAACCCTGACACAAAAGATAGAAATTCCACAATAAAATCCATACCAATATTTCGGTATAATGATATTGAAAGAATAACATTACTTAAATTTATAAACAATTTATTTTAATTGTTTACACTTTACTAATTAATGTATTTAATCATCATAAAATGCCAACTCTTACAATTTCATCATCAATAACCAAAACCCTCATCAAAATTCTGCATATACCTCATATAGGATTCTCAAGCCATAAAATCCTATTTTCCAATTTTCTTTCTTCACAAAACATATTTAATTCATTTACTCATAACTAGACCATTTTTATGAAAAATACCAAATCAGTTCCAAAAATATTTCTTTTCTGGGATTTAGCATAATATAGTCCCATAGTGAACATATATTTTTCTCAGAATTTTTAAAAGTCATTTACTATTTTTCATATGGCCAAAATAGCCGAATATTTAGACATTTATCAAAAATTGTACTTTTGTCTAAAAATTCTGAAATTTACTGAGTATACTTCTATCATATACATGTACTCCCAATAAAAATTTCATCAATTTTGGAGTTAACCACAAGGAATTATAAGCTGTTACTTCTAAAATAGTCTTTTCTCATAAAATTCATAACTCTCAATCTATACATCCAAAAATCACCATTTTTGGACACAATCAAGAAAACTCATCAAAATATCATTTCAAATTTTTCCAGAATTTTTGAAGATCAGAAAAATTACGAAACTGAAAATCATAATAACCCTTAAAATCTCTTACTATCCCTTACCTCAAAAGAGCAGTACTTCTGACTGGATATAGGATATGATGCTGAAGAAAACTTGCATTGATGAATAGCAACTCACCAAGTATCTAAAAACTCACAAAATATACTTCATAATATAGAGAGAGAAAGAGAGAAAGCTTATGTTTCTGGTATGATTTTCAATTCTAACTTAGCCCTCTATTTATAAGAAAATTTTGGTAGGTTTGACCTGCAACCTGATGGCTTTACCTGCTACTATTCCCACCCACCACATTTGAAATATAATTCAGTACATTTCTTCACCAACCACAAGTGAGGCCCACCAATTCTAGAATTTTCCACCAAAAATAATTTATAACCTGATTTCCGAATCAGCCACCTCTTAAAATTCATAACAAATCATACGTTCATTTTTAACGGTTCAAAATTTATGGACATATACTCAACTTATAAATGTATAACATATCCAAAAATTACCACGATCCAACGGTCGGATTAAAAATTATAACCCTCGCAAAATATCTCAAAAACCCTAATTTGATTTTCAATACCTCCGATCCGATAAAAATACAGATAAAACACCTCAACATTAACTCCTTCATTTTTAACCACAAAAATATATCCCTCATTTATATCCACATAAAATAAATATTTCCTTATCATATGAATCAATAATTAATTATTCACAAATAATATTACAGAATCACATTTATGACAATCAGGCCGTTCCCAGGAAAGAGGGGGCTTTCCAATAAGAATTTCTCCTTACTGGCGCGCAATTAGGTGACCAAACCTTTCCTTAGACAGAACTTTCTAGTCATTGCCAATAATGTTATCTAATAATATTATTCAAATAATATGAATTATTGATCTGATAATAGGAAATACTGTGCAGCAACAATTATTGAACAACAATAATACAAAATTTCAACGTAGCAATTATTGAATCAATAAAATAAAATATTGAACAGTAATTACTGTAACAATTATTGAGTAGTGCCTTCTTACGTAAGAATCAATAATTTCAAAAATACTATGCAATACCGTGTGCTACTGTGCAATAACGCGTATTACTGTATTTTAACCACCGGGTATTCTAACAGTGTTAACGGTAACAACTACGCCGTTATTTGTAAAAACTCAAATTTATTGTTTTCTTCACCCGACAGTTATTTTGTTATGGGGCCCACAAATGGCTGCGCCGTCGTACGAATATTCCCCGACAGAAAGAATATTCCACGACCTAAACGAATATTCCCCGACAACAATGATTATTTTATAACCACTTGCTTATTTTGAAAAAAAATTCATATTTCACCCTTAACTTTAAAATTTATCAATTTAACCATTTACTGAATAGTAATTATAAGAAAAATTGAATACTTTTATTTCATAAAATTCGGGGTCTTACAATCTCCCCTCCTTATGAAATTTCGTCCTCGAAATTTACGTACCTGGTATTTCAAAGAGTTGAGAATACCTTCCTTTCATTTCAAATTCCATCTTCTCTGTCATCATAATTTCTCCATTGCTCATCTCCTGTATTTCAAATAACATTCTAGAATACAGCTTCAAAACAAGTGTTAATTGAACAAATTAACATATCACATAATATCCCAATATTATGATTGACCAACAAATAAGCTTAGGTAGGACACACTAGCGAAGGATTTACTCATCTCTCCCCTCCTAGTTATATTTCCCGATCTCCGCCAGAGATCATATCCCTAAGCTCTGATACCAAATGTAACTCTGGACACCAACCTATGTCAGCACCTTACATTGATACCTATCAGTTTGCCACCGCAGAACGGCGTCCCCTACGGAGAGTCTGGTTTCGGTGCATCCCCCATCAACAGGAAGTCACCAGCGAGAGGCTCGGGGCTCTTTACTTATAGCTCTGATACCAAATGTAACTCTGGACACCAACCTATGTTCATTCCATCCAACCTATTCTGAGTCGCCAAATACATGGTATAGAAAAAAAACTGTAACTTTATTACAACAATTGTCGTGCAAAATACAACAACACATATGCTATAAGTTTGGATACAAATATATACCAAATGTGACTCATGTTCCAACCGTGGACATCACCTCACAATGACACCTTACATAAAGGTATAGTCAAAAACTGTTTTAGAAATTAGAATCTTTGGGAAGTGCTCAAGGAAACCTTCGTACATGGGAGGCCACGCGTCTAGGTTATGATAGATATCATATGGCCACAGAATTATCCTTGGTTGACCCAATAGACCCCAAAGAAAAACGAGAAGATTACTATCATATTCTTCCCAATGGTGAGTCTTCTCTTGACATATCATTATCTCTACTGTCTCTATTTGAGAATTATACTTCAAACAAACACCAAGATTATATAGGTAGTGCTTGTAGATATACTCGGCAAGCGGATATGCACAATCATGTCTTATGATGACACGAGGTTGTATGTCGTTAGACATCTTGTATTATAGTGGCAAAACACCCTTCCAACGTTGGGTTCGCCTCACCCTATTTTCTTTACCAAATATAACTACTAAATGATGACCACCGTTCTATTCTCCCGTTACCCTCGCTCGACCCAGCTACACTCTTATTACCTGAAAGGAATTGTGAAGTAAAAGGGTGAGCACAACTAGCTCAGTAAAGAATGTCATGACTAAAGATAATTCAATTATCAATAGCCTTCATCAACAATAAATCAGAGATTTAGAACATATGGCAAATGATAAAAATTTCAACCATAGTTGCAGCGGAACGAGCAATCCATTAGAAGAGTCAAATAGACTATAAAGTCTATTATCTTCTCCATGTTAAAAATCCACCAACAATATTTTATCCATGTAACATCACTCAACAGTTCCTTTCCACAATCATATGAATAACTCATAATCATAATTGTGACTATAAATTTTTTTTCGCACCCAGGACGAAGAATATTTTCATCACATGTCTTTACCTGAAACATCAAAGATCATGGTTATACCAAATCACAGTTCCTGTTTATAATCATACTAACAAATCCATCTTTGCACTACGGGCCAAAGATACTCATCAACAAACCATCTTTGTACTACGGGCCAAAGATATTCAACAACAGTTCATCTTTACACTACAGGCCAAAGATATTCATCAACAGGCCATCTTTGCACTACATGCCAAAGATATTCATCAACAATTCATATTTGCACTACAGACCAAATATATTCATATCTCAAAGAAATATATAATCATTTCAGAATTTATATAAACAATAATTATAACCATGTTGATCAATTCACCTTTGCACTTAAGCTTAAGATATTCAATTATAAATTCAATGGTCATGATCATACCAGTCACAATTCAACTTTGCACTACAGGCCAAAGAGAACCCTAGTCATGATCATACCAATAATCTACCCATCTTTACACTCCAGTGAAAGAGAATTTCAACATCAGGGTTATAAAAATATTATATATGATGATAAAAATAATATGATCAACATATAATTTTAATCTCAAGAGTAATATTCGTAACTCATGAATAGTAAATCGTGAATAGTAACTCATGAATAGTAACCCTGACACAAAAGATAGAAATTCCATAATAAAATCCATACTAATATTTCGGTACAATGATATTGAAAGAATAACATTACTTACATTTATAAACAATTTATTTTAATTGTTTACACTTTACTAATTAATGCATTTAATCATCATAAAATGTCAACTCTTACAATTTCATCATCAATAACCAAAACCCTCATCAAAAATCTGCATATACCTCATATAGGATTCTCAAGCCATAAAATCCTATTTTCCAATTTTCTTTCTTCACAAAACATATTTAATTCATTTACTCATAACTAGACCATTTTTATAAAAAATATCAAATCAGTTTCAAAAATATTTCTTTTCTGGGATTTAGCATAATATAGTCCCATAGTGAACATATATTTTTCTCAAAATTTTTAAAAGTCATTTACTATTTTTCATATGGCCAAAATAGCCGAATATTTAGACATTTATCAAAAATTGTACTTTTGTCTAAAAATTCTGAAATTTACTGAGTATACTTCTATCATATACATGTACTCCCAATAAAAATTTCATCAATTTTGGAGTTAACCACAAGGAATTATAAGCTGTTACTTCTAAAATAGTCTTTTCTCATAAAATTCATAACTCTCAATCTATACATCCAAAAATCACCATTTTTGGATACAATCAAGAAAACTCATCAAAATATCATTTCAAATTTTTCTAGAATTTTTGAAGATCAGAAAAATTACGAAACTGAAAATCATAACAACCCTTAAAATCTCTTACTATCCCTTACCTCAAAAGAGCAGTACTTCTGACTGGATATAGGATATGATGCTGAAGAAAACTTGCACTGATGAATAGCAACTCACCAAGTATCTAAAAACTCACAAAATATACTTCATAATATAGAGAGAGAAAGAGAGAAAGCTTATGTTTCTGGTATGATTTTTAATTCTAACTTAGCCCTCTATTTATAGGAAAATTTTGGTAGGTTTGACCTGCAACCTGATGGCTTTACCTGCTACTATTTCCACCCACCACATTTGAAATATTATTCAGTACATTTCTTCACCAATCACAAGTGGGGCCCACCAATTCTAGAATTTTCCACCAAAAATAATTTATAACCTGATTTCCGAATCAGCCACCTCTTAAAATTCATAACAAATCATACGTTCATTTTTAACGGTTCAAAATTTATGGACATATACTTAACTTATAAATGTATAACATATCCAAAAATTTCCACGATCCAAAGGTCGGATTAAAAATTATAACCCTCGCAAAATATCTCAAAAACCCTAATTTGATTTTCAATACCTCCGATCCGATAAAAATACAGATAAAACACCTCAACATTAACTCCTTCATTTTTAACCACAAAAATATATCCCTCATTTATATCCACATAAAATAAATATTTCCTTATCATATGAATCAATAATTAATTATTCACAAATAATATTACAGAATCACATTTATGACAATCAGGCCGTTCCCAGGAAAGAGGGGGCTTTCCAATAAGAATTTCTCCTTACTGGCGCGCAATTAGGTGACCAAACCTCTCCTTAGACAGAACTTTCTAGTCATTTTCAATAATGTTATCTAATAATATTATTCAAATAATATGAATTATTGATCTGATAATAGGAAATACTGTGCAGCAACAATTATTGAACAACAATAATACAAAATTTCAACGTAGCAATTATTGAATCAATAAAATAAAATATTGAACAGTAATTACTGTAACAATTATTGAGTAGTGCCTTCTTACGTAAGAATCAATAATTTCAAAAATACTATGCAATACCGTGTGCTACTGTGCAATAACGCGTATTACTGTATTTTAACCACCGGGTATTCCAACAGTGTTAACGGTAACAACTACGCCGTTATTTGTAAAAACTCAAATTTGTTGTTTTCTTCACCCGACAGTTATTCTGTTATGGGGCCCACAAATGGCTGCGCCGTCGTACGAATATTCCCCGACAGAAAGAATATTCCACGACCTAAACGAATATTCCCCGACAACAATGATTATTTTATAACCACTTGCTTATTTTGAAAAAAAATTCATATTTCACCCTTAACTTTAAAATTTATCAATTTAACCATTTACTGAATAGTAATTATAAGAAAAATTGAATACTTTTATTTCATAAAATTCGGGGTCTTACAAAGACTGCCTTCAGAACTCGGTACGGGCATTATGAATTCTTAGTCATGTCTTTTGGATTGACTAATGCTCCTGCTGCCTTCATGGATATGATGAACCGTGTATTCAAAGAATATTTGGATCAGTTCGTTGTTGTCTTTATTGATGACATCCTCATCTATTCCAAAAGCCGTGAAGATCATGAGCGCCATTTGAAGCTGGTATTGCAAAGGCTTCGTGAAAATAAACTATATGCCAAATTGAAGAAATGCGAGTTCTGGCTTGAGGAAGTAGCATTCTTTGGGCACGTGGTGTCAAAACATGGAGTATCTGTCGACCCGGCGAAGATTGAAGCCATACAAAGTTGGGAGCAACCGAAGTCGGTAACCGAAGTACGTAGCTTTCTGGGCTTAGCTGGTTATTATCGGAGATTTGTGGAAGGATTTTCTCGAATCGCTACTCCGTTAACTCAGCTGACTCGAAAAGATACAAAATTTGTATGGAGTGAGGAATGCGAGAAGAGTTTTCAAGAACTCAATAGGAGACTCATTTCGGCACCTGTTCTGGCAATACCATCTGGTTCGGATGAATTTGTTATCTACAGCGATGCTTCAGGCAAAGGGTTAGGATATGTTCTCATGTAACATGGGAAAGTCATAGCCTATGCCTCACGACAACTCAAAGAATATGAGAGGAATTATCCTACTCATGATTTGGAGTTGGCAGCAGTCATTTTTGCGTTGAAGATCTGGAGACACTACCTGTATGGGGAGAAAGTGGAGATCTATACAGATCATAAAAGCCTCAAATATTTCTTCACCCAAAAGGAACTCAACATGCGGCAGCGATGTTGGCTCGAGCTGTTAAAAGATTACGATCATACCATCCAATATCATCCTGGAAAAGCAAACGTAGTAGCTGACGCATTGAGTAGAAGATCATATGCGGGTACGAGTGCAATGTTGTTAACACACAAAGGCCCATTTTGTATGACTTGCAAAGGATGGAGATAGAGATGAAGGCTCCAAGTACCCACATGATGATATCAAATATATTAGTAGAACCGACTTTAATCGATAAAGTTAAAGCTGCTTAAGCTACGGACATGGAGCTGATGCGTATGAAGAAGAAAGTGCAAGAAGGTGCTATTCTAGAAGCAAGAATCGATGAAAAAGGAATACTTCGAGTCAACTCCAGACTTTGTGTTCCAAACGATTTTGACTTGAAGCATAGAATAATGATGGAGGCACACAACACACTGTTTGTAATCCATCCTGGGAGTACCAAAATGTATCACGATCTTCGACATACATTTTGGTGGAGCAATATGAAAAGAGAGATCGCGGAGTTTATCTCGAGATGTTTAACTTGTCAACGTGTAAAAGCGGAGCATCAAGTACCAAAGGGTCCATTGCAACCACTTGAGATTCCAAAATGGAAGTGGGAACACATTACTATGGATTTTGTTACGGGTCTTCCCAAGGTTTCTCAAGGCATAGATGCGATTTGGGTTATTGTTGATAGATTAACCAAGTCCGCTCATTTCTTGCCGATACGTGAAACTTATTCCCTTGAACGTCTTGCTAGTATGTACGTGAACGAGATTGTGAGATTGCATGGCATGCCAGTATCCATAGTTTCGGATCGTGACCCAAGATTCATTTCACGATTTTGGGTTAGCTTGCAGAAAGCTATGTGCACGGATTTACGATTCAGTTTGGCATACCATCCTCAAACAGACGGACAATCAGAGAGGACTATTCAAACTCTTGAAGATCTATTAAGACTTTGTGTCCTAGATCTCAAAGGGAGTTGGGATAAGTACCTACCATTGGTGGAATTCTCCTACAACAACAGTTATCAGGCGAGCATAGGTGTGGCTCCATTCGAGGCATTGTATGGAAGAAAATGTCGTTCTCCAGTATGCTGGGACGAGGTGGGTGAAGCAACATTGTTGGGACCAGAGTTGGTACGCATTACTACATAGAAGATCTAAACGATTCGACAACATATACAAACGGCACAGGATCGACAAAAGAGTTATGCGAATCTTCATCGGAAGGACGTGGAATTTAATATTGGGGATCGTGTATTATTACGTGTTGCACCATGGAAGGGAGTTACAAGATTTGGGAAGAGAGAAAAGCTCAATCCAAGATTTGTTGGTCCATTTGAGATTCTTGAGCGAATAGGAAATGTGGCATATAGACTCGCATTACCTCCAAGCATGTCTCGTGTTCATAATGTTTTTCACATATCTATGCTTCGTAAATATGTTAAAGACCCGAACCACATTATTGAGTTAGAACCAGACGAGATAGCTGAAGATTTAACGTACGAGGAGGTACCTGTTAAGATCTTGGATAGGAAAGAGCATGTCCTGCGCACGAAGGTTATACCACAAGTTAAGGTTTTGTGGAGAAACCATGCTATTGAAGAAATGACCTGAGAGTTGGAATCAGAAATGAAAGCGAGGTATCCTCACCTTTTTAAAATATCAGGTGCGTACGTCAATTTCGAGGACGAAATTTTATAAGGAGGGGAGGTTGTAAGACCCCAACTTATTAATGAATAAAATCAAATTTTCTCTAAATATTATTGTGAATAATAAGGGGTTAATTTGATATAATACTTTGGTTATGGGTGAAATGTGCAAATTTTACAAAATAAGCAAGTGGTTATAAAATATTCATTTTGTCGGGGAATATTCGTTTGGTTGTGGAATATTCTTGCTGTCGGGGAATATTCGTACGACGGCGCAGCCTTGTGTGGGCCCCATAACGGAAAGCGATTGGATGAAGAAAACGACAAGTATAAGTTATTTATAAATAACGGCGTAGTTGTTACCGTTAATACTGTTAGAATACCCGGTGGTTAAAATACAGTAGCACACGGTATTGCACCAATTATTGATTCTTACGTAAGAAGGCACTACTCAATAATTGTTACAGTAGTTATTGTTCAATATTTTATTTTATTAATTCAATAATTGCTGCGTTGATATTTTATATTATTGTTGTTTCAATAATTGTTGCTGCACAGTATTTTCCATTATCAGATCAATAATTCATATTATTTGAATAATATTATTAGATAACATTATTGGCAATGTCTAGAAAGTTCTGTCTAAGGAGAGGTTTGGTCATCTAATTGCGCGCCAGTAAGGAGAAATCCTTATTGGAAAGCCCCCTCTTTCCTGGGAACGGCTTGGTTGTCATAAATGTGATTCTGTAATATTATTTGTGAATAATTAATTATTGATTCATATGATAAGGAAATAATTATTTTATGTGGATATAAATGAGGGATATATTTTTGTGGTTAAAAATGAAGGAGTTAATGTTGAGGTTTTTATCAGTATTTTTGTCGGAATGGAGGTATTAAAAATCAGGATTTTTGAGATATTTTGCGGGGGTTATAATTTTTAATCCGACCGTTGGATCGTGGTAATTTTTGGATATGTTATACATATATAAGTTGAGTATATGTCCACAAATTTTGAACCGTTAAAAATGAACGTATGATTTATTATGAATTTTACGAGATGACTGGTTCAGAAATTGTTGAATTTTCGGAGTTAATCATTTTGGTGGAAAATTCTAGAATTGGTGGGCCCCACTCTTGGTTGGTGAAGAAATGTACTGAGATTTTTATTCAAATGTGGTGGGTGGGAATAGTAGCAGGTAAAGCAATCAGGTTGCAGGTTAAGTCTGCTTCGGCGTGCTAACATTTTCCTATAAATAGAGGGCTAAGTTAGAATTGAAAATCACACCAGAAACAAGTTTTTTCTCTTTCTCTCTCTAGATTATTGAGTGTATTTTGTGAGTATTTAGATACTTTGAGAGTTTCTATTCATCAGAGCAAGTTTCTTTCAGCCTTATACCGGTATTCCGACCAGAAGTACTGATATTTTGAGGTAAGGGATATTATTTTCTTCTTAAATGATATTATTTTCTTCAATATCATTAGCTAAAATATTGATCTGAATTTTTATCAAATTTGGAACTTTTTGTGTCGGGGTTACTATTCACGTATACGGCACTATTCATGTATACGGTACTATTCACGAATACGGCACTATTCACCGAAAAATAAAATTTTCTCTTTTTGTCCAAGATGTCTATTATGGTTACTATCTTTGATTGTATCTATGTTTTGATCTTTATTTTTGAATTCTGCTTCACAATTGATTATTATGAAGTATTATTTATCTTGGATAAACTGTTATACGAATCCCTAATATTTGTCCTTTTGTCTCACTGGATTCGTTCTCTTTAAGATATTTTTCATCATCCTCAGTCTTAAATGATGATATTACTGAATATCTTTGGCCTGTAGTGCAAAGATGTATGATTACTTGATGAATATCTTTGGCCTGTAGTGCAAAGATGAACAGGTGTTGAGATGAACATGACTGACAGGTGATACAAATGAATATCTTTGGCCTGTAGTGCAAAGATGAATATTTAGATAAAGATGATTATTAATTGATGTTACAGGGATAAAATATTGATGATGTACTTTTAAATCTTAGAAGATAGTAGAATTCTTTCTCTCCTTGACTCTTCTAAAGGTTTGCTGTTTCCGCTGCAGTTGTTGATCTAAAACTTGTTGTCGATTATATTCTATCAGATTTTTCCCTGTTGAAGACTAACGATAATTTGTTGTATATTATCTTAGTCATAATATTCTTTACTGGGCTAGTTGAGCTCACCCTTTTCCTTTTTGTTCCATTTTTCTTCTCAGGAGGTGAGAACATAGCAGGATCTAGTCGGGGTATGGAGTGATGGTTCTAGAAAGATGTTTTAGCAGTTCTCACTATTTCTGTAAAATAGTGTTTGAATAATTGTAATGAGGATTTATTTGAGTGTGGATATTGTCCAGAAGACAATATTTGTATTTAAACTCACAGTATGTGTTGTCGTATTTTGCACGACAATTGTATTATTGAAGTTGTAGTTTGCTTTCTGTACCATGCAGTTGGCGACTCAGAATGGGTGTTGTATACCTATTTTGGGGGCGTCACATTATTGCTCCTGGACAAGAGAGGAAAGTATGTAAACTTGTTAAATCCTTGTATGGATTAAAACAAGCGTCAAAACAATGGCATGAGAAATTTGATAATGTTATGTTATCAAATTGATTTAAAATCAATAAGTGTGACAAATGTGTTTATGTCAAAAGCACTCAAAATGAATATGGTATTGTTTGTCTTTATGTGGATGATATGTTAATCATGGGTAGCAACAATGAAGTTATCAACTCTACTAAACGTATGTTGTCAAACAGGTTTGACATGAAAGACTTGGGGGTTGCTGATATAATATTAGGAATCAAGATTTCTAGAACCTCTGATGGAATTATATTATCTCAATCTCATTACATTGAGAAAATACTTGAAAATTTTAACAAGTATAATATAATTCTGAATAAAACCCCAGTTCATTTAGCTAAAAATGAAGGTGATAGCATATCTCAACTAGAATATTCTCGTATAATAGGCAGTTTAATGTATGTCATGAACTGTACTAGACCAGATATAGCTTATTCGGTAAGTAAGCTAAGTAGGTATACGAGTAATCCAGGTAAAGATCACTGGAAAGCAATTTTGAGAGTTTTAGGATATTTAAAACATACTCAAAAATATGGACTACACTATACAAGATATCCAGCAGTATTGGAAGGATATAGTGATGCAAATTGGATATCTGACAATAAAGACTCAAAATCCACAAGTGGATATGTCTTTACCCTTGGAGGTGCAGCGGTATCTTGAAAATCCTCAAAACAAACTTGTATTGCAAGGTCTATAATGGAATCAGAATTCATTGCTTTAGACAAAGCTGGAGAAGAAGCAGAATGGCTTCGTAATTTTTTTGAGGATATTCCAAATTGGCCAAGACCTGTGCCAGCTATATGTATACACTGTGATAGCCAATCAGCGATTGGAAGAGAACAGAGTCATTTATATAACTGTAAGTCACGTCATATACGACAAAGACATAATACTGTTAGACAATTACTCTCAAATGGAATTATCTCAAATGACTATGTAAAGTCAAAAGATAATATTGCAGATCCGCTTACAAAAGGTTTAACAAGAGAGCAAGTGGAAAAATCATCGAAAGGAATGGGTTTAAAGCCTATTGTTTAAATAAGAGTCGTCATAGTGGTAACCCAACCTAGCTGACTGGAGATCCCAAGATCTAGGTTCAATGGGCAAATCGAACTATGTAGTACTCAGTAAAGCACTGAGGAGATATTTAATCCTAACCATTCCTATTATGAGACAGTGCATATCTGCCGCGAGAATTAGGATAAGTTACGCTTTTAATGACTTTTATATCTTGAAATACGTTCAAGTGGAGTATTACAGGATACTCTTGATAGAAGTCACCTATGTGAGTAAGAAGGGGGCCACTTCTATGAGAATTTGAAGGCTGAATTCTCTAATATACTCACGAAATCAAGAGGTGTTTCAAGGCTAAAATGAACATAAACGTGAGAACCAACTATGTCTGAAGAGATATTTTGTAAATTTTATTGTCTTGGTTTACATAAAAAGCTGACAGTTCAAAGACATCAAGTCTACTGATTAGCCAAGTAAATCTGATAGATTTTACTAGGGCAAGTTTAAAGCCACTAGGCTACTTAACCTGGTGAAATATCTTTTCTAATGTACTTGAACTAGTGTCTACATATTCATAACATATTTTACATATTGTAAAGCAAATTTTACATTCATGTGGGGGATTGTTGGAAATGGGTTTGACAAAATAAATATTAAAGTATTTTTTAGGCTTAATTTATTGTAGGACCCATACTCCGAAAATATCGGGTCTTTGCACCAATGTGTTCTCCTTCGTGAGGAGTATAACTTGGTATATTTATGTGTTCAAATCCATTAAGAATTGAATAAAAAAATTGACTCCAAAGTCACCTACTTGATATGTTATAAAATGAAAAAGTCCCACATAGGGCATTAGAGAGAAAAATAGAGAATATATATATGGGATGTTTGCTCAATGGGAAGGGCCCCAAGGTACTATGTCGTTTTGACTATACCCAACGGTCATATCATTTCTAACGGCCAGAAAATAATCTATAAATAAGTTATGTGGGATTCCCGTTTCAGAAGAAGAAAAGTCCCGTTCTTTTCTATAATTCCCGTTCTTTTCCTTCCTTTCCCGTTCTGCAATATAGAATCCCGTTTTCTGCAAAAGTCCGTTCTACAGAATCCCGTTCTCTGCATTGCAGTCCCGTTCCCTTTCTGCTACAATAATTTTCCCGTTTCTGTTTGTAAGTATATTTATGCATCATTTATAAAGGTTCAGTACATAACATAAATATTGGTTCGAAGTGTTCTTAATTTTGAAGTGCTTCTAATTAAGAACTGGAAATCCGTTTTATCTTGAAAAGCAATTATTCAATTAATCTTTAACACCTGTGAGGGAATAAATTTGTTTTAAGGAGACTTTATGAATTCAAAGGACTTTGATTTATTATTAATATTTTCTGTGTTATATATATATAAAATTATGTTCTGTTTTATCATATATATATATATATATATATATATATATATATATAAATAATACTATATATTACAGATAACACATTATACATCACAATTCACAGTGTTCTAGTGGGACCCATCAATATCAAGAGACAAGAGGATTAAAATGGTATTTTCAGGTGCGGGACATTGTGGGATCATATGGTCACATTACTTTTGGCCAGGCCAGGTAAATTTTTGTTGATTTGTTTATATATATATATATATATATATATATATATATATATATATATATATAAGACTAATTCATAGTTATCTGTGTTAAATTAAAGTTATCCTTAATGATTGATACAACCATTGTTCGCAATTTAATTTATAGTATTCTATAGTTTAATACTAAAGACGAGACAAATATTCAAAATACCCCTCATTTTGCTAAGTTTATTTATGAAAACGGAACGTTATCATTTTAATCTTAAGTCTCATTCGCAGTTTAATATTGCAGACGTTAGGTCTTTCCAAACGACTCCAAACTACAGTAGTCCTTCCAAACGACGACAAGAAACTGAGAAGTCACATTCGCAGTTTAATAATGCAGACGTTAGGTTTAAGTATTGCTGCAAACTTCATACTTCATATAATGACTTTTGAATCTCATCTCATTTTAACAGTAGCGATATGAAGAAGTAGTAGAGTTCGAATTAAGACTCAAGAATTTTATATTTCTTCTTGCATATTCTTGCTTTTCTTACTAATTATTTGAATCTGTAACAACTAACAAGAATATGCAACAAAAATAGAAAATTTTTAACTTTAATAGTTATATGTATATGTATATATATATTTTGATCTCATCTCATTTTTACAGTACCGACCTGAGACGAGTATAGTTTGATTTAATGTTATTAAGTTTTCTATTTGTTCTTGGATAATCTTATTATCATCATAGATAAGATGATGAATCTACAACAATAATACTCAAGAGAAATCCTCGAACTCAATGAATCTCAGTTTCGAGATCAATTCTACAGAGCAACATATAAGGTCATATTGCGAAAATATCAAAAAATTTGGATGTGTTGGTACATCCATTTAAACTTATACCAACTAGAGACTGTCTAATTGGTCCATCATTAAAATCAATTTTTCAAAACCCCGTTAGTGTTAGACCCCGAATTTTATAAAATAAAAGTACTCAATTTTTCTTATAAATATTATTCTACATAATAAGGTGATAATTTAATAAATCATATTGTAAATTTTAAAAAGTAAGCAAGTTGTCATAAAATATTCGTTTGGTCGGAAAATATTCTTTTTGTCAGGGAATATTCGTACGACGGCGCAATCATTGGTGGATCTCACAACTGAATAATTATCGGATATAAAAAGCGACAACAATAACCTTTTTATAAAAATAACGTCAATACTTTTACCGTTAAACTGTTGAAATATCATGCGATAAAAGTACAGTAACACGCGTTGTTGCACAGTAGTACACGGTATTCCAGAGTATCTCTGATTATTGATGTTTACGTAAGAAGTCACTCAGTTTTATTTAATAATTGCTATAGTAGTTGCTGCATAATATCCTATATTATTGATTCAATTATTGTCACAGTAACATCTGTACAATACTTTATATTATTAAATCAATAATTGACACGACACAGTTACTCATATTATTATTAACATTATTGACAATGTCTCGAAAGTTCTGTCGAGAAAAGGGGTTAGGTTATTTAATTGTGCGCCAATAAGGAGAAATCTTTATCGGAAAGCTGTAAGACCCCGAATTTTATGAAATAAAAGTATTCAATTTTTCTTATAATTACTATTCAGTAAATGGTTTAATTGATAAATGTTAAAGTTAAGGGTGATATATGAATTTTTTTCAAAATAAGCAAGTGGTTATAAAATAATCATTGTTGTCGGGGAATATTCGTTTGGTCGTGGAATATTCTTTCTGTCGGGGAATATTCGTACGACGGCGCAGCTATTTGTGGGCCCCATAACGAATAACTGTCGGGTGAAGAAAACGACAAATTTGAGTTTTTACAAATAACGGCGTAGTTGTTACCGTTAACACTGTTGGAATACCCGGTGGTTAAAATACAGTAATACGTGTTATTGCACAGTAGCACACGGTATTGCACAGTATTTTTGAAATTATTGATTCTTACGTAAGAAGGCACTACTGAATAATTGTCACAGTAATTAATGTTCAATATTTTATTTTATTGATCCAATAATTGCTGCGTTGATATTTTATATTATTGTTGTTTCAATAATTGTTGCTGCACAGTATTTTCCATTATCAGATCAATAATTCATATTATTTGAATAATATTATTAGATAACATTATTGGCAATGTCTAGAAAGTTCTGTCTAAGGAGAGGTTTGGTCATCTAATTGCGCGCTAGTAAGGAGAAATCCTTATTGGAAAGCCCCATCTTTCCTGGGAACGGCCTAGTTGTCAAAAATGTGATTCTGTAATATTATTTGTGAATAATTAATTATTGATTCATATGATAAGGAAATATTTATTTTATATGGATATAAACGAGGGATATATTTTTGTGGTTAAAAATGAAGGAGTTAATGTTGAGATTTTTATCCGTATTTTTGTCGGAATGGAGGTATTAAAAATCAGGATTTTTTGAGAAATATTGCGGGTGTTATAATTTTTAATCCGACCGTTGGATCGTGGTAATTTTTGGATATGTTATACATATATAAGTTGAGTATATGTCCACAAATTTTGAACCGTTAAAAATGAACGTATGATTTATTATGAATTTTACGAGATGGCTGGTTCAGAAATTGTTGAATTTTCGGAGTTTATCATTTTGGTGGAAAATTCTAGAATTGGTGGACCCCACTTGTGGTTGGTGAAGAAATGTGCTGAATTATATTTCAAATGTGGTGGGTAGGAATAGTAGCAGGTAAAGCCATCAGGTTGCAGGTCAAACCTACCAAAATTTTCCTATAAATAGAGTGCTAAGTTAGAATTGAAAATCACACCAGAAACATAAGTTTTCTCTCTTTCTCTCTCTAGATTATTGAGTGTATTTTGTGAGTATTTAGATACTCTGTGAGTTTCTATTCATCAGTGCAAGTTTTCTTCAGCCTTATACCGATCAGAAGTACTGCTCTTTTGAGGTAAGGGATAGTAAGGGATAGTAAGGGATAGTAATGGATTTTAAGGGTTGTTATGATTTTCAGTTTTGTAATTTTTCTGATCTTCAAAAATTATGAAAAAATTTGAAATGATATTTTGATGAGTTTTATTGATTGTGTCCAAAAATGGTGATTTTTGGATGTATAGATTAAGAGTTATGAATTTTACGGGAAAAGACTATTTTAAAAGTAACCGCTTATAATTCCTTGTGGTTAACTCCAAAATTGATGAAATTTTTATTGGGAGTACATGTGTATGATAGAAGTATACTCTGTAAATTTCAGAATTTTTGGACAAAAGTACAATTTTTGATAAATGTCTAAATATTCGGTGGTTTTGGCCATATGAAAAATAGTAAATGAGTTTTAAAAATTCTGAGAAAAATATATGTTCAATATGGGACTATATTATGCTAAATCCCAGAAAAGAAATATTTTTGGAACTGATTTGGTATTTTTCATGAAAATAGACTAGTTATGAGTAAATGAATTAAATATGTTATGTGAAGTAAGAAAATTGGAAAATAGGATTTTATGGCTTGAGAATCCTATATGAGGTATATGCTGATTTTTGATGAGGGTTTTGGTTATTGATGATGAAATCTTATGAGTTTGGCATTTTAGAATGATTAAATGCATTAATTAGTAAAGTGTAAACAATTTAAATAAATTGTTTATAAGCTTAAGAAATATTATTCTTTCAATATCATTATACCGAAATACTGGTATGGATTTTATTGTGGAATTTCTACCTTTTTGTGTCGAGTTACTATTCATGAGTTACGAATATTACTCTTGAGATTAAAACTATATGTTGATCATATTATTTTTATCATCATATATAACATTTTTATAACCCTGATGTTGAAATTCTCTTTCACTGGAGTGTAAAGATGGGTAGATTATTGGTATGATCATGACTAGGGTTCTCTTTGGCCTGTAGTGCAAAGTTGAATTGTGACTGGTATGATCATGACCATTGAATTTATAATTGAATATCTTAAGCTTAAGTGCAAAGGTGAATTGATCAACATGGTTATAATTATTGTTTATATAAATTCTGAAATGATTATATATTTCTTTGAGATATGAATATATTTGGCCTGTAGTGTAAATATGAATTGTTGATGAATATCTTTGGCCTGTAGTGTAAAGATGAACTGTTGTTGAATATCTTTGGCCCGTAGTGCAAAGATGGTTTGTTGATGAATATCTTTGGCCCGTAGTGCAAAGATGGATTTGTTAGTATGATTATAAACAGGAACTGTGATTTGGTATAACCATGATCTTTGATGTTTCAGGTAAAGACAGGTGATGAAAATATTCTTCGTCCTGGGTGCGAAGAAAAATTTATAGTCACAATTATGATTATGAGTTATTCATATGATTGTGGAAAGGAACTGTTGAGTGATGTTACATGGATAAAATATTATTGGTGGATTTTTAACATGGAGAAGATAATAGACTTTATAGTCTATTTGACTCTTCTAATGGATTGCTCGTTCCGCTGCAACTATGGTTGAAATTTTTATCATTTACCATATGTTCTAAATCTCTGATTTATTGTTGATGAAGGCTATTGATAATTGAATTATCTTTAGTCATGATATTCTTTACTGAGCTAGTTGTGCTCACCCTTTTGCTTCACAATTCCTTTCAGGTAATAAGAGTGTAGCTGGGTCGAGCGGGGGTAACAAGGGAATAGAACGGTGGTCATCATTTAGTAGTTATATTTGGTGAAGAAAATAGGGTGAGGCGAACCCAACGTTGGAAGGGTGTTTTGTCACTATCATACAAGATGTCTAATGACATACAACCTCGTGTCATCATAAGACAGGGTTGTGCTCATCCACTTGCTGAGTATATCTATGGGCACTACCTATATAATCTTGGTGTTTGTTTGAAGTATAATTCTCAATTAGAGACAGTGGAGATAATGATAAGTCAAGAGAAGACTCACCATTGGGAAGAATATGATAGTAATCTTCTCGTTTTTCTTTGGGGTCTATTGGGTCAACCAAGGATAATTCTGTGGCCATATGATATCTATCATAACCTAGACGCGTGGCCTCCCATGTACGAAGGTTTCCTTGAGCACTTCCCAAAGATTCTAATTTCTAAAAAACAGTTTTTGACTATACCTTTATGTAAGGTGTCATTGTGAGGTGATGTCCACGGTTAAAACATGAGTTACATTTGGTATATATTTGTATCCAAACTCACAGCATATGTGTTGTTGTATTTTGCACGACAATTGTTGTAATAAAGTTGTAGTTATTTTCTGTACCATGTATTTGACGACTCAGAATGGGTTGGGTGGAATGGACCTATTTTGGGGATGTCACAAAAGCCCCCTTTTTCCTGAGAACGATCTGATTGTTAATATTATGAGTTATAATATTAATGATAAATAATTGTTGAAAGATAAAAAATGTGTTGATTAAAGATAAGTGATTTGTGGTAGATATTTATTCAATTTTGATATAAATAGAGGAATTTAGCATGAGATATTTGTTGAAAGTTTGACATATTTTTCTGTGAAATTATAATTATTTCCTTCGATAAAATATTCATTCAAATATATTATTATAATATATTATAATTTTATAAATTATAATTTTTTAAATAGTAATATTATTATAAAATATAAGTAGGTGATAAAATGGGGTGTAGTTTAACAATTCGAGTTTGAATACCTTTAAGCTTGCTTGTTAATGTGGATATGTTATGTAATATAGTTGTGACCCACATGAAATGATAAGTTTAGCATGTTGCCCATTTTGATAATTGCTTTAGTAACTCATGCTGCCCGCCACGTTGATATGAATATTAAGTTTGAAAGCAATGTGATTTCTTTTAGTGACAAAAAGATAAAGTAGCAAATATTGTTGTCCTTTTTATTCCTATTTGGTTCATTACAAAAGGGTCAAAAGTGGCATGCCTTAGCCATCTACCGCATACCCACCATTTATTCTTCAAACATGGCATGCGCTTTCAGTACCTTGTCAAATTTTGCGTGCCTCCTTAACCCTATAAATAGAGTGCTCAATTGAGCGATGAAAAACACACCATCAAATATTGTGAGTATTTCTTTTGAGTATAAGGATACTTTGAGTGTAACAAATAGCGTAAGATTTTCTCAAGATAATCTTCGTTATACCAGTCAGATTTAGTCTCTTACTAAGGTAAGGGATATTATTTTCGTTCAATATTCGTAAGGAATATTATTTTTTTCCATATTATATAGTATGTAAGTGATATTATTTCATTTCATATTCCTAAATCTACACTTACTTTGATAAGTATTGCTTCTATAATCCCTGAAATGATTAAAAATTTCTTGAGTTTTGCACTTCATCTAATATCATTTCACTGGAATATTGGTCTGAAAATTCTTATTAAATTTTAATTTTTGTTCATGTAGGGGTACTATTCATCCGGGGCACTATTTATACCGGAGTACTATTCACGACGAAAATTAGTTTTCTTTTTCTTGTCCAAATTTTCTTTGAAATATGAATCTTAAATATCATTATTGACTTTAAATCCATTTTTGGTTATCATGTTGAAAATTTAGACATTCTTAAGCTCTGGATAAATTAAATTATAAATCTCTAATATTTATCCTTGATCTCACTTAATTCATTCTTTATATCATTGTCATAATCTTTAGACTTAAATTGTGGTTCAAGTTATCTTTAACCCATAGTGCAAAGATGAACTGTTGATTGATGAATATCTTTGGCTCGTAGTGCAAAGATGGATTGTTGATTGATATGATTATAACTAGGAACTGTGTATTGGTATAATCATGACCTTTAATGTTACAAATAAAGACTTGTGATGAAAGTTCTTTTTGGCCCGTAGTGCAAAGAAGAACTGTTGATTGATATCTTTGGTCGTAGTGCAAAGAAGAACTGTAGATTGATATCTTTGGCCCGTAATGCAAAGATGGACAGATGTTTGACATGATCATGACCACTGATAATACAAATGAATATCTTTGACCCGTAGTGCAAAGATAGACTATTGTTTGGCATGATCATTGGTTTTACAACTTGAACATCTTTGCCCCGTAGTGCAAAGATGGACAATTGATTGGTATGATCATGACCATTGATATTACAGTTGAATATCTTTGGCCCGTAGTGCAAAGATAACAATTGACTGGTATGATCATGACTGTTGTTGTTACATTTGAATGTCTTTGGTGTAGGATGTAAAGACGATATGATTATTGAATGTCTTTAGCTTTTGTGGCAAAGACATTGAGTGAAAGTTCTATTAAGCCTTTGTGGCAAGGAAAAACTGTTAATTTACATGATTATAAACATGAATTGTGAATTTAACTATAATCTTTAGTGGTTCAGGTGAAGACAGGTGATGAAAGTTTTCTTTGTCTTGGGTACAACAAAAAATTATTGATGAGTATTACATGAATGAAATATTAATGATGGACTTTTAATTCGGAGGACATAGTAGACATTATATTTTACTTGACTCTTCTAATGGATTGTTGATTCCGCTGCAATTATGGTTAAAAACTTTTATCATCTACCATATGTTCTAAATATCTGATTTATTAATGATGAAGACTATTGATAATTTAATTATTTTTAGTCATAATATTCTTTACTGGCTATTTGTGCTCACCCTTTTGCTTCACAATTCCTTTCAGGTAATAAGAGTGTAGCTGGGTCGAGTGGGGATAACAGGAGAATAGAGTGATGGTCTGTGACTATTGAACTTTCTCAATATATTATAAAACAGCATGACAATATATAATTATATTGAGGACTTAAAATGTGTATTTCGTAATTTATACGTCATTTAATAATTGATTTTAGTGAACAACAATAGGGTGATGAGAACCCGACTTTGAAAGCGTAAAAAATGCACCCCATTAGAATGAGGAGGATAAAATTGTACTGAGAGCTTAAAGGGTGTGTTGCCACTATTATACATGATGTCTCACCACATACAAATTCGTGTTATCATAAGATATGGTTGGGCGCATCCACTTGCTGACTATATCTATGAGCATTATCTATATAAACTTGGAGTATGATTGGAATATAATCCTCAGTTTAAGACAATGAAGATAAGGGCAAAGGTCCAAAAATGCCCCTGAAGTTTTCTTCGAAATCCCACTTCCACTCTAAACTTTTTTTTCCCCAAAAGTGCCCTTAACGTTACAAATTTCAGCTCAACTGTGCCCTTACCACTAACGGACATGCCACTTAGACAAATATGACCGACACCTGAATAAATTTTGCTGACGGGGATTTTTCTTTCATTAAAACTTCTATCTTAAAACCATCTCCCTCTGTTTTTTTCTCTTTTCATTATCATTTGCTCTTTCTTTCTCTCTCCACTATCATTTTCTTCTTTTTTTCTCTCTCTCTGTAAGACCCCGAATTTTATGAAATAAAAGTATTCAATTTTTTTATAATTATAAATCAGTAAATGGTTAAATTGATAAAAAGTTAAAGTTATGGGTGAAATGTAAAAACTTTTAAAAATACGCAAGTGGTTATAAAATATTCATTGTTGTCGGTAAATATTCGTTTGGTCGTGGAATATTCTTTCTGTCGGGGAATATTCGTACGACGGCGCATCCATTTGTGGGCCCCATAACAGAATAACTGTCGGATGAAGAAAACGATAAATTTGAGTTTTTATAAATAACGGCGTGGTTGTTACTGTTAACACTGTTGGAATACCTGGTGGTTAAAATACAGTAATACGCGTAGTTACACAGTAGCACACGGTATTACACAGTATTTTTTTAATTATTGATTCTTACGTGAGAAGGCACTACTCAATAATTGTTACAGTAATTTATATTTAATATTTTATTTTATTGAATCAATAATTACTGTGTTGATATTTTATATTATTATTGTTCCAATAATTGTTGCTGCACAGTATTTTCCATTAACAGATCAATAATTCATATTATTTGAATAATATTATTAGATAGCATTATTGGTAATGTCTAGAAAGTTATGTCTAAGGAGAGGTTTGGTCATCTAATTGCGCATCAGTAAGGAAAAATCCTTATTGGAAAGCCCCCTCTTTCCTGGGAACTGCCTGGTTGTCATTATTGTGATTCTGTAATATTATTTAATAATTAATTATTGATTTATATTATAAGGAAAATATTTATTTAATGTGGATATAAATGATGGATTTATTTATGTGGTTATAAATGAAAGAATTAATGTTGAGGTATTTTATTAGTATTTTGTCAAATTGGAGGTATTAAAAGATCAAATCGGTGTTCTTACAGCTTTATTGTGTGAGTTATAATATTTAATCCGACCGTTGGATCGTTGTGATTTTTGGATATGTTATACATATATAAGTTGAGTATATGTCCACAAATTTTGAACCGTTAAAAATGAACGTATGATTTGTTATGAATTTTAAGAGATGACTGGTTCAGAAATTGTTGAAGTTTCGGAATTTATCATTTTGGTGGAAAATTCTAGAATTGGTGGGCTCCACTCTTGGTTGATGAAGAAATATGCTGAGATTTTTATTCAAATATGGTAGGTGTGAATAGTAGCAAGTAAAGCCATCAGGTTGCAGGTTAAGTCTGCTTCGGCGTGCTAACATTTTCCTATAAATAGAGGGCTAAGTTAGAATTGGAAATCACACCAGAAACATAAGCTTTCTCTCTTTTTCTCTCTATATTATGAAGCATATTTTGTGAGTATTTAGATACTTTGAGAGTTGCTATTCAGTGCAAGTTTCCTTCGGCTTTGCATTCCAGTCAGAAATACTGCACTTTTGAGGTAAGGGATAGTAAGGGATTTTAAGGGTTATTATGTTTTTCAGTTCGTAATTCTTCTGACCTTCAGAAAATTCTGGAAAAATTTGAAATGATATTTTGATGAGTTTTATTGATTGTGTCCAAAAATGGTGATTTTTGGATGTATATATTAAGAGTTATGAATTTTACGGGAAAAGACTATTTTAAAAGTAACCGCTTATAACTCCTTGTGGTTAACTCCAAAATTGATAAAATTTTTATTGAAAGTATATCTATATAATATCAGTGTACTCTGTGAATTTCGGAATTTTTAGATAAAAGTACAATTTATGATAAATGTCTAAATATTCATCTGTTTTGGCCATATGAAAAATAGTAAATGAATTTTAAAAATTTTGAGAAAAATATATGTTCAATATGGGACTATATTCTGATAAATCTCAGAAAAGAAATATTTTTAAAACTGATTTGGTATTTTTAATGAAAATAGACTAGTTATGAATAATTGAATTAAATATGTTATGTGAAGGAAGAAAATTGAAAAATATGATTTTATGGTTTGAGAATCATATATGTGGTATAGGCAGATTTCTGATGAGGGTTTTGGTTATTAGTGATGAAATCTTATGGGTTTGACATTTTATGATGATTAAATGCATTAATTAGTAAAGTGTAAACAATTAAAATAAATTGTTTATAAGTTTAAAGAAATGTTATTCTTTCAATATCATTATACCGAAATATTGGTATGAATTTTATTATAAAATTTCTACCTTTTTGAGTCAGAATTACTATTCACGAGTTACTATTCACGAGTTACTATTCATGAAAAAAAATTAGTTTCTTTTTGTGACCAAATTATCGTTGATTTATGATTGTTACTCTTGAAAATAAATGCAGTTATTGATAATATTATTTTTATTATCATATATAATATTTTTATAACCCTGATGTTAAATTTCTCTTTCACTTGAGTGTAAAGATGGATAAATTATTGATATGATCGTGATTGAGGAATATCTTTGGTTTGTAGTGCAAAGATGAATTGTTAACTAGTATGATCATGACCATTGAATTTATAATTGAATATCTTTAGCTTAAGTGTAAAGATGAATTGATTAACATGATTATAATTATTGTTTATATAAATTCTGAAATGATTATATATTTCTTTGAGATATTAATATATTTGGCCTGTAGTGCAAATATGAACTGTTGATGAATATCTTTGGCCTGTAGTGCAAAGATAAATTGTTGATGAATATCTTTGGCCTGTAGTGCAAAGATGATCTGTGGTTGAATATCTTTGGCCTGTAGTGCAAAGATGACCTGTTGATGAATATCTTTGGCCTGTAGTGCAAAGATGGTCTGTTGATGAATATCTTTGGTCCGTAGTACAAAGATAAAATTGTTAGTATGATTATAAACAGGAACTGTGATTTGGTATAACCATGATCTTTGATGTTTCAGGTAAAGACATGTGATGAAAATTATCTTCGTTCTGGATGTGAAGAGGAATTTAGAATCACAATTATGATTATGAGTTATTCATATAATTGTGGAAATGAACTGTTGATTGATGTTACAGAGATAAAATATTATTGGTGGACTTTTAATATGGAGAATATAATAGACTTTATGGTCTATTTGACTCTTCTAATGGATTGCTCGTTCTGCTGCAACTATAGTTGAAAAGTTTTATCATCTACCATATGTTCTAAATCTCTGATTTATTACTGATGAAGGCTATTGATAATTTAATTATCTTTAGTCATGATATTCTTTACTGGGCTAGTTGTGCTCACCCTTCTATTTCACAATTCCTTTCAGGTAATAAGAGTGTAGCTGGGTCGAGCGGGGGTAACAGGAGAATAGAACGGTGGTCATCATTTAGTAGTTATATTTGGTGAATCATCTAGGGTGAGGCGAACTCAACGTTGAAAGGGTGTTTTGCCACTATCATACATGATGTCTAATGACATACAATCTCGTGTCATCATAAGACATGATTGTGCTCATCCACTTGCTGAGTATATTTACGAGCACTACCTATATAATCTTGGTGTTTGTTTGAAGTATAATTCTCAATTAGAGACAGTGGAGATAATGATATGTCAAAAGTAGACTCACCATTGGGAAGAATATGATAGTAATCTTTTCGTTTTTCTTTGGGGTCTATTGGGTCAACCAATGATAATTCTGTGGCCATATGATATCTATCATAACCTAGAAGCATGACCTCCCATATACGAAAGTTTCCTTGAGCACTTCCCAAAGATTCTAATTTCTAAAACAGTTTTTGACTATACCTTTATGTAAGGTGTCATTGTGAGGTGCTGTCCACGATTGGGACATGAGTCACATTTGGTATATATTTGTATCCAAACTCACAACATATGTGTTGTTGTATTTTGCACGACAATTATTGTAATAAAGTTGTAGTTATTTTCTGTACCATGTATTTGGCGACTCAGAATAGGTTGGATGGAGTGGACCTATTTTGGGGTCGTTACACTCTCTGTATAAAAAGAAAACTTCTTGTTACAAACCACGTTGTATAGAGTCGCCCTCAACAAGCTTGATCCGGACGGTGACTTTCCCAAATATGTATTTATTTTTTTATGAAAACCCAGTGTGACGCCCCCAAAATAGGTCCACACGACCCATTCTGAGTCGCCAGATATCACACTATAAAAATCAAATACCAACTTCATTTATACAACTGTTGAACTGTCGTAAAGAATACGACCATAGTTAACTGTGAGTTTTAATACAATATAGTCTCATAGACAGTATCCAAACTCAAATTATTACAATGCCATATATAATACAGCAGCAAATAACGCTTCCAAAGTCGGGTTCACTTCACCCTATTATAGTTCACCAAAATTAAATATTACGTGACGTATAAAATACGACACCCACATCTTAGCTCCTCAATACAATTATATATTGTATGTCATGCCGTTTTATAATGTATTGAGAAACTTCGACAGTCTCGAACCATCTCACTATTTCCCTGTTATCCCCGCTCGACCCAGCTACACTCTTATTACCTGAAAGGAATTATGAAGCAAAAGGGTGAGCACAACTAACCCAGTAAAGAATATCATGACTAAAGATATTTACATTATCAATAGTTCTCATCAATAATAAATCAGAGATTTATAGCATATGGTATATAATAAAACTTTTCAACCATAGTTGCAGCGGAACGAGCAATCCATTAGAAGAGTCAAATAGACCATAAGGTCTATTATCTTCTCTATGTTAAAAGTCCACCAATAATATTTTATCCCTGTAACATCAATCAACAATTTCCGTCCACGATCATGTGAATAACTCATAATCACAATTATGATTCTAAATTCCTCATCGCACCCAGGACGAAGATAATTTTCATCACCTGTCTTCACCTGAAACATCAAAAATAATGGTTATACCAAATCACAATTCCTGCTCGTAATCATTAATTCATCTTTGCACTACGGCCAAAGATATTCATTATTATCACATCCATGAATTAATATTGCATTGCTGAGACTCATCTCAATAATTAATCCACATCATCGAATCATCCATGCACTACGGCCAAGGATATTCATTATTATCACATCCATGAATTAATATTTAATCGCTGGGACTCAGCTTAATAATTAATCCACATCATCAAATCATCCATGCACTATGGCTAAGGATATTCTTTAGTATCACGACCACGAATTGTCCATGCACTACGGCCAAAGATAATCGTGTTTTCATCAACGATCCTGATCATGCCATAAAACAATTCATCTTTGCACTACGGCTAAAGAGAATCCATAGCCATAATCATACCAAAAACTGTCCATCAATGCACTACGGGCCAATGATGACTTTTTCCACATCATTTGTAACATTACGGTCATGATTACACCGAATAATCTCTGGTCATAATCATATCAAATCTATCTATGCACTACAGGCCACAGATGACTTTCAACATAATATAAATATGAGGATGATGACAATGATATAAGAATTCAATAAAACAAGTTCAAGAATTAATTTATCCCGGAACCAATAACATCCAAACTGTCAACATGATACTGCTTTGTAGAGTAAAATTCAAGAATATTTAGAAGAATATTTTCATGAAAGGATACTGGATGAAGCACAAATATCAAGGATATTCCACTACTTTCATGGAGTATAGAAGTCAAAGTTTTAACCAACTGAGTATAATAAAGAATGGAATAACAAAAGACATCACCATGCATGCGATAGAGACCGCACAGACAGGTTATTCCCAATAGAATAATAAATGCGGAATAATAATTAATGGAACCAGGTCCGACAAAAATGAACAGACAGGATATTCCGACAGAATAATAAATGCGGAATAATAAATATTGGAACCAGGTCAAGTGAAATTCACACCAACAGGATATTTCGACAGAATAATAAATGCGGAATAATAAAAGAAGATCACCAAGTATTGGGTAAACCGCATATACAGGTCATTCCACCAAGTATATGGTAAACCGCGCATACAGGTTATTCCAACAGAATAATAAATAATTGAATAACAATAGACTTCACCAGGTATACGGTAATCCGCGTATACAGGTTATTCCAACAGAATAATAAAGAATAGAATAACAGAAGTTCTCTTCATGAATAAGAAAGAAAGAATACCCCTTATGAGTACAACAAATAATATTCCCTACTATAATAATATCCCTTTACTATAATAATATCCCTTTACCTTTGAAAGAAGAGTATTTCGACTAGTAGGGCGAGGATATACTCGAAGGAAACTTATACTACGCTCAAAGCTTTCTTAAACTCTAAAGAAATACTCTCAAGATTATAGAAGAAGAATTCTCTCTATAGTTTCTCTCTCTAGAGTTTCAATGAATTCGTAAGAAAATAATGAAGGTATGAGCTTCTATTTATAAGCTTGGTAGAGTAAGGGTAAAATAGTCTTTTCGCCATAATTTATGACATCATCGCTTACATCATCGCTCATATGACATCATTGCTTACATCATCGATCAAATGACATCATTGCTTACATCAACCTTCTAATGACATCATTGCTTACCTCATCGTTCCGATGACATCATCGCTTACATCATCAGAATTCAAATTCAAATTGTTCTCTTTCACTTCATTTTAATTTTATACCATGAATTTACTATAATAATGTTACCATTCAAATTATAAAAAAACATACTATCATATAATCACATTATACTACTATAATATAATATTATAATAATATATTTAAATGAATTTTTGATTTACTAATATAATTTCAACCAACGGTCTGAAAAATTAGCACATCTCCTCACGAAATAATATTGTACCCAAAAATAATTTGGACCGAAAATAAATATATTGCTCGGGTGAATAGTAACTCATGAATAGTAACTCGTGAATAAAAACTCATGAATATCAATTCATGAATAGTAACTCGTGAATAGTACTCCGACACAAAAAGTGTCCCAAATACTCGAGTGAATAATACTAGAGTGAATAGTAATTTGGGTGAATAGTAACTCGTGAATAGTAACTCCGACATAAAAAGTGTCCCAAATACTCGAGTGAACAATACTAGAGTGAATAGTAATTTGGGTGAATAGTAATCCGTGAATAGTAACTCGTGAATAGTACTCTAACACGAAAAGTGTCCCAAATACCCGAGTGAATAATACTAGAGTGAATAGTAACTGGGTATTTTATGACAACTTGTCTACTTTGAAAAATTTTCAAATATGACCCTTAACTTTAAACTTTTATCAATTTAACTATTTACCAAAATAGAAAAATTGAATACTTTTATTTCATAAAATTCGGAGTCTCACACCCAGCACCTGAAATTCAACATCATATTAATTAATTACTACTAGAGCAATCAATCGTACCAAAGAAAATAAATCAATTAGCATATTATTATCACTGATATACAGAAGACAGAAAGATCAATGCGAAACAAATTAAACGAATAAAAGAATGAAGTAATTGATTAATATACCAGATTAGTTATCAAGCTTCATCTTAAGCGGGGGACGAAATGGTCCAATTCCCAACCCAGCTGAAATAGCTAATCGAATTTGGATGATGAGCTAACCGAACTCACTCACACTAGAGCAACCCAAAATATCACCCCCAAGGTCCCAACAACAATAAAACAGAACCAACCATGAATGAGGGGGGGGGGAGAGAGAGAGAACAAAAAAGTGAAGCTTCTTCTACTATGCTAATGCTCTGTGGTCTGTAATAGAGAGTAAAATGTCGTTTTTATAGGGGCATCAATCCACTCTTTAATAAGCCCATGCTGGAACCATATGCTATATAATCAAAGAGTAAAACTTTAGCTGATCTCTAAAACCAGTTTAAAACCAAAGCCATAGATTTTGACATTTCCAGATTCAAAATACAAGAGGAAGAGAAATCACAGGGGAGAACAAAAGAGAGGAAAAGAGGAAACATTTGCATATGAAAATGTATGAAATCGTCTTTGAATTACTATTGATGTCAGGAATTAAAAGGTCTGAGTATGTTGTCATGTAATTTATGTAGATTCTGCCCGCTCATACCACTAAGACTTTTTCATTTCAGGCTTTTAATTTGAAAGGAGATTCTATCAATATTAATAACAATAACAACACGCAACAACAAGATATCAAAACAAAACAAAAGAACTACTCAGATTTTTCTTTCCAGACCTAAACAAGGCCTGTAACCTCATCAACAACAAATTTTCCATCTCCATCCACCACAATTACCACGACATGTTCACAATTTTAGTTCATTTAACTCAAGTTCACTCTGTTTTCTAATTTTTTTTAAAGGTGTCTAGTTTGAGCTTTAATCCTCTAGATATTCTACATGGTAAATTATAGTCCGATTAAAAGTTAAAAAGGCGTGGTCCATTACTGGCTTCATAGTTTTGATCGGATATAACAAGCAGATGTAATTTTATATATCTAATGGATACATAAAAGCTCAATGCTCTGTTTATCTGTATAACCAAACTACGAGAAAATTCAGGAAGAACTAATAACAAAAGCTTTATCATAATAGAAAGAATTTGTTCAGCCCATATAACTAGGGGTGCAAACGAGTCAAATCTCAGCGAACACCTTCATGCTCAGATTCGGCTCGACTCAAAAAAATTGAGCTCGAATTCGACTCAGATTCGAAAATGGATTTATATTTTTGCGCCAGATTCGACTCGGATCATTACTCGGACCTACTCGGCTCGTAAGTACTCAATTCGTTTACAAAGCAAGTTACTCATGAGCCTTCAAATCGAGTTTCGAATATGAAACATTTCACTTAAAATTGAACAACTACATACTAAATTGGTTACTTAACTAATATTTATATATAAAACTTTTTCACTTTTATTTATGCATTGAAATTATAAAGAATGTAATATAAATTGACATTTAATTCATTGATTTATTCAAGTACAAGTTTACACAATTTCATACTACACTTTATAAATTATAAAGATTGATACAAATATCACATATTTAGCTTACTAGCATGGATCAGACCAATATTCGAATATGATCCATCGAGCAGGTATCGAGTATAGTTTGAGAAAAAAAATGAAATACTTGAACCTTAATATGAGCGAACATTGGTCGGCTCAAGTTCAACTCGTGTATCATTAAACAGAAAACGAGTATGGATCATATTCGACTCGGATCAACATCGAATTCGAGCTTTGGATCATATTTTCGAGCCGATCTCGAGTCGAGTATCGAACTACTTGGCTCGATTATCACCCCTACATATAACACCAAACCCGAAGAAAGCAAAACTTTAGTTTCAAACCCTAAACCCAAGAAGAAAAAGGAATCAGGGTAAAGCATACTCAAATCACTTTACTTTTAAAAATCAAAATCTTGGATAACAAAAAGAAAAGCCCCATGAGTCTTTTATTTAAGAGGAAATTCAACACAGAGACCAAAGACTGGGTCATCTCAAAGCCACAGTTCTGGGACGGAATCGATGGGGCTTTTTCACTTCTCTAGTGGCCGGAGCTAATTTTTGGGCTTTGGTTGCTAGCTGCTTCCTTGGGGGGACCTTGCTGCCGGTTGATTTACGAGTTGTTTATTTAGTTCTTGCCATTGCAGAGAGAGAATGAGTTTTTAGAGAGGAAAAGAGTTTATGGTGATGAGGGAGGAGAAGGGAAAGTGTGTTGTAATATAATGCTGAGTAGTCACGCCTTGTCACCAAAATTTTGGTTTCGTCAGCAAAAAATGTCCAGGTGTAAACAAAGTTAGTCTAGGTGGCATGTTTGTTAGTGGTAAGGGCACAGTTGAGCTAAAATTTGTAACGTTAGGGAACTTTTGGGAAAAAAAAGTTCAGGGTAGAAGTGGGATTTCGGAGAAAATATCAGGGGCATTTTTGGACCTTTGCCCGTGAAGATAATTATATGGCAAGAAGATACACACCATTGGAATGAACATGATAGTAATCTTCTCGTTCTTCTTTGGGGTCTATTGGGTCAACCAAGGTTAATTCTCAAGTCTTATGATATTTATTATAACTTAGATGCATGGGCTCCCATGTATGAAGGTTTCCTTGAGCATTTTCTAAATATTTTAATTCCTAAAACAGTTATCGACTGTACCGTTATGTAAATTGTAATTAGTTTGGAGTGTGAGTACTGTTATTTATTGAAACTCACAGCTTATGTGTTGTCGTATTTTGCACGACAGTATAATAGTTGTAAATAGGAAAGTTTGTATTGTAAGTTTGTATTGAAATTTTGTAGTATGTATTTGGCGACTCAAAATGGGTTGTGTGAACCTATTTTGGGGGCGTCACAGTTAGCATTTATGTCGATCTTTTCTTAAAATATCACCCTTAATATAATTTAATCGACATAGCGAAATAAAAAGGGTAGAAACACAAAATATGAAAAGAGAAAAGGAATTCTTTTTCTTTCATTACCGGCGTCGGCAATTATTATTCTAAATAGTAAAATGTTAAATCGATAAAAAGTTAAAGTTAATGATGATACGTGCAACTTATAAAAGTATGTAGGAGAATATTCGTTTTGCGATAAATATTCTCCGACATACTTTTATAATTTGCACATATCATCATTAACTTTAACTTTTTATCAATTTAACATTTTATTGTTTAGAATTATAATTATAAAGAAATTTTAAAAAAAATCATGAAAGTCGGGGTCTTACAATTTAGGTTAGTAATTTATATTTAAGTCCAAAAATAAAAAACCATGATGATAACTTATTAATTTATAATATTTTTATGTCATATAAAATTTCTTAAACACCAATTTTAAGTTTTTAAGTTTTACTCATTTAATTTTTCGAACTCTAAATTACTACGTATAAATTCGAAAGATTGAAAATAAAAACAAAATATTAAATTTAAAAACTATATAAGTTGAATATTAAATTAAAAACAAAAAAAACATATTACTAACATTCAATTACCAATTTTTGATAATTATTTGTTTAAGCAAAATTTGTAGTCATTCTACAATAAATTAAATTAAAATTTGGAAAAATATTTTATTATTATTATATATAGAATAAATAAGAAAATAAAAATAAACTCGTGTTTCGTACGAGGCACTTAGCTCCTCTGCCTTAAATTATATAATAAGACAAAAGATAGTTTTTTGGTCTTGTTTTTTGATGTCTTGTCTTTGGAATAGGCCTATAATTTTACTAGAAGTAAAATAGTTTTTATATTTCTATATAATGTTATGATTAATTTAACTAGAATTAAAACTCTTTTTATGGACCTACAAATTTTAATATTAACTTATTTTTTAATAATAATTTATTTTTTATAAGGGTACGTTAATTACTTAGTCATATAATAAATTTCAACTCAAAAATTTAGTTTATATTAAATTTTTGCTCAACTCTAGTCTCTAAATGACTATATATTAAAAATATTATAAGTACATAATAATTAATATAAAATATTATATTTTAATATATATATATATATATATATATATATTATTTATTAAAATTTAGTTAGCTAGTTTTTTAGAACTAAACAACTCATTATTTACATCAATTATATTTCTAAATAATTATACATTAAAAATACAAGACAAATATTACGAGTAAATAATAATTAATATAAAAAATTATAATGTATATTATGAATTATATTAACGATTAAAATTAGTAAACAACTTCATTTCGTATAGGAGATCTTCATTTTTTTAAATTTTTTAATTTTTTTTTAATTTTTTTTGATAGTATTAATATTAGGCGTGAAAAAAGTGGTGGTCTCTCTTTTCTCTCTGAAAAGGCTTAGTCTCTTTGTCGCTTTTGACAAGTCCGTTTTTGTTCCTTTTGTCAGATCTTTCGCTATCTTTCTTTCAATTATCATGGCTAGTTCCAGCAGCAACATGCACGAGTTAGAGGATGGGTACGTTCAGATTACTTTGGAGGAAGAGGAGGAAGGCGGTATTGAGATTATGGACTCGAATGGTGAAGATGATGGAGAGGCTGTGGATTTACGATGGGCTTTTGTTGGTCACTTTCTGACAGAGAAGAACATCAAATCGATGACCATGAAGAATGTTATGGCGGCGGTTTGGCGGCCTGTTAAACGAATGTGGGTAAAAACTATCAAACCTAATCTATTCCTTTTCCAGTTTTTTCATGATCGTGATGTGCAGAGAGTCCTCAAGGGGAGTCCTTGGTCGTTCGAGAACTAGCCTTTACTATGTAAGAGGCTTCAAGTGGGTGATCAGCCTGCAAAAGTTTCTCTTATTACCATTGAGTTTTGGGTTCAAGTCTATGATTTGCCGTGCGGTTTTATGTCGGAGAAGGTTGCTAAGCACGTTGGCAATTATATTGGTGTCTTTGTAGAATCGAATCCCAACAACTTTGGGGGGTTTTGGAAGAGTTATATGCGTGTGAGGGTGGCCATGGATGTCAGGTTGCCTCTCAAACGCAAGATGAAGCTCAAGAAGGCTGATGGTGATTGGGTGGAGGTAACCTTTAAGTATGAAAGGCTCAACACTTTTTGCTTTTATTGTGGTTTGATTGGCCATGCGGAGGAGTTCTGTCCGGATTTGTGTACAGTTGAGGAGCGTCCAGTTGTTAAGATTTATGGTTCTTGGCTTCGGGCTCCCCAGCGTCGAACTGGTTCGTCAATCGGGGCACGGTGGTTGTTAGAAAGGGATGATGATGATCGGCCCGGTAGCGAAAAGGAAGACGGTGAAGAATGTTTGAGAGATGATTTAGGTCCGCAATTTCAGGCTGATATGGTGTATGATGGGCAAATTAGAGGGGATAAAGGGGTGCGTTTTGGTAAAACTATTGCTTTGGCAGTTACCAAAAATGGAGGGACTGATTTAATGGAGGTCTCTACGGGTAATAAGGAGACTGGAGAGGAGGCGGATATGTAGGATGAGGCAATTATTGTGGATTCTAAATGAAGAAGGAAGGGGGAAGAAAGTTTGGAGAGTAGTAGACAGATTGGTGAAGAAGGGAGTTCAAAAAACTTGCAATTGGCGGGCTCTGGTTCCCAGTGTGAGACCCCAGATTTTATGAATAAATATTTAATTTTCTCGAAATAATTATGGTGTGGATTTGATATAATATTATAGTTGTGGGTATTATTTATAAATTTTGCAAAGTAAGCAAGTTGTTTTAAAATATTCGTTTGGTCGGGGAATATTCTTTTTGTCGGGGAATATTCGTACGACGGCACAATCATTGGTGGACTCCACAACAGAAGTATAGTCGTAGTTAGAAAACGATAAAATTATCTTTCTATAAAAATAACGGCTGAGGTGTTACCGTTAAAACTGTTGAACTACCCGGTAGTAAAAGTACAGTAATACGCGTGGTTGCATAGTAGCATACGGTATTGATTATTGATGCTTACGTGAGAAGTCACTCAGCTATACTCAATTATTGCTACAGTAATTGCTGCATCATATTTCTAAAATTATTATCATAGTATCATCTGTATAATATGTTATATTATTAAATCAATAATTGAGACATTGTGGTAAGTTTGATTATTTTTATGGGGGACCATATGTCATCATCTAAGAGTCTCTTCGTCAATAGTAATTACCGTCGTCAATAGTAATTACCGTCGTCAATAGTATTTATCTTGGTCAATAGTATTTACCTTGGTCAATAGTAATTACCTTCGTCAATAGTATTTACCTTGGTCAATAGTAATTACCTTCGTCAATAGTATTTACCTTGGTCAATAGTAATTACTTTCGTCAATAGTAGTTGTCCCTTCAATATTACCAAGAGTCATTTGACCCTTCGTTAAGACCAAGAGTCATTTGACCCTTCGTTAAGACCAAGAGTCATTTGACCCTTCGTTAAGACCAAGAGCCACCCTCAGTTTTTCTATAAATAGAGGCCTAGGGCTTCATTATTTTTCGCGAAATCATTCAAGCTATAGAGAGAGAAAGTATAGAGAGAATAAGAGAGAGAGAATAAAAGTATTCTGCTACTTCATTTTTCCAATATCCAGTTCTTTTAAGGTAGGGAATATTATTTCTTTTATATTCATGAAGAGAACTTCTGTTATTCCATTCTTTATTATTCTGTTGGAATAACCAGTATACGCGGTCTACCCTATACTTGGTGACATTCTTCTATTATTCTGTTGGAACATCCTGTCTGTGTGTTTTACACCGGACCTGGTTCCGTTTTTATTATTATTCTGTTGGAACATCCTGTCTGTGTGTTTTACACCGGACCTGGTTCCGTCTTGTTATTATTCTGTTGGAACATTATGTCTGTGTGTTTTACACCAGACCTGGTTCCATTATTTATTATTCTATCGGAATATCCTGTCTGTGCGTTTAAGCCGGACCTGGTTCCATTATTATTATTCTGTTAAGAATAACCTGTCTGTGCGGTCTATCGCATGCATGGTGATTTCTTTTGTTATTCCATTCTTTATTATACTCAGTTGATTAAAACTTTGACTTCTATACTCCGTGAAATTAGTGGAATATCCTTGATATTTGCGCTTCATCTAGTATCTATTCATAAAAATATTCTCCTGATCATTCTTGAATTTTACTCCACAAAGCCGTATCATGTTGACAATTTGGACGTTGTTAATTCTTGGATAAATTAATTCTTGAACTTGTTTTATTGAATTCTTATATCATTGTCATCATCCTCATGTTTATATTCTGTTGAAAGTCATCTGTGGCTTGTAGTGCATAGATAGACTTGGTATGATTATGACCAGGGATTATTCGGTGTAATCATGACCGTAATGTTACAAATGATGTGGTAAAAGTCCTCATTGGCCCGTAGTGCATTGATGGACAGTTGTTGGCATGATCATGACCATTAATGAATATACGAATATCCTTGGTCGTAGTGCAGGGGTGATTCGATGATGTGGATTATTTTATTAAGCTGAGTCCCAGCGATCACAGTGTTGAAAAACCTTTTAAATCATAAAAGATAGTAGAGTTTATTTTCTACTTGACTCTCTTAATGGATTGCTTGTTCCGCTACAGTTAAACTTGATGTCTATTATATTTTATCAGTTTAACATTGTTGAAGGCTAATGATAATTTATTCTGCATTATCTTAGTCATAATATTTCTTACTGGGTTAGTTGAGCTCACCCTTTCTTTCACTGTTCTCTTCAGGAAATGAGAACGTAGCTGGGGCAAGTCGGGGAACAGAGTGATGGTCCGAATGATAGTATTATTTAGTAGTCCTCACTATTCTATGTAATGGTGTGTTTAAATGTAATGAGGACTCCTTTTGAGTATGAATACTCTCTAGAAGATAATATTTGTATTCAAACTCACAGTTTATGTTTTGTCGTATTGTACACGACAGCTGTATTAGTAAGTTGTATTTGTATTCTGTACTATGTATCTGACGACCCAAGATGGGTGATGTATACCTAATTTTGGGGGCGTCACACCCAGAGCCGCCCAGCCCAATGAGTACCCTAAGTTGGAACTGTCGTGGGCTGGGTAGCTCATGGACAGTTCAAGAATTACTGGACCTTGTGTCTAGTAAAAGGCCTTGTTTTGTGTTTTTGATGGAAGTCAAGGTGGGTTGGTCTCAGGTTGAAAGAATTAAATTTTGTATAGGTTTTGAAGGTTTGTTTTTTGTTGATAGTGTTAGATTAAGTGGTGGGCTTGCCTTGTTTTGGAAAGAGCAAAAGATGGTCCAGCTGGTGGGTTATTCTAGGACGTTTATTGATGTTTTAGTGAGTGTTTCTGGCTTAGGGAGGTGGCGCTTAACCTACTTTTATGGTTTCCCTGAGAGGAGAAGGAGGCAAGAATCGTGGGATTTGTTGCGGTTCTTGAGTAATCGTTCGTCGGATCCTTGGTGCATCTTGGGAGATTTTAACGATCTTCTTTGTCAAAGAGAGAAGAGAGGGAGGCTTCCTCACCCTGCTCCTCTTATTAGGGGGTTTGCCGCTGCTGTTGCGGATTGCGGGTTCAATGATTTGGGGATGGAGGGTTATGAGTTCACATGAGAGAGAAGTTGGGGTTCTAGTGATTGGGTGGAGGAACGTTTAGATAGGGTCATGGCTAATGTGAAGTGGTGTTCTTCTTATGATTCGGCTAAATTGTTCAATTTAGCCACTTATTCTTCTGATCACTCTGCTTTATTTTTGGACTTTGTTTCGTACAACTTCCGGCATCAAGCTAAGCGTTTTCGATTTGAGAGTGCTTGGCTCCGAGACAGTGCTTGTGGGCGTGTGGTTGAAGAAGGGTGGTCGTTGGGTAATTCTCTAGATTTACAGTATGGAATCTTTGCTTGTGGGTCTCATTTACAAAAGTGGAGAAAGGATGTTTTTTGTGACAACCCCAAAATAGGTCCATTCCACCCAACCCATTCTGAGTCGTCAAATACATGGTACAGAAAACAACTACAACTTTATTACAACAATTGTCGTGCAAAATACAACAACACATATGCTGTGAGTTTGGATACAAATATATACCAAATGTGACATTGGACACCATCATGTATCAGCACCTCACAAAGGTACCTTACATAAAGGTACAGTCAAAAACTGTTTTAGAAACTAGAATCTTTGGGAAGTGCTCAAGGAAACCTTCGTACATGGGAGGCCACGCGTCTAGGTTATGATAGATATCATATGGCCACAGAATTATCCTTGGTTGACCCAAATCACAGTTCCTGTTCATAATCATACTAATAAATCCATCTTTGCACTACGACCAAAAATATTCAACAACAGTTCATCTTTGCACTACAGGCCAAAGATATTCATCAACAGACCATCTTTGCACTACAGGCCAAAGATATTCAACAACAGTTCATCTTTGCACTACAGGCCAAAGATATTCATCAATAATTCATCTTTGCACTACGGCCAAAGATATTCATCAACAATTCATCTTTACACTACAGGTCAAATATATTCATCAACAGTTCATATTTTCACTACAGGTCAAATATATTCATCAACAGTTCATATTTGCACTACAGGCCAAATATATTAATATCTCAAAGAAATATATAATCATTTCAGAATTTATATAAACAATAATTATAACCATGTTGATCATTTCACCTTTGCACTTAAGCTAAAGATATTCAATTATAAATTCAATGGTCATGATCATACCAGTCAACAATTCAACTTTGCACTACTGGCCAAAGAGAACCCTAGTCATGATCATACCAATAATCTGCCCATCTTTACACTCCAGTGAAAGAGAATTTCAACATCAGGGTTATAAAAATGTTATATATGATGATAAAAATAATATGATCAACATATAGTTTTAATCTCAAGAGTAATATTCGTAACTCATGAATAGTAACCCCGACACAAAAGATAGAAATTCTACAATAAAATTCATACCAATATTTCGGTATAATGATATTGAAAGAATAACATTACTTAAATTTATAAACAATTTATTTTAATTGTTTACACTTTACTAAATAATGCATTTAATCATCTTAAAATGCCAAACTCATAATATTTCATCACCAATAACCAAAAACCCTCATCAAAAATCTGCATATACCTCATATAGGATTCTCAAGCCATAAAATCCTATTTTCCAATTTTCTTTCCTCACAAAACATATTTAATTCATTTACTCATAACTAGACCATTTTCATAAAAAATATCAAATCAGTTCCAAAAATATTTCTTTTCTGGGATTTAGCATAATATAGTCCCATAGTGAACATATATTTTTCTCAGAATTTTTAAAAGTCATTTACTATTTTTCATATGGCCAAAATAGCTGAATATTTAGACATTTATCAAAAATTATACTTTTGTCCAAAAATTCTGAAATTTACAGAGTATACTTCTATCATACACATGTACTCCCAATAAAAATTTTATCAATTTTAGAGTTAACCACAAGGAATTATAAACGGTTACTTTTAAAATAGTCTTTTCCCGTAAGATTCATAACTCTTAATCTATACATCCAAAAATCACCATTTTTGGACACAATCAATAAAACTCATCAAAATATCATTTCAAATTTTTCCATAATTTTTGAAGGTCAGAAAAATTACGAAACTGAAAAACATAACAACCCTTAAAATTCCTTACTATCCCTTACTATCCCTTACCTCAAAAGAGCAGTACTTCTGACTGGATATCGAATATGATGCTGAAGGAAACTTGCACTGATGAATAGCAACTCACCAAGTATCTAAAAACTCACAAAATATGCTTCATAATATAGAGAGAGAAAGAGAGAAAGCTTATGTTTCTGGTGTGATTTTCAATTCTAACTTAGCCCTCTATTTATAGGAAAATTTTGGTAGGTTTGACCTGTAACCTGATGGCTTTACCTGCTACTATTCCCACCCACCACATTTGAAATATAATTCAGCACATTTCTTCACCAACCACAAGTGGGGCCCACCAATTCTAGAATTTTCCACCAAAATGATAAACTCCGAAAATTCAACAATTTCTGAACCAGTCATCTCGTAAAATTCATAATAAATCATACGTTCATTTTTAACGGTTCAAAATTTATGGGCATATACTCAACTTATATATGTATAACATATCCAAAAATTACCACGATCCAACGGTCGGATTAAAAATTATAACCCCCGCAATATATCTTAAAAACCCTAATTTGATTTTCAATACCTCCATTCCTACAAAACTACAGATAAAACACCTCAACATTAACTCCTTTATTTTTAACCACAAAAATATATCTCTCATTTATATCCACATAAAATAAATATTTCCTTATCATATGAATCAATAATTAATTATTCACAAATAATATTACAGAATCACATTTATGACAACCAGGCCGTTCCCAGGAAAGAGGGGGCTTTCCAATAAGGATTTCTCCTTACTGGCGCGCAATTAGATGACCAAACCTCTCCTTAGACAGAACTTTCTAGACATTGTCAATAATGCTATCTAATAATATTATTTAAATATTATAAATTATTGATCTGATAATAGAAAATATTGTGCAGCAACAATTATTGAACAACAATAATACAAAATTTTAACGTAGCAATTATTGAATTAATAAAATAAAATATTGAACAGTAATTACTGTAATAATTATTGAGTAGTGCCTTCTTACGTAAGAATCAATAATTTCAAAAATACTATGCAATACCGTGTGCTACTGTGCAATAACGCGTATTACTGTATTTTAATCACCGGGTATTCCAACAGTGTTAACGGTAACAACTACGTCGTTATTTGTAAAAACTTAAATTTGTCATTTTCTTCACCCGACAGTTATTCTGTTATGGGGCCCACAAATAGCTGCGCCGTCGTACGAATATTCCCCGACAGAAAGAATATTCCACGACCAAACGAATATTCCCCGACAACAATGATTATTTTATAACCACTTGTGTATTTTGAAAAATTTTCACATTTCACCCATAACTTTAACTTTTTATCAATTTAACCATTTACTGAATTATAATTATAAGAAAAATTGAATACTTTTATTTCATAAAATTCGGGGTCTTACAATCTCCCCTCCTTATGAAATTTCGTCCTCGAAATTTACGTACCTGGTATTTCAAAGAATTGAGAATACATTCCTTTCATTTCAGATTCCATCTTCCCTGTCATCATAATTTCTCCATTGCACATCTCCTGTATTTCATATATCATTCTAGAATACAGCTTCAAAACAAGGGTTAATTTAACAAATTAACATATCACATAATATCCTAATATTATGACTGACCAACAAATAAGCTTAGGTAGGACACACTAGCGAAGGATTTACTCATCTCTCCCCTCCTAGTTGTATTCCCCGATCTCTGCCAGAGATCATATCCCTAAGCTCTGATACCACCTGTGACAACCCCAAAATAGGTCCATTCCACCCAACCCATTCTGAGTCGTCAAATACATGGTACAGAAAACAACTACAACTTTATTACAACAATTGTCGTGCAAAATACAACAACACATATGCTGTGAGTTTGGATACAAATATATACCAAATGTGACATTGGACACCATCATGTATCAGCACCTCACAAAGGTACCTTACATAAAGGTACAGTCAAAAACTGTTTTAGAAACTAGAATCTTTGGGAAGTGCTCAAGGAAACCTTCGTACATGGGAGGCCACGCGTCTAGGTTATGATAGATATCATATGGCCACAGAATTATCCTTGGTTGACCCAAATCACAGTTCCTATTCATAATCATACTAATAAATCCATCTTTGCACTACGACCAAAGATATTCAACAACAGTTCATATTTGCACTACAGGCCAAAGATATTCATCAACAGACCATCTTTGCACTACAGGCCAAAGATATTCAACAACAGTTCATCTTTGCACTACAGGCCAAAGATATTCATCAATAATTCATCTTTGCACTACGGCCAAAGATATTCATCAACAATTCATCTTTACACTACAGGCCAAAGATATTCCTCAACAGTTCATATTTGCACTACAGGTCAAATATATTCATCAACAGTTCATATTTGCACTACAGGCCAAATATATTAATATCTCAAAGAAATATATAATCATTTCAGAATTTATATAAACAATAATTATAACCATGTTGATCATTTCACCTTTGCACTTAAGCTAAAGATATTCAATTATAAATTTAATGGTCATGATCATACCAGTCAACAATTCAACTTTGCACTACTGGCCAAAGAGAACCCTAGTCATGATCATACCAATAATCTACCCATCTTTACACTCCAGTGAAAGAGAATTTCAACATCAGGGTTATAAAAATGTTATATATGATGATAAAAATAATATGATCAACATATAGTTTTAATCTCAAGAGTAATATTCGTAACTCATGAATAGTAACCCCGACACAAAAGATAAAAATTCTACAATAAAATTCATACCAATATTTCGGTATAATGATATTGAAAGAATAACATTACTTAAATTTATAAACAATTTATTTTAATTGTTTACACTTTACTAAATAATGCATTTAATCATCTTAAAATGCCAAACTCATAATATTTCATCACCAATAACCAAAAACCCTCATCAAAAATCTGCATATACCTCATATAGGATTCTCAAGCCATAAAATCCTATTTTCCAATTTTCTTTCCTCACAAAACATATTTAATTCATTTACTCATAACTAGACCATTTTCATAAAAAATACCAAATCAGTTCCAAAAATATTTCTTTTCTGGGATTTAGCATAATATAGTCCCATAGTGAACATATATTTTTGTCAGAATTTTTAAAAGTCATTTACTATTTTTCATATGGCCAAAATAGCTGAATATTTAGACATTTATCAAAAATTATACTTTTGTCCAAAAATTCTGAAATTTACAGAGTATACTTCTATCATACACATGTACTCCCCATAAAAATTTTATCAATTTTAGAGTTAACCACAAGGAATTATAAACGGTTACTTTTAAAATAGTCTTTTCCCGTAAGATTCATAACTCTTAATCTATACATCCAAAAATCACCATTTTTGGACACAATCAATAAAACTCATCAAAATATCATTTCAAATTTTTCCATAATTTTTGAAGGTCAGAAAAATTACGAAACTGAAAAACATAACAACCCTTAAAATTCCTTACTATCCCTTACTATCCCTTACCTCAAAAGAGCAGTACTTCTGACTGGATATCGAATATGATGCTGAAGGAAACTTGCACTGATGAATAGCAACTCACCAAGTATCTAAAAACTCACAAAATATGCTTCATAATATAGAGAGAGAAAGAGAGAAAGCTTATGTTTCTGGTGTGATTTTCAATTCTAACTTAGCCCTCTATTTATAGGAAAATTTTGGTAGGTTTGACTTGTAACCTGATGGCTTTACCTGCTACTATTCCCACCCACCACATTTGAAATATAATTCAGCACATTTCTTCACCAACCACAAGTGGGGCCCACCAATTCTAGAATTTTCCACCAAAATGATAAACTCCGAAAATTCAACAATTTCTGAACCAGTCATCTCGTAAAATTCATAATAAATCATACGTTCATTTTTAACGGTTCAAAATTTATGGGCATATACTCAACTTATATATGTATAACATATCCAAAAATTACCACGATCCAACGGTCGGATTAAAAATTATAACCCCCGCAATATATCTTAAAAACCCTAATTTGATTTTCAATACCTCCATTCCTACAAAACTACAGATAAAACACCTCAACATTAACTCCTTTATTTTTAACCACAAAAATATATCTCTCATTTATATCCACATAAAATAAATATTTCCTTATCATATGAATCAATAATTAATTATTCACAAATAATATTACAGAATCACATTTATGACAACCAGGCCGTTCCCAGGAAAGAGGGGGCTTTCCAATAAGGATTTCTCCTTACTGGCGCGCAATTAGATGACCAAACCTCTCCTTAGACAGAACTTTCTAGACATTGTCAATAATGCTATCTAATAATATTATTTAAATATTATAAATTATTGATCTGATAATAGAAAATATTGTGCAGCAACAATTATTGAACAACAATAATACAAAATTTCAACGTAGCAATTATTGAATCAATAAAATAAAATATTGAACAGTAATTACTGTAATAATTATTGAGTAGTGCCTTCTTACGTAAGAATCAATAATTTCAAAAATACTATGCAATACCGTGTGCTACTGTGCAATAACGCGTATTACTGTATTTTAATCACCGGGTATTCCAACAGTGTTAACGGTAACAACTACGTCGTTATTTGTAAAAACTTAAATTTGTCGTTTTCTTCACCCGACAGTTATTCTGTTATGGGGCCCACAAATAGCTGCGCCGTCGTACGAATATTCCCCGACAGAAAGAATATTCCACGACCAAACGAATATTCCCCGACAACAATGATTATTTTATAACCACTTGTGTATTTTGAAAAAATTTCACATTTCACCCATAACTTTAACTTTTTATCAATTTAACCATTTACTGAATTGTAATTATAAGAAAAATTGAATACTTTTATTTCATAAAATTCGGGGTCTTACAATCTCCCCTCCTTATGAAATTTCGTCCTCGAAATTTACGTACCTGGTATTTCAAAGAATTGAGAATACATTCCTTTCATTTCAGATTCCATCTTCCCTGTCATCATAATTTCTCCATTGCACATCTCCTGTATTTCATATATCATTCTAGAATACAGCTTCAAAACAAGGGTTAATTTAACAAATTAACATATCACATAATATCCTAATATTATGACTGACCAACAAATAAGCTTAGGTAGGACACACTAGCGAAGGATTTACTCATCTCTCCCCTCCTAGTTGTATTCCCCGATCTCTGCCAGAGATCATATCCCTAAGCTCTGATACCACCTGTGACAACCCCAAAATAGGTCCATTCCACCCAACCCATTCTGAGTCGTCAAATACATGGTACAGAAAACAACTACAACTTTATTACAACAATTGTCGTGCAAAATACAACAACACATATGCTGTGAGTTTGGATACAAATATATACCAAATGTGACATTGGACACCATCATGTATCAGCACCTCACAAAGGTACCTTACATAAAGGTACAGTCAAAAACTGTTTTAGAAACTAGAATCTTTGGGAAGTGCTCAAGGAAACCTTCGTACATGGGAGGCCACGCGTCTAGGTTATGATAGATATCATATGGCCACAGAATTATCCTTGGTTGACCCAAATCACAGTTCCTGTTCATAATCATACTAATAAATCCATCTTTGCACTACGACCAAAGATATTCAACAACAGTTCATCTTTGCACTACAGGCCAAAGATATTCATCAACAGACCATCTTTGCACTACAGGCCAAAGATATTCAACAACAGTTCATCTTTGCACTACAGGCCAAAGATATTCATCAATAATTCATCTTTGCACTACGGCCAAAGATATTCATCAACAATTCATCTTTACACTACAGGCCAAAGATATTCCTCAACAGTTCATATTTGCACTACAGGTCAAATATATTCATCAACAGTTCATATTTGCACTACAGGCCAAATATATTAATATCTCAAAGAAATATATAATCATTTCAGAATTTATATAAACAATAATTATAACCATGTTGATCATTTCACCTTTGCACTTAAGCTAAAGATATTCAATTATAAATTTAATGGTCATGATCATACCAGTCAACAATTCAACTTTGCACTACTGGCCAAAGAGAACCCTAGTCATGATCATACCAATAATCTACCCATCTTTACACTCCAGTGAAAGAGAATTTCAACATCAGGGTTATAAAAATGTTATATATGATGATAAAAATAATATGATCAACATATAGTTTTAATCTCAAGAGTAATATTCGTAACTCATGAATAGTAACCCCGACACAAAAGATAGAAATTCTACAATAAAATTCATACCAATATTTCGGTATAATGATATTGAAAGAATAACATTACTTAAATTTATAAACAATTTATTTTAATTGTTTACACTTTACTAAATAATGCATTTAATCATCTTAAAATGCCAAACTCATAATATTTCATCACCAATAACCAAAAACCCTCATCAAAAATCTGCATATACCTCATATAGGATTCTCAAGCCATAAAATCCTATTTTCCAATTTTCTTTCCTCACAAAACATATTTAATTCATTTACTCATAACTAGACCATTTTCATAAAAAATACCAAATCAGTTCCAAAAATATTTCTTTTCTGGGATTTAGCATAATATAGTCCCATAGTGAACATATATTTTTCTCAGAATTTTTAAAAGTCATTTACTATTTTTCATATGGCCAAAATAGCTGAATATTTAGACATTTATCAAAAATTATACTTTTGTCCAAAAATTCTGAAATTTACAGAGTATACTTCTATCATACACATGTACTCCCCATAAAAATTTTATCAATTTTAGAGTTAACCACAAGGAATTATAAACGGTTACTTTTAAAATAGTCTTTTCCCGTAAGATTCATAACTCTTAATCTATACATCCAAAAATCACCATTTTTGGACACAATCAATAAAACTCATCAAAATATCATTTCAAATTTTTCCATAATTTTTGAAGGTCAGAAAAATTACGAAACTGAAAAACATAACAACCCTTAAAATTCCTTACTATCCCTTACTATCCCTTACCTCAAAAGAGCAGTACTTCTGACTGGATATCGAATATGATGCTGAAGGAAACTTGCACTGATGAATAGCAACTCACCAAGTATCTAAAAACTCACAAAATATGCTTCATAATATAGAGAGAGAAAGAGAGAAAGCTTATGTTTCTGGTGTGATTTTCAATTCTAACTTAGCCCTCTATTTATAGGAAAATTTTGGTAGGTTTGACCTGTAACCTGATGGCTTTACCTGCTACTATTCCCACCCACCACATTTAAAATATAATTCAGCACATTTCTTCACCAACCACAAGTGGGGCCCACCAATTCTAGAATTTTCCACCAAAATGATAAACTCCGAAAATTCAACAATTTCTGAACCAGTCATCTCGTAAAATTCATAATAAATCATACGTTCATTTTTAACGGTTCAAAATTTATGGGCATATACTCAACTTATATATGTATAACATATCCAAAAATTACCACGATCCAACGGTCGGATTAAAAATTATAACCCCCGCAATATATCTTAAAAACCCTAATTTGATTTTCAATACCTCCATTCCTACAAAAATACAGATAAAACACCTCAACATTAACTCCTTTATTTTTAACCACAAAAATATATCTCTCATTTATATCCACATAAAATAAATATTTCCTTATCATATGAATCAATAATTAATTATTCACAAATAATATTACAGAATCACATTTATGACAACCAGGCCGTTCCCAGGAAAGAGGGGGCTTTCCAATAAGGATTTCTCCTTACTGGCGCGCAATTAGATGACCAAACCTCTCCTTAGACAGAACTTTCTAGACATTGTCAATAATGCTATCTAATAATATTATTTAAATATTATAAATTATTGATCTGATAATAGAAAATATTGTGCAGCAACAATTATTGAACAACAATAATACAAAATTTCAACGTAGCAATTATTGAATCAATAAAATAAAATATTGAACAGTAATTACTGTAATAATTATTGAGTAGTGCCTTCTTACGTAAGAATCAATAATTTCAAAAATACTATGCAATACCGTGTGCTACTGTGCAATAACGCGTATTACTGTATTTTAATCACCGGGTATTCCAACAGTGTTAACGGTAACAACTACGTCGTTATTTGTAAAAACTTAAATTTGTCGTTTTCTTCACCCGACAGTTATTCTGTTATGGGGCCCACAAATAGCTGCGCCGTCGTACGAATATTCCCCGACAGAAAGAATATTCCACGACCAAACGAATATTCCCCGACAACAATGATTATTTTATAACCACTTGTGTATTTTGAAAAATTTTCACATTTCACCCATAACTTTAACTTTTTATCAATTTAACCATTTACTGAATTGTAATTATAAGAAAAATTGAATACTTTTATTTCATAAAATTCGGGGTCTTACAATCTCCCCTCCTTATGAAATTTCGTCCTCGAAATTTACGTACCTGGTATTTCAAAGAATTGAGAATACATTCCTTTCATTTCAGATTCCATCTTCCCTGTCATCATAATTTCTCCATTGCACATCTCCTGTATTTCATATATCATTCTAGAATACAGCTTCAAAACAAGGGTTAATTTAACAAATTAACATATCACATAATATCCTAATATTATGACTGACCAACAAATAAGCTTAGGTAGGACACACTAGCGAAGGATTTACTCATCTCTCCCCTCCTAGTTGTATTCCCCGATCTCTGCCAGAGATCATATCCCTAAGCTCTGATACCACCTGTGACAACCCCAAAATAGGTCCATTCCACCCAACCCATTCTGAGTCGTCAAATACATGGTACAGAAAACAACTACAACTTTATTACAACAATTGTCGTGCAAAATACAACAACACATATGCTGTGAGTTTGGATACAAATATATACCAAATGTGACATTGGACACCATCATGTATCAGCACCTCACAAAGGTACCTTACATAAAGGTACAGTCAAAAACTGTTTTAGAAACTAGAATCTTTGGGAAGTGCTCAAGGAAACCTTCGTACATGGGAGGCCACGCGTCTAGGTTATGATAGATATCATATGGCCACAGAATTATCCTTGGTTGACCCAAATCACAGTTCCTGTTCATAATCATACTAATAAATCCATCTTTGCACTACGACCAAAGATATTCAACAACAGTTCATCTTTGCACTACAGGCCAAAGATATTCATCAACAGACCATCTTTGCACTACAGGCCAAAGATATTCAACAACAGTTCATCTTTGCACTACAGGCCAAAGATATTCATCAATAATTCATCTTTGCACTACGGCCAAAGATATTCATCAACAATTCATCTTTACACTACAGGCCAAAGATATTCCTCAACAGTTCATATTTGCACTACAGGTCAAATATATTCATCAACAGTTCATATTTGCACTACAGGCCAAATATATTAATATCTCAAAGAAATATATAATCATTTCAGAATTTATATAAACAATAATTATAACCATGTTGATCATTTCACCTTTGCACTTAAGCTAAAGATATTCAATTATAAATTTAATGGTCATGATCATACCAGTCAACAATTCAACTTTGCACTACTGGCCAAAGAGAACCCTAGTCATGATCATACCAATAATCTACCCATCTTTACACTCCAGTGAAAGAGAATTTCAACATCAGGGTTATAAAAATGTTATATATGATGATAAAAATAATATGATCAACATATAGTTTTAATCTCAAGAGTAATATTCGTAACTCATGAATAGTAACCCCGACACAAAAGATAGAAATTCTACAATAAAATTCATACCAATATTTCGGTATAATGATATTGAAAGAATAACATTACTTAAATTTATAAACAATTTATTTTAATTGTTTACACTTTACTAAATAATGCATTTAATCATCTTAAAATGCCAAACTCATAATATTTCATCACCAATAACCAAAAACCCTCATCAAAAATCTGCATATACCTCATATAGGATTCTCAAGCCATAAAATCCTATTTTCTAATTTTCTTTCCTCACAAAACATATTTAATTCATTTACTCATAACTAGACTATTTTCATAAAAAATACCAAATCAGTTCCAAAAATATTTCTTTTCTGGGATTTAGCATAATATAGTCCCATAGTGAACATATATTTTTCTCAGAATTTTTAAAAGTCATTTACTATTTTTCATATGGCCAAAATAGCTGAATATTTAGACATTTATCAAAAATTATACTTTTGTCCAAAAATTCTGAAATTTACAGATTATACTTCTATCATACACATGTACTCCCCATAAAAATTTTATCAATTTTAGAGTTAACCACAAGGAATTATAAACGGTTACTTTTAAAATAGTCTTTTCCCGTAAGATTCATAACTCTTAATCTATACATCCAAAAATCACCATTTTTGGACACAATCAATAAAACTCATCAAAATATCATTTCAAATTTTTCCATAATTTTTGAAGGTCAGAAAAATTACGAACTGAAAAACATAACAACCCTTAAAATTCCTTACTATCCCTTACTATCCCTTACCTCAAAAGAGCAGTACTTCTGACTGGATATCGAATATGATGCTGAAGGAAACTTGCACTGATGAATAGCAACTCACCAAGTATCTAAAAACTCACAAAATATGCTTCATAATATAGAGAGAGAAAGAGAGAAAGCTTATGTTTCTGGTGTGATTTTCAATTCTAACTTAGCCCTCTATTTATAGGAAAATTTTGGTAGGTTTGACCTGTAACCTGATGGCTTTACCTGCTACTATTCCCACCCACCACATTTGAAATATAATTCAGCACATTTCTTCACCAACCACAAGTGGGGCCCACCAATTCTAGAAATTTCCACCAAAATGATAAACTCCGAAAATTCAACAATTTCTGAACCAGTCATCTCGTAAAATTCATAATAAATCATACGTTCATTTTTAACGGTTCAAAATTTATGGGCATATACTCAACTTATATATGTATAACATATCCAAAAATTACCACGATCCAACGGTCGGATTAAAAATTATAACCCCCGCAATATATCTTAAAAACCCTAATTTGATTTTCAATACCTCCATTCCTACAAAAATACAGATAAAACACCTCAACATTAACTCCTTTATTTTTAACCACAAAAATATATCTCTCATTTATATCCACATAAAATAAATATTTTCTTATCATATGAATCAATAATTAATTATTCACAAATAATATTACAGAATCACATTTATGACAACCAGGCCGTTCCTAGGAAAGAGGGGGCTTTCCAATAAGAATTTCTCCTTACTGGCGCGCAATTAGATGACCAAACCTCTCCTTAGACAGAACTTTCTAGACATTGTCAATAATGCTATCTAATAATATTATTTAAATATTATAAATTATTGATCTGATAATAGAAAATATTGTGCAGCAACAATTATTAAACAACAATAATACAAAATTTCAACGTAGCAATTATTGAATCAATAAAATAAAATATTGAACAGTAATTACTGTAATAATTATTGAGTAGTGCCTTCTTACGTAAGAATCAATAATTTCAAAAATACTATGCAATACCGTGTGCTACTGTGCAATAACGCGTATTACTGTATTTTAATCACCGGGTATTCCAACAGTGTTAACGGTAACAACTACGTCGTTATTTGTAAAAACTTAAATTTGTCGTTTTCTTCACCCGACAGTTATTCTGTTATGGGGCCCACAAATAGCTGCGCCGTCGTACGAATATTCCCCGACAGAAAGAATATTCCACGACCAAACGAATATTCCCCGACAACAATGATTATTTTATAACCACTTGTGTATTTTGAAAAATTTTCACATTTCACCCATAACTTTAACTTTTTATCAATTTAACCATTTACTGAATTGTAATTATAAGAAAAATTGAATACTTTTATTTCATAAAATTCGGGGTCTTACAATCTCCCCTCCTTATGAAATTTCGTCCTCGAAATTTACGTACCTGGTATTTCAAAGAATTGAGAATACATTCCTTTCATTTCAGATTCCATCTTCCCTGTCATCATAATTTCTCCATTGCACATCTCCTGTATTTCATATATCATTCTAGAATACAGCTTCAAAACAAGGGTTAATTTAACAAATTAACATATCACATAATATCCTAATATTATGACTGACCAACAAATAAGCTTAGGTAGGACACACTAGCGAAGGATTTACTCATCTCTCCCCTCCTAGTTGTATTCCCCGATCTCTGCCAGAGATCATATCCCTAAGCTCTGATACCACCTGTGACAACCCCAAAATAGGTCCATTCCACCCAACCCATTCTGAGTCGTCAAATACATGGTACAGAAAACAACTACAACTTTATTACAACAATTGTCGTGCAAAATACAACAACACATATGCTGTGAGTTTGGATACAAATATATACCAAATGTGACATTGGACACCATCATGTATCAGCACCTCACAAAGGTACCTTACATAAAGGTACAGTCAAAAACTGTTTTAGAAACTAGAATCTTTGGGAAGTGCTCAAGGAAACCTTCGTACATGGGAGGCCACGCGTCTAGGTTATGATAGATATCATATGGCCACAGAATTATCCTTGGTTGACCCAAATCACAGTTCCTGTTCATAATCATACTAATAAATCCATCTTTGCACTACGACCAAAGATATTCAACAACAGTTCATCTTTGCACTACAGGCCAAAGATATTCATCAACAGACCATCTTTGCACTACAGGCCAAAGATATTCAACAACAGTTCATCTTTGCACTACATGCCAAAGATATTCATCAATAATTCATCTTTGCACTACGGCCAAAGATATTCATCAACAATTCATCTTTACACTACAGGCCAAAGATATTCCTCAACAGTTCATATTTGCACTACAGGTCAAATATATTCATCAACAGTTCATATTTGCACTACAGGCCAAATATATTAATATCTCAAAGAAATATATAATCATTTCAGAATTTATATAAACAATAATTATAACCATGTTGATCATTTCACCTTTGCACTTAAGCTAAAGATATTCAATTATAAATTTAATGGTCATGATCATACCAGTCAACAATTCAACTTTGCACTACTGGCCAAAGAGAACCCTAGTCATGATCATACCAATAATCTACCCATCTTTACACTCCAGTGAAAGAGAATTTCAACATCAGGGTTATAAAAATATTATATATGATGATAAAAATAATATGATCAACATATAGTTTTAATCTCAAGAGTAATATTCGTAACTCATGAATAGTAACCCCGACACAAAAGATAGAAATTCTACAATAAAATTCATACCAATATTTCGGTATAATGATATTGAAAGAATAACATTACTTAAATTTATAAACAATTTATTTTAATTGTTTACACTTTACTAAATAATGCATTTAATCATCTTAAAATGCCAAACTCATAATATTTCATCACCAATAACCAAAAACCCTCATCAAAAATCTGCATATACCTCATATAGGATTCTCAAGCCATAAAATCCTATTTTCCAATTTTCTTTCCTCACAAAACATATTTAATTCATTTACTCATAACTAGACTATTTTCATAAAAAATACCAAATCAGTTCCAAAAATATTTCTTTTCTGGGATTTAGCATAATATAGTCCCATAGTGAACATATATTTTTCTCAGAATTTTTAAAAGTCATTTACTATTTTTCATATGGCCAAAATAGCTGAATATTTAGACATTTATCAAAAATTATACTTTTGTCCAAAAATTCTGAAATTTACAGATTATACTTCTATCATACACATGTACTCCCCATAAAAATTTTATCAATTTTAGAGTTAACCACAAGGAATTATAAACGGTTACTTTTAAAATAGTCTTTTCCCGTAAGATTCATAACTCTTAATCTATACATCCAAAAATCACCATTTTTGGACACAATCAATAAAACTCATCAAAATATCATTTCAAATTTTTCCATAATTTTTGAAGGTCAGAAAAATTACGAAACTGAAAAACATAACAACCCTTAAAATTCCTTATTATCCCTTACTATCCCTTACCTCAAAAGAGCAGTACTTCTGACTGGATATCGAATATGATGCTGAAGGAAACTTGCACTGATGAATAGCAACTCACTAAGTATCTAAAAACTCACAAAATATGCTTCATAATATAGAGAGAGAAAGAGAGAAAGCTTATGTTTCTGGTGTGATTTTCAATTCTAACTTAGCCCTCTATTTATAGGAAAATTTTGGTAGGTTTGACCTGTAACCTGATGGCTTTACCTGCTACTATTCCCACCCACCACATTTGAAATATAATTCAGCACATTTCTTCACCAACCACAAGTGGGGCCCACCAATTCTAGAATTTTCCACCAAAATGATAAACTCCGAAAATTCAACAATTTCTGAACCAGTCATCTCGTAAAATTCATAATAAATCATACGTTCATTTTTAACGGTTCAAAATTTATGGGCATATACTCAACTTATATATGTATAACATATCCAAAAATTACCACGATCCAACGGTCGGATTAAAAATTATAACCCCCGCAATATATCTTAAAAACCCTAATTTGATTTTCAATACCTCCATTCCTACAAAACTACAGATAAAACACCTCAACATTAACTCCTTTATTTTTAACCACAAAAATATATCTCTCATTTATATCCACATAAAATAAATATTTCCTTATCATATGAATCAATAATTAATTATTCACAAATAATATTACAGAATCACATTTATGACAACCAGGCCGTTCCCAGGAAAGAGGGGGCTTTCCAATAAGGATTTCTCCTTACTGGCGCGCAATTAGATGACCAAACACTCTCCTTAGACAGAACTTTCTAGACATTGTCAATAATGCTATCTAATAATATTATTTAAATATTATAAATTATTGATCTGATAATAGAAAATATTGTGCAGCAACAATTATTGAACAACAATAATACAAAATTTCAACGTAGCAATTATTGAATCAATAAAATAAAATATTGAACAGTAATTACTGTAATAATTATTGAGTAGTGCCTTCTTACGTAAGAATCAATAATTTCAAAAATACTATGCAATACCGTGTGCTACTGTGCAATAACGCGTATTACTGTATTTTAATCACCGGGTATTCCAACAGTGTTAACGGTAACAACTACGTCGTTATTTGTAAAAACTTAAATTTGTCGTTTTCTTCACCCGACAGTTATTCTGTTATGGGGCCCACAAATAGCTGCGCCGTCGTACGAATATTCCCCGACAGAAAGAATATTCCACGACCAAACGAATATTCCCCGACAACAATGATTATTTTATAACCACTTGTGTATTTTGAAAAATTTTCACATTTCACCCATAACTTTAACTTTTTATCAATTTAACCATTTACTGAATTGTAATTATAAGAAAAATTGAATACTTTTATTTCATAAAATTCGGGGTCTTACAATCTCCCCTCCTTATGAAATTTCGTCCTCGAAATTTACGTACCTGGTATTTCAAAGAATTGAGAATACATTCCTTTCATTTCAGATTCCATCTTCCCTGTCATCATAATTTCTCCATTGCACATCTCCTGTATTTCATATATCATTCTAGAATACAGCTTCAAAATAAGGGTTAATTTAACAAATTAACATATCACATAATATCCTAATATTATGACTGACCAACACATAAGCTTAGGTAGGACACACTAGCGAAGGATTTACTCATCTCTCCCCTCCTAGTTGTATTCCCCGATCTCTGCCAGAGATCATATCCCTAAGCTCTGATACCACCTGTGACAACCCCAAAATAGGTCCATTCCACCCAACCCATTCTGAGTCGTCAAATACATGGTACAGAAAACAACTACAACTTTATTACAACAATTGTCGTGCAAAATACAACAACACATATGCTGTGAGTTTGGATACAAATATATACCAAATGTGACATTGGACACCATCATGTATCAGCACCTCACAAAGGTACCTTACATAAAGGTACTGTCAAAAACTGTTTTAGAAACTAGAATCTTTGGGAAGTGCTCAAGGAAACCTTCGTACATGGGAGGCCACGCGTCTAGGTTATGATAGATATCATATGGCCACAGAATTATCCTTGGTTGACCCAAATCACAGTTCCTGTTCATAATCATACTAATAAATCCATCTTTGCACTACGACCAAAGATATTCAACAACAGTTCATCTTTGCACTACAGGCCAAAGATATTCATCAACAGACCATCTTTGCACTACAGGCCAAAGATATTCAACAACAGTTCATCTTTGCACTACAGGCCAAAGATATTCATCAATAATTCATCTTTGCACTACGGCCAAAGATATTCATCAACAATTCATCTTTACACTACAGGCCAAAGATATTCCTCAACAGTTCATATTTGCACTACAGGTCAAATATATTCATCAACAGTTCATATTTGCACTACAAGCCAAATATATTAATATCTCAAAGAAATATATAATCATTTCAGAATTTATATAAACAATAATTATAACCATGTTGATCATTTCACCTTTGCACTTAAGCTAAAGATATTCAATTATAAATTTAATGGTCATGATCATACCAGTCAACAATTCAACTTTGCACTACTGGCCAAAGAGAACCCTAGTCATGATCATACCAATAATCTACCCATCTTTACACTCCAGTGAAAGAGAATTTCAACATCAGGGTTATAAAAATGTTATATATGATGATAAAAATAATATGATCAACATATAGTTTTAATCTCAAGAGTAATATTCGTAACTCATGAATAGTAACCCCGACACAAAAGATAGAAATTCTACAATAAAATTCATACCAATATTTCGGTATAATGATATTGAAAGAATAACATTACTTAAATTTATAAACAATTTATTTTAATTGTTTACACTTTACTAAATAATGCATTTAATCATCTTAAAATGCCAAACTCATAATATTTCATCACCAATAACCAAAAACCCTCATCAAAAATCTGCATATACCTCATATAGGATTCTCAAGCCATAAAATCCTATTTTCCAATTTTCTTTCCTCACAAAACATATTTAATTCATTTACTCATAACTAGACCATTTTCATAAAAAATACCAAATCAGTTCCAAAAATATTTCTTTTCTGGGATTTAGCATAATATAGTCCCATAGTGAACATATATTTTTCTCAGAATTTTTAAAAGTCATTTACTATTTTTCATATGGCCAAAATAGCTGAATATTTAGACATTTATCAAAAATTATACTTTTGTCCAAAAATTCTGAAATTTACAGAGTATACTTCTATCATACACATGTACTCCCCATAAAAATTTTATCAATTTTAGAGTTAACCACAAGGAATTATAAACGGTTACTTTTAAAATAGTCTTTTCCCGTAAGATTCATAACTCTTAATCTATACATCCAAAAATCACCATTTTTGGACACAATCAATAAAACTCATCAAAATATCATTTCAAATTTTTCCATAATTTTTGAAGGTCAGAAAAATTACGAAACTGAAAAACATAACAACCCTTAAAATTCCTTACTATCCCTTACTATCCCTTACCTCAAAAGAGCAGCACTTCTGACTGGATATCGAATATGATGCTGAAGGAAACTTGCACTGATGAATAGCAACTCACCAAGTATCTAAAAACTCACAAAATATGCTTCATAATATAGAGAGAGAAAGAGAGAAAGCTTATGTTTCTGGTGTGATTTTCAATTCTAACTTAGCCCTCTATTTATAGGAAAATTTTGGTAGGTTTGACCTGTAACCTGATGGCTTTACCTGCTACTATTCCCACCCACCACATTTGAAATATAATTCAGCACATTTCTTCACCAACCACAAGTTGGGCCCACCAATTCTAGAATTTTCCACCAAAATGATAAACTCCGAAAATTCAACAATTTCTGAACCAGTCATCTCGTAAAATTCATAATAAATCATACGTTCATTTTTAACGGTTCAAAATTTATGGGCATATACTCAACTTATATATGTATAACATATCCAAAAATTACCACGATCCAACGGTCGGATTAAAAATTATAACCCCCGCAATATATCTTAAAAACCCTAATTTGATTTTCAATACCTCCATTCCTACAAAACTACAGATAAAACACCTCAACATTAACTCCTTTATTTTTAACCACAAAAATATATCTCTCATTTATATCCACATAAAATAAATATTTCCTTATCATATGAATCAATAATTAATTATTCACAAATAATATTACAGAATCACATTTATGACAACCAGGCCGTTCCCAGGAAAGAGGGGGATTTCCAATAAGGATTTCTCCTTACTGGCGCGCAATTAGATGACCAAACCTCTCCTTAGACAGAACTTTCTAGACATTGTCAATAATGCTATCTAATAATATTATTTAAATATTATAAATTATTGATCTGATAATAGAAAATATTGTGCAGCAACAATTATTGAACAACAATAATACAAAATTTCAACGTAGCAATTATTGAATCAATAAAATAAAATATTGAACAGTAATTACTGTAATAATTATTGAGTAGTGCCTTCTTACGTAAGAATCAATAATTTCAAAAATACTATGCAATACCGTGTGCTACTGTGCAATAACGCGTATTACTGTATTTTAATCACCGGGTATTCCAACAGTGTTAACGGTAACAACTACGTCGTTATTTGTAAAAACTTAAATTTGTCGTTTTCTTCACCCGAAAGTTATTCTGTTATGGGGCCCACAAATAGCTGCGCCGTCGTACGAATATTCCCCGACAGAAAGAATATTCCACGACCAAACGAATATTCCCCGACAACAATGATTATTTTATAACCACTTGTGTATTTTGAAAAATTTTCACATTTCACCCATAACTTTAACTTTTTATCAATTTAACCATTTACTGAATTGTAATTATAAGAAAAATTGAATACTTTTATTTCATAAAATTCGGGGTCTTACAATCTCCCCTCCTTATGAAATTTCGTCCTCGAAATTTACGTACCTGGTATTTCAAAGAATTGAGAATACATTCCTTTCATTTCAGATTCCATCTTCCCTGTCATCATAATTTCTCCATTGCACATCTCCTGTATTTCATATATCATTCTAGAATACAGCTTCAAAATAAGGGTTAATTTAACAAATTAACATATCACATAATATCCTAATATTATGACTGACCAACAAATAAGCTTAGGTAGGACACACTAGCGAAGGATTTACTCATCTCTCCCCTCCTAGTTGTATTCCCCGATCTCTGCCAGAGATCATATCCCTAAGCTCTGATACCACCTGTGACAACCCCAAAATAGGTCCATTCCACCCAACCCATTCTGAGTCGTCAAATACATGGTACAGAAAACAACTACAACTTTATTACAACAATTGTCGTGCAAAATACAACAACACATATGCTGTGAGTTTGGATACAAATATATACCAAATGTGACATTGGACACCATCATGTATCAGCACCTCACAAAGGTACCTTACATAAAGGTACAGTCAAAAACTGTTTTAGAAACTAGAATCTTTGGGAAGTGCTCAAGGAAACCTTCGTACATGGGAGGCCACGCGTCTAGGTTATGATAGATATCATATGGCCACAGAATTATCCTTGGTTGACCCAAATCACAGTTCCTGTTCATAATCATACTAATAAATCCATCTTTGCACTACGACCAAAGATATTCAACAACAGTTCATCTTTGCACTACAGGCCAAAGATATTCATCAACAGACCATCTTTGCACTACAGGCCAAAGATATTCAACAACAGTTCATCTTTGCACTACATGCCAAAGATATTCATCAATAATTCATCTTTGCACTACGGCCAAAGATATTCATCAACAATTCATCTTTACACTACAGGCCAAAGATATTCCTCAACAGTTCATATTTGCACTACAGGTCAAATATATTCATCAACAGTTCATATTTGCACTACAGGCCAAATATATTAATATCTCAAAGAAATATATAATCATTTCAGAATTTATATAAACAATAATTATAACCATGTTGATCATTTCACCTTTGCACTTAAGCTAAAGATATTCAATTATAAATTTAATGGTCATGATCATACCAGTCAACAATTCAACTTTGCACTACTGGCCAAAGAGAACCCTAGTCATGATCATACCAATAATCTACCCATCTTTACACTCCAGTGAAAGAGAATTTCAACATCAGGGTTATAAAAATGTTATATATGATGATAAAAATAATATGATCAACATATAGTTTTAATCTCAAGAGTAATATTCGTAACTCATGAATAGTAACCCCGACACAAAAGATAGAAATTCTACAATAAAATTCATACCAATATTTCGGTATAATGATATTGAAAGAATAACATTACTTAAATTTATAAACAATTTATTTTAATTGTTTACACTTTACTAAATAATGCATTTAATCATCTTAAAATGCCAAACTCATAATATTTCATCACCAATAACCAAAAACCCTCATCAAAAATCTGCATATACCTCATATAGGATTCTCAAGCCATAAAATCCTATTTTCCAATTTTCTTTCCTCACAAAACATATTTAATTCATTTACTCATAACTAGACCATTTTCATAAAAAATACCAAATCAGTTCCAAAAATATTTCTTTTCTGGGATTTAGCATAATATAGTCCCATAGTGAACATATATTTTTCTCAGAATTTTTAAAAGTCATTTACTATTTTTCATATGGCCAAAATAGCTGAATATTTAGACATTTATCAAAAATTATACTTTTGTCCAAAAATTCTGAAATTTACAGAGTATACTTCTATCATACACATGTACTCCCCATAAAAATTTTATCAATTTTAGAGTTAACCACAAGGAATTATAAACGGTTACTTTTAAAATAGTCTTTTCCCGTAAGATTCATAACTCTTAATCTATACATCCAAAAATCACCATTTTTGGACACAATCAATAAAACTCATCAAAATATCATTTCAAATTTTTCCATAATTTTTGAAGGTCAGAAAAATTACGAAACTGAAAAACATAACAACCCTTAAAATTCCTTACTATCCCTTACTATCCCTTACCTCAAAAGAGCACCACTTCTGACTGGATATCGAATATGATGCTGAAGGAAACTTGCACTGATGAATAGCAACTCACCAAGTATCTAAAAACTCACAAAATATGCTTCATAATATAGAGAGAGAAAGAGAGAAAGCTTATGTTTCTGGTGTGATTTTCAATTCTAACTTAGCCCTCTATTTATAGGAAAATTTTGGTAGGTTTGACTTGTAACCTGATGGCTTTACCTGCTACTATTCCCACCCACCACATTTGAAATATAATTCAGCACATTTCTTCACCAACCACAAGTGGGGCCCACCAATTCTAGAATTTTCCACCAAAATGATAAACTCCGAAAATTCAACAATTTCTGAACCAGTCATCTCGTAAAATTCATAATAAATCATACGTTCATTTTTAACGGTTCAAAATTTATGGGCATATACTCAACTTATATATGTATAACATATCCAAAAATTACCACGATCCAACGGTCGGATTAAAAATTATAACCCCCGCAATATATCTTAAAAACCCTAATTTGATTTTCAATACCTCCATTCCTACAAAACTACAGATAAAACACCTCAACATTAACTCCTTTATTTTTAACCACAAAAATATATCTCTCATTTATATCCACATAAAATAAATATTTCCTTATCATATGAATCAATAATTAATTATTCACAAATAATATTACAGAATCACATTTATGACAACCAGGTCGTTCCCAGGAAAGAGGGGGCTTTCCAATAAGGATTTCTCCTTACTGGCGCGCAATTAGATGACCAAACCTCTCCTTAGACAGAACTTTCTAGACATTGTCAATAATGCTATCTAATAATATTATTTAAATATTATAAATTATTGATCTGATAATAGAAAATATTGTGCAGCAACAATTATTGAACAACAATAATACAAAATTTCAACGTAGCAATTATTGAATCAATAAAATAAAATATTGAACAGTAATTACTGTAATAATTATTGAGTAGTGCCTTCTTACGTAAGAATCAATAATTTCAAAAATACTATGCAATACCGTGTGCTACTGTGCAATAACGCGTATTACTGTATTTTAATCACCGGGTATTCCAACAGTGTTAACGGTAACAACTACGTCGTTATTTGTAAAAACTTAAATTTGTCGTTTTCTTCACCCGACAGTTATTCTGTTATGGGGCCCACAAATAGCTGCGCCGTCGTACGAATATTCCCCGACAGAAAGAATATTCCACGACCAAACGAATATTCCCCGACAACAATGATTATTTTATAACCACTTGTGTATTTTGAAAAATTTTCACATTTCACCCATAACTTTAACTTTTTATCAATTTAACCATTTACTGAATTGTAATTATAAGAAAAATTGAATACTTTTATTTCATAAAATTCGGGGTCTTACAATCTCCCCTCCTTATGAAATTTCGTCCTCGAAATTTACGTACCTGGTATTTCAAAGAATTGAGAATACATTCCTTTCATTTCAGATTCCATCTTCCCTGTCATCATAATTTCTCCATTGCACATCTCCTGTATTTCATATATCATTCTAGAATACAGCTTCAAAACAAGGGTTAATTTAACAAATTAACATATCACATAATATCCTAATATTATGACTGACCAACAAATAAGCTTAGGTAGGACACACTAGCGAAGGATTTACTCATCTCTCCCCTTCTAGTTGTATTCCCCGATCTCTGCCAGAGATCATATCCCTAAGCTCTGATACCACCTGTGACAACCCCAAAATAGGTCCATTCCACCCAACCCATTCTGAGTCGTCAAATACATGGTACAGAAAACAACTACAACTTTATTACAACAATTGTCGTGCAAAATACAACAACACATATGCTGTGAGTTTGGATACAAATATATACCAAATGTGACATTGGACACCATCATGTATCAGCACCTCACAAAGGTACCTTACATAAAGGTACAGTCAAAAACTGTTTTAGAAACTAGAATCTTTGGGAAGTGCTCAAGGAAACCTTCGTACATGGGAGGCCACGCGTCTAGGTTATGATAGATATCATATGGCCACAGAATTATCCTTGGTTGACCCAAATCACAGTTCCTATTCATAATCATACTAATAAATCCATCTTTGCACTACGACCAAAGATATTCAACAACAGTTCATCTTTGCACTACAGGCCAAAGATATTCATCAACAAACCATCTTTGCACTACAGGCCAAAGATATTCAACAACAGTTCATCTTTGCACTACAGGCCAAAGATATTCATCAATAATTCATCTTTGCACTACGGCCAAAGATATTCATCAACAATTCATCTTTACACTACAGGCCAAAGATATTCCTCAACAGTTCATATTTGCACTACAGGTCAAATATATTCATCAACAGTTCATATTTGCACTACAGACCAAATATATTAATATCTCAAAGAAATATATAATCATTTCAGAATTTATATAAACAATAATTATAACCATGTTGATCATTTCACCTTTGCACTTAAGCTAAAGATATTCAATTATAAATTTAATGGTCATGATCATACCAGTCAACAATTCAACTTTGCACTACTGGCCAAAGAGAACCCTAGTCATGATCATACCAATAATCTACCCATCTTTACACTCCAGTGAAAGAGAATTTCAACATCAGGGTTATAAAAATGTTATATATGATGATAAAAATAATATGATCAACATATAGTTTTAATCTCAAGAGTAATATTCGTAACTCATGAATAGTAACCCCGACACAAAAGATAGAAATTCTACAATAAAATTCATACCAATATTTCGGTATAATGATATTGAAAGAATAACATTACTTAAATTTATAAACAATTTATTTTAATTGTTTACACTTTACTAAATAATGCATTTAATCATCTTAAAATGCCAAACTCATAATATTTCATCACCAATAACCAAAAACCCTCATCAAAAATCTGCATATACCTCATATAGGATTCTCAAGCCATAAAATCCTATTTTCCAATTTTCTTTCCTCACAAAACATATTTAATTCATTTACTCATAACTAGACTATTTTCATAAAAAATACCAAATCAGTTCCAAAAATATTTCTTTTCTGGGATTTAGCATAATATAGTCTCATAGTGAACATATATTTTTCTCAGAATTTTTAAAAGTCATTTACTATTTTTCATATGGCCAAAATAGCTGAATATTTAGACATTTATCAAAAATTATACTTTTGTCCAAAAATTCTAAAATTTACAGAGTATACTTCTATCATACACATGTACTCCCCATAAAAATTTTATCAATTTTAGAGTTAACCACAAGGAATTATAAACGGTTACTTTTAAAATAGTCTTTTCCCGTAAGATTCATAACTCTTAATCTATACATCCAAAAATCACCATTTTTGGACACAATCAATAAAACTCATCAAAATATCATTTCAAATTTTTCCATAATTTTTGAAGGTCAGAAAAATTACGAAACTGAAAAACATAACAACCCTTAAAATTCCTTACTATCCCTTACTATCCCTTACCTCAAAAGAGCAGTACTTCTGACTGGATATCGAATATGATGCTGAAGGAAACTTGCACTGATGAATAGCAACTCACCAAGTATCTAAAAACTCACAAAATATGCTTCATAATATAGAGAGAGAAAGAGAGAAAGCTTATGTTTCTGGTGTGATTTTCAATTCTAACTTAGCCCTCTATTTATAGGAAAATTTTGGTAGGTTTGACCTGTAACCTGATGGCTTTACCTGCTACTATTCCCACCCACCACATTTGAAATATAATTCAGCACATTTCTTCACCAACCACAAGTGGGGCCCACCAATTCTAGAATTTTCTACCAAAATGATAAACTCCGAAAATTCAACAATTTCTGAACCAGTCATCTCGTAAAATTCATAATAAATCATACGTTCATTTTTAACGGTTCAAAATTTATGGGCATATACTCAACTTATATATGTATAACATATCCAAAAATTACCACGATCCAACGGTCGGATTAAAAATTATAACCCCCGCAATATATCTTAAAAACCCTAATTTGATTTTCAATACCTCCATTCCTACAAAAATACAGATAAAACACCTCAACATTAACTCCTTTATTTTTAACCACAAAAATATATCCCTCATTTATATCCACATAAAATAAATATTTCCTTATCATATGAATCAATAATTAATTATTCACAAATAATATTACAGAATCACATTTATGACAATCAGGCCGTTCCCAGGAAAGAGGGGGCTTTCCAATAAGGATTTCTCCTTACTGGCGCGCAATTAGATGACCAAACCTCTCCTTAGACAGAACTTTCTAGACATTGTCAATAATGCTATCTAATAATATTATTTAAATATTATAAATTATTGATCTGATAATAGAAAATACTGTGCAGCAATAATTATTGAACAACAATAATACAAAATTTCAACGTAGCAATTATTGAATCAATAAAATAAAATATTGAACAGTAATTACTGTAACAATTATTGAGTAGTGCCTTCTTACGTAAGAATCAATAATTTCAAAAATACTATGCAATACCGTGTGCTACTGTGCAATAACGCGTATTACTGTATTTTAATCACCGGGTATTCCAACAGTGTTAACGGTAACAACTACGTCGTTATTTGTAAAAACTTAAATTTGTCGTTTTCTTCACCCGACAGTTATTCTGTTATGGGGCCCACAAATAGCTGCGCCGTCGTACGAATATTCCCCGACAGAAAGAATATTCCACGACCAAACGAATATTCCTCGACAACAATGATTATTTTATAACCACTTGTGTATTTTGAAAAATTTTCACATTTCACCCATAACTTTAACTTTTTATCAATTTAACCATTTACTGAATTGTAATTATAAGAAAAATTGAATACTTTTATTTCATAAAATTCGGGGTCTTACATTTTTCATATGTTTAATAAGGAGATTACTGATTGTCAAGGAAGATTAAGGGCTTTGAAGCCCCTTCGGGATGAAAGGTCTCTCAAGGAATATAAGGATCAGAATTAGCTATTGCATCATCTGCTGGAACAGAAAGAGGCTTTTTGGCGTCAAAGGGCTAAACAAAATTGGCTTGTAGTTGGTGATTCCAATTCCAAATATTTTCATCAATTTGCTTCGGCGCGGTTGAAGAAGAACTCTTTCACTTAGCTTCGAAATTCTACTGGTACTTGGTTAGACTAGAATTCGGGTTTGCAAAATCATATTTTCTCATTTTTCTCTGATCTTTTTGCTACCTGTGGCTGTAGTAGTGAAACGATTTTGGGAAAGGTTCGGCCAGGGTTACTGCTGATCAGAATTTGGAGTTGATTAATCCTTTTGATCCTGGTGAGGTTAAATCTGCTATCTTCTCCATGTTTCCAGATAAAATCTCCTGGCCCGGATGGTATGACTCCGAGCTTCTTTCAGAATTTTTGGAGTACGGTTGGAGAGAATGTTACTACCTTCTGTTTGCAATGTTTGAATTCGGCAGACTTTCCTGACGGTCTTAATTCTACATATGTCGTTATTATTCCAAAGAAGAAAAGCCCAGAAACTCTTGGTGATCTCCGCCCCATTGCTCTTTGTAATGTGATATATAAAATCATGGCCAATATGCTTGCCAATCGCATGAAGGGTATTTTACAGCAGGTAATTTCTGAGACACAAAGTGCTTTCGTTCCAAATCGGTTGATTACTGATAATATCATGGTAGCCTTTGAATGTGGTCACCATATCAAGAGGAAAACAAAGGGTAAACAGGGGAGACGGCATTGAAACTTGACATGTCTAAGGCATATGATCGCATCGAGTGGGACTTTTTGCAACAAATGTTGCTTAAGTTGGGGTTTGATGTTAAATGGGTTCATTTACTGATGCTTTGCGTGACTACTGTTCAGTATAGTATTATTCAAAATGGAGAAAGTATTGGCCCAATCATTCCTCAAAGGGGGCTCCGTCAAGGGGATCCTTTGTTCCCGTATCTATTTATTGTTTGCGCTGAGGGTCTTTCTGTTCTTTTGAGTGATGCTGCAGCACGAGGGCAAATTCATGGCTATAAGATCGCTACTCAAGCGCCGGTGATTTCTCACCTCTTTTTTGCATATGATAGTCTACTTTTCTTTCGAGCTTCCAGGGCTGAGGCAGAACACATTAAAGGTTGTCTGGCTGCTTATGAAGCTGCATCAGGTCAGATGATTAATTTTCAGAAGTCAAATGTCCTGTTTAATCCTAATTCCTCTAGGCACAATCGGATGGAAGTTTGTGGAGTTTTGAATGTTGGTGAAACTAAGGATTTGGGAAATTATCTGGGTGTGTCGTCTCTTGTTGGCTGGAATAAGAAGAGTGTGTTTGCTTTTATTGAACAGAAATTTATTCAGAGAATTGGCGGTTGGAAGAAGAATCTCCTCTCCAGGGCGGGTAAGGAAATTATTTTAAAAAGTGTGGCTCAAGCTATGCCTACTTATGCGATGAGTGTTTTTCTTTTGCCGTTGGGTTTATGTGATGATTTAGAAAAGTTGATGAATGGTTATTGGTGGGGCAATAGGGGTCGAAATAATGGTGGTATTCGTTGGCTTAATTGGGCTAAGCTTTGTGTTCACAAGAGCGCTAGAGGTTTAAGCTTTAAACAATTGCATGAATTTAATTTATCGCTTCTATGTAAACAGGGTTGCCGTTTGCTCAACTTTCCTAACTCTTTGGTGGCTCGGTTGTACAAAGCCAAGAATTTTAAGGATTGATCTTTCCTTTCTGCTTCTCTTGGATCCAATCCCAGTTTCATTTGGCGTAGTATCCTTACGGGCCAATCATTACTGAAGGAGGGTCTGGTGCGTCGGATTGGTAATAGTTGTGACACGAATTTGTGGACATCTCTTTGGCTTCTGGATTCGCTTAATCCTTATGTTGAGAAGGGCATGATTCATGGGTTAGAGACTACTACTGTGGCTTCTCTTATGAAGGTAAATGGTCGTGATTAGGAAGAAGATCTGGTTCGGGATGTTTTCATGCCTAGAGATGCTGAATTAATCTTAAAAATTCCTCTTAGCCAAATCAGTAGTTCTAATATATGGCAGTGGCGTTTTGAGAAGAAGGGTGTGTACACTGTAAAATCAGGGTATAGAGCGTTATCTTGTAACTTGTCCACTTCTGTGCAACAACAGCGCTTCTCTGGTTGGAAGAATGTTTGGCGTTTGAATGTTCCTCCAAAAGTTTGTAATTTTGTGTGGCGTTGTTGTTTGGATGTTCTTCCTACTATGTCTCAATTATGCAATCGACGAGTGAAGATGCTTAATGTTTGTCATATGTGTAATGGTGGTCCTGAGGATATTTTCTATCTTTTTGTTCAATGCCCATTTGCTCAGCAAGTTTGGAGAGGTTCTCTTTATGGTTTGATCTTTCCGCCGCAACCTTGTTTTATCTCCTGGTTCAATTTCTTGTTGCAATCTCTGTCTTTGGATATGGTTTCGGCAGCTGCTATGGTCCTCTGGTCTCTTTGGCAGGCTAAGAATGATATGGTTTGGAACAAGAAGCCAGGATCTGCCCAGGCTGTCCTCCTTGCTGCTGCGACGGTTCATTCCCAGTGGCAGGCTCGAACAACTACTGCTGCGTTACATCAGAACAAACCCTCCCTGTGACGCCCCCAAAACAGGTATACAACACCTATTCTGAGTCGTCAATAATATGGTACAGAAACAACTATAACTTTATTAATACAACATAAAAATTGTGAGTGTAAATACAAATATTGTCATCTAGACAATATCCACACTCAAATAAGTCCTCGTTACAATTATTGGAACAATAATTTACAAAAAAAATGGTGAGGACTACTAAAACAACTTCCTAGAACCTTCATTCCATACCCCGACTAGTACTAGCTACATTCTCGCCTCCTGAGAAGAAAATGGAACAACAAGGAAAGGGTGAGCTCAACTAGCCCAGTAAAGAATATTATGACTAAGATAATATACAACAAATTATCGTTAGTCTTCAACAGGGAAAAATTTAATAGAATACAATAGACAACAAGTTTTAATTCAATATTCGCAGCGGAAAATAATAATTCATAGAAGAGTTACGTAGAGAATGAAATCTACGATTATCTATGAATTTAAAAGCTCATCATCAACATTTTATCCCTGTAACATCAATCAATAAATATCTTGAATCAAATAGTCATCTTTGCACTACAGGCCAAAGATATTCATCAGTTGGTCATGTTCACCTCAACACCTGTTCATCTTTGCACTACGGGCCAAAGATATTCATCAGAAATCATTCATCTTTGTACTACAGGCCAAAGATATTCAGTTATATCATCATTTAAGACTGAGGATGATGAAAAATATTTTTAAGGAAACGAATCCAGTGAAACAAAATAATAAATATTAAGGATTCGTATTTCAGCTATTCCATGTCCAAAAATACCTCATAAATAATCATAGTGGAGTAAAATTCAAGAATGATCAAAACATGGATACAATCAAAGCTAGTATCCAGAATAGATATTTTGGACGAAAAGAAAAAAATTTATTTTTCGGTGAATAGTAACTCGTGAATAGTAACTCGTGAATAGTAACTCATGAATAGTAACCCCGACATGAAAAGTTCTAAATTTGATAAAAATTCAGATCGATACTTCGGCATAATGATATTGAAGAAAATAATATCATTTAAGAAGAAATAACATCCCTTACCTCGGAAAGACGGTACTTCTGACTGGAATAACGCTGAACGAACTTGCACCGTATAGCAACACTCAAGATATCAAAATACTCACAAGAATACACTCGATAATATAGAGAGAGAAATAGAGAGAAACTTCAGTTTTTGGTGTGATTTTTAATTCTAACCTAAGCACCCTATTTATAGAAAAATACTTAGAACACCAAAGCAGAAAATTTAATAAAATAATAATATTTCTTAAAAATATTCAAGTCCACCTAAGAAATCTGATTTCAGATCATGTATAACACATGTGAGCCACTCAATTGCAACAAAAAACGTTTTTCTTAAAAAAAACATTTTAAACTCTAAAAATCAATTATTTCGGAACTTCAGAACTTCAATAATTCATAATAAATAGCCCTTTTGTCAGAAAATTCGATTCTCGCGAGTTTTTATAGGAAATTCAATTCTCTACAACTTTGCAGAAGAAAGTTTTTTCAAATTCCAAACAGAAATTGATCTAAATTCATAAACGGATGATTTTACAGTCAATAATAAATTTTCGGTCAAGAATTATGTCCACCAACACACAAAACATGTGTTAATCATTTAATGCCACAAAAATACTCTTTCTCCTCATATACTCATATATCCCACATTCATTGTAAAAATACCACCATCAATATATTATTAAAATAATATATTTAAATGAATTATTTTATCAGAAAAAGATAAAATATTAATTTTTAACAATTGTCACATTAAAAATTTTCTCCATCTATATCCACATAAAATTAATATTTTTCTCATCATATAAATCAATAATTAATTATACACAAATAATATTACAGAACCACAGTACTGGCAACCAGGCCGTTCCCAGGAAAGAGGGGGCTTTCCAATAAGGATTTCTCCTTACTGGTGCGCAATTAGATGACCAAACCTCTCCTTAGACAGAACTTTCTAGACATTGCCAATAATGTTATCTAATAATATTATTCAGATAATATGAATTATTGCTCCGATAATAGAAAATACTACGTAGTGACAATTATAAAATATCAACGTAGCAATTATTGAATCAATAAAATACAATATTGAACAGTAATTACTGTAACCATTATTAAATAGTGCCTTCTTACGTAAGAATCAATAATTGGTGCAATACCGTGTGCTACGCGTATTACCGTGTTTTAACCACCGGGTATTCCAAGAGTATTAATGGTAACAACTACGCCGTTATTTATAAACAACTTATTTTTGTCGTTTTTTCATCCAATCGCTTTCTGTTATGGGGCCCACACAAGGCTGCGCCGTCGTACGAATATTCCCCGACAACAAGAATATTCCACGACCAAACAAATATTCCCCGACAACAATGAATATTTTATAACCACCTGCTTATTTAAAATATTTGCGCATTTTACCCATAACTAACCACATTAATCAAATCAACCCTTACTATTTCAGAATAATAAATAGAGGAAATTAAATTTCATTTATTAATAATTTGGGGTCTTACACTCCCAGGTTCCTATTCTCAAATGGTGCAAACCTTTATCTGGTTATGTTAAATGCAATTTTGATGCGGCATTATTCCCTGACCTAAACAAGGTTGGTTATGGTTGGATTATAAGGGACGAGTGTGGTTCTTTTGTTGCTGCAAAAAATGGTTTGATTAATTGTATCCAGGAACCTGCTCTTGCATGAACTTTTTCCCGAGTAGTGTTGGAAACTGATTGTCAGGTTCTTCAACAAGCTTTAGTACATCCTACTCCTGATTATTCTTTATTTGGTTTAATTACTCAAGATTGTTCTCATGCTTTGTTAGCTTTGAATGATAGCAGTATTTGTTTTGCTAGACGATCAGCTAATCATGCAGCGCATTTGTTAGCTAAAGCTGCTGGTTTACAGTCTGGTCCGGAGGAGTGGGGTCATGTCCCTCCTTCTTTTATTTTAGACGTTCTTGTTTCCGATTTAATATAAATGGTTTCCTTTTGTTTAAAAAAAATAAAGATTTAATTACCTTTTAAAACTAAAATCATGATCGTAAATTTTTATTTTACAATAATTTTATTTTTTTAATAAAGTTTATTTAGTTAATTAATTATACAATAAAGTATGACTAAACACTATGTTTAAGCTTATTAGGTTCCAACACAACTTTGATCTCTAATTAAAAATACATATATAAATACAAAGGATTAATTATAAAAACTAAATATTAAAATTTGAAACTATATAAAAACTCAATGTTAAATTAAAAATAACAAAATAATCACATTAATAATACTCAATTGCGAGTATTCGACAATTTTATATGTTGTGTAGTCATTCACTTTTCAATCAAAATAAATAGTAGTAAGTAAATTTAAAATTCAAAAAATATATTTTATAATCACTATATAAAATAAATTTAAAATAATTTTATTTAAAAAATAATATGTGTTTAGCACGGGACACTTAGCTGATTTATAAAATATTGTGTCAAAATTTAATTAGTAAATAATTGACCATGTTTAGTGATCGTAATCAACCAACATCCGTACACATAGTTTTTTTTAACAATTCTCAAGTCATCGTAATATTTCAATAAATTATAAGCTGAGTCTTGATTTTCTCCTTTTCAATCGATGTATGACAAGGTATTAAACTATAAAAATGAATTTTAAACTGGGTAAACTTGCAATTTTATTTTCTAATAGGAGTTAAAAACTCTATATGTATTACTAAATTTCAACGACTTAACGAGATAATTCGATTTTGACTATACGATTTTATTCAGTATGTAATATACTTTTTAAAGAAAGCAAGTATCTCATCCTAATTACAATTATAAAAATCTAATTTGAATTCTAATATTACTTTAATAATATAATTTTAGAAAAAAAATGATTTTAGATCAAGAAAGCAATCACGTTGCTAAGATCACCTTACTCAGTACAAATTAATTTTTATTATTAATAATATATATAAATAATATAGAGTTTAATGCACGAGTTTAAATTTGATGCAAAGTGGATTTTTTTTTACCTCAATCCAAATTCAGCAACTAAGTTATATATATATATATATTAATGATAATTTCATACATAAAATTCTTTCTTACTTTAAAAATATATTTTAACTTTAAAAAGTTAATTTATAATTATTTTTAAAATATTTTGAGGCCACCATATAGGTATCAATTTTTATTTTTATTTTTTGGTAGTTTCGAATGACTTTTGGAGTTAAAAAAGTGAAAAAGAACAAATGTAGTTTTCACAAAATTTATCCATTATAAAATAAGATTTGATTGAAACTTGTTTAGCTATCAAGTCAAGTCGAGTCGAGTCTTTAAACAGTTTGAAATTTTCGAACAAATATAATCAGAGTATTAATAGAAAATTATAATATGAAAATATTCAAGTAACGTATCTAAATTTAAAATTTACTTATATTTGAATCACTGGATTAAATACTTTTATGTCCCTCGAAATAAGACCCATTTTACACTTATAATCTTAATGTTTAAAATCTTACATTAACATACTCCAAATACATTTAAGTAAATAAAAGTGAACCTGAATCTATTTTTGGTAGACCTGGCAAACGAGTCCAAAGCCCGCGAGCCGGGTCGGCCCGCTAAAAAGCGGGCTTTGGGCCGCATTTTTTTGGCCCACAAAAATTCGGGCCTTTTTGGCCCGGCTCGTTCAAATTCCGGCCCGGCCCGGCCCGCCCGCGGGCTTTACGGGCTCAAAAAAGTGTCAAAAAATAGACATAAATCACCTTCGGCCCGCGGGCCGGCCCGGCCCGCCGTGAGCCCGCGGGCTATGAGCTTATTTTTTTTGGCCCATGAAAATTCGGGCCTTTTTGACCCGGTCCGTTTTAACCTGGCCCGGCCATGGCTCGACTCGCGCTCGCCCGCCTGTTTGTCACCTCTAATTTTTGGCCAAAAAATTCGCTTGAATGCTGAGATGTCACCGAGAAATCTTGTATTTCACTGTATCTCATTATTTAGAACGTATTTTCAACATTAAAACAAAATAAAATCATGTATATACCCATTTTCTCTCTCTAATATACTCCCTCATCTCTCTATTCCTTAATGTTCCAGATATGAAATTTTTGATTCTTAAAACATTAGCCTATTAAAGAGAAACAAATCAAATATTGAATTTTCAAATGGTAAAAAGTACTTTTTCACCACTGTGGTTATAGTGTTTTAAGCAATTAGTCATTGTGTTTTTAACATATTCAATTAGCCCACTGTACTTTTTAAAAATGTTCAATTAACCAATTCCGTCTAATTTGAGTAACGGACGTTAAAAAATTAGCTTAGATTGCTGACGTGGCTTTTTGAGAAAAAGAAAAAATTACTTGGTAATTACGTGACAACAAATGTTCCTATCTACTCCTTTCTTTTATTTTTTTAATGGATTTTCTTTATAATTTTTTCTTCTCAAACAAAAAAATAAAATAATAAAATCATTATGTGGTAAAAAAATAATTAAAATAATAATAAAATTTAAATAAATATTTTAATTCATTTTTTATAATTTTTTCTTTTCTTTTTATCTTCTCATTTCTTTTAATAATTATTTTTATTTTTAAAATTAATTCTAAATAATACAAATAATATATCAAAATTTTTGTATCAATGAGATCTATTACAATATTATATTAATTTTTAAAAAAATTAAAAATAAAAAATCATTAATTATGTGCAAAAAATAATTAAAATAATAAAATTAAAATAAATGCTTTAATTTATAAAAATTAAAATAAATACTTTAAACAAATGACATAAAAATTAAAATTAATTATACAATCAAAACCTCATTATTATTTTTATAATTTTTTCTTTTCCTTTATCTCTTTTCCTTTCTTTTAATTATTTTAATTCTAAATAATATAAATAATCAAAATATTCATCTCCATTCAATCATCCCCCATTTTAATTTAGAGAAAGCTCTCCTTCATCCAGCCTCTTCCTCCACCTTTGAACAATTTCAAGATCTAAACTTCCCACCATAGATATCATATTCAAATCTCTCTCAATAAGAGGATCAGTAGCATCATCGATTCATCGTCCACTTTCCTCAATAATCACATCTTGAGTTCCTTCTCTCTCTCTTCCGCTTTTTTTTCTCTCTCTCTTCCACTTTTCTTAGCGCGGAGGGCTGCGACGGCGGCAGTGGCGAGGGAGTTGATCTGTTTTTTGGTGGTGGTGTCTTGCACGATTTGGTTAAATCGAATTGCAGAGAGTTTCAAAATCATGGTGACCCCCCTTTCAGAAACCAAAGCCAAAAAAACCCCCAAATCCCTCATTCAAATCCCCAAATCCCTCATTCAAATCCCCAAATCCAAACTCAGCCAAATCAAATCAAAAAGAAATTCCTCAAAAAAATCATGGGAAAGTTTCATAATCTCAAATGGAGTTGATAATCAAATGGAAAGCAGTTAATTGATAATCTCAGCCGATTCTCTCACCGCTTGCCTTAGATATAGAAAGGAAAAGATGAACAGTAAAACATGAACATAAAAGTCTCAACCATTCTTGTGGAGAAGATGAAAAGAAAATGAATTATTATTAAAAGAAAGAAAATGAATTATTTTTTATTTTTATTTTTTTGTTGAAATTAATGAAATGTTGTAATAGATCTCATTGATACAAAAATTTTGATATATTATTTGTATTATTTGGAATTAATTTTTAAAATTAAAATAATTATTAACAGAAAGGAAAAGATAAAAGGAAAAGAAAAAATTATAAAAAAATGAATTAAATATTTATTTTAATTTTATTATTATTTTAATTATTTTTTTATCACATAATGATTTTATTATTTTATTTTTTTGTTTGAAAAGAAAAAATTATAAAGAAAATCCATTAAACAAGCATATAGTGACTTTCTACAAATTTGACCTCAAAAAGCCAGTCAACAAATACACGTCATTTTTATTTTTTTTTCAAAAAACCACGTCAGCAATCTAAGCTGATTTTTTAATGTCCGTTACTCAAATTAGACGGAATTAATTAATTAAATATTTTTAAAAAGTACAGTGGGCTAATTTAATATTTTAAAAGTACAGTGGCTAATTACTTAAAATACTACAACCACAGTGGTGAAAAAGTACTTTTTGTCATTTTCAAATTGAGAATAAAGGGACAAGAATGCAAATTGCAAGTTAGGAAAAATCAAAGATGGGCATGAAGGCTAAATCAAAGGTGGGTTTGAACACACACAAGAGAAAAACGAAAAGAAAAAATATTTTTCTAAAAAAAATTACAGTTTCTTCTCTATCATCATCTAACCATAGGAAGTTAGGTCCTTCCATCCAAAATATCTTAGGCTACACATAATCAATCTCAATCTGCATACCAAGAGAATCCACAATACAAAATTGGGAATTAAATCCATTTACTATCAAACCAACTTGTTTTTATCAGAAAATTCAGCTACCAATTAACTGGAACCAAATCCATTTACATACAATTTGAGCATATACAGATTGCGCCGCCGCCATCAGTGATCCATTTCTCTCACAACGTAAATCAAAACCCTAACAAAAACCCATAAACAGTTAGCTTAACACATCTTCTGTCCGTGTAAAGATGCAAAGATCTAATCCTTGCGAGTTTACCAAAATTTCGGTACGGATCAGAGAGGAATGAGGGAGGAGCAAAGTGAGTAAAAAGACAAGATCTTCTTATAGCTTTCTCTCTCCTCCCGCGAGACTTCTAGGGTTTTGGTTTTGCTGGAGGAGGAGAGGCTTGTGGATCTTGAAGAGGCGCGACCAGAGAGGAGAGACTGAAAAGAGAAAGGGTTTTTAGAGAGAGAAAGTGGCCTATACTTTGCTGTGTAGTATAGTAGTACTGGGGGAAAAAATTTTCCAACGAGATATTTGTTGAAGATGGATGGTGGGAAGAAGATGACTAATTGTCTGTATTTGTTTAAGATAAATAGTGAAAAGAAGATGAACAATTTGCTTACTGAAGAAGGATATATGTTGTTTTTTCTTTTTATGGTTTTGTACTCTAATTTAGGAAAATGTTAAATCTATAATTGGTTTGTATTAAATTGCCCTTGCAAATGTATTTACCAAGTAAACTTTATATTGTAATAGTCATATACATTCAAACTGTATACAATACGTTTATCGGTTACACCTCAACATTCAAGCAATTTTTTTGGCCGTAAATGAATTTACGGTCATTTTTATTTAATTAAATGTATTTGAAATATATTAATATAAAATTTTAAACATCAAAGTCATAAATATAAAAGGAGTCATACTAATAAAGTGTATTTAACCCTTTATATTTCAGGTCGAGCGAACCCCAAACAGAGACTCGTCCTTCCCAAAGCCTTAGAAGTTGACCTGGTGGGGTTTTGGGCAGTTGTTGGGGGTTTGAAGAAATGGAAGTAGTAGTAGCATCAAATGATCCTCCAAGAGCTCTTGACACCATTTTACAAAAGAGCTTCGGAGGCTGAGGTTAGAGAAAAACTACATTACTTAATCGCCTATGAATGTATGCAACTTGCTTTTCTATCCAATGTTTTTCCTTTCTGATTCTGTGTGTAAAAATGATTGTAATTTTTTATTTTTGGGAAGTTTGATAATTTTTGGTTTGTGGGTTTCTCTACATCTTGGTGAATTTGTTACATAATTTTACTTCTTTCGGACCTTTAGTTTCCTTATATTTTAACATCTTTGGTTGCTCAAATTTGACTTGAGATACTGATTAAGAATATGATTAGTAAGGGTTGTGTTCATTATGTCAATAGATATCATCGAATTCTTTTCCCAGATGTCCAGTAAGGCTTTATAATCGTAGATAAAACTTTTAAAGCCGCATATGAATAATCTATTTACTACGCTGTGCATTGCAAATATGGAAAGCAAATAAGTTTAAATCATTCTCTCCTTCTTTAGTACTGATGAATCATTATGTAGGACTGGAATTGCACTCTTATTTGTGATAGCCCGGAGTAGTGTTAAATTAAGACAAATAGTCCGATCTCAAGCGTGCTTTTTGCAAACAAAAAAAAACATGGCCTTTGAAGTTTATTCATTTAGCACTTGATAGGATTTTAGGTCAATGTGATTTCACACTTTCAAGTAAATCATAAGATATACGAAAGGGAGGTCTAGTCCTTTCGAGCTGGGTTGTTGTGTTTGTGTGTTTGTAGTTGATGATTATTCTGTTAGCATAGTGTCCATGCACATATTCATACTTTATCGAAATATTATGATATGAATACTAAAATTCCTAACAAGAACTCCTAAATATACACATGCCAAGAAATTGTAAATACATATACATACTGAAGCCATATATGTATCTGTTGTACAGATACTTTGTCAAGTGAACCTTTAATCAACTCTAAACATGACATTGTAATTTACCATATTTACCCTTCAGTTTATTCCACACGGCTCTTTTGATGGACTGATTATGCTGTCAAACGTATGAGTTATATTTTATGACTCATGAGAATCTGCTGATATAAAACAGCACAAAGCGAGCTACCCTTGGTAGGAAATCCCTTGGCAACCAAAGCATCACTAACTTCAATTATGCAGCTAGTCAATGGAATAACTTATGAATATATGATTATTAGGTATCAGATTTATATATGCATTGGCAGGCGGTGCTTCAGTTTCTTTTGTATTTTCTCAGTGTGAGGACTTCTTGTCATTCAATTGCTATGTAATCTTTTTTCCCTAATAAAATTTTAGTCTTTTATCTAAAGAAATGAAAACATGCTTAATAGGTGACAGGGAACCTAACCTTGTTAGGAATATCCCGAGAGTATAAGCAGTTAGAACCTCCAATCCAGAAAAAAAAAACATCTCACCAAGGTAGCGTGTAGATGGCTGTTTATTCCCCCCTCCCTCTCCTTTCCCCCCATCTAGGTATTTGTTTGGGTGGGAATTGGTGTAACAAAATTCTTTTTCAGTGCCATGCAAATGTCAGCAATACCGTTGATTATTAAACTAAGAAATCCAGCCCATGCATTTCTAAATCCCTAACCCTAACCCTAACCCTAACTAAAGGGAGATCCAGTGTCATAAACTTTCATTAAATATATATCAAATATGACATAGAAACATCTCTCCCAATAAGTATCTGCCAGATGGTTTGGGTGGAGATTTTTTTTGGGGGGCCAAAATTCCATTTTGAATCCCTTGAGAATTTTTCAAAAGCCCTTCCCATTCAATTTAAACAAGCAATCCTATTCGAGGCATATGTATATTCTGGTTGAAGTGAAATAAACTGCCAAGAGACCTCATCAATTACTCTTAGATGGGGTTCTTCTATCATTCTCTTCTTTCTAATGGTCATTGTATATCATATCTGGTCGAGAGAGGAATTCCTTAATTGATGAATGAGAAATTGGACAATTTTCATCTTCTTTTTGCCACCACCAGTCCACTAACTAGGCTCTGATTAATTTAAACGTTAAAAGGATCGGTTGGCAAGACTTAAGCTTCCCTTGCTAGTCAACAAGGTGAGGTTCTTGAGCAATCTTGTCAAACTCTTGATTTCAATCATAGATATCAGAACTTTCATCTCATTTCTTCTTTTTGTGTGTGTTTTATGTTTGTTCTTTTGGGGGAATTGGTGCTGTATAGGTTCTGGAAATGAGGAATTGTTAAGGAAGGTTAATGAACTCCACTCGAAGTTAGATGAAGCTGAAGTTTTACAAGTTTCACAAAGAGAAATGGTGAATGACATTTTTTTATACTAATTTTCTATTCCAAGTGTTGTGAAGGAATGTAATGTTACAGTCTTTTGTGCACCCTCAGGCTTTGAAAGAGGTGCAGCAGCTTGCTTCGGAAAATGCTAAACTCCAATATCATATTACTCATCTTGTTCGAGCACTAAAGGAAGCCGATTCCAAGATAGCATCTAACTGAGGTATAATGATTTCCCATCAGCTCTTATTGCATGTTGAAGTTATTAACGGAAGTTTGACTCTATAATGATGTTTCGATTAGGCATATACATAATAAACCGGCTCCCTCCCTCCCTCCCTCCCTCCCTCCCTCCCACCCACCCACCCTCCCTCCCTTTCTCTTCCCTTTTGTTTTGATTTTCTTTTTTATGTTGCATTATGAACTTTTTACATCATTTTTTACTATTCAATACATGGGATATAATAGTATTTGTGCACAATTGTTTGTACACAGTTTGTGCACACAGAATTTCTCAACTAGTGACCCCCAATGTGCATATTCTGTGAGTTGTTGCATATCCATTCATATATTTGCAAAATTTAATTTGGATTCACGATCCATGTGACATAAATTAGATTTGTATGACCATTTGTATTCAAACTACTCCTAGAAGAAATTGTTTCTATGCTTTTATATATAAAATCTTTTTCAAAGCTGAACTTTAGATTCATGAGCCATGTGATTTCAATAGGGTTTGTAAAATCATTTTCGGATTCATAATACATAGACAAAACTAACCGTAATCATTATACCACTAGAATATCCTTTAAAGTAATTAGATTTTCAAGTAGATTATAATTGTTCTTTCTCCTCTCATTCATTTTTAAGTAAGGCAAGTTTGGCTCCAAGTATGGAAATTGGAACCATTTCTTTCCACTCATACATGATCCATCATAATAAAAACATTTGCTTTGTTTTCCGTTCAGTTTTATAGTGTCAGTTGTATTTATGATTTATGCATTACAACCTTTTTTTTAATGAAACAAACTATCTACCTTTTCTTTTCTTTGGTACAAATGGAATATAAAAAACAATGGTCCTGGCTAAACTAGGGATTCTTAAAAAACAACGGTCATGGCTAGACTTGATGCTTCTAGCCTTCTATTGGCGAGCCAACCTGCTGTGTGATGCAATTGTCTACCATGCCCTGTCCCCCGTCTAGGAATTTTCTGATGAATTGAATCACATATTCACATTAAAATGAAGGTCAAAACTGAGTTTCACTGGATCATACGAGTGCTTAATAGAAAATCTGTTTCATGGATAATATTCGGAAAGCATTTCTTCCAAACTAGAATTAGACCCTTCCAAATTCCACTGATCTCAACAGATTGTGGCATGACCTATATTCCAGTAAAATCCTGTTACTCACCTGCCTTGCTCATCTCGGAACAGACAAACAGCACCTGCAAGGTGTGGATACAGCCTATTCTTTATATGAATAAGCATATCTACTGAAACAAGTAACTGAAGAAGGAAATTCTTAGTCTCTGCTGCTTGAGATGTTACATATAGATAATGAAGAATTTTAGGCCTCATAGCTGCATCTTATTCATCATTAGAGTTTCTTATACATAGTTTGAATTATTTATTCCAACGGTATAAAAAATAAGTAGATTATTTTGAAACTCTGGTCTGCAATCTGGATTGTCTCGTCAACATGTGTTTTTTTTGTCGTCGTTATTGCTCATATCTGTCTTTGTACTCATAGTTAGACTTTTCAACATAATGTGATATTTTGGGCTAAAGCTTATTATCTATGTGCTGTTCCTGTCCTGTTCCAGGTCATGATTCTTGAAGCAACCACAACAAAACCTTGAGCTGGAGGGCTTCTATAATTTGATTTATTACTCATATGTTGTGAATCTGTGAAACTAAATGTAGCCTTCATACAAACATGGGACTCGCTAATTCCTGTAAATGCATCATCTTGAAGTTGTTGTGTAAAATATTAATGGATCATTTGGAAATTTAACTGTTACAAGTGTGTACCTATTGAGAAGAGAGTGAAAATTGTATTAATTCTTTGTTCATCATGTAGGTTTTCTTTTTTCTTTTCTTTTCTTTTTTAATTTAATTTATTTTATTTTACAAAAGAAACATGGCATATGTGAAAACATCTTTTATCTGATTCGGCATAACATTTTCTGTAATGATGCTTTCAGTAGTAGCTGCTGGTGTACGTGCAACTTAAAAGTGAGTAAACTTTAATTAGAAGTACCGTACTGCTGGTATACTCTCAAAATTTTAACATACATCTAATGTCAAGAGCATTGCAGTTTGAACTTGCTGCCTAAACTTGGAAGATTTTCTTATTATTGTTCGCTACGAACTTTTACGTCTACTGCACCAAGTATAAAGTTATTCCAGAATCAGGCCGTCCTTTATGTAAGGAGCTCTTCTAGGCGGACATGAAAATTGGACATGAGTGTATTTAAATTTACCTATTTGTATTTTTACCCACTATTAGGGATCAAAATATAAGCAAGTGAAATTCTTGTGTTCAATTTTTATGTCCACGTAGAGTTTTTGTTATTTTAAGATTGATTCTTATGCACTATCAGCTCGATTATATGAGTATTCTGAACAAAGAGATGCTGGCAACATTGCTAAAAATGATTGACACATCAAATATCCAATTACGTGCTTGTTTTTTTAAGCTACAATGGTTATTAACATGGAACATGCATTCAATTTTAAGTAGTCTGATGCACATTATGTTGCAAGTGGAATTATTTTTTCATTGTTGAATTTCATTTCATGGAAGTATAGTCTATGTGCAGACTGAATCCTGATTCTAGTACAGGAACCAATGCCAGAATTTTGAAATGTTGCAACAAATCTTCCCCTGCCTAGCTGAACTCCTACTGAAGTAATTAAGATTTGATCTGGCTAAAAGAATCTCAGTAAAATAAACATTTGAACTGCTTTCTCCACCAGGAGTCTAACTGCCAACACCAAAAATGTCAGCACAGCAAACATCAAGCCAATCTTTCAAATGACTGTAGCAACACCATTCTGTTTCATCTGCAGTGGGGGTCTCATCTTCTCCCCCTTCACTTGACGTGTCCATCAGCTTCGCGTACCAACAGTAGTCACCAGCATCCCATCTTGCACATTAGTCCCTGAAAGTAGAAAAGGTTTCTTCTCATTTATATTTACTGGCTCCTCACTCTCAACTGACAAGCTTCACTCATCAAGCAACAAGCTGTATCCCGATATGAATATCCCATCAGATGGAACTTGGTATCCAATAGATAAGTGGACAACATCTCCAACAACTAAGTCAAATATGGAGATCTTCTCCTCCTTGTCAAATTCTTTAAATTGCAAGGATTGCTTGTAGTCACTGATTGAAGTAACCAACTAACCATGACTACCAGGAATATACAACTAAGGATGATTCCCAACCCATCATACATGCCCTTTGGCCCTGCCTGCCTGCCGGACCACCCTGACCAGTTGCAAACTTGAACAATAGTTTCTAGATTGTGTAGAGGCGGTGGATAGACCAGTTTAAATATTAGAGTAAAGTTCAGGTCACCACCTGGGGTTTGGGGTCTTTCCCACTTAACCACCTGTAGTCACTAAAGCTACATTTAAACTCCCGATTTTTTGAGTTGAAGCGAATAAATGCTTTCCGTCTTAACTCCATTACTTGAGTTGGCTAAAGACTTAATTACCCTCTATAGACCATTGCTTTCCGTCTGAAACTGAAACTGGCCCATTGCTCCTTCTATAGACCATATATACATTCCCATTCTCTGCAAAGCTAACATTTTTCTTTGCCTTAGCTTGAACCCCAGAATTCCTCTTCACCAAAACCCCATTTCTAATTTGAGACGCACCTAACTTTCCATTAATATGAGTTCTAGAGGTTTCAAGCTCCACCATATCTTCTTCCTCATCTTCCTCGGAAACCCTAGAAAATTGGAAACTATGAACAAAAGAAATGAGGAATTACGCCATCAGAATAGAAATTTATAAATAAGACCATTACTTTTTCCATTGTATACTAAGAAATGTGAAATCATAACAGACGCATGTAACTCAACAATCTGCTATCATTTCATTTTTTTCACATTTTTATTTTTTCTGATCTTTTGTCAATTCTCAACACCAATACCTTACAACACACCGGCATATTTCTCAAGTGACCCACTAAAAAAGTTTTCTTTCAACTTCCTGAATGTACAAAATGTGAGCAACCTATCAGAACCCGCCTGGTGACAAAGACCAACTCTTTCTACCTCCAACAGCTCTGCGAGCTTGGTCGATCCACCATGTAGACTGTTGCAGAACTTCATCAAATGCTTGATGTCATAAATTGTGGGTTAGTACATATTGATCAAAGAAAAGAACCCAACTTGCGTATCAGGAAAATCCTGGCAAGTTAAGAGCTTAAGCAAGTATCCAAAATCATACCCACTGTGAAATGTAACTCAATAAACATTATCATTCAAAACAATCCCAGACGACATCAGAAGCTCCCCAAATCGCTGTGCATCAATTCCCTTTTCATTATTTATCTTAAAATCAATCCCCACTCTGGCACAAAAGTTCAATTGAATCATGTGCAAAAACCTCATCATTGACATTAAACTCCCGAAAATTAAACTGCCAAATGAAATAATTATCGGTGCCACAATTGCATAAATTTCCTTCTCCTTCCGAAAAAGTAAGCCCTAACTGAATCAATTTCAACATGTCTACATTGTCCTTTAATGTCTGGTACTGAAAATCGTTACTGTTTCTGAAATTACCAACGGGACGGAGAACAATTCCTGAAAATTCAGTATCCATGGCAATATAAGGAAATTCATCAACGACTTCGCGAATTAATGCAAACTCCTCCTCGAGATTATCATTCCACACCTCTCGAATTTGAATAGAATCTCTTTTGAGTAAAAGCAGTATTTCTTCAAAATAAATATAAATTTGAATTAAAAAGCAGAATTTGAATCAGATTTGGATGGTTTCTGAAGGCTCTGAAGTGGGTTTGGATGGTACGGGCGGCGGCAACCCGGAGAGAGAAAGAAGTAGAAGAATGGTGGCGGATGGAGGACTCGAGGGCGGAGATGCGGTGGAGGAGAGAGGAGAATGTGGGGATTGTTTCTTCTTCTTCTTAGTGGCTGTGTCTTTGGAAATTTTGTTTATGGTTGTGGGTTTGAGCAGGGTAGTAATATGGGGTTTGTTGGTGGCGGTGGTGGGTTTCAAGGTTGAAGGGAGAATAAGAGGAGAGGTGGGGCTGAGGAGGACTAGGGTGGATGGATTGGCATTGGATGATGAGTGGCTCTGGTGATGGAGGGTGGTGCGATGGGCTGGAGGAGCAGCAGCAACAGAGGTAGAACAAAATGATTCAGAATATCTTTTAAAAGCCAAGAGGAAGAAGAATGGGTATTTCGGACATTTATCAGTTTTTTTTTTTACCTTTACTTTCATGCGCTTTTTAAGTTCAATGGAAAAATTGACGTTTTCACTTCAACTCAAAAAGTCAAAAGTTTAAATGTAATTTTACTATATGTGATTAAGTGAAAAAGACCCCAAACTCCAAGTAGTGATCTGAATTTCTCCCTAAATATTAATCTAAGGTTCGGTCCTGGACCACCCACCCCACCCCACCCCATCCAATGTTGTAAATTGTAATGATATATGAAATCTTAATTGTACCCAAAAAATAAAAATAAAAATAAATGATGCAATACCATGCTACAGTAGATGGTGTTTTGTTTATTAAATTGATAAATTATACTACTATTTTATCAGTTTATTGTTCCAAGTTAACTATATAATTTTACCTTATTGGAGTCCTTTAAACAGCTTATTTATGAACATATAAGACATCAATTCAATAAAACTGACTTGTCAACACTCTCATTCTTCTACTCTAATTCAATATAAAAGTTGGTTAAATAACCCAGATAATTGCAGATATGGTAAGAAACCTGGAATCTATTCATTAAGAAAAAGGATAGAACTAATATGTCAGACCTTTATATTGCAGAAAGCCTTTTAGACAAGGAATAACACATATTCTAAATGAATGACACATATTCTATTGTTTAAAGTAAACTATTGCTTTAAACTCTACTAGACATAATATGGAGTAGCTGACTGATTAGACAGAGAAGACTTGAACGCAAACACTTGAAAAACATAACTAGGTCTGTAATAATATATCATTTGGAATATAAACAGAACTACCAACATCATAATAGACTAATACAAAGTCATCAGCTTTCCTAGAAATCACTACCAATAATCTTATTTTTTATGGATCCTATCTGGTTTCTAATCCTTGTACCACCACCCTACCATGCTTGAGCTAAATCATCCAGTCTCTGCTATGTTAACATATAAATCCAACCCTAAGAATTTTCTTGATAGGTGGCCATCTTGCTCCTACTTCATGGAGCGGGTTTTGTTCTTCATCAGGAGTTTTTGGCACATTATGCTATTCGGGAAATCGAGGAAGGTGTAGTTCAAGAACCTTAATCTATCGGAATCTGTCATTGGAGAAAACCCGAACAATGGACTGGTCCAAGTGTTTAGCACATAAGGAACAGAAGGCAAAACTAGCATCTCCACTCCAATTTCCATCAGTTTCTTTTCGAGCTCATCCATTATAACTTTGCACATCCCACGTCTCTGATACCTAAACCGTGTAGCAACAAAGGGCACTTCAGCCACTCTCTCTCCAAATATTCTAACTGTAGCAACCGTAATCACTTCACCATCTCTCTCCAATATCATAGTATAAAAGCCCCGAAAATTCAATCGTTTGAACTCCGATTCTCTGCTAAAAATTACATCTTCAATGACATCCCTCCCACTCCAAGGTTCTTTCAGGGGCTCAAAACACTCGTGCATCACACCAAGAGCATCGTGCAGCTTGCTGTGATTCTCAACATGATCACCCACATTGTTCTCATTCCTCAACAAAGTACAAATTAAATTATTTTCGCCCACAAGAAATGGCTTCCCCAATAGCTTATGAAGGCCAACAGATATATCCTTACACTTTTTAGTACAAAACCAGTTTCTCTTGTTGTTCAGTTCTGCAGCACAAAGTTGCCCTAGGCATTTGACATGATACTGAAGTTCACATTGATCACATTTTTTGGTTTTTTCTTCATCATTTATACTTGTATTCTGCCGACAAATTCTGCAACAACACGATGAACAATACCAAAACTCGCTATCAGGAACCACCTGCATACCAAGGCACTTTGTATGAAAAGCAGATGGGCATTGATCACACAATACCAATTCACCACCATATCGACAAACTGAACATACTTCATCATTCTGATTCTGATTCTGTCTCAAATTTCTTGCCATCAAATTACTGTCACCTTTCAATTGCTCCTGGCATTGAGAGAGCGACCTTCCATCTTCGAGAAATATATTGGCCGCAGGCCTATGGTAATTACTACCAGCATGAACTTCAAATTTACTAATAGTGAGCACTTGGTCACAACAAATACACCTAATCCCTTCGCTAGTAACTCTTCCTTCCGCCATGCTATGACCATCTTTCTTGTTTCTGTAATGAACTTTTGCCTGCGGCAAAATCGCCTTATGCTCTATCAACCAATACAACATTGATTTAGCCCGTTTATTCTCTGACGCAAGCCGAACTCTTTTGCTTGATTGAAAGTCATGATCACCCAATGAATCACCATTGATTTGCCTCCTCTTCTTTCCAAATTTCTTAGCGCCTCTCTCTTTCAATTGATTTGTGGATTTATTAGAATCAGGAACAATTCTTTCCTTTTCACCCAAATTGCCGCCTTGAAAGCAGTCACCCACTGTAGCACCATTAATGTTAATATCCACTCCTACTTTTGTAACTCCTTGATTTTCGCCATCAAAAGAAAAAGAATCAAGAACACTCCCGTCCTTCCCATCTAAATTACCCTGTATGCATTCACTCAATAAACCCCCAGAAAACCCCATCTTCTTTTCAGCAATAACTTCAACTACTTGGTCTCCAAATAGATTTCCCCTTCCCTTCTCCTCCAAATTCCCCTGACCCAGAAAATCCCCGCCATTCTTTTCAATGTTGTTCTGCTGATCCAAATAGGCTTTGCAGGCAGTTTTAAGAGAGAGATATTTCCTCCCCTTGGGATGGCAATACCGCAATTCCCTTTTGAGTCCCTTCTTGTCCCTCTTCAAAACGTAATGGAAAGACCAACCTACTGCAGAAAGATGTTGTTTGGCTTTCAATTGAATATCTCTAACACTCTTCTTATTATACTGATCATAAAAATAGTCCTCAATGGCTTGAGGGTCTAATTCACCTTTAACCTCATGAACTCCAGCAATCTCCATGTGAAGTTTGGGCATGAATAAGACCGTCTATTTGTTTGTTAATATTAACCATGAAACACACAAATATATATATATATATATATATATATATATATATATATATATATATATATAAAGAGAGATGAGGAGGTAGAAGAAGATTAGGATTGTTTATTTTTCAAGGTTTTTGTATTTGGCTTGGACGTAATTTGTGTCGAGGAGTCGTATCTGCAGTCCGCCTTTCAATTAATAAGGAACCCTATATTTTATTAAGATTCGCAGTAAATAACAATACTAATTACATGGTATTATTTATAAAGTTAAATGAATTAAATTAATTTTTTAATTTAAATATTTTTAATTGATCTTATAAATTGGAAGGTAAAGAATATTACCCTGTTGTTTTTGCATTATAATTATTTTTTTAATTTACTTGTTGTCTTAAAATTACTATATTAGAACACCTGTCATAGCATGTTTTACTAAAAATTAAATTTAAAATTTAGCTTATACAATAAGATTCAAAATAAAAATGGAACATATATACTATAATTTGCTTTATCTGTTCATAAGAAAAAACAACTTATCAAATACTACAATTTTTCATAAAAAGGATTTTTTATATATAATTGGTTCTGAAAGATACTAAGTATTATAAATTTTTCACATGTGTTAAGTGGTTTATTAGGATAAAAAAAAAAGCACATTTTAATTACCCTAATGACTAAAATACTAAATTTTGATTCAGAAGTGAACAACTGATATACTCGAATTTGGTTAGGTTGAAGTTGAAAATCAACTTCACCATAATAAGTTATATAATTTTTCATTATCAATATAATTATACAACTTATCAATACAATTTTAATGTAATGAAATCATCTTCATCCTAACCAAATCTGATATATACTCATTCCATTCCACAAAACATTTTCAAGTAATAGTTTTGGTCAACTATTTTCACAATTTGTTAATTCTTTTGATATTACTTTTGGAGCTTACATATACCTTAATTTCAATTCTCATTTAACTATGTTTATGCTACTTTTAAGTAAGGTTGTAAACGAGCCAAACGATTCGGGTTCGATTCGAAAAAATACGAGCGAGACTCGAATTCGTTAATAATGTGATCCAAATCTGAGCATTAAAAATAGTTCGAATAAAAATATGAGTAAAATCTGAACGAGGTTATACTCGACTCGTTTAAGATTCAAACTACTCAAATTATTGATTGTGATTCGATACATAATCGATTGATATATATTCGATTAGATAATCGATACATTCTCTTGTAATATATACAAATTTAAATCAAATTAAGATAATTAATTATTATTATTTTGTTTTGTTTTTAATTTTAAATGTGATTTTATATTTGTAAAGTGTAATAGTAAATATATTTTCTCATTTCTAAGTAAAATAACAAATTCAATTTATAATTTTATTTATTATAAAACTAGTTATTATGTGGAGACTAAAATTCAAGCTTGAATTTGAAACTCGTAAGTAGTTTGAATATAATTCGATACGAGTCGGATCAAATTCGAGTAATAAATATTCGAGTCGAGTCGAATTTTTTAAATACAATTTGAATTCGAGTACAGATTTATCATTTCAAATCGAATTCGAGCAATTCTCTATTCGCTTCGGTTCGACTCGTTTACAGCCTTACTTGTAAGTCGTAAGGCTCAAATATAGTATTTTAATTTTCATGATTTAGTTACAATTATGTCTTTTTAAATTTAAACATTTACTTATTTGCATATTTGAATGATGATTACACATCTGTTTGTCTTTCTAATTTTTTATTTTTTTTGTTAAAAATAAGTCAACATCTTTCATGTTTAACACCATAATGCATGTATTTCCTAATTCTTTATTCTTTTATATTTTGTCTAACTATTTTTTTGGAAATGTATTTGGAAAATTAGAATTAGAATTTGGTAATCATCCTTTTTTATTTTTTTATTTATTTTCATTTTAAAGGCCTTTCGGAACTTCCCCCACTATCTTGACCATTTAATTTTACTTTATAACAATTTTATCACTTGTCAATGACTTGTTATCTGCCTCTAAATTTGTCCCTTTTTATTTATTTTATCCTCTTATTATTTTTTTAGATTTATCCTTGCACAGGTTTTTCTTCTACAATCATGTCATGCATTTCTAATATTTTATACCTTTCAATTTATAAAAAAAATCTTATTTATTAAATGTGTAAATTACAAAAATACATTATTGCTCATATATAACCCAAAATGAAACTTCTTTTATTGAACAACCACTTTGTTATCAGATAAATCAAAATTAATGTCATGATATTATCTAATCTATTAGAGAAGTAAAAACGAGAAAGATCTTTCTTTTTTCTACTACTACTAGTTTAGGATTCTTTTTATAAAATTTAGCTATTAAAAATTTGGATAATAATTTGAATAGGAAAATAAAAGATCGAATTAAAAAATTGTGAAATTCATGTTTGTATATGGGTCGGACACTTTTATGCTGATCTATAAATTTAACATACCAAAAATCATAAATCCCCCATTAAAATCCATCCACAAATAAAACACTCGCCGTCTTCCTTCCACCTGCACCTGCACCTGCAAAAGTTCCACAAAACATACATAAATAAATACATTTGATATTACTACATCACATCACCACACAGAAAAACAGAAAAACAGAAAATTAAATAATACCCATGTTGCCATTATAGCTCTAATGAAAGCTTCCTTCACAAATACTACATCCCAATTCTTCAACAACAAAGCCAAAGGAAACTGAAAATGGCTGTAAAAAGACAGGCCCTTTTCATATCTTCACTCGTCATCTTATGGTACTCATCAAATATTGGTGTTCTTCTTCTGAACAAATTCTTGCTCTCTAATTATGGCTTTAGGTTCCCAATTTTCCTCACAATGTGTCACATGGCAGTTTCTGCTGTCCTCAGCTACCTGTCCATTGTTTTCTTAAAAGTTGTCCCTTTTCAGGGAATCAAATATAAGTCTCAGTTCTTTAGGATTGCTACCTTGAGCGTTGTATTTTGTGCATCGGTTGTGGGTGGCAATATCTCCCTTAGGTATCTCCCTGTGTCTTTCAATCAGGCTGTTGGTGCCACTACGCCGTTTTTCACGGCAATGTTTGCCTATATCATGACCCTAAAGAGGGAAGCTTGGGTCACTTATGCTGCTCTTGTACCAGTTGTTACCGGGGTCGTGATTGCTAGTGGGGTAAGTTTATTCCAAAAAAAAAATTTGGATCCTTAATTGTTTTTTTTGTTTAAATTTTAATGGTATTGAAATTATTTGTTGTGGGTTTAATGATTTAATTTGTGAATTGCCTATAAAGTCTATGAATTGTAATGGGTACATTGTCTAAGTTGGTTTGTTGCTGATGTATACATTTTTTATATATGGTAAGAATGATATGGTCTTCAATGCTTTCTGCAGTATTCACAAGCACCATATTCAAAATTGGTTAATTGTGTTGAAGTCTCAGATCATATATATTTGAGAACTGCGAAACTGTTAATAATTTAGCTTTATGAACGTGTATCTCAGAACCTATATTCTAATCCTTTTTGAGGTTCTAATGGTATAGTCCAGAAGGCTAATGCAGTTTGTCCTTTACTTCTGATTAAGTTCAGTAGGCCTTGTTTTCTGACAGCTGGATTCTCAAAAAGTTGTATGTTTGATGAATGGTCACGAAAAAAGAGCTCTTAACCTTCTTTTCGCTTCTCACAATCTGTCACCTCTCTTTGTCAGTATTCAATAGAAATTAATGGACTTCTGTGAAAATGAGAGATATGAAACATTTTACTTGGTGGCAGGGGGAGCCAAGCTTTCACTTGTATGGATTCATTATGTGTATAAGTGCAACTGCTGCAAGGGCCTTCAAGTCTGTTCTTCAGGGAATTCTGCTTTCTTCAGAAGGGTAAATTCGTTCGTGCTTTTGATTATTAAATTATTATATGCATGTTGCTGATTTTGTATTACAATCATCTGTGTGCAGCTATTACAAATTATGACCTGCAGTAGTTATCAAAATTAATTAGCCAAATAAATGATAGTTTCACCTTTTTATTGGTTTATCTATATAGTGTATAAAAGCAAAGGTATATGGCGGAGTAGTGCCTAAGAACAATGTTCTGAAGGATAAAGCTAAAGACCAATAATAATGTAATTTCAGTAGAAGGTTCTGATTAACATCCTTTAAGAGATAATGTAGATAAGGATTCTGATTTCCTAAGACTGAGATATAGATGGAACTTGGAAGTGATTTAAATTCTCACACGTACCTATCTGTATATTTTAAGAATCCTGAGTATAGTTTCCAGGTCGAATCATATGTTCTCAACTATGCGTGTTTAGTTTTAGATCTGAACATGCGAACCGTGGAGTTTTCAACTGTTCTTGGAACATTTCAAGCATTGTTTGGGAATAATAGTTGGCACCCATTACGTGGTATTAGTGTTTTTTTTGTGTGATCCTTGTGAATCTCAACTCTCAGAGGATTGTGATAAGCTCACATGTTGCCCTAACTTTATTTGTTGGCTAAAACATGCTTCAGTTCTTATATTGCATTCTTTATGTCTCTTTCATATTCTCCCCTTCAGCAGTAAGATAATTTACCAAAAATTACTTTGCTGCTTGCTGGGAATAGGGAGGGTATGAATATGATACAATGAACTCTCAATTGCTGGGACACTGGAAACTTGCATGATTTATTTTACTTATATCTTCAGTGGTGGTGCTTTCTGCAAAGTTTATAACAAATTCTCATCCTTAGACTATGCATGTATGCTGCTCAGTCGTACTATTAAACTTGATTTGGGTTTGAGATTACTTTATTTTGGGAAGCTTACAACATTTATGACCATTGTTCTTTGTGATACTGCTACTATTATACAGATACTTCTTTTCTTTTGATAAATATTATATAGATATGATTCTACCATCAGTGTTATTTGTTTGTTTTCGTTTTTCCTTTTCATATTTTGATTAATATTAGAAGTGTCAAGGTTTTGCAATATTAGGGTTAATACTTTTAGTTTTTTACTTTTATTGGACAAAACCAATTTATTCTGCAAACGTTTTTTGTATATAGTTCCTCATCTATGGAGAAGTATCCACTGCAATATTGCTATGTCTAATGCACCATTGAACTTGCTGAAAACATTTGTCACTGGGAGTTGACAACAAAGTAGGATATGGAATTTGCAAAATTCTCTTCTATTGTTCATCATTTTCAGTTATATACTATGTATTTGATTGGACTCCTGTCATATTAGTACTTATTAATTGTGGTGCAAGTGAAAACTTGTATTTCCTCTGCAAACTGGGAGTGCTCATTTTTAAACTTTATGGAATTAGTAATGTTGCTGTATTAGCTCTATATTGCAATTTATCATTCTCTTGATTCCCTTACAAAGCTCATAAGGATAAATATTGTTTGTGTAAACTGTTAGGTGGTAATCTTGAAATATTCTAAACCTTTTCTATTTTCTCGGTGTATGTGTATGCAAATTTTCTTCTGTTCCCCAAGGAGACAGAGATCTTCAGAAAAAAAATATACTACAAGTTAACTTTGTATTATTTCGTGTGTTGGTTGCTACTGAACTCCAGAAGTTTCTATTTTTAATCTTTCCCCCACCCCTCATCATGCTCTCTCAATCCACACCTTCCGTATTTTTATCTGGTTCAGTGTGTGTTTTACTATTTCAGGGAAAAGTTGAACTCCATGAACTTGCTGCTTTATATGTCTCCAATTGCTGTTCTAGTTTTATTGCCTGCAGCACTTATCATGGAGCCTGATGTGGTAGATGTCACTATTTCGCTTGGGGCGAAACATAAATTCATGTGGCTACTTCTTTTGGCTAATTCAGTAATGGCTTACTCGGCCAACTTAACCAACTTCTTGGTGACCAAGCATACAAGTGCACTAACTCTCCAGGTATGATCTCTCTCTCTCTCTCTCTCACTTTGTTTGTGTGTGTGTGTGTGTGTGTGCATGCGCATGAGTTTGTGCACCCAGGCGCCAGACACGTGTGATACAAGAGCATAGATAGAAGTATTTATTGTTATAAAATTATACAGGAACGTGTTATTGCATAAAATAAAATCAAATCAATTAATCATAATCTTAAGTACTTACATGAATTGAGATAAATCATCTTGAATGTATCACGCTTTCGCTGCGCTTAAGGGTGAATGTCTTCAATTGTCTCTCTCAATCTTATGATGGATGTATAGGTGTGTATAAAATTCTTGAGACGACAATTGAGACCAAACCTTAACTGTTTTATTTATAGAATAACTAAGGGTCAAAATCGTCCATCAAGATTATGAAACCCTAGTGCCCATTATGCCAAATACTATTAGGAATATTATTTATAGGCCACATAATTAATTACCAAACCCATAAATAAAGTTATTAAATTAATACAATATGTAAGCCCAATAATTACATTAATAGTAAAGGCCACATAAGGAATAAAATATTCTAACATTCTCCCACTTGGCCGAAATACTATTTATATACAAAACATAACGCTTACAATCATTAATTTGGCCAAGTATTAATTTAATGTCTACATCCTGTTCAAATAAAAAATACCAATGCGAATTAATACAATCTTTGTGTCACTATTAACACAAGATCCCCATTAGTTACACAATTAGTACTTTTATTAAAACAAAGATTAACATTAAGCATAACAGGTATGAATAGAGTTTACATAAGTGGTAATTGAATAAACTCATTCATATGGTCCAAAACATTACCGTACCGTTTGCTCATAAGTTCTCAAATGTGCACAATAAAAAGAATAGCAAACGATAAACATAATGTGAAGTTCAAAACAACGAGCTCAAAATTGTTGTCTTACATCATAATAACTTACTAATTAAGACTACCAGTTAAACTCATGCCGGCTACATGCTCTAAAAGAGCTTGGGTGATAAGTCTTTCGTAAGTGGATCCGCTAACATATCATGCGTACTAATATACTTAATGACAACGTTTTGATCTTCAACTATTTCCCTGACAAATAAGTACTTAGTGTCGAGGTATAGTCCAGCACCACTCGAAATGGTGATGTTGGAAAAATTAACAGCAAAATTATTATCACAAAATACTTTCAATGGCCTTGAAATGGAATCTTCAACCTTAAGTCATGAAATAAGATTCCTTAATAATATGGCGTGGCAAGTAGCATGATAATAAGCCACATATTCTGCCATCATCGTGAAAGTGATAGTTAACTCCTGCTTATGAGTTCTCCACGAAATAGGGCCTCTTGAAAACATAAAAATATACCATGGTGTAGATTTCTTTTCGGCTTTACACTTAACAAAATCAGAATCAGAATAACCAACAACTTCAAGGTTATCTGTTTTTCTAAATGTAAGCATAATATCCTTAGTACCCTGTAAGTAGCGTACTTAAGACTCCCAACTACAGAAGTATAGGGAATAAGATTCATTTAATCACGTTCAAGATGGTTCTTAGGACATTGATATGAGCCAAATTTATCACCCTTAACAACAAGGGCGACAGTAGGGGAGCAATTTTGCATGTTGTATTTGTTAAGAACTTTGTCAATATAAGCTCTTTGGGACAATCCTAATATCCCGCAAAACCTATCTCGATGAATTTCAATACCTATAACATAAGAGGTTTCACCGAGATCCTTCACATCAAAATTTCCAAAAAAGAAACGTTTGGTCTCATGCAACATGTCTAAGTTATTAATTGCAAGTAATATATCATCAACATACAAAACAAGAATAACAAATTTACTCCCACTGACCTTCAAGTATATGCATTGATCTACTATATTTTTTTTAAAATTAAAATTACTCATCACCTCATGAAACTTAAGATACCATTGCCGAGAAGCCTGTTTTAACCCATATATGGACTTCTTAAGTCTACATATCATATGTTCCTTGCCTTTAACCAAAAACCTTCTGGTTGTGCCATATAGACATTCTCATGCAAGTTACCATTAAGGAATGCAGTTTTAACATCCATCTAATGTAACTCTAAATCATAATGAGCTACTAAAGTCATGACTATTCTAAATGAATCTTTCCTAGATACTGGAGAGAAAGCTTCATTATAATCCACACCTTCTTTTTGAGTGAAAACCCTTAGCAACCAATCGAGCTTTATTCCTTTCAATATAATGTGATCTAATTTGGTCTTATAGACCCACTTGCAACCAACAGGTTTTAAAACCTTTTGGTATTTCTTATTAAGCTCCATTGACTCATAATGCCCTTTTTATAGGAGATAGGATCATTAATCTTACTTGAATCATAGTCAATCTCATTAAGATAGGTTATAAAATTATCAAAATTAATAGGTTTTTTAGGTCTTTCGGACATACGTAAATGCTGCACAATTTCAGGAATATGATTTTCAATAATGTGAGGTTCAACATTAGGTGGTGGCTCAGGATTAGAAACATAAAACATGTTTTCTTCAAGATCAATTTTTCTAGGCTCACCACTCCCACTTAAATCACCATTCTCTAAAACTCTGCATGCCTAGTCTCAACAATTCTAGTGGTATGTGAGGGACAGTAAAATTAAAAACCCTTAGATCTCTCAGGATATCCAATGAAATGACAACTAATGGTTTTAGAATCAAGTTTTTTTATTTGTGGATTAAAAAAAAACTTAGCCTCGGCTGGACAGCCCCACACCCGTAAGTATTTTAAACTAGGTTTCCTACCTGCCCAAATTTCATAAGGAGTGTTAGGGACAGATTTGCTAGAAACTCGGTTTAAAATATGAACAGCTGTCTTTAATGTCTCAGTCTACAAAAACGCAAGTAAGCTAGAATTGCATAACATACTACGTACCATATTCATAAGGGTACGATTTCGCCTCTCAGCTACACCATTCTGTTTCGGTGTACCAGACATTGTATACTGAGTGACGATTCCATTTTCTTGACAAAATAAGGCAAATGAGCCAGGACTATGACCTGTATCGGAGTGTTTACCATAATACTCTCCGCCTTTATCTGATTCAGCTTTGAAAACTTCAGCTTCAGCTTTGAAAACTTTAAACATATTTAGTGATTCAGATTTTTCATTAATCAGGTAGCCATAAGTATAATGAGAATAGTCATCAATGAACGTAATGAAAGATTTCTGTCCACCAATTCTTGGAGAAAATGGTCCACATATATCAGTATGAATCACCTCAGGAAGTGCACTACTTCTTGTTGCTCCTTTCTTATTACCTTTCACAAAATTTTCCTTTTATACATTCAATACAATGGTCAAAATCAGAAAAATCTTGTGAATGAAGAATTCCATCATTTATAAGACGTTGCATTCTGTCTTTTGAAATATGGCCTAAGCGTTAATGCCATAATTTTGAAGAATTCTCATTAGCTAGTTTTTCTCTCATTTCCACTTTTAGATGTACTTTCTGTCACATTTATTGTTAACAAGAATTCAGCAAAGACATTATCAAAATTTATCTTATAGAGGTTTTCCTCTAAAGAGTCAGAACCAATAACATGAGAGTAATGATAAATAATTATTTTATTATTCCCAAACTTAAACGAAAATCCATTAACGTCAAGTTTAGATACAGAAAATTAAATTTTATGTCATACTGGGAACATAAAGTGTATCATATAAATACAAGGTGAAACCACTCTCCAAAATTAAAGGAAGAGTTCCTACAGTTTCAACTTGTATAGACTCTCTATTGCCAACTTTAATGGTTCTTTCCCCCTTTTGGAGTGTCTTCTCTGAAAGGAATCCATGCAATGAATTAGTAATGTGAACCATAGCATCAGTGTCAAGCCACCATGTATTAGAAGGAACACCAATTAGAAAGGATTCATAAGTTATATAATTGAAGGACGATATACCTTTCTTTTCAAGTCATTCTCTTAATTTAAGACATTCTTTCTGAATATGTCCTTGTTTTTTTTTGTTTTTTTTTATAGAAGTGACATTTACTGTGACGCCCCCAAAATTAGGTATACATCACCCATCTTGGGTCGTCAGATACATAGTACAGAATACAAATACAACTGATTAATACAACTGTCGTGTACAATACGACAAAACATAAACTGTGAGTTTGAATACAAATATTATCTTCTAGAGAGTATTCATACTCAAAAGGAGTCCTCATTACATTTATTAACACACCATTACATAGAATAGTGATGACTACTAACTAATACTATCATTCGGACCATCACTCCGTTCCCCGACTTGCCCCAGCTACGTTCTCATTTCCTGAAGAGAACAGTGAAAGAAAGGGTGAGCTCAACTAGCCCAGTAAGAAATATTATGACTAAGATAATGCAGAATAAATTATCATTAGCCTTCAACAATGTTAAACTGATAAAATATAATAGACATCAAGTTTAACTGCAGCGGAACAAGCAATCCATTAAAAGTGTCAAGTAGAAAATAAACTCTACTATCTTTTATGATTTAAAAGATTTTTCAACACTGTGATCGCTGGGACTCAGCTTAATAAAATAATCCACATCATCGAATCACCCCTGCACTACGGCCAAGGATATTCGTATATTCATTAATGGTCATGATCATGCCAACAACTGTCCATCAATGCACTACGGGCCAATGAGGACTTTTACCACATCATTTGTAACATTACGGTCATGATTACACCGAATAATCTCTGGTCATAATCATACCAAGTCCATCTATGCACTACAGGCCACAGATGACTTTCAACATTTTATAAACATGAGGATGATGACAATGATATAAGAATTCAATAAAACAAGTTCAATAATTAATTTATCCAAGAATTAACAACGTCCAAATTGTCAACATGATACTGCTTTGTGGAGTAAAATTCAAGAATGCTTAGAAGAATATTTTCATGAAAAGATACTGGATGAAACGCAATTATCAAGGATATTCCACAAATTTCATGGAGTATAGAAGTCAAAACTTAACCAACTGAGTACAATAAAGAATAGAATAACAAAAGAAATCACCATGCATGCGATAGACCGCACAAACAGGTTATTCCAACAGAATAATAAATAATGGAACCAGGTCCGGCGTAAACGCACAGACAGGATATTCCGACAGAATAATAAATAATAGAACCAGGTCCGGCGTAAATGCACAGACAGGATATTCCGACAGAATAATAAATAATGAAACCAGGTCCGGTGTAAAACACACAGACAGGATGTTCCAACAGAATAATAACAAGACGGAACCAGGTCCGGTGTAAAACACACAGACAGGATGTTCCAACAGAATAATAGAAGAATGTCACCAAGTATAGGGTAGACCGCGTATACATGTTATTCCAACAGAATAATAAGAAATGGAATAACAACAGTTCTCTTCATGAATAAGAAAGAATAACACCCCTTACCGTTTTAAAGACGAGCTGAAATAAGGAAGTAGTTAAGTAGCAGAATACTCTTCTTCTCTCTCTCTATAGTTTCTCTCTATAGTTTCTCTCTCTAGAGTTCAGTGAATTCGTAAGAAATAATGAAGGAACGAGCTGCTATTTATAGAAAAATAGAATGCATAGTAACTAATCCATGAACGGTCCAGATTGATTACTTTAATCTGACGGTCCATATTTAAAGAAAAATCTTTTAAATAAAATATAATATATTCTATTTATAGAATAACTTTAATAAAGTATTCTGTTTTATATAAAAAGATGTTTCTGTTTTATTACGTTAATAATACGAATAAAACAAAACGTCATTATCGCTAAATAATTCATATTATTAACTGACAATAATTGAATCAACTGAGTGACTTCTCACATAAGCATTAATAATCAATACCGTGTGCTACTATGCAACCACACGTATTACTGTACTTTTACTACCGAGTAGTTCAACAGTAACAATGGTAAAATTTTCGCCGTTATTTTTAATAAAATATTTTTGTCGTTTTCTCAATCCGACAATAATTCCGTTGTGGGGTCCACCAATGATTGTGCCGTCGTACGAATATTCCACGACAAAAAGAATATTCCCCGACCAAACGAATATTTTATAACAACTTGCTTACTTTGCAAAATTTATAAATATTACCCACAACTATAACATTATATCAAATTAACTCCATAATATTCAAAAATGATATTTATAGAAAATTCATCTTTATTTATAAAAGTTGGGGTCTTACATTTAGGACATGTCTCAGAGTTGTTACCTGAATAATTTGTCTTATTTATTTTGGTAGAAATTGGTTTATCTTTATTCTTAAAACCTTTGCCATTTTTATTAGCATTTTTCTTATAGGATCCAGTGGTAGTTAAATGAGTAACATTAGATTTTTTAACCTTAAGCCTTTCTTTATCTTGGACGCACATGGAGATTAACTTGCTCATCTTCCATTTTTCTTTCTGCGTGTTATAAGTGATCTTAAATGAATCAAACTGTGTAGAAAGAGAAGTCGTAATGAAGTGAATAAGAAAACTCTCAAAAATCGTCATGTCCATACACTTTAATTTAAAGGCCATGTCGTTCATCATCATAATGTGCTCGCGCACCCCACTAACCCCGTCATACCTGCTAGTGAGCATTTTCAAAATAAGGGTACTTGCATGTGTTTTAGAAGAACCCTTGAATTGTTCCTCGACTAAAGTTAAGTACTCTTTAACATTCTCAAAGTCAGGAATGACTCCTCGAATGGCTGTCGATAGAGTTTTTCATAATCATAAGGGACATGCAGTTGAATCGCTCCCACTTTTCATAAATAACCTTTTGCTCAATTGAGCTAGTAGTTGTAAGTGGAGCAGGATGATCCACTCGTAATGCATAGTCCAAAATCATAGTGCAAAGGACAATTTTCACTTACACTTTTCAAGCAGTAAAATTAGTTTCATTAAATATTTCAATTTCAGAGAGATACCCAGAAATACTAGTTGGAGTCAATGTCGAAACATAATCAAGCTCATAAACATGCTTACAAAAAATTAAAAGAAATCCACAATGTACGACAATAATTATTCATAATAAAAACCAACTGTAGGGCAAGCAGTTAGTTAAATAAAATCTATTTACAACACCAAAAAATAGATTTTAATGAGACGTTGGTGCATAATTATCAATTTTTCGTTGGTCCAATTAATAATATGCTAATAACATCCCCATAATATAATGCAAAACACATTTATCCACGCATCACCGTTGGGCAGAAACGAAATAAACATGTTACTTATGCAATAAAATTTCATTTAATAAATTTTAATTCTAATTTTTCCGTTGGGTAAAATTAAAATCTTTATTTATTAAATGTAACATTATGTGACTTTTCTTAATCTTTAATTGTTTCAATTAATAATCCTCTGTTGGGCTGATTATTAATTTTAACAATAAAAGAGTCACGTATACATGTAAATTATTATGATCAAACTCAATTTTTTTTAAACAACATATTAATCAAGTTTGAAAATTAACATTATTTAAAATTTACATGTAACATCTTAAAAGCCCTAATAATATCTCACATTATGTTCAAAATTATAAATTAAAATATATAATTATGAACATGAATTAATTATAAAATAATCACGTTAATTTTAACATGAATACATGAGGGCATAAGAATATTATAATATTATCCGGACATAATAAATAATAAATTTAACATATATTATTTTAATATTCATGTTCATGTTCACGTATAACATTATGAACAATAAAACTTTATGCATAATACATATATATGTTAAACGTGTATGAGCAATGAATATGTATGCACTGTTGAACTTATATAATATACTACATATATATATTAACTTACGGTCAAAAAATAATAATAATAATAATTAATAATAGCGACATGCATACGAATGACGCCAGGGACATCTCCCATTAACATATAAGTATTATATATATTAAGTACTGCATAAGACTTCTTTTCGGGGACATGAACTTCTTTTCGGAAATAATTTTCAGGATCAGTTACAAAACTTTAATTCATATAAAGACGGACCGATTATATATATATATATATATATATATATATATATATATATATATATATATATATTTATTTATTTATTTGAAAATTTCTTTATATACTTAATTGTTCGTTATTATACCAATAAAGAGATTATGTAGGATTAAAATTTCTAGCATAATTGCGTAATTAATTTATTCTATACAATAACGTAACCACAACTCTGATACCAGATATAAAATTATACAGGAACGTGTTATTGCATAGAATAAAATCAAATCAATTAATCATAATCTTAAGTACTTACATGAATTGAGAGAAGTCATCTTGAATGTATCACGCTTTCGCTGCGCTTAAGGGTGAATGTCTTCAATTGTCTCTCAATCTTATGATGGATGTATAGGTGTGTATAAAATTCTTGAGACGACAATTGGGACCAAACCCTAACTGTTTTATTTATAGAATAACTAAGGGTCAAAATCGTCCATCAAGATTATGAAACCCTAGAGCCCATTATGCCAAATACTATTAGGAATATTATTTATAGGCCACATAATTAATTACCAAACCCATAAATAAAGTTATTAAATTAATACAATATGTAAGCCCAATAATTACATAAATAGTAAAGACCACATAAGGAATAAAATATTGTAACATTTATTACCAGGCAGTCTAGTCTTTAGAACTCAATGTGTAGAAACCAGTTTTCTGTTTTCATTACAATTCAATCTGCCTCTAGAACTATCTAATCTTTGTCAACCATGTTGAGTTGAACCCTACAGAAACTGTTTTGAGTTTCTGCCTCATTCACGTGGTATTTGAGAATTTTTCTTTTACCTTACTTTATGGAAGTCATACTTTATGCTCTCTGGTTTCACTTGAAAGGATGGAATTACGACTTCAAAATTTTATATAATCTAAAGAATTGATTTTTTACATGGAAATCACAACAGGTCCTTGCTGTTTTATCTTATCCTTGACTCAGTGGCATGCTACACTTTGTTAAACCTGAATAAAAAATCCATCTTGGATGTACATTGGGCAATCCCCTATAATAGCTGCAAAAATTCTTATCTACACTCTCCCTTGGCCTTGGACGATCTCTGCAAATATAAAAATCTACTTTTACCATTTCATCAATGGACCCAGAATGTTTTTAATCGGTAAAGTTGAAAAAACTCTCTTATTCTATAACTTAAAAGATCAAGTGATCCGAAATTGGGATCTGATGCCATTAAGGGTAAGCTCGAAAGAGATGCAGCAGCACTGAATTGCCAAACTTATTGTTGATAATACTGTTTTTTTGTTTTGCTGACTGAATACATACATGTGTATTATATTGTTGTCAGGTTTTAGGCAATGCAAAAGGTGCTGTGGCTGTTGTTATCTCCATACTCCTGTTCCGAAATCCTGTCACCTTCATAGGTATAGCTGGTTATTCGATGACCGTAATGGGGGTGATTGGTTATGGAGAAGCCAAAAGAAGATGCAAATGATCTCCTAATCGCCGTTAGTATTTTTTTGTTTATAGAGGTTAAGTACAGTTTGATGGAGATAGATTCGAGTTCCTTAATATCCCTGCCAAAGAGATTAGTTTCATTCGTAGAAGCATGTATTAAAACTGGAGCATGTATTTGCAAATATGACAGCATTTTCTGAAACGGAGGTAGTATAGATTAGCTAGTTGCGGCCTCCCATTAACTATGCATAAAAGGCAGAGTTAATATAAAGCTGGAAGAAGACAATCAAGAATGAATGGAGATATGTATACTTCACATTTATTAACAGATTCAAAGTCATTGAATCTTAGCCAAACTGAACAGCTTCTAACAAGAAATTTTTCACTATAGAAGAGATGCATTCCAGAATATGAAACAACAAGAAGGAAACAGTCCAATTGATCTTTCTGTTTCAGAGCCCTAAGAAAGAAAATTAAGTGAGAAAAGCATCATTAAAATATGAACGTTTCTTCAAGAAACCACCAGCGTGGAACATGCTTTGGAAAATTAACCTGTTGCATCTTGTAATGGAAGGGGCAGCAGAAAAGTACTTTTGTGGTTAGGTTAAAAGGTGAGAAAGTAGTTGTAGTCAAGTCCTCTAATTCAACTCCAAGTACTTTAGTCCTAAGAAAAGTAAATGCCTAATATCAAACCTCTTCTGGACCACTAGGGAGTACATCATAACCCTCATGGTGCTTAGCAGTATTTCCTTCAACAGGAATGCACTTCAAAACAACTGCAATGGGCATGCTTACAAACCCAATTAAAATACTAAGTAACCATAGTTGCCAGCTTAGCGGCACAGTGCTTGCAAAAGTGCCCAGGAATTCGACTATGATTAATTGAAATACCACGGTGGCTACCATGACGCCAATGAATATCCAGCTACTGAACATGCCATGGAAAATATTTATCTTCTCAATATCCCGGCTGTTTATTTCGTTGAACACCTAAAAATTCAAAACAAGAGATAACCGTTAGGCTAATCTGTATTTCAACAAATAATATGCAGAAGGTTTTAAGAATTGGAGAAAAAATCCTACAGAAACAATAAGCGAAACCCCAAAGGTAATACCTGACAGAACACAAAGGTATTGAATATGAAGGTATTGACAATGTCTATAGCATTTGAACCTTGAACTCCCAAAATCTGCTTCCCTGCGAAATTGAAAGTAAAAAGGACAGCCATTTGGTAAATACTCTGACCCGCGATATTTCTCCACATTGCCTTGGTGATGAAACTCACGCCCCTTCCAACAGGAGGCCTATTCATCAGTCCATCATGTGGTGGTTCTGTAGCCAGTGCCAATGCACCTAGGGTGTCCATGATCAGGTTAACCCAAAGCAACTGCACAGCCGTAAGGGGAGCAGATCCTGAAAGTTAAGTAGAGGATTATATTTAACGTTCATCATACAATTTGAGGAACTAAAATCTAGCTCAATGGACTAACCAACACACCTGAGACGCATGCAGAAACAAAATTGATCATAAGAGCAACAATATTAACAGTAAGCTGGAACTGAACAAACTTTTGAATGTTTATATATACAGCACGTCCCCATTTCGCCACATTTACAATAGTGGAGAAATTATCATCCAATATGATGACATCAGCACTTTCTTTTGCAACCTGTGGACATAATTTTTTGAAAAAGTTATGAAAGAGGAATAATGATAAGGAGGTATAAGTGAAATAAGACTACAAAGGGCTAGACGATGACTATAATCAAAATACCACACCACAAAATTTCTAATGATAAGGTATATGAATTTTTGGGACAAATATGATAATATAATATAAAAATATTGAATTCAATTCGATCTCAGATCAAAGAAATACAACAACTAGCAGAAACAAGGCAAGAATATTATTACTTCTTCTGTTCCACTTGGAATGTCATGCTTCAATACCATATTTGCAGCACAGCATTTAAGTAATTTTATTGACATGTTTAGAACATTTCTTTGTTTAAAACTGCACTCTAAATGCTAGAGAATATTTTTGAAAGATTATATTATGTACTGTTTCTAAATGTGTTCTTTGAAGGACTAAAAATCAGTTTCTGAAACATGGTTTTGAACCATGACATTCAAAGTGGAACTGAGGTAGTATATAAATAAGCAGACAGAAAATCTGCCCAACAAAAGAGGAAATACACAAACCTCTGTTCCAGCTATACCCATAGCAAGTCCAATGTCTGCCTCATGCAAAGCAGGAGCATCATTAGTTCCATCTCCAGTTACCGCTACCACCTCTTTATGTATGCTCCTCAAATTCTTAACCAGCATGTGCTTGTCTAAAGGCAAGGATCGAGCCATTACCTGTAATGCCATAATTTAGAAATCAAGTGCATCTTCTCAATTTACTGATTTAGCAAGTACTATTAAAATCAACTGTACACCTGAATTCTTGGTATTATTGCTTTCAATTCATCTGGAGTTTTAGTGCGAAATTCTGGTCCTTCTATGGCCAAACCTCCTTCAGTGAGTATCCCACATTCTTTTGCAATGGCCTTGGCTGTGTTAATATTGTCACCGGTGACCATGCGCACAGTAATTCCGGCTGCTAAACAATTTCTAACTGCATCCTTCACCCCTGGGCGAACTGGATCCTTAATTCCAATTACCGCAATCAATGTATATCCACTATCAGGCAAGCTATTGCCATCATAATAATTGTCAGCATCCTTGAATGCCAAGCAGAGTGTTCTTAAGGATTCATTGGCGAAACCATTGATGACGTCTGTAATATTTCTTACCAATTCTTCTGACATGTCAACCGTTTTCCCATTACTATCAACTATTTTGTCACAAATTCTTAAAATTATCTCTGATGCACCTTTGCAGAAAGCTCGGATCCCACCATCTGGAAGAGCCACAAGCACAGACATTGTTTTCTTTACAGAATTGAAAGGTTCAACCTTTAGCATCTTAGTTTCCCGACGTTGAGCATTAAAATCCCCACCCAGATGCAATCCATATTCTAACAGTGCTGATTCTGTTGGTGTACCCAGGATCGAATTTTTTCCATCTTTATTCTTGACCACCTCAGAACTGGTATTTTGGAATATAGCCTGCAAGAGAATGGTTGATACATCTGCTGCTATTTTTGAATGAAAGATATCTCCACATTCACTTCCTTTCATCTCTTTAGCTTTTCCAAATATCCATATCTTATCAACAACCATATGATTTGTTGTTAATGTCCCTGTCTTGTCTGTGCAAATGCAAGTAACAGAACCCATCGTCTCACAAGCAGAAAGACGCCTCACAAGTGCTCTTTCACTCATTAATTTCTTCATTGCAAAGGCAAGGCTTAATGTCACTGCCAGAGGTAGTCCTTCTGGAACAGCAACGACAATTATAGTTACTGCAGTAGCAAAGTAATTCAAAAGTTTCAAAGCATCAACGGAAGACCAGTTTGTGAACTCATTTTGAACTGCTTTCTCCACCAGGAGTCTAACTGTCAACACCAAAAATGTCAGCACAGCAATCATTAAACCAATCTTGCCAATGATTGTAGCAACACCATTCAGTTTCACCTGCAGTGGGGTCTCATCTTCTCCCCCTTCACTTAATGTTTCCATCAACTTACCCCATTCAGTTCGCATACCAACAGTAGTCACCAGCATCTTACCTGACCCATCTTGCACTTTAGCTCCTGAAAGTAGAAAAGGTTTCTTCTCATTTATATTTACCGGCTCACTCTCACCTGACAAGCTTGACTCATCAAGCAACAAGCTGTATCCTGATATGAATATTCCATCAGCTGGAACTTGGTCTCCAATAGATAAGTGGACAACATCTCCAACAACTAAGTCAAATATGGAGATCTTCTGCCGGATTCCATCTCTAGTGACCTGAACAGATATTTTCTTCTTCTCCTTGTCCAATTCTTTAAATTGCAGGGATTGCTTGTAGTCACTGATTGCAGTAACCATGACCACCAAGAATATACTAAGGATGATTCCCAACCCATCATACATGCCCTTTGGCCAGCCTTCAGTGGCAAGTCCCACACCTATAGAAACCACAGCACAAACCATAAGGATGATAAGGGTTAAATCATGCAAAGCCTCCCAGACAAACAACAAAAATATTTTAGAAGGTTTCTCGGTGTATCTGTTGAAGCCATAGATCTTTTGCCGGATAGACAAACTATTATCTTTAACTCCTTCATCGAATGAGACGTGTACTGCATTTGCAATTCCTTCAACTCCATTGAGGGCTTCCAATTCCCCAATGTCATGGTTACATACAACCTTTGCAAGTTTGTCAGGGTGAATACGAAATCCCGCTTTTATAGCCTCTTCTGATGGCTTGTGGTCAATAGCTGTAAGATATGAAAAATTAAGAAAGAAGCAAGTATGAATATATATATATATATATATATATATATATATGATCTAAGGGCCTAAGGCCATCAATCACCCTATCACTGTTACCAGTAATTTGATAAAAACAAGAAGGCACATACCATCAAGAAACTTGAATGCAACCTTATATGCTGTAAAGATTACTCGTAGGCTTTCCTGATACAGAATTGTAAAAGACCAAAAAAAAAGAGTTAGTATTAGCTCAAAAAGAAACTAATGAATAAACTCTAGCTGCAGCTATATGTTGTCTAAAACTATAAAACAGCCATTTATAGTAAAATCTAGTCTCTGAACAGCAAGAACCTAACAGCAATACAATATAAAGTTTGCCTATCGCCCATATAAGCCAAGAATTGGACAGTCAAAACCCACAAAGGAGCTAGTAATTATTTTAAAAAGTAAAATATGATGGTTGTCTGAAGTACAACTTTCAAACTAAATTCATTTATATATTGGCTAGTGGTCACATGAATGGCATGCTCTCTGACCATGTTAGGGATAAAAACAGAGTAAATTTTCTGTTGTGGGACATATTACAACCTCAGCTGTCATGAAGACTAAATACACTATTGCCTGCCGGACCACCCTGACCTGTTGTGAACTTGAACAATACTTGCAAGGTACAATGTTTAGCAAAGCTTCTATATTGTATAGAGGCGGTAAATAGACCAGTTTAAATATTAACCAAATGTTCATGACTGCAAGGTACTATATTGAATGGTGTTACTAATAAAGATCATGGTTCAAAGAAGAAGATGTATCAACCAACATCATGATGGTATGACCAGGCATTCCCCCCCGCCCCCCGCCCCCCGCCCCCCGCCCCCCGCCCCCCACCCCAACAAAAAAAAACCTCACCCCATGTTGCAATGATGAAATCTTAATTGTACCAATACCACGGTACAGTAGATGGTGTTTGTTTATTAAATTGGTATATTATGCTACTTTATCAATTAATTGTTCTAAGTTATCTATTTTACCTCATTGGAGTCCTCTAAGCAGCCTATTTCTTAACATATAAGACATCAATGGCTTGTCAATACTCTAATTCAATATAAAAGTTGGTTAAATAACCCAGATAATTGCAGATATGGTAAGAAACCTGAAATCTATTAACTTTATAATTGTCCAACTCTAAGTCTCTAACTGATTTATGAATTAAAAAAGGATAGAACTAATATATCAGACCTTTGTATTGCAGAATGCCGCTTAGACATGGGAAAGGTCTTTTTAATATTCCAACTTTTACCTATAGAACCTTGTCATTTCAGCACAATATGAAGTTGAAAGCTTTGAAGGCATTGCATCGACCAAATGGTTAAAAGGCATGAATATATATTTTATATATCTATACAATAAAGCTACGTGCAGCAGAAAAATACTCGATACAGCTATTTTTTATACATTTGGTATAGCAAAAGGTTTCATCTATTGGACAATAACCAATTTTATTACACTGTATCACATATACAACTTTTTGCTACAACAAAAGTAAAAGAAAAAGTTGCATCCGGAATTTTTTCTGGGAATTTTTTTTGGTTCCCTTAGCTTTACTTTCTATATCTTCTTTATATATGATAGAAGAATAAAGATGATGTGCTGTATCAAAATTGAAGGAGGAGAGGCAATGGAATAGGACTGAGGAACAGTAGATGAGACTAAAAATGACAACTGTAGATAAGGCAATGTGAGGAAAGAAGATAGGAACAGAAAATAAAATCCTTGCCGAGAAAAAAATTTCAATTTTTGTTTGCAGTCGTAATTGCCAAGGTCATAAAAGCAAATTGTTTTTTCTTTTCCTATATTGTGATAGTATATTCATATCCTTTGTGTAGCTGTGGGGTTGTGAGCAAGTCAGCAGAAGTTTCAAGGAAATTTCGTTCCTTGCCACTACTTGCAGAAAAAGTCAAAAAGCTTCTCCACATAATGGTGTCCCATTCACATAAACAGGCCTAGCATCTTTTCACATATAATTGAATAAAGATTTGGTCCACAAAAGAATTTTATATTTCAAGTTGCAGGAAATATTCTTATGCCTCAATCCACCATGGAGCCATTGGTGGTTATAAAGTCCATCATCGATGACTTGATAAGTTGATATGTCAAAAGAGAAGACCTGCTTCTGATACCCACGCCACGCCACGCCTGAATTCTTGTGCCAAATTGTTTCAAAATTGGTAGCACCATAACCAGAATATACCTTTACATAAATTACTGTAAAATATTCTGTCAAATAATTTTTTATAAATTTTAATATTTCATAAATTATTTTTAAAAAATCAAAATAAATCTCTAATTTTTCAAACGTAGCTACTATTAACCATAGTAGAAAGTAAAAGGACGAGGAATATTTAGGAGAGAGAAAACAAAGAACAACAAAGAGGAAAATAATAGATTGCAGACTCCCATGTGCAAGGCACTAATGGTAGCCACAGGCACAGGGTCATATAATTTAATTAATTAATTAACTATGACTTTTTTTGGTCCCATTCCCATATATAACTATGACTTGCGTTCAATATATATACCACTATCCCTAAAAACAAGTGTTTTTAAATTTTCATTTGGTTTTGTGCGACTGCCGTTTCCCATCAGGAGAGTTTGGATCATCAAATGGAGAATTTATATTTATTTAAAATGAAGAAAATCCTAATCTCAATGGGGGCGGTGCATGCATTGAGATTATTAAACAAAACATCATAAAAACAATACCAATTAAATTCCTGCTTAATAAATAAAAACATACTATTAAAATAGACCCAGCCAATGAGATCTTAAACTGCAGGCGATGATCTAGTCTGAGGTCCAATAAATTTTAAATTTTTAGTTCAACCTCAGCTCAGCTTTAGCCTTTATGGGAGACTTTATACAATTTGGATGGATTATTGTTAGGGTAATTCATTATATTCGTACTTTGGCTTTCAAAAATAAAAATCTTAAATTAATGTATTGGGATGTTGACTTTGATAAGGTAAAAATCATTAAGAAATAAAATAAAACTACATAACATAACTAATGGAAACGTTATGTACCCTCCGCCCCGCGTTATATTTCTATTTATGGAATCCAAGTTGACATATAATAATTTCATATAATTTTTTATTATATTAATTATAAAAAAAATTGTATTAACTAATATAATAAAAAAGTATAAAAACTTATTTTTTATAACCAATGTAATAATAAGTTATAAAAAAAATTATATTTTTATATTACCCGCCTTTTAATTGATGTATCAAATTAATAAGTGAGATAAAAATTAAAAGTGAAGTAGGTTATAACTTCAGCAGATCCCTATTTATGCCTGTAAAATACTAGTATTAAAAACGCCTTCAAACGTAGCTATCTTCTTGTTTCAGGTTCCCCGGCCCATTCCTCCGCTCCCAAGAGAAAAAAAAAAAACAGAAACAAGAAAAATAATCCTCTTAATTAATTCATATCATTTCCGAAAAGAAAATTCTACCGTAAAAGATCTTAAAAGTGTAGAGAGGAAAATTGAGGGTGAAGCAGTCGAAATATAGGAAAGTCGAAGAAATTAAAGAAGAAGAATCATCAAACAAAACCCCATAATAGTTGAGCAGTTGTAAATCTCAAGAATTTAATTAACACTAATATGATTCAAAGAGTTTTGTACTCCTATGGGATGATTTAAACTCTCCTGGATCAGTTTTCTCATAAACCAGGGTGCAAGTTTAAGTGAAATTAATCACAGGCAAACAGTGAATAGTATCATCCTCATCCTATAGAACTACTGTACCTACCTGAGCTTGTCGAACCTTGGATTCCACTTCGGAGCGCTTATCGAGATCGGGAACGTGGCGGAAACGTCTCCGGCGATTCCTAACAAGAAAAACGGCTTTCCTCCACTTCCTCTGAGCTTCTTCAGAGGGATGCTTCGCAGCAATATCGAAGTCTTTCAAATAGCTCTCCATATTAGATCGCTATCACCAAATAAAATGGAGCTGGAGAGGAGTGAAACAGATGCAGGGGCCGGCCAGCCAGAAGACCTTACGCGTTTTTATTCAATAAATTGCCATTTTTATTATAGTACTAATATTTTTGTAGGTTGTTAGAATTACTGTTATTGTATTACATATATATATATATATATATATATATATATATATATATATATATATTTAATAATACTGTTATATACACTAATAAAATACGGCATTTAATATTTGAACCAACTTTAAAAATTGCCGAACAAATATATTGATGGTAATAGTTATTTTATCCTACAAATATTGACTTTTTTTCACGTAAGTATTGTATCGGTGAATAAATTATAATCATATGAAATTTATTATCTTTTCAAATTTTTATAATTTTGAAAATATAAATAAATATTTTTAATTTTTAATTTTAAAATTAATCAATTTAACCAACAACAAAAAAAGTCAAATCCAATCAAGTTTTGAGAGACGGGTATATTAGTTAATAAGACGCTTTGAGTAACATTTCTTACTATTATGATATTACTCCTATTTTTACTATGGTACCTTAATATCAAATGATTTTTTCTAGTTTTTTCCTTTTGGTATTATTTTGTAGAGCAAACCAACAAACTAAACTAATAAAAGCAGCAATAATTAATTATTCTTGCACCCGACCCGACCCGGATGGCACTCCAGTTAAAGTGCTTCTCACATTTCCACTTCATGGTCACTATCGGTATTTATGCACCCCAAAAACACGCTAGTACATACAGTACAGACACTAAATTTAAATTATTTAATGCAAAACCCTTTGAGGGACCGGACCACCATCTGACTTTCTAATCACGGAAAAAGTCCTCTAAAACACCTTGAATAATGTTATGGACATAATTTATTCACACAAAAAATTAAATAAAAAAAATAAATTCATCGATACGAGAATCAAACCTGATCAGCATGGACATTAAGTATTCAATTGGGAAGTTAGTTAATTGGTCCCTTAGTTGGTTGGATACATGATAATACCCTGTCTGTTTCAAAATAAGAAATATTATTTAATTTTTGAGATCAAACGACGATATATTAAATTAAAAATTAATATAAATTTAATTTATTTTAATTAATATAATTATATATTATATAACAAAAACTATTAATCGTCAAATTTATTTTATTTTAAATTTTTATGAGTCGTACTAATTTTAAAATTTAATATGTTATCGCTTGATTTCAAAAATTAAATAATATCTTTAATTTTGGAAATAATGGAATAATACAAAATTAATTTCTTGAAGAAATTATGGACATTAAGTATCATTACTTTATTGCCTCAAATTTTGATTTGGCCAATTTTTTCAATATCTGCACAATATTCAACAAACATAAGCTCAAGTTTGACTCGTACTAGCATAAACTATTGACAAAATCTTGGAACGTTTTAATCTTAGAAATGAATGTGGAAATAAAATGACTCATTTTTATAAAATTAAAATATTTATATTTAATTGTTACATTAAAATAAAAAAAATTATTCTCATTTCTGTCAAATTTATATTGTGAAACCCCAGATTTTATGAATAAATATTTAATTTTTCTCGAAATAATTTTTTTTATATTAATGTGTGGATTTGATATAATAGTTATGGGTAGTATTTATAAATTTTGCAAAGTATGCAAGTTGTTATAAAATATTCGTTTGGTCGGAGAATATTCTTTTTGTCGGGGAATATTCGTACGACGGCACAATCATTGGTGGACCCCACAACGGAATTATTGTCGGATTGAGAAAACGACAGAATTATCTTTCTATAAAAATAACAGCTGAGGTGTTACCGTTAAAATCGTTAAAACTGTTGAACTACTTGGTAGTAAAAGTACAGTAATACGCGTGGTTGCATAGTAGCACACGGTATTGATTATTGATGCTTACGTGAGAAGTCACTCAGCTATACTCAATTATTGCTACAGTAATTGCTGCATCATATCTCTTAAATTATTGTCATAGTATCATCGGTATAATATGTTATATTATTAAATCAATAATTGAGACATTGTGGTAAGTTTGGTTATTTTATGGGGGGCCATATGTCATCATCTAAGAGTCTCTTCGTCAATAGTAATTACCGTCGTCAATAGTAATTACCGTCGTCAATAGTAATTACCGTCGTCAATAGTATTTACCTTAGTCAATAGTAATTACCTTCGTCAATAGTATTTACCTTGGTCAATAGTATTTACCTTGGTCAATAGTAATTACCATCGTCAATAGTATTTACCTTGGTCAATAGTAATTACTTTCGTCAATAGTAGTTGTCCCTTCAATATTACCAAGAGTCATTTGACCCTTCGTTAAGACCAAGAGTCATTTGACCCTTCGTTAAGACCAAGAGCCACCCTCAGTTTTTCTATAAATAGAGGCCTAGGGCTTCATTATTTTTCACGAATTCATTCAAGCTATAGAGAGAGAAAGTATAGAGAGAATAAGAGAGAGAGAGAATAAAAGTATTCTGCTACATCACTTTTCCAATATCCAGTTCTTTTAAGGTAAGGGATATTATTCTTTTGTATTCAAGAAGAGAACTTCTGTTATTCCATTTGTTATTATTCTGTTGGAATAACCAGTATACGCGGTCTACCCTATACTTGGTGACATTCTTCTATTATTCTGTTGGAACATCCTGTCTGTGTGTTTTACACCGGACCTGGTTCTGTTTATTATTCTGTTGGAACATCCTGTCTGTGTGTTTTACACCGGACCTGGTTCCGTTTTTATTATTATTCTGTTGGAACATCCTGTCTGTGTGTTTTACGCCGGACCTGGTTCCATTATTTATTATTCTGTCGGAATATCCTGTCTGTGCGTTTACGCCGGACCTGGTTCCATTATTTATTATTCTGTTGGAATAACCTGTCTGTGCGGTCTATCGCATGCATGGTGATTTCTTTTGTTATTCCATTCTTTATTATACTCAGTTGGTTAAGTTTTGACTTCTATACTCCATGAAATTTGTGGAATATCCTTGATAGTTGCGTTTCATCCAGTATCTTTTCAAGAAAATATTCTTCTAAGCATTCTTGAATTTTACTCCACAATGCAGTATCATGTTGACAATTTGGACGTTGTTAATTCCTGGATAAATTAATTCTTGAACTTGTTTTATTGAATTCTTATATCATTGTCATCATCCTCATGTTTATAAAATGTTGAAAGTCATCTGTGGCATGTAGTGCATAGATGGACTTGGTATGATTATGACCAGGGATTATTCGGTATAATCATGACCGTAATGTTACAAATGATGTGGTAAAAGTCCTCATTGGCCCGTAGTGCATTGATGGACAGTTGTTGGCATGATCATGACCATTAATGAATATACGAATATCCTTGGCCGTAGTGCAGGGGTGATTCGATGATGTGGATTATTTTATTAAGCTGAGTCTCAGCGATCACAGTGTTGAAAAACCTTTTAAATCATAAAAGATAGTAGAGTTTATTTTCTACTTGACTCTTTTAATGGATTGCTTGTTCCGCTGCAGTTAAACTTGATGTCTATTATATTTTATCAGTTTAACATTGTTGAAGGCTAATGATAATTTATTCTGCATTATCTTAGTCATAATATTTCTTACTGGGCTAGTTGAGCTCACCCTTTCTTTCACTGTTCTCTTCAGGAAATGAGAACGTAGCTGGGACAAGTCGGGGTACGGAGTGATGGTCCGAATGATAGTATTAGTTAGTAGTCCTCACTATTCTATGTAATGGTGTGTTAATAAATGTAATGAGGACTCCTTTTGAGTATGAATACTCTCTAGAAGATAATATTTGTATTCAAACTCACAGTTTATGTTTTGTCGTATTGTACACGACAGTTGTATTAGTAAGTTGTATTTGTATTTTGTACCATGTATCTGACGACCCAAGATGGGTGATGTATACCTAATTTTGGGGGCGTCACAGTTGGTATCAGAGCTTAGGGATATGATCCCTGGCTAGGATGTGAGAATAGAACTAGGAGGGGAGAGACGGGGAATTCCTTCGCTAGTATGACCTACCTAAGTTTATTTGCATGGTATTTAATTGGTCGGTCATAACATAAGAATAATATATGACATATCAATTAATTTTTATTTTGTGGCAGTATCTGAAAATGGCATCCGAGAATGTTGAGAATAGCAATGGAGCACAGACGACTGTTGATTCACCACACATCAATAATCATGATAATGTGCATCAGGAAGGTGTCAATCCTCATGCAAACAACAACACTGACCAAATGATGAATGATCAAATGTTCAGAGGCTTTATGCAATTCATGCAACAACAGGTGAAAGCGGCTCCTGTCCACAACGTAGGTGGAAATACTGGAAACTCTCAGGCGGTCACCGCTAAACAGTTTAAGGAGCTGGGACCACCGGAGTTTAAGGGAGAACCCAAACCACTTGTAGCTGAAACATGGATAAAGTAGATCACCAAGATATTTGATGTCTTGGGTTGCTCCGAGGAGCAAAAGGTTCCCTTTGCCGCCTTTATGTTACGAGGAGAGGCAGATTACTGGTGGGAATCGATAAAGCGTACTCAACCTGCCGCACTGAAGATGTCTTGGGAGAAGTTCCAAGAGCTGTTTAACGACAAATATTTTCCCGAGAGTATTCGTCACATGAAGGAGGTGGAGTTCATCAAATTGGAGCAGAATAATATGACCGTGTCGCAGTACGAGGCAAAATTTGCGGAGTTATCCCGGTTTGCGTCCCACCTGGTGGATAATGAAGAAAGAATGACGCGGATGTTTTTAAGAGGTTTGAAGCCGGAGATACGTCAACATCTTGTTTCTCATAAATTGTGTTTGTATTCAGATGTTGTAAATAGGGCTCAGTTGGTGGAGCGCGATAACGAGACAACGCAGCCAAAAGAGAGCAGCCGGCAAAATGATAATACTAGTGAAAGCAGTCATCGAAGCGGTGACAACAAGCGTGGAGGGAATCAACAGGCCAGAAATGGTAACCACTTCGGTGGTAATCAGGGCCAAAATAATAAGAATGGGCATTTCAAGAAGAGGAGATTCAACAATGATGGAAAGACGTCAGCACCAGCACCTGTCGTTAAGGAAGGAGAACGACCACCTATCATATGTTTCAAATGCGGAGGGGAGGGGCACATCAGTCCAAACTGCGCGATGCCATCCAAAGCATGTTATAGTTGTGGAAGAGAAGGTCATTTAGCCCGATTTTGTCGTTCACCGAAGACAAGTTCAGATAGGATGGAGGCACCAAAGACAGTCCCAGAAAAGCCAAAGCCAGTAGTTTAAGAGAGAGTATTTTTTTTCGTGACGAGGAACCTGAATAAAATTATCACGGGTATGTTAGTCATAAACTCTTGCGAAGTCTATACCATGTTAGATACCGGTTCTACTCACTCTTTTATTTCACCTAGTTGTGTTAAATGTTTGAAGTTAACTCCGGAGAACTTAGACTTTGATATGTCTGTTTAAACTCAGTTGGGAGAAACTTTCGTTACCTCTACTATTTATAAATCTTGTTCAAATCAACACTTTCACGTTACCTGTCGATCTTATCTCTTTGAAAATACTTGCCATTGATGTAACGATTGGTTCACTACTCATCATGCTTCTCGTAAGGTTGTTAGCTTTCATATTCCTAACCAACCTGTTATGCGAATTCAAGTAACCAAATCACTAAAGTCAATCATTGTCGTATCAAGCCATAAGTAAAAAATCCCCGTTCCTTTCGTTGTTGACTTCCTGGTGTGGAATGCACCGAAGTTAGACTTTCCGTAGGAGACGTTGTAAATGACGATGACAAGTTGATAGGTATCAATGTGACGTGTTATCCAAGTCTTGGATGAGGGTCACAGTTTTGAACGATATTTCTATTGTTAATAAATTTCTTGACGTATTCTTGAAGACTTCTTAGCCTACCCTAGAGCGTAAAATTGAATTTTGTATTGACCCCAGTACAAAACCTATTTCTTAAACCCTCAAATATTTCTTCAACTAAAACGAACGTAACATGCGCCAAAGACGTTAGCTCGAGCTGTTGAAGATTACGACCGTACCATTCAATATCATTGTGGAAGAACGAACGTGGTAGCTGACGTGTTGAGTAGAAGATCGTATGTGTTTACGAGGGCGATGTTGTTAAAACAAAGACTCATTTCGTATAACTTACAAATGACGAAGATAGAGTTAAAGACTCGAGGGACCCATATGAAGATAACGAATATACGAGTAAAATCGACTTTAATCGATAAAGTTAAAGCCGCTCAAGCTACATACTAAGAGCTGATAAATGTGAAGAAGAAGGTTCAAGAGGGCGTTATTCTAGAAGCAAGAATCGACGAAGAAAGGAAATCTCAACTCTCGATTTAATTGGCCCATTTGAAATCCTCGATGAAGTAGGAACTGTGGCCTATAGACTCGTTTTACCGCCAAGTATGTTGCGTGTTCAGAACATTTTTTTTTACGTATCGATGTTACGTAAATATGTGGACGACCCGAACCGCATTATTAATTTAGAACCGGACGAAATAGCAAAAGATTTAACGTATGAGGAGATACGTGTTAACATCTTGGATAAGAAGGATCATATTCGATGCTTAAAGGTTATACCTCAAGAGTTAGAATTTGAAGTGAAGTCAAGGTATCCTCACATGTTCGGCATACCAAATACGTACTTAAATTTCGAGGGCGAAATTCTATAAGGAGGGGAGATTGTGAAACCCCAGATTTTATGAATAAATATTTAATTTTTCCCGAAATAATTTTTTTTATATTAATGTGTGGATTTGATATAATAGTTATGGGTAGTATTTATAAATTTTGCAAAGTATGCAAGTTGTTATAAAATATTCGTTTGGTCGGAGAATATTCTTTTTGTCGGGGAATATTCGTACGACGGCACAATCATTGGTGGACCCCACAACGGAATTATTGTCGGATTGAGAAAACGACAGAATTATCTTTCTATAAAAATAACAGCTGAGGTGTTACCGTTAAAATCGTTAAAACTGTTGAACTACTTGGTAGTAAAAGTACAGTAATACGCGTGGTTGCATAGTAGCACACGGTATTGATTATTGATGCTTACGTGAGAAGTCACTCAGCTATACTCAATTATTGCTACAGTAATTGCTGCATCATATCTCTTAAATTATTGTCATAGTATCATCGGTATAATATGTTATATTATTAAATCAATAATTGAGACATTGTGGTAAGTTTGGTTATTTTATGGGGGGCCATATGTCATCATCTAAGAGTCTCTTCGTCAATAGTAATTACCGTCGTCAATAGTAATTACCGTCGTCAATAGTAATTACCGTCGTCAATAGTATTTACCTTAGTCAATAGTAATTACCTTCGTCAATAGTATTTACCTTGGTCAATAGTATTTACCTTGGTCAATAGTAATTACCATCGTCAATAGTATTTACCTTGGTCAATAGTAATTACTTTCGTCAATAGTAGTTGTCCCTTCAATATTACCAAGAGTCATTTGACCCTTCGTTAAGACCAAGAGTCATTTGACCCTTCGTTAAGACCAAGAGCCACCCTCAGTTTTTCTATAAATAGAGGCCTAGGGCTTCATTATTTTTCACGAATTCATTCAAGCTATAGAGAGAGAAAGTATAGAGAGAATAAGAGAGAGAGAGAATAAAAGTATTCTGCTACATCACTTTTCCAATATCCAGTTCTTTTAAGGTAAGGGATATTATTCTTTTGTATTCAAGAAGAGAACTTCTGTTATTCCATTTGTTATTATTCTGTTGGAATAACCAGTATACGCGGTCTACCCTATACTTGGTGACATTCTTCTATTATTCTGTTGGAACATCCTGTCTGTGTGTTTTACACCGGACCTGGTTCTGTTTATTATTCTGTTGGAACATCCTGTCTGTGTGTTTTACACCGGACCTGGTTCCGTTTTTATTATTATTCTGTTGGAACATCCTGTCTGTGTGTTTTACGCCGGACCTGGTTCCATTATTTATTATTCTGTCGGAATATCCTGTCTGTGCGTTTACGCCGGACCTGGTTCCATTATTTATTATTCTGTTGGAATAACCTGTCTGTGCGGTCTATCGCATGCATGGTGATTTCTTTTGTTATTCCATTCTTTATTATACTCAGTTGGTTAAGTTTTGACTTCTATACTCCATGAAATTTGTGGAATATCCTTGATAGTTGCGTTTCATCCAGTATCTTTTCAAGAAAATATTCTTCTAAGCATTCTTGAATTTTACTCCACAATGCAGTATCATGTTGACAATTTGGACGTTGTTAATTCCTGGATAAATTAATTCTTGAACTTGTTTTATTGAATTCTTATATCATTGTCATCATCCTCATGTTTATAAAATGTTGAAAGTCATCTGTGGCATGTAGTGCATAGATGGACTTGGTATGATTATGACCAGGGATTATTCGGTATAATCATGACCGTAATGTTACAAATGATGTGGTAAAAGTCCTCATTGGCCCGTAGTGCATTGATGGACAGTTGTTGGCATGATCATGACCATTAATGAATATACGAATATCCTTGGCCGTAGTGCAGGGGTGATTCGATGATGTGGATTATTTTATTAAGCTGAGTCTCAGCGATCACAGTGTTGAAAAACCTTTTAAATCATAAAAGATAGTAGAGTTTATTTTCTACTTGACTCTTTTAATGGATTGCTTGTTCCGCTGCAGTTAAACTTGATGTCTATTATATTTTATCAGTTTAACATTGTTGAAGGCTAATGATAATTTATTCTGCATTATCTTAGTCATAATATTTCTTACTGGGCTAGTTGAGCTCACCCTTTCTTTCACTGTTCTCTTCAGGAAATGAGAACGTAGCTGGGACAAGTCGGGGTACGGAGTGATGGTCCGAATGATAGTATTAGTTAGTAGTCCTCACTATTCTATGTAATGGTGTGTTAATAAATGTAATGAGGACTCCTTTTGAGTATGAATACTCTCTAGAAGATAATATTTGTATTCAAACTCACAGTTTATGTTTTGTCGTATTGTACACGACAGTTGTATTAGTAAGTTGTATTTGTATTCTGTACCATGTATCTGACGACCCAAGATGGGTGATGTATACCTAATTTTGGGGGCGTCACATATATGGAAGGGTATAGAATGACTCAAAGAGAACAAATCATTCAACTATCCCGTTCATTCACTTCTCTATTTCATTCTTTCACCAATTTCATTTCTTCAATTCAAACATAGCATAGTTACATATAATAAACCCATTGAAAATCTTATCCAAATTAACTTAGCATGCTCGTTTTAAGGGTAATTTCGTAATTAGATTATAATTTTTAAATACAAATTACATAAAAATAATAATAATATATTTTAATAGAATGATCCCACTTTCTTTCTTTTTATTTACAAAAATACTACTCGCGGCCCCATTTAATTTTTTAGAAAAAATCTTCAAAACGATGTAATTTTAATAAAAGAGTGCTATTTAAAAAGAGTGTTTTAGATCCGTTATATATATATATATATATATTTATATATATCACAATAAAACAAATTAAAAACATTAATGCAGTATTAACTTCTTCTTGAATATCCTCAAATATTTTGGAGTAAGAAATTTTTGCTAACAGTTGGAACCATAGACTGCCCATTCTTGAGGTGCAGCAGGTACCCAGGCATAATTAATCATATGACTCTTCGCTTAGGCATAACCGCATTAGTAATCATAAGTCTCTTCGTTACATATTATTATTATTATTATTATTATTATTATTTCTCTTGCGCCCACCCTTTATTAACATATAAAAGTAAAGAGTTTGCAGTTATATAACTAGACTTGAGATGAGAACAAAATGAATTACTACAAGTTAAAAACACCAACAATAAAAGCCTTGCCTCAAATTATCACTACTGCCAATTACAACTAAACTTCTAAATAAAACAGGTAACAAGTTAAGACTTCAGAAATTCATACTTCTAAGCAAGCATTAAAGCATATGAAGTTCAATAAAACCCACAAAACAGTAGCAATAATAAAGTTGACAACCCAATTGAAATAGAATCAATCCTCAGTTCAACAACATCAGTGGCCCATAGCTGCATTCCAGACTTATAGCACCAGTTTTCACACTCTATAGGACCTTGAAATCAATCTAAACTCCAGAATAGCACAGCACTGCCAACACTCATTCCAAATTTATGTCATTGACTCTATCTTCATCAACCTATAAGATCAATGTATCACTGCGGCATACATAAAAATGAATCCTAATTATCCTAATTCAAATACAATTACCATTACCGTGACCACTAATTTGGTTACCAAACTCAGAATTTGACATTTTAGAAAATAAAATGAGGGATGAAGCTTTGGCAGCAAGATTAGGTCGACAGTTTAGGAGAATAGAAAAGTAGATGTTATATGGACTGATTACTTACCATCAATCCATCTGAAATCCTAAAACTAACTGAATTCTAGCCAATCAGAGCCAGCCATGAATCTTTAGATCTTGAGATTACCTACAAAAAATAATGAGAAGTAAGTGAATAGCTATTTCCTAAACAAAAATTAAACGATAAGGGGTTGTCTCTTACTCTTTTCAACGACTGAAGCAACTAGGGAAGAGAAAGAGTCAAATTGACTGTATATAAAACATGGTATTCAATAAGTAAATTCGTGGCCATAATCGAGCATACTCTGATCGATTTCATGACAAACCCTTCGAAGGAATTCAAGCTGTTCATGGAGAAGACAAGCAGAGTAATGGGTTTCTCAAATCCGACTCGTCTGAGACCTTGAGTAGTTTATATTGCTCAAACTCGCTTCATTTCCTTCGCGAACTCAAGTCCCGTTTGCCTAATAACGAGTCAACTGCGAGCCGAGCCCGAGCCGTTCGGCTCAGTTTACAGCCATAGTTATGTTATATTCATCTTCAATTTTAGAAAAGGAGTATAAACTTATTCTATTATGTAGGCCGAAGAGGTTACATTGTATGGAACTCTTGCTCAAATTTGACATGGATGGATTCTTTCATGTCTTTATGCACGTGAAGAGAATTACTGGATATATGTATAGATTCTTTCATGTAGCAATGTTCTATAAATCCTTCTACTCATTTTGATGAAATCGGTCTTCTACATCTACTGCCTACGCTTAGTCTCTCTACACCCTCGATTTAGCTCTAGTTGTTCATCCTTAAATTTGATTACTTTTATTAGATCATGACCCTGAAGTTTTAAAAAATATATATTTTATCCTAAATTTGTCTAAGAACCGACAGCAAATATGAATCTAAAATAATGGCTAGTAATGATACTTAATGAAGGCATTCAAACTCTCAATATTTGAAAGATATTTGTTGTCTTACAAAGATTTTTGTTATGTCATGTAAGATTGTTTTTTTTTTTTTTAATAACTTTTCCTTTTCAACTTAGAATATTATCATCTAATATGATTTATATAGTTTATACAAATATTAAATAAATAAAATAATACCTAGGAAAACGTATGAGCTGCCCATGAGGAACAACGAACCCAAGCAGGTTGATTGGTACTTCAACAACTGATTTGATATGAATCACATTCTTGATTTGTACTTCCACAACTGCTTAGATGTGCAAGGAGCAAAAGGAGGATGATACTAAATGAAAAGAGCTTCTTAACTGAAATACGGATATGAAGTCACGCATGCTTAAAGAGTTTCATGCTGAGCCAATGAAAATAAATCATAACAACAATCATAGGAAGTGTCAACGGGACCAAGCAGCAGTAATATCTGTGGATACAGAGAAACCAAAGTCAGAAGTTCAGTGGGAACTCCCAAATTCATTATTCATCCAAGCCAAAAATGTTTAAAAAGGAACTGCATTGCAGTTTTTCTGGATTTTATTTTAAGTGTATACATGTCACAAGCTTCAAAAGTAAATCTATTGATGATAACTCATAACTATCCTACTCCTACACAAAGATAACTATCAGCAATTCTTTCAACAAAACTAGAATGACACCATCATTTGGCATATTGTTCTAAAAAGTAAACCAAGTTTAAGGTAACGCTAGGTTGTTTAGAGAAAGTTACTTATCCTTAAAGCTATATGGTTATTTTTCTTGCGTCTCTTTGGGCTTCTGTTACTGATTTATGTAGAGATCGGACGGCTGCACTTTTTAAGTGCTTTCTTGTTTTAGATCTTTTAGTCTGTTGAGGGTGGACTTCTTGTCCCCCATTTATTGTATCATTTCTTCTCTATTAATAAAATTTCTTCTTCTACAAAAAAAAAACTCTTATTTACCTGAAGATTACCTAACCTCCCTACCTGAACTACTAGCAAAGGAGACGTTATATAAGATGGTGAAAATTCTTATCAATCTTCAGTTTTTATTTATTTTTTAAAAAAAGCTAATTCATTATGTTAATCCAAAAATAAGCAACTAAGTTTAGTCAATACCCTAATAGAAAGAACTAGAGAAAGTACCGACCTGAGACTGACAAAAAACAGGCACTTTTATATTGCTGTTACAAAACAAGCCCCTCCCCTTTAATGTTTTCCCTTGGGAAAAAAAGTATGGGTTTTAATGCAAAATAATTAACAATAATGTTGAAGCAATAAAATATCACCTGTCACTTTGAATGGCTGCTATGATGAAATTTTCAGATCTCGGAAGAAACTTAGATATGATTGAAGCATAGAGGAACCCCAAAAAGGTAATGAAGCCAAACACTGTATATATCCACCCTTGCACTCTTAACAAGAAAGTTGAGACATTCATTGAAGCATGTGATACAGCTAAGCAGGCCTGCTCAAGCTTAAACAGTTACCAACATTAGTCTTGACCTCACTACTCGCAAGCTAATTATAATCCAGAAGGAGATGAACACTGAATTTCTGAACCCCCTGCAAGAAATATTTTTTTAAAAAAATAAAATAAAATAAGGACTTTGTTACGCACTGAAAGGAAGTCCAACATGATAATTGTCAAATAGTACCAAATTAACTTATTGATATAGTAGCATTAGCTTTGCTTCATCAAGCGTCATATAATTATAATACTTCGCTGTCAAATAATCAAAACTATCTTGATGCATTAAGTTGTATCCTCTCAAGTCCAAATAAAAAATAGTAGTACAAATTGTTCATTTATCAGACTTACTCAGACTTGATGATACTTTTTAGTCCAAGTAAGTGGGTTACATATTCATTCAGATTGCAATTAATCACAAACCCACTAAGCTCTAACTACTTTTTCGTTTTTCAGGGCTAGGAAAACAGAACAAGAGCTTAGAAGATGAAACAGATTACCCTGATCAAACTAGAACGGAGGGTGGGGAATAATTCAGTTTCGAAGTAGACTGTCTAATATGTTTCAAGTTCAGCCAGTGAAGAACCTCATAAGCTGGTCTTACTATAAGAGCTCAATTTCCTACCATATTTTGAAAAATTCATATAAATTTCACAAACTTTTTTATATATTAATCCATAATAAAAAAAAAATACTACATAAAATTAGAGGGCACGGGAGGTAAGAGCACCTCACATTCTTGCGTGAGTTGTCCCTCATAATAGAACTGTTTTGAAAAATTACAAAATACTCTTTTGTACACAACATGGGTATTTTTATATATTCAATTACACAAAATGACGTTTTTGTGTGATACCTCACACAATTATATGCGGTGTCCCTCACCTCTCTTTTTGCCTATTAAATGTTAACATTTAGATAACTTATCCTTACAATATATGCAAGCATTAAGGCCAATATAGTACCAGTTGTAAAGCACAGGGAAAGTTGAAAACCTGTCCACAATTGTTTGATAATGTACAATGAGGAAGGATTCAGTTTGCACTGAAGGTAACACAGGATAATGGGAACAAGCCCAGAAAGAATGCAGACAGAAACAAGGAGATAAGACAGAAGCTAGTGACAGATAATCCCTAAAATTTACAAATGAATTGTGAACCCAACTGAAAAAAAGTTTGCAGTGAAGTCTGTTCTTTTCATATGAAGCTACAGATGGTCTGTAGATATTCGATATCGGTTAGATGCAAAATAACTTTCCTTTTAGGAGATAATTTCGAAAAAGAAAAAAAATGCATTATAGGCTTCAACATCTATTGATTACACGCTTCTTGATGTCTTCTCATCAAAACCTTCAAGAAAGGCACCTTTAGAATGATTAGTACTTAATATTCTTTGCATCGACAATCTCCAAAATTCTTAATGATGGATCCTCGTCAAATTTATTCCTGATCTACAGTCTTGTGATGATATCAGACTACAACGGCTTTAACAAATTCCGGCAAAATCATTAATGCGCAAAGTCATGAATTCATAGGGTTAGTTACTTTTGTCTTAATTCATTCTTGTACAGATTAGTTGCATCCTTACAACTTTCCCGTTCTGCTCAGTTTCTGACACAAATTTGTTGCACCTTTTCTTCAAGTATTTAGCTTGTATTCAAGACATATCCACCAAAATGCAACAATCAAAGACAACGTCTCGGGCATGTAACAACAGATAGTAGTAACTAGTAAGTTTAAACATCACCATTATCTTCTAATCTGGCCATGAAAGCAGCACACCAAACAACAACTGTTTAAGTAGCCAATTTTTTCCCAAGCATTTACCAAAATTAAGGGGTTTAAACACGCAGTAGAGCAAAAGATTACTGATAAACACATAATTCATACATTTTATTATCCCTAATTTTGTCCTTTTAATTATACTAATTTATTAAATTAATATGTTTATTTTATTTTGTAGGATTTAATATTTGTTGCAATAAAGTCAAAATCTTGGTGATCAAGCGATATTTAATGATCTTATTCATGTAAGGAATATCCAAGAAGAATGTTGCAAAGAGAAGGAAAGATGTGGAACAATCTTAGTGTGCAAGTCAAATTCAACAAGAGAAAGGAGAGTCTGTCTAGAAGATCTCTTTGAGAAGTTGATTGTCGCTAGGAAGTTGAAACCTACATAGAAATGGTACAAAAGTGTCCAAGTTCAATAAATTTAAATTAGGATTCAAAATTATTTTTCCTATAAATAGGTCTCTTGTTTTAGAGAGGAGGAATGATTAGGTATTTATGTATTAGTTTAGGTTAGGAGTAGATTAAATTACTTCTTTATTGTACGTTCGTTGGATGGTCGTTAATTAAAGAGAATTTTCTTATTTATTTTTAATCTTCTTATTTTCTTTATTTTAGTTAGTTTAATTATTTTTCATGTCTTGCTAATTTCTTTAATATAGGATGAAGATGAAATTAAATAATTATTCATGATAATATTTTTCGCTTCTTCTATTATTTATGCTTTTATGTTTAATTGATTTCGCCTTCATGTTTCGTTATTGAAATAACTTCGTTTTATAATGTGATTTTTAATTAATTAAGAGGTTTTGATAGATTATTGTTAATATATGAGTTTTTCATAATCCATATTTGCTCAAAGAAATTTTGATGAGTTATACTCCCTTCGTCCCATGATAAAAGTCCTTATTACTATTTTGGGTAGTCCCATATTAAATGTCCATTTTTCTTTAATAACTAAACTTTTACACATATTTTCCTATTATACCCGTAACATTAAATATCCCATACTTTTCTTATTTTAATTCTCTCTCCATATTTAATGACATTATTATGGACAATTTTGTCATTTCATTCATTTTCTTAATATGCGTGAAAAGTCCACCAGGACTTTTATCCTGGAACGGAGGGAGTAGTTAATCCTTAAATTTTCATAGTCTATACTTGCCCACGTTAATTGTAAAATTACTAAATTAAAGGGAAGAGGATCAAAATCATAGTTGAATTATAAAAATAGAAGATATTAAATTATATATTATGTTTATTATTTAATGGATTCGGATTCCTAGATTTTTTCTCATTATTTGTTTTCATATTCTAGTTAATCAATTCTCAATCTTTATTTTTAATTTGCCTAAAATAGATATGAAGGAAACATTAAAATTAATCTAGTTGTCAGTTCTTCAATTTGACACTGTGCAATTGTAGTTACATATTTTTAACACATCAATTACCATTCTTTCTTCACAAAGATGACAAAGTAATTTATTTTTAGGGGATTCTTCGATATCTAAACAAGACAAAGATATTCTTCTTGCATATCATTGTTAAGGATGGGTCTATAATAACTTCAAAAGTGAACACTTAATCTCACTTTAATGTGAAAGTCTTGTAAAATGAACACTTAATAATGCATATAAATATGATAATAATAAATTATGCAAAACATAAATAACTTATAAAATGATAAAAATAAATCTGAATCCTTTGAATTCACAAAGTCTCCTTAAAGCAAATTTATTCCCCCACAGATGCTAAAGGTTAATTGAATAATTGCTTCCCAAGATAAAACGGATTTCAATTCTTAATTAGTAGCATTACAAAATTAAGAATTCATCGAACCAATTTCTATGTTTATGCACTGAACTTAATATGAATGTTAATGATGCATGCATGAAGATAAAACTTACTGCAACACTTTACAAATAACGGGAATTTGCAGAAACGGAAGTGCAACTCTTTTGCATAGAACGGGATTCTGCAGAACGGTGACGGAATTTTTATGCAAAAAACGGGATTTTATGCAGAATGGGAACGGAACGGCAAAACGGGAAAATTACTGCAGAACGGAGTTTTGAGGGAAGGAACGGGAAAAATTTCTGTATAACGGGACTGAAATTTACAGAACGGGGAGGGAAAAAAAATTATATTATTTAAAAGCTTCCCACACCGTTTATTTATAGATTCCGTTGGCGTGTAACCGTCGTCAAAACGGCGTAGTATCACAAACCCGCCCGTCACGATCACGACCCGACCCGAGTCATTTTTCTCATTCAAATCTCATTTCCAACACTTATAAGTCACTGCCGAACAGGCTCTTGATCTGTTTTTAATTTGCCAAAAAGTTCTCTAAACTTATTAAGGGGGCAAAATGTACCTCTTTGAGTTTTGAAAAACAAACAAATCACGAGCGTTCACAAATTAATAAATTTACTGCAGATGTGTATAAAATATAAATTTGGCCCAGTGTTTTTGAACCCTTGTCCATCAATGTCCAACTTTGTACCTCTTGCTGAGATGTTCTCACAAAACCATGATAATCAGATTTGTTATTAACTAAGTAGTTCAAAATACAAAATTAACAAACAGAGAAACACAAATAAACGCGTGAAATTGTCAATTTTTATTCAATCGGAGAATTCAAACAATACATATATTTGTGTGTACGCAAATGTTGAAGAGGCATTACGACAAACGAATGTAAATCAATTAGGGAATATTTAGGCGCCAATCTTACCTAGATAGGAGAAGATCTACATGAAAGATTGTGGCCGAGGGCTATGCACCGACGGTCGACGGAAGGCAGAGTCGGGTGGCGACACTTTTAATCTGACTTTTTCTCCTTTTGGAGGTCGAGACTCGAGAGGATGTATATTAAAGTATTTTATGGAAAGTGATGGATTTCAAAATAGTTTAAATTAAAATTGGAAACTTCTGCCATGTGTTTGAATAAAAAATAAATTAGAAGAATTAAAAAGTTAAAACAACCTTCTTTTATCGTCAAAATGGGGAGCGGAAGATATACTTAAGTTTGTAAATGTAATATAGAAGGAGAGATCATGAATTAATTCATCAGGGGCCACATTGTAATCACAACGAAAACATTAAAAAAAAAAGAGGCATAGATTATTAATAATTTATGAAAACTAATTTACGGCCCACATCGACGTCGTTGCCATTACCTCATACGTAAGAAAATATGTGGATTAATTACTTATGAGATGAAAGATGAAAGAATTAGGGGGTGTTTGATAAAAAATAAATATGAATTTAAATTTGAATAAAAAAAATTATTTGATAATTGACATGTCTGAAATATTTGAATACCATATTTTTATTATTTTATTCCTCTAAAAAAATTTAAAATTGTTGTAAAGTTATTTAATATTACTTAATATAATAGTTAATGTTGTATATAAAAAAATCTTCATTTGGCTCTCATTCAACCAAAAAAATAATACTAAATCATTAGTTGATCCGTTCAGCCAATCAGTCCTAAACAAACAGCCAGACAATATAAACTCTGAACAATAATTAATAGCTTTGTGGAAAATAAAAAATTATTATTATTAGTTCAATGTTATTGTAATTCGATAAATAAACTGTATTTTTAAGGACTGCAATTGTGCGTTTTATCTTAAATTCAATAACTTCTTGAAATACAAAATGACTGGTACTAAGGTTGTGTTTGATAAATCTGGAAATTAAGATCTGAATGATTATGATGTCTTAATAAATTAGATCATCTGAATGGTTATGAGGTCTGAATCTAAAAAATTATTTGATAACAAAAAAGTAAGTTGTCTCTTAATGACACTATTTTACCATTTTAAAGGGTAAAATTTTATTTAATAATTTTAAATATTCAATTTAATAAAAATGAGTGCATAATATTGTTGAATATATTTATATAAAAAAATTATCAAAAATATTTCATTAAGAGGTGCCTCTTAATTATTAAGATTTCATTTTCTGTCTTACCCATTTTGAGGCATTCAGAGGTAACAAAAAACAAAACAAACAGCATCATGCCTCTTAGCGAATAAGAGACAATCTATTAAGAGACAATCAGACGTAAACAAACAGCACCTAAGTTACACAACTACAATTTTTAGCAACACCAGATTAAAAATTGATTATAATTACAACAATTCTAGGAACATGAAACCATAAATTGTTTACAAAAATTGTAATTAGGTTATTCTTACTTTACAAAACCTCATTGATGCGTCCGGCATGTGTCTATTTTTACTCCTATAATAGATATTCTGAAAAGAGTTTTGTTCAGTTGTTTGTTGATCAAAAATTTGTTTTTCTCTCTAATTTTAACATGGTTATTTATATGGTTTTTGATAATTTGCATAACTTACATAACTATTAAAACAACTTAAGGGGACGTTTGTTAGAGGTCATCTAAAGTGGTTGGTCGTCTGAAATATCTGGCAATGTGGCTAGTCATATTTATAGATTGTGTTTGTTATATTTGTAAGACCCCAATTTATTAATGAATAAAATCAAATTTTCTCTAAATATTATTGTGAATAATAAGGGGTTAATTTGATATAATACTTTGATTATGGGTGAAATGTGCAAATTTTACAAAATAAGCAAGTGGTTATAAAATATTCATTTTGTCGGGGAATATTCATTTGGTCGTGGAATATTCTTGCTGTCGGGGAATATTCGTACGACGGCGCAGCCTTGTGTGGACCCCATAACGGAAAGCGATTGGATGAAGAAAATGACAAGTATAAGTTATTTATAAATAACGACGTAGTTGTTACCGTTAATACTGTTGGAATACCCGGTGGTTAAAATACAGTAGCACACGGTATTGCACCAATTATTGATTCTTACGTAAGAAGGCACTACTCAATAATTATTACAGTAGTTATTGTTCAATATTTTATTTTATTGATTCAATAATTACTGCGTTGATATTTTATATTATTGTTGTTTCAATAATTGTTGCTACACAGTATTTTCCATTATCAGATCAATAATTTATATTATTTGAATAATATTATTAGATAACATTATTGGCAATGTCTAGAAAGTTCTGTCTAAGGAGAGGTTTGGTCATCAAATTGCGCGCCAGTAAGGAGAAATCCTTATTGGAAAGCCCCATCTTTCCTGGGAACGGCCTGGTTGTCATCAATGTGATTCTGTAATATTATTTGTGAATAATTAATTATTGATTCATATGATAAGGAAATATTTATTTTATGTGGATATAAATGAGGGATATATTTTTGTGATTAAAAATGAAGGAGTTAATGTTGAGGTTTTTATCAGTATTTTTGTCGGAATGGAGGTATTAAAAATCAGGGTTTTTGAGATATTTTGCGGGGGTTATAATTTTTAATCCGACCGTTGGATCGTGGTAATTTTTAGATATGATATACATATATAAGTTGAGTATATGTCCACAAATTTTGAACCGTTAAAAATGAACGTATGATTTATTATGAATTTTACGATATGACTAGTTCAGAAATTGTTGAATTTTCGGAGTTTATCATTTTGATGGAAAATTCTAGAATTGGTGGGCCCCACTCTTGGTTGGTGAAGAAATGTGCTGAGATTTTTATTCAAATATGGTGGGTGGGAATAGTAGCAGGTAAAGCCATCAGGTTGCAGGTTAAGTCTGCTTCGGCGTGCTAACATTTTCCTATAAAAAGAGGGCTAAGTTAGAATTGAAAATCACACTAGAAACAAGTTTTCTCTCTTTCTCTCTCTAGATTATTGAGTGTATTTTGTGAGTATTTAGATACTTTGAGAGTTTTTTTTCATCAGAGCAAGTTTCTTTCAGCCTTATACCGGTATTCCGTCCAGAAGTACTGATATTTTGAGGTAAGGGATATTATTTTCTTCTTAAATGATATTATTTTCTTCAATATCATTATGCTGAAATATTGATATGAGTTTTTATCAAATTTAGAACTTTTTGTGTCGGAGTTACTATTCACGTATACTGCACTATTCACGTATACGGTACTATTTACGAATACGGCACTATTCACCGAAAAATAAAATTTGTTCTTTTTGTCCAAGATGTCTATTATAGTTACTATCTTTGATTGTATCCATGTTTTGATCTTTATTTTTGAATTCTGCTTCACAATTGATTATTATGAAGTATTATTGATCTTGGATAAACTGTTATACGAATCCCTAATATTTGTCCTTCTATCTCACTGGATTCGATCTCTTTGAGATATTTTTCATCATCCTCAGTCCTAAATGATGATATTACTGAATATCTTTGGCCTGTATGTAACGACCCCAAAATAGGTCCATTCCATCCAACCTATTCTGAGTCGCCAAATACATGGTACAGAAAATAACTATAACTTTATTACAACAATTGTCGTGCAAAATACAACAACACATATGCTATGAGTTTGGGTACAAATATATACCAACTGTGACTCATGTCCCAACCTTGAATAGCATGTCACAATGACACCTTACATAAAGGTATAGTCAAAGACTGTTTTAGATATTAGAATCTTTGGGAAGTGCTCAAGGAAACCTTCGTACATGGGAGGCCACGCGTCTAGGTTATGATAGATATCATATGGCCACAGAATTATCCTTGGTTGACCCAATAGACCCCAAAGAAAAACGAGAAGATTACTATCATATTCTTCCCAATGGTGAGTCTTCTCTTGACTTATCATTATCTCTACTGTCTCTAATTGAGAATTATACTTCAAACAAACACCAAGATTATATAGGTAGTGCTCATAGATATACTCAGCAAGTGGATGAGCACAACTTTGTCTTATGATGACACGAGGTTGTATGTCATTAGACATCTTGTATGATAGTGACAAAACACCCTTCCAACGTTGGGTTCGCCTCACCCTATTTTCTTCACCAAATATAACTACTAAATGATGACCACCGTTCTATTCCCTTGTTACCCCCGCTCGACCCAGCTACACTCTTATTACCTAAAAAGAATTGTGAAGCAAAAGGGTGAGCATAACTAGCTCAGTAAAGAATATCATGACTAAAGATAATTAAATTATCAATAGCCTTCATCAATAATAAATTAGAGATTTAGAACATATGGTAAATGATAAAAATTTTAACCATAGTTGCAGCGGAACGAGCAATCCATTAGAAGAGTCAAATAGACTATAAAGTCTATTATCTTCTCCATGTTAAAAATCCATCAACAATGTTTTATCCCTGTAACATCAATCAACAATTCTGGTCCACAATCATATGAATAAATCATAACTGTAGTTCTAAATTCCTCTTCTCATCCAAGACGAAGATAATTTTCATCACCTATCTTTACCTGAAACATCAAAGATCATAGTTACACCAAATCACATTTCCTGTTCATAATCATACTAATAACTTCATCTTTGCATTACGGCTAAAGATATTCATTTGTATCACCAGTTGGTCATGTTCATCTCAACACCTGCTCATCTTTGCACTACTGGCCAAAGATATTCAACAACATGTCATCTTTGCACTACGGTCAAAGATATTCATCAACAATTCATCTTTGCACTACAGACCAAAGATATTCATCAATATTTTATCTTTGCACTACAGGCCAAAGATATTAATATCTCAAAGAAATATATAATCATTTCAGAATTTATATAAACAATAATTATAACCATGTTGATCAATTCACCTTTGCACTTAAGCTAAAGATATTCACTTATAAATTCAATGGTCATGATCATACCAATCAACGATTCAACTTTGCACTACTGGCCAAAGATAACCCATAGTCATGATCATACCAAAAAAATCTATCCATCTTTACACTCAAGTCAAAGAGAAATATCATCATTAGGGTTATAAAAATGTTATATATAATAATAAAAATAATATGATCAACATCTAGTTTTAATCTCAAGAGTAATATTCGTAAATCAACTATAATTTGGTTAGAAAAAGAAACTAATTTTTATCGTGAATAGTAATTCGAGAATAGTAACTCATAAATAGTAAACCCGACACGAAAAGGTAGAAATTCCACAATAAAATCTATACCAGTATTTCGGTATAATGATATTGAAAGAATAATATTTCTTAAGCTTATAAACAATTTATTTAAATTATTTACACTTTACTAAATAATGCATTTAATCATTCTAAAATACCAAACTCATAAGATTTTATCACCAATAATCAAAACCCTCATCAAAAATCTGCATATACATCATATAGGATTCTCAAGTCATAAAATCCTATTTTCCAATTTTCTTACTTCACAAAACATATTTAATTCATTTACTCATAACTATACTATTTTCATGAAAAATACCAAATCAGTTCCAAAAATATTTCTTTTCTAGGATTTAGCATAATATAGTCCCATAGTGAACATATATTTTTCTCAGAATTTTTAAAAGTCATTTACTATTTTTCATATGGCCAAAACAGCCGAATATTTAGACATTTATCAAAAATTATACTTTTGTCTAAAAATTCTGAAATTTACAGAGTATACTTCTATCATATACATGTACTCCCAATAAAAATTTCATCAATTTTGGAGTTAACCACAAGGAATTATAAGTTGTTACTTTTAAAATAGTCTTTTCTCATAAAATTCATAACTCTCAATCTATACATCCAAAAATCACCATTTTTGGACACAATCAAGAAAACTCATCAAAATATCATTTCAAATTTTTCCAGAATTTTTGAAGGTCAGAAAAATTACGAAACTGAAAAATATAACAACCCTTAAAATTCCTTACTATCCCTTACCTCAAAAGTGCAGTATTTCTGACTGGAATGCAAAGCCGAAGGAAACTTGCACTGAATAGCAACTCTCAAAGTATCAATGTAGGATTTTTGAGATATTTTGCGAGGGTTATAATTTTTAATCCGACCGTTGGATCGTGATAATTTTTGGATATGTTATACATATATAAGTTGAGTATATGTCCACAAATTTTGAACCATTAAAAATAAACGTATAATTTATTATGAATTTTACGAGATGACTGGTTCAGAAATTGTTGAATTTTCGGAGTTTATCATTTTGATAGAAAATTCTAGAATTGGTGGGCCCCACTTGTGGTTGGTGAAGAAATGTGCTGAATTATATTTCAAATGTGGTGGGTGGGAATAGTAGCAGGTAAAGCCATCAGGTTGCAGGTCAAGCCTACTAAAATTTTTCTATAAATAGAGGGCTAAGTTAGAATTGAAAATCACACAAGAAACATAAGCTTTCTCTCTTTCTTTCTCTATATTATGAAGCATATTTTGTGAGTATTTAGATACTTTGAGAGTTGCTATTCAGTGCAAGTTTCCTTCGGCTTTCCATTCCAGTCAGAAATACTGCACTTTTGAGGTAAGGGATAGTAAGGAATTTTAAGGGTTGTTATGTTTTTCAGTTTCGTAATTTTTCTGACCTTCAAAAATTCTGAAAAAATTTAAAATGATATTTTGATGAGTTTTCTTGATTGTGTCCAAAAATAGTAATTTTTGGATGTATAGATTGAGAGTTATGAATTTTATAAGAAAAGACTATTTTAAAAGTAACAGCTTATAATTCCTTGTGGTTAACTCCAAAATTGATGAAATTTTTATTGGGAGTACATGTATATGATAGAAGTATACTCTGTAAATTTCAGAATTTTTGGATAAAAGTATAATTTTTGATAAATGTCTAAATATTCGGCTGTTTTGGCCATATGAAAAATAGTAAATGACTTTTAAAAATTCTGAGAAAAATATATGTTCACTATGGGACTATATTATGCTAAATCCCAGAAAAAAAATATTTTTGGAACTGATTTGGTATTTTTCATGAAAATGGTATAATTATGAGTAAATGAATTAAATATATTTTGTGAAGTAAGAAAATTGGAAAATAGGATTTTATGACTTGAGAATCCTATATGAGGTATATGCAGATTTTGGATGAGCGTTTTGATTATTGGTGATAAAATCTTATGAGTTTGGTATTTTAGAATGATTAAATGCATTATTTAGTAAAGTGTAAACAATTTAAATAAATTGTTTAGAAGCTTAAGAAATATTATTCTTTCAATATCATTATATCGAAATATTGGTATGTATTTTATTGTGGAATTTCTAACTTTTTATGTCGGGGTTTACTATTCATGAGTTACTATTCACGAGTTACTATTCACGATAAAAATTGGTTTCTTTTTCTAACCAAATTATAGTTGATTTACGAATATTACTCTTGAGATTAAAACTAGATGTTGATCATATTATTTTTATTATTATATATAATATTTTTATAACTCTAATGATGATATTTCTCTTTGACTTGAGTGTAAAGATGGGTAGATTTTTGGTATGATCATGACTATGGGTTCTCTTTGGCCAGTAGTGCAAAGTTGAATTGTTGATTGGTATGATCATGACCATTGAATTTATAAGTGAATATCTTTAGCTTAAGTGCAAAGGTGAATTGATCAACATGGTTATAATTATTGTTTATATAAATTCTGAAATGATTATATATTTCTTTGAGATGTTAATATATTTGTCCTGTAGTACAAATATGAACTGTTGATGAATATATTTGGCTGTAGTACAAATATGAACTGTTGAGGAATATCTTTGACCTGTAGTGCAAAGATGAATTGTTGATGAATATCTTTGGTCGCAGTGCAAAGATGACATGTTGTTTAATATCTTTGGCCAGTAGTGCAAAGATGAGCAGGTGTTGAGATGAACATGACCAACTGGTGATACAAATGAATATCTTTGGCCGTAATGCAAAGATGAAGTTATTAGTATGATTATGAACAGGAAATGTGATTTGGTGTAACTATGATCTTTGATGTTTCAGGTAAAGATAGGTGATAAAAATTATCTTCGTCTTGGATGAGAAGAGGAATTTAGAACTACAGTTATGATTTATTCATATGATTGTGGACCAGAATTGTTGATTGATGTTACAGGGATAAAACATTGTTGATGGATTTTTAACATGGAGAAGATAATAGACTTTATAGTCTATTTGACTCTTCTAATGGATTGCTCGTTCCGCTGCAACTATGGTTGAAATTTTTATCATTTACCATATGTTCTAAATCTCTGATTTATTATTGATGAAGGCTATTGATAATTTAATTATCTTTAGTCATGATATTCTTTACTGAGCTAGTTGTGCTCACCCTTTTGCTTCACAATTCCTTTCAGGTAATAAGAGTGTAGCTGGGTCGAGCGGGGGTAACAAGGGAATAGAACGGTGGTCATCATTTAGTAGTTATATTTGGTGAAGAAAATAGGGTGAGGCGAACCCAACGTTAGAAGGGTGTTTTGTCACTATCATACAAGATGTCTAATGACATACAACCTCGTGTCATCATAAGACAGGGTTGTGCTCATCCACTTGCTGAGTATATCTATGGGCACTACCTATATAATCTTGGTATTTGTTTGAAGTATAATTCTCAATTAGAGATAGTGGAGATAATGATAAGTCAAGAGAAGACTCACCATTGGGAAGAATATGATAGTAATCTTCTCGTTTTTCTTTGGGGTCTATTGGGTCAACCAAGGATAATTCTGTGGCCATATGATATCTATCATAACCTAGACGCGTGGCCTCCCATGTACGAAGGTTTCCTTGAACACTTCCCAAAGATTCTAATTTCTAGAACAGTTTTTGACTATACCTTTATGTAAGGTGTCATTGTGAGGCGATGTCCACGGTTGGAACATGAGTCACATTTGGTATATATTTGTATCCAAATTTATAGCATATGTGTTGTTGTATTTTGCACGATAATTGTTGTAAGAAAGTTACAGTTGTTTCTATACCATGTATTTGGCGACTCAGAATAGGTTGGATGGAATGGACCTATTTTGGGGTTATCACAAAAACACCCTTCCAACGTTGGGTTGGCTTCACCCTAGATGATTCACCAAATATAACTACTAAATGATGACCACCATTCTATTCCCCTGTTACCCCCGCTCGACCCAGCTACACTCTTATTACCTGAAAAGAATTGTGAAACAGAAGGGTGAGCACAACTAGCCCAGTAAAGAATATCATGACTAAAGATAAATAAATTATCAATAGCCTTCTACAGTAATAAATCAGAGATTTAGAACATATGGTAGATGATAAAAAATTTCAACCATAGTTGCAGCGGAACGAGCAATCCATTAGAAGAGTCAAATAGACCATAAAGTCTATTTTCTTCTCCATGTTAAAAATCTACCAACAATAATTTATCAGTGTAACATCAATCAACAGTTCTGGTCCACAATCATATGAATAACTCATAATCATAATTGTGATTCTAAATTCCTCTTCGCACCTAGGACGAAGATAATTTTCATAACATGTCTTTACCTTAAACATCAAAGATCATGGTTATACCAAATCACAGTTCCTGTTCATAATCATACTAATAATTTTATCTTTGCACTACAGGCCAAAGATATTCGTCAACAGTTTATCTTTGCACTACTGGCCAAAGATATTCAACAACAGTTCATCTTTGCACTACAGGCCAAAGATATTCGTCAACAGTTCATCTTTGCACTACTGGCCAAAGATATTCAACAACAGTTCATATTTGCACTATAGACCAAATATATTCATCAACAGTTCATATTTGCACTGCAGGCCAAATATATTCATCAACAGTTCGTATTTACACTATAGACCAAATATATTCATCAACAGTTTATATTTGCACTGCAGGCCAAATATATTCATCAACAGTTCATATTTGCACTACAGGCCAAATATATTAATATATCAAAGAAATATATAATCATTTCAGAATTTATATAAACAATAATTATAACCATGTTGATCATTTCACCTTTGCACTTAAGCTAAAGATATTCAATTATAAATTCAATGGTCATGATCATACCAGTCAACAATTCAACTTTGCACTACTGGCCAAAAGAAATCCATAGTCATGATCATACCAAAAATCTACCCATCTTTACACTCGAATCAAAGAGAAATATCATCATTAGGAGTTATAAAAAATGTTATATATGATAATAAAAATAATATGATCAATTTATAGTTTTAATCTCAAGAGTAATATTCATAAATCAACTATAATTTGGTTAGAAAAAGAAACCAATTTTGTCATGAATAGTAACTCGTGAATATTAACTCCGTGAATAGTAACTCATGAATAGTAACTTGTGAATAGTAACTCCGACTCAAAAAGATAGAAATTCCACAATAAAATTCATACCAATATTTCGGTATAATGATATTGAAAGAATAACATTTCTTAAACTTATAAACAATTTATTTTAATTGTTTACACTTTACTAAATAATACATTTAATCATCCTAAAATGCCAAATTCATAAGTTATCATCACCAATAACTAATCCCTCATAAAAAATCTGCATATACATCATAGAGGATTATCAAGCCATAAAATCCTATTTTTCAATTTTCTTCCTTCACATAACATATTTAATTTATTTATTCATTACTAGACTATTTTCATGAAAAATACCAAATCAGTTCCAAAAATATTTCTTTTCTGAGATTTAGCATAATATAGTCCCATAGTGAACATATATTTTTCTCAGAATTTTTAAAAGTCATTTACTATTTTTCATATGGCCAAAACAGCCGAATATTTAGACATTTATCAAAAATTATACTTTTGTTCAAAAATTCTGAAATTTTCAGAGTATACTTCTATCATATACATGTACTCCCAATAAAAATTTCATTCAAAACTCCTGAATAATTCCTGCAGTTGGATCTTTAACTCCTGAAGTTCAATAGGAGCCATTCGATATGAGGCTTTGGAAATGGGTTTTGTACCGGGTTCAAGGTCGATACAAAATTCAATTTCACGCTCTAGGGGTAGGCCAGGAAGTTCTTCAGGGAATACGTCAGGGAATTTATTAACAATAAAAATATCATTCAAAACTGACGTATTTTTGTTTAGATCTGTGACATGAGCTAAGAAAGCTTGACATCCGTTTTTCAATAAACGAATAACTTTATGGCTTGAGATGACAGCGATTGATTTTAATGGTTTGGTTGCTTGAATTCGCATAATAGGTCGATTAGGAATATGAAAGCTAACAACCTTACGAAAACAATCAATTTTTGCATAATGAGTAGTTAACCAATCAATCCCTAGAATCACGTCAAATGCAAGTATTTTTAATGAAATCAGATCGATAGGTAATGTGTGGGTACCAATTGAACAAAATAAGACTTATAAACATTGGAGGTAATGAAGGTTTCTCCCAACGGAGTTTCCACAGATAAGTCAAAGTCTAATTTCTCCGGAATCAAATTTAATCGATGAGCGCAAGTAGGAGAAATAAAAGAATGGGTTGAACCGGTATCAAATAAAGTATAAACTTCTTTAGAGTTTATGATAAGCTTACCCGTGATGACCTCATTTGGGTTCCTTGCTCTCTGGGAGTTCACAACAAACGCTCTCCCTTGCACAACCGGTTTTGACTTTTCTGGGACGGCTTTTGGTGCCTCCATCCTAGCTGAATTTGTCTTCGGTAAACGACAAAATCGGGCTAAATGACCTTCTCTTCCACAATTATAACATGCTTTGGACGGCATCGCGCAGTTTGGACTGATGTGCCCCTCCCCTCCGCATTTGAAACATATGATAGGTGGTCGTTCTCCTTCCTTAACGACAGGTGCTGGTGCTGACGTCTTTCCGTCATTGTTGAATCTCCTCTTCTTGAAATGTCCATTCTTATTGTTTTGGCCCTGATTACCACCGAAGTGGTTACCATTTCTGGCCTGTTGATTCCCTCCACGCTTGTTGTCACCGCTTCGATGACTGCTCTCACTGGTATTATCATTTTGCCGGCTGCTCTCTTTTGGTTGCGTTGTCTCGTTATCGCGCTCCACCAACTGAGCCCTATTTACAACATCTGAATACAAACACAGTTTATGAGAAACAAGATGTTGATGTATCTCCGGCTTCAAACCTCTTAAAAACATCCGCGTCATTCTTTCTTCATTATCCACCAGGTGGGACGCAAACCGGGATAACTCCGCAAATTTTGACTCGTACTGCGACACGGTCATATTATTCTGCTCTAATTTGATGAACTCCACCTCCTTCATGTGACGAATACTCTCGGGAAAGTATTTGTCGTTAAACAGATCTTGGAACTTCTCCCAATACATCTTCAGTGCGGCAGGTTGAGTACGCTTTATCGATTCCCACCAGTAATCTGCCTCTCCTCGCAACATAAAGGCGGCAAAGGGAACCTTTTGCTCCTCGGAGCAACCCAAGACATCAAATATCTTGGTGATCTGCTTTATCCATGTTTCAGCTACAAGTGGTTTGGGTTCTCCCTTAAACTCCGGTGGTCCTAGCTCCTTAAACTGTTTAGCGGTGACCGCCTGAGAGTTTCCAGTATTTCCACATACGTTGTGGACAGGAGCCGCTTTCACCTGTTGTTGCATGAATTGCATAAAGCCTCTGAACATTTGATCATTCATCATTTGGTCAGTGTTGTTGTTTGCATGAGGATTGACACCTTCCTGATGCACATTATCCTGATTATTGATATGTGGTGAATCAACAGTCGTCTGTGCTCCATTGCTATTCTCAACATTCTCAGATGCCATTTTCAGATACTGCCACAAAATAAAAATTAATTGATATGTCATATATTATCCTTATATTATGACCGACCAATTACATACCATGCAAATAAACTAAGGTATGTCATACTAGCGAAGGAATTCCCCGTCTCTCCCCTCCTAATTCTATTCTCACATCTTAGCCAGGGATCATATCCCTAAGCTCTGATACCAACTGTGACGCCCCCAAAATTAGGTATACATCACCCATCTTGGGTCGTCAGATACATAGTACAGAATACAAATACAACTGATTAATACAACTGTCGTGTACAATACGACAAAATATAAACTGTGAGTTTGAATACAAATATTATCTTCTAGAGAGTATTCATACTCAAAAGGAGTCCTCATTACATTTATTAACACACCATTACATAGAATAGTGAGGACTACTAACTAATACTATCATTCGGACCATCACTCCGTTCCCCGACTTGCCCCAGCTACGTTCTCATTTCCTGAAGAGAACAGTGAAAGAAAGGGTGAGCTCAACTAGCCCAGTAAGAAATATTATGACTAAGATAATGCAGAATAAATTATCATTAGCCTTCAACAATGTTAAACTGATAAAATATAATAGACATCAAGTTTAACTGTAGCGAAACAAGCAATCCATTAAAAGTGTCAAGTAAAAAATAAACTCTACTATCTTTTATGATTTAAAAGGTTTTTCAACACTGTGATCGCTGAGACTCAGCTTAATAAAATAATTCACATCATCGAATCACCCCTGCACTACGGCCAACGATATTCGTGTATTTATTAATGGTCATGATCATGCCAACAACTGTCCATCAATGCACTACGGGACAATAAGGACTTTTACCACATCATTTGTAACATTACGGTCATGATTATACCGAATAATCCCTGGTCATAATCATACCAAGTCCATCTATGCACTACAGGCCACAGATGACTTTCAACATTTTATAAACATGAGGATGATGACAATGATATAAGAATTCAATAAAACAAGTTCAAGAATTAATTTATCCAGGAATTAACAACGTCCAAATTGTCAACATGATACTGCATTGTGGAGTAAAATTCAAGAATGCTTAGAATAATATTTTCATGAAAAGATACTGGATGAAACGCAACTATCAAGGATATTCCACAAATTTCATAGAGTATAGAAGTCAAAACTTAACCAACTGAGTATAATAAAGAATGGAATAACAAAAGAAATCACCATGCATGCGATAGACCGCACAGACAGGTTATTCCAACAGAATAATAAATAATGGAACCAGGTCCGGTGTAAAACACACAGACAGGATGTTCCAACAGAATAATAATAAAAACGGAACCAGGTCCGGTGTAAAACACACAGACAGGATGTTCCAACAGAATAATAAACGGAACCAGGTCCGGTGTAAAACACACAGACAGGATGTTCCAACAGAATAATAGAAGAATGTCACCAAGTATAGGGTAGACCGCGTATACTGGTTATTCCAATAGAATAATAACGAATGGAATAACAGAAGTTCTCTTCATGAATATAAAAGAAATAATATTCCCTACCTTAAAAGAACTGGATATTGGAAAAGTGATGTAGCAGAATACTTTTATTCTCTCTCTCTCTTATTCTCTCTATACTTTCTCTCTCTATAGCTTGAATGAATTCGTGAAAAATAATGAAGCCCTAGGCCTCTATTTATAGAAAAACTGAGGGTGGCTCTTGGTCTTAACGAAGGGTCAAATGACTCTTGGTCTTAACGAAGAGTCAAATGACTCTTGGTAATATTGAAGGGACAACTACTATTGACGAAAGTAATTACTATTGACCAAGGTAAATACTATTGACCAAGGTAATTACTATTGACCAAGGTAAATACTATTGACCAAGGTAAATACTGTTGACGAAGGTAATTACTATTGACCAAGGTAAATACTATTGACGACAGTAATTACTATTGACGAAGAAACTCTTAGATGATGACATATGGCCCCCCATAAAATAACCAAACTTACCACAACGTCTCAATAATATAACATATTATACAGATGATACTATGACAATAATTTAAGAGATATGATGCAGCAATTACTGTAGCAATAATTGAGTATAGCTAAGTGACTTCTCACGTAAGCATCAATAATCAATACCGTGTGCTACTATGCAACCACGCGTATTACTGTACTTTTACTACCGAGTAGTTCAACAGTTTTAACGATTTTAACGGTAACACCTCAGCTGTTATTTTTATAGAAAGATAATTCTGTCGTTTTCTCAATCCGACAATAATTCCGTTGTGGGGTCCACCAATGATTGTGCCGTCGTACGAATATTCCCCGACAAAAAAAATATTCCCCGACCAAACGAATATTTTATAACAACTTGCTTACTTTGCAAAATTTATAAATATTACCCACAACTATAACATTATATCAAATTAACTCCATAATATTCAAAAATGATATTTATAGAAAATTCATCTTTATTTATAAAAGTTGGGGTCTTACATGCACTGAATAGCAACTCTCAAAGTATCTAAATACTCACAAAATATGCTTCATAATATAGAGAGAGAAAGAGAGAAAGCTTATGTTTCTGGTGTGATTTTTAATTCTAACTTAGCCCTCTATTTATAGGAAAATATTAGCACGCCGAAGCAGACTTAACCTGCAACTTGATGGCTTTACCTGCTACTATTCTCACCCACCACATTTAAATAAAAATCTCAGCACATTTCTTCACCAACCAAGAGTGGGGCCCACCAATTCTAGAATTTTCCACCAAAATGATAAATTCTGAAACTTCAACAATTTCTGAACCAGTCATCTCGTAAAATTCATAATAAATCATACGTTCATTTTTAACGGTTCAAAATTTGTGGACATATACTCAACTTATATATGTATAACATATCCAAAAATTACCACGATCCAACGGTCGGATTAAAAATTATAACCCTCGCAAAATATCTCAAAAACCCTAATTTTTAATACCTCCATTCCGACAAAAATACTGATAAAAACCTCAACATTAACTCCTTCATTTTTAACCACAAAAATATATCCCTCATTTATATCCACAAAAAATAAATATTTCCTTATCATATGAATCAATAATTAATTATTCACAGATAATATTACAGAATCACATTTATGACAACCAGGCCGTTCCCAGGAAAGAGGGGGCTTTCCAATAAAGATTTCTCCTTACTAGCGCGCAATTAGATGACCAAACCTCTCCTTAGACAGAACTTTCTAGACATTGTCAATAATGTTATCTAATAATATTATTCTAATAATATGAATTATTGATCTGATAATGGAGATGATGTGCAACAACAATTATTAAAATAATAATAATATAAAATATCAACGCAGCAAATATTGAATCAATAAAATAAAATATTGAACAGTAATTACTGTGACAATTATTCAGTAGTGCCTTCTTATATAAGAATCAATAATTTCAAAAATATTGTGCAATACCGTGTGCTACTGTGCAATAACGCGTATTACTGTATTTTAACCACCGGGTATTCCAACAGTGTTAACGGTAACAACTACGCCGTTAATTATAAAAACTCAATTTTTATCGTTATCTTCATCCGACAGTTATTCGTTATGGGGCCCACAAATAGCTGCGCCGTCGTACGAATATTCTCCGACAGAAAGAATATTCCACGACCAAACGAATATTCCCCGACAACAATGATTATTTTATAACCACTTGCTTATTTTGAAAAACCTCATTGATGCGTCCGACATGTGTCTATTTTTACTCCTATAATAGATACTCTGAAAAGAGTTTTGTTCAGTTGTTTGTTAATCAAAAATTTGTTTGTCTCTCTAATTTTAACATGGTTATTTATATGGTTTTTGATAATTTGCATAACTTACATAACTATCAAAACAACTTTAGGGGACGTTTGTTAGAGGTCATCTAAAGTGGTTGGTCGTCTGAAATATCTGGTAATGTGGCTAGTCATATTTATAGATTATGTTTGTTATATTGGTAATTTTACACTATCGATAATCAGATACATTGTAAAGTGTAAAGATTCTCGATAATCAAATAACAAAAAAATAGGTGGGTCTAAGATTATCAAACAATAGCCATTTTGAAATTTTTATTTAGACAACTTTGTAAGACCCCGAATTTTTTTTATAAAATGAAATTTCCTTTATTTATTATTTTGAAATAGTAAGGGTTTATTTGATTAATGTGGTTAGTTATGGGTAAAATGCGCAAATATTTTTTAAATAAGTAGGTGGTTATAAAATATTCATTGTTGTCGGAAAATATTCGTTTGGTCGTGGAATATTCTTGCTGTCGGACAATATTCGTACGACGGCGCAGTCTTTTGTGGGCCCCATAACAGATAACGGTCGGATGAAGAAAACGATAAAATTGAATAACGGCGTAGTTGTTGCCGTTAACACTGTTGGAATATCCGGCGGTTAAAATACAGTAATACGCGTGGATGCACAGTATTTTTGAATTATTGATTCTTACGTAAGAAGACACTACTCAATAATTGTTACAGTAATTACTGTTCAATATTTTATTTTATTGATTCAATAATTGATGCGTTGATATTTTATATTATTGTTGTTTCAATAATTGTCACTGCACAGTATTTTCCATTATCCGATCAATAATTTATATTATTTGAATAATATTATTAGATAACATTATTGGCAATGTCTAGAAAGTTCTGTCAAGGAGAGGTTTGGTCACCTAATTGCACGCCAGTAAGGAGAAATTCTTATTGGAAAGTCCCCTCTTTCCTGGGAACGGCCTGATTGTCATAATTGTGATTCTGTAATATTATTTGTGAATAATTAATTATTGATTTATATGATAAGGAAATATTTATTTGATGCGGATATAAAAGATGGATTTATTTATGTGGTTATAAATGAAAGAATTTTAGCATTGAGTAATTGTTGAAAGTTTAGCATAATTTTTGTGGAATTTCAATTATTTATCCGATAGAATATTCATTCAAAATATTATTATAATATTTTATAATTTGTTAAATAATAATATTATTGTTATATATATATATATATATATATATATATATATATATATTTATGCATGTGATTAAAAGAAGAGGTGAGCAAATTGTGTTCCTATTCATTATTCAAAAGCAGTATGCCTTTGTTTGCTTTCTAAGTGGTGGGTGGAAGAAACATCCTGCTTATATGCTTTGTTATTTTGTGAATGGTCATATATTTCTTCTGCAAAGATGTTCTTCTAACTTTTGTGGGCCCATAAAGATGGAAAATAAAGATTTTGGCTAAGAAGAAATGAAAGGATCCTTTGTTTTCAAACAACTGATAAGCCATTACCCAATAATGAATGTGAGTTAGGCTTTGTATTCCTGCAAGCTTATTTCAAAGAGTGGGCCCCCAGCATTGAAAAAAAAAGAGGAGTTAGGCAAACATTAGGCAGAGAAGGAAAAATATGAAAGTTAGGCAGAATGCCTTGAAAATTTCTCTTCCATCCGTTGCTATAAATAGGGGGTAACCCCTCCTTCCTCAATCACACCTTCAAATCCAGAAATTCTTATTCTAAAGTATTGTGAGTATTTTTCTTGAGTATAAGAATACTTTGAGCGTAGTTTTTCTGCAAGATTTTCTCAGAATAATATCTGATATTCCAGTCAAATCCAGTTTCTACCAAGGTAAATGATATTATTTTATTTCAATACTCGTAAAAAAAAATTATTTTATTTCATACTTCATAGTATGGAAGGGATATTATTTCATTTCATATTCTTAAATTTGAACTTACTATAGTAAGTATTGCTTCTATAATTCCTGAAATGATTAGAAATTTCGTTTCATATAATATCATTTCATAGGATTATTGGTTTAAACTTTTTATCAAATTTAGAACTTTTCATGACTGGGTACTGTTCACAGTTAATGGTCACGGGTACTGTTCAAAGTTACTGTTCACTGGTACTGTTCACAGAAGAATTTTTTTTTTCTTCCAAGTTATCTGTTGTGACCCTTATTCTTGAAATTTAATCCATATTTTGATCTTCGTTCTTGAATTTTACTCCACTATAATTTATTATGGAGTATTATTAAACTTGGATAAACTGAAATATGAATCCCTAATATTTGTCATTCTGTCTCACTGGATTCGTTTTCTTTAAAATATTTTTCATCATCCTCAGTCCTAAATGATGATATTACTGAATATCTTTGGCCTGTAGTGCAAAGATGAATGATTAACTGATGAATATCTTTGGCCCGTAGTGCAAAGATGAACATGTGTTGAGATGAACATGACCGACTGATGATATAAATGAATATCTTTGGCTTATAGTGCAAAGATGAATATTTGATTAAAGATGTATATTGATTGATGTTACAGGGATAAAATATTGATGATGAACTTTTAAATCTTAGAAGATAGTAGAACTCATTCTCTACTTGACTCTTCTAATAGATTGTTGTTTCCGCTGCAGTTGTTGATCTAAAACTTGTTGTCTAATATATTTTATCAGATTTTTCCCTGTTGAAGACTAATGATAATTTGTTGTAACGACCCCAAAATAGGTCCATTCCATCCAACCTATTCTGAGTCGCCAAATACATGGTACAGAAAATAACTGTAACTTTATTACAACAATTGTCGTGCAAAATACAACAACACATATGCTGTGAGTTTGGATACAAATATATACCAAATGTGACTCATGTTCCAACCGTGGACATCACCTCACAATGACACCTTACATAAAGGTATAGTCAAAAACTGTTTTAGAAATTAGAATCTTTGGGAAGTGCTCAAGAAAACCTTCGTACATGGGAGGCCATGCGTCTAGGTTATGATAGTTATCATATGGCCATAAAATTATTCTTGGTTGACCCAATAGACCCCAAAGAAAAACGAGAAGATTACTGTCATATTCTTCCCAATGGTGAGTCTTCTCTTGACTTATCATTATCTCCACTGTCTTTAATCGTGAATTATATTTCAAACAAACACCAAGATTATATAGGAAGTGCTCGTATATATACTCAGCAAGTGGATGAGCACAATCCTGTCTTATGATGACACGAGGTTGTATGTCATTAGACATCTGGTATGATAGTGGCAAAACACCCTTCCAACGTTGGGTTGGCTTCACCCTAGATGATTCACCAAATATAACTACTAAATGATGACCACCATTCTATTCCCCTGTTACCCCCGCTCGACCCAGCTACACTCTTATTACCTGAAAGGAATTGTGAAACAGAAGGGTGAGCACAACTAGCCCAGTAAAGAATATCATGACTAAAGATAAATAAATTATCAATAGCCTTCTACAGTAATAAATCAGAGATTTAGAACATATGGTAGATGATAAAAAATTTCAACCATAGTTGCAGCGGAACGAGCAATCCATTAGAAGAGTCAAATAGACCATAAAGTCTATTTTCTTCTCCATGTTAAAAATCTACCAACAATAATTTATCAGTGTAACATCAATCAACAGTTCTGGTCCACAATCATATGAATAACTCATAATCATAATTGTGATTCTAAATTCCTCTTCGCACCCAGGACGAAGATAATTTTCATAACATGTCTTTACCTTAAACATCAAAGATCATGGTTATACCAAATCACAGTTCCTGTTCATAATCATACTAATAATTTCATCTTTGCACTACAGGCCAAAGATATTCGTCAACAGTTCATCTTTGCACTACTGGCCAAAGATATTCAACAACAGTTCATCTTTGCACTACAGGCCAAAGATATTCGTCAACAGTTCATCTTTGCACTACTGGCCAAAGATATTCAACAACAGTTCATCTTTACACTACAGGCCAAAGATATTTAATCAACAGATCATCTTTGCACTACAGGCCAAAGATATTCCTCAACAGTTCATATTTGCATTACATGCCAAATATATTCATCAACAGTTCATATTTGCACTATAGACCAAATATATTCATCAACAGTTCATATTTGCACTGCAGGCCAAATATATTCATCAACAGTTCATATTTACACTATAGACCAAATATATTCATCAACAATTCATATTTGCACTGCAGGCCAAATATATTCATCAACAGTTCATATTTGCACTACAGGTCAAATATATTAATATATCAAAGAAATATATAATCATTTCAGAATTTATATAAACAATAATTATAACCATGCTGATCATTTCACCTTTGCACTTAAGCTAAAGATATTCAATTATAAATTCAATGGTCATGATCATACCAGTCAACAATTCAATTTTGCACTACTGGCCAAAGGAAACCCATAGTCATGATCATACCAAAAATCTACCCATCTTTACACTCGAATCAAAGAGAAATATCATCATTAGGAGTTATAAAAAATGTTATATATGATAATAAAAATAATATGATCAATTTATAATTTTAATCTCAAGAGTAATATTCATAAATCAACTATAATTTGGTTAGAAAAAGAAACCAATTTTGTCATGAATAGTAACTCGTGAATAGTAACTCCGTGAATAGTAACTCATGAATAGTAACTTGTGAATAGTAACTCCGACTCAAAAAGGTAGAAATTTCACAATAAAATCTATACCAATATTTCGGTATAATGATATTGAAAGAATAACATTTATTAAACTTATATACAATTTATTTTAATTGTTTACACTTTACTAAATAATGCATTTAATCATCCTAAAATGCCAAATTCATAAGTTATCATCACCAATAACCAATCCCTCATCAAAAATCTGCATATACATCATAGAGGATTATCAAGCCATAAAATCCTATTTTTCAATTTTCTTCCTTCACATAACACATTTAATTTATTTATTCATTACTAGACTATTTTTATGAAAAATACCAAATCAGTTCCAAAAATATTTCTTTTCTGAGATTTAGCATAATATAGTCCCATAGTGAACATATATTTTTCTCAGAATTTTTAAAAGTCATTTACTATTTTTCATATGGTCAAAATAGCCGAATATTTAGATATTTATCAAAAATTGTACTTTTGTCCAAAAATTCTGAAATTCACAGAGTATACTCCTATCATATACATGTACTCCCAATAAAAATTTCATCAATTTTGGAGTTAACCACAAGAAGTTATAAGCGGTTACTTTTAAAATAGTCTTTTCTCATAAAATTCATAACTCTCAATCTATACATCCAAAAATCACCATTTTTGGACACAATCAAGAAAACTCATCAAAATATCATTTCAAATTTTTTTAGAATTTTTAAAGGTCAGAAAAATTACGAAACTGAAAAATATAACAACCCTTAAAATCCCTTACTATCCCTTACCTCAAAAGAGCAGTACTTCTGATCGGTATAAGGCTGAAGAAAACTTGCACTGATGAATAGAAACTCACAGAGTATCTAAATACTCACAAATTACACTCAATAATATAGAGAGAGAAAGAGAGAAAGCTTATGTTTTTGGTGTGATTTTTAATTCTAACTTAGCCCTCTATTTATAAGAAAATATTAGCACGCCGAAGCAGACTTAACCTGCAACTTGATGACTTTACCTGCTACTATTCTCACCCACCACATTTAAATAAAAATCTCAGCACATTTCTTCACCAACCAAGAGTGGGGCCCACCAATTCTAGAATTTTCTACCAAAATGATAAATTCTGAAACTTCAACAATTTCTGAACCAGTCATCTCGTAAAATTCATAATAAATCATACGTTCATTTTTAACGGTTCAAAATTTGTGGACATATACTCAACTTATATATGTATAACATATTCAAAAATTACCACGATCCAACGGTCGGATTAAAAATTATAACCCTCGCAAAATATCTCAAAAATCTTAATTTTTAATACCTCCATTCCGACAAAAATACTGATAAAAACCTCAACACTAACTCCTTCATTTATAACCACATAAGTAAATCCATCATTTATATCCACATCAAATAAATATTTCCTTATCATATAAATTAATAATTAATTATTCACAAATAATATTACAGAATCACAATAATGACAACCAGGCAGTTCCCAAGAAAGAGGAGGCTTTTCAATAAGGATTTCTCCTTATTGGCGCGCAATTAGATGACCAAACCTCTCCTTAGACAGAACTTTCTAGACATTACCAATAATACTATCTAATAATATTATTCCAATAATATGAATTATTGATCTGATAATGGAGATGATGTGCAGCAACAATTATTGAAACAATAATAATATAAAATATCAACGCATCAATTATTGAATCAATAAAATAAAATATTGAACAGTAATTACTGTGACAATTATTCAGTAGTGCCTTCTTATATAAGAATCAATAATTTCAAAAATATTGTGCAATACCGTGTGCTACTGTGCAATAACGCGTATTACTATATTTTAACTACCGGGTATTCCAACAGTGTTAACGGTAACAACTACGCCGTTAATTATAAAAACTCAATTTTTATCGTTATTTTCATCCGACCGTTTTCCGTTATGGAGCCCACAAATAGCTGCGCCGTCGTACGAATATTCCCCGACAGAAAGAATATTCTACGACCAAACGAATATTTCCCGACAGAAAGAATATTTCACGACCACACGAATATTCACCGACCAAAAATAAATATTTTATAACCACTTGCTTATTTTGAAAAAATTTCACATTTCACCCATAACTTTAAACTTTTATCAATTTAACCATTTACGGAATAGTAATTATAAGAAAAATTGAATACCTTTATTTAATAAAATTCGGGGTCTTACATTTGTTGTATATTATCTTAGTCATAATATTCTTTACTGGGCTAGTTGAGCTCACCCTTTTTCTTTTTGTTTTATTTTTCTTCCCAGGAGGTGAGAACATAGCAGTAACTAGCCGGGGTATGGAGTAATGGTTCAGGATAGATGTATTAGTAGTCCTCACTATTTTGTAAAACAGCGTATCAATAATTATAATGAGGGCTCCTTTTGAGTTTGTATACTCTCTATTATACTATATTTGTATTCAAACTCACAGTATATGTGTTGTCGTATTTTGCGTGACAATTGTATTACGAAGTTGTATTTATTTCTGTACCATGTATTTGGCGACTCAGAATGGGTGATGTATACCTATTTTGGGAGCGTCACGAACTTAATTAATTAGTTTGATAATATTTTGATGATTGTTAATAATTACATTTGACAATAGTCATATAGGCGAGTTATTGAACTAAAATCAGTACAATGATATATTAGTAAAAAATCAATATTATAAAAAATATACCTAATAATAATCAGATACCCAATAATATATGTTTTAGTGGGTATTCATAATCATTTGTTTCGTTTCAATTTTATTTGTCACGTCAATATGATGTTAGTTTTGTAACTAACTTTATGACACACTTAATTAATAACAGTTGATTAGTATTAAATCAGGGATAATTATGTTATATTCTTTATTTTATATTTACCAATAATATGGTCATATATATATATATATATATATATATATATATATATATATATATATTCAACAAATTCAATAGATTACAATCAACTTTATTGAAATACGATTATAAAAATTATAAATTATTTAGACAGTCATATTAACGGTTTTTTTTGTTTTGTTTTTAAAAGTTAAATAAATTAGATTACTTTAAAATTTTAAAATAATTTTAAATGTCAAAATTAAACTTATAGTTTGGAAAGAAATATAAATAAACAAAAATTGAAATGAAATTTTATGAAGAAAGCCAAATTCGATTGAAGACACAAAACTCTTTTATTTTTAGACAAAAAGGGGTGTGCATTATAACACGGTGCGGGCATTCACACGCAATCGCCACACTGGACTTCCACTTTACCGCTCAAAATTAGGGCTTGTTTTTAAGCTCCAAAAAGCCAAAGACCCTCGCAGGACGCAGAGTCACAGTATTTGTATGCAAATGTGTAGCCTCGGCATCACGATACTAATGCGTAGAGTCGTCATCACGATACTCTGAGGCCTGAGCTACTTGCTACCATTATTTTGAAGTGAGAATGGCGAGCGACACAGATATGAGCAGCTGGACTGATCTTCTCCATTCATCCTCAAAACTTGTCGAACAAGCTGCTCCTTCTGCTCAGTTCCCTCCTCTTCAGGTCCGTATGGTTCCTTCTCAAAATCAGCAAAAAGAGAGAAGTAAATCAATATGAAATAATGCTCTTGTTTTTCTGTTTCTTACTTCAAAGGTTTTGATAACGTCGAAATACTGGCTTCATTTGGGCTATGCAGACTGTTTTAGACTTACATTCATTGAAGTTTTTGCAATTATTAGATTTCTTACGAAAATCGTTTGTTTTTCAAATCTTAGAGGAATTTAGATCAATTAGAAGCGCTGTCGAAGAAATTGAAATCAAAAACATTAAGAACTGAAGCCCCGTCTCAATCTATTGCAGCTACTAGGTATTTATCCAAGCCTCCCTCTATATGTACATTTCCCCAATGAACTCCTGCTTGTAAAATGCTTGGTTTGCTTGTCGAGAAAATGTAGTGGAATTGAAATTAAGCTTATAACATGTTTGTTTGAGACGAGCTGTCCGGATTCTTCTACATTTGATTGAATTATCAGCAGCCTAATGAAGATCAGACCATAAATTTCAAGGGCTAAAGATGTTTTGATGGCTTAATATATTTGCCTGTACTATTTTATTTACTTGAATTTGCAGGCTACTTGCCCGTGAGGGATTAAACGCCGAGCAGCTTGCTCGGGATCTTAAATCTTTTGAATTGAAGGTAAAAAATGATTCTTGCCCTTTCAATTTTGTTATCTTAAACCATTATGGTTGAATTACACCTGGCTATAAAAATACCAAGTTGTGCTCTAAAGTTGAACATCTACTGTAATATCTTTATGATTATGCAATTTTTGGCATTTTAGACTTGGTTCTTCTTAGACAACAAAATATGCAGATTATTAGATGGCATTTTGCAAATGTTATCTATGTCCATGGTCATGTAAAGATATAGATTTCGATGTATTTTGCTTAATCATAAATTCTCAACTTACCTTTCCTTTGCAACTTCATTTTTTCGCAAACACTCATCTGGTAAGTAAACACACAGAAAATATAGAGATATAAGATTGTAGGAATGTCGTTTTGCATGGCATGGTGAAAATAAAGGTTAGACAACATGGACATCTCATCATTATACAAAATACGTGGAATTTTTTTTTTTGAGTAAGGACATGTTCTAAGAGACATAAATTTTGTTGGGTAAATAGGTCTAGGATCACGTGTACCTAGTTTTGTGCACTATTGAATTGCCTTCATGTGAGCTAAAATATATACTTTTGTGATGGAGGACAAGGTCATTAAGAGAAGGGATAAAGGAGGTAGAGGAAGGGTGAAGGCGAACCTATCATTGCTAGGAATCTGTAAAAACCCACAATGACACAATCCCTTAATCTCTAAACACCACAAGGGCACCAAGCCTTAATCTCAATCAATATATTAAACTTTAAATTACAATGATGAATAAACGGGTGCTATTGGCGTGAGAGGCCAATCCCATCCCACGTTGGGCGCCTCGCCTGAGGTGTGGCTCCTTCAATGAGGCGCACCTGAGACGCAGGCCTCGTCGAAGTTGTGTAATTTTTTTCTCTAAACCATCAATTGCAACCTCCTTCAAGTAAGTCTCTCCTTTTTCCTCATCTTTTATATGTTCTCCTTTTTTTTAATCTTCTCTTGCCCAAAAGAGGCTATTTTGCAAAATACTAAGGGGTCATGCTACCACCCAATTTTTTCAGTAACTTTGAGTATTTACTGCACTATTATTCTGGTGTTTATTAACTTATTAAATAATTAAATATGTGTAGTGCGCGCTTCGCGCCTAGGTCCAAGGAGACCTTTGCACCTCAGCGCGGCTCACGCCTTAAATAACAATGAATTTATAAACCATAAAAGCCCTAAGTTTAGTATAATTTAGGTAACCTAGTTACATACAAAAACAAACTCATAATTATTCTATATTATATTTAAAAGACATAATTTTATCAAGCGTAATCTCCTCTTCTAATCAATAAAATCTTCTTTTATAAAAAAAATATATAATTTTTTTCCTTACTATTTTTTGAAAAGAATTATTTCCTAATTGAAATAACCTAATTACAATTAATTTGTCCATAAATAATAATATGAAATAATATGGTAATATCCTTTGCGCTTTCTAGTAACCTTCGTGTCCGATTCCACATCATTCTCCTTTCCATTTAGAAAAATTTGTCAAGCAGTTTTGAAATGGGGAAGAATCCATATGTTTCAATCTTTACTCCACGTGTGCAGAAAAGCTTAAATCTCGTTGTAATCACATCACGATGCAAAGAAGCGATCGATTTTCCAAAATATTGCAAACTTGGTATGGTTTCATTAGTCACTGGTTCGATAACGAATCATATGTTGTCATTTCAAGTATTATCAATTTAAAGTTTGCGTATAGGCAAAATTTTGCATAACAGGAACGTGTAACGGATAAATCAGTGAGAAATAACAGTGTAATAGAGAAATCAAGGAGAGTTAACGGTAGAATTTAATTTGATGAAATGTTGTAGGCTTGACAAGAGACATAGTTGTCAAGTCGTCAAGTCGAACTGAGTTGGTGGCCGACTGCTTAGCCGACCAGTCTACCAGTCTTTCGTAGACCGACAAATCATTTACAATACTGGTTATATATATATATATATATATATTCAAATTACAATTAACAAAAAAATTTACAACTTCACAATCAATACTATTAAGTATCATTGATTATAAAATTGAACTTAGATAGAATCTCAATAAGTATAAATTAATTGCATATGCTAATGTTAAAAAATGTAAACAATAAACATTAATAAATATATATTCTATGAGCAAGACCATTTGATTAATATATATATATATACTAGTCTTGTTCAAACTTATCCCATTTAACCCATTGGCCTTATACAAAAAAATAAATATCATATGTCAAGTGTTATAAATCTCTCTCATAGTTCCACTATCAAACTCGAAGTGTGCAATGTTTATTATTTACAGTCAAACAATCCGAACATATCAAATAGGGTGTGCAACTAAAACGGTAATATCAATTTTTTCCCGATACCGAGCAAACAAAACCGGTTTGGTACCGGTAATTTTTTTAGGTAAATACCGGTTTAGCAAGAGTAGGAAAGGTATCTCATTTTTAAAGTTCAGTAACAGCCGAACCACACTGAATTACATTTCTATATTAGATATAATATCTATTATTTGCAGTCTGCTTAATCTCACTATCCACCACTCATTTGTCGACTTTATCCCACTATTTTTTCTCTCTATCCTTTCATTTACTGACATTGCCCACTCTCCTTGTGTGATTCACCTTCTCTCCCTGTACCACCATATTCCTCACTTCTCACACACTCATCTATTAGTACACCCATCTCTCTCTTCTCCACTCTACGAACCACACACTAATTCTCTTATTCTTTCTCATCTTTCACCAACACAGATCACACACAAAATTTTCTCTTTGTTATTTTCCACTAACACACATACAAGATCACATACACAAGATCAGTAGAAAAACATTTATTTTTTGAAAAGTTATTCCAAGATTGTGACGACTCGAACGAGCAGTAGGACGAGCAGTAGGACCTTCTTTTTCTCCCGTGTTTGTTGCTGAAACTATTATCTGTGTACTTGGACTTTGAGATCTAATTTTGGGTTGAATTTTGTGATTTGGCTCCGTTTTTGTTGTAATATGAAGCGGGTGTTTGTTTGGATGAATTTTGGATTTTGGGTTGATTAATCTTATGAGATGCACTGTCTCTGACTTATTAATTTGCACAATTGATTCTCAAAAGGTTGAAAAAATTAGAGAAAAAATTATGTTGAAAAGGGGGTATACACCGGTACCGAACTGACTTCTATCGGTACGGATATTTTTGAGTAAGACCGGTAATCGGTTCAGTATAGTTTTGTTTAATTGTTGAAACACTCCTAATATAAAACACCCAGTTCACTTTATCCCACGAACACCCATTCTATGAAGCACCGATTTGGACACGGGCACGAGCACAACTCGATACGGGACATGGGATACAATATTTTCCAAAAAAAGGATGCGATACGTCGATGACACGTTCAATTTTTTTATTATATATATATATATTTAATAATATAAATGTATTTTTTACAATAAATAAATATAATTATTAAGCCAATCACATATCATATATGGAATAAAATTAATGTCAACAATTGTTTAATGTTAAGTGTTAAATGTTAACCAATTAGTAGTGGTGCACAAATGGTCCGGGGCCCGCGGGCTGACCTTGGTCCAACCTGAGCCCGACCTGGTCAACAGGCCTGGTCAAAGCTTGGGCCAGTCAGACCCGGCTTGGAAGGCTAACAACAGACCAAGATTTACTTGCAAAAATCCGGCCTGGTATGCGGCCTGGTCCGGCTCGTGGCTTGGTCCGGCCTGAGGCTTGGGCTTGGCCATTTTTAATAAAAGCTTGGTTTTTTACTTGACCTTTTATAAGTAAAACTTCCATGACCATTTATAATGAAAACCAATGTGAGACTTGGACATTTAGAATAAAAAGGTAGTGATGATTGTTTTTATTGTGTGAAGTGTATTGTTCAATTCCAGTTTAACTCGATATGGGACTTTGATCTTTGCACTATTGTTGGGCATAACCTGTTTGTGCACAGCATACTATGGAGAACAGGAGAAGTAAGGAAGAATGGAACGGGTCTGCTTGGGAGTGTAATTAGCAAGGGAAATATCTCTCAAATAGTTTCCTTTAATTCTTCAGTTTAGTGCTAAGGTTTGTTACTTGCTAAAAGCTCATGCTTGATTAATAGCCCAGGTAATTATGTTAGAGGAGATGGAATGGTGCAGAACTTGGAGAGTAGCGAAGGAGCAGGACACGGATGGGAGTATATATTAGTAACTCATTAACATCCTTATAAGATTGCAAGCCTTACTTGGTTATAAAAAAACCATTTATCTCTTACAGGCTTGGCAAAACCAAAATTCGCAGAACCAATATATTTCACAATCTCATTAAAGTTCTCTGGGGTCATGTTGTTTAGGTACCAAAATTTTAAAACCAGAAGAGAGTGCAAAACAAACAATTCTCAATCTCTTCAGCATCCTTGATTCAGAGTCCCACATCATTTAACATACTTCTCTTCTCCTTCTTATGTTTTATAAATAGAGAGTCCCACATCATTTAACATACTTCACTTCTCCTTCCTATATGTTTTATAAATAGAGGAGAGTAACCTTAATTTTCTAAAGTTAATCATGGAAGGCCAAAGTGGGAGTCTAAAGGTTTGGCCTGGCCTGTAGGCCTAAATAGGCTGCATTTTTTAAGCTAAGTCTGACCTGACCTAGCCTACTGGCCCAAAAGTCAAAGCCTGACCTGCTCAACGGCTAAGGCCTGCCCAGGCCGAACTAGGCCAAGCTGGCCCGTTGTGCATCACTACCAATTAGGCAGCCCACAATCAAACATAGATGTAATAAAATTAATGTTAACACAAATTTATAACATACTCAATTACATAATTTTACTCACATAATTTTATGCAGCCACTATATCATATATCCAATTTATGCAGCCAGCAACCCATAGTCAAAGACTCAAAACAAAAAAAAAACAAAAAGGAGCGGCCGGGAAAGAGAGGAGCATATCGGGCAACATATATATTAAAGCAAAAAAAATGGAGAGAGAAAGTCAAACTAAAAAAACCAAAAGGAAAAGACTTACCTTTTCTAAGGGTTTGGGTCTTAACAACCGCAAAAGGAGAGGAGAGAGGTCGTTAGAGCAGGCGAGACGAGTCGTGAGAGGTGGGAAGAGCCGTGAAGTCATCATTAGAAGAGAACGAGAAGAGAAGTCGACTGGAATGTTTGGTTTGCGATGCAATTTGTAATGAATTAGGCTTAGAAGGTACAAATTGTGTGCCTTTAATTAACTTTAATTTCTAATTCAAGCACAAATTTATTTTTTTAAAGAAATTACTTGGGCGTGTCCCTAACATGTCCTAGCGTATCCAGTGTGTCGAAATTTAAAAAAAAGAAAAAGAAAAAAAGAAATTCACAAACATGTGTCGCAGATGCGTCTCCGACTTGTTTCCGACACCATTTCGTGGCCTTCTCAGACATATCTGTGCTTCATAGCACCCATTTCTTCGTCCCACAAACATATCAAAATAAGGTACATTTCACATACTGTTGGAATCAAATCACCAACCCACTTACCTAATCTCCAACCCAAACTGTAAGTCCTTGAACAAGAAGATACAACCAAGTCCTCGAAGAAGAAGGAGATGAAGATGTGAGGAAGCAACCGGAAGGAGAGGAAGAAGCGAACCCCTTAAGACCCCCAAACTCGATCGTGAAACTCGGTACAATTTCTCTCTTGTGCGTTGGGTTGTAGGTTGTAGGTTGTAGCTTGTTCAATTAGGTCACCCAATTGAGTATACTAGGTTCTTTGTCTAAAGGTTTGGGTCTTAATTGGGTGGGTTATGGGTCAATTGGAATCATAGCTGTCAAGGCGTCGCCTAGGCGACGCCAAGGCGTCCAGGCGTTGGAAAATCTGCAAGGCGAAGCTCGACTTGGGACATAGTTGCTAAGGCAACCTTCGATAGCTTCAACGGCTTCTCCGACCTCATCGCGCTACCTTCTTCTCCGACTGCTCCGACCTCGCGACTGCTTCGAACCTCCGACTGCTCCGACCTCGCGGCTGCTTCAAACCTCTGACCTTCGACCTCCGACTCAATCTCGAGACCTCATCGCGAACTCTCGCGAGTCGCGATTGCTCGTCGCTCGACTTCTTCTCGCTCGTCGCGAACCCTCGTGAGTTGCGACTGCTCGTCGCACGACTTCTTCTCGCTCATCGCGAACCCTCGCGAGTCGCGACTGCTCGTCGCATTTCTTCTCGCTCATCTGCTGACTTTGCTCGACTTTGCTGGAACAAGAAAGCGAGATTGCTTTGCTATTGGGTCTGTATACTTCTGGGTCTCTAATCTCTATATATAATATAAATTTATATGTATAAATTTATACATATATAAATTTATATATATATTTATATACGTATAAATTTATTTATATATATATATATAATAAAATAAATAAAAGTAAAAAATATTATATTTAATATATATCATATATATTAAAAAGAAATTAATATATATTTAAATAAACAACAAATAATATGTTAAAAATAATTAAATTTATATAAATTTCTATAGTTATTAATTAAATAATTATGATACCATAAAAATAAGATAAAATAAAATAATATTATATACATATATTTAATATGTAGGATAGTTGCATGAAATAATTTGAAAATAAATACTATATACACTTAATTATTAATTTAATAATACACTATATATATATATATATATTATATAACACTATCAATGGGATTTAAAAATATATTTAATGTTATTCCATAGTGTTATGTTTTGAGTTTTAATGTATATGAAATTTTATTGTTAATATAGTTGTTATGTAAAATAAATAATATATAAATTGTACATTGTAAACGACTTGTCGCCGTGTCGCCTAGGCGTCTAGGCAGTCGGCTACCGCCATGACTCGCCGTGGCGCCGTGACAACTATGATTGGAATTGAGTTTGGTTAAATTAAAATTGGGTTTGTTCCTAAGTTGTTCGACTAGAGAACAAATCGGTCAAATCGACGATTTGAACCGACTAGGCGATGACCAACTGCTTATGTCACACGACTTAGCTATTGCAACGAAGTCGAGAGCTATACTTGCACATCCAATAACGAGTGGATGACTAATTGGCGACTAATCGGCGCTTAAGCGCCGACTTGATACTATGGCAAGGGGTAAGGGTGAGAAAAGAATTGAGAAGTTGTCTGGATTTGGTGTTTCATAGCATTTGGTGGAGAATTTGCCAGGAAAGATTTGCGAGACCTTTTGGTTCATATTAAATTTCTGTTTACGTGCCTCATCCTTTTTTTAATAGGCTTTTTTAGGTTCTTTGTGTATGGTGGGGTTTTATTTTTTAATTTTTGGGGTTGTATGCTGCGCGTGTACCTGGTTCAACGTGTTTTGGTGCTTATAATGAATTTGCTTACCTATCAGAAAAAACCATAAAAAATTATTTAGATGTTTTGGGCATTGAAGTTAAATTATAGTGTTTTAATCTTGGCCAATATAGTGATGCCTCTTTCTCTTTAGACATAACCATTTTATATGCATTAATGTAGTTTTCTGACAATGTTGTACTGTTGTAAGCATATTTTTATATTCGATGCAGTTTTTTTGTGCTATATCTTTAGCATTGTCTTTTGTTACGCTGTCTTGTCCTATTATTTATTCGTTTATTGTGACTCACATTTTTCTTTTCTTCTTCAAGACAACAATTGAGGATGTTTTTCCTGCTGAGGCAACGAGTGTTGAGGAGTATTTGCAACAGGTATTTCCAGTTCCACCCATTTAATTAACAAAATAATCGTTAATGAATGATGTCATTAACTGATATGTTTCTGTTTTTCTTCATGCACCTCTAAATCGCTTTAATTGATGTTTCTTCTTCTTTTGGGTGTTCTTTGAATCTTATGACAATATTTAAAACTTCAAGCATTCAGTGGGCATATGATAGCTTTTGTATGGTGCTGCACTCAGGTCCATGAAATGGCAATGGTGTCGGCTGTCCAGGAAGCTCAGAAGGATAATGTTAGGAGCTTTAATGATTATATGATGACAGTTTTGGAGGTTAGTGGGCTAGAATGAGTCCATATGATGTTCAATCATATTTATCTTTACCGTCTCTATTTAAAGGAACCTCTTTATATGTGCAATCCTACTCAGTTTTGCAATTTTACTCATCTTTTCTTTTTGTAGCATCATGTGAGTTTCAACTATTTGATTATCATTACTATATCTATATCTACATATATGTATATATGCATATAACCATTTTTGGGGATAAAATTCCAGTTGCTTTTCTTTGTAAGTCAACTGGAATATTTTGTGAGCTACACTATATGAACTTTTGTCCATTTTTTCCTGAGATCTTTTGACTTTTTTATAGCATTCCAGTCTCCTCTTTTTAAAGTAGATTCTAAGGAGACAGTTCATTTTGATTCTTTTTCGAAATTCAGTGTTTGATGTCATCCCCTCAAATGTATTCTTTCTCTTTTTAATTCCACCCACAGAGTGTAGTAGTTCTTTTTCCTTCCCGAACTGAACAACCTTATTTGCATTGTGCTTATGTGAATTGAGTAACTTCACTAGAGATTATGTAAACTAAGAAGAGCAATACGTATAGTTTTATACTTGTTCAAAAAGTTTCTTTTCTACACATCGATGACTTTCTGCTTTGCCAACACCCCTCCCTTGAAAACACTGGCTTATGACTACTTGAAAGAGTTTACTTCTTTTTGATATGATGGTAAAGGATTGGATGGAGAAGTATGAACCAGATGTATCCCTCTGGAAGGTGTAGAAGTACCGTCGTCCTTATAAGTCTATCCCAAAGTATTTACATTTAAGTGAAACAAGTTGATGAAAGTAGAGTATGTTGTTAATGCTTCTTATTTTTTTAGCGCTGTATGGTATTCATTGTGGCAGGAGGATTGGCAAAAGGAGAAACGGGACTTCCTACAGAGCTTGAGTCGAATTGCAACATTACCCAGTACTAATATAGGTGATGCAAGCAATGGGGTTAGTCATCATGGTCAAATAGTATCTGTGACTTCGAGGTTTAAGGTTTCCTCTCGGCCATCTAGTATGGAGCTTGCACCTCTAGCTGATAAGCCAGTGGTTGAAAAAAAGGCTGCAGTCTATGCTGAAACTGTGAAGAATCTGAATGATGCAAGGCAGCGTAGTTTACCATTGAAAGTAAGGATTTTTAATTAGTCAGTTGAAGTTCTTCCTACACCCCCCCAAACACAAATTTTCAAATACTTCCTTCTTTTATTGGTATTAAAATGATAATTGATGGTGCTACTGAGAGGTCAAATCACCTTCGGAGGATGTAATATTCATTTGATTGTACTGTAATGGATTTCATTCATTGTATCATCATACTAATATTACAACCTATTTCTAGAGTCAGCTCTTTGATTCTTATTTGTTAATCTTTCTTTCTTTCTTTTTTCTATTTTTTTTGGAGAGGGGTGGGGTGGGGGAGGGAGAGGGTTATGAGTCTTGGCTGGGATCTGCGGTTCCAGTTGTAAAATTCATTGAGGTATTTGACTTGGAATGTAAATTTATTATTTTTGTTTCTTAGCATTTGTTGGGTACGTGGCATGCATTGAGGGTTATAATAGGATATGTGCACCTGTTTCTGGTGTTTCTTTGCTGCTGTTTCTGTTTTTGTGTTTTCCCAGTCTGGTGTTAAAAGAAACCGATAAAAGGAAGGCAAGCACTTATCAACGTATAATAAAGTAGCCGATCAGTTTCCAAACTATTTTGGTGTTTGATGCATAAATATATGGTGTAATTTCTGGGGGTTCCTAGGGGTTGTTTGTAATATTTTATTTCTGTATTATATAATAATTCTGGCGTTAGTGTATCCCCCCTCCCCCCATATTTTTTTTGGCTCTAAATATTTGTGCAGATTCATCCCGTCATACGCTCAATCATATTTCCTAGATAATTGATTTATTCTGCTAGCTTGTTTTCAAATTATTATCTATTCCTTCTTGTTAGCCTGCTACAGCTTTTAAGAGTGCTGTTGAAAGTTTGGGTCTGGACACGTCTAGTGGAAAATCAGTCAGCATGCAAAAGATATGGCACCTAATTCAGGTATTGACCTTTCAGGATTCTAATTAAATGCATATTGCATGAGTTTCTTTGTAAAATTTGTATTGAAGTGTGGATGAACTGAATTTTTCAATAGACGCTGATGGGTGAAGATTCAACAGTGCAACAAAATGTTTCTAGAAAAATGTCACTAATAATTGGTGCAAGGCGCCACCTTGAATGGGGGCATGAGAAACATGTTATAGAAACAATACGAAATCATCCTGCTCAGGTAATAAATTGTTCTATCCCCCCCCCCCCTCTCGAATGTTTCCATTCAATTCATTAGACCTCTACTGCGCCTTTGCCTTCACGGTCCCCTAATCAATGATTGAATAGGTCATTTGTATTCTTCACTTCGTGAGATCAAAAGAAGCTACTTTACTAAGTTACCTTTTGAAGTAGAATTAATGTTTTATGGTTTTAATTTGTTTAATAAATATATGGTCATCTTTCTTCATCAACTCTGATTTTTGATATAGGCTGCTCTTGGTGGAGCGGTTGGAAATATGCAACGAATTCATGCCTTTCTTCGGGTATGTCAGCACTGTTTATGGTTTAAGTATAAAGGAGCTAAATGGTACGAGCCATGAGGATTGTTATGCCATTTTTGAGCTTAATGCATCTTTTGTTTGATTCGTCATTTTTGAGGAATATTTATCTGTATCTGTTACTAAAGAATTGTGGGGTTTTGTTATCTACAGATTCGCTTAAGGGACTATGGGGTTCTTGATTTTGATGCTGGTGATGTTCGTAGGCAGCCTCCTGTTGATACCACTTGGCAGCAGGTCACTGATATGATCTTTTGTCAATGTTTCTTTTGCTTGCATCATCTGCTCTCAGACCTTTTATATTCTTATGGAAAAGTTGATCTGATTGCTGACTTTTATATTACAAAATGGGATCTAAATAAGCAATAAAACAACTTTTCCTTTTAATTTCCAAAGTTTTGATTTTTAGATTTTAATATTGATTTGATTACATATATGTAGCGTGTATTCATTGTTTGAGGTTTTCTGCTATGCCTTTTTTTCTCTTTTTTTTTTCAATCGGATAATCATAAATTTTATTGTCTTTATTTTGAGTAATTACTATAATTTTCTGTATTTCATGTTATGATGCAGGCATCTCTCTTATGTACATGAAATTTTTGATTATTTATGAAAACTGTTACCTTGATTTCTTGAGATTATCCTGCATTATTGACGAATTAATTCACGTAGGGAATACTTCAGTCTATTGTTTAATGTTTTCATTTCTTTAGGCATGTTGGCTTTGTTTAAAGTTCTCACCAGACTCTTGCTTTTTGCCTCGTAATGGTGACTTAGAAAAGATGAGAGGAAGTGGAACTGTTTTATGGTTTAAAGATGACCATACTTTGTCATATCCTCTTAGTTGGAGGTGCACTGTCAAATCACAATTGTCATATACTTATGTATGATATTATTATAATGTCCATGAAGTTTATATTAATGGAGTCTTAGGTCAAAGTTAATCCTATATTTGGAAAAATTGCAATTAAAATGACTTCCATTCTTCTGCGTGACAACAGATCTATTTCTGCTTAAGAACTGGGTATTATGCTGAAGCAAGAAATGTTGCGTCGTCGTCTCGTGTGTCGCACCAATTTGCTCCGCAGGTACTGATTCTTCATTGCTTGTATTTGCTAGGATTTACTTGGCCCTCAGTTATTTATCTTTCTATCTTGTCAGCTTACCGAGTGGATTAGCACTGGAGGTATGGTGTCAACAGAGACTGCAGCTGCTGCTACGGAGGAATGTGAAAAAATGTTAAGGATGGGTGGTCGAGTGGGTCGAGCTGCATATGACAAAAAAAAGTTGCTCCTATATGCTATTATATCCGGTTCTCGCAGGCAGATTGATCGCCTGCTTAGGGAACTACCTACTCTTTTCAATACAGTCGAGGATTTCTTGTGGTTCAAATTGTCTGTCGTACGAGAAGATCCTGGTGGATCCTCTTCTGTTGTCCTGAATGAGGGATTGTCCGCCTACACTTTAAATGATTTGCAGGTGTACCTAAATAAATTTGAACCATCATATTATACGAAGAATGGAAAGGACCCTCTTGTGTATCCTTATATTTTGTTTTTAAGCATACAATTGCTACCGGCTGTCCTATATCTGTCCAAAGATATGGGAAATGAAGGATATAATATAGATGCTTCTCATATATCAATTGTGCTGGCGGACCATGGGATCCTCTCTGAAGATTCTGGAACAGGTCAGAAATTAGGGGTGATGGATGCTGTTGCAGAGGCATCTAGCATAATTAGGCAGTATGGGGCTGTGTATTTACAACATGGTAACCTTTCAATGGCATTGGAATATTATGCTCAAGCTGCTGCTGCAGTGGGAGGAGGGCAGCTGTCATGGACTGGGAGAGTTAGTGTAGATCTGCAAAGGCAGAGAAGTTTGATGCTGAAGCAACTCCTATTGGAGCTGTTGTTACGTGATGGTGGTATCTATCTTTTACTTGGTTCAAGGGGTGCTGGAGAAGAAGGTGAACTTGGAAGATTTTTAACAGATGTAAAATCAAGGCAACAGTTTTTGCTTCAAGCTTCTCGCCAGTGTCAGGAAGCTGGGCTGTATGATAAGGTGATAATTCTTTTCTCCTTTTTTTTGGGACATTGATTTAAGTTTGCAATATACAAATTGAACATCATATTGAACATTAATTGAAACCTTTCGTCTGATTTCTTGATTTTTGCTCTCATTTGTCTCTAAATCAACATCACTTGCTGTCAGGCTTGTCAGCTTGTGTTGAGGTGATCAACTAGGTTTACTGCACTCTCTGATTGGCTCCAATCTCCTTTTACTAAATCCTTATATGTCCACCCAGAACAAGGATTTATATTGCTTATTCGAACATAGACAAATAGGGCTGCAAAAGGGCCCAGCTAAGCTCTAAGCTGTTTGGGCTTGACTAATCTGAAATTTAGTTGTCCTTGAGTTCATTAAGCATAAGTTGAATCGTTCGATCTGGCTGAACACATGCTTGGCTTTATAAAAAAAACTGTTATGAAATCTTCTTTTTCTATTGAAAAAGAATGCTAAAGTGAAGCCCATGCATTAACCGCTCGAATTCATTTGCTGTCCTAACAAGTTTAATTCTGAATTGAGTACTACCCAGGGGACATCCCATTAATAGTGATCTTTATTTCTCCCAACAACACCCCCCCCCCCACTCAAAAAAAAGTAAAATAAAATAAAAAAATAAATAAAATAAAAAATGACTGGATAATTAAATTAAAATCAGTTCATAGCCATCTTGCTGATTGTGATCTTTCTGAGTTAGGTATGAAGGGGTTTAGTGTTACATACTTGAGTCTAAGTTCCCCCATTTTGTTGTAATCTCTCTTTTTTATTAATAAAATTTTCTTATATATATATATATATATAAAGAAAGAGTCTATAAGTTAGTACCTGCACTTTCTTATGGTACATATGTTTATTTTCTCTGACATGCTTCCATCACAATCTTCTTGAGTTGTGTTATCTTTGTTCAATCATATCCTTCTTTTCCATCGATGTAACTAAGTGGTGTAAATGTGAAGAATGACTCAGAAGACAAACATAACATGAAAACTTTGGCTAAAATTGAGAAGATCATGGTCGGGTTCTGGCAGCATTGGAAGAGCTGTTTTTTGAACAATTTCACCAGGAAACAAGACTTCATAAAGACGATTTAAGAATCTGATAATGAAAAATATTATTTTAATTCCCTTCACTTGTCAACTGAGCATCAAGGACCAGTAGATTGGTTTCCGTGTACTGCATTTTATTCCCAGATAAACAACAATCATCGGCTTTATTCCTTTTGACCCAAAGAATTACGAGAAGTTACATTTTACTGACGTCTTAGTTAATTATATGATTTGAGTGCCATGGAGCAGTAAATTAGGTCACATTTGACCTGAAACTCTTACTTCCCCGTTTCCTTCAGTTGAATGATTTATTCTTTAGTTTATTCCTTGATAGTTATATGATAACTTAAAATTGTTAAAAGCCGCAAATGAGTATTTTTCAGTTTCTTTAGAAAGTGTTTACTTATTTTTATTGGTTCATGTTAAATAAATAAATATTGTCTTCAATACTTACAAGTTGTTGCAAAATTTTGATGGTCTTCCGTCATGTAGATCTGTGGAAACCAAAGCAGTATAGGATAAATTATTTGATGATTATTTCTTGTCCCTCTCTTCCCCTTTTCATAAATGTTTCATGTGGAAGTTCCTTACTTTCTTTTGAATTTAATCACTGGCTTACATCCATCTAATGTGCAGTCCATAGAAATTCAGAAAAGAGTTGGGGCATTCTCTGCCGCTTTGGATACCATAAACAAGTGTCTCTCAGAAGCAATTGGTGCCCTATCACGCGGGAGATTAGATGGCGAGAGCCGGACTGCCGGGCTTATTCATTCTGGAAATGAGCTTGTGGAGACATTCAAATATTATCCTGAAGTCAGGTTGTTTACAACTTTGCTTTCACATTGCAGCTTTTTGAACCATGTTGTATTTTTATTATCATCATATGATTTTTGGTTTATGCATTTTGATTGAAATTGTTAGTAGTGTTCAAAATGAAGTGCACCCCATCAAATGCTTATATGGTCTGGGTTGGAATAGAAGGAAATGTTTTTTTTTTCGCTGCTGAGTTCTATCTGCAAAGTTACCGATTCTTTTTGTTCAAAGTCTAGAATCATTTCCTTTGATATTTGCTTTGACACAATATACTGTTTGCTATAACTACTGATGAATAAGAGAAGACCATTTTCTCGTCCTTGCTTGGGCTGATAATATTGAGATGGAGGGTTCATGTTTTAGGGCCGGTAGGCACCTTCTGCAGATAATTCAAAGGCTAGATCTTTATTTTAGGAAATTCTCAGTTGATTGAAAGGCCAAAAAATTTTGAAGTTCGAATATGACAAGAATGTCGACAAATTGATAATTATAGACCTTATACTTAATTAAGCCATTTTTTTCACCAATTCTTGTGGCTAATTTAATTAGTTATTGGTCTTGTATTTAAAGTTCTACAAGTCTACATTTTTACTGATTTGTAATGTTCATTCCTTTGTTCAGTCTTCAAGAGAGAGAACATGTTTTAGAGCAACAAACTGTGTTACGACAGCTTGAGACTATTCTGTCAGTACATAAGTTGTCCAGACTAAGTCATCATCTAGATGCTTTGAGGGAGGTAGCCAAACTTCCATTTCTTCCTTTAGATCCACGAGCACCAGATGTCACAAATGACGTGTTCCAGAATTTGTCTCCTCATGTTCAAGCTTGTGTGCCGGATCTTCTTTTGGTTGCTCTTCATTGTTTGGACAATGTGACGGATATTGACGGGTCACTTCGTGCCCTGAGAACAAAGGTACGTCTGACGATATGAAATTTAGAATTTTGTTTTCGATTTCTACCATCTGATCTTTTTACGGCTTCTTGGCTTAAAATGCTGCTTTTTGTGCATCTGGAAATGTGTATGCCGTACTGTTGAACATGTTAATGTGTTTATTTTAGAGTTTCTATTCATTTTGGATAAACTAATTATGCATTATCGTTGATTCTTAAAACCTCTTTATCCTTTGGTTTATAATTAAGAATAATAGTTAAAATCAAGATATTTTTATTTATAGAAAAAATAAAAAGGGGTCAAAATTGAGAAGATCATGGTTTGGTTCTGGCAGTTTGCTTGTGTAAGTTTTACTACATTGGGCCACCCAACAGAGAACATGGTTTAAAAACCATGCCTTCTGTTTCCACGGTCTGACAGAACAAGATTGTTAGTGTATGACTTAACAGTCTGGTGGGTTATTAAACATGACATGTTCACTTTACATAATTTTTTTAAGGTAGATCATATATAATTTGGTGATTATGTATATTTCTGCATTTAAGTTTATTAGAATATACATTTGTGCCACTTTCTTCCCATAATGGACTAATTATTTTTGCCTATGCAGATTGCGAATTTCCTTGCGAACAACTTGAATAGAAACTGGCCTCATGGCTTGTATGAAAGGATTGCTCGAAGCTTGTGATGTGAATGATCTTAGTGTACAATTCCATCAAGGTTAATCATACATGCGTAGGCTCCTGTAAAAAAATGTCAAATCTGTTTAAGCCTGTTGTATATGGCCTGATTTCTAGTTAAATGTTATCCGCTTTACTGCCTATAACTGTATCGGGACTTGCATAAAAAGGACTGGCTGGATTCATTTGTTATGCCAGTGTTAAATACTCTCCATGCATCCTGAGGGCACCACCCATCTCCGTGGCCCTTGTCCTTACCTCGGCTCCTTCCTCCGAGTTAATCAACCTCGTGGTAATACTCTCCATGCGTGAATTCCATCCGCATCCATTAAATATTGAAGAATTAAGAAAGACTCGTAAGCATAAACATAAACAACTTAAAATATTATACCTATGATCCTAAACATAAACGATTTAAATATTAAGCTTAAAGGACAAGGTACATTTTTCTCCTACCAAACTTCAACTCGTTGGTTTGTAATTTTGTATCTGCGTCGGAATGAGCTAGTATTATACAGGTTTTAGAAAGGGGGAAGATGACTTGGAATTGAAGTAAAACGCCTTCTCCTTTTGTCGGGATTCTCTAAAGGTGAAAGTACCGGAATTGGAGTCGTCTTGGAGGGAGAACGTTGGTTGATTTACTCAATTGGTACGAGTCCTAATCGGGAGAGTAGATTATCAACAATTTTTAGTCCAAAAACGAGAGAGGTCATTGGAATCTGAAAAGATTTTGGTTGAGTAGTGAGTAGTCCGGGCGAAAACTCGGTACCCGTCCTGGTTAAACAGTATGCTGGACTGTCCATGAAGGTTTGTCTAAACGTTTGCTATTTAAGGTTCCGGTCTTATTCCTTAAAAACAAAAGGAGGAAATATTATATCACACAATTAAAGATGAATGAAAAATAAAAGAATACACAATACATTGATTTAATTGCTCCAAAGATATGCTTCATGGCCTAAAGCAATGGGCTCTTGGGCCATTCAATCCCCTGACGGCCCAACTAACCGATGGAAAACAAATGCAAAAAGTGGCTGGACCAGCAAGCTCCAAATTCAATTATGCGGTAAGGATCAAGAGTATTCTCTTTAAATAGTATTTCTCTTTAACTAGCATTCTTTTATTAAAATTACGTCGTTTTGGAAGAATGCGATGGCATTTTTGTAAATACAATACCATCGCATATTTATAAAAATGTCACCACGTCCCTCCAAAACGACGTAATTTTAATAATAGAATATTATTTAAGAAAAAATACTATTTAAGGAGAATGCTCTTAATCCTGACCGATCTGTTATGTATGTGTATGTTTTGGTACAACGGTATCGTTATCGGATCAACAAGAAGAGCTGGCAATCGGGTTGGAGTAAAGCGGCCAAAAGTTCATTTGGACTGATTAAATCATCTGGGGGTTGAGGAAATTCAGAAAAATTTGAACTTGCAGCCCATGAGGAACTTGAATAAGTTGGGTTTGGTATACTTAGTGGAGATGGGCGTCGGGCGATTTATACCATTCAAAAGCCCAGAAGAAGATGAAGAATTACTGAATTATATGAATTATGCATAGAAAAAGAAATTGAACTACTAAAAGACAAAGGAGAAGAAGAAGGTGTTGAAGGATCTTTTCTTGCTTTCAGAATGATTGAGTGAAGTAAAGATTCATACCCAAAAGCAGAGATCTGAGAGATGAGATGAGAGTTTTGGCTTTTGAGTAGTGAGAGTATGAGAGACGAGATGAGTCGAGATCAGAGACCGAGAAACCAAGATAGTAAGATTAGAGAGACGGAGAGTGAAATGAGAGAAAATTGTTTTAATTTTTAATTTGGTTCCCAATAAAAAAAAATTGAAAATTAAACTCGAACCCGAAAAGCGAAAATAAAATCAAATATAATCGAATTACAAAAACTATCCGAATAATCGGAAAAATTCGGTTAAAAAATTTGGATTATTTAATTTTATCCATTTTTTATTCAGTGAAGAATAAAACATGATAATCATATTTTATCCTTCTCGTTGTGCTCCATTTTGTGTTATACTACTTTTTGTTCATTATACAAAAAGGAGTCTTATTAATCAATTTATTTGTTTCACAAAAAAAATGTTTTTTTTACTAATTATATATAAATTTTTAACACGTATGTGAATTAATTATTATTATTCAAATAATTAATAAATACGAATAAATTATTTGCATGAAGTGTCTCTCCCACCTATCTTTTCTTCTGATTATTTGATTGAACAGATTGAAAAATTTATATAATACGAATAAATTATATGAAAAATGTTTGTCAAAACATGTTATATATGGAAATATCACTTTTCTAAAAAAAATTGCATAATGTAGTAATACTCTTTATATTATCATCATTAAATATATATATATATATATATATTTTCAATCAACTCATTAAATTATAAAATTTTACAAAAAATTTAAATCTGTGTAGATCATTAATTGACGGGAGTGGTTAGCATAAAGTTAATTTTGGTTAATTGATCAATACAATATCGACAAGCAAGCGGAAGGTGATCTCTTTTTTTGCGTGTCAATACTGTATTGACAGAACCTACATGTATAACATTGTGAAAAAAATAAAAGAAATTCAATATGTGGCGCTTTATCAGAAATATTAAGTGGAGTATCAAAAAATAGGAAGTGGTTAACAAGGAGTTTATTTTTGGGTAAGTTGGTCAATTGGCTAATAGATTACTGACACGCAGACGAGGTTCTATATGTGTCAATATTCTATTAGCTAATTGACTAACTTACCAAAAAATAAACTTCATGCTAACTGGATTCAAAAAATAACCCACCCAACATTATAAATCAACCAATTTGACCCATCTTCAGTTATCATCACCTCTACTACCGCCTTACCACCAACGCTCTACTTTAAATTACCCTGCAATGCATCTCTAGCCTTTCACCACTGCTTGGTCCAACTCTCGTCTACTCCTTCCTCTTGAAAACCGAAAGAAAAATAACAATTTGATTATTGTCGCATAATATTTTAATATGTTAATTTTCAATAAAAATCACATTGTTTCTCCATGGCATTTTATTGTAAAGCTCGTCTAATTAAACTAGTAATGCAAAATTAACGACCCTTCCTTCTCTTATCTGATTGTTAAGATTCACCTTTCAAAGTCGAATTCTAATTGCAGTATGGGGACTGGTTGGAGAAGAGCTTTTTGCACAACAATCCTGGCCTAGAGATAATAACAACAACAGAGAATCATCAGTTGCTGCAAGTGCAACCATTGATGATAAGATAAGCATCAACAACAACAACAAATTACTCCAAAAGTCTACTAACAACAAATTATCCCAAAAAGTCTATCCAAATTGGGAGGTCTTTTTTCTAGTGGATGGATGAAGAAGCAGCAGGAACCCATCTACTTCTCGCCTGCGCTGCCAGAGTACTTCTGCACAACCACCGGCTGCAACTAATGACGGCGGCAACCCCCTTCTTAGTCCCAAACTCCCAAGCAAAACTACTCCCAAATCTCCTTCCACCCTAAAATCTAAAATTTAACATAGTATAAACCCAATAAATCCATCCGGGCAGAAAACCACCACTCTCCACTCTTGTTTTGATTTTGATTTGGTTCGGTTCTCTTCTGTTTTGTTTTTTATTTTTATGTTTAGTTGTTAATAGGTTTTAATATTTTTAATAGTATGTTTGTTTTATGTTTAAGTCTAAATTTAATGATTTCATTGTATTAATATTAATTTTTAAAATGAAAATAATAATTAAAATAATGGAAAAGAAAAAATTATAAATAAAATGAATTAAAATATTTATTTTAATCATTTTTTCCACATAATAAATGATTTTATTTTTTTATTATTTTTTGTGTTGCCACATAAAAAAAATAATGATTTTTTGAATTTTTTTTCAATGTCACGCCTGAAAAATATTTGACGTCCGTCCAATGAATGACCCAATTAATTTTTTTTTAAAAGTTTAGTGGGTCAATTGTATTTTTTAAAGTACAATGGCTCAATGCTTACAAGTCCACGAACACAGTGGGGTAAAAGTAATTTTTTCCTTATTTCAATATATAAAATGTTTGTATAAATAATTTTTTAAAGTAATAAAAATTAACATTGTAAACTATATATAATGTATTTATTTTTATAAATAATTTTAAAAAAAATAAAATTAATATTTTTTTATAATACTCTTAAATTCATTTTTTTTCCTTTTTATTAATTTAAACTAAAATTAAACTCACTCACTCACTCACTCACTCACACCCCATTCTTGTCGATGCCAAGGTTGGATCCCACGTCCCCATTTTGCTTTCTTCTATACATTTTTTATTGGGCACGTCTATTCATAGTAGTCACCTCTCCATTCAAAAGGGAAGCAACGTTCTAGAAGAATATATCCAATCTAGGTATCTACAGATCAAACAGACATATACTGCCATAAAACAGATTAGAGAGAGACAGAGAAAATATGGTAACTCCGATATAAGTATTGTTTTAGATAATTTTATTTTTATTTAATTATTTGTTATTTTAAAATTATTTTTTATGAGAAAATATTAGAGATGAGAGAAATAGAATATAAGAGAAATATGATAATTATAAAAATTTAAAAATATTATATATAATTGATAATATATTTAATTTTATACAACTAATTTTTTTTTACACAACTATAAAACGATATATATTAATGGACGGAAGAAGTATACTTTAGTTTTTACTTCTTCTTTTCCACAATTTGTGTCAATCGTCAAATTTTTTTACTTCATAAAGATTTTCTTTAATTAATTATATTGATAAAAATGGCAGGTGCGCTCAAGTTTGTTAATAAAAATTTATTTTCATATCAAAGCTATTAAACTAACAAATTATTTTTTTTAGAAATAATTAAATATGAAACAAAAACACATTTTTAGTTAATATATAGTTAATTTCAATTTCTTCTTCTTTTAATTTTAATAAATAAGAGTATATTTTTTAAATATAAGATTATTATTGAGTTTTTGGAAGTTTATTTAAAATTGAGATAATTTTTTTTATAGTTATAATAAATTTATAACGATGAATATTATAAAATATTAAAATATATATGCTCAGAAGAGATGTTATCAACTGCAAAGAGGTGATACGTATCAAGAATCCAAGTCAAAAGATGTGAGAGATAAGGCAAGATTTCCAAAAAATAAATTCATGAAAAAAGGGAAGAGTTTAGTGGGTGAAGCAGAAACTATTTCGTGTTATTATTTATTTATTGTTTGAAATTTTAAATTAAAATTCAAGTTCTCATTATATGGATGATAACTAAACACGAGAGGACTACTATAATCTATATAACATCAAAGTAAGTTGCTAGACTAGATGGACACATCTTTCTAGAACTAAAATCTCTTTCTTTGACGCAAGTATGGATACTAAAACAACAATGTTACTAAGGGATATTTGTTTTTATTTATTTATTTATTATTTATAAATTTTAAGAAAGTATTAAATGTATAATTTATTATGATTACAGGTTAAGTTTTTCTCTCTTATTTTCTTTTTTGTATAAATATACTATTAAATTTAATCAATCAAATAAATCATTAATTATATTTCTTAATAATCTACGTGCAAATATCAATTAAAAATGAGCAAATGAGGTGAGTACGTAATTAATATGGACTCCAGAAAGGAAACCTTGATTTGTGGGGTAGTGAATGAATTATTGACGTTTCAATGATGTGATCTTATCAATTTCGAATTATATACGGTGTCCGTATTGATGATAAAATTATTGCATCCATCCTCCCGGCCTTGCATGGCTCACAAAAACCAACTAGCTAGAGAATACTAGATCTTGTCCGCCTACAAGTAGAACTATTGAGGACGTAAATTAACTCTACAACACTACTTAAACCCTAAATTTCATTTCATGAGAACCGGAAATCCCAGTTGATTGGTGGGTGGAAATATATATAATGCTTATGAACTACTGCTAATAATATTCACAAACTGTTGAATAATCTCCAAAATATATGTTTTATGATTAAATAATTAAACAAATCTTGGTATATCAAATTACAAGTAAATCTTGGTAGCTGCTATATAATAGTAGTAGCTAGTAGCAGTCAAAAGATACTACACAAAGATAATTTTATTCATATATATAATATATGTAGTTATATAGTAGTACTATTTTACAAGGGATAATTAATCTAGCAACTCATTAATTAACGTACACTCGAATGCAATCAAATATAGGAGGAGTACAATCTATTACTTTTTCCTATCTAGATTAAATAACGTTTTAGAGTTAAACACACTTATTAAGAAATAACACAAAATATCTTATATATTCCTAATTAATTATTTCTCTCTCCACAATGAACAAAATGGTTCATGGAATTGCATTTACTAAGCATATTAAATAGAGGGGTAAATTAGAAAAAAATAGTAAAATATTATATAAAAATTTCAAAACCACATTTATGTAGAATGAAATTAAACTCTCTAAAACATCATTTATTTAGGATAGGAGGTAGTATAAAACAAGGACACCCTTATGATTCTCATATATAGTACTTAATTGTGTTAAAGCTTCTTCAGTACATGCACGTGAGTACTGGGCCTTGTAGAAATTAACTATCTGCCTATCTGGTGATGTGAGCAACGAAGGAATCCAACTCTGCTCGAGTAACGCCGCCTTTGGCCACCGATCTCCGAACATCACCTCCCACTTCCACCGCCCTCTTCCTTATCTCATCCCCTTCCTTTGAGGCCATCAATCTTCTAACACCTCTTTCAACCGTTGAAGACGTCACCAATTCAGGCCCAACTCCCCATTCCCTCACCGGTATACCCGTTTTAAGCCCCTTTATTATGAGCACCGCATTTCTCGGTTGGTCCGAATGCATTGGCCACGCCGCTACGGGCACACCCATGCTTAAACTCTCCATCAGTGAATTCCATCCGCAATGACTCATAAAACCGCCCGTTGCTTGGTGCTCCAAAATCTCCAACTGGGGCGCCCAGTCTCTAATTACCATCCCCTGCCCTTCCAATTCCACTCTCTCTTGATACCCTTTGGGCAATTCAGCAATTCCCTCCTCTTCTTGATACAAAACTTCCCTATCAGCATCTCTCAATACCCAAATGAACTTTTGCCCACTTTGCTCCAACCCAATTGCCAGCTCTTCCGCTTGTTGATCCGATAGCGAAACCGTTGTTCCAAAACAAACATATATCACCGAATTGGGAGCTTGTTGGTCCAGCCACTTTAAGCATTTGTGGCGTTTTCCATCGGTTGCTTGGGCAGCCACCGGATTGAATGGACCAAGAGCCCATTGCTTTAGGCCATGAAACAAATCTTTTGATGCAATTAAATCAATGTATTTACCTTCTAGTACTCTGCATCCGTCATAAATAAGACCAGTCATCAACTTTAAATTATGCGCTCTTTGTTTGCTAAAATGGGCAAGTATATCTGGAGGGAAAGCACCTTCTAGTTGTGGAAGGTCATCTAATGTTCCGTCATCAACGGTAACTGAACTAGGCTTTCCAAACATTTCCCAGCAATCGGCGAAAGCCGTAAATGCAGAGGCGCCGGTGAAAGTGTAGGCCTCGGCGTTCGGTATGGACACCATGTCTTGAACAGTTGAAGACACAAAGAAGTCATGAATAACTACTAGCCTTTGGGCCGTGGACGACAGCGCCCGCAATAGTTTGGCAACGGGCTCGCGGAGGAACACGGACGCTTCCACTGATGGGCCGAAAAGGGCAGGGATTTGGGTGGAGCCTCTCGGGGTAGGGGGAGGGGGGACAAAAGAAGGGACTTCGAATTCATGGAAATGGAGGTTGGCGGAGGAGATTGGGTCCCATCCGTGGAGGCGGGACTTGGCTTTTTGGGTGTAAGCGGTGGTACAAACGTAGTGGATGGGTATGTTGTACGGTGAGAGGAGGCGGGAGAGGTGGAGGAGTTGGTTCACGTGGCCTTGTGCGGCGAAGGGTACCATCACTATCACCACTCGGGCGTTGGTGATTTGGTGGTGCTGGTTTTCATTGGGCGCCATTCTATTCTAGATAATTTCTTGGCTAGGAGTTGGGATTCTACCTTTCTTACTCTCGACTCTCGAGTTGTAAAGGATGTGTGCATTTCAAATGTCTTCATAATGCATGCTTTTTATAGAATGAGGAGAGGACCAACTATTTCTGTAATTAAAAGGCAAGGCAGATATATAGATAGGGTTTTAAACTTTTGTATGTAGTCTTTTATGACATAAATAATGATAGAAAATACATTCAACCGATTTATTGATGAGTAAATCTATACGTACCTCAACTCTACGTACTCCTTCCCGAAACAAGTACCAGTGGCAGTGTCCCACCAACCCACTCTTCCCTCCTTTCTTTTTATCTTTCTCATTTTAGTATTTTTTTTCCTCTCTTTTTCTCTCTTTCTCATTTTCGTGAGAAATTATTTTTAGACATAAATGATAATGTGCATATCTACCATTTATTTTGTTTAATTATTTAATATTAATTCATCAAATTAATTATTTTACGTATTTAAAAAAATCAAAAAAGTTTTAAAAAATTGCCACATAGACAACTTATAATCAATTTACCCTTTGCAAAAGTTACTTGTCTTAATAATCTTAATAATGTCAACATAATACTCCCTCCATCCAAATTTATTTGTCTTAATTTTCTATTTGGATTGTTTAAATTTATTTGTCTTTTTTTTCTGTTTAATGCTATTTTTAACATTACTTTTCAAAATTATCCTTATTTAACTTTTTAAAAAAATCATTGAAAAAAATATGATTTTTAAAAAAGTTTTTAAGGATAATTTCGAAAAGTAATGTTAAAAATAACATTAAACAAAAAAAGATGAATAAATTTGGACAATCCAAAAAAAATAATTAAGACAAATAAATTTGGACAGAGTGAGTATAGTAAAACTCCTATTTAAAAATACTCTATATAAGAATAACCTCTACAATATTATAAAAAAATTTGGTCCCAATTTGGGCCAGTTATAAATAGGAATAACCTCTAAATTGTAATATGTTATATACTTTTTAAGTCCCGTATTAAGAAACTATACCTCTATATAGTCATAATTTATATATATATATATATATATATATATATATATATAGAGAGAGAGAGAGAGAGAGAGAGAGAGAGAGAAACAATTAATTTTAAAATACTACATTTTCTATAAAAGACTATATTTCCTATAAAGAACTACATTTTTCTATAAAAGACTACATTTCCTATAAAAGACTACATTTTTCTAGTTTGAAAATCTAAATAATTTATGTTTTCTTTAATTTTTTTTCCATTGCATAAATATTTTTTGAATAATAATTATTAGGGAGTTCTTATTGATATTTTTGTTAAAGTAAATATTTTTGGGTGTTCGAAAAATATTTTGTACCAATACCTCTATTTAATAATAACCTCTCAATTAGAATATAAATAGTTTGGTCTCATGTTTATTCTTAAATAGATGTTTTAATATATTATGTTACCATTATTAAGGCAAGTAACGTTTGCAAAGGGTAAGTTGATTATAAGTTGTCTACGTAGTAATTTTTTAAACTTTTTTCATTTTTATTAAATTAGTAAAAAAATAAATTTGATGAATTAACATTAAATAATTAAAGAAAATAAATTGTATAAATGGTATAGATGTACATTATCATTTATGTAAGAGGTAAAAATAATTTCCACTAAAATGAGAGAGAGAAAGAATGGAGGGAAAAACACTAAAAATGAGAAACAGAGAGGGAAAAATAAAGGAGGGAAAAGTCGGTTGGTGGGACACTGGACTTGTTTCGGGGAAGAGTATGTGGAGTTGAGGGGCTTATAGATTTACTTTTGATGAGTTGATACTAAATTATTTGAGATCAAATATTTCAGACACAACATAATCCGGTTATAAGATCGGGAAAAATTATGGGTGTTCTTCGGTAAAAAATTGGATCAGATCAGATCGGCCCGAATCGTACTATACTGAATATCGATAGTAGTCAATTTCATGTACTGATATCGGTTGGACCGGTATACCAAATCGGCGGTACCGGTTCGGTACCGATTTTTATCGAAAAATAATATAATTTTTTTTTATTATTATTATTATTATCATTATTTTATTATTATTATTAATAAATTATTAATAATAATAAAAAAAAATAAAAAACCAGTATATACCGGTCCGGTTCGGTAAAATCGAACCATAAAAATGTCGAACCGAAATAGGTACCGAAAAGCCGGTATATACCGATTTTTTTGTACCGAACCAAACCGTTTCTTTTTTATACCGAACCGACCGGTTCGCTCCGGTCCGAAAAATCGAAAAACCGAAAAAACCGATTAATTTGAACACCCCTAGGAAAAACTACATTGTTAGTCTATAGTGGACTAAGTTGATCAAAGAACATACTGTTGAACTAGTGGTTTAAAACATTGTTTAGATGAATTTGAATCCATTTGGACAATAGATAAAGGTTTGGATCTGTGTATAAAGAATTTAGTTATTAACAATAGTACTTTCAGTCATGACTTTTTTGATTAGCTTGTAGTGGGTTAAGATGACCCAATAAAATATTATTGTACTAGTGGTTTAAGTCCTTGTTTAGATGAATTTTATTCGATTCGGACTTATTAGACCAATATTTGTTCCGGATTCGGCATAAACATTTTTAAATTTTTTGATTTTATCTTTCATTAAGGACATTTATCTATTTTATTGTAAATTAAATAAATTTACATAAAATGATATAAATTTGTTTAATTAAAAAGTATTGAAGCAAGTAAAAATAAATTTGATAATTAACATCAATTACAATATTCATATTAAAGAGGAAATTAAGTCCAATAGAGGAAAGAAATATATACGAACACTTTTTTTAGTAAGTACGTATAGGTTAAAAAGGGTAAAGCCCCCCTTAAAAGTAAAAAAAAAATAGACAAAACCTTGGGTCACTTGACAACAATTAATTAGGTATTTATTAAGGTTAAATATCATTAATTTTTTCTTTAATATTAATTATCCAGTTAATTACTTAGTTAACAATATTTAATTGTTTGTGCTAATTAGTACATCTGCTCTTTAATTTTTAGAGTAGATATTGAAGTTTTCAATATGTGCATCATTTGATACTATATATAAATCCGTGAAGGCATGAATTATGAATATATAATTTTAATTTAGGACTACACTAGTGAATTCTTTATTTACTCATATTATTAAATTTATTTTTTATTTTGTTTTATTTTATTACAATTTTGTATTTGATATTTTGAATTTTAGGATGAATAGATATATATGGATGAATATTTTTCAAGATCTAACGCTAGTAAACATCCTTTGATCGAAATTTTCTTTAGTTGAACCTACTTAAAGAGTCTTTTAATCATGTCTCAGTTTTGAAAAATAATTTTGTAGATGAATTTTAATATTTTTTATTTAATTATAAAAATTCTACCGGATGAAAATCCTAAATTTAATATTCCAAAACACTTAAAGTCTTAACTATGCTATTAAAACCTCATATTAACACAGAAACTAATACTTATATACTACTACTTCCGTTTCTAAAAAATTGTAGTTTAAGATTTTTGCATATAGATTAAAAAAGTTATTTAATACGATAATTTAACAATTAAAATTTATTTAAAATTCCATCACTATCTCTTTATGGGAAGTTGAAAACAATTAATACAAGGGAGAAAATTTCTTGAAACAATAAGAGAAGGTAAGGATGATATAGAAAAGTAAATAATTTATTCTTCTAGAAAGTTATACACGTCAAATAAATTGGAACACATTTTTTCTTCTAAAACGATAATATTTTATTAGCAGAATGAGTAATTGATACTCCCTCCGTCCCATGATAAAAGTCCTTATTACTATTTTGGGTAGTCCCATGTTAAATGTTCATTTTCTTTTAATAACCAAACTTTTACACATATTTTCCTATTATACTCGTAACATTAAATATCTCATACTTTTCTTATTATAATTTTCTCTCCATATTTAATGATATTATTATGAATAATTTTATTATTTTATTTATTTTTTTAATATGCGTAAAAGGATTTTTATCATGTGACGGTGGGATTATTAGAAATTAACACGTTCAAGAACCAAGACAATAGTACAATTAAAGCCTATCAAGGTCCCCACTATAAAGTACGGTGGGGAAAAAAACAAAAAATAAATGGCACACAAGAACAAGGTAGATGTTTTCATACTACTTTACAGAGGCCTTCAGACGTAGGGTCGGCCGTCGGACCTTGGGCATGCCCTTAAGGTTATGAAGCCTCACGTTTCATTAATAGAGATTAAACAGAAAAACTTCTAGAAGCGCATCAGCAAGACAACAAAAATACTACGAGTAGAGTAATAATTTGGCGGTGGCCAGTGGGGGAGAAATCATAAATGTCAAGAATCCAGCTACCTGTCCTATTTTTAGTGTTTCCCAATTTTCTTTTCCTTTTTAATTTACAAATGGAAAAGAATATTTTAAATAAATTATTACACGTTGACTTTAAAAATATTATATTAAAAATTATATCAAATAATATTTAATCACAAAATATTTTAAAATAATATTCCCTCTGTCCCAGGATAAAAGTCTTGGTGGACTTTTCACGCATATTAAGAAGATGAATGAAATGACAAAATTGTCTATAATAATGTCATTAAATATGGAGAGAGAATTAGAATAAGAAAAATATGAGATATTTAATGTTACGGGTATAATAGGAAAATATATGTAAAAGTTAGGTTATTAAAGGAAAATGAACATTTAACATGGGACTAACCAAAATAGTAATAAGGACTTTTATCATGGGACGAAAGAAGTAATATAATAATAATAATAAAAAAAAAAACTCATCCCCACCACCAATCTGCCATTGTCGCATCACCACCTCTGCAACACCACTATCATCAACATCAAGGGCGGAGTCAGAAATTAAAATTGGGGCGGGCTAAAGGAGTATCATTCTTCGATTTTTCACAACTTGTTGGTTTAAATAATGAAAATATATTTTTTTTTTGTGGATTTGATTCTTGGCGAGGATTTGACATTTAACCTAAAAAAAATTAATAAACCAAAAAAGAGTTAAAGAGTCCTGAATTGAAATATTACTTGTTCTATTTGTCCCAATTTGAAACCCTTGAGTATCCATCCAGTCTGAGATTCTTTTCAATTTTACGTCTTTTGTATAGAAGGGTGGAAATTTGTAGATATATTCATTTTACTTGTAAATCACTAGTAAACTCATAAAATAAAACTAATAGTCTAATATGTTAACCTTTCTTCGACATTTATAAGATTCAGATGCAAGAGTAAAGCATATATTGATATATAGAAAACAAGAAGTGGGTAACCAACCTACCTACAAGGCTAGAACAGTGGAAGTCTAGAACTTGCTGAGATGTAAGCCTTTGTATCCGAATTGCGATATTATCCCAGAGGTCAGACCAAAAATCAAAAATTTCTGACTTGGGTTGGACTGGGAACTGGAAAGTACTTCAAGTACACTTGGGTTGGACTACATAATTTTGGGGTCAGACTACAGTCCACCCAGCCTACTCTATCCTCCTCCGCCCCTGATCGACATCATCGTCACCCTTACCATTACCATCATCCACTCCTCTATCACCATCATCAAGTATACATCCATTTCTTTCTTAAATTTCAATCTTATCTCAAATTAACTTCATAATTACTGGATAATTTTCAAAATTTTATCTTTAATTAAACATTAATTATGATCGGAGAACAAAATCATTAAATCAATAATCTCATAGCAAACAATGGAATAGATCTCACTCCGAATACTAACCACAAACACAGGTATGGATGGTATGTGATCTTTTTCTCTGTACGGACGAATACCATTATGAATTTTTCTAGTCTTCTAATTATTGAAGTTAATGCATATGAGATGTGTGTTCCTTGTTCATTTTTTTAGTTGCATGATTATTTGGGTACGTCATATCTTGAAAACATGAACATCTTTATATTACTCTCTTAGGGCCTGTTTGATTGTAGCTGAAAGGCTGATCGATCCAGTCATTCAGTGCGTTTGTTTTAGAAAAAAATCATCTGAATGGCTGAACCGGCCAGTCATTTAGACGATTTTGAGCTGAATGGTTTAGTCCAATTTTTTTGACTGAATGCTGAATAAGCAGCTGAATGATTTTTTTTTTTTTTTACAATATTAACTGTTATATTAAGTAATATTAAATAAATTTACAATAATTTTTTGAATCTTTTTAGAAAAGAAAAATAATAAAAATATGATATTCAGATGTTTCAGACATAACAATTATCAAATAATTTTTTCCATTTAAATTCAAATTAGATTTATTCAGTTTTTATCAAACATCTATTTAGTTTTAACTTATTAGTTTACCCTAACCGGATCCCTTGAATTAGCTAGTTCATCAGGATTATTGTTATTATTTTACTACGTCCGATCCGTTCCATAAAAAGGATCCATATGCAAAATTTATAAATATCAGGGATGATTGTTCACCCATAAAATAATACTTCCATTATTTTGAAATATATATAAGATTATTACAAATATTTTTAAATTAGTTAATTTAAAATATTTTAAAAATCAAAATAAGATGAATATATTTAATTTTTTATATACAAATATAAATATAAACTATATAAAAGGTAGTATTAATTATATATGAGATTAAATGTTTTCATAATTTAAATGAATTATGTCAATTTTAAATTTATCAAATTGACTTTTAAAAAGTCAGTATTGATATTATATTTTGGACCGAAATTAAGAATGATTTGTTACTCTTTTTTTTTTTTTTTTAAATATTAACTGTTATATTAAGTAATATTAAATAAATTTACAACAATATTTTGAATTTATTTAGAAGGGTAAAATAATAAAAATTTATTATTCAAATGTTTCAGACATGTCAATTATTTTCTAAGCTATGTTCTGTTACAATACCCATCCTTCAAAATGCACCTTGTCCTGAAGGTGACATTTAAAAGAAGTTTTGCATTCTCCAGTAGCGGTTAGAAAAAGTATTCCCCCTGGATCAAATATAATGCCCCTTTTTAGAGTGACAAACATTCTTGCAAACCTTCTCAAATAAGTTTTCCTAGTTTTACCAATATTCCATTTTGACATCATGAATTTACAACTTCTTTCTTGTCATCATCAATTGAAAAGTCAAAATGAGAAATATTGGAGATGACTTTTCCCTCTAAATTCACTTCGTTGTAGGTAGAGAGATGGTTGAATGAACTTTCAAAAAATTCTGAACACCAAATAACAATTGATGCCACTTCCTTTTATAAAAGAAGAGCTTCAACAAAAGTCTGTGTGAATCATCATGTATTTGCAGTACTAAAAATTCCTCTGCTTCAGAAAATGTTGGAGACCCATATTTCACTAGAGTCTTCATAATTAAGGGGCAATCCTCATGCTTCAGCGAACCCAATAACCATCCAAATAATGCAATACAAATTTTTCCCTTTTGAGTTAGTTTTGAAATCTGGTTATAGAGTTTAGCAGAAACAACATAGGCCCCGGAATCATTCACTTGCTTATGCAAGAGAGAGTTGATTTGGTTTCGCAGTGCATGCGACAATTTAAATTGGAAGAGTTTTACAAAGGGGGTTACTCCCTCTTCTCCCATTGTATCCAAAAAACTGTAGACACTTGAGTCACCTTCAATAGCTATAACCAAAGTTTACCTTGATAATTATATTTGTCAACAAGATCCCCAGTATTCATTTGATTCAATTCCACATTTTGATCCCCTAACAAATGGTTGAATACACTTTCTTTTTGCGGTTGTACTTTCACAATATAAATAATTGTAGAAAGGAAAATTATATATTCCATCCTAACACGAGCAACATAGCACAATTCCAAGTCATGAAACTCATTTAGCATGCTGAGTAACATAAGATTGTGGAACCGCTTAATTTCATCATTCTTTGCTATATAATTTCCAGTTTCAGCACATACCAAAAAATCAAAGTGTGTTGTAACACACTTTAAGAACATGTGGGCATTTCGAAGTGCAAAAAGGTAGGTCATAAGGTGTCACATACACATTTGACCCATTGATCCCTTTTAAAATTTGTTTAGCTCTTGAATAAGGAGCAACAAAAGGCACCAAAGTAGCAGAGGTAACCAACACATAGTAAACTCCTGCCATTGCACCTAGAATGAGACGCAGGAGAAAGACTAATGGACTTACCGACTTCTCCACATCCTCTGTGTTTGGACCAAGTTGCAGGGGAAAGTCCCCTGACATAGGCTTCACACCTGTCACAGAGCAACCCATGATAGCAATCACCAATGTTGTACTATTTTGGACTTGTCGTCTTAAGTTCAACATTTTTGAAACCAGCTTTTTCAGACCAATCAAACCACTCAATGTACTCTTCTTCCTTAGGAAAAAACATCCACACATCTGAAAAGAAATGGGATAGCCAGAAGGTTGGGTAGACAGGACCTATTAAGCAGGATTTTCCACCAATTTTCAGTACACTGTATGCTTCCCTGATATTATGTTGTGCATCTGGCCAGTGCTTAGTATTTTCAACTGAAATATAATCAGCAAGCTGGTGAGGTGACAAGTTCAAGATTGTCCCATTTTTGGCATCTACTTGTTTCACTATCTCAACAGTGGTAACCCCAGTGCTAATACCTATATCAAGAATTATCAAATTTCGATCATAAATATTTGCAGGCTCAAGTGTATCATCTTTCATATCCTCAGTCCAATACTCATGGTTAACATGATCATACATAATCAATAAAAACCTATAGAACCAAAATGTCCCTTTCTTGTGTTGTATGAGCCTAGACTGAGAAACAGGACTAGAAGAGGGTAAACTGCAGTTATCTGCTACAATTCTTGAGATACAATTCTTACTAAAAGACATTAGACTCTTTTTGGTGAAGTCTCTCCCATGAAAATTTGACTCATTGAAAGCTAACCCTGTTGAAGATAACCCACTAATTAGCTTGAGATTTTGAACTCCACTGAGCAATGAAGAAGACATGAACTGACTTGTGGTATGGAGTTGCATATTAAAAATTTGATTGGAAATGAAAATAATTGGCAGTGAGTTAACATGCAGTCTAAAATGGTTCTCATCAATAACCATTCCTTTAATATCACTATCATAGTCATCTGGTGGATCCGGGTCAAGGGAGATAACATATCCCTTTCGTTCAGGACTTTTGTCGAACACTTTACTCGCAACGTGAAATCCCTTTTTATATGCATCAATTGATCCTATACAGTGTTGTTGGCCAAGCTAAGCGAGGAATAATCATTTTCGGGAAGAGTGTTTACCTTATCCTGAATTGATTCAGCGCAAACTTGATTGACGAATGAGACTGGTCTTCAATTTTTGCTAGCAAATCCTTATGATCTCCAACCTCAAGAACAATCGAACCACCATTTTGATGAATCTGCAATTGTGTTTGATGGCTTTCTTCCTCCTTAAAATCCAGATCCACATCATCCTCTGATATGTGACCCCACATTCTGCAATCCGAAAATCGTCTTCTTATATACATAAACAGACCGATGAGTGATAAATGTTGTCTTCCGAATATCGTCCTTATGCATGGAAATCTTATATAGGCTACATTACATCTTACCCATATAATGTAGAAATTCTATAAATTAATTTTGTTGGAATTGATTTTTTTTATTAATTTAGAGAGTTATTATTTAATCGATAAATTAATAATTTATTAATTTAAAGAGTATTTTTGTATTTGGTGAACATAAATTTAATTACATTAAAATTATTACATTTTATTGATATTTATATCATACTTTTTTTTTGATGCAATGTATCGTACGTGATAAATTAATGTAAAAATAAAATTCATTGTAAGTGATATTAATTATTTTTAATAATTAAATAATGTTCATTGTATCCACTTTTTAAATTACATTAACATTTTATTTCAAAAAAAAATTATATTCAATTAGATTTGAATAACAAGACAAACATGATTTTGATGGTACTATATATTAAGGATGAAATTCAATTAGATTTGAATTTCAAAAAAAATTAAGGATGAAATTAAGATTGATTTGAATTTGAAGACAAAACAAACGAGAATAGAATCATATTTTACAAGATTATCCTAGATATATTTGTAATTTAAAAGAATTATTAATTTATAATTTTGATTGTACCATATATTTATATAAGGGTCTTTTTAAAAATTATTATTTTATCGAAATTATTAATTTATCATTAGCCCAAGTCGGGAATGGGAAAAAAAATATTATTTTAGAGAGATTATTAATTTATCGAGTATTAATTTATAGATGTTTTACTATACTCCCTCCGTTTATAAAAGATTGTCGATTTAGAAGAAAAAATTTGTTCCAAAATATTTATCGTTTACAACTTTCGAGGAGAATAAATTATTTACTTTCCTATATTACCCCTATCTTCTTTCATTATCCCAAGAAATTCTCTCCCTTGTATTAATAGTTTTTAACTTCTCATAAAGGGGTAGTGATGAAATTTTAAATAAATTTTACTTAGTAAATAATACTTTCTTAATCCATGTGCAAAAACTTTAAACGACAATCTAAACTTTTAGCAAACAAATGAATCATAGCCATTCATCCTCTAATAACCAATATCTAATCTCAACCCTCTATTTTCTAAGCTATGTTCTATTACACAGTGTGAGCCTTGCCTCCCCAGGGATATTTTTGCAAACTTAATATACATAGGGGTGCTAACTAAAAGTTTAGAAAATAAAAGTTGTAAAATGTTATGAGAGTAGAGGTGTAAAACCCCAAATTATTAATAAATAAAATTTAATTTCCTCTATTTATTATTTTGAAATAGTAAGGGTTGAATTGATTAATGAGGTTAGTTATGGATAAAATGCGCAAATATTTTTAAATAAGCAAGTAGTTATAAAAAATTCATTGTTGTCGGAGAATATTCGTTTGGTCGTGGAATATTCTTCCTGTCGGAGAATATTCGTACGACGGCGCAGTCTTTTGTGGGCCCCATAACGGAAAGTGATTGGATGAAGAAAACGACAAGTATAAGTTGTTTATAAATAATGGCGTAGTTGTTACCGTTAATACTGTTGGAATACCCGGTGGTTAAAACACAGTAATACGCGTTGTTGCACAGTAGCACACGGTATTGCACCAATTATTGATTCTTACGTAAGAAGACACTACTCAATAATTGTTACAGTAATTACTGTTCAATATTTTATTTTATTGATTCAATAATTGCTACGTTGATATTTTATATTACTATTGTTTCAACAATTGTCATTACACAGTATTTTCTATTATCGAAGCAATAATTCATATTATTTTAATAATATTATTAGATAACATTATTGGCAATGTCTAGAAAGTTCTGTCTAAGGAGAGGTTTGGTCACCTAATTGCGTGCCAGTAAGGAAAAATCCTTATTGGAAAGCCCCCTCTTTCCTGGGAACTACCTGGTTGTCAATATTGTGATTCTATAATATTATTTGTGAATAATTAATTATTGATTTATATGATGAGGAAAATATTTATTTTATATGGATATAGATGGAGAAAATTTTTAAAGTGACAATTGTTGAAAATCGATATTTTATCTTTTGTGATAAAATAATATTTTATTATATTATTATAATATAATAATGATGATATTTTTACAATGAATGTGGGATAAGAGTATATGAGGAGGAAGAGTATTTTTGTTACAAAAAATGTTTAAAACATGTTAAACATGTCTGTGGGCCCATTTCTTGACTGAAATTTGATTATAGCCTGTAGAATCGCCCGTTTGTGGATTTCGGTCAATTTTTGTTTGGAATTTGAAAAAACTTTCTTCTGCAAAGTTGTAGTTAATGAAATTTCCTATGAAAAAGACATGTGGTTCGATTTTTTCTGACAAAAAGGCTATTTATTATGAATTATTGAAGTTTTGAAGTTCCGAAATAATTGAATTTTGAAAGTTTTATTTATTTTTATTAATAAAAACGTTTTTTTGTAAGTTTTGTAAGATGGGCTACTTAGAATAAGTTTGGTGTTCTAAGCATTTTCTTATAAATAAGGTGCTTAGCTTAGAATTGAAAATCACACCAGAAACTAAAGTTTTCTCTCTCTTTCTCTCTCTATATTATCGAGCGTATTCTTGTGAGTATTTTAAGACTTTGAGTGTTGCTATACGGTGCAAGTTCCCTTCAGCTCTATATCCAGTATTACAGTCAGAAGTACTATCTTTTCGAGGTAAGGGATGTTAATTTTTTTTATAAATGATATTATTTCTTTCAATATCATTATGCCGAAATATTGATCTGAATTTTTATCAAATTTGAAATTTTTTGTGTCGGGGTTACTATTCACGTATACGGCACAATTCACGTATACATCACTATTCACGAATACGGCACTATTCACCGAAAAATTAAATTTTTGTTTTTGGTCCAAGATATCTATTATGGATACTAACTTTGATTGTATCCATGTTTTGATCATTCTTAAATTTTACTCCACTATGATTATTTATGAAGTATTTTTGAACTCGGATTGTTTAAAGTATGAATCCTTAATATATGTTCTTTTGTTTCACTGGATTCGTTTTCTTTAAAATATTTTTCATCATCCTCAGTCCTAAATGATGATATAACTGAATATCTTTGGCCTGTAGTGTAAATATTAATGATTTTATGATGAATATCTTTGGCCCGTAGTGCAATGATGAACAGGTGTTGAGATGAACATGACGAACTGATGAATATCTTTGGCCTGTAGTGCAAAGATGAATAGGTCATTTGTGATAGCCAAAATCAATAACAAAAAGTAGAAAAACCATCACGAAAGGTTTACGTGATGGCTTTAAGCATCACAATGGCTGTCTTGTATACGCCCATCATAAAAGATTTTTTGTGATGGTTTTGGCAATCACGCAAAAGCTTAGTACTTTTGTGATGATTAATATAATCACATTAACACATAATCTATTGTGATTGTCAAAGTCATCACAAAAAAACAAGACTTTAGGAATTAAATGTAAGAACGTAAATCTCTATTTATGTATAATTTATTTTACTGTATTAATTATATAAATATTAATTGTATCAAGTGATACTTGTAGGATTCGAACCCTCTCCCATTTGCAAACTAAATAACGAGTATTACCACTACACCAAAGTCCAGATCATGATTATAATTTTAAAACAAAATATAAAAAGAAACATATGTGAGTTGACTTACTAAACAAAATTACTTCCATATAAGATTTGGTGATTGCAATGGCAGTCACAGATACTCTATAATGATGGTAAAACTAGTCATCACTAAGAGCCATCATATATTTTATTATTTTGTGATGACTTAAAAATTCCATCACAAAATAAATTCTTTTTGTAATTGCAAATAGAAGTCGTCACAAAAATCTATCTTTTAATGATTGTCAAGACCGTCATAAAATATTGTTTTGAATATTTTTTACATTAAAATATTAGTGATAACTTAAATGCAATCACGAAAAGGGTATATCTATAAGTGATGACTTAGTGCGTCATAAAAAGAAAAATTATTTTGTGTGAAAAAATTGGTGTAATTGACATGGCCATCACAATTATAATAAATTGATGGCAAGATTAGTCATCACTAAGAGCCATCATATATACTATTATTTTGTGATTACTTAAAAAGTTCATCACAAATTACTATCTTTTGTGATTGTTTTTAAAAACTATCACAAAATTTCATCACATATTCTTGTTTTTCTAGTAGTGTGAATATTTGGTTCCAGATATATATATTGATTGATGTTACAGGAATAAAATATCGACGATGAACTTTTAAATTCATGTATAGAAGATAGTAGATTTCATTCTCTACTTAACTCTTCTAATGAATTATTATTTCCGCTGCGAATATTAATTTAAAACTTGTTGTCTATTGTATTCTATTAAATTTTTCCCTATTGAAGACTAACGATAATTTGTTCTATATTATCTTAGTCCTAATATTCTTTACTGGGCTAGTTGAGCTCACCCTTTTTCTTTTTGTTCTATTTTTCTGCTCAGGAGGCGAGAATGTAGCGAGTACTAGTCGGGGTATGAAATGAAGGTTCTGAAAAGTCGTTTTAGTAGTCCTCACCATTTTTGTAAAATAATGTATCAATAATTGTAATAAAGACTTATTTGAGTGTGGATATTGTCTAGATGACAATATTTGTATTTAAACTCACAGTTTTTATGTTGTATTAATAAAGTTGTAGTTGTTTTTGTACTATGTATTTTGACAACTCAGAATAGATGTTGTATACCTATTTTGGAGGCGTCACAAGAGGATACTTCTAGTAATCTACTAACAATTTGTTGGATCATTAGGGTTTCTACAAATATATCCATCGTTTATCTTACCATCAGTTGTTATCTTAAGCAATTTGTCTATCTTATTTTAGGGAAAAAAAATATCCTTCTTAAATAAGTAAATTTTAATGATAAATCTCCTGTAACTTCTATTAAGAGATATATTTAAAATTAATTGACAATAAAGTCAATTGGCAAAAATTTTGTATAAATAATTTAATAATGATATTATAATTTTTAAATTGCATGTTTATTTTAAATATGATTGTATAATATATATGTATTTCATTTTAAAATATTTGATAACTCGTCTTCACATTTGAATATTTCTGAATCCACCACTAGAGTAAGTAAAATACTTTCAGAGCCCAAAATAGCTACTGGATCGAGCTTAGGTCATTATTTGTTGCCATAGGAGGTTTTTTCCGCAAGATAGGATAAAGTGATAGCTACTAGCTGCCTGAAGTTCATTCATAGATCTGCTCAAAAAATATTTGTAGCATATAACTTTCACATCCTAGTGATATGCGTGATGAAAGAATCAAAGTCAGCGCGAGTAACACCACCTTCTGCAACCGATCTCCTGACGGCACCACCCAATTCCGCGGCCCTCTTTCTCATCTCTTCTCCCTCTTTGGCCGTCAACAATTTCCTAACAGCTTTTTCAACCGTTAAAGACGTCACCAACTCATTTCTACGCGCCCAATCCTTCACAATTGTACCTATTTTAAGTATCTTTGTAACTAGCATGGCATTCCTAGGCTGGTCCGAATGCATCGGCCACGCCGCTATTGCCACTCCCATGCTCATACTCTCCATGCATGAATTCCATCCACAGTGACTCATAAATCCGCCCGTGGATGGGTGCCCCAAAATCTCCAGTTGGGGCGCCCAATCCCTCACTATAAATCCCTTCCCTCGTATTCTCTCTTCATACTCTTTTGGCAATTCAGCCCTCTAACATGATCATTTCCTTTAAATATATCTCCTTTATCAGCTTCTCTCAAAACCCAAATAAACTTCTGTTCACTTTCTCCCAGGCCGATTGCTAGCTCATGAATTTGTTCGTCGCTGAATGAAGTTGTTGTTCCGAAAGAAACAAAAATCACCGAGCTTGAAGCTTGTTTGTCCAGCCATTTCAAGCACTCGTGGCGTTGATTTGATGAACTAGTCTCGTCATAATGAGATATTAAGACCGGATTAAACGGCCCAATAGCCCATTGATTGGTCTGTCCACCAATCTCTTCCCTCTTAAGTAAATCAAAATACTTACCTTCAATTACTTTGGAGACATCATGAATAGTACCAGCACGAAACTGGTGCACCCATTGAGCATTAATAAATTCCATAAACTTTGGAGAAAAAATTCCATCATTTGCCGGAAGTTCTTGAAGTATTTTGTCTTCTCCTAAAATGGGTTTTCCCATAGCTTCCCAAATGTATGTGAAAGCAAAAAAAAGCCGAGAGGCTTTGAAAAGCGTAGGCCTCAGCATTTGGTATTGTAACCAAATCTTGAACAATTGAAGCCACTAGGGCATCATAAATTACAACTACTCTTGGAGAATTGGGGGCAAGGGCACGTAAAAGTGCAGCAACGGGCTCACGGAGGTGCAATGAAAATGAGGGCAAAAGGTGTGTGGGGAATTGTGTGGAGGCGTTGTTGGGGTTGGGATGTGGAGTAGTGGGAAAGGAAGGGGTTGGGAATTCGTGGAAATGTATGTTGGTGGCGGAGAGAAGGTCGAAACCTTGGACGCGAGACATGGCTTGGCAGCTGTGGTTGGTGGTGCTGACGTAGTGGACGGGGATGTCGTAGGCGGAGATGAGGCGGGAGAGGTGGAGGAGTTGGTTGAGATGGCCTTGTGCGGGAAAGGGTACCATAACCACAACTACTTGGGCTTTGTTTTGTTTCTCGTAGTGATAAGCCATTGCAATATATCTAACTTCTTGATTTTTGTTAATACTATTGTTATACAAGGGAGCTAGGGGAATTCATTTATATATGTTGGTGTGTAATTGTATATAGGGAGGGAGTATACGCAGCCGGACTAAGATTCTGGAACAAGTGCCTGGTCCAAAATTATATTTCCTCCTTTCCATTAGTAGTTTTTTTTTGTGAAAGGAAATATTTCATTAACATAGATCAGAAGCCAACACATCAACAAGAAAAGAGGGAGGAGAATGACCCCAAACCTCCTGATCAGACATGGAACCGGCTGCTCGTGCAAGAGCATGCGCTACCTGGTTCGCTGATCTTCTCACAAATACAAACTGACAACTACCAATGTCCCTGGCCAGGGATTTACAATCTTCCACTATTAAGCCAAAGTAAGATAAATCCTCCTGAGTACTTGTAATCGCTTTGATCACCAACAATGCATCAGACTCCAAAACCACATTATTGAGTCCTAATGTCTTCAACCAACTTAATGCCTCACGAACACCAATTGCTTCCGCAATCGTAGCATCCAACGGACCATCAACTATACTGTTCTTGGCTGCCAACATTGACCCTTCAGAATTCCTAACCACACTACCATAACCAATACGCCTAGTGTGACCAAAAAGAGCTGCATCAACATTACATTTATATGTGCCTGTACCTGGCTTTTTCCAAGTCGAATTAACATCCACACCTTTTGCTTCACTATGACTGGTGCTAACCTGAGCTTTCCTCCACTGCTCATACAATGAATAAGCCATAAAAATCACTTGCCCTTCCTGAATTCTGCGATGGCACCAAACCAGATCATTCCTACTATTCCAAAGGCCCCATACAACCATCGCAGCCATACTAGCATCTTCTTGATTTCTACTAGAAAGCACACATGTCCACCAATCTCTAAAATTTTCCTCAGAGCCACTATTATCACCTATCCGCGATAACCTCCACACATCTCGCGCATAAGAACACCGTACCAGGACATGTAACGCATCTTCAGGACTATTATTACACCTTGGGCACATAGCATTAACATCAACACGTTTCGTCCTTAGCTCTCTCATGGTGGGTAAACTATTTGTGCATGCTCGCCAAAGGAAATGTTTCACTTTTGCTGGAACAATTAGACCCCATAACTTTCGCCACATGTTGGAGTTATCATGTTGTGTCGCACCCTTGTTATTAATCATTAGAGTATGATAGCCATTTTTAACCGTATAGATGCCTCGCCTTTCTCTGTACCAACTCCAACAATCTGACTTCGCCCTCCGACTCAAAGGAATCTCAAGAATGAGCCTTTTATCCCGTAATGAAAAAAGATCATTCAAAATATCCAAATCCTTGCAACTTTCCTCCACACTGCATAAAGAATGGACAATTATTTCTTCCATCCCTTGTAGTCTAGCACTTTCAAGATAAGGGTGATTATCATCTGGAAGCCACGGATCTGACCATACCTTCACCTGACTGCCTGTACCAATCCTCCATCGAGCCCCTTGACGAATAAGCTCCTGTGCTGCCAGAACACTCCTCCATACATAACTAGGATTCGGACCAATTTGGGCATCCAAATAAGTTCCCTTAGGGAAATAACGTGCTTTTAACACTTTACTCATCAATGAATTGGGATATGTAAGTAAACGCCACCCTTGTTTACCAAGCATCGCAATATTGAACGCATGTAATTTTCGAAATCCCATACCACCTCCATGCTTATTAACACAAAGCTTATCCCATGCCATCCAATTAATATTTCTTCTTTTCGAACCATTTTTGCCCCAGTAAAAGGAGTTCATCATCCTCTCTAACTCAGCACATAGTAGAGACGGAATCAAAAACACACTCATCACATATGAGGGTAACGATTGGACCACAGTTTTTAGTTACACTTCCTTTCCTGCTTTAGATAACAGCTTATTCCTCCAACCCTGCATCCTCTGCCAAGCTTTATCTTTAACAAAAGAAAAAATAGTCGATTTATTCCTCCCAATTAAAGAGGGCAGTCCCAGATACTTCCCATGGTCTTCAGTTCTCTCCACCCGTAGAAAAGCACATATACTCTCCATCAAACTAGTAGACATATTAGAGCTAAAGGAAATCGACGATTTTTGATAATTAATCATCTGCCCAGATGCCTTCTCATATATGTTCAAACAGTCTTTCATCTTCTCACATTCCTGCATATTAGCTCGGAAAAACAAAAAGCTGTCGTCCACAAAAAATAAATGAGAGATTATAGGGGCTGTCCTAGCAACTTTACATCCATGTATAAAACATCTCTCACAATAGTCACTTAGCAAAGAAGACAACCCTTCTGCACATAAAAGAAACAGATACGGAGATAAAGGATCACCCTGTCGCACAACCGAATACTCCACAGTTGTAACACAATGCATAATAAGCTCCACCCACCTCCTATTAAAACCAAGACGAATCATCATATTCTTGAGGAAATCCCACTCAATCCTGTCATAGGCCTTGGACATATCAATTTTAAGTGCTGCCAAACCATGTTTCCCCTGTCGCTTCCTTTTCAAAAAGTGCCCAATCTCAAAGGCTACCATCACATTGTCTGTGATCAATCTCCCTGGAACAAAGGCACTTTGTGATTCTGATACAATCGAGGGAAGTACCCGCTTCAATCTATTAGCTATGGCCTTTGACATAATTTTATAAATAACATTACACAATCGGCCTAAAATCCGCCATCCTCTCCGGATTTTTTTGTCTTAGGGATAAGAACAATGGAAGTCACATTGATTCCTGGAGGAAGTTGCTGGTCATTTAGGAACCCCAAACACGAACGAGTAACATCATCCCCTACCACATCCCAATAATTTTGGAAGAAAGCAGGGTTCATCCCGTCAGGACCCGGAGCTTTATCTGGGTTCATAGCAAAGATAGCCTCTTTAATATCACAAGCTTCAAACGGTCGTTGTACCTCATTATTATGGGCCACAGTTACTCTGTTTTTAATTGTACCGTAAATACCATTACCATCACTTCCCCGAGAAGAAAATATATCCTTGAAATAACTAACAATAACATTATCAAGCCCATGTGCACCATCTATCATGCTCATCCCTCAATTTAGCAATAACATTTTTCCATCGTCGCGTTGAAGCATATTGATGAAAATATTTGGTATTAGAATCACCACCCTTAAGCCAAAATTGCTTAGCTCGTTGCTTCCAATACAGTTCTTGCTGCTGTAATAAACCGCTCAACTCCTCAGTAGTGACTGCATACAAACTCACGGACGTTGTATCCCTCTTAAACTTGAGATCCTTAATACGCCTCCTGCACTGCAGAATTCGATTCTTAAATCTCAACCTGTAGGAGTTTCCCCATTTTTGGAGGTCTATCCCACAGTGTTTAATACGGTCCAATATATAACATCCTACACTTGCCGTCTAGCTACCACATATTATGTCCTTACATTCCGCCTCATGAAGCCAACAGTTTTCAAATCTAAACCCTCTTCTTATTGAATTACTTCCCATAAAATCCAACATAAGTGCCGAGTGGTCAGATGAAGGAGCCTCCAAGTTTTCAACAACGACGTTTTCAAACTGAGATAGCCATGATTGTGATGCCAGAGCATGGTCAAGGCGCTCCTCCACCCACTGAGGTGTACCTCTGCTCCTCTCCCATGTAAAGCGGTACCCAATCATGCCTAGATCCCTTAGGCCACTATCCTCCACAGCCTCTCGGAAACCTTTTATAAGACTATATGGATGTCTTATACGACCTCTCTTTTCTGATTGTGCCAAAAGATCATTGAAATCCCCTACACAGCACCATGGAAGATTCGATTGCACACTAAGATGTCGTAGCAAATCCCACGATTCCTTCCTGCGAGTGCGTTCTGGATGCCCATAAAAGCCAGTCAACCTCCACGGTGCCATTCCTGGGATATTAATACTAACATCAATATGTTGCTTAGAAAAACTGATCAAGCTTACCCACTGTCTCTCTCTCCATAACAATGCCAAGCCACCCCCACCGCCTCTACTACTATCCATACTAAATAAACCTTCATATTTTAAAACATCTCTTAACTTTTCAACATGGGCTCTCCCAATCTTAACTTCCATTAGAAAAATAAGATTTGGTCTTCTCATGGACACTAAGTCCACTAGCTCTTGAACTGTCCGTGAGTTGCCCAGCCCACGACAGTTCCAACTTAATGTACTCATTGGGCCTGGCGGGCCTGGACCCCAGGACCCACCACAATTTCGTTTTTTGAATACTCCAAACTCCCCTCAGCACTATTGTCCCCCACCTTCCCCATAACATGCCCAGAATCACTCATGCGACGCCGTTTAGGGTCTACAATCACCACTCCTATGATATCTCCATTATCCACATCATCAGATTTTGAATTTATATTGGCAACTTCCCGTATATCTTGCACCCCAACAGAATCTCCCATACATACGTTCTCTCCATTACTCCCATCGTAAACGCCATTCCGGTCCTTCTTTTCCGCCCCCATTGAAGGAGTTGCCTTATCAACATTCATGCTATCCTCCATCGCCGGACTACTCACTGGAGGTGTCGTCTGCGACTGTGAAGAACGCAACCAACGTTCTCCTATCGGATTTACTTCCCTCCTATTCGATGCCCGCAACCAAACCCCATATGGCTTCTCAGCTTGCTTGTTTTGACTATCATAAAACTTCTCACAGAAGCGCTCACCATGCCCAATCAACCCACAAAAAAAACAAAAAGTGGGTAGCCTTTCATACTTAAAGTTCACCCAAAACCATTCCCTACCGACTCGCTTCATCTTCATCTTCCGTTTCAACGGCTGTCGAATGTCAATGGAAACCCGGATACGCATGTATGACCGCCATATCCCTCCAAAATTATTCACATATGCTTCTATATAAGTGCCCACAAACTTTCCGATCTCCTTGCCAACCCTTTCAGACATAAATCCGCATGGAAGATCATGCACCTGTAACCAAAAATCAACATGAAACAGTGTTATATTGGACGGATGCCTTCCTAACTCCAACTTATTAAAAACCAACAAATGTTGATTAAACGTCCATGGACTTCCTTTGACAACACGATCCATATCCAACTCATGAAAGAATTGAAAAAGAAACAAATTAGGATTGAGGTCCTTAATGCAAACACCCTTTACTGGACGCCATATTGAAGCCAGAGTATTTTTCATTGCCATGAAATTAATCGGCCGATCTGTTAAGAAACGACCAACCAGACACCACTGGAAATCGCCCTGAGTGCCTTCATCTGCTACCTCTTCAAACACCAGACCCCCAACCTCCTCCTCATCCAAAGTCAACGTCGAACAGTGCTCCTCCAACTGATCCATATTAATGCTTGACGATGCCTTGATACCACAGAGCAAAAAGTAAAAAGCAAGAAAACACCCAGATCAAAACCCTACCTTGTCAATAGACAAGACCTTCTTACCTTGTCAATCTTTCCATTAGTAGTTTAAAACATAATCACACATATTAAAAAATCTCATTAATTTTAATGTTAAGTAATTAATGTTGATTTGAAATTTTATTACTACTAATTAATTACTCTTATTCCTCTCTCTCTCTCTCTCTCAATTTGTCTATTTTTTAGGGACAGAGTAGGAAAGAATTGACTTTTCTACTAAAAATATATAAAATGTCTTATATTATGGAAAAAAATTCTTTTAAAACGACATATAATGAAAGTAGGGGTACAAACGAATATATACGGATACAGATACAGTGGTATTCGTATCTATATCCGAAAAAATCAATTTGCTATTCGTATTCATATTTGGTATTCGACGGATTTTAATAACGCATGCTATGATCCGTATCCGATATTCAAATTAATATCTGAATGCGAATATATAATATATGTTTATGTTTATTTTATTCAAATAACAACATTATTCGAATATTCGGGTATTCGGATTCGTTTATCAGTCACCTAATATAAAATTCATTCAAACTATTTACATAAAACAAAGGAAAAAAAAATAAATAATTACTCATCACCAATCACAATTTAAAATTTAAACCATACATATTAATTAAACATCGTAATCATAAAGATGAGGAAAATGTCAATACAATTGTGACGCCCCCAAAATAGGTATACAACACCCATTCTGAGTCGCCAAAATACATGGTACAGAAACAACTACATCTTTATTATTACAACACAAGAACTGTGAGTTTAAATACAAATATTGTCATTTAGACAATATCCACACTCAAATAAGTCCTCATTACAATTATTGATACATTATTTCACAAAAATGGTGAGGACTACTAAAGTAACTTCTAGAACCATCATTCCATACCCCGACTAGTACTCGCTACATTCTCGCCTCCTGAGAAAAATGGAACAAAAAGGAAAAGGGTGAGCTCAACTAGCCCAGTAAAGAACATTATGACTAAGATAATACAGAACAAATTATCGTTAGTCTTCAACAGGGAAAAATCTAATAGAATACAATAGACAACAAGTTTTAAATCAATAACTGCAGCGGAAACAGCAAACCATTAGAAGAGTCAAGTAGAGAATGAGTTCTACTATCTTCTAAGATTTAAAAGTTCATCATCAATATTTTATCCCTGTAACAACAATCAATAATCATCTTTAATCAAATATTCATCTTTGCACTACATGCCAAAGATATTTATTTGTATCACCAGTCGGTCATGTTCATCTCAACACCTGTTCATCTTTGCACTACGGGCCAAAGATATTCACCAGTTAATCATTCATCTTTGCACTACGGACCAAAGATATTCAGTAATATCATCATTTAGGACTGAGGATGATGAAAAACATCTTAAAAAAAACGAATCCAGTGAAACAAAATAACAAATATTAAGGATTCGTATATCGATTTATCCATGTCCAAAAATACCTTATAATTATTCATAGTGAAGTAGAATTCAAGAATGATCAAAACATGGATACAATCAAAGCTAGTACCCAGAATAGATATTTTGGACGAAAAGAAGAAAATTTTATTTTTCGGTGAATAGTAACTCGTGAATAGTAACTCGTGAATAGTAACTCATGAATAGTAATCCCGACGTGAAAAGTTTCAAATTTGATAAAAATTTTCAACCAATATTCCGGCATAATGATATTGAAGAAATAATATCATTTTTGAATAAAATAACATCCCTTACCTCGTAAAGACAGTACTTCTGGTCGGAATACCGGTATAAAGCTGAAAGACACTTGCTCTGATGAATAGAAACTCTCAAAGTATCTAAATACTCACAAAATACACTCAATAATCTAGAGAGAGAAAGAGAGAAAACTTGTTTCTGGTGTGATTTTCAATTCTAACTTAGCCCTCTATTTATAGGAAAATGTTAGCACGCCGAAGCAGACTTAACCTGCAACCTGATGGCTTTACCTGCTACTATTCCCACCCACCACATTTGAATAAAAATCTCAGCACATTTCTTCACCAACCAAGAGTGGGGCCCACCAATTCTAGAATTTTCTACCAAAATGATTAACTCCGAAAATTCAACAATTTTTGAACCAGTCATCTCGTAAAATTCATAATAAATCATACGTTCATTTTTAATGGTTCAAAATTTGTGGACATATACTCAACTTATATATGTATAACATATCCAAAAATTACCACGATCCAACGGTCGGATTAAAAATTATAACCCCCGCAAAATATCTCAAAAACCCTGATTTTTAATACCTCCATTCCGACAAAAATACTGATAAAAACCTCAACATTAACTCCTTCATTTTTAACCACAAAAATATATCCCTCATTTATATCCACAAAAATAAATATTTCCTTATCATATGAATCAATAATTAATTATTCACAAATAATATTACAGAATCACATTTATGACAACCAGGCCGTTCCCAGGAAAGAGGGGGCTTTCCAATAAGGATTTCTCCTTACTGGCGCGCAATTAGATGACCAAACCTCTCCTTAGACAGAACTTTCTAGACATTGCCAATAATGTTATCTAATAATATTATTCAAATAATATGAATTATTGATCTGATAATGGGAAATACTGTGTAGTGACAATTATTGAAACAACAGTAATATAAAATATCAACGCAGCAATTATTGAATCAATAAAATAAAATACTGAACAGTAATTACTGTAACTATTATTGAGTAGTGCCTTCTTACGTAAGAATCAATAATTGGTGCAATACAGTGTGCTACTGTGTAACAACGCGTATTACTGTGTTTTAACCACCGAGTATTCCAACAGTATTAACGGTAACAACTACGCCGTTATTAATAAAAAACATATACTTGTCGTTTTCTTCATCCAATCGCTTTCCGTTATGGGGCCCACAAAAGACTGCGCCGTCGTACGAATATTCTCCGACAGGAAGAATATTCCACGACCAAACGAATATTCCCCGACAACAATGAATATTTTATAACCACCTGCTTATTTGAAATATTTGCGCATTTTACCCATAACTAACCTCATTAATCAATTTAACACTTACTATTTCAAAATAATAAATAGAGGGAATTTAAATTTCATTTATTAATAATTTGGGGTCTTACAACCTCTCCTCCTTATAAAATTTCGTCCTCGAAATTGACGTACGTACCTGGTGTTTCGAAAAGATGAGGATACCTCGCTTTCATTTCCGTTTCCAACTCCCAGGTCATTTCCTCAATAGCATGGTTTCTCCACAAAACTTTAACTTGTGGTATGACCTTCGTGCATAGGACATGCTCCTTTCTATCCAAGATCTTGACAGGTACCTCTTCGTACGTTAAGTCTTCAGCTATCTCGTCCGGTTCTAACTCAATAACGTGGTCTGGGTCTTTCACATATTTACGTAACACAGATATATGAAAAACATTATGAACACGAGACATACTTGGAGGTAACGCGAGTCTATAGGCCACATTTCCTACTCGGTCAAGAATCTGAAATGGACCAATAAATCGTGGATTGAGCTTTCCTCTCTTCCCAAATCTTGTAACTCCTTTCCATGGAGCCACACGCAACAATACATGATCCCCAATGTCAAATTTCACGTCCTTTCGATGAAGATCCGCATAACTCTTTTGTCGATCCTGTGCCGTTTGTATACGTTGTCGAATCATTTGGATCTTCTCTGTAGTCATGCGTACCAACTCTGGTCCCAACAATGTTGCTTCACCCACCTCGTCCCAGCATACTGGAGAACGACATTTTCTTCCATATAATGCTTCAAATGGGGCCACACCTATACTTGCCTGATAACTGTTATTGTAAGAGAATTCCACCAATGGTAGGTACTTATCCCAACTCCCTTTGAAATCTAGGACACAAAGTCTTAATAGATCTTCAAGAGTTTGAATAGTCCTCTCTGATTGTCCGTCCGTTTGAGGATGGTATGCCGAACTAAATCGTAAATCTGTGCCCATAGCTTTTTGCAAGCTAACCCAAAATCTTGAAGTGAATCTTGGGTCACGATCCGAAACTATGGATACTGGCATGCCATGCAGTCTCACAATCTCATCTACGTATATACGAGCAAGACGTTCCAGGGAATAAGTCTCCCGTATCGGCAAGAAATGAGCAGACTTGGTTAATCTATCAACAATAACCCAAATAGCATTTATGCCTTAAGAAACCGTGGGAAGACCCGTAACGAAATCCATGGTAATGTGTTCCCACTTCCATTTCGGAATCTCAAGTGGTTGCAATGGACCCTTTGGTACTTGATGTTCCGCCTTTACACGTTGACAAGTTAAACACCTCGAGATAAACTTTGCAATCTCTCTCTTCATATTATTCCACCAAAATGTATGTCGTAGATCACGATACATTTTGGTACTTCCAGGATGGATTGCAAATGGTGTATTGTGTGCTTCCATCATGATCTTGTACTTCAAATCAGAATTGTTAGGAACACAGAGTCTAGAGTGGACTCGAAGTATTCCTTCTTCATCGATTCTTGCTTCTGGAATAGAACCTTCTTGCACTTTCTTCTTCATACGCATCAGCTCTATGTCCGTAGCTTGAGCAGCTTTAACTTTATCGATTAAAGTCGGTTCTACTCGTATATTTGATATCATCATGTGGGTACTTGGAGCCTTCATCTCTATCTCCATCCTTTGCAAGTCATACAAAATGGGCCTTTGTGTTAACAACATTGCACTCGTACCCGCATATGATCTTCTACTCAATGCGTCAGCTACTATGTTTGTTTTTCCAGGATGATATTGGATGGTATGATCGTAATCTTTCAACAGCTCGAGCCAACGTCGCTGCCGCATGTTGAGTTCCTTTTGGGTGAAAAAATATTTGAGGCTTTTATGATCTGTATAGATCTCCACTTTCTCCCCATACAGGTAGTGTCTCCAGATCTTCAACGCGAAAACTACTGCTGCCAACTCCAAATCATGAGTAGGATAATTCCTCTCATATTCTTTGAGTTGTCGCGAGGCATAGGCTATGACTTTTCCATGTTGCATGAGAACACATCCTAACCCTTTGCCTGAAGCATCACTGTAGATAACAAATCCATCCGAACCAGATGGTATTGTCAGAACAGGTGCCGAAATGAGTCTCCTCTTAAGATCTTGAAAACTCTTCTCGCATTCCTCGCTCCATACGAATTTGATATCTTTCCGAGTCAGCTGAGTTAACGGGGTAGCGATTCGAGAAAACCCTTTCACGAATCTTCGATAATAACCAGCTAAGCCTAGAAAGCTACGTACTTCGGTCACCGTCTTTGGTTGCTCCCAACTTTGTATTGCTTCAATCTTCGTCGGGTCAACAGATACTCCATGTTTTGACACCACGTGCCCTAGGAAAGCTACTTCCTCAAGCCAGAACTCGCATTTCTTCAACTTAGCATATAACTTGTTTTCACGCAGCCTTTGGAGTACCAGCTTCAAATGATGCTCATGATCTTCACGGCTTTTGGAATATATGAGGATGTCATCAATAAAGACAACAACGAACTGATCCAAATAATCCTTGAATACTCGGTTCATCATATCCATGAAACCCGCAGGAGCATTAGTCAATCCAAAAGACATGACTAGGAACTCATAATGCCCGTACCGAGTTCTGAAGGCAGTCTTTGGAATATCCTCAGTTTTAACCTTCAGCTGATGATATCCAGAACGAAGATCGATCTTTGAAAAGAATTGTGCTCCTTGTAACTGGTCAAACAGGTCATCAATACGAGGTAGCGGATACCTATTCTTAATAGTGACATGGTTTAATTCCCGGTAATCAATACAAAGTCGCATACTCCCGTCTTTCTTCTTTACAAATAAAACAGGAGCACCCCAAGGAGATGTACTAGGACGAATGAAACTGATGTCCAATAACTCTTGTAGTTGGACCTTTAACTCCTGAAGTTCAATAGGAGCCATTCGATATGGGGTTTTAGAAATGGGCTTTGTACCAGGTTCAAGATCAATAAAGAATTCAATTTCTCGTTCCGGGGGTAGACCGGGAAGTTCTTCAGGAAATACGTCAGGAAAGTCAATAACAACAGGAATATTATTCAAATTTGACGTGTCTTTATTCAAATCCATAACATGGGCTAAGAAAGCTTGACATCCGTTTTTTAATAAACGAATGGCTTTATGGCTTGATATAACAGTGATTGATTTTAATGGCTTAGTTGTTTGAATTCGTACAACAGGTTGGTTAGGAATATGAAAACTAACAACCTTACGAAAATAATCAATTTTGGCATGATGAGTAGTTAGCCAATCAATCCCTAAAATCACATCAAAAGCAAGTATCTTTAAAGAGATAAGGTCAACAGGTAAGGTGATGGTGCCAACTTGGATCCCACAAGATTTATAAACAGTGGATGTGATGAAAGTTTCTCCTAACGGAGTCTCCACAGATAAATCAAAGTCTAACTTCTCCGGAGTCAAGTTTAAACGTTGAGCACAAGTAGGAGAGATAAAAGAATGGGTAGAACCGGTATCTAATAAGGTATAAACTTCGCATGAATTTATGATTAGCTTACCCGTGATCACCTCGTTTGGGTTCCTCGCATATTGACCAGTCACGACAAACGCTCTTCCAGGAACCGTTGACTTTATCTTTTCTGGGACAGCTTTTTGAGTCACCATCCCCGCTGGACTTGGTTTTGCTACAGTGCAATCTCGAGCGATATGTCCTTCCTTTCCACAATTATAACATACCTTAAACTGTTGTGGGCAGTTTGGGCTGATATGTCCTTCTTTTCCACACTTATAGCATATAATCGGTGGTCGTTCTCCTCCTTTGGAACCAGTTGCTGCTGGTGCTGACGTCTTCGTATTGTCATTGTTGAATCTCCTCTTTTTAAAATCTCCTCCCGACTCGCTTCTTCTATTTTCATAGCCACGATTACCACCAGAGTGGTTGCCATTCTTGTCTGTATTTTTCTTTCTCTGCTGGTTATCATTGTTCTGATGACTGCTGTCACCGATATGATCATGGTTGTGGTCCCTCAGTTGACCGTACTCATTATCTCGCTCTAATAATTGAGCCCTGTTAACAACATCTGAATAGAGAGAAAATTTATGAGAAATGAGATATTGACGTATGCCAGGTTTCAAACCTCTCAAAAACATCCTCGTCATACGTTCCTCATTCTCCACCAAATGAGGTACAAACCTGGACAACTCTGCAAACCTCGCCTCGTACTGAGACACCGTCATGTTATTCTGCTCCAGTCTAATAAACTCTACCTCCTTCATATGACGAATACTTTCAGGAAAGTACTTGTCATTGAACAGTTTCTGAAATATCTCCCAAGACATGCTGAGTGCGGTTGGATGGGTACGCTTCACAAACTCCCACCAGTAATCTGCCTCGCCACGGAACATAAAGGTGGCGAATGGAACCTTCTGTTCCTCCGTGCATCCCAAGACATCGAATATCTTGGTAATTTGCTTGACCCACGTTTCCGCCATGATCGGATCCGGCTTTCCCTTAAATTCTGGTGGTCCCAATTCTTTGAACTGTTTGGCTATGACAAACCGTGAATTGCTATCATTTCCTCCTGTATTTTGAACACGAGTCTCCCTTGTCTGGTTTTGCATGAATTGCAAAAAACTTCTAAACATTCCATCATTCATCATCTGCTCATTGGTGTTGTTCACAGGAGGAACATTGCCAGCCTGTTGCACGTTCTTCTCGTTGGTAAGCACCGGTGTCTCCACGGTCTCATTTACTCCACTGTTAACATTCTCAGTCGACATTCTCAAATACTGCCATAAAACAAGGGTTAATTAAATAAATTAACAAATCACATAATACCCCTATATTATGACTGACCAATAAATAAGCTTAGGTAGGACACACTAGCGAAGGATTCGTCTCTCCCCTCCTAGTTCTATTCCCCGATCTCTGCCAGAGATCATATCCCTAAGCTCTGATACCAACTGTGACGCCCCCAAAATAGGTATACAACACCCATTCTGAGTCGCCAAAATACATGGTACAGAAACAACTACATCTTTATTATTACAACACAAGAACTGTGAGTTTAAATACAAATATTGTCATTTAGACAATATCCACACTCAAATAAGTCCTCATTACAATTATTGATACATTATTTCACAAAAATGGTGAGGACTACTAAAGTAACTTCTAGAACCATCATTCCATACCCCGACTAGTACTCGCTACATTCTCGCCTCCTGAGAAAAATGGAACAAAAAGGAAAAGGGTGAGCTCAACTAGCCCAGTAAAGAACATTATGACTAAGATAATACAGAACAAATTATCGTTAGTCTTCAACAGGGAAAAATCTAATAGAATACAATAGACAACAAGTTTTAAATCAATAACTGCAGCGGAAACAGCAAACCATTAGAAGAGTCAAGTAGAGAATGAGTTCTACTATCTTCTAAGATTTAAAAGTTCATCATCAATATTTTATCCCTGTAACAACAATCAATAATCATCTTTAATCAAATATTCATCTTTGCACTACAGGCCAAAGATATTTATTTGTATCACCAGTCGGTCATGTTCATCTCAACACCTGTTCATCTTTGCACTACGGGCCAAAGATATTCATCAGTTAATCATTCATCTTTGCACTACGGGCCAAAGATATTCAGTAATATCATCATTTAGGACTGAGGATGATGAAAAATATCTTAAAAAAAACGAATCCAGTGAAACAAAATAACAAATATTAAGGATTCGTATATCGATTTATCCATGTCCAAAAATACCTTATAATTATTCATAGTGAAGTAGAATTCAAGAATGATCAAAACATGGATACAATCAAAGCTAGTACCCAGAATAGATATTTTGGACGAAAAGAAGAAAATTTTATTTTTCGGTGAATAGTAACTCGTGAATAGTAACTCGTGAATAGTAACTCATGAATAGTAATCCCGACGTGAAAAGTTTCAAATTTGATAAAAATTTTCAACCAATATTCCGGCATAATGATATTGAAGAAATAATATCATTTTTGAATAAAATAACATCCCTTACCTCGTAAAGACAGTACTTCTGGTCGGAATACCGGTATAAAGCTGAAAGACACTTGCTCTGATGAATAGAAACTCTCAAAGTATCTAAATACTCACAAAATACACTCAATAATCTAGAGAGAGAAAGAGAGAAAACTTGTTTCTGGTGTGATTTTCAATTCTAACTTAGCCCTCTATTTATAGGAAAATGTTAGCACGCCGAAGCAGACTTAACCTGCAACCTGATGGCTTTACCTGCTACTATTCCCACCCACCACATTTGAATAAAAATCTCAGCACATTTCTTCACCAACCAAGAGTGGGGCCCACCAATTCTAGAATTTTCTACCAAAATGATTAACTCCGAAAATTCAACAATTTTTGAACCAGTCATCTCGTAAAATTCATAATAAATCATACGTTCATTTTTAATGGTTCAAAATTTGTGGACATATACTCAACTTATATATGTATAACATATCCAAAAATTACCACGATCCAACGGTCGGATTAAAAATTATAACCCCCGCAAAATATCTCAAAAACCCTGATTTTTAATACCTCCATTCCGACAAAAATACTGATAAAAACCTCAACATTAACTCCTTCATTTTTAACCACAAAAATATATCCCTCATTTATATCCACAAAAATAAATATTTCCTTATCATATGAATCAATAATTAATTATTCACAAATAATATTACAGAATCACATTTATGACAACCAGGCCGTTCCCAGGAAAGAGGGGGCTTTCCAATAAGGATTTCTCCTTACTGGCGCGCAATTAGATGACCAAACCTCTCCTTAGACAGAACTTTCTAGACATTGCCAATAATGTTATCTAATAATATTATTCAAATAATATGAATTATTGATCTGATAATGGGAAATACTGTGTAGTGACAATTATTGAAACAACAGTAATATAAAATATCAACGCAGCAATTATTGAATCAATAAAATAAAATACTGAACAGTAATTACTGTAACTATTATTGAGTAGTGCCTTCTTACGTAAGAATCAATAATTGGTGCAATACAGTGTGCTACTGTGTAACAACGCGTATTACTGTGTTTTAACCACCGAGTATTCCAACAGTATTAACGGTAACAACTACGCCGTTATTAATAAAAAACATATACTTGTCGTTTTCTTCATCCAATCGCTTTCCGTTATGGGGCCCACAAAAGACTGCGCCGTCGTACGAATATTCCCGACAGGAAGAATATTCCACGACCAAACGAATATTCCCCGACAACAATGAATATTTTATAACCACCTGCTTATTTGAAATATTTGCGCATTTTACCCATAACTAACCTCATTAATCAATTTAACACTTACTATTTCAAAATAATAAATAGAGGGAATTTAAATTTCATTTATTAATAATTTGGGGTCTTACAACCTCTCCTCCTTATAAAATTTCGTCCTCGAAATTGACGTACGTACCTGGTGTTTCGAAAAGATGAGGATACCTCGCTTTCATTTCCGTTTCCAACTCCCAGGTTATTTCCTCAATAGCATGGTTTCTCCACAAAACTTTAACTTGTGGTATGACCTTCGTGCATAGGACATGCTCCTTTCTATCCAAGATCTTGACAGGTACCTCTTCGTACGTTAAGTCTTCAGCTATCTCGTCCGGTTCTAACTCAATAACGTGGTCTGGGTCTTTCACATATTTACGTAACACAGATATATGAAAAACATTATGAACACGAGACATACTTGGAGGTAACGCGAGTCTATAGGCCACATTTCCTACTCGGTCAAGAATCTGAAATGGACCAATAAATCGTGGATTGAGCTTTCCTCTCTTCCCAAATCTTGTAACTCCTTTCCATGGAGCCACACGCAACAATACATGATCCCCAATGTCAAATTTCACGTCCTTTCGATGAAGATCCGCATAACTCTTTTGTCGATCCTGTGCCGTTTGTATACGTTGTCGAATCATTTGGATCTTCTCTGTAGTCATGCGTACCAACTCTGGTCCCAACAATGTTGCTTCACCCACCTCGTCCCAGCATACTGGAGAACGATATTTTCTTCCATATAATGCTTCAAATGGGGCCACACCTATACTTGCCTGATAACTGTTATTGTAAGAGAATTCCACCAATGGTAGGTACTTATCCCAACTCCCTTTGAAATCTAGGACACAAAGTCTTAATAGATCTTCAAGAGTTTGAATAGTCCTCTCTGATTGTCCGTCCGTTTGAGGATGGTATGCCGAACTAAATCGTAAATCTGTGCCCATAGCTTTTTGCAAGCTAACCCAAAATCTTGAAGTGAATCTTGGGTCACGATCCGAAACTATGGATACTGGCATGCCATGCAGTCTCACAATCTCATCTACGTATATACGAGCAAGACGTTCCAGGGAATAAGTCTCCCGTATCGGCAAGAAATGAGCAGACTTGGTTAATCTATCAACAATAACCCAAATAGCATTTATGCCTTAAGAAACCGTGGGAAGACCCGTAACGAAATCCATGGTAATGTGTTCCCACTTCCATTTCGGAATCTCAAGTGGTTGCAATGGACCCTTTGGTACTTGATGTTCCGCCTTTACACATTGACAAGTTAAACACCTCGAGATAAACTTTGCAATCTCTCTCTTCATATTATTCCACCAAAATGTATGTCGTAGATCACGATACATTTCGGTACTTCCAGGATGGATTGCAAATGGTGTATTGTGTGCTTCCATCATGATCTTGTACTTCAAATCAGAATTGTTAGGAACACAGAGTCTAGAGTGGACTCGAAGTATTCCTTCTTCATCGATTCTTGCTTCTGGAATAGAACCTTCTTGCACTTTCTTCTTCATACGCATCAGCTCTATGTCCGTAGCTTGAGCAACTTTAACTTTATCGATTAAAGTCGGTTCTACTCGTATATTTGATATCATCATGTGGGTACTTGGAGCCTTCATCTCTATCTCCATCCTTTGCAAGTCATACAAAATGGGCCTTTGTGTTAACAACATTGCACTCGTACCCGCATATGATCTTCTACTCAATGCGTCAGCTACTATGTTTGTTTTTCCAGGATGATATTGGATGGTATGATCGTAATCTTTCAACAGCTCGAGCCAACGTCGCTGCCGCATGTTGAGTTCCTTTTGGGTGAAAAAATATTTGAGGCTTTTATGATCTGTATAGATCTCCACTTTCTCCCCATACAGGTAGTGTCTCCAGATCTTCAACGCGAAAACTACTGCTGCCAACTCCAAATCATGAGTAGGATAATTCCTCTCATATTCTTTGAGTTGTCGCGAGGCATAGGCTATGACTTTTCCATGTTGCATGAGAACACATCCTAACCCTTTGCCTGAAGCATCACTGTAGATAACAAATCCATCCGAACCAGATGGTATTGTCAGAACAGGTGCCGAAATGAGTCTCCTCTTAAGATCTTGAAAACTCTTCTCGCATTCCTCGCTCCATACGAATTTGATATCTTTCCGAGTCAGCTGAGTTAACGGGGTAGCGATTCGAGAAAACCCTTTCACGAATCTTCGATAATAACCAGCTAAGCCTAGAAAGCTACGTACTTCGGTCACCGTCTTTGGTTGCTCCCAACTTTGTATTGCTTCAATCTTCGTCGGGTCAACAGATACTCCATGTTTTGACACCACGTGCCCTAGGAAAGCTACTTCCTCAAGCCAGAACTCGCATTTCTTCAACTTAGCATATAACTTGTTTTCACGCAGCCTTTGGAGTACCAGCTTCAAATGATGCTCATGATCTTCACGGCTTTTGGAATATATGAGGATGTCATCAATAAAGACAACAACGAACTGATCCAAATAATCCTTGAATACTCGGTTCATCATATCCATGAAACCCGCAGGAGCATTAGTCAATCCAAAAGACATGACTAGGAACTCATAATGCCCGTACCGAGTTCTGAAGGCAGTCTTTGGAATATCCTCAGTTTTAACCTTCAGCTGATGATATCCAGAACGAAGATCGATCTTTGAAAAGAATTGTGCTCCTTGTAACTGGTCAAACAGGTCATCAATACGAGGTAGCGGATACCTATTCTTAATAGTGACATGGTTTAATTCCCGGTAATCAATACAAAGTCGCATACTCCCGTCTTTCTTCTTTACAAATAAAACAGGAGCACCCCAAGGAGATGTACTAGGACGAATGAAACTGATGTCCAATAACTCTTGTAGTTGGACCTTTAACTCCTGAAGTTCAATAGGAGCCATTCGATATGGGGTTTTAGAAATGGGCTTTGTACCAGGTTCAAGATCAATAAAGAATTCAATTTCTCGTTCCGGGGGTAGACCGGGAAGTTCTTCAGGAAATACGTCAGGAAAGTCAATAACAACAGGAATATTATTCAAATTTGACGTGTCTTTATTCAAATCCATAACATGGGCTAAGAAAGCTTGACATCCGTTTTTTAATAAACGAATGGCTTTATGGCTTGATATAACAGTGATTGATTTTAATGGCTTAGTTGTTTGAATTCGTACAACAGGTTGGTTAGGAATATGAAAACTAACAACCTTACGAAAATAATCAATTTTGGCATGATGAGTAGTTAGCCAATCAATCCCTAAAATCACATCAAAAGCAAGTATCTTTAAAGAGATAAGGTCAACAGGTAAGGTGATGGTGCCAACTTGGATCCCACAAGATTTATAAACAGTGGATGTGATGAAAGTTTCTCCTAACGGAGTCTCCACAGATAAATCAAAGTCTAACTTCTCCGGAGTCAAGTTTAAACGTTGAGCACAAGTAGGAGAGATAAAAGAATGGGTAGAACCGGTATCTAATAAGGTATAAACTTCGCATGAATTTATGATTAGCTTACCCGTGATCACCTCGTTTGGGTTCCTCGCATATTGACCAGTCACGACAAACGCTCTTCCAGGAACCGTTGACTTTATCTTTTCTGGGACAGCTTTTTGAGTCACCATCCCCGCTGGACTTGGTTTTGCTACAGTGCAATCTCGAGCGATATGTCCTTCCTTTCCACAATTATAACATACCTTAAACTGTTGTGGGCAGTTTGGGCTGATATGTCCTTCTTTTCCACACTTATAGCATATAATCGGTGGTCGTTCTCCTCCTTTGGAACCAGTTGCTGCTGGTGCTGACGTCTTCGTATTGTCATTGTTGAATCTCCTCTTTTTAAAATCTCCTCCCGACTCGCTTCTTCTATTTTCATAGCCACGATTACCACCAGAGTGGTTGCCATTCTTGTCTGTATTTTTCTTTCTCTGCTGGTTATCATTGTTCTGATGACTGCTGTCACCGATATGATCATGGTTGTGGTCCCTCAGTTGACCGTACTCATTATCTCGCTCTAATAATTGAGCCCTGTTAACAACATCTGAATAGAGAGAAAATTTATGAGAAATGAGATATTGACGTATGCCAGGTTTCAAACCTCTCAAAAACATCCTCGTCATACGTTCCTCATTCTCCACCAAATGAGGTACAAACCTGGACAACTCTGCAAACCTCGCCTCGTACTGAGACACCGTCATGTTATTCTGCTCCAGTCTAATAAACTCTACCTCCTTCATATGACGAATACTTTCAGGAAAGTACTTGTCATTGAACAGTTTCTGAAATATCTCCCAAGACATGCTGAGTGCGGTTGGATGGGTACGCTTCACAAACTCCCACCAGTAATCTGCCTCGCCACGGAACATAAAGGTGGCGAATGGAACCTTCTGTTCCTCCGTGCATCCCAAGACATCGAATATCTTGGTAATTTGCTTGACCCACGTTTCCGCCATGATCGGATCCGGCTTTCCCTTAAATTCTGGTGGTCCCAATTCTTTGAACTGTTTGGCTATGACAAACCGTGAATTGCTATCATTTCCTCCTGTATTTTGAACACGAGTCTCCCTTGTCTGGTTTTGCATGAATTGCAAAAAACTTCTAAACATTCCATCATTCATCATCTGCTCATTGGTGTTGTTCACAGGAGGAACATTGCCAGCCTGTTGCACGTTCTTCTCGTTGGTAAGCACCGGTGTCTCCACGGTCTCATTTACTCCACTGTTAACATTCTCAGTCGACATTCTCAAATACTGCCATAAAACAAGGGTTAATTAAATAAATTAACAAATCACATAATACCCCTATATTATGACTGACCAATAAATAAGCTTAGGTAGGACACACTAGCGAAGGATTCGTCTCTCCCCTCCTAGTTCTATTCCCCGATCTCTGCCAGAGATCATATCCCTAAGCTCTGATACCAACTGTGACGCCCCCAAAATAGGTATACAACACCCATTCTGAGTCGCCAAAATACATGGTACAGAAACAACTACATCTTTATTATTACAACACAAGAACTGTGAGTTTAAATACAAATATTGTCATTTAGACAATATCCACACTCAAATAAGTCCTCATTACAATTATTGATACATTATTTCACAAAAATGGTGAGGACTACTAAAGTAACTTCTAGAACCATCATTCCATACCCCGACTAGTACTCGCTACATTCTCGCCTCCTGAGAAAAATGGAACAAAAAGGAAAAGGGTGAGCTCAACTAGCCCAGTAAAGAACATTATGACTAAGATAATACAGAACAAATTATCGTTAGTCTTCAACAGGGAAAAATCTAATAGAATACAATAGACAACAAGTTTTAAATCAATAACTGCAGCGGAAACAGCAAACCATTAGAAGAGTCAAGTAGAGAATGAGTTCTACTATCTTCTAAGATTTAAAAGTTCATCATCAATATTTTATCCCTGTAACAACAATCAATAATCATCTTTAATCAAATATTCATCTTTGCACTACATGCCAAAGATATTTATTTGTATCACCAGTCGGTCATGTTCATCTCAACACCTGTTCATCTTTGCACTACGGGCCAAAGATATTCACCAGTTAATCATTCATCTTTGCACTACGGGCCAAAGATATTCAGTAATATCATCATTTAGGACTGAGGATGATGAAAAACATCTTAAAAAAAACGAATCCAGTGAAACAAAATAACAAATATTAAGGATTCGTATATCGATTTATCCATGTCCAAAAATACCTTATAATTATTCATAGTGAAGTAGAATTCAAGAATGATCAAAACATGGATACAATCAAAGCTAGTACCCAGAATAGATATTTTGGACGAAAAGAAGAAAATTTTATTTTTCGGTGAATAGTAACTCGTGAATAGTAACTCGTGAATAGTAACTCATGAATAGTAATCCCGACGTGAAAAGTTTCAAATTTGATAAAAATTTTCAACCAATATTCCGGCATAATGATATTGAAGAAATAATATCATTTTTGAATAAAATAACATCCCTTACCTCGTAAAGACAGTACTTCTGGTCGGAATACCGGTATAAAGCTGAAAGACACTTGCTCTGATGAATAGAAACTCTCAAAGTATCTAAATACTCACAAAATACACTCAATAATCTAGAGAGAGAAAGAGAGAAAACTTGTTTCTGGTGTGATTTTCAATTCTAACTTAGCCCTCTATTTATAGGAAAATGTTAGCACGCCGAAGCAGACTTAACCTGCAACCTGATGGCTTTACCTGCTACTATTCCCACCCACCACATTTGAATAAAAATCTCAGCACATTTCTTCACCAACCAAGAGTGGGGCCCACCAATTCTAGAATTTTCTACCAAAATGATTAACTCCGAAAATTCAACAATTTTTGAACCAGTCATCTCGTAAAATTCATAATAAATCATACGTTCATTTTTAATGGTTCAAAATTTGTGGACATATACTCAACTTATATATGTATAACATATCCAAAAATTACCACGATCCAACGGTCGGATTAAAAATTATAACCCCCGCAAAATATCTCAAAAACCCTGATTTTTAATACCTCTATTCCGACAAAAATACTGATAAAAACCTCAACATTAACTCCTTCATTTTTAACCACAAAAATATATCCCTCATTTATATCCACAAAAATAAATATTTCCTTATCATATGAATCAATAATTAATTATTCACAAATAATATTACAGAATCACATTTATGACAACCAGGCCGTTCCCAGGAAAGAGGGGGCTTTCCAATAAGGATTTCTCCTTACTGGCGCGCAATTAGATGACCAAACCTCTCCTTAGACAGAACTTTCTAGACATTGCCAATAATGTTATCTAATAATATTATTCAAATAATATGAATTATTGATCTGATAATGGGAAATACTGTGTAGTGACAATTATTGAAACAACAGTAATATAAAATATCAACGCAGCAATTATTGAATCAATAAAATAAAATACTGAACAGTAATTACTGTAACTATTATTGAGTAGTGCCTTCTTACGTAAGAATCAATAATTGGTGCAATACAGTGTGCTACTGTGTAACAACGCGTATTACTGTGTTTTAACCACCGGGTATTCCAACAGTATTAACGGTAACAACTACGCCGTTATTAATAAAAAACATATACTTGTCGTTTTCTTCATCCAATCGCTTTCCGTTATGGGGCCCACAAAAGACTGCGCCGTCGTACGAATATTCCCCAACAGGAAGAATATTCCACGACCAAACGAATATTCCCCGACAACAATGAATATTTTATAACCACCTGCTTATTTGAAATATTTGCGCATTTTACCCATAACTAACCTCATTAATCAATTTAACACTTACTATTTCAAAATAATAAATAGAGGGAATTTAAATTTCATTTATTAATAATTTGGGGTCTTACAACAATAATCAATACGTACTCTAAATTAATGAATGTTAATTTATTAATTTTTAATAAATACAATAATCAATACTCTAAATTGCAATTCAAATAAATTTTCATCATTTTTGAAATCCTAAATTTAAATTTCATTATGAATGCTTTAATTACAACTACAACTAGAATAAGAAAAAAAAATGAGTTTTAAAGTATAGTTAATTAATGAATGAATGTTAATTTATTTATTTTTAATAAATACAACAATCAATGCTCTAAATTACAATTCAAATAAGTTTTCATTATTTCTGAAATGTTAAATTTCAAAATGAATGCTCTACTTATTAATGTTTATCTAGATGTCCATTAATAAGTAGATTTTCATTTTATGTGTGTGGAGTAATACTGTAGTTATATAAATATTTATAATCTATAATTAGATATCGATTCAAAAGTTTACATTGAATATTTAATTATTATTTTTCAAATACTTCATTTAAATTTTAATAATATGTTCATAAGGAATTTTATTTATTATTATTCTCAATACATACATTACAAAGTTATAAATATTTTATTTTATTTCATTATATTTATGGAGAGTGTGAGTTATAATGTATGTGTGACAACTAGTTAATTCAACTTGATTCAAAATTGTCATTGAGCTTACTTTAAATTTTTGAATGTCTAGTTTATAAATAATTGGGCAAATGGAAGTGATAAATATTCCTCCACCCGAAAATTCATAAACGTGAATTAGATCTATTCAACCATTCTTCTAGATTAATTCTAAATTAATTAATTCAGGCCTAACACATTTTAACAATAAAATTATATTGTCCATTGCTCTCGTCTCCCGCTATCGCAAGTAAATTTTAAAAATAAAAAACTTATGACAAGATAATAGTTATAGTTTTATTCTTGTAGTATATAATTTTCTTGTTAAATGATACACTTTAAATAATTTAACTTTATAAAATTAAAAATCCATTGACTATTCTTAAATCAATTTATTTTAGTTTAATATTAATATTATAATAAAAGTGTTATTTCCTACTTTTACAAGTGAAATGACATATTCTTAAAATTATTTTGGTATGGTAGCGAAAACTAATTATTATATAAGGAAGGCCATTTTAAAATTTTGTTTTGCTTATTATATATATAATTAGTTATTCGGATATGAATTCCGGATCCGAATGTCGAATTTTGAATATCCGTTATCTGCTGAATATATTTATAATCTAATGTTAAATATACTAAAATCCGTATTTGTATGTGTTTATTTATAGATATATATCTTTAAAACGAATATGATATATTTATTTATTTATTACTATAAATAATATTCATTTTTTTCGTATACAAATACGAACGATCACGAATTTTCCGGTTACTAGCTATAATGGAGCAAGGAGTATATGTTATCACTGTTTCATTTTTGTTCATCATGTTTGGGTTTATAGGGAGTAGGCCGGCCGGAATCAATTAATGTCCCCTTCTTTTGGTCACTAAATGGCAATATTATATTTTTGGATGGTTTCACTAAATGTAGTACGTACTAATATTAGATGTGCGTGGTCATATATATTACATGACAAAATCTCCCCATAAAATTACTGTAACTATCTAACGTTAGACATTTCATAATTAGGAAATAAACTGAGAGTTAAATTGTACATCTACTATATACTTAATTCCTTTATAACCCTCAAACTCAAAATATATATATATATATATATATCTACATCTACGGCAAAGATGTTTGTATGAGGAGTTGTAGTCGTCTCTACTCTCTAGCTCCGGAAGTGTAGATGTTTGTATCAGGAGTTGTACGTAGTCGTCTCTAGCTCAGGAAGGAAGCATATGATGACCAATAGCATACTAATGCAATAACAATATATTTATTTATTTGAGATACGTACGTACATTTAAAACCCTAAAATTAAAAACCTCTGCCATAATTATATTTGCCACAGTCATGTTAAATATTTATAGTGAATAATAATAATAATAATAATATGCTACACTTTTAATACTTATATACTTCAAAATTTTATATATAAATAAACTAGATCATGAACTAGCAAGTCACAACAGAGAAGAATTGTAGGAAAGAATATTAATTAATTTTGGGCCGGCCGGCCAGCCAGCCAGCCAGCCTTGATGTTCTTAGATTGTGAAAAGGTGACTTTTTCTTTCTGTCATTGACTAGTTATGAAAAGATGGCTTGAGGTTGATATATATATATATATATATATATATATATATATATATATATATATATAGGAGGTAATAATTCATAGCATCTATTAATTATTGAATAAAAATAAACAAATGTATATTTTTTTTAATGATGGGGGCATAATCGTCCGAACATTATAGTCTTCCGGTTCGTTAGAAAAACTAACAGATGATGATGCTAATTTTTTAATCCCGTCGGTTTATGATTGTAATGAAATGTAAAGACTACATTAGTCCATCAAATATTATCATCATTTATTTGTCATTATTTTTATCGTTTTGCGTTGGTACATTCCAAAAGAAATCAATTTTAGAACGTAAAAAGGATACATCATTCTGATAAAAGAAACTAAGAAAGTGTTTTAAATACATACACGTAAGGAATGCTTGTGAGTGTAATGTGTTAATTTTAACAAGTTATCAGGGCGGATTCAGCCTCTTCGATCAATGGGGGTAACATTTAAAATAAATAAATTATTTTTAAAAAATATAAAATGTAATAAAATATATTATAAAACAAAATAATGATCAATTGTTATTTTTAGTAATATTTTTCAAGACTTCATTACTTAAAATTATTGTGTAATAGTCTTATTTTTATTAGTTACAAAAATTCACAAACAAGTACAAAAAAAATCTCAAAATAATTGCTAAATTAATGAAAATATAAATAAAAAAATACAACATATCAAATTTTCTCTAAAGTCGAACTAGTGGGAAGAATCAGGTCAAGCCGCTAGACGAGAAATGAATACACAAAGAGTATTATAGTGACCAAGGTAGTATATATAGGATATAAACTTTGAAAATTTTAATACTATCTCAATTCCAAAATTAGATTTATATTTTAACTTTTCAAAGTCAATTTGCGAAATCATAAAATTCAAATTGATATGCTCATTCAAGTTTTGAAAACAACAAAGTTAATAATTAATAGTGTTTTATGGAGTAGTTAATATACAATTGTTATATTTGTTGTATTTATAAAACTAAATAACTTGATATCAATTTTAAATTTTAAGATTTCACAAATTAATTTTAAAAGATCAAAATATATCTTTAATTTTATAACGGAGATATTATTTTTTTAACTTTTATTTAGATGTTATAATATTAGTCAAGAAAAAGAGTCTCATTTATTAAAGAAAAAGTGTTGTATACTTTTTATTATTATAGTGGTGTAAAATAACGAGTCAATATTTTTAAATTTATCATTATAATTATTATGTCTTTTATTAAACTAAACACTCAAAAAAATTAAAAATAAATACACAACATATATACATACATATATATATATATATATATATATGAGGATCGGTCCATAGTAAACGTTGTAAAAAATAGTCTAGCCTTACAATACATTGCGACCTAACATCTTAAGATCGAACGGTTTAATAGAGTTCTCGTCCGCAATTTAGTCTCCAATATTCTGCATTTTAATACTGCAGACGGGACAGATGACCAAAATATCCCTCTTTATAAAAGTCTCTGTCCGCAGTATTAAAATGTGGATGCTAGGTATGACCCAAAATTCAACATGTCCTTATTTTAGATGCCAAGTGAAGTAGTGCTTGATAGGATCCATCGTGATTTAGAGAAAACTAAAAATTTGAGTCATATGTCTTTGGTTTCGTAACGAATGAATGACTTCGGGAGTTCACTTCGACTTCGGAACGAATTAGTTTTCTGTTTCAAGATTTACTCATCATGTCCTTATTTTATATGCCAAGTGAAGCAGTGCTTGATAGAATCAATCGTGATTTGGAGAAACTAAAAAAATTAAATTTGGTCCATATGTCTTCGGCTTCGGAACGAATGACTTTAGGAGTTCAACGAATGTCTTCGACTTCGGAACGAATTAGTTTTCTGCTCCAAGATTTACTCAAGATGTCCTTATTTTAGATGCCAAATGAAGTTGTGCTTGATAGGATCCATCGTGGTTTGGAGAAAACTAAAGAAAATTGAATTTGGATCATATGTCTTCGGCTTTGGAACGAATAACTTCGGCAGTTCATCGAATGTCTTCAACTTCGGAACGAATTAGTTTCCTGTTCCAAGATTTACTCAACATGCCCTTATTTCCTTGTTTTAGATGCCAAGTGAAGTGAAGTATTGCTTGATAGGATCCATCCTGATTTGGGAAAAATTAAAGAAAATTTGAATTTGGGTCATACTTACCGTCCACAGTTTAATACTATAGAAGGAGACTTTTATAAAGAGGGGCATTTTGGTCATTTGTCTCGTCCGCGGTATGAAACTATGGAATACTAGAGATTAAATTGTGTACAGAAACTCTATTAAACCGTTCGATCTTAAGATGGAAAGTCGCGATATGTTGTAAAACTTAATTCTTTTTTATAAATTTGCTATGGTCCGATCTCCTATATATATATTTTCACTTTTTCGTTGCCTTGTTTGTTTGTAGTGTTTTTTTCTTATATAGTTTGTGGAACATGGAATCGACCGCCCCTTGCACAATTTGATCAAGGCTAATTGACAAAGTTTTTGTATATTTTGAAGAAATTGTTGTTTATGAAATAATGTTTTTGCACATACTTAAAAGTGTACATAAATAATCCTTTTGATACACAAAAAGGAGTCGTATTTGTCATATATCAAAAAGAGTTATTTTTCTATAAAAATTATATAATATCTTCTATGTTTATTTTTAGACTAATATTTTATTATTTTTAAGAATAAATAGAATATAAAATTACATTCTATTATAGTAAAACAGTTAGACTAGAGGGTAGGAGAGTTGGAGCGCCTTTGTAAATTTCTACGAATCTTTCTATATGGACATGTTTATTGGACATGATTATTGGATATTTTTAATTTTATTTTTTTTGTGACTCTCAAAAAATGTATAGTATTTATTTCAACAGAAATTTATCTATATAACTTTGTTTTTGTATATGTATCCAAATTACACCTAAACTACTATATTTTATAAAAAAATTTGTTGAAATAAATACTATACATTTTTTGAGAGTCACAAACAAAAAAATAAATAAAAATTAAAAAATTAAAAATGTCCGATATTTCGGTCTACCAAGACTTATTGAATATCTATACATATTATTTTCTCCCTTTTATAATTAGAGATATTTTTTTGTCAAAATATATTTTTATTTTAAGAGTATAAAAAAATACAATATTTTTATTTTATTGTTATCATTTTAAAATAACACCATCAGTATTAAATTATTAATTAATATTAAAGATACAATTATAAAAAAATACCATTTTCTCATACATGTTTTCCCGAGAAATATAGATCCCAAATCCCAACTATAAAACTCTTAATTTAAGATTTCACGTCATGGCTTTTTTGGATGTATTATCCAACTCGCATAAGCAGTGACATATATACATACATTTATCTGAATACATGTTATTAATCCGATCGACCTCAATTTTATCGATCACTACAAATACAATCATAATTAGTAGTCAATCATACTCATTATATATATATATATATATATATATATACTAGTCTACATACAAATAAGAAGAAAAAAATAAACACTCATATAATATAATTATAAAACAATTTATAAAGTTGGAGGCATTATAATTATAATTATAATTATAATATAGATTATGAATATGATTGAAACTGAAATGTAGAAATTATCACGACAATCATAAATAGTCCCTAAAAAATTATCCCATTCCCTCCCACGGATAAACACTCTTCAAGACTAACCATGGTAATGGCCGCTCATCCTCTCGACAACCAAAACAAGGAAACCCAATTAGTAATTGTAGTGATGGTGCCTTTTCCAGCACAAGGCCATCTCAACCAGCTCCTCCACCTTTCCCGCCTCATCTCCGCCTACGGAATACCGGTCCACTACGTAGGCACCACCACCCACAGCCGCCAAGCCAAGCTCCGAGTTCATGGTTGGGACCTACTCTCCGCCGCAAATATTCATTTCCATGAAATCCCAACTCCTTCTTTTCTCTCTCCTCCCCCCAACCCAAACGACCCCAATCATTTCCCTTCCCACCTTCAACCATCATTCGACGCCACTTTACGCCTCCGCGAGCCGGTTGCGGAACTCCTATTGGCTCTCGCGCCGACCGCCCAAAAGGTGGTAGTCATTCATGACTATTTAATGGGTTCAGTAGTTCAAGATATTGTTTCAATACCAAATGGAGAAGCCTATTGTTTTCAGAGTGTTTCTACTTTCCTAATTTCTTCTTATATATGGGGAACTGTGGGAAAGCCCATTGGGCTTGATGAAGAGATTCTGAAAGAAATTCCTTTACCAGGAAGTACCACATCTAGTGAGATTTTGGAATTCAGTCGGGCCCAAATGGTGCACCAGAAGCTTAGCTCTGGTACTCTTTACAATACTTGCACAGAAATTGAAGCCCCATTCCTTGATGTAGTCGCAAAATTAAACCCCAAGCAATGGGCAATTGGGCCATTCAACCCGGTGGAAATATGCACGAATTCAAATCAACAACGAAACAAATGGTTGGAGTGGCTAGACCATCAAGCTCCGAATTCGGTAATATTTGTTTCTTTTGGAACAACTACGTCATTCACAGATGAACAAATCCATGAGCTTGGAATTGGGCTAGAAAACAGTGGGCAAAAGTTCATTTGGGTGTTGAGAGATGCAGATAAAGGAGACATATTTGTGGGTGATGTTAGGAGATCCGAATTGCCAAATGGTTATGAAGAGAGGATACAAGGGCGGGGGATTATAGTCAGAGATTGGGCGCCGCAATTGGAGATTTTGGCGCATGCGTCCACGGGTGGGTTTATGAGTCATTGTGGATGGAATTCAAGCTTGGAGAGTATAACAATGGGAGTGCCCATGGCGACATGGCCAATGCATTCAGACCAACCACAAAATGCCTTGTTATTAACTAAGGTGCTTAAAATTGGCGTGGTGGTGAAGGATTGGGCCCGGCGAGATGAGTTGGTGGATTCGGCAACGGTGGAAAAAGCGGTTAGGAGGCTGATGGGATCAAAAGAAGGAGAGGAGATAAGGAGGAGGGCGGCGGAGTTGGGTGGTGCCGTCAAGAGATCAGTGGCGGAAGGCGGTGTTTCTCGCATACAACTTGATCATTTCATCGCCCACATCCGTAGATAGAACTATATATAGAATTTGGATTGCAAGTGTTTATGATTAATAAATGTTCATCTAGGGTAGCAGTCAAATTTTTATTTTTAATAAAAAATATTCCTTTGTCCACCTTTTATGATCAAACTAAATTTGGGCCTTCTATTTCCATGGCGTTGTCTTAATTGGTATCGTTGGTATAACGTTGTATTGAATGATCTCGGTACAGTAAGTTTTGGTATAGCAACAATGTGGGGGAGCCATTGGTGGGCTTGACCTCATTGGCGGCGGCGGTGGTGGACATGGCCGGAGTGTGGAATATTGCAATAATAAGTAGTATAGGATATCACAATCTCCCGCAAATGTTCTCGTCTTGGAATCAAAATAGGAATGAATTACTAAACCAAGTTCACCAAACGCTTCATTTTCTTATCTCATGCATGCATCCACCATCTTTATTAATTCGGTGTATATATCAATATTAGGTAAATAATGATATTATTATTGATAACAGACCGGTACATAACATGTATCCAAGGATGGAAAAAAAGATTTAGGGACTGTTTGATAACAACTTAATGGGTCTGAATGACCCCACATCTGATTCGGTCAGCTACTTGATTTAATGAACTTTTTATTTATATACCCCTCCCAATAAAGAAAATTACTTGTATATAATCCATCTTCTTCGCACTCAACTTATGGAAACAGTTTCGCACTCCTCTTCCTATCTCACCAAGTCACCATCATCATCTAGAAATTAAATATCATACGACAAAACCTTACAATTTTGTACTTTTACACCGTGTTTGTAAGTTTTTTTTTTAGGAGAAATGAAGATAAGGGAAAATAATTAAAGTTCCTCCAAATTTTTTGTTTGTGAATTGTGAGTTTCTTTTTTAGAGGAATGGAAGGGATTTTAGAGATAAAATTGATTTTATTTTTGACTCAAATTTTTTTTCCCAAAAGTGGGAGGATTTGAAGAGATAGGAAAGGATAGGAAAGTTATATATTTTACATTATCAAAAATATTCTTTTAAAATAAATAATATGACAATCTTGTCCCTAGTTATTATAACTCTTAATTTTTAAAAATACAATTTTCTCTGTGTTTTCTCTTTTGTTGACACGGTCAAGCACCCCCACCCCCTCCCCTCCACCCCCGGTCACCCCCCAGCCACCCTTTCTATCTATTTATCAGGCTGGGAATATTCCGGAGGTTGTAGAACAAGATGTCCGACTCCAACAAGGTGAACTATACCGTGGACTATATTTAGTTCATATGACATCAATTCATGGGATAGTCTTTCAATACTTCTATGAATTATCTCATGGACTATAATATTAAAATATTATAATATATTTAATGAATTATAGTTCACCAATTATTCTTCCACACTCCCATTTATTTAATTATATTTAAAATTATAATCCACAAAATCTTGTTCCTTGATAGTCTCTTTGGCTCACCGAAAAATCTCATAGACTATATTTAGTCTTACTGTAGTTTTAGACTATATTTAATCTAAAATTTGTGCTTCTACGACCTGCTAGAGATACTCTTATAATAAGCGCGGCTAAGCAATCTCATTGGTGCATGGAATAATCAAAGAGAGGAAAATAGGTCATACATGAAGGCGAGAATTTTTAATAACTGTAATAATATATCTTGTTAATAACATTTTATTTACTGTATTTGAAGGTTTAATAAATAAATAAGTTATCATCTTTTGTGGGAGGGAGGAAGTATAAATTGTTGTCAATTTTTTAAAATTCAATTTAAGATATTTTAAAATGTATGCGATAAAAAATTTGTGATTAATTAGTAGTATATTAATCATTATATTATAAAATCAAATGAATCTATACCAATTTAAAAATATTTAAATTGATTTGGGAGTAGACTTATTAGGAGTTATTAAGAGTTTGTTATATTATAACAAACCTCCTATATGACGACACGTACTAGACAATTTTGAGCAAATTCTAATAGTGGTTCTATAATTAATTATAGTACATAATAATAAATTAAAGTTATATATATATACTCGTATACATATATTTAATATGTGTGGAGCGCAGCAGTTAGCAAAGCATAAAAAGATTGAGCAAGCTAAATCTCGTAGTTAGATATTGTGATAATTATCAAGAAGTATTTGGTCTCTATTATTTCTATATATCTTTTTACATTTAAATAAATCAATTCAAAAGTAGTATAGATTCAAGGTTATGGTACAATGAGCTGCATTAAAGGTTATACAATAAGTATAAATCGGCACTGTATGAATCAGTCTACAATCAACAATAAAACGAAGCCGAACTTTATCCATCGTTCCATCTATTACAGTTTAAATTTTTTACACCAAAATAATCAGATTTAATGATGTCCAACCCTATTGATTTCAAGTCAGTTAGTTATGATTAATATTGTTTTAAATAAGTACTTCAATTTTAATACGGCCCCAAGCCCGTATAGCATTTTATATATATATAGTCCGGATCTTAAGCTCACTCATTATCTAACTTACCCGAGCTCACCCCCTTTAACGACGGACCCGGCGACGGTTCAGTCATACAACCGTCGTTTATACTTTTAACGACACTATATGTTGTCCGTCGCTAAAAATATAGACGACAGTTGTATGACCGAACCGTCGCCGGGTACGTCGCTTAAAGGGGGATGAGCTCGGGTGAGTTGGATAAAGGGTGAGCTTAAGATCCGGACCGTATATATATATATATATATATATATATATATATATATATATATATATATATATATATAGCTCAGCTTTCTCCAACAAACTAGAGGGGGCGAATCAGTGTTCTAAAAAATTTCGTCTAGGCGTTAGGCCCCCCCTTAGAGCCCCGGCTAGGCGTTAGGCCCCCCTGACGCCTCACCTAGGCCTAAGGCGGCAAAAATATACCTTCAAGAAATTAGGCGGAACCTAGACTAAAAGTTTTTATTTTATTTTAATAACTACCCAAACCAGATCTTGATATATTTATTTTTTTAATGATTTACCATATTCATAATACAGGTTGTAATATATCAAATCACAATAAGAAGTGAACAATATAAAGTCAAAATGGATAATTTTATTATAGTTGTAATTTTTTAAATTTGTGTCAACTTCAAATTATATAAATGATGATACATTTGTAATATTTAGTTTAATTTAATATAATTATTAAATTTATGTTTAGTTTCTTAAGTTTTAATATTGAATTAAATTCTTGAAATTTTAAATTTTATTATTTAATAGCAATCTTGTTTATGAATAAAACTAATACGTTAAAAATATGTTTGAACTTTGAACAATTGTATGCTTGTGTTTGACCTTTGACATTAACAATATGGATATGTGTTTGAACTTTAAGCAAAGACATTTATTATCTTTATTATAGATTGTTTTGTTTTATATTATTGTTTTGTTTAGATAAATGTAGGATAAAATATTAAAATTGGCTTAAAATAAAAAATTCTGCCTAGGCCCCCTAGGCGCTAGGCCCCCCTCGGACGTCCGCATCCCGCCTAGCGCCTTTTAAAATATTGAAGCAAATTAAAAAAGATCCGGTTAGCATGAAGTTTATTTTTAAATAAGTTGGTCAATTGACCAATAAAATACTGACACACATAGAGTCTCGCCTGCGTGTCAGTACTCTATTGGTTAATTGACCAACTTACCCAAAAATGAACTTCATGCTAACCACTTCCAACTAAGAACGAACCAGATATAGCGACATTTTTTTCTGTCGTTATAGCATAAAAAACTGACTTTCCATGCTATAGCGACAGAAAAAATCATCGCTATAGCCGGTTCGTTCTTAGTTCGCTCCTTCCAGTTCGCTGGAGAAGCGGATTGTGTGTGTGTGTGTGTGTGTGTGTGTGTGTGTGTGTGTGTGTGTATATATATATATATATATATATATATATATAATGATACCTATTGATCAAAAATAAAAATACGTTATCTCTGTCGTTCAATATAGAAATCAACGGCCGAGATTAGAACTGAAAATTTTGTGTCAGTTACTAATAGTAGGACTGAGCAAAAAAAGGGTATAACTGAATTACCGAATTGAACCTAAATAATTTAACCGAAATTTTCTAATAATTCGTTTATTTTTAACATTTCGGTTATATTCGAAATTATTTACGATTTTCGGTTAGTTTATACGGGTTTCACTTTTGGGTTATTCGCTTTAACCGAATAACCGAATAATTACTGGGGTTATGCAATGTCTGAGCATATGGAAGTTGCTACCAACTCTACAATTGCTGGGCTTTTTTCTCAGTGACTTAACAGAGTCTGGGATGACTATAACCAAAGAAGACCATGCACCCGATAGGAATACCAACTGTATGTATTTGATGAATCAAAACTGGTGACGACAAAGTTAACGGAAATTAATATTTATGCACCTATCAGAACGAGTCTCGATCTGGCTTTCTCAGTGAAGATCAATCAGAGATTATATTTGTAAATTATTTAATCAGATGTCAAGACTCTTTGAGGAAGAGTCTTTTCTAGCAGAACCCTTTAACGAGACAAGGGGAAAGCTTTCGAGTTTACTGGAAACAAAGCAAAACTCTGCTCATGTTGCTAGCCAAATAAGAGAAGATTTGAGTCAAAAGCTTGTAAGTATTATTAATGAAGCTTGTAAATTCAGTTATCATGTATTTTGGTTAATTGTTCGAATATTTAAAATAGTGCAATATCGATTTTCGGTTATAACCAAAATGTTTATTCGATTCGGATAATAATCGAATGCTCACTCCTAACTAATAGTAGCAGACGACGGTTACGCCCGCTATTTTCAATGACATCCACTACTATTAGAACGAACAACACCCGTCATCCGCTACTATTAATAGCGATCGTAATTCGTCGTCTGTTACTAATAATAACGGGCTTGAATTTTTTAATTTTAATTTTGGTTGTTAATTCTTGTATTGGACATTAATGATAATGTTTGTCCATTTTTAATTCATAACAAGTACTTGATATAAATCATTCTCCTATATATATATATATATATATATATATATATATATATATATATATATAGAGTCCGGATCAGGTCCGGACTCCCGGACAGGACTAAAATCCAGACTTTTTTTTTTTTTGCTTTTTTTTTAAAACAACTAAAAAAAATAAATAAAAAATTATAGAATTGAAATTTTTTCATAATACAGTGTTTTGGGTACGTATAACAAAATATGGTAGTACAGTCTGTGCAGACTGTACCACCATTTTTTGGTATAGGTATTCAAATCACGTCCAAAACATTGTATTATGGAAAAATTTCAGTTCTATAAAATATTAAATTTTTTTTTAGTTGTTTTAAAAAAAAAAGCAAAAAAAAAAAAAAAAAAAAGGTCCGGATTTTCACCCGTCCGTCCGGGAGGTCCAGACCTGATCCAACTTGTATATATATATATATATATATATATATATATATATATATGATACAATCGAATGAGAACATAAAAAAGAAAAAGGGATTACAAAAACAAATTGGTGAGACAGATAATATAAATGGCAACCAGCAGCAACAAAAACATGAAAAATGTACAACTTGATCATTCATTTTAATCAATCATTAGTCTCTATAATTTTATGCTAAACTCGAGAAGAGATCATCATCCAGTCTACTTACAATTGTGTCGGGGACAATGTTTTGCTTTCAATGTCCATCACATCATACAAAATGTAAAAGGACTGTGTTTACCGTAATTGTTGTGCCCAACATTTCAAGGAGTGCAGAGATTCTTGAGATCCTCTTCTTGGGCATACCAGCTTGGTATTATCTTAACAAGATGAGGGTAAAGATCCTTGTAAGAGCTTCTGATTGTCACTTCTGCAACTCCAGTTGCAAGGGCAATATCTACATTCACACGGCTTTATTCATACGCATAATACACATATAACAGTAATGTAATAACCTAGAATGAATGTTATAAAGTCTAGTATGTAATCAGGTCATAGCAGATGTGATCTGAACCATGTTTGTATGGGTAAAACCACTATACAATCTACAAATATTCGACCACAGCCAGTTTTTGACAATATATTTTCCCAAGTTGATCGCATTTGTGGGTGAATCGTTACGAGTAGTTCGTAGCGTCATAATTGAAGATTATAAAAGACAATAAAATAATTACACACCAAAAAAGTAAAAAATAAAATAATTATTCTTCAATGTACAGCTTGTGCATTACTGCATTTTAACCAATCATTTTAGTCTCTACAATTCCAGTTAACTCCAGAAATGTTCATCATTCAAGATGTATTTAATGTTCATCCAAGAAGTACTTAATTGTATCGCAGAAATGTGATTTTTCAATGTCCATCACAACATCCAAAATGAAAAGGACAAAACAGTCCAAAACAAGTTGGAAAATGTGATTGTTTTTCCAGCTATTGTGTGCTCGGTATTTCAAGGACTGCAGAGATTCTTGAGGTCCTTTCCTTGGATATACCAACTTGGTATTATCTTTACAAGATGAGGGTAAAGATCCTTATAGGAATTTCTGATTGTCCCTTCTGCAACTCCAGTTGCAAGTGCAACATCTACATTCACACGGCTTTATTCATATGCATAATATATCATATAACAGTTATGCAGCGACATAGAATGAGTTTTACAAAGTCTAGTGTGTGGGATCAGGTTGTAGAAGATGTGACCTGAACCATATGGGCAAAAAACACTACACAGTCTACAAATTTCTAACCGGAAAGCAAAATCTTCAAAATACATTTAGAATGGTTTGAACATAAACAATTTTTGAAAGAAAATTGTCCAAAGTTGATTGCATTTGTATGTGAATAGTGTCTGGTATGAGTTGGTTTGTAGTCCTACACAGAAAATTATGTAAAGGTTACCTTTAAGGGGCTTCTTATCATTGGAAAGCTGAGTTACAATGTAGATAACTGCTGCAGCAATAGATATAGGGCTCCTCCTACAATAACAAATGAATAAAATTTTACTGAGTCAAAAAGCCACATACTCCTCATCAAGATCCAACCAATGGTCTTTCAAAATTAAGTAGCTAATCATTTAGGAACCAGAACAAGCACTCCACTGCTTGAGAGCAGCTTCACAAAGTCCATTTTCAAATGACAAAACAATGCCCCCACTAATCTAATACTCCAAACTCTTCAAGGAACTGGATAAAAAATGTCACTATAATGAGAGTAAATTGACACACGCACACACACACACAGACATACATAAAAACTCAAATATTTGCCACTTCAGAACTAAAATAGCAATGACATGTAAATTTGCACATAAATTTAGACAAACTGCAAATGTATAGGTGACACCCTGTTGCACACCCGAAAATGGTGCAAAGAAACTTGGTTTAAGTTCATATACACCTGAATGTTTTCTGCACAAGTATACAACTTTATCACAAAATGATATTTAGTAGGAAATCATCTGCTTTCTCGGACTGTAGTGGTTGCATCACCTACTTCAACATAGTAGCAATGACAACTGTCCGAAATTATCAAGACAGTTTAAAACTAACGAGAAGCTCATAAAATAGCAGGAACATACAGCCCTAGGGTGCTCAAAGGGCCCGCAACAATTAAGGTTTTCTCAGCAACAACCTCAGTTCACAACATTACCAGGGTAGATAAACAGTTAAGGCGGCCAGCTTGAGAAGTAAAACAGCTCATAATGGTCCAAGAAGCCAAAAGAAAACCAATCAAAAAATCAAATTAATAACCACTATTAGTTATGTACAATATTCTACTCCATCCATTCAAAAGAAAATTGAGATACATTTTCTTTTTAGTGTGTTCCAATTTCCAAAATTAGAGGTACATTTCTATTTTTAGACTACAAAGTCAAATGAAGCTCCTACATGCCATTCTTATTAGTAGGTAAATTGGGTACTGCCACACCACCACCATTGCGTTTCCAACAAATGTTAGGGATATGTTTGGAAAAGTAAAGTTTTTCGTTAATACGTCGTTTTAAAAATAGATATCTAATTTTGGGATTGAGGGAGTACTTATTTGTTATAGCATGCTAACGAATATTAAAGAAAAATTGTCTCATCAAATCTGTATTCTTCAACTCATAATAAAAGTTCCTCCTAAACTATCCTACCTATTGTCTTTACTCCACTCAACCTTCATTCATCCATCCAAACACTCTAGTTTCAGATTATGTAACTCCATGCTCATCTGTAAAACTCTAAAGCATTTATCCATAGTTATCAAAACCGGACCGAATTTTGAACAAGCCAAGGCACCGATTTAGCGATTCAGTAGATAAATTATTTGTTGAATCGGCTGCGCCAGATTTTTTATTTTAAAATAATTATAAATATATGATTAAATAAATAATATGGCACTGGTTGTCAGTATGAATATATTCTCTTCTTCCTCTACTCTTTTCGTTTTTTTTCCTTTTATCAGATTACAGATTTGGCGCTCCGAACATCTAGATCTAGTTTTTCAGTATATTTGGCAATGATGGTACAAGCGAACTCTTATTACCCTACGTTCCGTGTAATAGGTACTATATGTTCAAATCATGGTAAAAGAATTAAATGCCTTGTGCATTCTAAGATAGGTAACGTTTCACTTACCCAGTCTATCAGCAGTCGTGGTGACCATGATATGATAGACATTGCAGTTGGTTGTCTGTTAATGGTGACTCGGCGTTGATGATTCTTTTCCGGATATGTTTATCCTATAGTTGCAGTGGTTATTTGGGCTTTTTTGGAGAAGGCAGAACCAAAAAGGTTCTTTAAAAATCAGCCAATTCATCGGTTTTACAATATACCGCCCAGTTCAAACCGGTCGAAATGCATAGCCAATCTTTTAAGAGAACCGGAATAGTCTAGAGTTTGATTAAGATCTAATGATATTATAGTAAGAATACAATTGCATGGAACAATTGTCCACCAGAAAAACTGAAACTACCTTATGTCAAATTCTTCCGACTTTTGGACTGCTTCTTGGGCAGCTTTAACTGTTTGATTCGTCATACCAAGATTCGAACAAAAGCGCCTCTGAAGGATAATATCATGTTAATGGAAATATAACTAACAAGAACCAATATAGGTCATTAAAGTCTGAAAGATATCAGATACTGCCAAAAATGGAAACCAGATAGAAAAAAATTATTTCTCACCATAAAATCCCCAGCATGTATAGTCCCCATATCCACCGACTGACCCTTCTCAAGCCCTAGATTTTTCACTATGTATTCTTTTGCTCGGCCAATTTCCTTCTTTGTCGCTCCATTGGCAACAGAGCAAATTTCTAGATGAAACCCACAGGTTTAGGAAAGTTCATAGGAGAATTCACCAACCATCTGAATATTTTTTTATAAAAGGAAAGAAAACTTAGGTTGTACCCTTCACAGTTCGTGGTTTGTCTTCTTGTCGACAGGCAATGTACAGGCAAGCAGCCAATATTGCATCCTGGTTTCTTCCTCTACTGGATTTCTGATCTTCTACCTTCTTGTATATCTCATTAGCGCGATCCTTACAAATACAATGGCATAAGCAACATCAGTGGGAGACAGAAAAGATAATAATGTTGAAGCATGGCACCAAGCTAAACAGATTTGTAAAACAGGTAAGCATCCATATCTGAGCATTTCATAGACATATATGAAAGGGGCTTACATAATGATTGACAGTTTGCAGAAATGTAAACAGGAAAGAAGGATCTTCTCAAATTTTCTGGTTTTACAACAATAGGAGACCAATAATACTGTGAGGGTATCATGGAAAAAGTTGGTAGAAGCATTCAAAAATAAAGAAATAGGACACTTATTTCGGAGACGATCAGAAAAGGAAATAGGACCTTTACTATAGTATGAAGGGTGTGATATAAGATTGAATCCATACCATATTAAGGGCTAGCTTTTCGTTTCCCTGCATTGAAAATCAAGTATACCAAATCCCATACAATTAAGTACATACAGATATTGGACATTACTTATATTGAAGTTGATAGTTTTTAAGAACTTCAGATTTTGAATGACGATATTTTTCCATTCTATACAAGAAATCTAATTTATAGCCAAGCTACATCAACTAAATTCGAATGAAGCACTCAAGTACACCATATGTACACTCTCGACAAAGCTTAGGCCTTACACAAATCATTTACTTCCAAACAGAGTCAAAAGAGAATTATATAATACAAATATACAGAAATAAAAAATGTTAGCATGGAAATCCTGCAATTTCTTGCCAAATATATATATATATATATATATATATATATATATATTTCTCTGTAAAAAATACCTAACAGATCAACAATGACATCATCTCATTAGACAAACCTATAATAGGAAAGTGATTAATTAAAAATTCCATCATTTCATTTGGGCATGATGCAGATGGACAAAAACAAAACACCATACTCATCGAAACCTCACAACTATTATTATTTTAAGGAAGAAATGACATCAAGATTTAATAATACCAACAACATTTTGCAATACCACATCATCTACATGCTAAAAGTCTTAATTGTCACATAAGCAAACACGACAATGTTGAGTAACCAGCATACCTTAATGGTTGCAACAAGGCCCAACCTGAAACACAAATTGGCTGAATCAGCTTTCTACGCATAATTATTGCACGATGATTTAAATTTTGAAAGGATTTGGAACTAAAAGAGAAGAAAAAAAAACCAGACCAGGATATATACGAACAACAAGTGTGAAGTTATCGAATAAGAGTAGCAAAGCAAAATGTGCAATTTACTACAAGCTACTAAATTAGTAATTCTGATAAACTTATATCTCGTGGTGGAAGAAATGGAAGGCAAATACTTTGATGACAAAAATTAAACAAGCTAGTTGAGGCTCATACTCAGAGAGTATCCATATCAATTATTCAGCAAGTTTGAACAAACGTACTTCCAACTTCTATGGGATAGAAGGCTAACAACAAGGAAAATTTGTCAAACTAAGTAGCAAAGTTGACATTCTAGCTTATGTGTGTGCATGCGCGTGCGTGTCACGTTTATAAAAAATAGAGTGAAAGAGGGTAGAAACTCAACGATGCTAGCGCACGCGCACACACATATGAATGTATATCCTGTATCTCTGTGAACATCCCCCCAAACTAATCAATAGTAAATTCAAAAAATTACATAGTCAAATCCAATGCATAACTAGAAGCTAAGAAGCATGGATTTGGGAGGGGGGGATTCGAGTTCGCCATATGGGGATTCGACAACTCAAAAAATCTCAAAAAAGTAGAGATTCAGGGATTTGACGCATATTTAAATTATTAAAATTTATTTATATGCATATAAATATATTAAACAACGTTAATTAAATGAAATTATAATCGACCAAATTAATGTAATCATATTATGCTATTATCATTTTCTTATTCCCTTCATTTCAAAATAAGAAATTAAGTCACCCATAGATTAATGTTAAATAATAAAAGAAAATACTTCTAGTTATAACCCTTAGAGAAAAAATAATTTGGCTAGATTCATATCACTTATAGTGTAGAATGTTTTAAAATATAAATTCCTTACTTTAATAGTTTAATTAGAGACAAATGGAGTAATATAACCATTTAAGCAATTAATTGTTTCCTTCTGATCCAACAATGTCAATTAAGTAACATTAGAACATTAGCTGCTGCCACGTGATAGGGCCCAGAGGGTATATGCATTCATGACCATAAGTAAAAGTAATTACTCGTAAAAGAAAACGTGCAAGTATTAATGTATTATTCGATGGAGAAAGACGAAGAGAGAGAAGTGAAGTGAGAAGAAGTGACAAATAGAACTGAAAGTCGCATTATCGGAGTTTTCGGTCATCAGAGACTCCTAAGTCAACTGGTTAGACAGAACCCAGAGGTTAGATTGTGAATTTCTACAACTACAACATTATTTTCCTCTCTTTTTTATGTGAATTACACAGGTTAAACTTCCCGAATCTCTCATTTGAATCCATCAGAGAATCTATAATATCCTGCTTCCTAGACTAGAAGCCTCATTTCCTTCTTCCAGTGAAAAATGACCTTATACCACAACTAATCCATTAAGATTTCTGATCGTTATGCTTTCTGGTCAGAAATCTTTACCAATTTAGTTACAAGTAAACTTATTCTTAACAGATTCTAAAGCCTCTATTCATCAGTAATGGAAAGTTCCGGGAGAGCTTCAACCAAAGAATTCATAATGCTCATCAACAGGTGAACTGCATACATTCCATACAATGTCTACTTACACCCACATAGATTTCAGCTATATATCATAATAGCACCCGGCAAATACCCAATCTCCTTAGTACTGATTTACACAAGTTATAAGCATGCCCTATTTTAGAGGAACATTAACTTTTTAATGTTGAGTGAAATCCTTACAGCAAAATCAACTACTATTAAAATAAATCCAACAAGTTATGTCCAAAGAACATATATAAAACAAAATTTGCAATCCAATAATTTAAAGATGAAGAACTAATTCCAGGGATCCATAACATAAAGTCTAACGAAGAAAAAGGCTTGCTACCATTGGTCTCCTAAACTAGAAGCCAATAGAGAAATGTCACAAACAACCCAACTCCAATTACTATTTTCCACCTAGAAATTAGTTATACTATGCTCAACTTGTCAGTTGTCACCTCTCCATCTGCCAATTTAATCAATTTACACAATCTCAGAATTTCAAAGACTAATTAACTAATGCTCACACAATTACGACAGATCAATGCAATCTGTAAACAACCAAAGAAAATTGGTTGACAAGTAGATAATCGCTTAAAGGGGGAATGAAATTAAGCATTTGCACCCAAGGTCCAAAAATTTAACCTATTGATTTCTCTTTCCAATTCCAACATCCTTCGGTTGATTCACTTCTTCAGCAAACAGTACATGTATCTGTATATATGAGGTGAGGGGAACTTAACTGATACCAAGTCAAACTATAGCAATTAGCATCAATTTTAATTTTTATCCAAGATCCAAACTTTAAAACCTATTCATTCCAATTCACAATTCCTCAAACCCTAATCAGGGTTTATATAATCATACCTATCGGACATGATGGCAATGGTCTTGAAGGCCAAAATGAGGGACCGATCCGGGTTCGACCCTCGATTCTGCCACCGACTCAACGAGGTAGACAAAAAATCACTGGTGACGCCATTGGTCTTGGAAATGATGGTGGAAAGGGTACTTTCCGTTAGAAGGAGATTGGTGGGACCGCCGACACGGACCGGGTCAGTGTCCCCCGACTCGTTAGCGAAGGTACGCCACTCGGAGGTCTCATCGATGGAATGGGACTCCAAAACGAGCCCGCACTCGGAGCAAACGGTGTCTCCGGCGGAGTGATCGAAAACAACCTCCGTATTCTTCTTGCAGTCGGAGCAGTACGCATCGGCCATCGATTAATTGATTTTTTGGATTGTGTTTTCAAAGTAATTGTTTGATTGTTGAGAATATTATTTGTTTTTTTTTCCAATTTTGTTGTGAGTTCGTTTTTGAAGCTTTTCCGTCCTCTCCAATCTTTCTCTCTACAGAAGAGGAGGAGGAGGAGGAGGAGTGACTAATAAAGGGAAGGGCAATTGAATGAGACTCTTACTTCGGGAGGGTGTTAGGAGAGTCATGTGGGTTTTGCTTAGGTGGCGGGAGGAGCCGAGCCTAGGGTGTTGGGTTCGGTTAAGTTTGGTTCGGTTTGGTTTGAATGAAAAATTTTACACGAAAATAAAGTCTTTATAATTTTAGTTATTTATATTTTATTCCTTAAAAATTTTTATATTCAATTATCATGTCCTCATAAAATAATTCCAGACATATTATGACTACGATTCTACTAAAAAATTTTAAAGAAAAAAACATGTTTATTTTTGGTTTGTTTTTTTTTCGAGGGACCCTCTCCTAAATTTTATTTTTCTTTTACTAATATTTTCTTATCTTTCCTATAAGAATTTATTTTTCTCTGTGTGGAGTGAGTGTTGTTATTTTCTCCATGAGATGCATAATCTCAGAGAAAAAAAAAACTATTTAAATAAAATTTTCATATTTTCAAAAGTATCGTTTAATGAATACATCAAATATTCGTTATACAACTTGAAACTTTACTCGCAATAAAATAATATAAAGACATTTTGTACTCAAATCAAAAATAAGAAATCTACTCAAATTTTCTCTCATAAACTTATAAACAACATAATGCAAAACAATCAACTTTAATTCCATTTCTTTCCTCTCATAATTTATTTCTCTTTTTATTTTTTATTTTTTTAAATTCCTTCAAAAACTGAAAGATTGGGCTGCACTACACGGTGTGGCCCAATTTATAGTCTTAAAATAGATTGGCAGGTTGGTTTTTTTGGACATGTATAACTAGGTTAATTTGATGCTCATTTTAGCTTGAAAGTTGGGTTTTTAATTTATCATGGGCCTTTCCAGTTGTAGGATAAAATAAAGACAACACTCTTAATCAACAACCCATATCAAAATGAAGACGCACGTATACTCAAATATGTACTCAATTCACAATTATAATACTTGTATCTGGCAGTACCCACAATTATAATACTTGTAACTGGCAGTACCCACTCCGAAGTGATATATTTTTATTTTCAAAATAACTTCTAAAAAAATTGTTTTTTGAAATATATATTTAACATTTATTATAAATGTGACCAAGTTCAGTCCAAACTTTTTGGAGCCCTCAAGTCAAATCTTAAATTAGGTCTGTCTTTTTTTAATCATTCAATACAAAATTAAATTAATATTTATGAATTTTTTTTTAAATTAGAATTTCATTTTTCTTGCTCTTTTAGATGTAAAATTATTGATCAAACTTGTATGATTATACTTGTAACTACTGATTTGATTGAGAAAGAAAAATTTGGGTTGGACTCAAACATATATGGATTATTAAAATTTTGGGGCCTTCTCAATTTTGGAGCCTCAAGTCATTGCTTAAATAGTTTAACTATTAGACCGACCCTGAATGTGACAGTAGTGACACGTTAATAATTAAATAAAAAAACAACAATTTAACTTATAAATTATATAAAAAAAAATAAGTTAAAATAAATCGTTAAACTCTTTGACTGAAGTTACAAGTTTTAATAACATGTGAAATACTAAAATGAAATATTAAAATGTGTAGTCTTTACAATATTTTTATTATGCGTCTCACTCTTTTGATATTCTAATTGACCATCCAAAGGTTAACTTTAAGCATTTGATGAAGAATTTTAAAAAAAATTAAACCAATGCCTTTTAAGATTATATATCATTTAAATGAATATCACCACATAATATAATGAAGGTGAAAAGAATTGGACAAGTATTACGTACGTCAAGGCATAATAGAATTTTTTAATGCCTCGTGAAAAATAAGAATTCATATACTCCCTTATTAGGGGGGGATGATTTCAACAGTCTCCCTTTGTTTCTTTCTTTCTAAGTTCTAACGGTCAAATTCATTAAATTTGGTTCCCTCCCTATATTTCTTCTCTGTTCTCGTACTAGTATTACATTATTATTACTAGATACCTTGTACTTGAACACTACTAGCACTGCCACAAGTTATTATAGATTAAAAGACAAATCACACTCCAAATTTTACATAACTGTTGATTTTTGCATTTCAAATTGAAAAAGGTATATAAGTACACCCTAAGCTTCACTTATGCTTAACAAAAGACACACTTTTGTCACTTAACCGGTCAAAAGTGACCCACTAATGCACCCATCTGAATTTGAAGGGATATTTAAGTCATTTCCTTATCTTCTCCGACAAAAACTCTCCTACCGCCTCTGCTTTTAACGTCAGACCCGTTATCTCCAAGCCGATGGAAAATTCTTGCCAAAAACCCTTCCCAATTCTTGCCGTTGTCAAAACATAAAACCCTACCCTGAAGAGAAAATTGCATGAAAGCGATCCCCTCATCTGAATGACCTTCATGCTGCTTCATCTGATACTAATACTGAAATAGAGGAAGAAGTCTCGACCGATAAGGAGGAGGAAGAAGATCAGAAACATAAATCCATGACCATGCACCACAAGTCTGACGAAGGAGAATCTGAAGAGTTCGAAGAAGAACTTGTTCAGAAAAAACCCTTATCAACACCAGAATTCGAATCAAGTGATGCCGATGAGACCCAAAACTCTCCTACCCTTATCAACCCCAGAATTCGCACAAGAGACAATTGAAGCAATTGTGACGCCCTCAAAATTAGGTATACATCACCCATCTTGGGTCGTCAGATACATGGTACAGAAAACAAATACAACTTACTAATACAACTGTTGTGTACAATACGACAAAACATAACTGTGAGTTTGAATACAATTATTGTCCACTAGAGACTATACAAACTCAAAAGGAGTCCTCATTACAATTATTGTCACACTATTTCATAGAATAGTGAGGACTACTAATACTATCATCTGGTCCATCACTCTGTTCCTCGACTCGTTCCAGCTATATTCTCATTTCTTGAAGAGAACAGTGAAAGAAAGGGTGAGCTCAACTAGCCCAGTAAGAAATATTATGACTAAGATAATGCAGAATAAATTTTCATTAGCCTTCAACAGTGTTAAACTGATAAAATATAACGAACATCAAGTTTAACTGCAGCAGAACAAGCAATCCATTAAAAGAGTCAAGTAGAAAATAAAATCTACTATCTTCTATGATTTAAAAGGTTTTTCAACACTGTTATCACTGGAACTCAGCTTAATAAAATAATCCACATCATCGAATCACCCCCGCACTACGGCCAAGGATATTCGTTTATTCATTAATGGTCATGATCATGCCAACAACTGTCCATCAATGCACTACGGGTCAATGAGGACTTTTACCACATCATTTGTAACATTACGGTCATGATTATACCGAATAATTCCTAGTCATAATCATACCAAGTCCATCTATGCACTACAGACCACAGATGACTTTCAACATTTTATAAACATGAGGATGATGACAATGATATAAGAATTCAATAAAACAAGTTCAAGAAATAATTTATCTAAGAATTAACAACGTCCAAATTGTCAACATGATACTGCTTTGTAGAGTAAAATTCAAGAATGCTTAGAAGAATATTTTCATGAAAAGATACTGGATGAAACGCAATTATCAAGGATATTCCACAAATTTCATGGAGTATAGAAGTCAAAACTTAACCAACTGAGTATAATAAAGAATGGAATAACAAAAAAAATCACCCGACATGCGATAGACCGCACAGACAGGTTATTCCAACAGAATAATAAATAATTGAACCAGGTCCGGCGTAAACGCACAGACAGGATATTCCGACAAAATAATAAATAATAGAACCGAGTCCGGCGTAAACGCACAGACAGGATATTCCGACAGAATAATAAATAATGGAACCAGTTCCGGTATAAAATACACAGACAGGATGTTCTAACAAAATAATAACAAGACGGAACCAGGTCCGGTGTAAAATACACAGACAGGATGTTCCAACAGAATAATAGAAGAATGTCACCAAGTATAGGGTAGACCGCGTGTAAGACCCCGAATTTTATGTAATAAAAGTATTCAATTTTTCTTATAATTACTATTCAGTAAATGGTTAAATTGATAAAAGTTTAAAGTATTGGGTGAAATATGAATTTTTTTTCAAAATAAGCAAGTGGTTAAAAAATAATCATTGTTGTCGGGGAATATTCGTTTGGTCGTGGAATATTCTTTCTGTCGGAGAATATTCGTACGACGACGCAGCTATTTGTGGGCCCCATAACGAATAACTGTCGGGTGAAGGAAAACGATAAATTTGAGTTTTTACAAATAACGGCTTAGTTGTTACCGTTAACACTGTTGGAATACCCGGTGGTTAAAATACAGTAATACACGTTATTGCACAGTAGCACACGGTATTGCATAGTATTTTTGAAATTATTGATTCTTACGTAAGAAGGCACTACTCAATAATTGTTACAGTAATTACTGTTCAATATTTTATTTTATTGATTCAATAATTGTTGCGTTGATATTTTATATTATTGTTGTTTCAATAATTGTTGCTGCACAGTATTTTCCTTTATCAGATCAATAATTCATATTATTTGAATAATATTATTAGATAACATTATTGTCAATGTCTAGAAAGTTCTGTCTAAGGAGAGGTTTGGTCATCTAATTGCGCGCCAGTAAGGAGAAATTCTTATTGGAAAGCCCCCTCTTTCCTGGGAACGGCCTGATTGTCATAAATGTGATTCTGTAATATTATTTGTGAATAATTAATTATTGATTCGTATGATAAGGAAATATTTATTTTATGTGGATATAAACGAGGGACATATTTTTGTGGTTAAAAATGAAGGAGTTAATGTTGAGGTTTTTATCAGTATTTTTGTTGGAATAGAGGTATTAAAAATTAGGGTTTTTGAGATATTTTGCGGGGGTTATAATTTTTAATCCGACCGTTGGATCGTGGTAATTTTTGGATATGTTATACATATATAAGTTGAGTATATGCCCACAAATTTTGAACCGTTAAAAATGAACGTATGATTTATTATGAATTTTACGAGATGACTGGTTCAGAAATTATTGAATTTTCGGAGTTTATCATTTTGGTGGAAAATTCTAGAATTGGTGGGCCCCACTTGTGGTTGGTGAAGAAATGTGCTGAATTATATTTCAAATGTGGTGGGTGGGAATAGTAGCAGGTAAAGCCATCAGGTTGCAGGTCAAACCTACCAAAATTTTCCTATAAATAGAGGGCTAAGTTAGAATTGAAAATCACACCAGAAACATAAGCTTTCTCTCTTTCTCTCTCTATATTATGAAGCATATTTTGTGAGTATTTAGATACTTTGAGAGTTACTATTCAGTGCAAGTTTTCTTCAGCCTTATACCGATCAGAAGTACTGCTCTTTTGAGGTAAGGGATAGTAAGGGATAGTAAGAGATTTTAAGGGTTGTTATGTTTTTCAGTTTCGTAATTTTTCTGAACTTCAAAAATTCTGGAAAAATTTGAAATGATATTTTGATGAGTTTTCTTGATTGTGTCCAAAAATGGTGATTTTTGGATGTATAGATTGAGAGTTATGAATTTTATGAGAAAAGACTATTTTAAAAGTAACAGCTTATAATTCCTTGTGGTTAACTCCAAAATTGATAAAAATTTTATTGGGAGTACATGTATATGATAGAAATATACTCTGTAAATTTTAGAATTTTTAGACAAAAGTACAATTTTTGATAAATGTCTAAATATTCGGCTATTTTGGCCATATGAAAAATAGTAAATGACTTTTAAAAATTCTGAGAAAAATATATGTTCACTATGGGACTATATTATGCTAAATCCCAGAAAAGAAATATTTTTGGAACTGATTTGGTATTTTTCACAAAAATGGTCTAGTTATGAGTAAATGAATTAAATATGTTTTGTGAAGAAAGAAAATTGGAAAATAGGATTTTATGGCTTGAGAATCCTATATGAGGTATATGCAGATTTTTGATGAGGGTTTTGGTTATTGATGATGAAATTGTAAGAGTTGGCATTTTATGATGATTAAATGCATTAATTAGTAAAGTGTAAACAATTAAAATAAATTATTTATAAATTTAAGTAATGTTATTCTTTCAATATCATTATACCGAAATATTGGTATGAATTTTATTGTAGAATTTCTATCTTTTGTGTCGGGGTTACTATTCATGAGTTACGAATATTATTCTTGAGATTAAAACTATATGTTGATCATATTATTTTTATCATCATATATAACATTTTTATAACCCTGATGTTGAAATTCTCTTTCACTGGAGTGTAAAGATGGGTAAATTATTGGTATGATCATGACTAGGGTTCTCTTTGGCCTGTAGTGCAAAGTTGAATTGTGACTGGTATGATCATGACCATTGAATTTATAAGTGAATATCTTTAGCTTAAGTGTAAAGATGAATTGATTAACATGGTTATAATTATGGTGTATATAAATTCTGAAATGATTATATATTTCTTTGAGATATGAATATATTTGGCCTGTAGTGCAAATATGAATTGTTGAGGAATATCTTTGGCCTGTAGTGCAAAGATGAATTGTAGAGGAATATCTTTGGTCTGTAGTGCAAAGATGAATTGTAGATGAATATCTTTGGCCTGTAGTGCAAAGATGGTCTGTTGATGAATATCTTTGGCCCGTAGTGCAAAGATAAACTGTTGTTGAATATCTTTGGTCGTAGTGCAAAGATGGATTTATTAGTATGATTATGAACAGGAACTGTGATTTGGTATAACCATGATCTTTGATGTTTCAGGTAAAGACATGTGATGAAAATATTCTTCGTCCTGGGTGTGAAGAAAAATTTAGAATCACAATTATGATTATGAGTTATTCATATGATTGTGGAAAGGAACTGTTGATTGATGTTACAGGGATAAAACATTGTTGATAGATTTTTAACATGGAGAAGATAATAGACTTTATAGTCTATTTGACTCTTCTAATGGATTGCTCGTTCCGCTGCAACTATGGTTGAAATTTTTATCATTTACCATATGTTCTAAATCTCTGATTTATTATTGATGAAGGCTATTGATAATTTAATTATCTTTAGTCATGATATTCTTTACTGAGCTAGTTGTGCTCACCCTTTTGCTTCACAATTCCTTTCAGGTAATAAGAGTGTAGCTGGGTCGAGCGGGGGTAACAAGGGAATAGAACGGTGGTCATCATTTAGTAGTTATATTTGGTGAAGAAAATAGGGTGAGGCGAACCCAACGTTGGAAGGGTGTTTTGTCACTATCATACAAGATGTCTAATGACATACAACCTCATGTCATCATAGGACAGGGTTGTGCTCATCCACTTGCTGAGTATATCTATGGGCACTACCTATATAATCTTGGTGTTTGTTTGAAGTATAATTCTCAATTAGAGACAGTGGAGATAATGATAAGTCAAGAGAAGACTCACCATTGGGAAGAATATGATAGTAATCTTTTCGTTTTTCTTTGGGGTCTATTGGGTCAACCAAGGATAATTATGTGGCCATATGATATCTATCATAACCTAGACGCGTGGCCTCCCATGTACGAAGGTTTCCTTGAGCATTTCCCAAAGATTCTAATTTCTAAAACAGTTTTTGACTATACCTTTATATAAGGTGTTATTGTGAGGTGATGTCCACGGTTGGAACATGAGTCACAATTGGTATATATTTGTATCCAAACTCACAGCATATGTGTTGTTGTATTTTGCACGACAATTGTTGTAATAAAGTTGTAGTTATTTTCTGTACCATGTATTTGACGACTCAGAATGGGTTGGGTGGAATTGACCTATTTTGGGGTCGTTACATTTGGTATCAGAGCTTAGGGATATGATCTCTGGCGGAGATTGGGGAATAAAACTAGGAGGGGAGAGATGAGTAAATCCTTCGCTAGTGTGTCCTGCCTAAGCTTATTTGTTGGTCAGTCATAATATCAGGATATTATGTGATATGTTAATTTGTTAAATTAACCCTTGTTTTGAAGCTGTATTTTAGAATGATATTTGAAATACAGGAGATGAGCAATGAAGAAATTATGATGGCAGGGAAGATGGAATCTAAAATGAAAGGAAGGTATTCTCAATTCTTTGAAATACCAGGTACGTAAATTTCGAGGACAAAATTTCATAAGGAGGGGAGATTGTAAGACCCCGAATTTTATGTAATAAAAGTATTCAATTTTTCTTATAATTACTATTCAGTAAATGGTTAAATTGATAAAAGTTTAAAGTATTGGGTGAAATATGATTTTTTTTTCAAAATAAGCAAGTGGTTAAAAAATAATCATTGTTGTCGGGAAATATTCGTTTGGTCGTGGAATATTCTTTCTGTCGGAGAATATTCGTACGACGACGCAGCTATTTGTGGGCCCCATAACGAATAACTGTCGGGTGAAGGAAAATGACAAATTTGAGTTTTTACAAATAACGGCTTAGTTGTTACCGTTAACACTGTTGGAATACCCGGTGGTTAAAATACAGTAATACGCGTTATTGCACAGTAGCACACGGTATTGCATAGTATTTTTGAAATTATTGATTCTTACGTAAGAAGGCACTACTCAATAATTGTTACAGTAATTACTGTTCAATATTTTATTTTATTGATTCAATAATTGTTGCGTTGATATTTTATATTATTGTTGTTTCAATAATTGTTGCTGCACAGTATTTTTCTTTATCAGATCAATAATTCATATTATTTGAATAATATTATTAGATAACATTATTGTCAATGTCTAGAAAGTTCTGTCTAAGGAGAGGTTTGGTCATCTAATTGCGCGCCAGTAAGGAGAAATTCTTATTGGAAAGCCCCCTCTTTCCTGGGAACGGCCTGGTTGTCATAAATGTGATTCTGTAATATTATTTGTGAATAATTAATTATTGATTCGTATGATAAGGAAATATTTATTTTATGTGGATATAAACGAGGGACATATTTTTGTGGTTAAAAATGAAGGAGTTAATGTTGAGGTTTTTATCAGTATTTTTGTTGGAATGGAGGTATTAAAAATTAGGGTTTTTGAGATATTTTGCGGGGGTTATAATTTTTAATCCGACCGTTGGATCGTGGTAATTTTTGGATATGTTATACATATATAAGTTGAGTATATGCCCACAAATTTTGAACCGTTAAAAATGAACGTATGATTTATTATTAATTTTACGAGATGACTGGTTCAGAAATTGTTGAATTTTCGGAGTTTATCATTTTGGTGGAAAATTCTAGAATTGGTGGGCCCCACTTGTGATTGGTGAAGAAATGTGCTGAATTATATTTCAAATGTGGTGGGTGGGAATAGTAGCAGGTAAAGCCATCAGGTTGCAGGTCAAACCTACCAAAATTTTCCTATAAATAGAGGGCTAAGTTAGAATTGAAAATCACACCAGAAACATAAGCTTTCTCTCTTTCTCTCTCTATATTATGAAGCATATTTTGTGAGTATTTAGATACTTTGAGAGTTACTATTCAGTGCAAGTTTTCTTCAGCCTTATACCGATCAGAAGTACTGCTCTTTTGAGGTAAGGGATAGTAAGGGATAGTAAGAGATTTTAAGGGTTGTTATGTTTTTCAGTTTCGTAATTTTTCTGAACTTCAAAAATTCTGGAAAAATTTGAAATGATATTTTGATGAGTTTTCTTGATTGTGTCCAAAAATGGTGATTTTTGGATGTATAGATTGAGAGTTATGAATTTTATGAGAAAAGACTATTTTAAAAGTAACAGCTTATAATTCCTTGTGGTTAACTCCAAAATTGATAAAATTTTTATTGGGAGTACATGTATATGATAGAAGTATACTCTGTAAATTTTAGAATTTTTAGACAAAAGTACAATTTTTGATAAATGTCTAAATATTCGGCTATTTTGGCCATATGAAAAATAGTAAATGACTTTTAAAAATTCTGAGAAAAATATATGTTCACTATGGGACTATATTATGCTAAATCCCAGAAAAGAAATATTTTTGGAACTGATTTGGTATTTTTCACAAAAATGGTCTAGTTATGAGTAAATGAATTAAATATGTTTTGTGAAGAAAGAAAATTGGAAAATAGGATTTTATGGCTTGAGAATCCTATATGAGGTATATGCAGATTTTTGATGAGGGTTTTGGTTATTGATGATGAAATTGTAAGAGTTGGCATTTTATGATGATTAAATGCATTAATTAGTAAAGTGTAAACAATTAAAATAAATTATTTATAAATTTAAGTAATGTTATTCTTTCAATATCATTATACCGAAATATTGGTATGAATTTTATTGTAGAATTTCTATCTTTTGTGTCGGGGTTACTATTCATGAGTTACGAATATTATTCTTGAGATTAAAACTATATGTTGATCATATTATTTTTATCATCATATATAACATTTTTATAACCCTGATGTTGAAATTCTCTTTCACTGGAGTGTAAAGATGGGTAAATTATTGGTATGATCATGACTAGGGTTCTCTTTGGCCTGTAGTGCAAAGTTGAATTGTGACTGGTATGATCATGACCATTGAATTTATAAGTGAATATCTTTAGCTTAAGTGTAAAGATGAATTGATTAACATGGTTATAATTATGGTGTATATAAATTCTGAAATGATTATATATTTCTTTGAGATATGAATATATTTGGCCTGTAGTGCAAATATGAATTGTTGAGGAATATCTTTGGCCTGTAGTGCAAAGATGAATTGTAGAGGAATATCTTTGGCCTGTAGTGCAAAGATGAATTGTAGATGAATATCTTTGGCCTGTAGTGCAAAGATGGTCTGTTGATGAATATCTTTGGCCCGTAGTGCAAAGATAAACTGTTGTTGAATATCTTTGGTCGTAGTGCAAAGATGGATTTATTAGTATGATTATGAACAGGAACTGTGATTTGGTATAACCATGATCTTTGATGTTTCAGGTAAAGACATGTGATGAAAATATTCTTCGTCCTGGGTGTGAAGAAAAATTTAGAATCACAATTATGATTATGAGTTATTCATATGATTGTGGAAAGGAACTGTTGATTGATGTTACAGGGATAAAACATTGTTGATAGATTTTTAACATGGAGAAAATAATAGACTTTATAGTCTATTTGACTCTTCTAATGGATTGCTCGTTCCGCTGCAACTATGGTTGAAATTTTTATTATTTACCATATGTTCTAAATCTCTGATTTATTATTGATGAAGGCTATTGATAATTTAATTATCTTTAGTCATGATATTCTTTACTGAGCTAGTTGTGCTCACCCTTTTGCTTCACAATTCCTTTCAGGTAATAAGAGTGTAGCTGGGTCGAGCGGGGGTAACAAGGGAATAGAACGGTGGTCATCATTTAGTAGTTATATTTGGTGAAGAAAATAGGGTGAGGCGAACCCAACGTTGGAAGGGTGTTTTGTCACTATCATACAAGATGTCTAATGACATACAACCTCATGTCATCATAGGACAGGGTTGTGCTCATCCACTTGCTGAGTATATCTATGGGCACTACCTATATAATCTTGGTGTTTGTTTGAAGTATAATTCTCAATTAGAGACAGTGGAGATAATGATAAGTCAAGAGAAGACTCACCATTGGGAAGAATATGATAGTAATCTTTTCGTTTTTCTTTGGGGTCTATTGGGTCAACCAAGGATAATTCTGTGGCCATATGATATCTATCATAACCTAGACGCGTGGCCTCCCATGTACGAAGGTTTCCTTGAGCATTTCCCAAAGATTCTAATTTCTAAAACAGTTTTTGACTATACCTTTATATAAGGTGTTATTGTGAGGTGATGTCTACGGTTGGAACATGAGTCACAATTGGTATATATTTGTATCCAAACTCACAGCATATGTGTTGTTGTATTTTGCACGACAATTGTTGTAATAAAGTTGTAGTTATTTTCTGTACCATGTATTTGACGACTCAGAATGGGTTGGGTGGAATTGACCTATTTTGGGGTCGTTACACCGCGTATACAGGTTATTCCAACAGAATAATAAGAAATGGAATAACAACTGTTCTCTTCATGAATAAGAAAGAATAACACCCCTTACCGTTTTAAAGAAGAACTGAAATAAGGAAGTAGTTAAGTAGCAGAATACTTTTTCTTCTCTCTCTCTATAGTTTCTCTCTCTAGAGTTCAGTGAATTCGTAAGAAATAATGAAAGAATGAGCTGTTATTTATAGAAAAATAGAATGCATAGTAACTAATCCATGAATGGTCCAGATTGATTACTTTAATCTGACGGACCATATTTAAAGAAAAATCTTTTAAATAAAATATAATATATTCTATTTATAGAATAACTTTAATAAAGTATTCTGTTTTATATAAAAAGATGTTTCTGTTTTATTACGTTAATAATACGAATAAAACAAAACTTCATTATCGCTAAATAATTCATATTATTAACTGACAATAATTGAATCAAACTGAGTGACTTCTCACATAAGCATTAATAATCAATACCGTGTGCTACTATGCATCCACACGTATTACTGTACTTTTACTACCGGGTAGTTCAACAGTATCAATGGTAAAACTTCCGCCGTTATTTTTAATAAAATATTTTTGTCGTTTTCTCAATCCAACAATAATTCCGTTATGGAGTCCACCGATAATTGTGCCGTTGTACGAATATTCCCTCTTAAAACTAATATTTCCCGACCAATCGAATATTATATAACAACTTGCGTACTTTGCAAAATTTATAAATATTACCCATAACTATAACATTATATCAAATTAACTCCATAATATTCAAAAATGATATTTATAGAAAATTCATCTTTATTTATAAAAGTTGGGGTCTTACAACCTCCCCTTCTTATGAAATTTCGCCCTCGAAATTAGGTTACGTACCTGGTATGTCGAAGAGGTAAGGATACCTTGATTTCATTTCAGATTCTAACTCCCAAGTCATTTTCTCAACATCATGATTTCTCCACAAAACTTTGACTTGAGGTATAACCTTGGAGCGTAGAATATGTTCCTTCTTATCCAAGATTTGAACATGAACTTCTTCATACGTAAAATCCTCCGCTATTTCATCCGGTTCTAACTCAATAATGTGGTTCGGGTCTTCCACATATTTACGTAACATGGATATGTGAAAAACGTTATGAACACGAGACATACTTAGCGGTAAAGCGAGTCTATAAGCCACAGTTCTTACTCGATCGAGGATTAAAAATAGACCGATGAATCGAGGATTGAGCTTTCCTTTCTTTTCAAATCTCGTAACTCCTTTCCATGGAGCAACACGTAAGAACACATGATCTCCTATATCAAATTCCACGTCCTTTCGATGAATATCAGCATAACTCTTTTGTCGATCTTGTGAGGTTTTTATACGTTGTCGGATCGTTTGAATCTTTTCTGTAGTCATATGTAAGACCCCAACTTTTATAAATAAAGATGAATTTTCTATAAATATCATTTTTGAATATTATGGAGTTAATTTGATATAATATTATAGTTGTGGGTAATATTTATAAATTTTGCAAAGTAAGCAAGTTGTTATAAAATATTCGTTTGGTCGGGGAATATTCTTTTTGTCGGGGAATATTCGTACGACGGCACAATCATTGGTGGACCCCACAACGGAATTATTGTCGGATTGAGAAAACGACAGAATTATCTTTCTATAAAAATAACGGCTGAGGTGTTACCGTTAAAACCGTTAAAACTGTTGAACTACCCGGTAGTAAAAGTACAGTAATGCGCGTGGTTGCATAGTAGCACACGGTATTGATTATTGATGCTTACGTGAGAAGTCACTCAGCTATACTCAATTATTGCTACAGTAATTGCTGCATCATATCTCTTAAATTATTGTCATAGTATCATCTGTATAATATGTTATATTATTAAATCAATAATTGAGACGTTGTGGTAAGTTTGGTTATGTTATGGGGGGTCACATGTCATCATCTAAGAGTCTAGTCGTCAATAGTAATTACCGTCGTCAATAGTAATTACCGTCGTCAATAGTAATTACCGTCGTCAATAGTATTTACCTTGGTCAATAGTAATTACCTTCGTCAATAGTATTTACCTTGGTCAATAGTATTTACCTTGGTCAATAGTAGTTGTCCCTTCAATATTACCAAGAGTCATTTGACCCTTCGTTAAGACCAAGAGTCATTTGACCCTTCGTTAAGACCAAGAGCCACCCTCAGTTTTTCTATAAATAGAGGCCTAGGGCTTCATTATTTTTCACGAATTCATTCAAGCTATAGAGAGATAAAGTATAGAGAGAATAAGAGAGAAAGAGAATAAAAGTATTCTGCTACATCACTTTTTCAATATCCAGTTCTTTTAAGGTAGGGAATATTATTTCTTTTATATTCATGAAGAGAACTTCTGTTATTCCATTCTTTATTATTCTGTTGGAATAACCAGTATACGCGGTCTACCCTATACTTGGTGACATTCTTCTATTATTCTGTTGGAACATCCTGTCTGTGTGTTTTACACCGGACCTGGTTCCGTTTTTATTATTATTCTGTTGGAACATCCTGTCTGTGTGTTTTACACCGGACCTGGTTCCGTTTTATTATTATTCTGTTGGAACATCCTGTCTGTGTGTTTTACGCCGGACCTGGTTCCATTATTTATTATTCTGTCGGAATATCTTGTATGTACGTTTACGCCGGACCTGGTTCCATTATTTATTATTCTGTTGGAATAACCTGTTTGTGCGGTATATCGCATGCATGGTGATTTCTTTTGTTATTCCATTCTTTATTATACTCAGTTGGTTAAGTTTTGACTTCTATACTCCATGAAATTTGTGGAATATCCTTGATAATTGCGTTTCATCCAGTATCTTTTCATGAAAATATTCTTCTACGTATTCTTGAATTTTACTCCACAAAGCAGTATCATGTTGACAATTTGGACGTTGTTAATTCTTGGATAAATTAATTCTTGAACTTGTTTTATTGAATTCTTATATCATTGTCATCATCCTCATGTTTATAAAATGTTGAAAGTCATCTGTGGCCTGTAGTGCATAGATGGACTTGGTATGATTATGACCAGGGATTATTCGGTATAATCATGACCGTAATGTTACAAATGATGTGGTAAAAGTCCTCATTGGCCCGTAGTGCATTGATGGACAGTTGTTGGCATGATCATGACCATTAATGAATACACGAATATCCTTGGCCGTAGTGCAGGGGTGATTCGATGATGTGGATTATTTTATTAAGCTGAGTCCCAGCGATCACAGTGTTGAAAAACCTTTTAAATCATAAAAGATAGTAGAGTTTATTTTCTACTTGACTCTTTTAATGGATTGCTTGTTCCGCTACAGTTAAACTTGATGTCTATTATATTTTATCAGTTTAACATTGTTGAAGGCTAATGATAATTTATTCTGCATTATCTTAGTCATAATATTTCTTACTGGGCTAGTTGAGCTCACCCTTTCTTTCACTGTTCTCTTCAGGAAATGAGAACGTAGCTGGGGCAAGTCGGGGAACGGAGTGATGGTCCGAATGATAGTATTAGTTAGTAGTCCTCACTATTCTATGTAATGGTGTGTTAATAAATGTAATGAGGACTCCTTTTGAGTATGAATACTCTCTAGAAGATAATATTTGTATTCAAACTCACAGTTTATGTTTTGTCGTATTGTACACGACAGTTGTATTAGTAAGTTATATTTGTATTCTGTACTTTGTATCTGACGACCCAAGATGGGTGATGTATACCTAATTTTGGGGGCGTCACAGTTGGTATCAGAGCTTAGGGATATGATCCCTGGCTAAGATGTGAGAATAGAACTAGGAGGGGAGAGACGGGGAATTCCTTCGCTAGTATGACATACCTAAGTTTATTTGCATGGTATTTAATTGGTCGGTCATAATATAAGGATAATATATGACATATTAATTAATTTTTATTTTGTGGCAGTATCTGAAAATGGCATCTGAGAATGTTGAGAATAGCAATGGAGCACAGACGACTGTTGATTCACCACATATCAATAATCAGGATAATGTGCATCAGGAAGGTGTCAATCCTCATGCAAACAACAACACTGACCAAATGATGAATGATCAAATGTTCAGAGGCTTTATGCAATTCATGCAACAACAGGTGAAAGCGGCTCCTGTCCACAACGTAGGTGGAAATACTGGAAACTCTCAGGCGGTCACCGCTAAACAGTTTAAGGAGCTGGGACCACCGGAGTTTAAGGGAGAACCCAAACCACTTGTAGCTGAAACATGGATAAAGCAGATCACCAAGATATTTGATGTCTTGGGTTGCTCCGAGGAGCAAAAGGTTCCCTTTGCCGCCTTTATGTTGCGAGGAGAGGCAGATTACTGGTGGGAATCGATAAAGCGTACTCAACCTGCCGCACTGAAGATGTCCTGGGAGAAGTTCCAAGAGCTGTTTAACGACAAATACTTTCCCGAGAGTATTCGTCACATGAAGGAGGTGGAGTTCATCAAATTGGAGCAGAATAATATGACCGTGTCGCAGTACGAGGCAAAATTTGCGGAGTTATCCCGGTTTGCGTCCCACCTGGTGGATAATGAAGAAAGAATGACGCGGATGTTTTTAAGAGGTTTGAAGCCGGAGATACGTCAACATCTTGTTTCTCATAAACTGTGTTTGTATTCAGATGTTGTAAATAGGGCTCAGTTGGTGGAGCGCGATAACGAGACAACGCAACCAAAAGAGAGCAGCCGGCAAAATGATAATACCAGTGAGAGCAGTCATCGAAGCGGTGACAACAAGCGTGGAGGGAATCAACAGGCCAGAAATGGTAACCACTTCGGTGGTAATCAGGGCCAAAACAATAAGAATGGACATTTCAAGAAGAGGAGATTCAACAATGATGGAAAGACGTCAGCACCAGCACCTGTCGTTAAGGAAGGAGAACGACCACCTATCATATGTTTCAAATGCGGAGGGGAGGGGCACATCAGTCCAAACTGCGCGATGCCGTCCAAAGCATGTTATAATTGTGGAAGAGAAGGTCATTTAGCCCGATTTTGTCGTTTACCGAAGACAAATTCAGCTAGGATGGAGGCACCAAAAGCCGTCCCAGAAAAGTCAAAACCGGTTGTGCAAGGGAGAGCGTTTGTTGTGAACTCCCAGAGAGCAAGGAACCCGAATGAGGTCATCACGGGTAAGCTTATCATAAACTCTAAAGAAGTTTATACTTTATTTGATACCGGTTCAACCCATTCTTTTATTTCTCCTACTTGCGCTCATCGATTAAATTTGATTCCGGAGAAATTAGACTTTGACTTATCTGTGGAAACTCCGTTGGGAGAAACCTTCATTACCTCCACTGTTTATAAGTCTTGTTTGGTTCAAGTTGGTACCCACACATTACCTATCGATCTGATTTCATTAAAAATACTTGCATTTGACGTGATTCTAGGGATTGATTGGTTAACTACTCATTATGCAAAAATTGATTGTTTTCGTAAGGTTGTTAGCTTTCATATTCCTAATCGACCTATTATGCGAATTCAAGCAACCAAACCATTAAAATCAATCGCTGTCATCTCAAGCCATAAAGCTATTCGTTTATTGAAAAACGGATGTCAAGCTTTCTTAGCTCATGTCACAGATCTAAACAAAAATACGTCAGTTTTGAATGATATTTCTATTGTTAATAAATTCCCTGACGTATTCCCTGAAGAACTTCCTGGCCTACCCCCAGAGCGTGAAATTGAATTTTGTATCGACCTTGAACCCGGTACAAAACCCATTTCCAAAGCCCCATATCGAATGGCTCCTATTGAACTTCAGGAGTTAAAGATCCAACTGCAGGAATTGTTAGACATTGGCTTTATTCGTCCTAGTACTTCTCCTTGGGGTGCTCCTGTTCTATTCGTGAAGAAGAAAGATGGAAGTATGCGACTTTGTATTGATTATCGGGAGTTGAATCATGTCACCATCAAAAACAGGTACCCATTGCCACGTATTGATGACCTGTTTGACCAGTTGCAAGGAGCACAATTCTTTTCAAAGATCGATCTTCGTTCTGGATATCATCAGCTGAAGGTTAGAACTGAGGATATTCCAAAGACGGCTTTTAGAACTCGGTACGGGCATTATGAATTCCTAGTCATGTCCTTTGGATTGACTAATGCTCCTGCTGCCTTCATGGATATGATGAACCGGGTATTCAAGGAATATTTGGATCACTTTGTGGTCGTCTTTATTGATGACATCCTTATTTATTCCAAAAGCCGTGAAGATCATGAGCAACACTTGAGGCTGGTACTCCAAAAGCTTCGTGAATACAAGCTTTATGCCAAGTTGAAGAAATGCGAGTTCTGGCTGGAAGAGGTAGCATTCCTTGGGCACGTAGTATCAAGTCGTGGAATATCGGTTGACCCGGCAAAGATTGAAGCTATTCAAAGCTGGGAGCAACCTAAATCAGTGACCGAGGTACGTAGCTTTCTTGGTTTAGCTGGTTATTATCGGAGATTCGTGGAAGGATTTTCTCGAATCGCTACTCCATTAACTCAGCTGACTCGGAAAGATACAAAGTTCGGTTGGAGCGAAGAATGTGAGCAGAGTTTTCAAGAACTCAAGAGGAGACTCATTTCAGCACCTGTTCTAACAATACCATCTGGCTCGGAGGGATTTGTCATCTACAGTGATGCTTCGAGCAAAGGGTTGGGATGCGTTCTCATGCAACATGGAAAAGTCATAGCCTATGCATCAAGACAACTCAAGGAATATGAGAGGAATTATCCTACTCATGATCTAGAGTTGGCAGCTGTTGTCTTTGCACTTAAAATTTGGAGGCATTACTTGTATGGGGAGAAGGTGGAGATCTTTACGGATCATAAAAGCCTCAAATATTTCTTCACTCAAAAGGAACTCAACATGCGACAACGACGTTGGCTTGAACTGTTGAAAGATTATGATCATACCATTCAATACCATCCTGGAAAAGCGAACGTGGTAGCTGACGCATTGAGTAGAAGATCATATGCGGGTACAAGTGCAATATTAACAACGCAAAGGCCCATTTTGTGTGACTTGCAAAGGATGGAGATAGAGTTAAAGACTCCAGGGACCCATGTGATGATGGCGAATATACGAGTAGAACCGACTTTAATCGATAAAGTTAAAGCTGCTCAAGCTACAGACCTGGAGCTGATGCGTATGAGGAAGAAAGTGCAAGAAGGTGCTATGCCGGAAGCAAGAATCGATGAAGAAGGAATACTTCGAGTCAACTCCAGACTTTGTGTTCCTAACAACCCTGATTTAAAGTATGAAATCATGATGGAGGCGCACAACACACCGTTTGCAATCCATCCTGGAAGTACCAAAATGTATCATGATCTTCGTCATACATTTTGGTGGAGCAATATGAAGAGAGAGATAGCGTTGTTTATCTCAAGGTGTCTAACTTGTCAACGAGTCAAAGCGGAGCATCAAGTACCAAAAGGTCCATTGCAACCACTTGAAATTCCAGAATGGAAGTGGGAGCACATTACCATGGATTTCGTTACCGGTCTTCCTAGGGTTTCTCAAGGTATTGATGCGATTTGGGTCATTGTTGATAGATTGACCAAGTCTGCTCATTTCTTACCGATACGAGAAACTTATACACTTGAACGTCTTGCTCGTATGTACATAAACGAGATTGTAAGACTGCATGGTATGCCAGTATCCATAGTTTCTGATCGAGACCCAAGATTCACTTCACGATTTTGGGTTAGTTTACAAAAAGCTATGGGCACGGAGTTACGATTTAGTTCAGCATATCATCCTCAGACGGACGGACAATCAGAGAGGACTATTCAAACTCTTGAAGATCTATTAAGACTCTGTGTCTTTGACTTCAAGGGAAGTTGGGACAAGTTCTTACCATTGGTGGAGTTTTCCTACAACAACAGTTATCAAGCAAGTATTGGCATGGCTCCATTCGAAGCATTGTATGGAAGAAAATGTCGTTCTCCAGTATGCTGGGATGAGGTGGGTGAAGCAACGTTGTTGGGACCGGAGTTGGTACGTATGACTACAGAAAAGATTCAAACGATCCGACAACGTATAAAAACCTCACAAGATCGACAAAAGAGTTATGCTGATCTTCATCGAAAGGACGTGGAATTTGATGTAGGAGATCATGTGTTCTTACGTGTTGCTCCATGGAAAGGAGTTACGAGATTTGGAAAGAGAGGAAAGCTAAATCCTCGATTCATCGGTCCATTTTTAATCCTCGATCGAGTAGGAACTGTGGCTTATAGACTCGCTTTACCGCCAAGTATGTCTCGTGTTCATAACGTTTTCCACATATCCATGTTACGCAAATATGTGGAAGACCCGAACCACATTATTGAGTTAGAACCGGACGAAATAGCGGAGGATTTGACGTATGAAGAAGTTCCTGTTCAAATCTTGGATAAGAAGGAACATATTCTACGCTCCAAGGTTATACCTCAAGTCAAAGTTTTGTGGAGAAACCACGATGTTGAGGAAATGACTTGGGAGTTAGAATCAGAAATGAAATCAAGGTATCCTTACCTCTTCGACATACCAGGTACGTACCCTAATTTCGAGGGCGAAATTTCATAAGAAGGGGAGGTTGTAAGACCCCAACTTTTATAAATAAAGATGAATTTTCTATAAATATCATTTTTGAATATTATGGAGTTAATTTGATATAATGTTATAGTTGTGGGTAATATTTATAAATTTTGCAAAGTAAGCAAGTTGTTATAAAATATTCGTTTGGTCGGGGAATATTCGTACGACGGCACAATCATTGGTGGACCCCACAACGGAATTATTGTCGGATTGAGAAAACGACAGAATTATCTTTCTATAAAAATAACGGCTGAGGTGTTACCGTTAAAACCGTTAAAACTGTTGAACTACCCGGTAGTAAAAGTACAGTAATACGCGTGGTTGCATAGTAGCACACGGTATTGATTATTGATGCTTACGTGAGAAGTCACTCAGCTATACTCAATTATTGCTACAGTAATTGCTGCATCATATCTCTTAAATTATTGTCATAGTATCATCTGTATAATATGTTATATTATTAAATCAATAATTGAGACGTTGTGGTAAGTTTGGTTATGTTATGGGGGGCCATATGTCATCATCTAAGAGTCTAGTCGTCAATAGTAATTACCGTCGTCAATAGTAATTACCGTCGTCAATAGTATTTACCTTGGTCAATAGTAATTACCTTCGTCAATAGTATTTACCTTGGTCAATAGTATTTACCTTGGTCAATAGTAGTTGTCCCTTCAATATTACCAAGAGTCATTTGACCCTTCGTTAAGACCAAGAGTCATTTGACCCTTCGTTAAGACCAAGAGCCACCCTCAGTTTTTCTATAAATAGAGGCCTAGGGCTTCATTATTTTTCACGAATTCATTCAAGCTATAGAGAGAGAAAGTATAGAGAGAATAAGAGAGAAAGAGAATAAAAGTATTCTGCTACATCACTTTTCCAATATCCAGTTCTTTTAAGGTAGGGAATATTATTTCTTTTATATTCATGAAGAGAACTTCTGTTATTCCATTCTTTATTATTCTGTTGGAATAACCAGTATACGCGGTCTACCCTATACTTGGTGACATTCTTCTATTATTCTGTTGGAACATCCTGTCCGTGTGTTTTACACCGGACATGGTTCCGTTTTTATTATTATTCTGTTGGAACATCCTGTCTGTGTATTTTACACTGGACCTGGTTCCGTTTTATTATTATTCTGTTGGAACATCCTGTCTGTGTGTTTTACGCCGGATCTAGTTCCATTATTTATTATTCTGTCGGAATATCCTGTCTGTGCGTTTACGCCGGACCTGGTTCCATTATTTATTATTCTGTTGGAATAACCTGTCTGTGCGGTCTATCGCATGCATGGTGATTTCTTTTGTTATTCCATTCTTTATTATACTCAGTTGGTTAAGTTTTGACTTCTATACTCCATGAAATTTGTGGAATATCCTTGATAATTGCGTTTCATCCAGTATCTTTTCATGAAAATATTCTTCTAAGCATTCTTGAATTTTACTCCACAAAGCAGTATCATGTTGACAATTTGGACGTTGTTAATTCTTGGATAAATTAATTCTTGAACTTGTTTTATTGAATTCTTATATCATTGTCATCATCCTCATGTTTATAAAATGTTGAAAGTCATCTGTGGCCTGTAGTGCATAGATGGACTTGGTATGATTATGACCAGGGATTATTCGGTATAATCATGACCGTAATGTTACAAATGATGTGGTAAAAGTCCTCATTGGCCCGTAGTGCATTGATGGACAGTTGTTGGCATGATCATGACCATTAATGAATACACGAATATCCTTGGCCGTAGTGCAGGGGTGATTCGATGATGTGGATTATTTTATTAAGCTGAGTCCCAGCGATCACAGTGTTGAAAAACCTTTTAAATCATAAAAGATAGTAGAGTTTATTTTCTACTTGACTCTTTTAATGGATTGCTTGTTCCGCTACAGTTAAACTTGATGTCTATTATATTTTATCAGTTTAACATTGTTGAAGGCTAATGATAATTTATTCTGCATTATCTTAGTCATAATATTTCTTACTGGGCTAGTTGAGCTCACCCTTTCTTTCACTATTCTCTTCAGGAAATGAGAACGTAGCTGGGGCAAGTCGGGGAACGGAGTGATGGTCCGAATGATAGTATTAGTTAGTAGTCCTCACTATTCTATGTAATGGTGTGTTAATAAATGTAATGAGGACTCCTTTTGAGTATGAATACTCTCTAGAAGATAATATTTGTATTCAAACTCACAGTTTATGTTTTGTCGTATTGTACACGACAGTTGTATTAGTAAGTTGTATTTGTATTCTGTACTTTGTATCTGACGACCCAAGATGGGTGATGTATACCTAATTTTGGGGGCGTCACATCATACGTACCAACTCCGGTCCCAACAACGTTGCTTCACCTACCTCATCCCAGCATACTGGAGAACGACATTTTCTTCCATACAATGCTTCGAATGGAGCCATGCCAATACTTGCTTGATAACTGTTGTTGTAGGAAAACTCCACCAATGGTAAGAACTTGTCCCAACTTCCCTTGAAGTCAAGGGCACAGAGTCTTAATAGATCTTCAAGAGTTTGAATAGTCCTCTCTGATTGTCCGTCCGTCTGAGGATAATATGCTGAACTAAATCGTAACTCCGTGCCCATAGCTTTTTGTAAACAAACCCAAAATCGTGAAGTGAATCTTCGGTCTCGGTCAGAAACTATGGATACTGGCATACCATGCAGTCTTACAATCTCGTTTATGTACATACGAGCAAGACGTTCAAGTGTATAAGTTTCTCGTATCGATAAGAAATGAGCAGACTTGGTCAATCTATCAACAATGACCCAAATCGCATCTATACCTTGAGAAACCTTAGGAAGACCGGTAACGAAATCCATGGTAATGTGCTCCCACTTCCATTCTGAAATTTCAAGTGGTTGCAATGGACCTTTTGGTACTTGATGCTCCGCTTTGACTCGTTGACAAGTTAGACACCTTGAGATAAACAATGCTATCTCTCTCTTCATATTGCTCCACCAAAATGTATGACGAAGATCATGATACATTTTGGTACTTCTAGGATGGATTGTAAACGGCGTGTTATGCGCCTCCATCATAATTTCATACTTTAAATCAGGGTTGTTAGGAACACAAAGTCTGGAGTTGACTCGAAGTATTCCATCTTCATCGATTCTTGCTTCCGGCATAGCACCTTCTTGCACTTTCTTTTTCATACGCATCAGCTCCAGGTTTGTAGCTTGAGCAGCTTTTACTTTATCGATTAAAGTTGGTTCTACTCGTATATTCGTCATCATCACATGGGTCCCTGGAGTCTTTAACTCTATCTACATCCTTTGCAAGTCACACAAAATGGGCCTTTGTGTTGACAATATCGCACTCGTACTTGCATATGATCTTCTACTCAATGTGTCAGCTACCACGTCCGCCTTTCCAGGATGGTATTGAATGGTATGATCATAATCTTTCAACAGTTCAAGCCAACGTCGTTGTCGCATGTTGAGTTCCTTTTGAGTGAAGAAATATTTGAGGCTTTTATGATCCGTAAAGATCTCCACCTTCTCCCCATACAAGTAATGCCTCCAAATTTTAAGTGCAAAGACAACAGCTGCCAACTCTAGATCATGAGTAGGATAATTCCTCTCATATTCCTTGAGTTGTCTTGATGCATAGGCTATGACTTTTCCATGTTGCATGAGAACGCATCCCAACCCTTTGCTCGAAGCATCATTGTAGATGACAAATCCCTCCGAGCCAGATGGTATTGTTAGAACAGGTGCTGAAATAAGTCTCCTCTTGAGTTCTTGAAAACTCTGCTCACATTCTTCGCTCCAACCGAACTTTGTATCTTTCCGAGTCAGCTGAGTTAATGGAGTAGCAATTCGAGAAAATCATTCCACGAATCTCCGATAATAACCATCTAAACCAAGAAAGCTACGTACTTCGGTCACTGATTTAGGTTGCTCCCAGCTTTGAATAGCTTCAATTTTTGCCGGGTCAACAGATATTCCACGACTTGATACTACGTGCCCAAGGAATGCTACCTCCTCCAGCCAGAACTCGCACTTCTTCAACTTGGTATAAAGTTTATATTCACGAAGCTTTTAGAGTACCAGCCTCAAGTGTTGCTCATGATCTTCACGGCTTTTGGAATAAATAAGGATGTCATCAATAAAGACGACCACAAAGTGATCCAAATATTCTTTGAATACCCGGTTCATCATATCCATGAAGATAGCAGGAGCATTAGTCAATCCAAAGGACATGACTAGGAATTCATAATGCCCGTACCGAGTTCTGAAAGCCGTCTTTGGAATATCCTCAGTTCTAACTTTCAGCTGATGATATCCAGAACGAAGATCGATCTTTGAAAAGAATTGTGCTCCTTGCAACTGGTCAAACAGGTCATCAATACGTGGCAATGGGTACCTGTTTTTGATGGTGACATGATTCAACTCCCGATAATCAATACAAAGTCGCATACTTCCATCTTTCTTCTTCACGAATAGAACAGGAGCACCCCAAGGAGAAGTACTAGGACGAATAATGTCAATGTCTAACAATTCCTACAGTTGGATCTTTAACTCCTGAAGTTCAATAGGAGCCATTCGATATCGGGCTTTGGAAATGAGTTTTGTACCGGGTTCAAGGTCGATACAAAATTTAATTTCTCGCTCTGGGGGTAGGCCAGGAAGTTCTTTAGGGAATACGTCAGGGAATTTATTAACAATAGAAATATCATTCAAAACTGACGTATTTTTGTTTAGATCTGTGACATGAGCTAAGAAAGCTTGACATCCGTTTTTCAATAAACGAATAGCTTTATAGCTTGAGATGACAACGATTGATTTTAATGGTTTGGTTTCTTGAATTCGCATAATAGGTCGATTAAGAATATTAAAGCTAACAACCTTACGAAAATAATCAATTTTTGCATGATGAGTAGTTAACCAATCAATCCCTAGAATCACGTCAAATGCAAGTATTTTTAATGAAATAAGATCGGCAGGTAATGTGTGGGTACCAACTTGAACCAAACAAGACTTATAAACCGTGGATGTAATGAAGGTTTCTCCCAATGGAGTTTCAACAGATAAGTCAAAGTCTAATTTCTCCGGAGTCAAATTTAATCGATGAGCGCACGTAGGAGAAATAAAAGAATGGGTAGAACCGGTATCAAATAAAGTATAGACTTCGTTAGAGTTTATGATAAGCTTACCCGTGATGACCTCATTTGGGTTCCTTGCTTTCTGGGAGGTCACAACAAACGCTCTCCCTTGCACTACCGGTTTTGACTTTTCTGGGACAGTCTTTGGTGCCTCCATCCTGGCTGAACTTGTTTTTGGTAAACGATAAAATCGAGCTAAATGTCCTTCTCTTCCACAATTATAACATGCTTAAGACGGCATCGCGCAGTTTGGACTGATGTGCCCCTTCCCTCCGCATTTGAAACATATGATAGGTAGTCGTTCTCCTTCCTTAACAACGGGTGCTGGTGCTGACGTCTTTCCATCATTGTTGAATCTCCTCTTCTTGAAATGACCATTCTTATTGTTTTGGCCCTGATTACCACCGAAGTGGTTACCATTTCTGGCCTGTTGATTCCCTCCACGCTTATTGTCACCGCTTCGATGACTGCTCTCACTGGTATTATCATTTTGCCGACTGCTCTCTTTTGGTTGCGTTGACTCGTTATCGCGCTCCACTAACTGAGCCCTATTCACAACATCTGAATACAAGCATAGTTTATGAGAAATAAAATGTTGACGTATCTCAGGTTTCAAACCTCACAAAAACATTCGCGTCATTCGCTCTTCATTATCCACCAAGTGGGACGCAAACCGGGACAACTCAGCAAATTTAGCCTTATATTGCGACACAGTCATATTATTCTGCTCCAATTTGATGAACTCCACCTCCTTCATGTGACTAACACTTTCGAGAAAGTATTTGTCATTGAACAGCTCTTGGAACTTCTCCCAAGACATCTTCAGTGCGGCAGGTTGAGTACGCTTAATCGATTCTCACCAGTAATCTGCCTCTCCTCGCAACATAAAGGCGGCAAAGGGAACCTTTTGCTCCTCGGAGCATCCCAAGACATCAAATATCTTGGTGATCTGCTTTATCCATATTTCCGCTATAAGTGGTTTTGGCTCTCCCTTAAACTCCGGTGGTCCCAGCTCCTTGAACTGTTTAGCGGTGACCGTCCGAGAGTTTTCAGTGTTTCCACCTACATTTTGGACAGGAGCCGCTATCGCCTACTGTTGCATGAACTGCATAAAGCTTCTGAACATTCCATCATTCATCATCTGGTCAGTGTTGTTATTTGTATGAGGATTGTCACCTTCCTGACGCACATTATCCTGATTATTGATATGTGATGAATCAACAGTCGCCTGTGCTCCATTGTTATTCTCAACATTCTCAGATGCCATTTTCAGATACTGCCACAAAACAAAAGTTAATTGATATGTCATATATTATCCTTATATTATGACCGACCAATTAAATACCATGCAAATAAACTTAGGTAGGTCATACTAGCGAAGGAATTCCCCGTCTCTCCCCTCCTAGTTCTATTCTCACATCTTAGCCAGGGATCATATCCCTAAGCTCTGATACCAACTGTGACGCCCCCAAAATTAGGTATACATCATCCATCTTGGGTCGTCAGATACATGGTACAGAAAACAAATACAACTTACTAATACAACTGTTATGTACAATACGACAAAACATAACTGTGAGTTTGAATACAATTATTGTCTACTAGAGACTATACAAACTCAAAAGAAGTCCTCATTACAATTATTGTCACACTATTTAATAGAATAGTGAGGACTACTAATACTATTATCTGGTCCATCACTCTATTTTCCGACTCGTCCCAGCTATATTCTCATTTCCTGAAGAGAACAATGAAAGAAAGGGTGAGCTCAACTAGCCCAATAAGAAATATTGTGACTAAGATAATGCAGAATAAATTATCATTAGCCTTCAACAGTGTTAAACTGATAAAATATAACGAACATCAAGTTTAACTGCAGCGGAACAAGCAATCCATTAAAAGAGTCAAGTAGAAAATAAAATCTACTATCTTCTATGATTTAAAAAGTTTTTCAACACTATTATCACTGGGACTCAGCTTAATAAAATAATCCACATCATCGAATCACCCCTGCACTACGGCCAAGGATATTCGTTTATTCATTAATGGTCATGATCATGCCAACAACTGTCCATCAATGCACTACGGGCCAATGAGGACTTTTACCACATCATTTGTAACATTACGGTCATGATTATACCGAATAATCCCTGGTCATAATCATACCAAGTCCATCTATGCACTACAGGCCACATATGACTTTTAAGATTTTATAAACATGAGGATGATGACAAAGATATAAGAATTTAATAAAACAAGTTCAAGAATTAATTTATCCAAGAATTAACAACGTCCAAATTGTCAACATGATACTGCTTTGTGGAGTAAAATTCAAGAATGCTTATAAGAATATTTTCATGAAAAGATACTGGATGAAACGCAATTATCAAGGATATTCCACAAATTTTATGGAGTATAGAAGTCAAAACTTAACCAACTGAGTATAATAAAGAATAGAATAACAAAAAAAAACACCCGGCATGCGATAGACCGCACAGACAGATTATTCCAACAGAATAATAAATAATGGAACCAGGTCCGGCATAAACGCACAGACAGGATATTCCGACAGAATAATAAATAATGGAACCAGGTCCGGTGTAAAACACACAGACAGGATGTTCCAACAGAATAATAACAAGACGGAACCAGGTCCGGTGTAAAACACACAGACAGGATATTCCAACATAATAATAGAAGAATGTCACCAAGTATAGGGTAGACCGCGTATACAGGTTATTCCAACAGAATAATAAGAAATGATATAACAACAGTTCTCTTCATGAATAAAAAAGAATAACACCCCTTACCGTTTTAAAGAAGAACTGAAATAAGGAAGTAGTTAAGTAGCAGAATATTTTTTCTTCTCTCTCTATAGTTTCTCTCTATAGTTTCTCTCTCTAGAGTTCAGTAAATTTGTAAGAAATAATGAAGGAATGAGCTGCTATTTATAGAAAAATAGAATGCATAGTAACTAATCCATGAACGGTCCAGATTGATTACTTTAATCTGACTGTCCATATTTAAAGAAAAATCTTTTAAATAAAATATAATATATTCTATTTATAGAATAACTTTAATAAAGTATTCTGTTTTATATAAAAAGATGTTTCTGTTTTATTACGTTAATAATACGAATAAAACAAAACTTCATTATCGCTAAATAATTCATATTATTAACTGACAATAATTGAATCAAACTGAGTGACTTCTCACATCAGCATTAATAATCAATACCATGTGCTACTATGCAACCACACGTATTACTGTACTTTTACTACCGAGTAGTTCAACAGTATCAATGGTAAAACTTCCGCCGTTATTTTTAATAAAATATTTTTGTCGTTTTCTCAATCCGACAATAATTCCGTTGTGGGGTCTACTAATAATTGTGTCGTTGTACGAATATTCCCTATTAAAACGAATATTCCCCGACCAATCGAATATTATATAACAACTTGCATACTTTGCAAAATTTATAAATATTACCCACAACTATAACATTATATCAAATTAACTCCATAATATTCAAAAATGATATTTATAGAAAATTCATCTTTATTTATAAAAGTTGGGGTCTTACAGCAATGGCAGATGCATATTTGTTACCCACCAATGTTTTGAATCCATTTGTGATCTCTTTATTGGCCTTGGTAAGAAACATTTTGGAATTTGAGGAAATTCTCTCTAAATCTAGCAATAATGTTTCTTGAAATCTTGAGGGTAGATCTCTAAATTTTGATACTAAATCATCCTCGTCTACCCAACTGGGTTGTTTTGGTTTTTTCAATTACTTTGTGTTTTATCTCGCGTGCGGCGCTCTAATTGCAGTCACATTGGTGGTTTGGATTGAAGATAATAAAGTCTGGGAATGGGGATTTGGAATTTGCTTCCGCTTTAAGCACTTGTGTTGCCGTAGCAAGAATGTTCAAGTGATCCCAATTGAAAAGGAGCTTGCTTCTAATAAAACCTAAATACCTGTGAAGCTTCAGGAATTGGGAGGACTAGTTGAGGGTCGAATTGGAGATTCCAATGGTGGAGGAATAATTCTTTCACAAAAAATATTTTGTTCCTTCGTCTAGTTTTTAGGTGGTAAAATGAAATGTATTGCTTTGTTATTATGGCTTCCTAGAATATGTTGTTAACATGTTACAAGCTTTTTAAAGGAAAATTAATAATTTCCATTTTCTAGTTACTTTTAAGAAAGCATGATCCTCCTTGGAAGAATCATTGGTGCTACTAGAGAAATTGTGTTTCTAAAACCTATGATTTCTAGTTACATTTTGAGAATATTTCAGTATTTGCTTAAAAATTTTAAATTAAGTAGCAATAATGTTGGTTCTGTTTTTCACTGTTTACTTCATTGTGAGACAGATGGGCGATTCATGTTGGTATCATAGCATTGATATTGGTGCTTTATTGGCGGTGTTATGGGAGGAGAAAACATAGTCCGCATTGGCTGTTGCCTATGTACAACAGTCCCAAAGATCGACGGAGATCAGAATAGCCGTGGCAGAAATGGTCAAGGTGTAAGACCCCAACTTTTATGAATAAAGATAAATTTTCTTTTAATATTATTTTTGAATATTATGGAGTGAATTTGATATAATGTTATAGTTATGGGTAATATTTATAAATTTTGTAAAGTACGCAAGTTGTTATATAATATTCAATTGGTCGGGGAATATTCGTTTTAACAGGGAATATTCGTACGACGACACAATCATTGGTGGACCCCACAACGAAATTATTGTAGGATTGAGAAAACGACAAAAATATCTTTTTATAAAATAACTGCCAAAGTTATATCGTTAACTGTTGGAATACCTGGTGGTTAAAATACAGTAATATGCGTTGTTGCACAGTAGCACACGGTATTGTACAATATTTTTGAATTATTGATTCTTACGTAAGAATGCACTACTCAATAATTGTTACAGTAATTACTGTTCAATATTTTATTTTATTGGTTCAATAATTGCTGTGTTGATATTTTATATTATTATTATTTCAATAATTATCACTACACAGTATTTTTCATTATCAGATCAATAATTCATATTATTTGAATAATATTATTAGATAACATTATTGGCAATATCTATAAAGTTCTGTCAAGGAGAGTTTGGTCACCTAATTGCGCGTCAATAAGGAGAAATCCTTATTGAAAAGTCCGCTCTTTCCTGGGAACGGCTTGGTTATCATTATTGTGATTCTGTAATATTATTTGTGAATAATTAATTATTGATTTATATGATAACAAAATATTTATTTTATGTGGACATAAATGATAGATAGGAAAATATTTATTTTATATGGTTATAAATGAAGGAATTAATGTTGAGGTATTTTATCAGTATTTTATCGGATTGGAGGTATTAAAAATCAAATCGGTGTTCTTAAATCTCAATTGCGTAAGTTATAATTTTTATCCGACCGTTGGATCGTTGTGATTTTTTGATATGTTATACATATATAAGTTGAGTATATGTCCACAAATTTTGAACCGTTAAAAATTAACGTAAGATTTGTTATGAATTTTATGAGGTATTAAAAATTTTCTATTTGTGGAATTCGGATATTTTTTGTATGGAATTTGGAAAAAAATTCTTCTGCAAAGTTGTAGAGAATTCGATTTCGTGTGGAATGGACGTAAAATTCGTATTTTTCTGTTAAAGAGGCTATTTTATATGAATTATTAAAGTTTCAAAAAATAAAATATATTTTATTAAAATTGAGTGGGACCCACTTTTATTTTTCAAACTTGTGGGCTGAAATTTTTTTCTAAGTTGGCTGCTCATTTTGGTGGGTGGACGTGAATATTGAAAAAATAAAATAATAATATTATTTTATTATTTTAGTCTCATATGGCGTTCTAGCATTTTCCTATAAATAGGTGCTTAAGTTAGAATTGAGAATCACACTAGAATCAGATAATTCTTCTTCTATAATTTTGAGCATATTTTTTTAGAGTTTTAGAAAGTTTTGAGCGTAAAAAATAGTAAAAGTTTTCTTCAAGAATATCCTCGTTATACCAGTTAGAATACTCTTCTTTTCAAGGTAAGGGATATTATTTTTATTCAGTATTCATATGAAATAATATTTTCTTCCATACTCTGTAGTATGTAAGTAATATTATTTCGTTTCAGATTTCAAATTCTATACCCGTTTTATTAAAATTTTGGCTTCTATACTCCATAAAATTAGTAAAATATTCTTGATATTTGAGCTTCATCCAGTATCTTTTCATGAAAATATTATTCTGAATATTTTTGATAAGTTTTAATTTTTTCATGTCAGAGTACTATTCACGGGGTTACTATTCCCGAAGTACTATTCTCGGGGTACTATTCACTCGAGTACTATTCACCCGGGGTACTATTCATGATAAAAATTGATTCATTTTCGGTCTAAATTATTTTTGGTACAATATTAGTCTTGAATTTTACTCCACAAAACAGTATCATGTTGACAATTTGGACGTTATTGATTTCTGGATAAATTAAATTATAAGTCTTTAAAAATTTATCCTTGAACTTGTTTTATTGAATTCTTATATTATTGTCATCATCCTCATGTTTATATTATGTTGAAAGTCATCTGTGGCCTGTAGTGCATAGATTGACTTGGTATGATTATGATCAGGGATTATTCGGTATAATCATGACCGTAATGTTACAAATGATGTGGTAAAAGTCCTCATTGGCCCGTAGTGTATTGATGGACATTTGTTGGCATGATCATGACCATTGATGAATATACGAATATCCATGGCCCGTAGTACATGGATAATTTATGGGTGTGATACTAATGAATATCCTTGGCCATAGTGCAGGGATGATGTGAGTTATTTATTAAGCTGAGTCTCAGCGATAAAAGTGATGAAAAACCTTTTAAATCATAGAAGATAGTAGATTTTATTCTTTATTTGACTCTTCTAATGGATTGTTTGTTCCGCTGCAGTTAAACTTGATGTTTGTTATATTTATCAGTTTAACATTGTTGAAGGCTAACGATAAATTATTCTGCATTATCTTAGTCATAATATTTCTTACTTGGCTAGTTAAGCTCACCCTTTTGCTTTCATTGTTCTCTTCAAGAAATGAGAACGTAGCAGGGACTAGTCGGAGAACGGAATAACGATCCAGATGATAGCATTAGTAGTCCTCACTATTTTATGAAATAGTGTGCTAATAAATATATTGAGGACTTATTTTGAGTTTTAATACTGTCTAGATGACAATATTTAAATTGAAACTCACAGTTCATGTTGTATATTTAAGTTTGTATTTGTATTCTGTACCATGTATTTGACGACTCAGAATGAGTGATGTATACCTATTTTGGGGGCGTCACACAAGGTAATAGTAAGATTTGCAGATGGCAACTGTGCCACAAATTGTGGGAATATACGATTTGCAGATGGAGGGAAAGGCAACCCCTTGAGAGAGAGAATGGGAGAGGGGTTACCAAAATAATGGTGAGTGGAATTGAGTTGAAGAGGGAGAGACGATGAAGAAAGAGGAACAAAAAAAGTGCATGTAATGTAAATTACCAAAAATACCCCTCTATAATAAGCATTTACAAGCTTAGCCGGTCATTTTTAACCTGTTCACTGAAAAAGTGTGCATTTAATTATATATAACTGAAGTTTGGAGTGTATTTAGGCACCTTTTTTAGTTTGGGATGTAAAGTCAATAGTTGTGTAAAGTTTAGGGTGCAAATTGTCTTTTAGACGTTATTATATTTCTGTTTCCGACTCCTGGACAAAAATTTTAATTATACATTATGGTTAAAATTTAAGAACAAATAATACTATACTCGCACATAAATTATATAAAAACAAAAAAAATAAGAACAACTCAGGTTTACTACTTTGATTACTTTGATTAGTCATGTTTGTCTTGCTTGTCTGATGTATTCGTTGGAATTTTAAACGCTCTACAATGATCCACACACCAAATAATATTTTGTATATAATAACTTGAAAATTTTAACTGCTATAATATGAGTTCAACCCCAATATATTACTAGTAAAATTCAAGATCGGACTATTAATAAATTTTTAAACTTAATTGCACCTTACGTTTGGTTTTCAGATACGTTGCCCCCTTACAATCTTTGCCAGCTTATCAACGAGCTGGGCAGATGCTTGTTCATCGAAAAACGAGACCCTAACTATCATGTCGTAGTTGTCATTAGTCAAATCCGCATAAATATAAACCAATATCAATAATTATTTTTTATTTATTCCAAGACATAAGTTATAAGGTATATTTTAAAAAGAAAGTATTCTTAAAATGATTGTTTTAACAATCCATCTCTTCTAATATAGAAACTGATTAAAGTATTATTTGTGACCCAATTGATCTAAGTATAATTATCTAAGATTTATAGCATTTGGACATGAAATATATATATAGTCCGGATCTTAAGCTTACCCATTATTTAACATACCTTGTATATCCCTTTTTAACGATAGACAGAGATTCGGTCCGTCATTATATGTTATCCGTCGTTATATGTTGTCTGTCGTTAAAAGTTAAGACGACGGTTCTATATATAGCGACGGACCGAATCGTCGTCCGATCCGTCGCTAAAGAGGATATGCAAGGTATATTCGATAAAAATGAACTTAAAATTCGGACCATATATATAAAATATGGGTGTAAAATTGTGTAAGTTTTAAATGTGTTTTTATCTTTAATTAATTTGTAAGTTTTATAAAATGTAAGATAGCTTTTCACCAAAGTCTTCTTATTTATCGGCGAGAATAATGCTGCTGCTGCTGTGTATTATTATAAAATTTTTACTTTACTCAACATAATTTAGTCTGTGCGGCGGACAGGAAACTACTAGTAGTTTATAATAATAATACTCCTTGTTGGTATTGGAATACAGTAAAACTCTTATTTAACAATATTTTATCTAAGAATAACTTTTATAATATTATAAAAAAAATTAGTTTCAATTTGGGTCAGTTATAAATAGGAATAACCTCTAAATTATAATATGTTATATACTTTTTAAGTCTCGTATTAAAAAACTATACCTCTATATAATAATAATTATATATATATATATGAGAGAGAGAGACAATATTAATTTTAATTTATAAAAGACTACATTTCCTATAAAGAATTACATTTTCCTATAAAAGACTATATTTCCTGTAAAAGATCACATTTTTCTATAAAAGACTACATTTTCTATAAAAGACTACATTTTCCTAATTTTGAAAATCTAAATAGGGAGTTCTTATTGATATTTTTGTTAAAGTTAATATTTTTGGGTGTTCAAAAAATATTTTATACCAATATCTCTATTTAGTAATAACTCCTCAATTAGAATACAAATAATTTGGTCCCAAGTCTATTCTTAAATAGAAATTTTAATTTACTAATTCCACTCTTTTGTTAAGCTTTCTCCTTTTTAAGATTTTTTAAGCCCAGTTATTTTAAAACTAATGCGTAATGTGTTGAGATTCTCACCACAATTAATTAATTAATTAAAGATGAAATCACATTGTTAATAAAGTCATAATCACCGTCATCTGATCTTTGAATTTCTCAATCACGTGTCTCAAACGCCCATATTCTGCACGTGCTCCAACCCAATTCCAACAGGCTATGTTAATCCGTCTTATGTGTATCACAAAATTAAAATAAATCAATCAATCAATTTTCTATCGAATATCATTGTTTTTATTTTATTTTATTTTTAACTGCAGAACTCTAATTAAACAATACCAGCTAAGTTGAGTTTTAACTTAACAAACTATAGTTTAAATTCGTTTAAAAATTAAACAAGTTGAGTCCAACTTTAAACACACCAAAATATCGTGTAAAAATTCGAGTTAACTCGTTTAATTTTTTTATTATAAAAATAAGAAATAAAATTTAATTAATTATTGAATCTCGAATTGAACCTAAACGAGTCGATAAATGAATTTGTTTGAGTTTGTCTCGGTTAATTAGTTCTAGGTGAGTTTGAGTCGAGTTTAATCTAATTACACTCGGGATGTATTTGTGGGTATCTGAAACAACTCGGATCAAATCTCGAATATCCGGAGTCCGAATCGAATCAAAATCATCTAAATATGGCCTTAAACCACATTATCCCAATACCCACCACAAGTAAGATTGATAATTCGATTATAACCGAACTAAATAGGCTATTCAGTTATAACCGAAAATTAAAATTTGTACAATTTTAATATCTGAACAAGTAAATGAATTACCGAATAAAACCCCATTTCAACATAAATCTCCTACAATAGCATCAAACTTTTATAAGTGGCCATATTAACCATATCGTTCCTTCAAGCATCTGATTTAAGGAACTTTGACAGGATGCAATATCCTTTATGTAACTGAAAGAAGTAATTTATTCAACTTGTAAGCTCTTTCATTAATCCATGTAGTACATAGACAAGAATTAAAACAAATAACCAGAGTAGAGTTATAGAAAATTAGTAGAGTGGGGTAAACTATCTGAGAGATATATTGCACTGCATCAGTTCGCCTAAGGAAGATTAGATCAGTTGTTCGATTTCGATAGAAGTCGAAGATTGAAAATTTGAAAGTGGTGATATACATAGGTGGTTATATACGTACGTAGGTGGTGACCGCATTAACAAAATTTAATAATCAAGCCCAAACCCGAAAACCGGATATAACCGAAATATTTCGGTTTAAAAATTCGGTCAGGTTTGATTTTATCCGTTTTTTGCTCAGTTCTAACCACAGGTTCACCGAAAAGGTCATGACTGAAAGTACTATTGTTAGTAACTTAATTCCTTATATACAGATAAGTTTTTTCTATATCTTTTAATGTGGAACTAGAGTGTTACAGTACCCATGCTTATTTATAGTTCTAATTGATAGGGAATTAATGATGTATTTCCAGAAAAGTGATTTTGAGAAAAGGACTACCAAATTAAATATTATACTATTGTCTCTTAATATAAATCATTTTAGTTGATCACACTTTCATGACAGGGGACTATGTGAAAATATTAAAAAATTTATATAAAAATAGTGTTTCCTTAAATATAATATCAATTGTCTATAGTGTCTTTATATTAGAAAAATAGTGTTATTTATTGGACATAAAATAGTAAGAGAACCAAAATTATATACTTAAGATAATATTAAAAATTAAACAATTAATGCTTAATTAAAATTCTCAAACGACAAATATTAAGAGATAAAAATATTTCTCTAAAATAATTTATATTAAAAAACTTGTAAATATATAATCTCATAACACATTTAAATGTGTAATTATCAATATAAGGTGCGTGAGTGCGTGCGTGAGTTTATATATATATATATATATATATATATATATATATAAAACGGAATTTATTTATTTTTTAAATTTTTTTTTAAAATTATATAATTTTAATAAACGAGTGTTATTTAAAAACGGTGCTGTAAATCCGTCACCAGCTGGCCAGATTGCGGGCCAGTCAAAAACATTATAAAACAAACTGCTTTAGTTGGTTGGGAAAGGGTTGTAACTTAAAAGGACGAGGTTCATATGAGAAGTGATTCAGTCATTTAATTTGTTATATGCTAGTAGTACTTCTTTTTTTTTGGTGTAGGTTTCTTTCTTCTAAAACAGCAGAAAATGAAAATGAAAAAATAATCATTTGTCATTTAATCAGAGAAATAATATTTTTACAAATAAAAAATATTAATTTTATACTCTTTCCTCATGCGGAACTCATTTATTATTTATATAAAAAAAATATTATTATAAAATTATTAATTTCAGTTGTAAAAATATCAATTATCATTAATTATTATATTTATCAAAATCTAAATAGATTGAAATAAAATTTTAAATTTCAGAAATTAAGTTAAATTTTTTTGAAAAATGTCCAGTTACAAAAATTAGAGAATTCATATTTTTATAAATAAATTTAATAATGCTATAAATTACTCCTTATATAAATAGTAGTATGGTAACGAAGTCTATCTCATGTGAGAATATAGGGTGGAATTGTTTAAATATCAATTCTCTTTGTCCTATTAGCTTGCCAGTTAAGCTGTACACGGGGTTCAAAGGCGCGTGACGTTCAGCCAAGCTGCCAAAGATTTACCAGGACTTATTTTTATTGGATTAGTATTTTGCTTTTTCCACACGCCTATTAATTTTGACTGCAAAACCACGGCCCGAAGGCTGTAACCTCTTCGCCATTGCCAGCTCCTTTTTTATTCTCTCTCCAACATATTCTCCAGGAAGAAACAGAGTAGCCCAGCACAAACACTCCACCTTCCTTCGTACCCATCTCTTCATCTTCTCTCTCTTCCCATTCACATATAAATCTAGATATATATTTCCGTTTTCTCCTTCTCATTTTTAGTTTCTCTTTCTCTGTCTAGATTTTGGAGAAATCAAAAATGGTTCATCACGAGAGAAATGTTCAGCTGAAGAAAGAAGAAGTGGGTGCAGTTTATGAAGATATTGAGGATCAATACTCCCATAATAATAATATTGGTCCGCTTCTTGGTTTGGTTTGTGGGATTTCCTCTGGTGGTGGTGGATTTTATAATAAGAGAACAAGTCCTAAGCTTTTGTCTCTTCTTCTCCTCTCTCTTCTATCTTGCAGCCTGATTGTTGTACTCCAGCTCTTTTTATTTCCCTCCACTTTCTCACTTTTATGTAAACCTCTATCTCTCTCTTCTTGGGTTTTATGTTTATTCTCTTTTGTCTGTATTTCTGTGTTGTTTATGGCTTTTTATTTTTATGGGTTATGCAGATTCGCTTGGAGCAGATGGTCTTGTTGCTGAAACAGATGCAATTGCTTCCCTTTGTTCTTCAGTCCCAAACGGTAAATACTCACATGCAGTACTGTTTAATTAATGAATCCCTTTTAATTTGTCAAAAATGGTGAATATGCCCTCTCTCCCTTGCCCCCCAAATCCAGCAACAAGATTAATTTTTTTGTTGATGGCTACTTAAAAAGTATTTCTCTGTTCTGCAATAATATAATTCTGCTATTTTTTTCGTTTGATTGTTTTTTTTGGGTCAATATGGTGGTATGTATAGATATAGCCAAATCCCTTGTCGTGTTTCTAGCCAAAACTTAACAAATATCATGCTGAGATGGTTATTTTGAATTATCAAAAAACCAAACTTTGTTTTTAATATCTAGTTTATTTTCTATTATTGGCTTCTCCGTTGTGATTAATTAAGGTGGTCTGGCTATAAATTGTTTTATTTCAATCTGGATTTATTGGATGGTGGGGCTCACTTGTAAGCTTCATTTTGTTCAATTTATAATGATCTCTCTTTGTGCAGTCGTATTGTGTATGCTTCTGTTGATTTTGTTTCATTATTTCTCAATCATTCAATTGTCATGATAATTGGAAAATGGGTTATCTTTTGTTTGGTTGATTTTATCCATATGTTAAAATTGATGATAGGATTTTGGTCTGTATGTGCAGGAACTGTATGTTGCGATAGAAGTAGTATTCGTTCAGATATATGTATCATGAAAGGGGATGTGAGAACAAACTCTACGTCCTCTTCAATTTTCCTCTACACCTCCAAAAACTCAGATGACTACATCAATTATGTATTGGATATCTCCGTAGGCGACAAAGAGGAACTCCAACATGAGAAGATCAAACCTTATACCCGAAAATGGGAAGCAAGTGTAATGGACACTATCGGTGAACTAGACCTCATTTCCAGGAAACAGAATTCGGATGTTCATCACCGATGTGATGTTAAGCACGATGTCCCTGCAGTTTTCTTCTCAACTGGAGGTTATACGGGTAATGTTTACCATGAATTCAACGATGGACTCGTGCCTCTTTTCATTACTTCTCAGCATTTGAACAAGAAGGTTGTGTTTGTTATTCTTGAGTATCATAATTGGTGGATTAGCAAGTTTGGTGATATCCTTTCACTTCTATCTGACTATCCACCGATTGACTTTAGTGTAGATAACAGAACCCATTGCTTCCCTGAAGCCATTGTTGGTTTAAGAATCCATGATGAGCTCACAGTGGATTCTTCTTTGATGGAAGGGAATAAATCCATCAAAGATTTTCGGGATATTTTGGACCAAGCCTATTGGCCTCGAATTAGAAGCATAAGTCAAGATGAGGAGCAAGAAGCTCAATTGTTAAAAGAGAAGCTTGCTTTATCACCATCATCGATTAATTCAATAGAAGTGAATAGTGGGAAGAATGAAAATGAGTTGAAGAAACCAAAACTGGTCATAGTGTCACGGAGTGGGTCTAGGGCGATTACTAATGAAGATTCATTGGTGAAAATGGCGGAACAAATTGGGTTTTTTGTGGAAGTTTTGAGGCCTGAACGGACTACAGAACTGGCAAAGATTTACCGAGCACTCAATTCAAGTGATGTTATGATTGGAGTCCATGGTGCAGCCATGACTCATTTTCTCTTTATGAAGCCTGGCTCTGTGTTTATCCAGGTGGTTCCCCTCGGAACCAAATGGGCAGCAGAGACTTATTACGGGGAACCCGCGAAGAAGCTAGGTTTGAGGTATGTTGGCTATGAAATTCTTCCAAATGAGAGCTCATTGAATGAAGAGTATGATCAAAATAACCCTGTTCTGAGAGACCCAGAAAGGGTCACCAAGAAAGGTTGGGAATTCACTAAGAAGGTATATCTTGATCGCCAGAAAGTGAAATTAAATCTTGAAAGATTTCGGAAGCGGTTAGTTCGTGCATACTACTACTCTGTTGCTAAGAAAAACCTGCATTTTCATCATAAATCATAATCTGTTCTTTATGCCAATTTAATTGATTCGTTAAAAATTATAGATTCATTAGCACTAGACTGGGAAGATGTTTGTAGAATAATTAGTAATCTTACCCTTATTCTGTTCATTGGTAGCGAAAAAACTTGGCTCCTTTTTTGGTTTATTAGAGATGTTTGTGAACAAAGTTATAGTATTCTTCTACTTTTGGTGAAATCCATATGGTTATCTCACCCTATACATTCCTCTGCAGTTTCAATTGTACAGCTTTCACTTCATCAGTTCATCTTCTGGCTGCATATTTGAGTTAAATCTTTTTATTTTGCCCAGCTATGATATGATATTTCGAGATTTAAACACATATTTGACTTGTATTAATGTACAAAGCTCTCCTCAAAGGAATGGAGACGGGGAATTTATATGTATACACGCAAACATGATTTCTTTTGACATGAATAGAATAGTCGCGCGAGACTGATTCGTGTAAAATATATTTTTTTAATGTAGAAATATCAAAATTTTTAAAATATAATATTTTTATTTGATTTCTCTCTCTTGTCTGAATAAATGTAAAAATATCAAATGTGAATGTGAAAATATTAGTTTTTCTTCCTTAATTGTGCTATCACGTCTCAAAAGGAAAAATTAAATATACTCCCTCTTCTTGCAAAAATTAGACATTTCTTTTAGAGAGGTAGGTGGTAGTACTATCCTAGGGTCTTGGGAATGGGCCACAAGGAAAATTTGGGAAAAGTTTACTATCACCTTTCTTTCACCTAATGAAGGTGGTATTAATGAAGAAGCAAGCGAGTGGGATGAGACTCATACCGGCCGCAAGGTTTGGCCCAACAAAAGTGAAAGATACCTAAAGTGAGCCATTAATTTCAGGACATGGCTGCATACCGAAATGGTCTTTGTTTTTGGCTGCATCATATAGTATTTGTATCTTTGGGATTCTTGAACTAGTAATATAACTAACTAATCTAATGCATGAGCAGTATTTAGACACAAACTAACCTAATTATTTACTGATTTTTCAAAAATTAAATAAATTTTAAAATTCAAAATTGATCTTAACATCTACTCAAAAACATATGTAATTAACTTAACTATAACCAATTTTATTGTTTGGTAAGATTGAAATGCATGTATTATCGGGTTGCAACCCTCCTCATATGGTGCAAAAGCTCCAATTTTTCAAGGTCAAAAGTTGGGTAAGCTGAAAACGACTTCACATCATTCCTGATAGCTACCTTTTTTAGTTCTTGATACTTTAATAAAAGTGCTTTCAATGTGAAATTAAAATATATTTAATTATGCAATTATAAAAAGTGGTTTAAAAAACAAAATACAAAATTATACAAATGTGTATAGTATCGACTTTTAACAAAAGGCTTTTTGCTAAAACACTAAAATATTTTGAAATATAAATTAAAAGTGTTTTTACTCGGTCACAGTTAAGACTGTAAAATGAGCAAACAGTTCGTGCTCGATTCGTACTCGCTCGATTAAAAGTTCGATTCGAGCTCGACTCGAAATATAAATAAGTCAAATATGAGCAAATTTTAAAGTTCGATAAATTACTCGAACATCCTCAAATTGTAATTTTCTATTGATACGCGGATTATATTTGTTCGAAAAGTTCAAACTGCTCGGGCTCGACTCGGAATCGTGCTCGACTCGGTAGCTAAATGAGCCTCAATTAAACCTTATTTTATACTCGATAAATTTTATGAACCAAATCTGAGCAACCCAATACTCGGTTCGACTCGATTCGTTTACCCCCTTAATCACAGTATTACACCAAATGGGCTATTAGTGTTATATAAATTAGTTAGTGGCTTTTAAACACTCTTAATTAGTAAAGTTAAGAGTATTGTTGCCGTTGCTCTAGTGCCTCGTTACGTATTTTACATATATAACTGACCATAAAATACAAAATTATCTAAAAAAATTGGCTCGAGGAATGATCCCCCGAACTCCCGCCAAATTATTTATAGCTTCACAAAATTTTGACCCCACTGAATAAAAATGTTAGCTTTGCCACTGTATACAGAGAGCTTCCTATGCGGGCGACAGACAAAATCGTTGCTATAGTCCGATTCAGACCCTATAGCGATGGGTTTAGCGACGATTTTGTTCCTCAAAAAAAAATGGTATGCATGTGGACCATCCGAATATGAAGCGGCCTGTATATATATAGAATTCCAATCCATGACAACCGTTTGTTAGGAGAACTGTTCCAGCAACTATCATTTTCATCACTGATCAACATATTTAATACTTGAGATTAAAAAAAATAAAAGTTTTGCTGTTACAAGTTGAAGCGGCATTATAATCACTTGTATCAGCATAAATATTTACCAAAGGGTCCCTCCTTATTTCCATGCATGCCGCCACTACAACATGTAGCGGCTAACCATATTCGAATTATTATATTATTATAATAATATTCCTTTTGTATTGAATTGTAATATAATAATATTAATAATATTTTTCAATCTATGCCTCTGCAACATGTAGAGGCTGTAATAGTTGCTTTTCAATCTTTTTACAACATGATTGTAATAAAATATTATAGTATTATTATAAGAATCCTCCTTTTGCAACATGATTGTAATATATTAGTATTGATATTAATATTAGTTAGTTAATATTATTATTAATATTAAAATTAGTTAGTCATCCATGACTGAAAATTTTAATTCAGACTGCTAATTATTCTAGCGAACAACGTATTTAATTTTTTATTCCCCATTGTTTATATTTGTTATTAATTGTAAAGATGTTATTTGTCTGCGCATTCAGCAGGTCAGGTGTCTTCTACTTTTTGCATTCTCTCAAATATAAATATTTTCTTTGGATTGAGAGAATTAAATAGAAATAGAGCACCCACAATCAAACATACATTTAAAATACCTTAAAATTGTTTAATTTCGTCTTCCATTTCATTCTTTCAATCCAAACGCAGCATAAATATTAAAACACTCACACTCTTTTTCTAGTTTATCTACTTGGTTAGAAGTAATAAGAATTACCATTTGCCATAATGCAACAATCTCTGTTTAATATTCCACCTGTTACAAAATATAGTAATTTTATTTAATAAAAATCAATTTGAGATGGGTGAGAGTGAGATTGAAAGTCGAGAAAAATAAAGAAGAGAAATTTTATTTTCTTTCAAATTATTAAAATTAATTTGACACGAGGAGAGTGAGATTGAAAGTTGGAAAGAACAAAGAAGAGATGTTTAACTTTCTTTGTTTATTTTTAAATTTAACTATTTGAGTTTTGAGTAGAGTATTAGAGTAAATTGGCTCAATTTTTACTTAAGCTTAAAAAAATAAGTCTGTTTTGTGAGTAAGCCAAACTGACCCATGGACTTGGACTGGACAAATTTTGTCACGTCTAACCTTAAACAATCACTACATACCAATTCAATGATAATGGTAACATATATATTTTGATATCTAAGTAGTATTTGAAAAACAATTTATACTCAACACACACACACACACACACACACACACACACACACACATATATATATATAGAAATGATCCATAGTATATATTTGTTATGAATGAAAAATAGGCAAATAACATCTCCACTGTACATTACATAAATTAAAGGCTCAGATTTAAATTTCTAATTCGTCTTCGCTAGTTAAACTAGCGGACACAATTAAAAAAAAAATCGGACAAGTATGCCCCCATATCAAGCCATTTTCGCCTTTGTTTTGGGAGCAATTTGTTTTAGGGTATCTATCCGCTAATTGAACTAGCGGAAGAAAAAAAGTACATGTCAAATATTACCATGCTATCCCAAATATTATGCTTTCTATCCCAAATTTTACGCCTTTGGATTACCATGCTATCCCAAATATTAGATCAAATATTACGCTTTTCCTTTGGGATTACCATGCTATCCCAGATCTGCTTCAAATATTACGCCTTTGATCCCAGTCAATCAAGCCATCCCAAATTCGATTTCAAAGAACTAGGGAACGATTCCAGATAAGATTTCACAGTGTTAAATTTGAAATCGCAACAGGGTTTTGGGTTTTTGACATAGGAATCGCAACATGGTTTTTGACGATTTCGAAATCGCAGCAGTGTTTCGGATTTTTGACAGAGAAATCGTGTGTGGGTTTTGACGATTTTAGTATCTAATTTGGTTTTTCATTTTTCGAGGTCCACTACTTCAAACTAGCGGACGGAGTTTTAAAAAAATGAAAATGAATTTTGGGGCTTGATTTGGGGGCAATTTGGTTTGATTTTTTTTTTTAATTGTGTTCGCTACTTCAACTTGAGGAAGACGATTTTTCCAGTTAAATCTCAACCCTTAATTTATGTAATGTATATTGGAGATCCTATTTGCCAATTTATGTAATCTCATCCATAGCAAATATATGCTATGAATGTAAATGCACAGTTGTGTAGTACATAGTCGTATATGGCGATGATTTTTTTGGGCTATAGCGACGGTTCACCTGTCGCTATAACTATTCTGGTTTATGGCGACGGTTCAACCGTCGCTATATCCCAAAAAAATTATCGCCAAAAATGACTGTATTCTACACAGCAGTATAATTCATATACCCCTATATATATATATATATATATATATATATATATATATATATATATATCCTTAATTATTAAACCAAGTGGTCAGCTCAAATTCTTCCAACGATGGATAAAACAAGCGGCTGAATTTGTTATGCAAACAATAAATTTTAATTGGCGTCATTTTCTATTATGATGATAGCCATCACCTGGATAGAGAGTTTGCCCTAAAGTCAAGTGTCCTTTTTAAATGGTATTGAGAGAGAGAGAGAGAGACATCTTTGAAGGCCTGAACTATTTATTACTACTATTGTTGTTGTGGTCATCATCAATTTGAATACAAACCCAATATTTTTTTTACTAAATTGTTGTTTTAAAAATCTCAAATATAACACATTTTATTCTACTTTATTAATTATTCTTATGCTTCTTCTTTTCTTCTTCAAAGGGAAAGGATTAGGGAGGGTAAAGATATGATATTAGTAGGTGAGAACTGTACCCTATCTTCATTTAATAAAATTATGTAAACGAGTAAATGATAAGTGTTGCTCTTTCTTCTTTATTTATATTTTTGAGCATATCGATCGGTTGCCAAATCTATATTATGGGATATACTTAAAGTTCAGATTATAGGTTAGAAGATTACATTGGTCACTTTTAAACGTGCACGAACGTCCCTTCCTTTTCTTCTCTCTCTAAATTCTGTTATGTTCCGAATTATAAGATCACTATTAATTTTTTTAAATTTAATTTGAAATATTTTTAAATTTAATAAAATTGACACGATTTATTTAATTTTTTAAAAGTCAAATATTATAATTCAGAACGTCTGGAGACTGTACGTACTCGTATCTTATAATTAATGTCGTAGTACGTTTATTAATTCAATAAAAATATGTAAGCACAAATGGGATCATCGATCGATAAATTCTTGGATTTATTTCTTGTATATATGTAAGCACAAATGAATTTTTATTTCTTACCAATTGTTATATTTAATTTGGTTCCAATTATTTAATCTGGTTCTTAACAATTGTGATGTTTAATTTGTCCAACTTGTAAGTTAAAAATGAATACCTTAATTAATAATTCTTAGGCCAAAGTAATTCCAATAATGCGGTTCAACAGCCCACTTTGTTTATTAATGTTAAAATTATTAAACATTTCCTTTTTAGTATTATTTTTATTAGGAAGATGGTGATGCAAAGAAGGAATTACTATATAATAATAGCATATGAAAAGGAGAGTAATGTCTGTTTGTTTGTGGTGGTGGTGGTAAACTGGGGGTATATATATAATATAATATATTCCACGTTTCCAAAAATTACATGGACCAATCTCATCTGATTGGTAACCCAAAGCATGCTTTAAGTTTGGAACCGGCCCAATTAATTAATTAATTAATTTTAATTATCCGTGTATACTTATTCTTGTAATAATAATAATGTAATTAGAGTAGCATCCATCCATACATAAAATTAATTATATGGATTGTGACAAATTAAGTGGCCTATCACTATCATCATCTTACATTGACCTCCATCCATCACCACGCCCCAGTCCCCACGCTCGTCACCTCTGGCTATCACTTCAAACTATTTCTCATTAATTCATTGCTCTCCCACTATACTTAAATTAACATCTCTTTTAAAATTTAGTAAATTTTTATTTATTTTCATTCCTAAACAACTCTCATTAATTTTCTTTTTTCACGTTGTATAGAAATTTTGAAAAATGATAAACATGTAGATTGTGATTAAGGTGAAGTTCAGGTGAATGACATATCTATTTATGAAAGTGGTAGTAAATTGGTAGAGTGAAATTTAAATGATTGAATATTATGAAATCAATTTTCTTCTAAGTTCTAATTTTAAAAAAATATCAAGTTCAATTAGTTTAATAAGTAATGATGATAATGGTGGTTGGACATAACTACTTTTATAAATTGAAATAAGTAAAATAACTGCATGAAATGTCCAACCACCATTATCATCATTACTTATTAAACTAATTGAACTTGATATTTTTTCAAAGTTAGAACTTAGAAGAAAATTGATTTCATAATATTCAATCATTTAAATTTCACTCTACCAATTTACTACCACTTTCATAAATAGATATGTCATTCATTTTTATCATTGAAACAACAACAATATTAATAATTTATAAAATAATTGTAAGACCCCGAATTTTATGAAATAAAAGTATTCAATTTTTCTTATAATTACTATTCAGTAAATGGTTAAATTGATAAATGTTAAAGTTAAGGGTGATATATGAATTTTTTTTCAAAATACACAAGTGGTTATAAAATATTCATTGTTGTCGGGAAATATTCGTTTGGTCGTGGAATATTCTTTCTGTCGGAGAATATTCGTACGACGGCGCAGCCATTTGTAGGCTCCATAACAGAATAACTGTCGGATGAAGAAAACGATAAATTTGAGTTTTTAAAAATAACGGCGTAATTATTACCGTTAACACTGTTGGAATACCCGATGGTTAAAATACAGAAATACGCGTTATTGCACAGTAGCACACGATATTGCACAGTATTTTTGAAATTATTGATTCTTACGTAAGAAGACACTACTCAATAATTGTTACAGTAGTTACTGTTCAATAATTTATTTTATTGATTCAATAATTGCTGCGTTGATATTTTATATTATTGTTGTTTCAATAATTGTTGCTGCACAGTACTTTCCATTATCAGATCAATAATTTATATTATTTAAATAATATTATTAGATAGCATTATTGAAAATGTCTAGAAAGTTCTGTCTAAAGAGAGGTTTGGTCATCTAATTGCGCCCCAGTAAGGAGAAATCCTTATTGAAAAGCCCCCTCTTTCCTAGGAACAGCATGATTGCCATAAATGTGATTCTGTAATATTATTTGTGAATAATTAATTATTGATTCATATGATAAGGAAATATTTATTTTATGTGGATATAAATGAGGGATATATTTTTGTGGTTAAAAATGAAGGAGTTAATGTTGAGGTGTTTTATATGTATTTTTGTCGGAACAGAGGTATTGAAAATCAAATTAGGGTTTTTGAGATATTTTGCGAGGGTTATAATTTTTAATCCGACCGTTGGATCGTGGTAATATTTGGATATGTTATACATATATAAGTTGAGTATATGTCCACAAATTTTGAACCGTTAAAAATGAACGTATGATTTGTTATGAATTTTACGAGATGACTGGTTCAGAAATTGTTGAATTTTCGGAGTTAATCATTTTGGTGAAAAATTCTAGAATTGGTGGGCCCCACTCTTGGTTGGTGAAGAAATGTGCTGAGATTTTTATTCAAATGTGGTGGGTGGAAATAGTAGCAGGTAAAGCCATCAGGTTGCAGGTTAAGTCTGCTTCGGCGTGCTAACATTTTCCTATAAATAGAGGGCTAAGTTAGATTTGAAAAACACACCAGAATTCATAAGTTTTCTCTCTTCCTCTCTCTAGATTATTGAGTGTATTTTGTGAGTATTTAGATACTTTGTGAGTTTCTATTCATCAGTGCAAGTTTCCTTTAGCGTCATATCCGATATCCAGTCAGAAGTGCTGCTCTTTTGAGGTAAGGGATAGTAAGGGATATTAAGGGATGCTATATTATTCACAATGATGTTATTCTTTAAATATCATTATACTTAGATATTGGTATAAATTTTATTGTAGAATTTCTACCTTTTCGTGTCAGGTTTACTATTGACGGGTTACTATTCACGAGTTACTATTCATGAGTTACTATTCACGAGTTACTATTCACTACAAAATTGGTTTCTTTTTCTAACCAAACTATAGTTGATTTACGAATATTACTCTGGAGATTAAAACTATGTATTGATTATATTGATTTTATTATCATATATAATATTTTTATAACCCTAATGATGATATTTCTCTTTGACTTGAGTGTAAAGATGGGTAGATTTTTGGTACGATCATGACTATGGGTTCTCTTTGGCCAGTAGTGCAAAGTTGAATTGTTGACTGGTATGATCATGACCATTGAATTTATAATTGAATATCTTTAGCTTAAGTGCAAAGGTGAAATGATCAACATGGTTATAATTATTATTTATATAAATTCTGAAATGATTATATATTTCTTTGAGATATGAATATCTTTTGTAAGACCCCGAATTTTATGAAATAAAGGTATTCAATTTTTCTTATAATTACTATTCAGTAAATGGTTAAATTGATAAAAGTTTAAAGTTATGGGTGAAATATAAATTTTTTTTCAAAATAAGCAAGTGGTTATAAAATAATCATTGTTGTCGGGGAATATTCGTTTGGTCGTGGAATATTCTTTCTGTCGGGGAATATTCGTACGACGGCGCAGCTATTTGTGGGCCCCATAACGAATAACTGTCGGGTGAAGAAAACGACAAATTTGAGTTTTTACAAATAACGGCGTAGTTGTTACCGTTAACACTGTTGGAATATCCGGTGGTTAAAATACAGTAATACGCGTTATTGCATAGTAGCACACGGTATTGCATAGTATTTTTGAAATTATTGATTCTTACGTAAGAAGGCACTACTCAATAATTGTTACAGTAATTACTGTTCAATATTTTATTTTATTGATTCAATAATTGCTGCGTTGATATGTTATATTATTGTTGTTTCAATAATTGTTGCTGCACAGTATTTTCTATTATCAGATCAATAATTCATATTATTTGAATAATATTATTAGATAACATTATTGGAAATGTCTAGAAAGTTCTGTCTAAGGAGAGGTTTGGTCATCTAATTGCGCGCCAGTAAGGAGAAATCCTTATTGGAAAGCCCCCTCTTTCCTGGGAACGGCCTGGTTGTCATAAATGTGATTCTATTATATTATTTCTGAATAATTAATTATTGATTCATATGATAAGGAAATATTTATTTTATGTGGATATAAATGAGGAATATATTTTTGTGGTTAAAAATAAAGGAGTTAATGTTGAGGTTTTTATCAGTATTTTTGTCGGAATGGAGGTATTAAAAATCAGGGTTTTTGAGATATTTTGCGGGGGTTATAATTTTTAATCCGACCGTTGGATCGTGGTAATTTTTGGATATGTTATATATATATAAGTTGAGTATATGCCCACAAATTTTAAACCGTTAAAAATGAACGTATGATTTGTTATGAATTTTAAGAGGTGGCTGATTCAGAAATCAGGTTATAAATCATTTTTGGTGAAAAATTCTAGAATTGGTGGGCCCCACTTGTAGTTGGTGAAGAAATATGCTGAATTATATTTCAAATGTGGTGGGTGGGAATAGTAGCAGGTAAAGCCATCAGGTTGCAGGTCAAACCTACCAAAATTTTCCTATAAATAGAGGGCTAAGTTAGAATTGAAAATCACACCAGAAACATAAGCTTTCTCTCTTTCTCTCTCTATATTATGAAGCATATTTTGTGAGTTTTTAGATACTTGGTGAGTTGCTATTCATCAGTGCAAGTTTCCTTCAGCATCATATCCGATATCCAGTCAGAAGTACTGCTCTTTTGAGGTAAGGGATAGTAAGGGATAGTAAGGGATAGTAATGGATTTTAAGGGTTGTTATGATTTTCAGTTTCGTAATTTTTCTGATCTTCAAAAATTATGGAAAAATTTGAAATTATATTTTGATGAGTTTTATTGATTGTGTCCAAAAATGGTGATTTTTGGATGTATAGATTAAGAGTTATGAATTTTACGGGAAAAGACTATTTTAAAAGTAACCGCTTATAATTCCTTGTGGTTAACTCCAAAATTGATGAAATTTTTATTGGGAGTACATGTGTATGATAGAAGTATACTCTGTAAATTTCAAAATTTTTGGACAAAAGTACAATTTTTGATAAATGTCTAAATATTCGGCTGTTTTGGCCATATGAAAAATAGTAAATGACTTTTTAAAAATTCTGAGAAAAATATATGTTCACTATGGGACTATATTATGCTAAATCCCAGAAAAGAAATATTTTTGGAACGGATTTGGTATTTTTCATGAAAATAGTCTAGTTATGAGAAAATGAATTAAATATGTTATGTGAAGTAAGAAAATTGGAAAATAGGATTTTATGGCTTGAGAATCCTATATATGAGGTATATGCAGATTTTTGATGAGGGTTTTGGTTATTGATGATGAAATCTTAAGAGTTGGCATTTTATGATGATTAAATACATTAATTAGTAAAGTGTAAACAATTTAAATAAATTGTTTATAAGCTTAAGAATATTATTCTTTCAATATCATTATACCGAAATATTGGTATGTATATTATTGTGGAATTTCTACCTTTTTCATGTCAGGGTTACTATTCACGAGTTACTATTCATGAGTTACTATTCACGAGTTACTATTCACGACTGTTAACGCCAAGTTTCGTCCGCGCGTCCAATCACAAAATCCACGCGCTGAATCCTGCACAATAACAGATCACACAGAAGCTTGACGGCCGTACCGCCGGGGGATAGCTCCGGTGTGAGAATAAGCACATGCCGTTCACAAGGTTTAACAATGGAGGTTTATATGTTTAGTGCTCAAAGTAGATATTACCTGTTAATTGTAACCTCGGCCTTGTATTTATAGAGCTCCCACCACATTAGTATCCTCTTCTTTGGATTAGAGTAGGACTCCTAAATATGTTAGCTACCATATTTGGGTCCAACACAATCTCCTTAAAAAGTGCAAGTGGAATCCCTTTCCATCACTACATCCAGAGTTACCTTGTTGACGTAGGATTAGGGTTGATGCCCTTAATCACGTAAACTCCTTGTCGCACCAACTCTGCATGTGGACTGCTCATACGCTCAGGCCCAAACCAATAGCCAAACCCAACAGGCCCGAACTCAACCCTCACGATGACCACGGGCCCCAGCCTATTGGGATCGGGTAACCGACCCCGATCTTACATCTCTGAACATACGAGCCCGACCTCCTTTGACCCGACCCAAGCCTTCAGAACAAAAGAGGGTCGGGAAAACATTCCCGAACATTGCCCCCCAGTCTCTTGTTATAAGATATTTATGACACGAGACTTGAAAGGACATGAATTCGGATAGTCACGCCATAATGATGAGTTGTCTCGGGAACCCAAACGGTTTCTCCTCGGTCCGCGAGCTAGTACACATTTTCTCACAACTGGGCCCACCTGCCATAAATAGCCGCCTTTGGAAGCCGTGCCAGACGGGCTATATAAGCCCCCCAACATTCAGCAGCGTCACTTTTTCGAGCCTTTAATATTTTGAATCTCTGTCAAACTTTTTCGGCAAGAGCGATTTCCGGCGAGACACTCATTTTTCCAGATTTCTTCAGTCCGTGCCATTTCTCCATCGGGGGCATCTTCTTCTTTGGATCGGCAATCACCCGGTTGATTTCGGGCGAAAAGGGAGATCCTAAACCTGCCGAAGATATCCCCGTCGAGTTTTTTGTTCCTAGTAACCTTTCTAATTCAGACACTCTCCGGGTAAGGGGGTCGGATCCTTCCTTATGAGGGGACGATCGAGGTTTGTCCCTCCCATAATCAGGAGACGCTTCCCTTTCTATCTGCCCCGTCCTGCCTCGGTGTTCTGATCGGCGCCCGGCCGAAGGACTCCTCCCTCTGCTCTTTCCATCTCTAGAGCGACTCCGGTGCCTGCTCTGTTCTCTTCTTGCCTCTCCCCGCCGAGGCGATCGGGACCGGCTTCGATTCCTACGCCTTCTGGAACTCACATCTTGATCCCCGACCATGTTGGCCATCTGTCTCTCCAACTCCAATCGTTGTAGCTGGAGCGCCAACATGGCGTCTTTATTCTAGTCCAGTCTCTTCTGCAAGAGAAACTCTCGTTGGTCTCGGCTTCCTGCTCCCCGGTCTTGCCTCACGAGGGCTTGAGAGTGCCTCTCGTCGGCCTGACTCGCCTGATGAGGTGTGTGTTGACTCTCGAGGAAGAGCTTCCGCCGAAGATCATGGACCGGTAACTCTTCTACCTCCTGTATTTTAGACCCCAGTCGGTCCTTCACTGACCCCCTCGCCTGAGTTGTTTGGTGGGACTGCTGGGTCTTGGCTCTTTCCGAGACAGCGATATTATCTCTACTCGTCATGATTGCTACCGAAGAAAAGTATTTGTGGTTGCAAAGAAGCAGCCCTCCTTCTAGCGCCAATGTTAACGCCAAGTTTCGTCCGCGCGTCCAATCACAAAATCCACGCGCTGAATCCTGCACAATAACAGATCACACAGAAGCTTGACGGCCGTACCGCCGGGGGATAGCTCCGGTGTGAGAATAAGCACAGGCCGTTCACAAGGTTTAACAATGGAGGTTTATATGTTTAGTGCTCAAAGTAGATATTACCTGTTAATTGTAACCTCGGCCTTGTATTTATAGAGCTCCCACCACATTGGTATCCTCTTCTTTGGATTAGAGTAGGACTCCTAAATATGTTAGCTACCATATTTGGGTCCAACACAATCTCCTTAAAAAGTGCAAGTGGAATCCCTTTCCATCACTACATCCAGAGTTACCTTGTTGACGTAGGATTAGGGTTGATGCCCTTAATCACGTAAACTCCTTGTCGCACCAACTCTGCATGTGGACTGCTCATACGCTCAGGCCCAAACCAATAGCCAAACCCAACAGGCCCGAACTCAACCCTCACGATGACCACGGGCCCCAGCCTATTGGGATCGGGTAACCGACCCCGATCTTACATCTCTGAACATACGAGCCCGACCTCCTTTGACCCGACCCAAGCCTTCAGAATAAAAGAGGGTCGGGAAAACATTCCCGAATAACGACAAAATTGGTTTCTTTTTCTAACCAAATTATAGTTGATTTATGAATATTACTCTTGAGATTAAATCTATATGTTGATCATATTATTTTTATTATCATATACAACATTTTTATAACCTTGATGTTGAAATTCTCTTTCGCTTGAGTGTAAAGATGGGTAAATTATTGGTATGATCATGACTATGGGTTCTCTTCGGCCTGTAGTGCAAAGTTGAATCGTTGATTGGTATGATCATGACCATTGAATTTATAAGTGAATATCTTTAGTTTAAGTGCAAAGGTGAATTGATCAACATGGTTATAATTATTGTTTATATAAATTCTGAAATGATTATATATTTCTTTGAGATATTAATATATTTGGCATGTAGTGCAAATATGAACTGTTGATGAATATATTTGACCGTAGTGTAAATATGAACTGTTGAGGAATATCTTTGGCCTGTAGTGCAAAGATAAATTATTGATGAATATCTTTGGCCTGTAGTGCAAAGATGAACTGTTGTTGAATATCTTTGGCCCGTAGTGCAAAGATGACATGTTGTTGAATATATTTGGCCAGTAGTGCAAAGATGAACAGATGTTGAGATAAACATGACCAACTGGTGATACAAATGAATATCTTTGGACGTAGTGCAAAGATGAAGTTATTAGTATGATTATGAACATGAAATGTGATTTGGTGTAACCATGATCTTTGATGTTTCAGGTAAAGATAGGTGATGAAAATTATCATCGTCCTGGATGAGAAGAGAAATTTAGAACTACAATTATGATTATGAGTTATTTATATGATTGTGGACCAGAACTGTTGATTGATGTTACAGGGATAAAACATTGTTGATGGATTTTTAACATGGAGAAGATAATAGACTTTATAGTCTATTTGACTCTTCTAATGGATTGCTCGTTCCGCTGCAACTATGGTTGAAATTTTTATCATTTACCATATGTTCTAAATCTCTGATTTATTATTGATGAAGGCTATTGATAATTTAATTATCTTTAGTCATGATATTCTTTACTGAGCTAGTTGTGCTCACCCTTTTGCTTCACAATTCCTTTCAGGTAATAAGAGTGTAGCTGAGTCGAGCGAGGGTAACGGGAAAATAGAACGGTGGTCTTTAGCTGTGGATGTTCTCCCGAAGCAGTATAAAAAAGTTCATTTAGTAGTTTTATTTGGTGAATTCAATAGGGTAAGGTGTACCCAACGTTGGAAGGGTGGTTTGCCACTATCATACAAGATGTCTAACGACATACAACCTCGTGTCATCATAAGACAGGGATGTGCTCATCCACTTGCTGAGTATATATACGAGCACTACCTATATAATCTTGGTGTTTGTTTGAAGTATAATTCTCAATTAGAGACAGTAGAGATAATGATATGTCAAGAGAAGACTCACCATTTGGAAGAATATGATAGTAATCTTCTCGTTTTTCTTTAGGGTCTATTGGGTCAACCAAGAATAATTCTGTGGCCATATGATATCTATCATAACCTAGACGCATGGCCTCCCATGTACGAAGGTTTCCTTGAGTACTTTCCAAATATTCTAATTTCTAAAACAGTTTTTGACTATACCTTTATGTAAGGTGTCATTGTGAGGTGCTGTCCACGGTTGGAACATGAGTCACATTTGGTATATATTTGTATCCAAACTCACAGCATATGTGTTGTTGTATTTTGTACGACAATTATTGTAATAAAGTTACAGTTGTTTTCTGTACCATGTATTTGGCGACTCAGAATAGGTTGGATGGAATGGACCTATTTTGGGGTCGTTACATCTTTGGTGTAAGACCCCGAATTTTATGAAATAAAAGTATTCAATTTTTCTTATAATTACTATTTAGTAAATGGTTAAATTGATAAATGTTAAAGTTAAGGGTGATATATGAATTTTTTTTTTAAAATACAGAAGTGATTATAAAATATTCATTATTGTCGGAGAATATTCGCTTGGTCGTGGAATATTCTTACTGTCGGAGAATATTCGTACGACGGCGCAGTCTTTTGTGGGCCCCATAACGGAAAGCGATTGGATGAAGAAAACGACAAAAACAAGTTGTTTATAAATAACGGGGTAGTTGTTACCGTTAATACGGTTGGAATACCCGGTGGTTAAAACACAGTAATACGCGTTGTTGCATAGTAGCACACGGTATTGCACCAATTATTGATTCTTACGTAAGAAGGCACTACTCAATAATTGTTACAGTAATTACTGTTCAATATTATATTTTATTGATTCAATAATTGCTGCGTTGATATTTTATATTACTGTTGTTTTAATAATTGTCACTACACAGTATTTTTTATTATCGGAACAATAATTCATATTATCTGAATAATATTATTAGATAACATTATTGGCAATGTCTAGAAAAGTTATGTCTAAGGAGAGGTTTGGTCATCTAATTGTGCGCCAGTAAGGAGAGATCCTTATTGGAAAGCCCCCTCTTTCCTGGGAACGGCCTGGTTGCCAGTACTGTGGTTCTGTAATATTATTTGTGTATAATTAATTATTGATTTATATGATGAGAAAAATAGTGATTTTATGTGGATATAGATGGAGAAAATTTTTAATGTGACAATTGTTGAAAATTAATATTTTATCTTTTTCTGATAAAATAATTCATTTAAATATATTATTTTAATAAGATATTGATGGTGATATTTTTACAATGAATGTGGGATATATGAGTGTATGAGGAGGAAGAGTATTTTTGTGGCATTAAATGATTAACACATGTTTTGTGTGTTGGTGGACACAATTCTTGACCGAAAATTTATTATTGACTGTAAAATCGCTCGTTTGTGGATTTCGGTCAATTTATGTTTGGAATTTGGAAAAATTTTCTTCTGCAAAGTTGTAGAGAATTGAATTTTCTATAAAAACTCGCGAGATTCGAATTTTCTAATAAAAGGGCTATTTATTATGAATTATTGAAGTTCTAAAGTTCCGAAATAATTGATTTTTGGAAGTTTTATTTATTAGTTTGAAGAAAAACGTTTTTTGTATTTTGTTGGACATCATTAACATGTGTGGCTGGTATTTTTGACCAAAGGTGGGCTAAGGAAAATTTGTATAATTATATTAATATTATATTCAATTTTCTGCTTTGGTGTTCAAAGCATTTTCCTATAAATAGGGTGCTTAGGTTAGAATTGAAAATCACACCAGAAACTGAAGTTTTCTCTCTATTTCTCTCTCTATATTATCGAGTGTATTCTTGTGAGTATTTTGATATCTTGAGTGTTGCTATACTGTGCAAGTTCGTTCAGCGTTATTCCAGTCAGAAATACTGCACTTTTGAGGTAAGGGATAGTAAGGGATGTTATTTTATTCGAAAATGATATTATTTATTCAATATCATTATGCCGAAATATTGGTTAGAAATATTTATCAAATTTGACACTTTTCATGTCGGGGTTACTATTCATGAGTTACTATTCACGAGTTACTATTCATGAGTTACTATTTACGAGTTATTATTCACGAGTTACTATTCATGAGTTATTATTTACGAGTTACTATACATGAGTTACTATTCACGAGTTACTATTCACGACGGGTTACTATTCATGAGTTACTATTCACGAGTTACTATTCACGGGTACTATTCACTACAAAATTGGTTTCTTTTTCTAACCAAATTATAGTTGATTTATGAATATTACTCTAGAGATTAAAACTATGTATTTATTATATTGATTTTATTATCATATATAACATTTTTATAACCCTGATGTTGAAATTCTCTTTCACTGGAGTGTAAAGATGGGTAGATTATTGGTATGATCATGACTAGGGTTCTCTTTGTCCAGTAGTGAAAAGTTGAATTGTGACTGGTATGATCATGACCATTGAATTTATAATTGAATATCTTTAGCTAAGTGCAAAGGTGAATTGATCAACATGGTTATAATTTTTGTTTATATAAATTCTGAAATGATTATATATTTTTTTGAGATATGAATATCTTTGGCCCGTAGTACAAAGAAGAATTATTGATGAATATCTTTGGCATGTAGTGTAAAGATGATCTGTTGATGAATATCTTTAGCCCGCAGTGCAAAGATGAATTTATTAGTATGATTATGAACAGAAACTGTGATTTGGTATAACTATGATCTTTAATGTTTCAGGTAAAGACAAGTGATGAAAATTATCTTTGTTCTAGATGAGAAGAGGAATTTAGAACTACAATTATGATTATGAGTTATACATGTGATTGTGGACAGGAATTGTTGATTGATGTTACAGGGATAAAACATTGTTGGTGGACTTTTAACATAGAGAAGATAATAGACTTTATAGTCTATTTAACTCTTCTAATGGATTGCTTGTTCCGCTGCAACTATGGTTGAAATTTTTATCATCTACCATATGTTCTAAATCTCTGATTTAATTCTGTTGAAGGCTATTGATAATTTAATTATCTTTAGTCATGATATTCTTTACTGAGCTAGTTGTGCTCATTCTTTTGCTTCACAATTCCTTTCAGGTAATAAGAGTGTAGCTGGGTCGAGCGAGGGTAACAGAAAAATAGAACGGTGGTCTCTAGCTGTGGAGGTTCTCCCGAAGCAGTATAGAAAAGTTCATTTAGTAGTTATATTTGGTGAATCATCTAGGGTGAAGCGAATCCAACGTTGGAAGGGTGTTTTGCCACTATCATACAAGATGTCTAACGACACACAACCTCGTGTCATCATAAGACATGGTTGTGCACATCCACTTGTCGAGTATATCTACGAGCACTACCTATATAATCTTGGTGTTTGTTTGAAGTATTATTCTCAGTTAGAGACAGTGGAGATAATGATATGTCAAGAGAAGACTCACCATTGAAAAGAATATGATAGTAATCTTCTAATTTTTTTTGGGGTCTATTGGGTCACCCAAGGATAATTCTGTGGCCATATGATATCTATCATAACCTAGAAGCATGGCCTCCCCATGTACGAGGGTTTCCTTGAGCACTTACCAAAGATTCTAATTTCTAAAACAGTTTTTGACTATACCTTTATGTAAGGTGTCATTGTGACGTGCTATCCAAGGTTGGGACATGAGTCACAGTTGGTATATATTTGTATCCAAACTCACAGCATATGTGTTGTTGTATTTTTCACGACAATTATTGTAATAAAATTGTAGTGGTTTTCTGTACCATGTATTTGGCGACTCAGAATGGGTTGGATGGATTGGACCTATTTTGGGGGCGTCACATTTGGCCCATAGTACCAAGATGATTTATTGATGAATATCTTTGGCCCGTAGTGTAAAGATGAATTATTGATGAATATATTTGGCATGTAGTGCAAAGATGTACTGTTGATGAATATCTTTGGCCTGTAGTGCAAAGATGAATTTATTAGTATGATTATGAATAGGAACTGTGATTTGGTATAACCATGATCTTTGATGTTTCAGAAAAAGACAGGTGATGAAAATTATCTTCGTCCTGGATGAGAAAAGGAATTTAGAACTACAATTATGATTATGAGTTATTCACATGATTGTGGACATGAATTATTGATTGATGTTACAGGGATAAAATATTGTTGGTGAATTTTTAACATGGAGAAGATAATACACTTTATAGTCTATTTGACTCTTCTAATGGATTGCTCGTTCCGCTGCAACTATGGTTAAAATTTTTATCATCTACCATATGTTCTAAATCTCTGATTTAATTATGTTGAAGGCTATTGATAACTTATTTATCTTTAGTCACGATATTCTTTACTGGGCTAGTTGTGCTCACCCTTCTGTTTCAAAATTCCTTTCAGGTAATAAGAGTGTAGCTGGGTCGAGCGGGGGTAACAGGGGAATAGAACGGTGGTCATCATTTAGGAGTTATATTTGGTGAATCATCTAGGGTGAAGCGAACCCAACTTTGAAAGGGTATTTTGCCACTATCATACAAGATGTCTAATGACATACAACCTCGTGTCATCATAAGATAGGATTGTGCTCATCCACTTGCTGAGTATATTTACGAGCACTACCTATATAATCTTGGTGTTTGTTTGAAGTATAATTCTTAATTAGAGACAGTGGAGATAATGATAAGTCAAGAGAAGACTCACCATTGGGAAGAATATGATAGCAATCTTCTTGTTTTTCTTTGGGGTATATTGGGTCAACCAAGGATAATTCTGTGGCCATATGATATCTATCACAACCTAGAAGCATGGCCTCCCATGTACAAGGGTTTTCTTGAGCACTTCCCAAAGATTTTAATTTCTAAAACAGTTTTTGACTATACCTTTATGTAAGGTGTCATTGTGAGGTGTTGGGACATGAGTCACATTTGGTATATATTTGTATCCAAACTCACAGCATATGTGTTGTTGTATTTTGCACGACAATTGTTGTAATAAAGTTGTAGTTATTTTCTGTACCATGTATTTGACGACTCATAATAGGTTGGATGGAATGGACCTATTTTGGGGGCGTTACAATAATAATAATAACAAGAATTGCATCGAAACTCAAGTGATATTAATAATTAGAAACATAAAAATAATAATAAGTTATGAATTGCTGAATAATAATATTAAACTTAATATAATAATAATATATAGATTTTGGGGGATTGTAAAGTTTTAATATAAAGACAAAACTTTGTGAGAAATAAATAGTTAGGCCTATGGGGCTTGGGTGGTCATATGACGAGGGTATGGAGCTAGAGGTTGTGTATTCGAATTTGTTTAGCAGCGATTATTTGGAAACAATTCTTTTTAAAGGCCAAGGGCTATTTTTATTATTTTTTATTGCAAGCCGGTTCAGGCTGTCACGACTGTGCATTTTGAATTATTTTTTATTCTCAGCCGGTACAGTTTGTAAGTTCGGCCAGTACAAACTGTGCCGGCTAGAGTATTTTTAATATTAAAAAATCGTTTTCGAATTATTAAAATGACAACAGTTGACCAACTATAATAATACATTAAAATAAAGGCCGATAAAGCTTGTGTCGGCTGGACAATTTTTAATTATTTATCACATTCAATTTAAGTTATCCAATTAGTTGATCTATTGTTAAAAAGTGGGTTATTAGAATAGTATTAATGACAACCGGTTGTTACAGATGAATTCTCTTTATTTATTTGGTAAATACTACCAATTCTTTACATGCGACTTTATGTACGCAACGCATTAGTTTGAAAATTCAAAATCGGAGTATAATAATTTGATTATTAAACTAATTACGTTCTTTTATATATATATATATATATATATATATATATATATATATATATATTCTAAATTTTTTTTAATGTGAGTTTGATCAAAGTTCTCCGTATTTTTTCTCCTTTTAAACTATAGGAGGGAAGTGTAATATTTATATAGTATAATATTAAGAGATCTTACTTAATTTGCCACCTATCAATTAGTCTAATCCAACAATAATAATCACTATGAAATTTAATCTTAGGTGTGTATTAATTAACCTTATTTTAATTATTGGTTCGATGGACCCCCTTCTATGTTATTTGAAGATCAATGATCGCAATTAAGCTGCACGTGTAAACCACAATGATGCTTCATTCGCAAAACATAGGGAATATACTTTTGGTGGGTGTATATATATATATATATATATATATATATATATGTGACAGCAGTGGCGAAGATAGAATTTTTTATCAGTGGAATTAAAATTATTATTGAGTTATAAATAATTTAATTAGGATTCGGGGGCAGCGGCCCCGAGCCAATTAGTAATAATATATGGTATATATACATTATATTAACTCATACTAGACTTTTTTAATCACAACTGTTCATAAATAAGTAATTTATTATTTATTTTTTAAAATAATATAAATTAGATTATTATTTAGTTTAAAATATTATAGAAAGATACATATATTAAGAGGATATGAGTCATATGTGATTAAAATTTGATTGACAAAGTTATAAATTTTCAATCTGACCTCGTATAATAGAAAATTTATAAAATTTTAGTGGGGTCAATTTATATATAATACTTAAAAATTTTAAAATTTATTTTATATTATAAAACAAATTTTTTTTCTTCAGTGGGGGCGATCGACCCATAAAGTGCTATGTGGCTTCGCCACTATGTGACAGCATGAACCAACCAAATGATCATAATAAGCACTCGCCACAAACCTCCACCCTTTCCCTTTTTAATTATTGCCACCTTCTTTCCAACACTACTATAATATCACTCTGTCGCCCCTCTTTCTCTCTCCGGCAACCATTTTATTATCTCCGTTCAGCTACGTACTCTAAATTTTCTCTCAATTAAACCATGAAATTTGAACTTCCCAGGACAAGTAGCAGTAGCAGCAAGAATATCATCCCTTCAAATTATATGCGATCAACATCTTATATACCGGACCCCACCGATCACATTATCTCCTCCGGCAAACCCCTCGTCAAAAAGGGATCTCCCGCAGCCTTCCACCACTGCCTCTCCAAAACCCGTTTTGGCGTATCCACCTTTCTCCGGTCACTGATCAGCCTAATCTCTTTCCCAATAATTCTCCCTACTTGCCGATGGCTAACCCTTCCGACCCAGCTCTCCATAACCCCGTCATTAGGCCGGAAAGTGACCGGAACTCTCTTCGGGAACCGGAGGGGTCACGTTAGTTTCGCGGTTCAAGATGATCCCCGGTCCGAACCGGTGTTAATTATTGAGTTGGCGGTGTCAACTTCGTGTTTGGTGAAAGAAATGTCGTCCGGGTTGGTGAGGATTGCGTTGGAATGCGAAAAGGGACCGCCGGGGCGTGGGCGTCCGGGAAAGCTGTTTAAGGAGCCAACCTGGAGTATGTATTGTAATGGGAGGAAGTGCGGATACGCGGTGTCACGTGCTTGTACGGAGTCGGATTGGCAGGTGCTTAGTACTGTCCAGAGCGTGTCGGTGGGTGCCGGAGTGATACCGGTGGTGGACGATGGGCGGAAAGAAGGTGTGCCCGAGGGTGAGTTGTTATATATGAGAGCTAGGTTTGAACGAGTTGTGGGGACACGTGACTCGGAAGCTTTTTATATGATGAACCCGGATGGTAACGGTGGACCTGAACTCAGTATATTTCTCCTCAGAATATAGAGAATAATTAATTTGATGCTTGGGCGTGCAGTAATTAATGCAAGTTGAAGGTGAATGTGTGTAGTATATTGTACAGTATTACTAGTAATTTGTACTCCCACCGTTTTTTAATATAGATAATTTTAGACATATGCACAACAATTAAAGAAATGATTAAAAAGTATTAACTATACTATCAATTATCTATAATACTTTTCGCTTCACTTATCTCATAATGATAGAGTTTTATTGGGACTTAAGAGTAGAGTAGTATAGAATAATGATAAATATGGATCAAAAAATTAGGTGGAGTAATAAGGGGTAATTTAAAAAAAATAGTGATAAATTCTCTTAAATAATCACAAACGACAAATGTGACGCCCCCAAAATGGGTATACAACACCCATTCTGAGTCGTCAAATACATGGTACAAAAAGTGAACTACAACTTCAATAATACATTTGTCGTGCAAAATACGACAACACATACTGTGAGTTTAAATACAAATATTATCTTCTAGACAATATCCACACTCAAGTAAGTTCTCATTACAATTATTCAAACACTATTTTACAGAAATAGTGAGGACAGCTAAAACATCTTTCTAGAACCATCACTCCATACCCCGACTAGATCCTGCTATGTTCTCACCTCCTGAGAAGAAAAATGGAACAAAAAAGAAAAGGGTGAGCTCAACTAGTCCAGTAAAGAATATTATGACTAAGATAATATACAACAAATTATCATTAGTATTCAACAGGAAAAAATCTGATAGAATATAATCGACAACAAGTTTTAGATCAACAACTGCAGCGGAAACAACAAACCATTAGAAGAGTCAAGTAGAAAATGAATTCTACTATCTTCTAAAATTTAAAAGTCCATCATCAATATTTTATCCCTGTAACATCAATTAATAATCATCTTGAATCAAATATTCATCTTTGCACTACAGGCCAAAGATATTCATTTGTAACACCAGTCGGTCATGTTCATCTCAACACCTGTTCATCTTTGAACTACAGGTCAAAGATATTCATCAGGTAATCATACATCTTTGCACTACATGCCAAAGATATTCAGTAATATCATCATTTAGGACTGAGGATGATGAAAAATATCTTAAAGAAAACGAATCTAGTGAGACAGAAGGACAAATAGTAGGGATTCGTATAACAGTTTATCCAAGATCAATAATACTTCATAATAATCAATTGTGAATCAGAATTCAAAAATAAAGGTCAAAACATGGATACAATCAAAGATAGTAACCATAATAGACATCTTGGACAAAAAGGAAAAATTTTATTTTTCGATGAATAGTGCCGTATTCGTGAATAGTAACGTATACGTGAATAGTAACCACGACACAAAAAATTCTAAATTTGATAAAAAGTTCATATCAATATTTCAGCATAATGATATTGAAGAAAATAATATCATTAAGAAGAAAATAATATCCTTTACCTCAAAATATCAGTACTTCTGGTCGGAATACCGGTATAAGGCTGAAAGAAACTTGCTCTGATGAATAGAAACTCTCAAAGTATCTAAATACTCACAAAATACACTCAATAATCTAGAGAGAGAAAGAGAAAAAACTTGTTTCTGGTGTGATTTTTAATTCTAACTTAGCCCTCTATTTATAGAAAAATGTTAGCACGCCGAAGCAGACTTAACCTGCAACCTGATGGCTTTACCTTCTACTATTTCCACCCACCACATTTGAATAAAAATCTCAGCATATTTTTTCACCAACCAAGAGTGGGGCCCACCAATTCTAGAATTTTCCACCAAAATGATTAACTCCGAAAATTCAATAATTTCTGAACTAGTCATCTCGTAAAATTCATAATAAATCATACGTTCAATTTTAACGGTTCAAAATTTGTGGATATATACTCAACTTATATATGTATAACATATCCAAAAATTACCACGATCCAACGGTCGGATTAAAAATTATAACCCCCGCAAAATATCTCAAAAACCCTGATTTTTAATACCTCCATTCCGACAAAAAAACTGATAAAAACCTCAACATTAACTCCTATATTTTTAACCACAAAAATATATCCCTCATTTATATCCACATAAAATAAATATTTCCTTATCATATGAATCAATAATTAATTATTCACAAATAATATTACAGAATCACATTTATGACAACCAGCCCGTTCCCAGGAAAGAGGGGGCTTTCCAATAAGAATTTTTCCTTATTGGCGCGCAATTAGGTGACCAAACCACTCCTTAGACAGAACTTTCTAGACATTGTCAATAATGTTATCTAATAATATTATTCAAATAATATGAATTATTGATCTGATAATGGAAAATACTGTGCAGTGACAATTATTAAACAACAATAATATAAAATTTCAACGTAGCAATTATTGAATCAATAAAATAAAATATTGAATAGTAATTACTGTAACAATTATTGAGTAGTGCCTTCTTACGTAAGAATCAATAATTTCAAAAATACTATGCAATACCGTGTGCTACTGTGCAATAACGCGTATTACTGTATTTTAACCACCGGGTATTCCAACAGTGTTAACGGTAACAACTACGCCGTTATTTGTAAAAATTCAATTTTTGTCGTTATCTTCATCCAATCGTTTTCTGTTATGGGGCCCACAAATAGCTGCGTCGTCGTACGAATATTCCCCGACAGAAAGAATATTCCACGACCAAACGAATATTCACCGACCAAAAATGAATATTTTATAACCACTTGCTTATTTGAAATATTTGCGCATTTTACCCATAACTAACCACATTAATCAAATCAACCCTTTCAATTTCAAAATAATAAATAGAGAAAATTTAATTTCATTTATTAATAAGTTGGGGTCTTACAACCTCCCTTCTTATGAAATTTCGTCCTCGAAATTGACGTACGTACCTGGTGTTTCGAAAACGTGAGGATACCTCGCTTTCATTTCAGATTCCAACTCCCAAGTTATTTTTTCAATAGCATGGTTTCTCCACAAAACCTTAACTTGTGGTATAACCTTCGTGCATAGGACATGTTCTTTCCTATCCAATATCTTAACAGGTACCTCCTCGTACGTTGCTATCTCGTCTGGTTCTAACGCAATAATATGATTCGGGTCGTCCACATATTTACGTAACATCGATACGTGAAAAACATTATGAACACGCGACATACTTAGCGTTAAGGCGAGTCTATAGGCCACAGTTCCTACTCGATCGAGGATTTCAAATAAATCAAAGGTTTGAGCTTTCTTCTCTTCATCGACTCTTACTTTTAGAATAACACATTCTTGCACCTTCTTCTTTATATTCATCAGCTCCAAGTCTGTAGCTTGAGCGGCTTTAACGTTATCGATTAAAGTCGATTTTACTCGTATATTATCACATGAGTACCTAGAGTCTTCAACTCTATCTCTATCATTTATAAATTATACAAAATAGGTCTTTGTGTTCAATAATATCGCACTCGTACTCGCGTACAATCTTCTACTCAAAGCGTCAGCTACCACGTTCGCTTTTCCAGGATGGTATGGTCAGAACAGGTTCCGAATGAGTCGCCTCTTGAGCTATTGAAAAATCTTCTCGCATTCCTCGCTCCATACGAATTTTGTATCTTTCTGAGTCAGCTAAGTTAACGGAGTAGCGATTCGAGAAAATCCTTCCACGAATCTCCGATAGTAACCAGCTAAGCCCAGAAAGCTACGTACTTTGGTCACCGACTTCAGTTGCTCTCAATTGTGATTCATATCCCAATTTTGGATGCACGTCACAATGGCACCTATTGTTTTACCACTACACAAATATAGAGTCCCTTACGGAGAGTCTGGCTTTGGTGCATTCCACAAAGGAAGTCACCAGATAGAGGCTCGGGTACCACCTTCTATAGTTGGGTTTTTAACTCCTGAAGTTCAATAGGAGCTATTCAATATGAGATTTTAAAAATGAGTTTTGTATCGGGTTGAAGATCAATACAAAAATTCAATATCACGCTCTGGGTTAGGCCAGGAAATTTTTCAGGAAATACGTCAGGAAATTTACTAACAACAGAAATATCATTCAAATCTGACGTATTTTTGTTCAAGTCCATGACATGGGCTAAGAAAGCTTGACATCCGTTTTTTAATAAACGAATGGCTTTATGACTTGGTATGACAGCGATTGATTTTAGTGGTTTGGTTGCTTTAATTCGCATAACAGGTTGGTTAGGAATATGAAAACTAACAACCTTACGAAAACAATCAATTTTGGCATGATGAGTAGTTAACCAATCAATTCCTAAAATCACATCAAAAGCGAGTATCTTTAAAGAGATAAGGTCAACAGGTAATGTGATTGTGCCAACTTGGATTAAAGTAAGATTTATAAACTGTAGATGTAATGAAAGTTTCTCCTAACGGAGTCTCCACAGATAGGTCAAAGTCTAATTTCTCCGGAGTCAAGTTTAAACGTTGAGCACAAGCAGGAGAGATAAAAGAATGGGTAGAACCAGTATCTATTAAGGTATAGACTTCGCAAGAATTTATTATTAACTAACCCGTTATACCTTCGTTCAGATTCCTCGCATTTTGGGCAGTCACGACAAACGCTCTTTCAGAAACCGTCGACTTTATTTTGTTCGTATCCGCCTTTGGGATCACCGTCCCAGCCGGACTTGGTTTCGCTATAGTACAATCTCGAGTGATATGTCCTTCTTTTCCACAATTATAACATACCTTGAACTGTTGTGGGCAGTTTGGACTTATATGTCCCTCATCTCCGCATCTGTAACATCTAACTGGCGGTCGTTCTCCTCCCCAAGAATTTGTTCCTGGTGCTGGTGCTGCTGTAAGACCCCAAATTATTAATAAATGAAATTTAATTTCCTCTATTTATTATTCTGAAATAGTAAGGGTTGATTTGATTAATGTGGTTAGTTATGGGTAAAATGCGCAAATATTTCAAATAAGCAAGTGGTCCTAAAATATTCATTGTTGTCGGGGAATATTTATTTGGTCGTGGAATATTCTTGTTGTCGGGGAATATTCGTACGACGGCGCAGCCTTGTGTGGGCCCCATAACAGAAAGTGATTGGATGAAGAAAACGACAAAAACAAGTTGTTTATAAATAACGGCGTAGTTGTTACCGTTAATACTGTTGGAATACCCGGAGGTTAAAACACGGTAATACGCGTTGTTGCATAGTAGCACACGGTATTGCACCAATTATTGATTCTTACGTAAGAAGGCACTACTCAATAATTGTTACAGTAATTACTGTTCAATATTGTATTTTATTGATTCAATAATTGCTGCGTTGATATTTTATATTACTGTTGTTTCAATAATTGTCACTAAGCAGTATTTTTTATTATCGGAGCAATAATTCATATTATCTGAATAATATTATTAGATAACATTATTGGCAATGTCTAGAAAGTTCTGTCTAAGGAGAGGTTTGGTCATCTAATTGCGCGCCAGTAAGGAGAGATCCTTATTGGAAAGCCCCCTCTTTCCTGGGAACGGCCTGGTTGCTAGTACTGTGATTCTGTAATATTATTTGTGTATAATTAATTATTGATTTATATGACGAGGAAAATAGTGATTTTATGTGGATATAGATAGAGAAAAATTTTAATGTGACAATTGTTGAAAATTAATATTTTATCTTTTTCTGATAAAATAATTCATTTAAATATATTATTTTAATAATATATTGATGGTGGTATTTTTATAATGAATGTGGGATATATGAGTATATGAAGAGGAAGAGTATTTTTGTGGCATTAAATGATTAACACATGTTTTGTGTGTTGGTGGACATAATTCTTGACCGAAAATTTATTATTGACTATAAAATCGCCCGTTTGTGAATTTCGGTCAATTTCTGTTTGGAATTTGGAAAAACTTTCTTCTCCAAAGTTGTAGAGAATTGAATTTCCTATAAAAACTCGCGAGATTCGAATTTTCTGATAAAAGAGCTATTTATTATGAATTATTGAAGTTCTGAAGTTCCGAAATAATTGATTTTTGGAAGTTTTATTTATTATTTTGAAGAAAAACGTTTTTTGGCATTTAAGTGGGCTAACATGTGATATAAATGGGCTGAGATCAGATGTCTAGAGGTGGGCTAAAGAAAATTTGATAAATATATTATTATTATATTAAATTTTCTGCTTTGGTGTTTTAAGCATTTTCCTATAAATAGGGTGCTTAGGTTAGAATTGAAAATCACACCAGAAATATAAGTTTCTCTCTATTTCTCTCTCTATATTAGTGAGCGTATTCTTGTGAGTATTCTAATACTTTGAGTATTGCTATACGGTGCAAGTTCAAGTCATAACCTATATCCGGTGTTTCAACTAGAAGTACTATTTTTGCTGAGGTAAGGGATGTTATTTCTTCTTAAATGATATTATTTTCTTCAATATCATTATGCCGAAGTATTGATCTGAACTTTTTATCAAATTTGAAACTTTTCATGTCGGGATTACTATTCATGAGTTACTATTCACGAGTTACTATTCACCGAAAAATGATATTTTCTTCTTTTCGTCTAAATATCTATTCTGGATACTAGCTTTGATTGTATCCATGTTTTGATCATTCTTGAATTTTACTTCACTATGATTGTTTATGAGGTATTTTTGGACATGGAATAGCTGAAATACGAATCCTTAATATTTACTCTTTTGTTTCACTGGATTCGTTTTCTCTAATATATTTTTTATCATCCTCAGTCCTAAATGATGATGTTACTGAATATCTTTGGCCTGTAGTGCAAAGATTGATGATTTTATGATGAATATCTTTGGCCCGTAGTGCAAAGATGAACAGGTGTTGAGGTGAACATGACCAACTGATGAATATCTTTGGCATGTAGTGCAAAGATGACTATTTGATTCAAGATATTTATTGATTGATGTTACAGGGATAAAATGTTGATGATGGGCTTTTAAATTCATATATAATCGTAGATTTCATTCTCTACGTAACTTCTCTATGAATTATTATTTTCCGCTGCGAATATTGATTGAAAACTTGTTGTCTATTATATTCAATTAAATTTTTCCCTGTTGAAGACTAACGATAATTTGTTGTATATTATCTTAGTCATAATATTCTTTACTGGGCTAGTTGAGCTCACCCTTTTCCTTGTTGTTCCATTTTTCTTCTCAGGAGGCGAGAATGTAGCGAGTACTAGTCGGATTATGGAATGATGGTTCAAGACAGTTATTTTAGTAGTCCTCACTATTTTGTAAAATAGTGTATCAATAAGTATAATGAGGACTTAATTGAGTATGAATACTGTCTAGATGACAATATTTGTATTTAAACTCACAGTATATGTGTTGTCGTATTTTACACGACAATTGTAATAATAAAGTTGTAGTTATTTTCTGTACCATGTATTTGGCGACTCAGAATGGGTTGGATGGATTGGACCTATTTTGGGGGCGTCACAGCTGCTGTCGACGTCTTCCTGTCATCGTTAAATCTTCTCTTCTTGAAATTTTCACTTGACTCACCTCTCCTATTATCATGGTCGCGATGACCACCCGAGTGATTACCACTTTTGTCTGTATTTTTCCCTCCTCACTGGTTCTCATCGCTCTGATGACTGCTGTCACCAGTATGACCCTGATTGTGGTCCCTCGGTTGAACATACTAATTATCTCGTTCTAATAATTGAGCCCTGTTTACAACATCTGAATATAAAGAAAATTTATGAGAGATAAGATATTGTCGAATCTCGGGTTTTAAACCTCTCAGAAACATCCTTGTCATTCGTTCCTCATTCTCGACCAAATGAGGTGCAAACCTAGATAACTCTGCAAACTTCGCCTCGTACTGGGACACCGTCATGTTATTTTGTTCCAGTCTAATAAACTCTACCTCCTTAATATGACGAATGCTTTCAAGAAAGTACTTGTCATTAAACAGTTTCTGAAACGTTTCCCAGGACATATTGAGTGCGTCAGGCTGGGTACGCTTCACAGACTCCCACCAGTAGTCTGCCTCACCGCGGAACATAAAGGTGGCGAATGGAATCTTCTGTTTCTCCGTGCATCCCAAGACATCGAATATCTTGGTAATTTGCTTGACCCACGTTTTCGCCATGATCGGATCCGGCTTTCCCTTAAATTCTGGTGGTCCCAACTCTTTGAACTGCTTAGCCGTGACAAACCGTGAATTGCTATCATTTCCTCCTGTATACGTCAATATCACATTTCTCATAAATTTTCTCTTTATTCAGATGTTGTCAACAGGGCTCAATTATTAGAGCGAGATAACGAGTACGATCAATCGAGGGACCACAACCAGGATCATACCGGTGACAGCAGTCATCAGAACAATGATAACCAGCGGAGAAAGAAAAATACAAACAAGAACGACAACCACTCTGGTGGTAATCGTGGCTATGAAAGTAGAAGAAGCGAGTCGGGAGGAAATTTTAAAAAGAGGAGATTCAACAATGACAATACGAAGACGTCAACATCAGCAGCAACTGGTTCCAAGGGAGGAGAACGACCACCGGTTATAGGCTATAAGTGCGGAAAAGAAGGATATATCAGCCCAAACTGCCCACAACAGTTTAAGGTATGTTATAACTGTGGAAAGGAAGGACATATCGCTCGAGATTGTACTGTAGCGAAACCAAGTCCAACGGGGGTGATGACTCAAAAAGTTGTCCCAGAAAAGTCAAAGTCAACGGTTCCTGGAAGAGCGTTTTTCGTGACTGGTCAGAATGCGAGGAACCCGAACGAAGTTAGCACGGGTTAGTTAATTATAAATTTTTGCGAAGTCTATACCTTATTAGATACCGGTTCTACCCATTCATTTATCTCTTCTGCTTATACTCAACGTTTAAACTTGACTCCGGAGAAAATTAGACTTTGACTTATCTGTTGAAACTCCGTTAGGAGAAACTTTCGTTACATCCACTGTTTATAAATCTTGTTTGATCCAAGTTGGCACCATCACATTACCCGTTTACCTTATCTCTTTAAAGATACTTGCTTTTGATGTGATTTTAGAAATTAATTGGTTAACTACTCATCATGCCAAAATTGATTGTTTTCTTAAGGTTGTTAGTTTTCATATTTCTAAGCAACCTATTATTCGAATTCAAGCAACCAAACCATTGAAGTCAAACTCTTTCATATCAAGCCGTAAAGTCATTCGTTTATTGAAAAACGGATGTCAAGCTTTCTTAGCCATGTCATGGACTTGAACAAAAATACGTCAGATTTGAATGATATTTCTGTTGTTAGTAAAATTTTTGACGTATTTCCTGAAGAATTTCTTGGCTTACTCCCAGAGCGTGATATTGAATTTTGTATCGACTTTGAACCCGATACAAAACCCATTTCTAAAATCTCATATCGAATGGCTCCTATTGAACTTCAGGAGTTAAAAACCTAACGGTAGAAGTTTGTACCCGAGCCTTTATCTGGTGACTTCCTTTGTGGAATGCACCGAAGCCAGACTCTCCGTAGGGGACGCCATATTCGTGCGGTAGTAAACTGATAGGTGTCATTGTGACGTGCTATCCAAGATTGGGATATGAGTCACAGTTGAGAGCAAACCTAAGTCAGTAATCGAAATACGTAGCTTTCTATGCTTAGCTAGTTATTATCAAAGATTTTGTGGAAAGATTTTCTCGAATTGCTACTCCATTAACTCAGTTGACTCATAGAGATAAAAAATTCGAATGGAGCAAGGAATGTGGGAAGAGCTTCGAAGAAATCAAGAGGAAACTCAATTTGGTACATGTTCTGACCATACCATCCTGAAAAAGCGAACGTGGTAGCTGACGTGTTGAGTAAAACATCGTATACGAGTACAAGTGCGATATTGTCAAAGACCCATTTTTGTATAACTTACAAATGATAGAGATAGAGTTGAAGACTCTAGGTACCCATGTGATGATATACGAGTAGAATCGACTTTTATCGATAAAGTTAAAATAGCTCAAGCTACACACCGGAGTTAATGAATATGAAGAAGAAGATGCAAGAAGTTGTTATTCCAAAAGCGAGAATTAGCGATGTGAGGAAAGCTCAAACCTTCGATTTATTGGTCCATTTGAAATGCTCGATCGAGTAGGAACTGTGACCTATAAACTCGCTTTACAGTCAAGTATGACGCGTGTTCATAACGTTTTTCACGTATCGAAGTTACGAAAATATGTGAAAGACCCAAACCACATTATTGAGTTAGAACCGGACGAGATAGCTGAAGACTTAACGTACGAAGAGGTACCTGTCAAGATCTTAGATAGGATGGAGCATGTCCTACGCACGAAGGTCATACCACAAGTTAAAATTTTGTGGAGAAACCATGCTATTGAAGAAATGACCTGGGAGTTGGAAACGGAAATGAAAGCGAGGTATCCTCATCTTTTCGAAACACTAGGTACGTACGTCAATTTCGAGGACGAAATTTCATAAGGAGGGGAGGTTGTAAGACCCCAAATTATTAATAAATGAAATTTAATTCCCTCTATTTATTATTTTAAAATAGTAAGGGTTAAATTGATTAATGATGTTAGTTATGGGTAAAATGCGCAAATATTTCAAATAAGCAGATGGTTATAAAATATTCATTGCTGTCGGAGAATATTCGTTTGGTCGTGGAATATTCGTACGACGGAGCAGCTTTGTGTGGCCCCCATAACGGAATGCGATTGGATGAAGAAAATGACAAAAAATAAGTTGTTTATAATAACGGCGTAGTTATTACCGTTAATACTGTTAGAATACCCGGTTGTTAAAACACAGTAATACGCGTTGTTGCACAGTAGCACATGGTATTGCACCAATTATTGATTCTTACGTAAGAAGGCACTACTCAATAATTGTTACAGTAATTACTGTTCAATATTTTATTTTGTTTAATAATTGTTGCGTTGATATTTTATATTACTGTTATTTTAATAATTGTCACTACACAGTATTTTCTATTATCGAAGCAATAATTCATATTATCTGAATAATATTATTAGATAACATTATTGGCAATGTCTAGAAAGTTCTGTCTAAGGAGAGGTTTAGTCATCTAATTGCGCGCCAGTAAGGAGAGATCCTTATTGGAAAGCCCCATCTTTCCTGTGAACGGCATGGTTGCCAGTACTGTGATTCTGTAATATTATTTGTGAATAATTAATTATTGATTTATATGATGAGGAAAATATTCATTTTATGTGGATATAGATGGAGAAAAATTTTTAATGTGACAATTGTTGTAAATTAATATTTTATCTTTTTCTGATAAAATAATTCAATTAAATATATTATTTTACAATGAATGTGGGATATATGAGTATATGAGGAGGAAAAGTATTTTGTTGTATTAAATGATTAACACATGTTTTGTGTGTCGGTGGAACCCATTTCTTGACTGAAATTTATTATAAACTGTAAAATCGCCCGTTTGTAGATTTCGGTCAATTTCTGTTTAGAATTTGGAAAAATTTTCTTCTGCAAAGTTTTGAGAATTGAATTTCCTATAAAAACTCGCAAGATTTGAATTTTCTGATAAAAGGGCTATTTATTATGAATTATTGAAGTTCCAAAATAATTGATTTTTAGAAGTTTAAAATATTTTTAATATGAAAAACGTTTTTGGTGATTTGAGTGTGGGTCTTGCATGTGTTTTGATAGCTGAATTCAGATTCTTGGTACGTAAGAAGTTGTAGAAATAATAATAATATTATTAAATTAAATTTTCTACTTTGGTGTTCTAAGCATTTTCATATAAATAGGGTGCTTAGGTTAGAATTAAAAATCACACCAGAGACTACAAATTTCTCTCTCTTTCTCTCTCAATATATTGAGCGTATTCTTGTGAGTATTTTAATACTTTTAGTGTTGCTATACGGTGCAAGTTCAAGTCATAGCCTATATCCGGTTTTTCAACTAGACGTACTGTCTTTACGAGGTAAGGGATGTTATTTTATTCGAAAATGATATTATTTCTTCAATATCATTATATTGGTTAGAATTTTTTATCAAATTTAGAACTTTTCATATCGGGGTTACTATTCACGAGTTACTATTCACAAGTACTATTCACGAAGCATAATGATATTTTTGTGAAATTTCTATCTTTTGGTGTCGGAGTTACTATTCATGTATACGGCTTTATTCACGTATACGACACTATTCACGAATACGGTACTATTCACCGAAAAATGATTTTTCTTCTTTTTGTCCAAAATATCTATTCTGGATACTAGCTTTGATTGTATCCATGTTTTGATCATTCTTGAATTTTACTCCACCATGATTATTTATGGGGTATTTTTGGACATGGAATAGCTGAAATACGAATCCTTAATATTTACTCTTTTGTTTCACTGGATTCGTTTTTTTAAAAATATTTTTCATCATCCTCAGTCTTAAATGATGATATAACTGAATATCTTTGGCCTGTAGTGCAAAGATGAATGATTTCTGATGAATATCTTTATCCCGTAGTGCAAAGATGAACAGGTGTTGAGATGAGCATGACCAACTGATGAATATCTTTGGCCTGTAGTGCAAAGATGACTATTTGATTCAAGATATTTATTGATTGATGTTACATGGATAAAATATTGATGATGAACTTTTAAATTCATAGATAATCGTAGATTTCATTCTCTACGTAACTCTTCTATGAATTATTATTTTCCGCTGCGAATATTGATTTAAAACTTGTTGTCTATTGTATTCTATTAGATTTTTCCCTGTTGAAGACTAACGATAATTTGTTCTGTATTATCTTAGTCATAATGTTCTTTACTGGGCTAGTTGAGCTCACCCTTTTCCTTGTTGTTTTATTTTTCTTCTCAGGAGGCGAGAATGTAGCGAGTACTAGTCGGGGTGTGGAATGATGGTTCAAGATAGTTGTTTTAGTAGTCCTCACTATTTTATAAAATAGTGTATCAATAAGTATAATGAGGACTTAATTGAGTATAAATACTGTCTAGATGACAATATTTGTATTTAAACTCACAGTATATGTGTTGTCATATTTTGCACGACAATTGTAATAATAAAGTTGTAGTTATTTTTTGTACCATGTATTTGGCGACTCAGAATGGGTTGGATGGATTGGACCTATTTTGGGGGCGTCACAATTACAGTATTTTAACCACCGGGTATTCCAACTGTGTTAATGGTAACTACGCCGTTATTTATAAAAACTCAATTTTTGTCGTTATCTTCATCCAATCGTTTTCCGTTATGAGGCCCACAAATAGATGCGCCGTCGTACGAATATTCCCCGACAGAAAGAATATTGCACGACCAAACGAATATTCACCGACCAAAAATGAATATTTTATAAGCACTTGCTTATTTGAAATATTTGCGCATTTTACCCATAACTAACCACATTAATCAAATCAGCCCTTTCTATTTCAAATTAATAAATAGAGGAAATTTAATTTCATTTATTAATAAGTTGGGGTCTTACAACAAATAATTAGGAATAATAAAAAAACTCTAAAACCACCTACATATAAGAATAAGAATGGAAGGAGTAATGTTTATTAATCCCAATCCCATATTAATTAGTAATGATCAACTTCTTTTGATTATGTTAGTTAGTTAGTTAATTAATTGGTAGTATTGTTAGAAATACTAGCTAGCTGCCAATTAAATATTGTTTCTCGTACTCCATTGTTATGATGTTTATATGATTCGTAACATTATTTAACATCACATTTTAATACATTTTAAATATAAATTTTGAAATAAAATTAGAGAGGATCCTAAATACTTAAGTTATCTAGTCATTGATCCTTTGATTTATGAATTAAAGATTAAATAGGTTTATCAGATGCAGTAGTAGCTAGTACGTACCTACGTACTAATTAAAATTTAGTCCAAAGCAAAACATTAGGGGTGTAAATCGAACCAAGTAATTCGGTACTCGACTCGAGATCGGCTTGAAAATATGATCTAAAATTCGAATTCGAATTTGATCCGAGTCGAATCTGATTCATACTCGTTTTCTGTTTAATGGTACACGAGTCAAATTCGAGCATACCAATATTCGCTCATATTATGGTTCGAGTATTTCATTTTTTCTAGAACCATATTCGATACCTGCTCGATGGATCATATTCGAATATTGGTCTGATCCATGCTAGTAAGCTAAATATATGATATTTGTATCAATCTTTATAATTTATAAAGTGTAGTATGAAATTGTGTAAACTTTTACTTGAATAAATCAATTAATTGGATGTCAATTTATATTACATTCTTTATAATTCCAATACATAAACAAAAGTGAAATTTTTTTATATAAATATTACTTAAGTAACCAATTTAGTATATATATAGTGGTTTAGTTTTAAGTGAAATAGTTTATATTCGAAACTCGATTTGAAGATTCATGAGTAACTCGCTTTGTAAACGAGTAGAGTATTTACGAGCCGAGTATGTCCGAGTTGTAAGACCCCAACTTTTATAAATAAAGATGAATTTTCTATAAATATCATTTTTGAATATTATGGAGTTAATTTGATATAATGTTATAGTTGTGGGTAATATTTATAAATTTTGCAAAGTAAGCAAGTTGTTTTAAATATTCGTTTGGTCGGGGAATATTCTTTTTATCGGGGAATATTCGTACGACGGCACAATCATTGGTGGACCCCACAACAGAAGTATAGTCGTAGTTAGAAAACGACAAAATTATCTTTCTATAAAAATAACGGTTGAGGTGTTACCGTTAAAACCGTTAAAACTGTTGAACTACCCGGTAGTAAAAGTACAGTAATACGCGTGGTTGCATAGTAGCACACGGTATTGATTATTGATGCTTACGTGAGAAGTCACTCAGCTATACTCAATTATTGCTACAGTAATTGCTGCATCATATCTCTTAAATTATTGTCATAGTATCATCTGTATAATATGTTATATTATTAAATCAATAATTGAGACGTTGTGGTAAGTTTGGTTATTTTTTTTGGGGGGCCCATATGTCATCATCTAAGAGTCTCTTCGTCAATAGTAATTACCGTCGTCAATAGTATTTACCTTGATCAATAGTATTTATCTTGGTCAATAGTAATTACCTTCGTCAATAGTATTTACCTTGGTCAATAGTATTTATCTCGGTCAATAGTAATTACCTTCGTCAATAGTGTGATAACCCCAAAATAGGTCCATTCCACCCAACCCATTCTGAGTCGTCAAATACATGGTACCGAAAACAACTACAACTTTATTACAACAGTTGTCGTGCAAAATACAACAACACATATGCTGTGGGTTTGGATACAAATATATACCAAATGTGACTCATGTTCCAACCGTGGACATCACCTCACAATAACACCTTACATAAAGGTATAGTCAAAAACTGTTTTAGAAATTAGAATCTTTGGGAAGTGCTCAAGGAAACCTTCGTACATGGGAGGCCACGCGTCTAGGTTATGATAGATATCATATGGCCACAGAATTATCCTTGGTTGACCCAATAGACCCCAAAGAAAAACGAGAAGATTACTATCATATTCTTCCCAATGGTGAGTCTTCTCTTGACTTATCATTATCTCCACTGTCTCAAATTGAGAATTATACTTCAAACAAACACCAAGATTATATAGGTAGTGCCCATAGATATACTCAGCAAGTGGATGAGCACAACCCTGTCCTATGATGACACGAGGTTGTATGTCATTAGACATCTTGTATGATAGTGACAAAACACCCTTCCAACGTTGGGTTCGCCTCACCCTATTTTCTTCACCAAATATAACTACTAAATGATGACCACCGTTCTATTCCCTTGTTACCCCCGCTCGACCCAGCTACACTCTTATTACCTGAAAAGGAATTGTGAAGCAAAAGGGTGAGCACAACTAGCTCAGTAAAGAATATCACGACTAAAGATAATTAAATTATCAATAGCCTTCATCAATAATAAATCAGAGATTTAGAACATATGGTAAATGATAAAAATTTTAACCATAGTTGCAGTGGAACGAGCAATCCATTAGAAGAGTCAAATAGACTATAAAGTCTATTATCTTCTCCATGTTAAAAATCCACCAACAATGTTTTATCCATGTAACATCACTCAACAGTTCCTTTCCACAATCATATGAATAACTCATAATCATAATTGTGACTATAAATTTTTCTTCGCACCCAGGACGAAGAATATTTTCATCACCTGTCTTTACCTGAAACATCAAAGATTATGGTTATACCAAATCACAATTCCTGTTTATAATCATACTAACAAATCCATCTTTGCACTACGGGCCAAAGATATTCATCAACAAACCATCTTTGCACTACGGGCCAAAGATATTCATCAACAAACCATCTTTGTACTACGGGCCAAAGATATTCAACAACAGTTCATCTTTGCACTACAGGCCAAAGATATTCATCAACAGGCCATCTTTGCACAAAATGCCAAAGATATTCATCAACAATTCATATTTGCACTACAGGCCAAATATATTCATATCTCAAAGAAATATATAATCATTTCAGAATTTATATAAACAATAATTATAACCATGTTGATCAATTCACCTTTGCACTTAAGCTTAAGATATTCAATTATAAATTCAATGGTCATGATCATACCAGTCACAATTCAACTTTGCACTACAGGCCAAAGAGAACCCTAGTCATGATCATACCAATAATCTATCCATCTTTACACTCCAGTGAAAGAGAATTTCAACATCAGGGTTATAAAAATGTTATATATGATGATAAAAATAATATGATCAACATATAGTTTTAATCTCAAGAGTAATATTCGTAACTCATGAATAGTAACCCCGACACAAAAGATAGAAATTCTACAATAAAATTCATACCAATATTTCAGTATAATGATATTGAAAGAATAACATTACTTAAATTTATAAATAATTTATTTTAATTGTTTACACTTTACTAATTAATGCATTTAATCATCATAAAATGCCAACTCTTACAATTTCATCATCAATAACCAAAACCCTCATCAAAAATCTACATATACCTCATATAGGATTCTCAAGCCATAGAATCCTATTTTCCAATTTTCTTTCTTCACAAAACATATTTAATTCATTTACTCATAACTAGACCATTTTCATGAAAAATACCAAATCAGTTCCAAAAATTTTCTTTTCTGGGATTTAGCATAATATAGTCCCATAGTGAACATATATTTTTCTCAGAATTTTTAAAAGTCATTTACTATTTTTCATATGGCCAAAATAGCCGAATATTTAGACATTTATCAAAAATTGTACTTTTATCTAAAAATTCTGAAATTCGCAGAGTATACTCCTATCATATACATGTACTCCTAATAAAAATTTCATCAATTTTGGAGTTAACCACAAGGAATTATAAGCTGTTACTTTTAAAATAGTCTTTTCTCATAAAATTCATAACTCTCAATCTATACATCCAAAAATCACCATTTTTGGACACAATCAAGAAAACTCATCAAAATATTATTTTAAATTTTTCCAGAATTTTTGAAGATCAGAAAAATTACGAAACTGAAAATCATAACAACCCTTAAAATCCCTTACTATCCCTTACTATCCCTTACCTCAAAAGAGCAGTACTTCTGACTGGATATCGGATATGATGCTGAAAGAAACTTGCACTGATGAATAGCAACTCACCAAGTATCTAAAAACTCACAAAATATGCTTCATAATATAGAGAGAGAAAGAGAGAAATCTTATGTTTTTGGTGTGATTTTCAATTCTAACTTAGCCCTCTATTTATAGGAAAATTTTGGTAGGTTTGACCTGTAACCTGATGGCTTTACCTGCTACTATTCCCACCCACCACATTTGAAATATAATTCAGCACATTTTTTCACCAACCACAAGTGGGGCCCACCAATTCTAGAATTTTCCACCAAAAATGATTTATAACCTGATTTCTGAATCAGCCACCTCTTAAAATTCATAACAAATCATACGTTCATTTTTAACGGTTCAAAATTTGTGGGCATATACTCAACTTATATATGTATAACATATCCAAAAATTACCACGATCCAACGGTCGGATTAAAAATTATAACCCCCGCAAAATATCTCAAAAACCCTGATTTTTAATACCTCCATTCCGACAAAAATACTGATAAAAACCTCAACATTAACTCCTTCATTTTTAACCACAAAAATATATCCCTCATTTATATCCACATAAAATAAATATTTTCTTATCATATAAATCAATAATTAATTATTCACAAATAATATTACAGAATCACATTTATGACAACCAGGCCGTTCCCAGGAAAGAGGGGGCTTTCCAATAAGAATTTTTCCTTACTGGCGCGCAATTAGATGACCAAACCTCTCCTTAGACAGAACTTTCTAGACATTGCCAATAATGTTACCTAATAATATTATTCAAATAATATGAATTATTGATCTGATAATGGAAAATACTGTGCAGCAACAATTATTGAAACAACAATAATATAAAATATCAACGTAGCAATTATTGAATCAATAAAATAAAATATTAAACAGTAATTACTGTAACAATTATTGAGTATTGCCTTCTTACGTAAGAATCAATAATTTCAAAAATACTATGCAATACCGTGTGCTACTGTGCAATAACGCGTATTACTGTATTTTAACCACCGGGTATTCCAACAGTGTTAACGGTAACAACTACGCCGTTACTTGTAAAAACTCAAATTTGTCGTTTTCTTCACCCGACAGTTATTCGTTATGGGGCCCACAAATGGCTGCGCCGTCATACGAATATTCCCCGACAGAAAGAATATTCCACAACCAAACGAATATTCCCCGACAACAATGATTATTTTATAACCACTTGCTTATTTTGAAAAAAAAATCATATTTCACTCATAACTTTAAACTTTTATCAATTTAACCATTTACTGAATAGTAATTATAAGAAAAATTGAATACTTTTATTTCATAAAATTCGGGGTCTTACAATCTCCCCTCCTTATGAAATTTCGTCCCCGAAATTTACGTACCTGGTATTTCGAAGAGTTGAGAATACCTTGCTTTCATTTCAGATTCCATCTTCTCTGTCATCATAATTTCTCCATTGCTCATCTCCTGTATTTCAAATATCATTCTAGAATACAGCTTCAAAACAAGGGTTAATTTAACAAATTAACATATCACATAATATCCCAATATTATGACTGACCAACAAATAAGCTTAGGTAGGACACACTAGCGAAGAATTTACTCATCTCTCCCCTCCTAGTTGTATTCCCCGATCTCCGCCAGAGATCATATCCCTAAGCTCTGATACCACCTGTGACAACCCCAAAATAGGTCCATTCCACCCAACCCATTCTGAGTCGTCAAATACATGGTACAGAAAATAACTACAACTTTATTACAACAATTGTCGTGCAAAATACAACAACACATATGCTGTGGGTTTGGATACAAATATATACCAAATGTGACTCATGTTCCAACCGTGGACATCAACTCACAATTACACCTTACATAAAGGTATAGTCAAAAACTGTTTTAGAAATTAGAATCTTTGGGAAGTGCTCAAGGAAACCTTCGTACATGGGAGGCCACGCGTCTAGGTTATGATAGATATCATATGGCCACAAAATTATACTTGGTTGACCCAATAGATCCTAAAGAAAAACGAGAAGATTACTATCATATTCTTCCCAATGGTGAGTCTTCTCTTGACTTATCATTATCTTCACTGTCTCAAATTGAGAATTATACTTCAAACAAACACCAAGATTATATAGGTAGTGCCCATAGATATACTCAGCAAGTGGATGAGCACAACTGTAAGACCCCGAATTTTATGAAATAAAAGTATTCAATTTTTCTTATAATTATTATTCAGTAAATGGTTAAATTGATAAAAGTTTAAAGTTATGAGTGAAATATGATTTTTTCAAAATAAGCAAGTGGTTATAAAATAATCATTGTTGTCGGGGAATATTCGTTTGGTCGTGGAATATTCTTTCTGTCGGGGAATATTCGTACGATGGCGCAACTATTTGTGGGCCCATAACGAATAACTGTCGGATGAAGAAAACGACAAATTTGAGTTTTTAGAAATAACGGCGTAGTTGTTACCGTTAACACTGTTGGAATACCCGGTGGTTAAAATACAGTAATACGCGTGTTTGCACAGTAGCACACGATTTTATACAGTATTTTTGAATTATTGATCCTTACGTAAGAAGGCACTACTCAATAATTGTTACAGTAATTACTGTTCAATATTTTATTTTATTGATTCAATAATTGCTACGTTGAAATTTTGTATTATTGTTGTTCAATAATTGTTGCTGCACAGTATTTTCCATTATCAGATCAATAATTCATATTATTTGAATAGTATTATTAGATAGCATTATTGGCAATGTCTAGAAAGTTCTGTCTAAGGAGAGGTTTGGTCATCTAATTGCGCGCCAGTAAGGAGAAATTCTTATTGGAAAGCCCCCTCTTTCCTGGGAACGGCCTGGTTGTCATAAATGTGATTCTGTAATATTATTTGTGAATAATTAATTATTAATTCATATGATAAGGAAATATTTATTTTATGTGGATATAAACGAGGGATATATTTTTATGATTAAAAATAAAGGAGTTAATGTTGAGGTTTTATCCGTATTTTTGTCAGAATGGAGGTATTAAAAATTAGGGTTTTTGAGATATTTTGTGAGGGTTATAATTTTTAATCCGACCATTGGATCGTGGTAATATTTGGATATGTTATACATATATAAGTTGAGTATATGTCCACAAATTTTGAACCGTTAAAAATGAACGAATGATTTATTATGAATTTTACGAGATGACTGGTTCAGAAATTGTTGAATTTTCGGAATTTATCATTTTGGTGGAAAATTCTAGAATTGGTGGGCCCCACTTGTGGTTGGTGAAGAAATGTGCTGAATTATATTTCAAATGTGGTGGGTGGGAATAGTAGCAGGTAAAGCCATCAGGTTACAGGTCAAACCTACCAAAATTTTCCTATAAATAGAGGGCTAAGTTAGAATTGAAAATCACACCAAAAACATAAGATTTCTCTCTTTCTCTCTCTATATTATGAAGCATATTTTGTGAGTTTTTAGATACTTGGTGAGTTGCTATTCATCAGTGCAAGTTTCCTTCAGCATCATATTCGATATCCAGTCAGAAGTGCTGCTCTTTTGAGGTAAGAGATATTAAGGGATTTTAAGGGTTGTTATGATTTTCAGTTTCGTAATTTTTCTGATCTTCAAAAATTCTGGAAAAATTTGAAATGATATTTTGATGAGTTTTCTTGATTGTGTCCAAAAATGGTGATTTTTGGATGTATAGACTGAGAGTTATGAATTTTATGAGAAAAGACTATTTTAAAAGTAACAGCTTATAATTCCTTGTGGTTAACTCCACAATTGATGAAATTTTTATTGGGAGTACATGTATATGATAGAAGTATACTCTGTAAATTTCAAAATTTTTAGACAAAAGTACAATTTTTGATAAATGTCTAAATATTCGGCTATTTTGGCCATATGAAAAATAGTAAATTACTTTTAAAAATTCTGAGAAAAATATATGTTCACTATGGGACTATATTATGCTAAATCCCAGAAAAAAAATATTTTTGGAACTGATTTGGTATTTTTCATGAAAATGGTCTAGTTATGAGTAAATGAATTAAATATGTTTTGTGAAGAAAGAAAATTGGAAAAATAGGATTTTATGGCTTGAGAATCCTATATGAGGTATATGCAGATTTTTGATGAGGGTTTTGGTTATTGATGATGAAATTGTAAGAGTTGGCATTTTATGATGATTAAATGCATTAATTAGTAAAGTGTAAACAATTAAAATAAATTGTTTATAAATTTAAGTAATGTTATTCTTTCAATATCATTATACCGAAATATTGGTATGGATTTTATTGTGAAATTTCTATCTTTTGTGTCGGGGTTACTATTCATGAGTTACTATTCACGATTTACTATTCATGAGTTACGAATATTACTCTTGAGATTAAAACTATATGTTGATCATATTATTTTTATCATCATATATAACATTTTTATAACCCTGATATTGAAATTCTCTTTCACTGGAGTGTAAAGATGGGTAGATTATTGGTATGATCATGACTAGGGTTCTCTTTGGCCTGTAGTGCAAAGTTGAATTGTGACTGGTATGATCATGACCATTGAATTTATAATTGAATATCTTAAGCTTAAGTGCAAAGGTGAATTGATCAACATGGTTATAATTATTGTTTATATAAATTCTGAAATGATTATATATTTCTTTGAGATATGAATATTGTGACGCCCCCAAAATTAAGTATACGTCACCCATCTTGGGTCGCCACTTACATGGTACAGAATACAAATACAACTGATTAATACATCTGTCGTGTACAATACGACAAAACATAAACTGTGAGTTTGAATACAAATATTATCTTCTAGAGAGTATTCATACTCAAAAGGAGTCCTCATTACATTTATTAACACACCATTACATAGAATAGTGAGGACTACTAACTAATACTATCATTCGGACCATCACTCCGTACCCCGACTTGTCCCAGCTACGTTCTCATTTCCTGAAGAGAACAGTGAAAGAAAGGGTGAGCTCAACTAGCCCAGTAAGAAATATTATGACTAAGATAATGCAGAATAAATTATCATTAGCCTTCAACAATGTTAAACTGATAAAATATAATAGACATCAAGTTTAACTGCAGCGGAACAAGCAATCCATTAAAAGAGTCAAGTAGAGAATAAAATCTACTATCTTTTATGATTTAAAAGGTTTTTCAACACTTTTATCGCTGGGACTCGGCTTAATAAATAATCCACATCATCGAATCACCCCTGCACTACGGCCAAGGATATTCTTTAGTATCACGACCAAGAATTATCCATGCACTACGGCTAAAGATAATCATGTTTTCATCAACGGTCATGATCATGCCATAAAACAATTTATCTCTGCACTACGGCCAAAGAGAATCCATAGCCATAATCATACCAAAAACTGTCCATCAATGCACTACGGGCCAATGAGGACCTTTTTCACATCATTTGTAACATTACGGTCATGATTACACCGAATAATCCCTGGTCATAATCATACCAAGTCCATCTATGCACTACAGGCCACAGATGACTTTCAACATAATATAAACATGAGGATGATGACAATGATATAAGAATTCAATAAAACAGGTTCAAGAATTAATTTATCCAAGAATTAACAACGTCCAAATTGTCAACATGATATTGCTTTGTGGAGTAAAATTCAAGAATGCTTAGAAGAATATTTTCATGAAAAAAAATACTGGATGAAACGCAATTATCAAGGATACTCCACAAATTTCATGGAGTATAGAAGTCAAAACTTAACCAACTGAGTATAATAAAGAATGGAATAACAAAAGAAATCACCATGCATGCGATAGACCGCACAAACAGGTTATTCCAACAGAATAATAAATAATGGAACCAGGTCCGGCGTAAACGCACAGACAGAACATTTCGACAGAATAATAAATAATGGAACCAGGTCCGGTGTAAAACACACAGACAGGATATTCCAACAGAATAATAATAAAACGGAACCAGGTCCGGTGTAAAACACACAGACAGGATGTTCCAACAGAATAATAAACGGAACCAGGTCCGGTGTAAAACACACAGACAGGATGTTCCAACAGAATAATAAACAGAACCAGGTCCGGTGTAAAACACACAGACAGGATGTTCCAACAGAATAATAGAAGAATGTCACCAAGTATAGGGTAGACCGCGTATACTGGTTATTCCAACAGAATAATAACGAATGGAATAACAGAAGTTCTCTTCATGAATATAAAAGAAATAATATTCCCTACCGTTTTAAAGAAGAGCTGAAGTAAGGAAGTAGTTAAGTAGCAGAATACTCTTCTTCTCTCTCTCTATAGTTTCTCTCTATAGTTTCTCTCTCTAGAGTTCAGTGAATTCGTAAGAAATAATGAAGGAATGAGCTTCTATTTATAGGAAAATGGAATGCATAGTAACTAATCCATGAACGGTCCAGATTGATTACTTTAATCTGATGGTCCATATTTAAAGAAAAATCTTTTAAATAAAATATAATATATTCTATTTATAGAATAACTTTAATAAAGTATTCTGTTTTATATAAAAAGATGTTTCTGTTTTATTACGTTAATAATACGAATAAAACAAAACGTCATTATCGCTAAATAATTCATATTATTAACTGACAATAATGGAATCAAATTGAGTGACTTCTCACATAAGCATTAATAATTAATACCGTGTGCTACTATGCAACCACACGTATTACTGTACTTTTACTACCGAGTAGTTCAACAGTATCAACGGTAAAACTTCCGCCGTTATTTTCATAAAGTATTTTTGTCGTTTTCTCAATCCGACAATAATTTCGTTGTGGGGTCCACCAATAATTGTACCGTCGTACGGATATTCCCCGACAAAAAGAATATTCTCCGACCAATTGAATATAATATGACAACTTGCATACTTTGCAAAATTTATAAATACTACCCATAACTATTATATCAAATCCACACATTAATATAAAAAAAATTATTTCGAGAAAAATTAAATATTTATTCATAAAATCTGGGGTTTCACAATCTCCCCTCCTTATAGAATTTCGCCCTCGAAATTTACGTACGTACTTGGTATGCCGAACATGTGAGGATACCTTGACTTCACTTCAAATTCTAACTCTTGAGGTATAACCTTTAAGCATCGAATATGATCCTTCTTATCCAAGATGTTAACACGTATCTCCTCATACGTTAAATCTTTCGTTATTTCGTCCGGTTCTAAATTAATAATGCGGTTCGGGTCGTCCACATATTTACGTAACATCGATACGTAAAAAAAAATATTCTGAACACGCAACATACTTGGCGGTAAAACGAGTCTATAGGCCACAGTTCCTGCTTTATCGAGGATTTCAAATGGGCCAATTAAATCGAGAGTTGAGATTTCCTCTCTTCGTCGATTCTTGCTTCTAGAATAACGTCCTCTTGAACCTTCTTCTTCACATTTATCAGCTCTTAGTATGTAGCTTGAGCGGCTTTAACTTTATCGATTAAAGTCGATTTTAATCGTATATTCGTTATCTTCACGTGGGTTCGAATATTCACACTTGTAACCGTATACGATCTTCTACACAACGCGTCAGCTACCACGTTCACTTTTCCACGATGTTATTGAATGGTACGATCGTAATCTTCAACAGCTCGAGCCAACGTCTTTGGCGCATAATACGTTCGTTTTAGTTGAAGAAATATTTGAGGGTTTAAGAAATAGGTTTTGTACTGGGGTCAATACAAAATTCAATTTTACGCTCTGGGGTAGGCTAAGAAGTCTTCAAGAATACGTCAAGAAATTTATTAACAATAGAAATATCGTTCAAAACTGTGACCCTCATCCAAGACTTGGATAACACGTCACATTGATACCTATCAACTTGCCATCATCATTTACAACGTCTCCTACGGAAAGTCTAGCTTCGGTGCATTCCACACCAGGAAGTCAACAGCGAAAGGAACGGGGATTTTTACTTATGGCTTGATATGACAATGATTGACTTTAGTGGTTTGGTTACTTTGAATTTGCATAACAGGTTGGTTAGGAATATGAAAGCTAACAACCTTACGAGAAGCATGATGAGTAGTGAACCAATCGTTTCAAAAAAATCACATCAAAGGCAAGTATTTTCAAAGAGATAAGATCGACAGGTAACGTGAAAGTGTTGATTTGAACAAGATTTATAAATAGTAGAGGTAACGAAGGTTTCTCCCAACTGAGTTTAAATAGACATATCAAAGTCTAAGTTCTCCGGAGTTAACTTCAAACATTTAACACAACTAGGTGAAATAAAAGAGTGAGTAGAACCGGTATCTAACACGGTATAGACTTCGCAAGAGTTTATGACTAACATACCCGTGATAATTTTATTCAGGTTCCTCGTCACGAAAAAAAAATACTCTCTCTTAAACTACTGGCTTTGGCTTTTCTGGGACGGTCTTTGGTGCCTCCATCCTATCTGAACTTGTCTTCGGTGAACGACAAAATCGGGCTAAATGACCTTCTCTTCCACAATTATAACATGCTTTGGACGGCATCGCGCAGTTTGGACTGATGTGCCCTCCCCTCCGCATTTGAAACATATGATAGGTGATCGTTCTCCTTCATTAACGACAGGTGCTGGTGTTGACGTCTTTCCATCATTGTTGAATCTCCTCTTCTTGAAATGCTCATTCTTATTATTTTGGCCCTGATTACCACCGAAGTGGTTACCATTTCTAGCCTGTTGATTCCCTCCACGCTTGTTGTCACCGCTTCGATGACTGCTCTCACTGGTATTATCATTTTGCCGGCTGCTCTCTTTTGGCTGCGTTGTCTCGTTATCGCGCTCCACCAACTGAGCCCTATTTACAACATCTGAATACAAACACAATTTATGAGAAACAAGATGTTGACGTATCTCCGGCTTCAAACCTCTTAAAAACATCCGCGTCATTCTTTCTTCATTATCCACCAGGTGGGACGCAAACCGGGATAACTCCGCAAATTTTGCCTCGTACTGCGACACGGTCATATTATTCTGCTCCAATTTGATGAACTCCACCTCCTTCATGTGACGAATACTCTCGGGAAAGTATTTGTCGTTAAACAGATCTTGGAACTTCTCCCAAGACATCTTCAGTGCGGCAGGTTGAGTACGCTTTATCGATTCCCACCAGTAATCTGCCTCTCCTCGCAACATAAAGGCGGCAAAGGGAACCTTTTGCTCCTCGGAGCAACCCAAGACATCAAATATCTTGGTGATCTGCTTTATCCATGTTTCAGCTACAAGTGGTTTGGGTTCTCCCTTAAACTCCGGTGGTCCCAGCTCCTTAAACTGTTTAGCGGTGACCGCCTGAGAGTTTCCAGTATTTCCACCTACGTTGTGGACAGGAGCCGCTTTCACCTGTTGTTGCATGAATTGCATAAAGCCTCTGAACATTTGATCATTCATCATTTGGTCAGTGTTGTTGTTTGCATGAGGATTGACACCTTCCTGATGCACATTATCATGATTATTGATGTGTGGTGAATCAACAGTCGTCTGTGCTCCATTGCTATTCTCAACATTCTCGGATGCCATTTTCAGATACTGCCACAAAATAAAAATTAATTGATATGTCATATATTATCCTTATGTTATGACCGACCAATTAAATACCATGCAAATAAACTTAGGTAGGTCATACTAGCGAAGGAATTCCCCGTCTCTCCCCTCCTAGTTCTATTCTCACATCCTAGCCAGGGATCATATCCCTAAGCTTTGATACCAACTGTGACGCCCCCAAAATTAAGTATACGTCACCCATCTTGGGTCGCCACTTACATGGTACAGAATACAAATACAACTGATTAATACATCTGTCGTGTACAATACGACAAAACATAAACTGTGAGTTTGAATACAAATATTATCTTCTAGAGAGTATTCATACTCAAAAGGAGTCCTCATTACATTTATTAACACACCATTACATAGAATAGTGAGGACTACTAACTAATACTATCATTCGGACCATCACTCCGTACCCCGACTTGTCCCAGCTACGTTCTCATTTCCTGAAGAGAACAGTGAAAGAAAGGGTGAGCTCAACTAGCCCAGTAAGAAATATTATGACTAAGATAATGCAGAATAAATTATCATTAGCCTTCAACAATGTTAAACTGATAAAATATAATAGACATCAAGTTTAACTGCAGCGGAACAAGCAATCCATTAAAAGAGTCAAGTAGAGAATAAAATCTACTATCTTTTATGATTTAAAAGGTTTTTCAACACTTTTATCGCTGGGACTCGGCTTAATAAATAATCCACATCATCGAATCACCCCTGCACTACGGCCAAGGATATTCTTTAGTATCACGACCACGAATTATCCATGCACTACGGCTAAAGATAATCATGTTTTCATCAACGGTCATGATCATGCCATAAAACAATTCATCTCTGCACTACGGCCAAAGAGAATCCATAGCCATAATCATACCAAAAACTGTCCATCAATGCACTACGGGCCAATGAGGACCTTTTTCACATCATTTGTAACATTACGGTCATGATTACACCGAATAATCCCTGGTCATAATCATACCAAGTCCATCTATGCACTACAGGCCACAGATGACTTTCAACATAATATAAATATGAGGATGATGACAATGATATAAGAATTCAATAAAACAGGTTCAAGAATTAATTTATCCAAGAATTAACAACGTCCAAATCGTCAACATGATATTGCTTTGTGGAGTAAAATTCAAGAATGCTTAGAAGAATATTTTCATGAAAAAAAATACTGGATGAAACGCAATTATCAAGGATATTCCACAAATTTCATGGAGTATAGAAGTCAAAACTTAACCAACTGAGTATAATAAAGAATGGAATAACAAAAGAAATCACCATGCATGCGATAGACCGCACAGACAGGTTATTCCAACAGAATAATAAATAATGGAACCAGGTCCGGCGTAAACGCACAGACAGAACATTTCGACAGAATAATAAATAATGGAACCAGGTCCGGTGTAAAACACACAGACAGGATATTCCAACAGAATAATAATAAAACGGAACCAGGTCCGGTGTAAAACACACAGACAGGATGTTCCAACAGAATAATAAACGGAACCAGGTCCGGTGTAAAACACACAGACAGGATGTTCCAACAGAATAATAAACAGAACCAGGTCCGGTGTAAAACACACAGACAGGATGTTCCAACAGAATAATAGAAGAATGTCACCAAGTATAGGGTAGACCGCGTATACTGGTTATTCCAACAGAATAATAACGAATGGAATAACAGAAGTTCTCTTCATGAATATAAAAGAAATAATATTCCCTACCGTTTTAAAGAAGAGCTGAAGTAAGGAAGTAGTTAAGTAGCAGAATACTCTTCTTCTCTCTCTCTATAGTTTCTCTCTATAGTTTCTCTCTCTAGAGTTCAGTGAATTCGTAAGAAATAATGAAGGAATGAGCTTCTATTTATAGGAAAATGGAATGCATGTAACTAATCCATGAACGGTCCAGATTGATTACTTTAATCTGATGGTCCATATTTAAAGAAAAATCTTTTAAATAAAATATAATATATTCTATTTATAGAATAACTTTAATAAAGTATTCTGTTTTATATAAAAAGATGTTTCTGTTTTATTACGTTAATAATACGAATAAAACAAAACGTCATTATCGCTAAATAATTCATATTATTAACTGACAATAATGGAATCAAATTGAGTGACTTCTCACATAAGCATTAATAATTAATACCGTGTGCTACTATGCAACCACACGTATTACTGTACTTTTACTACCGAGTAGTTCAACAGTATCAACGGTAAAACTTCCGCCGTTATTTTCATAAAGTATTTTTGTCGTTTTCTCAATCCGACAATAATTTCGTTGTGGGGTCCACCAATAATTGTACCGTCGTACGGATATTCCCCGACAAAAAGAATATTCTCCGACCAATTGAATATAATATGACAACTTGCATACTTTACAAAATTTATAAATACTACCCATAACTATTATATCAAATCCACACATTAATATAAAAAAAATTATTTTGAGAAAAATTAAATATTTATTCATAAAATCTGGGGTTTCACAAATATATTTGGCCTGTAGTGCAAATATGAATTGTTGATGAATATCTTTGGCATGTAGTGCAAAGATGGCCTGTTGATGAATATCTTTGGCCTGTAGTGCAAAGATGAACTCTTATTGAATATCTTTGGCCCGTAGTGCAAAGATGGTTTGTTGATGAATATCTTTGGCCCGTAGTGCAAAGATGGATTTGTTAGTATGATTATAAACAGGAACTGTGATTTGGTATAACCATGATCTTTGATGTTTCAGGTAAAGACAGGTGATGAAAATATTCTTCGTCCTGGGTGCGAAGAAAAATTTATAGTCACAATTATGATTATGAGTTATTCATATGATTGTGGAAAGGAACTGTTGAGTGATGTTACATGGATAAAATATTGTTGGTAGATTTTTAACATGGAGAAGATAATAGACTTTATAGTCTATTTGACTCTTCTAATGGATTACTCGTGTGAAACCCCAGATTTTATGAATAAATATTTAATTTTTCTTGAAATAATTTTTTTTATATTAATGTGTGGATTTGATATAATAGTTATGGGTAGTATTTATAAATTTTGCAAAGTATGCAAGTTGTCATATTATATTCAATTGGTCGGAGAATATTCTTTTTGTCGGGGAATATCCGTACGACGGTACAATTATTGGTGGACCCCACAACGAAATTATTGTCGGATTGAGAAAACGACAAAAATACTTTATGAAAATAACGGCGGAAGTTTTACCGTTGATACTGTTGAACTACTCGGTAGTAAAAGTACAGTAATACGTGTGGTTGCATAGTAGCACACGGTATTAATTATTAATGCTTATGTGAGAAGTCACTCAATTTTATTCCATTATTGTCAGTTAATAATATGAATTATTTAGCGATAATGACGTTTTGTTTTATTCGTATTATTAACGTAATAAAACAGAAACATCTTTTTATATAAAACAGAATACTTTATTAAAGTTATTCTATAAATAGAATATATTATATTTTATTTAAAAGATTTTTCTTTAAATATGGACCATCAGATTAAAGTAATCAATCTGGACCGTTCATGGATTAGTTACTATGCATTCCATTTTCCTATAAATAGAAGCTCATTCCTTCATTATTTCTTACGAATTCACTGAACTCTAGAGAGAGAAACTATAGAGAGAAACTATAGAGAGAGAGAGAGAAGAGTATTCTGCTACTTAACTACTTCCTTACTTCAGCTCTTCTTTAAAACGGTAGGGAATATTATTTCTTTTATATTCATGAAGAGAACTTCTGTTATTCCATTCGTTATTATTCTGTTGGAATAACCAGTATACGCGGTCTACCCTATACTTGGTGACATTCTTCTATTATTCTGTTGGAACATCCTGTCTGTGTGTTTTACACCGGACCTGGTTCCGTTTATTATTCTGTTGGAACATCCTGTCTGTGTGTTTTACACCGGACCTGGTTCCGTTTTATTATTATTCTGTTGGAATATCCTGTCTGTGTGTTTTACACCGGACCTGGTTCTATTATTTATTCTGTCGGAATATCCTGTCTGTGCGTTTACGCCGGACCTGGTTCTATTATTTATTATTCTGTTGGAATAACCTGTCTGTGCGGTCTATCGCATGCATGGTGATTTCTTTTGTTATTCCATTCTTTATTATACTCAGTTGGTTAAGTTTTGACTTCTATACTCTATGAAATTTATGGAATATCCTTGATAGTTGCGTTTCATCCAGTATCTTTTTAAGAAAATATTCTTCTAAGCATTCTTGAATTTTACTCCACAATACAGTATCATGTTGACAATTTGGACGTTGTTAATTCCTGGATAAATTAATTCTTGAACTTGTTTTATTGAATTCTTATATCATTGTCATCATCCTCATGTTTATAAAATGTTGAAAGTCATCTGTGGCCTGTAGTGCATAGATGGACTTGGTATGATTATGACCAGGGATTATTCGGTATAATCATGACCGTAATGTTACAAATGATGTGGTAAAAGTCCTCATTGGCCCGTAGTGCATTGATGGACAGTTGTTGGCATGATCATGACCATTAATGAATACACGAATATCCTTGGCCGTAGTGCAGGGGTGATTCGATGATGTGGATTATTTTATTAAGCTGAGTCTCAGCGATCGCAGTGTTGAAAAACCTTTTAAATCATAAAAGATAGTAGAGTTTATTTTCTACTTGACTCTTTTAATGGATTGCTTGTTCCGCTGCAGTTAAACTTGATGTCTATTATATTTTATCAGTTTAACATTGTTGAAGGCTAATGATAATTTATTCTGCATTATCTTAGTCATAATATTTCTTACTGGGCTAGTTGAGCTCACCCTTTCTTTCACTGTTCTCTTCAGGAAATGAGAACGTAGCTGGGACAAGTCGGGGTACGGAGTGATGGTCCGAATGATAGTATTAGTTAGTAGTCCTCACTATTCTATGTAATGGTGTGTTAATAAATGTAATGAGGACTCCTTTTGAGTATGAATACTCTCTAGAAGATAATATTTGTATTCAAACTCACAGTTTATATTTTGTCGTATTGTACACGACAGATGTATTAATCAGTTGTATTTGTATTCTGTACCATGTAAGTGGCGACCCAAGATGGGTGACGTATACTTAATTTTGGGGGCGTCACAGTTGGTATCAAAGCTTAGGGATATGATCCCTGGCTAGGATGTGAGAATTGAACTAGGAGGGGAGAGACGGGGAATTCCTTCGCTAGTATGACCTACCTAAGTTTATTTGCATGGTATTTAATTGGTCGGTCATAACATAAGGATAATATATGACATATCAATTAATTTTTATTTTGTGGCAGTATCTGAAAATGGCATCCGAGAATGTTGAGAATAGCAATGGAGCACAGACGACTGTTGATTCACCACACATCAATAATCATGATAATGTGCATCAGGAAGGTGTCAATCCTCATGCAAACAACAACACTGACCAAATGATGAATGATCAAATGTTCAGAGGCTTTATGCAATTCATGCAACAACAGGTGAAAGCGGCTCCTGTCCACAACGTAGGTGGAAATACTGGAAACTCTCAGGCGGTCACCGCTAAACAGTTTAAGGAGCTGGGACCACCGGAGTTTAAGGGAGAACCCAAACCACTTGTAGCTGAAACATGGATAAAGCAGATCACCAAGATATTTGATGTCTTGGGTTGCTCCGAGGAGCAAAAGGTTCCCTTTGCCGCCTTTATGTTGCGAGGAGAGGCAGATTACTGGTGGGAATCGATAAAGCGTACTCAACCTGCCGCACTGAAGATGTCTTGGGAGAAGTTCCAAGATCTGTTTAACGACAAATACTTTCCCGAGAGTATTCGTCACATGAAGGAGGTGGAGTTCATCAAATTGGAGCAGAATAATATGACCGTGTCGCAGTACGAGGCAAAATTTGCGGAGTTATCCCGGTTTGCGTCCCACCTGGTGGATAATGAAGAAAGAATGACGCGGATGTTTTTAAGAGGTTTGAAGCCGGAGATACGTCAACATCTTGTTTCTCATAAATTGTGTTTGTATTCAGATGTTGTAAATAGGGCTCAGTTGGTGGAGCGCGATAACGAGACAACGCAGCCAAAAGAGAGCAGCCGGCAAAATGATAATACCAGTGAGAGCAGTCATCGAAGCGGTGACAACAAGCGTGGAGGGAATCAACAGGCTAGAAATGGTAACCACTTCGGTGGTAATCAGGGCCAAAATAATAAGAATGAGCATTTCAAGAAGAGGAGATTCAACAATGATGGAAAGACGTCAACACCAGCACCTGTCGTTAATGAAGGAGAACGATCACCTATCATATGTTTCAAATGCGGAGGGGAGGGGCACATCAGTCCAAACTGCGCGATGCCGTCCAAAGCATGTTATAATTGTGGAAGAGAAGGTCATTTAGCCCGATTTTGTCGTTCACCGAAGACAAGTTCAGATAGGATGGAGGCACCAAAGACCGTCCCAGAAAAGCCAAAGCCAGTAGTTTAAGAGAGAGTATTTTTTTTTTTCGTGACGAGGAACCTGAATAAAATTATCACGGGTATGTTAGTCATAAACTCTTGCGAAGTCTATACCGTGTTAGATACCGGTTCTACTCACTCTTTTATTTCACCTAGTTGTGTTAAATGTTTGAAGTTAACTCCGGAGAACTTAGACTTTGATATGTCTATTTAAACTCAGTTGGGAGAAACCTTCGTTACCTCTACTATTTATAAATCTTGTTCAAATCAACACTTTCACGTTACCTGTCGATCTTATCTCTTTGAAAATACTTGCCTTTGATGTGATTTTTTTGAAACGATTGGTTCACTACTCATCATGCTTCTCGTAAGGTTGTTAGCTTTCATATTCCTAACCAACCTGTTATGCAAATTCAAAGTAACCAAACCACTAAAGTCAATCATTGTCATATCAAGCCATAAGTAAAAATTCCCGTTCCTTTCGCTGTTGACTTCCTGGTGTGGAATGCACCGAAGCTAGACTTTCCGTAGGAGACGTTGTAAATGATGATGGCAAGTTGATAGGTATCAATGTGACGTGTTATCCAAGTCTTGGATGAGGGTCACAGTTTTGAACGATATTTCTATTGTTAATAAATTTCTTGACGTATTCTTGAAGACTTCTTAGCCTACCCCAGAGCGTAAATTGAATTTTGTATTGACCCCAGTACAAAACCTATTTCTTAAACCCTCAAATATTTCTTCAACTAAAACGAACGTATTATGCGCCAAAGACGTTGGCTCGAGCTGTTGAAGATTACGATCGTACCATTCAATAACATCGTGGAAAAGTGAACGTGGTAGCTGACGCGTTGTGTAGAAGATCGTATACGGTTACAAGTGTGAATATTCGAACCCACGTGAAGATAACGAATATACGATTAAAATCGACTTTAATCGATAAAGTTAAAGCCGCTCAAGCTACATACTAAGAGCTGATAAATGTGAAGAAGAAGGTTCAAGAGGGCGTTATTCTAGAAGCAAGAATCGACGAAGAGAGGAAATCTCAACTCTCGATTTAATTGGCCCATTTGAAATCCTCGATGAAGCAGGAACTGTGGCCTATAGACTCGTTTTACCGCCAAGTATGTTGCGTGTTCAGAATATTTTTTTTTTACGTATCGATGTTACGTAAATATGTGGACGACCCGAACCGCATTATTAATTTAGAACCGGACGAAATAGCGAAAGATTTAACGTATGAGGAGAAACGTGTTAACATCTTGGATAAGAAGGATCATATTCGATGCTTAAAGGTTATACCTCAAGAGTTAGAATTTGAAGTGAAGTCAAGGTATCCTCACATGTTCGGCATACCAAGTACGTACGTAAATTTCGAGGGCGAAATTCTATAAGGAGGGGAGATTGTGAAACCCCAGATTTTATGAATAAATATTTAATTTTTCTCGAAATAATTTTTTTTATATTAATGTGTGGATTTGATATAATAGTTATGGGTAGTATTTATAAATTTTGCAAAGTATGCAAGTTGTCATATTATATTCAATTGGTCGGAGAATATTCTTTTTGTCGGGGAATATCCGTACGACGGTACAATTATTGGTGGACCCCACAACGAAATTATTGTCGGATTGAGAAAACGACAAAAATACTTTATGAAAATAACGGCGGAAGTTTTACCGTTGATACTGTTGAACTACTCGGTAGTAAAAGTACAGTAATACGTGTGGTTGCATAGTAGCACACGGTATTAATTATTAATGCTTATGTGAGAAGTCACTCAATTTGATTCCATTATTGTCAGTTAATAATATGAATTATTTAGCGATAATGACGTTTTGTTTTATTCGTATTATTAACGTAATAAAACAGAAACATCTTTTTATATAAAACAGAATACTTTATTAAAGTTATTCTATAAATAGAATATATTATATTTTATTTAAAAGATTTTTCTTTAAATATGGACCATCAGATTAAAGTAATCAATCTGGACCGTTCATGGATTAGTTACTATGCATTCCATTTTCCTATAAATAGAAGCTCATTCCTTCATTATTTCTTACGAATTCACTGAACTCTAGAGAGAGAAACTATAGAGAGAAACTATAGAGAGAGAGAAGAAGAGTATTCTGCTACTTAACTACTTCCTTACTTCAGCTCTTCTTTAAAACGGTAGGGAATATTATTTCTTTTATATTCATGAAGAGAACTTCTGTTATTCCATTCGTTATTATTCTGTTGGAATAACCAGTATACGCGGTCTACCCTATACTTGGTGACATTCTTCTATTATTCTGTTGGAACATCCTGTCTGTGTGTTTTACACCGGACCTGGTTCCGTTTATTATTCTGTTGGAACATCCTGTCTGTGTGTTTTACACCGGACCTGGTTCCGTTTATTATTCTGTTGGAACATCCTGTCTGTGTGTTTTACACCGGACCTGGTTCCGTTTTATTATTATTCTGTTGGAATATCCTGTCTGTGTGTTTTACACCGGACCTGGTTCTATTATTTATTCTGTCGGAATATCCTGTCTGTGCGTTTACGCCGGACCTGGTTCTATTATTTATTATTCTGTTGGAATAACCTGTCTGTGCGGTCTATCGCATGCATGGTGATTTCTTTTGTTATTCCATTCTTTATTATACTCAGTTGGTTAAGTTTTGACTTCTATACTCCATGAAATTTGTGGAATATCCTTGATAGTTGCGTTTCATCCAGTATCTTTTTAAGAAAATATTCTTCTAAGCATTCTTGAATTTTACTCCACAATACAGTATCATGTTGACAATTTGGACGTTGTTAATTCCTGGATAAATTAATTCTTGAACTTGTTTTATTGAATTCTTATATCATTGTCATCATCCTCATGTTTATAAAATGTTGAAAGTCATCTGTGGCCTGTAGTGCATAGATGGACTTGGTATGATTATGACCAGGGATTATTCGGTATAATCATGACCGTAATGTTACAAATGATGCGGTAAAAGTCCTCATTGGCCCGTAGTGCATTGATGGACAGTTGTTGGCATGATCATGACCATTAATGAATACACGAATATCCTTGGCCGTAGTGCAGGGGTGATTCGATGATGTGGATTATTTTATTAAGCTGAGTCTCAGCGATCGCAGTGTTGAAAAACCTTTTAAATCATAAAAGATAGTAGAGTTTATTTTCTACTTGACTCTTTTAATGGATTGCTTGTTCCGCTGCAGTTAAACTTGATGTCTATTATATTTTATCAGTTTAACATTGTTGAAGGCTAATGATAATTTATTCTGCATTATCTTAGTCATAATATTTCTTACTGGGCTAGTTGAGCTCACCCTTTCTTTCACTGTTCTCTTCAGGAAATGAGAACGTAGCTGGGACAAGTCGGGGTACGGAGTGATGGTCCGAATGATAGTATTAGTTAGTAGTCCTCACTATTCTATGTAATGGTGTGTTAATAAATGTAATGAGGACTCCTTTTGAGTATGAATACTCTCTAGAAGATAATATTTGTATTCAAACTCACAGTTTATGTTTTGTCGTATTGTACACGACAGATGTATTAATCAGTTGTATTTGTATTCTGTACCATGTAAGTGGCGACCCAAGATGGGTGACGTATACTTAATTTTGGGGGCGTCACAGCTCGTGCCGCTGCAACTATGGTTGAAATTTTTATCATTTACCATATGTTCTAAATCTCTGATTTATTGTTGATGAAGGCTATTGATAATTGAATTATCTTTAGTCATGATATTCTTTACTGAGCTAGTTGTGCTCACCCTTTTGCTTTACAATTCCTTTCAGGTAATAAGAGTGTAGCTGGGTCGAGCGGGGGTAACAAGGGAATAGAACGGTGGTCATCATTTAGTAGTTATATTTGGTGAAGAAAATAGGGTGAGGCGAACCCAACGTTGGAAGGGTGTTTTGTCACTATCATACAAGATGTCTAATGACATACAACCTCGTGTCATCATAAGACAGGGTTGTGCTCATCCACTTGCTGAGTATATCTATGGGCACTACCTATATAATCTTGGTGTTTGTTTGAAGTATAATTCACGATTAAAGACAGTGGAGATAATGATAAGTCAAGAGAAGACTCACCATTGGGAAGAATATGATAGTAATCTTCTCATTTTTCTTTGGGGTCTATTGGGTCAACCAAGGATAATTCTGTGGCCATATGATATCTATCATAACCTAGACGCGTTGCCTCCCATGTACGAAGGTTTCCTTGAGCACTTCCCAAAGATTCTAATTTCTAAAACAGTTTTTGACTATACCTTTATATAAGGTGTCATTGTGAGGTGATGTCCACGGTTGGAACATGAGTCACATTTGGTATATATTTGTATCCAAAAACTCAGCATACGTGTTGTTGTATTTTGCACGATAATTGTTATAATAAAGTTGTAGTTATTTTCTGTACCATGTATTTGGCGACTCAGAATAAGTTGGATGGAATGGACCTATTTTGGGGTCGTTACAACAACCCTGTCCTATGATGACACGAGGTTGTATGTCATTGGACATCTTGTATGATAGTGACAAAACACCCTTCCAATGTTGGGTTCGCCTCACCCTATTTTCTTCACCAAATATAACTACTAAATGATGACCACCGTTCTATTCCCTTGTTACCCCCGCTCGATCCAGCTACACTCTTATTACCTGAAAAGGAATTGTGAAGCAAAAGGGTGAGCACAACTAGCTCAGTAAAGAATATCATGACTAAAGATAATTAAATTATCAATAGCCTTCATCGATAATAAATCAGAGATTTAGAACATATGGTAAATGATAAAAATTTCAACCATAGTTGCAGCGGAACGAGCAATCCATTAGAAGAGTCAAATAGACTATAAAGTCTATTATCTTCTCCATGTTAAAAATCTATCAACAATATTTTATCCCTGTAACATCAATCAACAATTCTTGTCCACAATCACATATATAACTCATAATCATAATTGTAGTTCTAAATTCCTCTTCTCATCCAGAACAAAGATAATTTTCATCACTTGTCTTTGCCTGAAACATCAAAGATCATGGTTATACCAAATCACAATTCCTGTTTATAATCATACTAACAAATCCATCTTTGCACTACGGGCCAAAGATATTCATCAACAAACCATCTTTGCACTACGGGCCAAAGATATTCATCAACAAACCATCTTTGCACTACGGGCCAAAGATATTCAACAACAGTTCATCTTTGCACTACAGGCCAAAGATATTCATCAACAGGCCATCTTTGCACTACATGCCAAAGATATTCATCAACAATTTATATTTGCACTACAGGCCAAATATATTCATATCTCAAAGAAATATATAATCATTTCAGAATTTATATATACAATAATTATAACCATGTTGATCAATTCACCTTTGCACTTAAGCTTAAGATATTCAATTATAAATTCAATGGTCATGATCATACCAGTCACAATTCAACTTTGCACTACAGGCCAAAGAGAACCCTAGTCATGATCATACCAATAATCTATCCATCTTTACACTCCAGTGAAAGAGAATTTCAACATCAGGGTTATAAAAATGTTATATATGATGATAAAAATAATATGATCAACATATAGTTTTAATCTCAAGAGTAATATTCGTAACTCATGAATAGTAACCCCGACACAAAAGATAGAAATTCTACAATAAAATTCATACCAATATTTCGGTATAATGATATTAAAAGAATAACATTACTTAAATTTATAAACAATTTATTTTAATTGTTTACACTTTACTAATTAATGCATTTAATCATCATAAAATGCCAACTCTTACAATTTCATCATCAATAACCAAAACCCTCATCAAAAATCTACATATACCTCATATAGGATTCTCAAGCCATAAAATCCTATTTTCCAATTTTCTTTCTTCACAAAACATATTTAATTCATTTACTCATAACTAGACCATTTTCATGAAAAATACCAAATCAGTTCCAAAAATTTTTCTTTTCTGGGATTTAGCATAATATAGTCCCATAGTGAACATATATTTTTCTCAGAATTTTTAAAAGTCATTTACTATTTTTCATATGGCCAAAATAGCCGAATATTTAGACATTTATCAAAAATTGTACTTTTATCTAAAAATTCTGAAATTCGCAGAGTATACTCCTATCATATACATGTACTCCTAATAAAAATTTCATCAATTTTGGAGTTAACCACAAGGAATTATAAGCTGTTACTTTTAAAATAGTCTTTTCTCATAAAATTCATAACTCTCAATCTATACATCCAAAAATCACCATTTTTGGACACAATCAAGAAAACTCATCAAAATATCATTTCAAATTTTTCCAGAATTTTTGAAGATCAAAAAAATTACGAAACTGAAAATCATAACAACCCTTAAAATCTCTTAATATCCCTTACTATCCCTTACTATCCCTTACTATCCCTTACCTCAAAAGAGCAGTACTTCTGACTGGATATCGGATATGATGCTGAAGGAAACTTGCACTGATGAATAGCAACTCACCAAGTATCTAAAAACTCACAAAATATGCTTCATAATATAGAGAGAGAAAGAGAGAAATCTTATGTTTTTGGTGTGATTTTCAATTCTAACTTAGCCCTCTATTTATAGGAAAATTTTGGTAGGTTTGACCTGTAACCTGATGGCTTTACCTGCTACTATTCCCACCCACCACATTTGAAATATAATTCAGCACATTTTTTCACCAACCACAAGTGGGGCCCACCAATTCTAGAATTTTCCACCAAAAATGATTTATAACCTGATTTCTGAATCAGCCACCTCTTAAAATTCATAACAAATCATACGTTCATTTTTAACGGTTCAAAATTTGTGGGCATATACTCAACTTATATATGTATAACATATCCAAAAATTACCACGATCCAACGGTCGGATTAAAAATTATAACCCCCGCAAAATATCTCAAAAACCCTGATTTTTAATACCTCCATTCCGACAAAAATACTGATAAAAACCTCAACATTAACTCCTTCATTTTTAACCACAAAAATATATCCCTCATTTATATCCACATAAAATAAATATTTTTTTATCATATAAATCAATAATTAATTATTCACAAATAATATTACAGAATCACATTTATGACAACCAGGCCGTTCCCAGGAAAGAGGGGGCTTTCCAATAAGAATTTTTCCTTACTGGCGCGCAATTAGATGACCAAACCTCTCCTTAGACAGAACTTTCTAGACATTGCCAATAATGTTACCTAATAATATTATTCAAATAATATGAATTATTGATCTGATAATGGAAAATACTGTGCAGCAACAATTATTGAAACAACAATAATATAAAATATCAACGTAGCAATTATTGAATCAATAAAATAAAATATTGAACAGTAATTACTGTAACAATTATTGAGTATTGCCTTCTTACGTAAGAATCAATAATTTCAAAAATACTATGCAATACCGTGTGCTACTGTGCAATAACGCGTATTACTGTATTTTAACCACCGGGTATTCCAACAGTGTTAACGGTAATAACTACGCCGTTATTTGTAAAAACTCAAATTTGTCATTTTCTTTACCCGACAGTTATTCGTTATGGGGCACACAAATGGCTGCGCCGTCATACGAATATTCCCCGACAGAAAGAATATTCCACAACCAAACGAATATTCCCCGACAACAATGATTATTTTATAACCACTTGCTTATTTTGAAAAAAAAATTATATTTCACTCATAACTTTAAACTTTTATCAATTTAACCATTTACTGAATAGTAATTATAAGAAAAATTAAATACTTTTATTTCATAAAATTCGGGGTCTTACAAATAGTATTTACCTTGGTCAATAGTAATTACTTTCGTCAATAGTAGTTGTCCCTTCAATATTATCAAGAGTCATTTGACCCTTCGTTAAGACCAAGAGTCATTTGACCCTTCGTTAAGACCAAGAGCCACCTTCAGTTTTTCTATAAATAGAGGCCTAGGGCTTCATTATTTTTCACGAATTCATTCAAGCTATAGAGAGAGAACGTATAGAGAGAATAAGAGAGAGAAAATAAAAGTATTCTGCTACTTCACTTTTCTAATATCCAGTTCTTTTAAGGTAAAGGGTGTTATTATTTCTTATTCATGAAGAGAACTGTTGTTATTTCATTTCTTATTATTCTGTTGGAATAACCTGTATACGTAGTCTTCCCTATACTTGGTGACATTCTTCTATTATTCTGTTGGAACATCCTGTCTGTGTGTTTTACACCGGACCTGGTTCCGTTTTTATTATTATTCTGTTGGAACATCCTGTCTGTATGTTTTACACCGGACCTAGTTCCGTCTTGTTATTATTCTGTTGGAACATCCTGTCTGTGTATTTTACACCGGACCTGGTTCTATTATTTATTATTCTGTCGGAATATCCTGTCTGTGCGTTTACGCCTAACCTGGTTCCATTATTTATTATTCTGTTGATATAACCTGTCTGTGCGGTCTATCGCATGCATGGTGATTTCTTTTGTTATTCCATTCTTTATTATACTCAGTTGGTTAAGTTTTGACTTCTATACTCCATGAAATTTGTGGAATATCCTTGACATTTGCGCTTCATCTAGTATCTATTCATGAAAATATTCTCCTGATCATTCTTGAATTTTACTCCACAAAGTAGTATCATGTTGACAATTTGGACGTTGTTAATTCTTGGATAAATTAATTTTTGAACTTGTTTTATTGAATTCTTATATCATTGTCATCATCCTCATGTTTATATTCTGTTGAAAGTCATCTGTGGCTTGTAGTGCATAGATGGACTTGATATGATTATGACCAGGGATTATTTGGTGTAATCATGACCGTAATGTTACAAATGATGTGGCAAAAGTCCTCATTGGCCCGTAGTGCATTGATGGACAGTTGTTGGCATGATCATGACCATTAATGAATATACGAATATCCTTGGCCGTAGTGCAGGGGTGATTCGATGATGTGAATTATTTTATTAAGCTGAGTCCCAGCGATCACAGTGTTAAAAAATCTTTTAAATCATAAAAGATAGGAGAGTTTATTATCTACTTGACTCTCTTAATGAATTGCTTGTTCCGCTACAGTTAAACTTGATGTCTATTATATTTTATCAGTTTAACATTGTTGAATGCTAATGATAATTTATTCTGCATTATCTTAGTCATAATATTTCTTACTGGGCTAGTTGAGCTCACCCTTTCTTTCACTGTTCTCTTCAGGAAATGAGAACGTAGATGCGGCAAGTCGAGGAACGGAGTGATGATCCGAATGATAGTATTAGTTAGTAGTCCTCACTATTCTATGTAATGGTGTGTTAATAAATGTAATGAGGACTCCTTTTGAGTATGAATACTCTCTAGAAGATAATATTTGTATTCAAACTCACAGTTTATGTTTTGTCGTATTATACACGACAGTTGTATTAGTAAGTTGTATTTATATTCTGTACTATGTATCTGACAACCCAAGATGGGTGATGTATACCTAATTTTGGGGGCGTCACACGAGTAATGATCCGAGTCGAACCTGACGTAAAAATATAAATTCTTTATCGAATCCGATTCGAATTCGAGCTCAATTTTTTCGAGTCGAGTCGAATCTGAGCATGAAGGTGTTCGCTGAGATTCGACTCGTTTACACCTATACAAAACATGAATATTTAAGGTTGTTTTATGTCCAGAGCCGGACTTGGCCAAGGGCGCATCGCAACCAGGACAGCAGCATGGGTCTAAATTTTTTTTATAAGTTTACGTGTATATGTGTATAAAAAAAATAAAAGAAATTGTCGCCTGTACCTGATGAAAAGGGAAGTAATCAATTTTTATATACTCAATCTTAAGAAGAAATGTACTGAGTAAGGAAGTCTCATATTAATTATAAAATATAATATAAAACAAATCAATAAATATGGGGACAATTTCTTTAAATGATGTTTTGTGATTCAAATTTCATTGTTATTTTTATTTTATAGGTATATGTGATGATTTTTTGCTTCAATTAATTGTGAAGAATGAAAAGAAAATTTATCAAATCAAGAAATGTTTATGGAGATTCGGAAGGAAGCATGTAAACTCAAATATGTAATTTTCTTTTTTTAATGTAATGTTTACAATCGGGGGTACTCTTCTTCTTTTTTTCATTTCGGGTTTTGTTCAATTGAATTTTCTCCAACCAAGGTTTAAATGAGGCCCCAAAGTATTCTTTCTTATCTTTTATAAATTTATATAATTTTAATAAAATTAATTAATTAATAATTTATTTATTTAATTTATATAAAGGGGCACACTTAAATATTTTTACATCTTAAAAAACTTAAGACCGGCTCTATTTATGTCAAATCAACTTATCATCCAAACTTTCCTTCCTTCCTTCCTTCCTTCCCTAGCTACTAAGCTAGCTAGCTTGTTCTACAAATATTACACTTTTAACTACGCATGCACCTGAGCGAAGGAGTGTCCTAGCAGCCTACCTACATTTGTTGTTCGGGATTCAAACAAACCCTAATCATATATTCTCTCTATATCTGTAATAAAACTAAAAATAGATATTTAAAATGACGATTATTAAATTTTAAAATTAATATAACTCATAAAAATTTAAAATAAAATAAATTTTGTAATTAATAAATTTTGTTATATACTATATAATTATTAAAATTAAATATATTCACATCAGTTTAAATTTTATATTCTCAAATAGACACTTGGTTATGAATTTAGAAGTGATCGATGGTTTGATGCTAGAAATAAAAGGAGAAAACTAAATAACAAATTAGGGAGATCACATAACTTTTTAATTTAAAAAGGATAAAAAAATTTATCTCTGTTATAACTATTGAAACTTGATAGTCATAGCAGTTGGATCTCATCTGGGATGCCTAACTAAAGGAGGAAACTAGTGCTTGTAGGTGTCGGTGATACAATTTCATATAATAGGTGAGTAATGTTAAGAATTGAACATCAATTATACACAAAACAAAATGTTGTATATATACAGTATAAGAGAGAGAGAGAGAGAGAGAGAGAGAGCAATATCACGTATGCTTTTCCTTTTGATTAACATAAATTAATGGAGTACGTAGTGGCCTTGTCAGTGACACTAATTTCGAATCAGATCAGATCAGATCTTTGAAGGGATAGTTTGGTATGCCAACACCAGAGAGATACTTATTTTTTTTGGATATTTACTTATTTTTTATTTATCATTTTATCATTTTTATAAATGTTGTTTTGACATTTCATCGTCAACCAAAACTATCAGGGTATTTGATAAATTCATGATGTCAAAATGGAATATTGGTAAAACTAGGAAAACTTATTTGAGTAGGTTTGCAAGTATGTTTGTCACTCTAAAAAGGGGCATTATATTTGATCCAGGGGGAATACTTTTTCTAACCGCTACTGGAGAATGCAAAACTTCTTTTAAATGTCACCTTCAGGACAAGGTGGATTTTGAAGGATGGGTATTGTAACAGAACATACATGTCTGAAATATTTGAATAATAAATTTTTATTATTTTATTCTTCTAAATAAATTTAAAAAATTGTTGTAAATTTATTTAATATTACTTAATATAACAGTTAATATTGTAAAAAAAAAAGAGTAACAAATCATTCTTAATTTCGGTCCAAAATCTATATAATAAAATAGAGCGGCTTCAACAAAGAACGGTCTAGATTAAAGCTTCAACAATCAATGGCTCAGATTTAATCTATTGACTCTAATGGCTAATTTCATTTCAGCCAAACAAAAAACAAAAAAATGCCCAAACCTTTATTCAAATTTCAAACCCTCTGGGCTCTGTCTCTCTCTCCTTCCCCGTTATTCCCCTCAAACAACTCGATCTAATTCCCCTAAATCTCTTCTCTCATACCCACACACGCAGACATCATGCACACACACACAGAGATCACGAACACACACGTACCACACACAGTCACACGATTTGCGAAATTTAGGTTTTCAAATTGGGGGTTTTTGGAGTATTTTTGAAATTTGGATTTTGTTGTGAGTTGTTCATGTTTTTTGTATTAATGGATTGTTTTGTGTTTTTGTGCAAGGCTGGGAGTTCTCTATAAATCTCCATCTGTTCATCTCCTCAAATACTTTGATCAATATCTCAATCTCTTTGTCGGACGCTGATAATTCATACCGTGAGTAATCAAAGTAATCAATTAATCCCTACAGTAAGAATATTTTCAAGTACCTTTTAATTTCTGGGTTTGCTTTTTACAGATTTAATTTTACCGAATCATGTGAGGGCCGATCATCAGATGAGAGAGAGAGAGAGTTTAAATTAATTGATCAAGCCGTATCCATAACAGTTTAATCAAACTCATTCTCCGCCGCCGGCATCGAACACCAAAGGTATGCCAAAATTCAATCCACTTTTTACTTTTTTGTATTACTACTTTGAGTGAAATGATTTTAAAGAGCTTAAGCATTGTAACTTAATTCATTTGATGAAATTCCTGTTTGATGATTTCTGTCACATGGAATTCCTGTTGTAAGACAACTTATGAAATCAAAAGCATTTCAAATATTTTTTTTCCATGAATACACTGAATTGTTTAATTAGTTTCTATGTCATCCAAATTAGCTTCTGTTTTCTCCTCAAACTCAAGTATCATCCATTTTTTGGGTTTTTATTAGAAATTAAGAGAATTCATTTTTGATGTATCAAAATTTGTATTTTATTATTTTTGGGTTTTTAGTATCTACTTCTCTTTTTCTAGTATATTTTTTGTCAATCAAACAGTAAGGGTGGTTGTTCCACCATTGATTCCAAAAAATTGGACCTGGACTTGCAAGCGGCTCGATTTGAAGGTACTATCTTCACTATTTGGTTGTTTACAAAATCTGGTAAAAAAAATTATCAGAGAAATTTGGATTTTTATTAGAAATTAAGAGAATTCATTTTTGATTTATCAAAATTTATATTTTATTGTTCTTGGGTTTTTAGTATCTACTTCTCTTTTTTCAGTATATTCTTTGTCAATCAAACAATAATTTATGAGTTTTGTATGTTTGTTTTGATGTAATTATGGAATAAATTTGGTATTTCTAATGGAGTGTTCTTTTGAATGTATATTAATATTTGGATTTTCTATTAATATTGCTTTTATTTAGAGATTAAAGTCTATTTATTTTTTGATTTGTAGTACTATCCTCCCGTGTTCACAGAAAAAAGAATTGATTACAATTAGTACAAAGTTATAAACATTTATGTGGATTTGTTTCATTCATTTATTTTCTGATTCTTCAATTCCCTTTGAAACGTTGATGCAGACTGAGTTTTTCGTCCTGTGTTCCACCCGTTGAGTTTGGTTCATTTTCGTCCGTCCTTACCGAGTTTGGCAACCGAATTGCTTTGCTTTCTCCTTCTTATCCCTCTCTTCTTTCAATTCCACACCCAAGTATTAAATTGTTCCACTTCTCCATCAATTCCCCACCCAAGCGTTAATCTTTCACTTTTCCTTATCTCAAAATCAATCATCTCTTTCCTCCGCAATCAAGAAGAAGAATGAAGATCGAAGAAGTGCACAGTTCAATTCCAAGTTTATAAAGATTTCGGGTACACGAAAATTGAACTTCTAGAATTACTCAATTTCTCCCTCTAAATCTGTACGTAATTTTATATCTATTTAAATTGATCATTGAATGGATATTTTGGGTGTGTGAATTAAAACTGTGATTCTGTCAAACTAACGCATTCTATACCAAAATTGGTTCAAGCAATAACGGGTTCAATCGCTTTTCGACGTCTAATTTAATACTTCTGACTGGTGTAGAAAGTACTAATTTTCAGTCATAATTCATATTTTGTTCAACTTTTCTACTGTTTACTTATAATCCATATGTTCCTTCAAGAAATATAGTGTTGCACAATAAAAGTCATCGTACTATAAAATGACGACAACTCTCAAGTGTATCATAATTATTTCTCGACTACTATTAAACTAATAACTATTTTAATGATAAATGTTGAGCCAAACTACATCCTTAAATGTGGAACAAAGGAAGTATTTTAAATTGATTGGTGTACATTTCGATTTCTGTACATGGTTTCAGTAATAACTATCACTGTGAATATTGAAGGATTATTGAGGTGAAGTAATTTTAGTACTTAAATTTTGGGGATTAGGCAATTTATCATATCATGTACTATGCACATAAGTTCGTGAGTTCAATAATCTATACTCCTTTTAATTTACAAGGCAATACTTCATTTGGATAGATTTCTGGAAGAATTTGTGCTTTGTTCCATATACAAATGGTTAATATATGCACAATGGCATTCCTTTGCTATTATTATAGAATTTGGAGTATTGTCCTTATTAGTATTGCTATTATTATAAAATTTGGAGTATTTAATGTCATTTGCTTTGTAGTTCATCTGAAACATGAATTAAATATATTGGATTAAACATGAATTTGGAGTATTTAATGTCATTTTGAAATTATTATGCCACATGCTGAAATTCATGTGAAATTGGATTAAGTATTCTTATACTGTGTTGTATGGGTTAATTAAATATATTGCTTGAATTGTTTTTTTATTCATATGTTAGTTAACTTAGTTCTTCAATTGACGCTTGCGCCTCAATACTGAGTCAATTCTAATCAAATAAAAAATCTTTTTGTTTTTTGTCTTCTCACTCCCCGTTTCTCTCCTCTACCTCTCTATATTCACGACATTTTTACAATCCTAAACTCCAATTTTTCTCTTTACTGAAACCCTAACCTTATATATTCCATGCGCTCAATTTTACGACCATCCCCTAAGATTTTGTTCTTGGTTCAACTATGTAATACGAATTTGTCTAGACTCTGTGAAGTTTTTTGAATAGCGAATGAGATTATAGGTTTGGGATAACAAAGCATTGACTAAATTAAATTAGAGAGACGAAGATTCTGCCAAAAATGAATCACAACAAACAATCACTAAGCTTGGTACAATTCTAAAATTGCGTTCTTGTAAGACCCCGAATTTTATGAAATAAAAGTATTCAATTTTTCTTATAATTACTATTTAGTAAATGGTTAAATTGATAAATGTTAAGGTTAAGGGTGATATATGAATTATTTTTTTAAAATACACAAGTGGTTATAAAATATTCATTATTGTCGGGGAATATTCGTTTGGTCGTGGAATATTCTTTCTGTCGGGGAATATTCGTACGACGGTGCAGCCATTTGTGGGCCCCATAACGAATAACTGTCGGGTGAAGAAAACGACAAATTTGAGTTTTTACAAATAACGGCGTAGTTGTTACCGTTAACACTGTTGAAATACCCGGTGGTTAAAATACAGTAATACGCGTTATTGCACAGTAGCACACGGTATTGCACAGTATTTTTGAAATTATTGATTCTTACGTAAGAATGCACTACTCAATAATTGTTACAGTAATTACTGTTCAATATTTTATTTTATTGATTCAATAATTGCTACGTTAAAATTTTATATTATTGTTGTTCAATAATTGTCACTGCACAGTATTTCCCATTATCAGATCAATAATTCATATTATTTGAATAATATTATTAGATAACATTATTGGCAATGTCTAGAAAGTTCTGTCTAAGGAGAGGTTTGGTCACCTAATTGCGCGCCAGTAAGGAAAAATTCTTATTGGAAAGCCCCCTTTTTCCTGGGAACGGTCTGGTTGTCATAAATGTGATTCTGTAATATTATTTGTGAATAATTAATTATTGATCTATATGATAAGGAAATATTTATTTGATGTGGATATAAATGAGGGATATAAATATTTAAAAATGAAGGAGTTAATGTTGAGGTGTTTTATCTGTATTTTTTGTCGGAACGGAGGTATTGAAAATCAAATTAGGGTTTTTAAGATATTTTTCGAGGGTTATAATTTTAATCCGACCGTTGGATCGTGGTAATTTTTGGATATGTTATACATATATAAGTTGAATATATGCCCACAAATTTTGAACCGTTAAAAATGAACGTATGATTTATTATGAATTTTACAAGATGACTGGTTCAGAAATTGTTAAACTTTCGGAGTTTATCATTTTGATAGAAAATTCTAGAATTGGTGGGCCCCACTTGTGGTTGGTGAAGAAATGTGCTGAATTATATTTCAAATGTGGTGGTTGGGAATAGTAGCAGGTAAATCCATCAGGTTGCAGGTCAAGCCTACTAAAATTTTCTTATAAATAGAGGGCTAAGTTAGAATTAAAAATCACACCAGAAACAAGTTTTCTCTCTATATTATGAAGCATATTTTGTGAGTATTTAGATACTGTGAGAGTTGCTATTCAGTGCAAGTTTCCTTCGATTTTGCATTCCAGTCAGAAATACTGCACTTTTGAGGTAAGGGATAGTAAGAGATTTTAAGGGTTGTTATATTTTTCAGTTTCGTAATTTTTCTGAACTTCAAAAATTTTAGAAAAATTTGAAATGATATTTTGATGAGTTTTCTTGATTGTGTCTAAAAATGGTAATTTTTAGATGTATAGATTAAGAGTTATGAATTTTATGAGAAAAGACTATTTTAAAAGTAACCGCTTATAACTCCTTGTGGTTAACTCCAAAATTGATGAAATTTTTATTGGGAGTACATGTATATGATAAGAGTATACTCTGTGAATTTCAGAATTTTTGGACAAAAGTTCAATTTTTGATAAATGTCTAAATATTCGGCTGTTTTGGTCATATGAAAAATAGTAAATGAATTTTAAAAATTCTAAGAAAAATATATGTTCAATATGGGACTATATTATGCTAAATCTCAGAAAAGAAATATTTTTAGAACTAATTTGGTATTTTTCACGAAAATAGACTAGTTATGAGAAAATGGATTAAATATGTTATGTGAAGTAAGAAAATTGAAAAATAGGATTTTATGGCTTGAAAATCCTATATGAGGTATATGCAGATTTTTGATGAGGGTTTTGGTTATTGGTGATAAAATTTTATGAGTTTGACATTTTAGAATGATTAAATACATTATTTTAGTAAAGTGTAAATAATTAAAATAAATTATTTATAAATTTAAGAAATGTTATTCTTTCAATATCATTATACCGAAATATTAGTATAGATTTTATTGTAGAATTTCTACCTTTTGTGTCGGGGTTACTATTCATGAGTTACTATTCACGATTTACTATTCATGAGTTACGAATATTACTCTTGAGAATAAAACTATATGTTGATCATATTATTTTTATTATTATATATAACATTTTTATAACCCTAATGATGATATTTCTCTTTGACTTGAGTGTAAAGATGGATAGATTTTTGGTATGATCATGACTATGGGTTCTCTTTGGCCAGTAGTGCAAAGTTGAATTGTGACTGGTATGATCATGACCATTGAATTTATAATTGAATATCTTAAGCTTAAGTGCAAAGGTGAATTGATCAACATGGTTATAATTATTGTTTATATAAATTCTAAAATGATTATAATTCTTTGAGATATTAATATATTTGGCATGTAGTGCAAATATGAACTGTTGATAAATATATTTGGCCTGTAGTGCAAATATGAACTGTTGATGAATATCTTTGGCCTGTAGTGCAAATATGAACTGTTGATGAATATCTTTGGCCTGTAGTGTAAAAATGATATGTTGTTGAATATCTTTGACCTGTAGTGCAAAGATGAACTGTTGTTGAATATCTTTGGCCAGTAGTGCAAAGATGAACTATTGACGAATATCTTTGGCCCGTAGTACAAAGATGAAATTATTAGTATGATTATGAACAGGAATTGTGATTTGGTATAACCATGATCTTTGATGTTTCAGGCAAAGACAAGTGATGAAAATTATCTTTGTTCTGGATGAGAAGAGGAATTTAGAACTACAATTATGATTATGAGTTATATATGTGATTGTGGACAAGAATTGTTGATTGATGTTACAGGGATAAAATATTGTTGATAGATTTTTAACATGGAGAAGATAATAGACTTTATAGTCTATTTGACTCTTCCAATGGATTGCTCGTTCCGCTGTAACTATGGTTGAAATTTTTATCATTTATCATATGTTCTAAATCTCTGATTTATAATTGATGAAGGCTATTGATAATTTAATTATCTTTAGTTATGATATTCTTTACTGGGCTAGTTGTGCTCACCCTTTTATTTTACAATTTCTTTCAGGTAATAAGAGTGTAGCTGGGTCAAGCGGGGGTAACAAGAGAATAGAACGGTGGTCATCATTTAGTAGTTATATTTGGTGAAAAAAATAGGGTGAGGCGAACCCAACGTTGGAAGGGTGGTTTGCCACTATCATACAAGATGTCTAACGACATATAACCTCGTGTCATCATAAGACAGGGATGTGCTCATCCACTTGTTGAGTATATATACGAGCACTACCTATATAATCTTGGTGTTTGTTTGAAGTATAATTCTCAATTAGAGACAGTGGAGATAATGATAAGTCAAGAGAAGACTCACCATTGAGAAGAATATGATAGTAATCTTCTTGTTTTTCTTTGGGGTCTATTGGGTCAACCAAGGATAATTCTGTGGCCATATGATATCTATCATAACCTAGACGCATGGCCTCCCATGTACGAAGGTTTTCTTGAGCACTTCCCAAAGATTCTAATTTCTAAAACAGTTTTTGACTATACCTTTATGTAAGGTGTCATTGTGAGGTGATGTCCACGGTTGGAACATGAGTCACATTCGGTATATATTTGTATCCAAACTCACAGCATATGTGTTGTTGTATTTTGCACGACAATTGTTGTAATAAAATTGTAGTTGTTTTCTGTACCATGTATTTGACGACTCAGAATAGGTTGGATGGAATGGACCTATTTTGGGGTTGTCACAGTTTTGGTTAGTATGCATCGAGTTAGCCTTCGTATCATCTCCATATCGAAAGAAACAATCATATGATGACCCATTCTCTGTGGTTCTGTGCTGCAATTTCTGAGGAGTAAAATGGGGATTGAGTCGAAGATGAGTAAGTAATTTATGCCTTTCTATTATTTTACTTTGATAGGTATGTAAAATGGAGATTGAGTCGAAGATGAGTAAGTAATTCATTGGGGATTTATGTTGTTTGAGAATTTGGACAATAGCGTGAAATTAAATACAAAAATATAGTTCAATTATATAAAGGCATAAAAGAAAGTGTATTTCCTAACATTCTTTACAACATGTTTCTTATTAGTAAGTACCCATAATCAATCTTTGCTTTTTAATTTGATTTGTAAATTTATTGTTATTTCTTCTTTGTTGTTAATTAGGGGACTATGTTTCTGTTTTAAGACTGTTTTTTTTGTTAAAATATTGTGAAACTTCAAAAGGTACTTAATTCTGAAATAGTGCAGTGACCATGTAATGTTGTATGAATGTCCTCATTTGCTCTTCCAACTATTTAGTTTCAGAAGTTTGGTTCAACCTAAAGTGAATCTTTATTTTTCTGAAATGGTTAACTATTGGTACATAGTTTGTGTCTTTGAGTCTATATGTTTTTACACCTTCCTGTTTAATACTTCACCTGTTTGAGACGTTTTCAAATTTAAAATTGACATAGATACATTTAGTTTTAATAATTGCAATGATGAAATATTGTTAACTATCTAAAAGACAAAAAGTACTACTAATTATAAGATTTATTATTTCGTATTAGTGAATCATAACAATTTTCAGTTTACTTATATCAATCTAAATCATTCCCCCTACTACATACACGTGTGCGCTCATTTGTTTTTTTAGATAATTCAGGGTAAAGTAATGGGTTTTAAGTTTCGGATTTACAATTATTTTATTTTGCCTCACATATTGTGATAATTTTTATATTTCAAATATTTTCAGGTATACATCGAAAGATACTTAGTGTAAGCTGTAAAGAATAAGAAGTTGTTTCTCTATTTTTTGCATGTATTTATTTTTTGTGTTCCGTCTTTTGTAAAGTTAACTAATTATATATTGTTATGATGATTTTGGGTATGGAATAATGGTTGTTTTGGTGATTTGTATATTTATTGATGATTGTAATTTTTGTAGACAAGTTTAGATTTTTCTGGATATCTATTTTTAAAGAAAATTCTGCCGAAATTTCTTGAAATTAGTAGTGACTAGATTGATGTTTTGGTGGTTGGATATGTGTTGATGATTGAGTATGTATTAATTATTGTGGTGGTGTGGTGAATTATGATAATAATTATGTCTGATTGTAAGTTATTTTAGGTTACAAAGAGTTTTTAAGTAATGTAGTACTTTTTCGAATTTTAATCTAATTTTTCGTTTTGTCGTGTCTTCAGGCACGGGTTATCGCTAGTATATAATATAAGAGAGAGAGAGAGAGCAATATCACGTATGCTTTTCCTTTTGATTAACATAAATTAATGGAGTACGTAGTGGCCTTGTCAGTGACACTATTTTCGAATCAGATCAGATCAGATCTTTGAAGGGATAGTTTGGTATGCCAACACCAGAGAGATACTTATTTTTTTGGATATTTACTTATTTTTTATTTATCATTTTATCATTTTTATAAATGTTGTTTTGACATTTCATCGTCAACCAGCGTATTTGATAAAAATTAAATAAATTTAAATTTAAATTTGAATAAAAAAAATTATTTGATAATTAATGTCTAAAATATCTGAATAATAATTTTTTATTATTTTATCTTTTTAAAAAAAATTCAAAATTATTATAAAATTATTTAATATTACTTGATATAATAGTTAATATTGTAAAAAAAAAACTTCATTAAACCCATTCAGCCCAAATCATCTGAATGGCTAACCGATTCAGCCATTTAGACGATTTTTTTTCTCTAAAAATAAATACACTTAATGACTGATTGATTCAAATATTCAGTCCTAAACAAACATCCCCTATATTATATAATGTGCAGAACACACGCAAACGTCTATGTACCTATAACATATATTCCCTATTCCCTTGTACTCTCATGCATGTACCTTCAGAGATGGATTATAGAAAAAAATCCTGTCTCATAAAAGACCTTCATTAATAAATTCTTATCGTTCTGCAAAGAGTCTTCATTAATTATTATTATTATTATTATTATCAATAGTATAAAATAACCCAATTTTTTCAAATTTATGATCATTAGTTCATTACCACGCCACCATTATTATACTAATAATTTATTATTTTTAAAAATAAACGTAAAATTAAATACAATCTAATTAATATATACTGATTTTATATATGGTACTTACTTTTTATTTGTGGGATGGAAGGAGTAATTCATATAAATATCCTTAAAGTGAGGCCTTTTTTAGCTTTTCAGGCCTTAGATATACAACCATGCATGACACTATAGTTTTGATCAAATATTTAAAGGATTAATGTTTGTTGTATACGTATATGCATACACATAACTAATGGATAAAATATTTATTCAATGTCTGATAAATGTACATGTGTCTTGGGTCAAAGACTTTAGAATATATATATATATATATATATATATATATATATATATATATATATATATATATATATATAATTTAAATAAAACCAGATCTTATCTTTAAGATGTATAGTAATTAATTATTATTATTATATATGACAAAATACTTGACATTTCCAGCCTAAAGTACACCTATTTTAAGTCCTCAATTCGTTTGTATCCTCCTTCCTCACCCTATGCCCAAATAATTCTTGCTTCATGTTCTTTACAACTTTACTACTCTAATAGGACAATTAAAATCACATGGACGAAGAAAATATATATATATATATATATATATATATATATATATATATATATATATATATATATATATATACGGTCCGGATCTTAAGCTCACCCCTTATTCAACTCACTCGAGCTCACCCCCCTTTTAGCGACGGACCTGACGACGGTTCGGTCATACAACCGTCGTCTATACTTTTAGCGACACTATATGTTGTCCGTCGCTAAAAGTATAGATGACGGTTGTATGACCAACCCGTCGCCGGAGCTGTCGCTAAAGAAGAGTGAACACGGATGAGTTAAATAAGGGGTGAGCTTAAGATCCGGACTCTATATATATATATATATATATATATATATATATATATATATATATATATATATATATATATATATATATATATATATATATATTAGAATAACATATATCTTGGTTTGGTTCTTCCACAAAGTTTTTGTGATTCCTTCTAGTAGCTTTTGTTTTGTTCTCTCTTTGTAATGCTACAGACAAACTATTTTACAAATTATTGATGTGACATACTTTACCCCACTATATTAATTAACAAATTGTTTCAATATAATTTTCGGCCCCACACAATATATTGAGGTGAAATATGTCACATCAGCAGTTTGTAATATATTTATAGAATAATTTGTCTCTAACATTATTCTTCCAAATATATACGCTTTAAAGATAATTTTTGTTTCCATGGAGATATTTATAAGTAATTACTAATTAATGTGTTTCTTTAAGAATTACTCCCTCCGTCCCAAATTAATTGCTCAGTTTTGACTTTTTTTAAGTCAAATTGACTATTTTTAGAATTAATAATTAAACATATATAAATATATTTCTAAAATTATAAAAATTAGGATTAGTAATAAATTGTATATACTTTCTTTTTGTTATAATCACTTCACCTATATTTTAGCAAAAATAGTAAAAATATTAGTTTTAAAAATGGTCAATTTGACTTTAAAAAGTCAAAACTGAGCAGTTAATTGGGGACGGAGGAGTACTAAATATCTACCAACCGTTATAACAGGGCATGGCCGCCTATGAAGTGGGGATGAGCAGCACCGATTTAAACTCTCTAGGGATGTTTGAACCAATGGCATTTACTTTACCCACTAGAGGCGATGAATAATCATCAAGTCCATTACCACTTGAGCAAAGGTTGAATGAATTTAGCAAACTAACAATGTATGTATGTATTACAGCAATTTGATATGAATGCCAAATATTTTTTCCTCGTAAATCATAATGCCTGCCTGCCTGCCTGCCTCTGCTATAACAGTCCTATACTCAAAACCATATTCCCTACCAAATTTACATACTAGTGTGTAAATTGGCGCAACTGATATTCAAAAAATAGTAATAATGCATAGACAAGTACTAGGTTAAAACAAGATATCACTCCAAGGGTAAGTAAAGAGTACCAGGCATTATTCAGCTAGCCGATCTAGAACAACAAAACTGAATCACAAAATAATTGCATCGGCCAAATAAGCAACCCCCCACCCCCACACACACTCCAAAAATTTTTGGATAAAAAGACTCACTTATTTGATTCAATGAACTCTCGGTATTCTCTCTTCATTTTAACCCCTGGTACAGTCCTGCATGTCAAGCATATACATAAGCACTCATTTAGAAAGGTCATTCATGGGTTAATGTCATTACATGGTTGTTCCTCCATATTTATGTTCTTACTTAAAGCTAATTTTCCTAATATTTAACGCTTGTTCTTAAAGTTAATCAATAGTTTAGAACAACTTTCTAGTTTTCTTTCTTTTTTAAAATACATAAATTTCACTTTAAGTAATATGTACAAAGCAAGAGCGCAGCTAAATTGAATGTTGACATAGATGAGTAGCATAAGGAACAGACAAAATAAGACAAATAAATGGCACCGCTGAGGAGCAATAAAAACAAATAGAGGATATATTGCAGCGTAACAAGTCCTAGAATTCTACATCGTTTGGTAGGAGGTTTTAAGGAAAACTAAGGCCAATAAGAATTATTTTCCTTTGAGGTTGTATGGAAGGAAATGCCAACTATATACTCCCTAGGAGGTTTCAACGAAAATCAAGGCCAATAAGAGTTATTTTTCTTTGAGGTTTTATGGAAGTAATGCCAACTATATACTCCCTCTGTTTAAAGGTAAGCGATCTTTTATTTAGGAAAAGAGGTAATAGTAAACATGGATAGACTTAAGAAGAGCTTATTTGAGAAGATAGCCGATATCTGATCAAATTCATGTGGGGTTAAGGCTTAAGTAAGGCTTGCTAAGTTGAGTTCAATTAACTTCAAAACCTAAAAATAGTATTTGCGACGTTAAAAAGGCACTTGTGTACAATTAAAGGTTTGTTTAGCAAAAAAGTTAATTTGATTGTATATGAAGTATGAAAGTAAAGCACAACCAAATGTACTCTTGCTAAAAGGACAAGAATGAAAAAGAAGAAGCTACCCAACCTGATCATTTCCTTATTCTTGAAAAACTGTACGCATGGTGTACCCATTATTCCAGCTGCCTCAGCAACCTCTGGATCTTCCTCAATATCAATTTCAACGAAATGGACATTCTCATCGTATTCATCTATCACCTGAAAATAGAAAAAGTTCATAAAAGGTTTAGAAATAACTGGCAAGTCAGTCATTTAAAAGATAAAGAAATGCATGACTTTCTTGTTGAGGATATCGACATGTAAAAGTAAACTTTCTTCCAGAGGGGGAAAAGTTTGGGGATTCTAAGGTTTATTATATTTATAATATGTATATAAGATTTTCTAATCTAATAATAATAACGTTCCACTATGATTATGTACTCTCCCTCCCTCCCTCCCTCCCTCCCTCTTGCTGGCTAGGTATGAAATTTTTAGTTGGTATTACCTGTGCTAACCTATAATGCATTCCGGGTGAGATCTTTCTGGAAAATATCTTCTTTCCTTTTTTGTGAGAAGTAATAAATTTATTTCAAAAAAATCACCCAAAGGAGGATGATGCCCCATATACACACGGTCATACTTGAAGGCGTCGCCTAGGCATCCAAGCGGTTCGTTCAGGCAAGGTGAGGACATGCTTTGGTGGAAATCTCAAAAGTGGGCGCCTTCGTAGCGAAATCATAGCCTTGGGTCACCTTGGAAATGCCATTGACGCCTTGCTGTCAAGGCGTACACCTTCAAGTTGATTGGGATGCGAATGGTTTTACAAAAAAAAAAAAAAAAAAACTCATACGGGACATGAGATAAAAGACGTGAGATTGAGCTTCCAATTTGAACCCTCAGAGAAAGAGAGAGAGAGCTTGACTACGATTGTGAATTGTGTGACATCTCTTCTTCATCTTCTTCCTTTACTGCTCTTGCTTCTCCTCTTTGGGTTGAGTGTTTGAAGGAGCTGTGTGAGCAAGATGAAGACTTCCACGAGTGGAAAAAGTGTGTTTTGAGGCAACCTGAGGCTGATCATTTCCTTCATGACAGATTTGATGCATGAGAACCTGTTGTGCATTCTAGTTTCATCCTAGTGAGAAAAGGTGATTCCACATTTACATGGAGGTGGTCTTGCTGGACATTTGGCATGTGATAAAACATTGGTTGCTGTTTGTGAATGGTTTTACTGGCCCAAATTGTGAGACATGGAGAAGTGAGTGCTTTTATGTTCGCCAAACTAGTAAAGGACAATCTACCAATGCTAGATTTACATGCCATTGCCAGTTCTAGAAACTATTTGGGAGGATTTATCCATGAATTTTGTATTACGATTACTATCACCTAACGAGGTATGGATTCTGTATTTGTGAAGGTTGATTGTTTCTTGAAGATGGGGCATATTCCTTGCCGGAAAACCAAAGGTGCTTCTTGCGTTGCAAGATTGTTCTTTAAAGAGGTTGTGCTGTTGCATGGGCTTCCTAAGCCGATCACCTCTGGTAGAGATACATATTTCTCAGTCATATCTGGAGGACTTTGTGGCGGATTTTTTATTCTTCTCTAAATTTTGGCAGTACCGCACATCCCCTAAGTGATGGTCAGAATCAAGCAAATGCTCAATATAAGAAGCTTGTTCAAACATTGTTGAGTAGTCTTTTAAGGTGGGTGACCAAGTAATGGTGTTTCTTTGCAAAGAAAGATTTCCAGTTGGTTCTTATGGGAAGTTGCAGCCAAGGAACTAAGAAGTATGGGCCATACACAGCTCTGTAAAAGATTAATGATAATGATTTTGTGGTGGACTTACCTCATGTTATGCGTATTTCCAAAACATCCAACGTTGCAGATTTTCATCCGTACCGTGAATACGAGGGACTGATGTATCTGGACTGGGCTGAGGAGCAGTCTAACAACTTGATGTCGAGTTTATCTCAAGTGGAGGGAAATGACGCAGGGCATAGTGGATCAAATCAGGCCCAAAAGGTGATTTATGCAGAGTCTAACTCCAAACGGCCACAACTTTTGATCTAGGAGAAGTTACAAAACGAGAAAGTACAATTCGGAAACTCTTTCCAAACTCTACGTATTTCCTAAATCGAGCAAGCCTTTTTGAGACAGTTTTCGACGTCAAAATCCACCCGGAACACCCTTATCTGGCCTGTTTTACATTTTGGACGTTATTTTGGGCTTACTTTGAGTTTTTAGTAGACTGTTTATTTTATTCGTTTCATTTATTACTTTTAGGGCTAGGGTATAATAAATACTGTCTTAAAAGTGTTTGTTAGGGTATTCTATCATTATTCAATTTGACAATTATGGTTGTTTTTGGTCTTTGTCTGGGAACTCGAGGTTTCCTAGATTGTATTCTTGTGACTCTTTCTGTTTTTCTATCGTTTTTCTCGATGTCATATCTATAGCCTTTTGCGCTCAATATATTCCTTTTCTTATCCCACATTATATAAATGTAACAGTAACCTGGTATGTTTACAGTAATCAAGTATTCAGACTCAGTTGTCTTGCAATATGGAAACAATTTGAGGTACCTTGCTAAGAATTGGCTTCAAGGTCCGACATGGACCACATGTCGGTGCTGTATATAGTACACAAATAAGCCTTGGACTTTCATGGTATAGTTTTCGTAGAGCATACTGTGCACAAGAAAGATCAAGTTTAGAGCTCAGGGAAAATGATAATCATAACCCCATTGATGCGAGATTGAGGAAGAAAACATACCTGTCCCTTGTGCTTTGTAAGAGTGATGTCAAAACCCTCCTGTACATCTCTGGTTGAGAGTTCCTTCTTAACCTCTTCAGTCAGGGGCTGTTGAAACCAAGGCATGACACCAATGAGACGAGAGTACTAGAATCCAAGAGACCTATAATCTGACACTCAAGTAATATATGACCTGAATTTAAAAATAAAATCCCTAATTGATTGAAACTTCAAGGTAATCATGACTTAATCTAAAGATATTAACCATTACTATAGCTCATATGATCTAATACATATGAACCTTTTGAGCTTACCCACAACAAACTTACCAATAAGTGATATATCCTCGGAGATGAAATGATTACAGTGACCTCCACTTTCATTCAAACTAATTGTGGGACTAAAATGCTAAACTATTCATTACTTACTCAATTTTTTTCATAATTTGGAAAAATCAAATAGATAATAGGAACTTTTATTTAACATTGTATTATTTGTATATCCTTTAGGAACAATTTTATAAAAATTGTGTTCCCTTTTCCCCACGAAATACAGTTTTCCTTCTATTGTTGCAAGTCTAAAATACGTGTCTATTATTTTATCCTGATTTTTTTTACCTCTTGATATGTTATTGTTCCTTCTTGAACTCTTTTTTTCTTTGCTTTTCAGATAAGTAAAGTTAAGAAAATCAAAAACCAAGGATATTAGCAGATGACGCTTTTGGCATCTTTACCCATGTGGAGATAATGCATGTTACATTGCAAGTACGGATATTAGAATCGCAGAACAAATACTTAAAATAAGTCTTCCAATTTATATGGTCAACTAGATATAGTTGATATACCATTTCAAGAAGAAATTTCACATTTTATACCATATGTTGGATATCATTAAATACCATAATTTTTTTTTGGTGCAATGGAGGCATAACGGAAAGAGTCATTACAATCAAAGTCCAATCGATGCTAAAGAATTAGTTCTACTTTCGTATTTAAAAAATGGTTTTTGGAATTAGGCGTGACCACTTTCTTGGAAGAAAAAAAAGTACTAAGTGAGATTTTTTAGGAGTCCTGTACCTGGTGAAATTCAACAAGGAGATTATTGCTTGCAAGATATCTCTCCACTGATAGAGCAGCAACACAACCTGAACCAGCTGCAGTTATGGCTTGCCTCCACTCGTGGTCCTAATCAGTGCTCAAGAGAATGAGATAAGAACTTTAATTTTATAACAAAAGATCGTATAAGATCAACGAAATGACTCTATTTTACGGCATATACAATTATGCATGGTGAATGCTGTATGAGATTGCGTCATAATTTTTTCCTGCTTTTTTCTCTTGCAAATGTGAAAGATCTTCCAAAGGTGCAAAAAAGCAGGGTTCCAAATCCATGTACACATGAAGTGCACAAGATCAAAAGAAGGAATCTGAAAGGAAAGAATAGGGAGAAAGTAGAAGCAAACAACAAATTAACTAAGTATAATTACTCTGGAACCTTCAGAAAGAATATGCATGTATCACACTCATACTACAAAAGCAAGTTCCTTTTGTGTGTGTTGTCTCTGAAATGAAAATGTAACAAACTGCTTGGAGACACAATTTATACTAACAACTCCAAGGACAAATTTGTCAAAAAAAATCTCAGGTCACAACAAACTAGAGCAGAAATGTATCCAGTATATTTACCTGTACATCTCCAGCTGCAAATACACCTTCAACAGAAGTTTTTGCAGTACCCTCCTCAACCAACACATAACCTGAGACATCAAGATCGACTTGGCCTTCCAACAACTGGCTATTTGGTGAATGTCCTATCCCATAAAATAATCCTTTAGCTTCCAGCACAGATTCCTCTCCAGTATCCACTTTTCTAATTAAAATACCAGACATCTGCCCTTTTGCATTGCCAACGACATCCACGGTCTCTGTATTGAAGTGTAAGGTGATATTCGGATTGTTGTAAACTCTGAAACATTCGCCAGAATCAACCTGTTAAACAAACATTCAGGGAGTTGAAACTTAAAATACAAATCCTTGATTAGTAAGTAAGTTCAGGTAGAAACGGTGGGGAATCAAATTTGATCTATTTAAGACAAAATATAACTACAATTAAGGGATCCAACAGGAAGCATGGTAAAGAAGAAAAAAGGAAAGAAAAAATAACCATTATGAAGCAACTTTGGGCTTCAATTACCAATACATATAATACAATGCCTACAAAGGCAACAACAAAAAATAAAAATAAAAATAAAAATTGAAGTGGGGCAATATGCACTTGTTACTTCTCTCCCTTGTTATCCTTTTTTTTGGGTGGGAGTGGAGGAAGATAGATTGATGCCAGACATGTTCCAAAATCTGAAGTATAGGATTTTTGGTTCATCTAGCAAAATAACTTAGTAATCAGCCTCTATGGGTCAATAGCAAAACTGACTCGGCACTTGTTGTTTGCTTTTATTGCTACCATGTCGTCTAAATACCTAAAATCTGATTTCCTTTATCTGTAGTTTTATTAAGCTACTAATTCAAACAAAGCAAATTCTAAATAAGTCATCCTCATTGAACAACTTCTTAAAATAAAGGTAAATATTACAAAAATTTCACCAACATATCTCTAACCATATGAAATTGATACCAAATGTAACTCTTTAACCAACAAAGCTTATGCACGTTCAGTTACCAGAAAAATTAACTGTTCAATATTTTTCCTTTTTATTATTAATTGTTATCCAACCCAAATATCATAATGCAATTTTCCACAGTATATAATATCCCAACGTTTCTCAAAATCACCTTTTATTTAGATAGAAAAGTTGCCTATATTAGAATCTAAAGAGAAAAAAATAGAAAGATTTCCCAGACGTACTATCACGATGAAGGCAAAAAAATTAAAGAATAAAACCAAATATGTCATGTCATGAAAGGGGAGTAACTATGAAACCACAGTGCACTTTCAATAAGTTATAACACATCAAGAATGCAAAATGTACTCCTAAATCCTTTGTTAATCGCACATAATTAATAAAACAAAAAACAAAAATAAAGGCAAAAAATGATTGATGAAGAAAATAATGTGAAGACGGACTTCCAAAAGTTTTAGCCAATGACCAGTGTCATCAAATGAAAAATATAAAAGTAAATGAGGTTAAAGGAGTGAAAAGTAGAATAATCAAATTTCAACATTCCAAAAAGAATACAATATTTAGACAATATTTAATATACAGATAGATATAGATGCAAATTCTAACAATATTCATACACAGTATGCTACAAAATTTTCATATTGAGAAGGTAAAAGGCATCAGTGAATTTATTTGGACCCACCTATCTTGCATTGCTCTGGATGCCCTTAGTTGGTCCTTGCGTACAAGTAAATGTACACGACGAGCATATTTAGTTAAGTATAATGCTTCCTCTGTAGCAGTATCACCCCCTCCGACCACAGCAAGAACTTGCCCCTTAAAAAGTGGTGATGCGCCATCACAGATAGCACAGGCACTAATTCCTCGACTCCAGAACTCATCTTCCCGGGGTAAGTTGAGCCTTCTTGCCGTAGCTCCTGTGGCCACAATAACACTATGGCACTTCACCTGAAGAAAAAAGAAGACGAGAAAATTTCATTATTATAAAAACCGTGTAATAACTTATCAGGACTGAAAGTGAGGACTCAACTGCAATAGATCAAGCAAAGAGTTAAGAGGCAGGGATAATTTAAAAGAAAATCCATATCTACATGAGACACGCACTTCCAACGTATCCAGGGCATCTCTTATTCATTTTTTATTCAGAACATCTCATTTAATCAAGTATATATAAAGAGAAAGCTATTAGCACAGGCCAATACAAACAAGACAGTTTAGTAAGCCATAATATTAGTTATCTGGATATTTTTCAAGCATATAAATGCATCCACTTAGAGGCCAATGAAGAAGCTGAAATTTTGGCACAAGTTACATAAAAATGATTAACCGGCTCAGTGTAAGAATAAGCATTCCATTGACTCGTACTTCACTTCGTCAATGATTCCTATATATCCTATGTCTCAAAATAATTAATTAGGTATTTATTCTTTAAGAGTCAACTAGAAGTCTCAATCACATTGAATAACAAGCAAGGAAATACAGGATAACCCAAACTGATGGTTTCTGCCATGGATGCTTAGAATCATTAATAAGCTGAACTAACGAACAAACTACAGAAAAGAAGCAAGGCCTGTCACAAAGTTGACGTTTTCTGTCGACACGTGTTGGAGACCAACATTACCCTGACACTCCCGGACATGTGTTTCAAACTTCTTATAAATGCTCAAATTTTAAATAGAAACTCTTCGTACCAAGAATATGTCTTGACACGTCCCAAAATAAAATAAAATTATAATATCATATTACAAGTCAAGGAATTCAAATTGTTTTGTAGAAGTAACAAAAAGAATATTGTATCATAACAAAAGTACGATAAAGAAAACTAGTATAGCAACGGGCAAGGGAAAGAAAGAGTAATCGTCTCTGATACATTTATATTACACATGGGTTGTTATTCAAATATATTAAACTCAACTTATATACAGAAAATATATAAATATATTTGTTAATGAGTCCTCAATATGACCATGTTGGGTCAACTCCAATTATCAACACCAAGATGGATAAATACCTCTACGGTAGGAACAAAATAATCAATTTCAATATCAATATTCTGTAGTCTAAATAACTTGTGGGAATTACATAACTATTTAAAGAGTCCTCAATGTGACCATGTTATACCCACGGTCCCCACCTCACCACCACCAAAAGTTACAAATAAACACTTGGCTCTAGAAAAAAAATCATAAATACTTAAATTTACATTATTTGGTTTCACGTTCATCAAAAGAATCTCATTAGGAAGATTTGAAACCATCAAGGTACTATTCAGGTCAAGGTAAACAAATTAGAATAGTTTTCTATTTAAACAAGAAAACTTGAACAACCTGAGAGACAAAATAAAAATATCCATTTGAAAGATACCATCACCTTACGTTCACTACTTTGCACAGTAAAAGGACTGGTCTTCACATCAAGGAATTCGACGTCTTCTTGGAATAGTTCTGCACCCCAACGTTCAGCTTGCCGTCGAATCCTAATCATTGAAATAACTTCAATTTTCTCTTAAATTTAAATTAAACAACTTCCAGAATTTTCATCTATAAAATTAAATAACGCCACTACCCCAAAAAAAAAACAAAAGAAAGAAGAGTTTATTCCAAAGTTCAGTTACCGATCCATCAAGTCTGGGCCAGTTATTCCCTCTGGGAAACCTGGAAAGTTCTCCACTTCAGTGGTAGTCATCAATTGTCCCCCAGGAACACCTCCTATCTGATATCCTTCAAACACTACGGGCTTCAAATTGGCTCGAGCTGCATAAATGGCTGCTGTGTATCCAGCAGGACCTGAACCTATGATTACCAAATTCTCGATACCTTGGGCTGTGACAAGGTAACAAAATTATTCCATGAAGAAAAAGATATTTGTACAATCTCATCTAAAAGAAATGAAGCTGGGGCCAAATGCTCACATATTCAGACTGCTTGAATATATTGTAGTGAAAAATTATGTACCAAAATTAGAAGTACTGAAATAAATAGAAAAGCTTATAACAATAAATAAATAAAAAATCATGACCAATGCATTTTAATGCCTTGGTAAGTGCAAAGAAACAATTTTGTTGTCATTTTTTCTTGATAAGTAGCTTTTTATGCATGTTATTTGAAACGTTATATAACTATATGGCTATATATACTACCTATATATGCTACCTATATTTTAAGAGAGAGAGTTTAAGGGAAGTTACAATTGGTTAATCTATGTAAAAATTTATAGTTAATAAATAAATAAAATTAATTACCCTATTATCCTATAAACCTATTCACCTCCTATTATTTTTTTTCTTTATTTCTATTTCTGTTTTCTCTCTTCAAATTTAAAATTTCCTTTAACTGTCTAATTTTTTATTTTTTATCATTGTGTATTTTTAATGTAACTAGCCTGATAGCCTGTGCCAGGCACCGGGTTTTGTTTAACAATTGTTTATATTAAAAATTATAATATTTGATCAAAGTATTTATGTGCTAACTAAAATGAACCACATAGAAATTGTTCAAATAAAAATATTATTTACAACAGATGAAAATGACATATAAAAGTAATATTCAACATCTCTTCGTCTCTAATTTCTTAACTTTTCTTGTCCAAACAATATTCAGAAAATAAAAGTAATCGAAAGATATGGTGAAGAAGAAAGGAAGAAATATAAGGCTATTTATAGTAGGCTTTTGGTATTCTTCATAAATTGTGTATATACCTTGTATGTATTTATATGAGCAATTAAAGAGTGACTATAAATTTTAAGTGAGTAGTATGTACCTATAACCCGTGTACGGTTGAATATAAAAGGTCTAAATTTCAACTCCAAAAAAATGAAATTTTTAAAATTAAAATAACTCCGGTGACTATCTGAGTCAATTCATTCTAATGGATGAGTTAACTCATGGTCAAATTGATTTATCTCCCATCCTGCTTTTATATATAATAAGGTATTGATGTAACTTTTTAATTTTAAATAGGTTTTATAATTTTAATGCAACCAAAAAAATTAATTTTGCGCAAACAGAATGCTGCAGGGGATTAGTGTATTTTATATATAGAGATAGAGAACGAATTGAGTGTTTGACACCTGAAGATATAGGCTGGTCAGCTGAGGAAGAAGAAGCTCTGACTCGGTGGTGAATTGACCGAGGACCAGCAACAACCGAGTCCAATCGAATTGAGCGGTGCCGAGTCAAATTGGCTCTCAATAGAAAAAAGGAATTGGGGAGGGTAGTGGCCATGGATGAGGCAGCTGGTGGCCTAGTCAGACCAATTCCAACTCCGGCGCCGACGCCGACTCCGACTCCAGTTGCTATGTTTGCCATTTGTTTCGGAACATACAATATCCCCAACCAACCAACCACTGAACTTAACACACACTCTATTCTTTCCTCTTGTGAGCTCTGGCCTGACTGGCTGGAGTTGTGTAAACTAACCTATTTGGAGGTTTATCTATACACTCCCTTCCACGTATGGACGCCAATTCACTCACTCCTTCCTCTTTCTTCTTTTACATTTTTTTTTATTTTCCTCTTTCCCTCTTTTTTAAAAAATAAAATTGCTTTTAATATAAAATTTTAATTATTTTCTATCTCGTATATTTATTTAGTATATAGTTATTTACTATTAACATAAATTTCTGCATATTATACCAACATTCTAAATATTTTTTTCCTTTTTGAGTATATTTTCAAAGTTACCTTTTAAAACTGTCTTCTTTTTATACAGCTATTGTATAGTAGTGGATTTTAACAATGTTTATTAATTACTACGTCATAAATTTAATATCAATATTTGTGTTCCAAATATATACATATATCAAAGTTAGAGATAGAATTTTATTTTAACTATAAAGTGACATTATTTTTTTATTTTTGATTAATTAAGTATTATCATGACACTGTTATTACGTTATAACAAATGTAAGTGACATATTTAGAAAGAAAAATAAATAAATATTGTTTTAAAAATGTATTTCTTACTTTAGAAAGGAGAAATTTTATTATTGTGCTGATTTATGAGTCTTTTCGTATTTTATTCTAATCTTTTTTTTATCAATCAAGTTTGGCATAAAGTATTAAACAAAGTTTATATAAAGAAAAAATAAATTTACATAAATGAGGAAACAAACTCGCATAAAATATATATATATATATATATATATATATATATATATATATATATATATATATATGATGAAACAAATTCAAAAAGACAAGAATTAAAATATAAAAAAAATAAATTAAAGACACTTGGCATTAATTGAGCTACGAGGACCTTATTGACACAATTCATTTCAGTTTGTTAACATCATTTGGATAAGGAAATACTTCCCCAATCAGAAAATGAAATGATTTTTCATAACACAGACTAGTTAATTTGGGCCAGGTTAAAAGAAACCTTATTAAAAGAGATATGGAGATCGATTAAACTTGAAACTAACACGAGGAGTAATATTATATTAGACTACTGTTTGGGCCAGGTCAAATTACTCGTCAACGTTGGAACTTCTCCGCTTTTGGGCTTGACTATTAGAAATCCTAAAAGCCACTAGAGCCCATTAAAATGAATCAAAACTAACCGGAGAGAGCTATAATTCTCATTTTGTGGTGATTGATTTCATGAATCATCAACGTTTTGTAATTTATATTCTCTCGATTGTGTTCACCATTTTTCTTGTTATTAACAAAAAATAGTTTAATTTAGAACTAAATAGGGATTAATGTCCTGAATTTTTATATATATATTTTTTATTTTGGTATTGTCTTCTCAATTTTTTTAATTAAAGATTTAAACTCTTAATTTTTTTTTGATTACGTCTAATTAATAGTACCACATTAGAAATTAATGACATGACAGCGACATCCGACATGTGACTAAAAAATACTTATGTAATATTGAGTCTCATTTTAATATTGATTTCATTAATTTTTTATCAAAAATAATAAATATAAGACCATTTATTACCTTGTAAAGTAAATTTTTATATTAAAAGTGATAAACGTCAGACCAAAACGTCTATCTCGTTTTAGTATTATAATATTAAATTAAATTACAGAGAGATAAGAATGGATAAAGAAATAGATGAAATAATTTGGTTGGTGGGAACACGCGCGTTACAACTAGTAGCTAGGTCTAACAATTTTTATTTTTATCAGCTGAAATTTAAAGTCAAAATGCAAAAGCTTGATCTAGAAGAGAAGAGATAATATAATGGAAGACAAAATAATAAATAAATAAAAATGAGAGATAGAGAGAAAAATTGATTGAAGAATTTGCACGTTATATTATATATATATGGCTAGAGCTAAGCTAGCTACATCAACATCGAGCAAGAAATAAAAGAATGTCGCCTACCTTAATATCTATCCATTCCATTTTGCATATATGATATGATGGAGTATATTATTTTATGCAACATTTATTCTATACGTTTATTTGTGGATAGAATAATAATTAAACGTAACACGTGCGAGAGATTTAACATAATATTATTCAAAAAAATTTATATATAAATATATTAAAAAATAATATAATATTATTAAGTACATTAAGACAATTTTATTATTATGTAGCCACTAAATAATAATACTAAATAGTTTACTCCTTATATTTAAGAATCCACAAGTATGGAAGAAAAATACTCTATTTGGTCTACGAAAATAGTACATTTGTATTAAAAAAAATCATAAAAGAATTAATTTATTTTCTTTGATAATATTATAAAATCATTAAAATGATATTATTCTAAAATTTGCCATCCTAATTGGTACCACCTACTAAATCAAAATTTTAAGAGTAGACCCGAACAAAATTTCACCATTGAGAATTGCTATGTATAATCAATTCCCTTCTTCTGGCGGCTGGACTGTATATATATATATATATATATATATATATATATATATATATATATATATATATAAGAAGAGGTAAACATGCACACATAGAAAAACTTTTCAAGCATATATTTCCAAAATAGCTAGGGAGGCGAATTGATTGGTTAATTTGCATTACTTTCTCATGAACTGTGGAGCCGTGTTGGGTTTCTATTGTTGGGACTGGGAATTCTTAACCGCCCTTCTTCTCTTCCATACCCCTTTTTCTTCTTCATCTTCTTGTTAGATATATCAAATTTAAATATAACTAATTTTCTCTTAATTTAATTCTTGATACAATATTTAATCTGATAAGTATATATATATATATATATATATATATATATATATATATATATGATGATGGAGAGTGAATATTGTGAAAAGGGTTTGATAGAATATGTGAGAAGATCATCACCACCACCTTTCTTGTTGAAAACCTTCATGCTAGTGGAAGATCTGGCCACCGATGACGTCATTTCATGGAACGCCGATGGGACGGCGTTCGTGGTGTGGCAGCCGGTGGAGTTTGCCAGAGATTTGCTTCCAACACTCTTCAAGCACAGCAACTTCTCCAGCTTCGTCAGGCAACTCAACACTTACGTAATTTTAATTTTCTAACCTTGTTACCTCTCTCTCTCTCTCTCTCTCTCTCTTTACTTAGTTCATATTTACATTTATGAGTGGTTATTACAATATAATTCTATTCGTTTCAAAATTAAAAATATATTTATAAAACAATAATCTTTAAATAATAATTTAATATTTACAAATTAAGGTACAAGCAATATAGCTAAAGATTTAGTTGTATTGACATGATTACGTTAAAAATGATAATTAAGATCGATATTATTAGACTACATACATAAATTATCTCATATATATGAAATATTTTGAGAAGTAACCAACTCTTTTAATTGTTTATTAATTTTATGTTAGATAATTTGATGTATTAATATATTAGATTTGAGTTCATTTTAAGAATCTAACAAATATCATGTTATTAAAATAAAATTTTATTCTAAAATGAGCATAGTTCTTGCCAGTAGTTTAGTTTTAAGAGTCATTTTCAAACTGTAGAATAATAAGATAACTTTGCTTTTGTAGCTGTACAACCAAGCAGGTAAAATTAGTAAAACCCGCACATTTACCTTGCAAAAAATTATATTTTTTTATTTTAATAAATTAAAAAATATATATATCTCTCTAATTTTATGAAGAAGTATATAATTTATAGCTACATTATTATTAATATATATAGGTTGAATGTGATTTGGAATAAATGACTCCACGAATACATATATGATTTGGATTTGACTTCACTCACACATATATTTATAGAGGTTTGATCCGAGTGGTGAAGATCGATGAGCCTATCAAATTATTAGTAGTTGAGTTGAGAAAACATATATGAAAACCAACGCTCTTCACACATAAATAAATTAATAATTTACCCACATTTGAATGTACCGGCTCACCTCTAAGCCACTCAATACCACTCATTTATTTTGACTTAGTTTTATCTGTTTCCACACTTCCAAACAATGAATAAATAAATAAATAAATCAAGGTAAGAGCTAGCTGATTCCTTGTTTCAGGGGTAACCTTTTTGCGTTGTCATGCATGAGATCACGAATTATCTTCTAGAAACTAGAGATATCATATCCTCTTGCTCTTTGCACATACTAATATATATATATATATATATATATATATATATATATATATATATATATCTTCAGCGGATTGAAAGCCAAATTAAGAACGAATCAACTGTAGCGACCGGTTTTTTCGTCGTTATAGTATAGAAAATTAATTTTTTATGCCATAACGACCAAAAAAAACAGTTGCATGTTCGCTCTTAGTTCACTTCTTCCAGTTAGCTGGAGAGAGCCGGCTTATATATATATTGGTGTTATTTTAATAATTTTATGTACACATGTTAAGAATTAATTTCCCTGTAAATTTAATCATAATACTGATACATATTGATTAGGGTTTTGAGTGGATGAGTTTGCTTCATTTTTCATGATCATTGTGTTAAAACGAGGCAAAGATCGAAAAACAAAGTACATAAATTAATTATTCCTGGGAAAGTTATTGATCATTAATTAAAAAGTTGATCAATTCCTACTTATAATTATTAATTAATTAATTACTCGTGCGTGCATGCATTTTGATTCATAGGGATTCCGTAAAGTTGCAACTACCAGGTGGGAGTTTTGTAACGACATGTTCCGCAAGGGTGGAAAGGAGCTGCTGAGTGAAATACGCCGAAGAAAATCATGGTCACACAAGCCACAATTACCAGTTGCACAAACCCTATTAGCAGCAGCTGCACCAATATTTAAAGATCAATCTGATGATCAAAGGTCTAATTCTTCATCATCTGGATTCACTAGCCTACTGGATGAGAATAAAAGGCTCAAGGAGGAGAATGGAGTCTTAAACTTGGAGCTCTCAAACATGAAAAACAAGTGCAAGGAGCTGTTTGATTTGGTCACCATGAACACTAAGTATGCAAATTTGGAGAAAGAAGACGAAGACGAAGATGAAGATGGAGGGCCAAAGCTATTTGGTGTTAGGCTTCAAGGAGATCTAGAGGGAGGGATAATAAATTAGAGAGAAAGATTGGTGCAAGTGTAAATCTTGTTATGTCTCAGTCATGCAAATAGTATAGCAAAGCTAAGCTAGCTAGCTAGCCATGTAAAAGAACATGGGAGTAAGTACTTGTTCTAAATTAAGACACCGTTTTAATCACAATGAATGAATAAAAATATACTCCCTCCCTCCGTGATAAAAGTTCTGGTGAACTTTTTACATATATTAAGAAGATGAATGAAATGACAAAATTATCCATAATAATGTCATTAATTATTTTCAATATAAGTGAGAGAGTGACTTTCTAACTTTTCAATTCAAAATATTTTTTGCACATAACTAATTATACTTAATTAAATATGGAGAAAGAATTAAATTAAGAAAAGTATAGATATTTAATGCTACGAGTATAATAGGAAAAAATGTGAAAAAGTTTGGTTATTAAAAGAAGAGCAAGGATCAAGAGTATTCTTCTTAAATAGCATTCCTCCTTAAATATCACTCTTTTATTAAAACTACGTCGTTTTAGAGTGACTTGAAAGAGAGTGGTCCCACTTGTTTTTCTTTTATTTACAAAAATATCACCCGCGGCCACTCCAAAACGACGTAATTTTAATAAAGGAGTGCTATTTAAGGAGGAATGCTATTTAAAAGGAATGCTCTTGATCTTTGTTGATTAAAAAAAATAGACATTTAACATGTGACTACCTAAAATAATATTCATAAGAACTTTTATCATGGGACGAAATGAATATTAATTATATGTAGGGGACGTTGACTACCAATTAATTATAGATCACACACATTAATTTTTGCTTAAACTAACTAATAGTTATTGTTGTTAGCTAATATGAAAACAAAGCTACATAGGTACTCCCTCCGTCCCTATTTAATGATGTTTTAGAGTTTTTTATTTGTCCTTAATTAATTGACGTTTGTTCAAATCTAGGAGAATTAATGATAATTTTTTTAAAATTACCCCTCATTACTCTACCTATTTTTTTTTGGTACTTTAAACTCTTGTGCTATGATAAATTAATGATTTAAGGGTATTATAGACAATTGAGTACTACTATATTTAATACTTTCCAATTATTATCTTAATTATTGTACCCATCTTTAAAAGGTCTTTAAATAAAGACGGAGGGAGTACTAAGTACGTACCATCTCCTTAATTTAACTTTATTATATATATATATATATATATATATATATATATATATATATATATATATATATATATATAGTAGAAATTGACACGTAGAACATAACTCGATAAAAAAATAAATAAATAAAGCTTTAATAAACTCAAAGTCTAAAAGAAAATAAAGCTTTAATTTTCGATGCTCCCTATATATGTCAAGGGAAATTAAAGGTAATACAACTTGAAATTAATTACAGCTTATATATACATATATATATTGATCCCATAATTATATATATCTTACCACGAAGTATTGTTTATCTCTTGATAGAAAGAAGGTCAAGCTTACAAACGAGCCATTGGAGCCATGCATTTTAAAATAATTAATGCTGAATTCTATTTTAAAGCATATCTACTCTAGCTACAGCTAAATTAGTTCCTCTTAATGAAAGTATACTAATCCAAGTTTGTGGACGGTACGTCGGTCGGCCTTTTGGAAAGAAATATTAATTAGCTGGAAAAAAAACATTATTAATTGGTAAATTAGGAAATTATACTGCTTGGAAGAGTAAGAGGTAAATTAATTAAAGGTAGAAAACATGCATGGTCAAGTAGAAGATCATATACAGTTTTAGTAAATTTTAATCTTTTGGACCATTTGATCAAAAAAAAAATTAAATGTACTTTCCCACTTAATTTATTTACTCCATCTGGAAATTAATATGCAGATTTGCAAATCAATCAACGCACTCATAGAATTTTAATACCAATTATTCTAGAATAATGCTAGAGACACAAACTATTTTATAAATATTTTACAAACTGCTGATGTGACATACTCCACCTCAGCATATTGTGTGGGACCGAAGACTACATTAAAACAATTTGTTGATCAATACGCTGAGGTGGAGTATGCCACATCAGCAGTTTGTAAAATGTTTGTAAAATAGTTTGTGTTTGTAGCACTACTCATTATTCTAATTCAAATACTCCCTCCGTTCTTTAATATAGGTCGTTTTAGAAAAATATTTTTGTTCTTTAATATAAGTCGTTTGAGAATTTCAAGTAAGCATTAAATTCTTAGTTTCTAATATTACCCCAAGTAATAAATATAACTTTGGTTCTCTCACTATTTTTTACCCAATAAACAACACTCTCTTTTTCTAATACAAGGGCAATATAGACAATTGATAGAATATTTATCGTATTTTACAATCATTTCTTTAATACTTGTGCACAACTCTAAAACGACCTATATTAAGGAACGGAGGGAGTATTAGAGATATATTTAAAAAAAATCATTTTTTTTACTTAATTAAAAATAAAAATAATCACATATTAAGAATTTATATCATTTTTTTACACGGCTAAAATTAAAGAATGCTACCCTAATTTAATAGCGTAGGGAGTTTTAATTTAAGAATGTTTTGCTGAAGTCATGTCTCTGTACTCAAAATTTCTGCCATTGCCTTCATTTTCTTAATTTCACTTTTTCTTAGGTTGTTGTTCATTAGTCACTAGCGTACCACTATTTAATTATGCTTCGACTTGAAGGCTCTCTCCACCAACTTATTAGTGGGGCTGTTTGAAATTTTCACAAACCCAAATTTGGATTTCGTATTTCGTTCATATATATATATATATATATAGGAATGATCCGTGAAAAGCGTTAGCTATTAGCACTGTTTGAACTAACGCTAATTTAACCGTCCAATATTAGAGTTAATGGCTGTGATGAATGCCCAACCGCTAGAGGGAGTAACGACCAGCAATAAATTAAAAAATCCTCTCTGCTGGCCGCTAGAGGGAGTAACGACCAACAATAAATTAAAAAAACCTCTCTGCTGGCCGGTAGAGGGAGTAGCGGCCAATCAAAACGTCGTCGTTTTGACTGGCCACTACTCCCTCTAGCAGTCAGCAGAGAGGATTTGTTAATTTGGCCCATGGCCCAGCCGCTAGAGGGAGTAGCGGCCAACAAAAAAAAATTAGCCAATTATTGATTATCCTAATTATTCTCATACATGCTACTTATTAATTAGTAAATTAAAATAATAAAAAATTATAAGTATAATTATAAGGATAATCAATAATTATCTTTATACTTATCCTTATACTTATTAACAGATTATCCTTATACATATTACTTATTAATCAGTAAAATAAAATAATAAAAAATTATAAGGATAATTATAAGGATAATCAGTAATTATCTTTATACTTATCCTTATACTTATTAACAAAATAAGTATGTATAAGAATAATTACTGATTATCGTCTTATGATTTTTAATTATAAATAGAAAATAGTGATTGAGTTTATATATTTGAGTAGGAATATAATATAAATTCAATTACTATTTCCTATTTATAATTAAAAATCATAACACGATAATTATTAATTATACTTATACATACTTATTTTATTAATAAGTATAAGGATAATTACTGATTATCCTTATAATTATACTTATAATTTTTTATTATTTTATTTTACTAATTAATAAGTAGCATGTATGAGAATAATTAGGATAATCAGTAATTGGCTAATTTTTTTTGTTGACCGCTACTCCCTCTAGAGACTGGGCCATGGGCAAAATTAAAAAATCCTCTCTGCTGGCCGCTAGAGAGAGTAGCGGCCAGTCAAAACGACGACGTTTTGACCGGCCGCTACTCCCTCTAGCGGTCAGCAGAGAGCATTTTTTAATTTATTGCTGGTCGCTACTCCCTCTAGCGGCTGAGTATTCATCTCAGCCATTAACTCTAATATTGGACGGCTAGATTAGCGTTAGTTCAAACAGTGCTAATAGCTAACGCTTTCCACGGATTATTCTCTCTCTCTCTCTCTCTCTCTCTCTCTCTCTATATATATATATATATATATATATATATATATTTATAAAAGATCGAACGGTTAAATAGTCATCCTGTCTGCAGTTTAGTTTTCAGTATTCTGCAGTTTAATACTGCGACAGACAAATATCCAAAATACCGTTCTTATAAAAGTCCTCATACGCAGTATTAAATTGCGGACGCTAAGTATGGATGATCAATTAGGAAATAACGTCGTTTAGTTTTTAAATAAATGTCGTCCACAATATTAATAATTGGGGGGGCGTCTGGTGCGGTACTAACGACCGGTAACGTGTAATTTTTTTATTTTTTTAAAACCACAATTATTTGAATAATAAATAAAAAATAATAGAGCAAGTTTGAACAAAAAATTATAAAAGAAAGTATATTTTTTATTGAAAAAATACTGTAATTTTATTGAAAAAACACTGTAATTGTGGCTTCTATATTACGGCCCGAGCTACATTCCGTACTAGCCTTTTCCAGTGGCTTCTATATTATGAGTTGCAAGTTTTCAACAAATCTTCACCTTGACGAATAACCTCGTCCATTCCGAAGATAAGTCACTTGTCCTATCCAGTCTCGGGGGGTAATCCTCCAAACTAACATTTGAAGATATTGATCAAGTCCAAGCAATGCTTGAACTTGTCCGCGGTCACAGTCTTTGTCAACATGTCAGCTGCATTTTCAGAAGTATGCACCTTTTCCAATATCACATTCCCAGTAGCTATCAGCTCCCTCACCTTGTGAAACCTTACGCTAATATGTTTGGTCCTTGCGTGATACACCTGATGCTTTACCAAATAAATGGCACTCTGACTATCACAATACAGCTGTACTCCACCTTGATCTATGCCCAGTTCATTCACAAAACCCTTCAGCCACAATGTTTCCTTGTCAGCCTCAGCCAATGCCATGTACTAAGATTCAGTAGTAGATAGAGCTACTAGAGATTGTACCATGGATCTCCAACAAATCGGTCCACCTACTAATGTAAACACATACCCTGTTGTAGATCTCAAATCATCCAACATTCCAGCATAATCCGCATCCACATACCCTACAACTGAAATCTGAGTCTGTTGCTTCGCAAACATAATCCTATGAGTTGTCGTTCCTCTCAGATATCTGAACACCCACTTAACAGCTTTCCAGTGCTCCCCACCTAGATTGGCCATGTATTTGCTCACTGTGCTGACTGCATGTGCCAAATCGGGTCTTGTACACACCATCGCATACATCAAACAACCAACTGCGCTCGCATAGGGCACGTTCGACATATCCTGAATTTCTTCCGTCGATTTTGGACACTGCGCTGTAGATAACCTGAAATGACTCGCTAATGAAGTGCTAACCTGTTTAGCATTAGCCATACTAAACCTCTCCAACACTTTCTCCACATAGTTCTTCTGTGTCAACCACAGCTTACCAGCTGTTCTATCCCTGCGAATCTCCATCCTAAGTATTTTCTTAGCAGCACTCAAGTCCTTAATGTCAAACTCATTTCCCAACAAGTTCTTTAACCTGTTTACTTTAATCATGCTCTTTGCAGCAATAAGCATGTCATCCACATACAGTAACAGAAAAATATAAGAACCATTCTCAAGATTTTTCACGTAAACACAACAATTATACTCACATCGAGTGAACCCAATCCGGATCATGAAAGAATCGAACTTCTTGTACCATAGTCTTGGAGACTGTTTCAGCCCATACAGTGACTTCTTCAACCTGCATACCATGTACTCAGTCTCCGACTGCTTGAATCACTCAGGCTGCTCCATGAATATTACTTCCTCCAAATCACCATGAAGGAAGGCTGTCTTCACATCCAGCTGCTCTAACTCCAGATCATAACTATCCACCAATGCCAAAATAATCCTGATTGAGGTATGTCTCACCACCGGAGAAAACACCTCATCATAGTCAATTCCCTTCCTCTGCGAGTATCCCTTTGCTACCAATCGAGCCTTAAACCGTTCCTTTTTCTTTTCTGATACAGCTTCCTTTTTCTTGTACACCTATTTGCACCCCACTGGTTTCTTTCCCTCAGGTAATTCTGGCAATTTCCAAGTCTTATTTTTCTTCAATGACTTCATATCCTCCACCATGGCCTCCATCCATCTGTCCCTTTCAGAACAAGCAATAGCTTCCTGAAACGTGAACGGGTCCCCACTAGTAGTAGATAAAGTGTATGCAACCATATCATCAAACATGTACCTCTCCGGTGGTTTGATAGTGCGTCTGGGTCTCCTTGCGGCTATGCTTTCATCTTGTTGCTGTTAATTTTCCTGTTCCACTGGTGGTGAATTTCCAATGTCATAATTCTCCAGTTCGATTTGAACTTCCTGCTACTGTTTGCCGATCTCTCCACCAGCCTCGGTTTTCTGACCTTCCTGTTGTGTCTTAACCATGGAAGCCTCGTTAAAAACCACATCCCTACTGATCACTACCTTCTTTGATTCTGGATCCCAATGCTTGTACCCCTTTACACCTTTCTTATACCCAAGAAAGATACATTGTTTGGACTTGGCATCAACCTTTGATCTCTCATTACCCAGAACGTGTACGTAGGTTGGACATCCGAAGATCCTCATATACCCGAGTAGTCTACCTCTTTACCTGTCCACACCTCTTGTGCCGCTTTATTACCAAGAGCAGTACTTGGCGACCTGTTTATTATGTAAACTGCCATACTCACTGCTTCTGAAATCCTTCGAAAGCCCTGCATTTAGTCTTATGCACCGTGCCCGCTCTGCTATAGTTCTGTTCATTCTCTCTGCCACTCCATTCTGCTGTGGAGTTTTCCTAACAGTCCAGTGACGTTGTATCCCGTGCTCTTCACAAAACTTTACAAATGGCTCATACTTGTACTCTATCCCATTATTTGACCCGAGGCACTTAATTCTTTTCCCTGTTTGATTCTCCACTTCAGCTTTCCACACCCTGAACTTTTCAAAGACCTCAGACTTGTGTCGCATGAAGTACACCCAAACCTTTCTTGAAAAGTCATCGATGAAAGTTAAGAAATACAGCGATCCCGCTTTCGAAGCTACTCTCACTGGCCCCCATACATCAAAATGCATATAGTCAAGTTTTCCATTCGTTTTGTTCATCGCACTCTTAAACTGTACCTTACACTGTTTTTCCAAGACACAGAACTTGTAGAAGTCTAACTTGCACGCCTTTATCCCTTTCAGCAGATTTCTCCTATGTAATTCCAGCATCCCATGTTCTCCCATATGCCCTAATCGCATATGCCATAGCATAGTATCATCAATATCTTCCGCTGTAGTGGCAGCAGCTCCACCTACAACTGTACTCCCTATCATCCGATAAATATTCCCGTTAACCTTAGAACCTTTCATTATTACCAGGGCACCCTTTGTCACTCTTATGGCTCCACCACCAGTTTTGAACTCACAATCATTAGAGTCTAGAGTTCCCAATGAAATCAAATTCTTCCTTAAACCTGGAATATGTCTCACCTCAGCTAGAGTCCTTACAACACCATCGAACATCCTTATCTTTACTGTGCATATTCCAATGACGTTGCACGAAGCATCGTTACCCATTAGAACTGTCCCACAGTTCACTGACTTGTAGGTGTCGAACCACTCCCTGTTAGGTGACATGTGAAACGAACATGCTAAATCCAAAACCCACGAGTCTGTCGCGTCCGTGTTTGTTGACACTGACAGCATATCCCCATCATCCGATGATTCCTCCACGACGTTTGCCTATTTTGTAGATTCCGATTGCTTCCCTGTTCCTTCACCCTTATTCTTATATGGACAATCCCTTTTGAAGTGTCCTGTCTCGCGACATCTGAAACACTTACCCTCCTTTGGCTTAGGAGTCTTGCCCCTCGACTTAGATTTCTCATGCGTTCCTGGTTTCCTTCTATCCGATTTTCTGCCACGTTGCTCTCCACCTTTTACCATCAACCCTTCACCCGAAATACCCTCGGATTGTTGCTTTCTCTAGTTAAACATCAGTAGAGCAGAAGTGACTTCTTCGAATTTCAGAGTTTATTTTCCCCATAAGAGGGTCGTCACAAGATTCTCCATAGAACCCGGTAGAGAACGCTCCTAGCTACAACAAGTTGCTAATTGCTATTAGTGCCGTGCAAACAAGAAATGTTTGCATACATGCTTATAAAGAAAACAATGCACAACCTAATTACCTAAGACTTGTTTTGAAATCAACATAATTTGTGCAGAGTATAGGCTATAGCACAATTTTCATAAGGAGGGTTTTGTTTTATTCGCCGTTTGCCTTTCAAGATTAAGGTTTGCATATAATAAATACCTTTAATCAAAATCAAAATTCAATCAGAGACAATATGTAATTAATTGTATTGTGATATTAGTAATTGATGATGTTGTTAACGCCAAAATCAAATTCATTTATTTTTAATAATAATTTTAACCTCTAGAGTAGGCTAATACCAATAGACTGAATGACTAATTGTATGTTTTGGACTTTTGGCGCATTGGAGATTTGGGAAAAATACTAATCTAATTCATTTATTTTTAATAATAATTTTAACATCTAGAGTAAAAGTTGGATTTGTTTGAAATTAACATGTTTTTTTTTTTGTAAATTAAATAATAGTTTTCTGAATTGATTTACACACTCGATCGGAAGAACAAACAAGAATGTAATTTTAGGAAACAAAATGGTGATAAATATATATATACTAGGGGAACCCGTGCCTCCGACACTACTAATACTCAGTGTAATTATTTAATACCTAAAGATGAATCTAAATGAAAAATGTGAGTTACAATATTTAAAGAGTATATATTTGATAAAAATTAGAAAATTTTTGTTGTAAATAAGAAAATTTCTAATCAAGATAGACATCCCACTCAAAAAATAAAGAAGTCAAGAATTTTGCCACAAATTGTATCTATATACTCATTATTTACAAATCGAGACTGGCAAGAAAAAATAAATTTGTTAAGGAAACAACTAAAGCCATCATCCACATTCACTCAACAATAAATTTGACCTAGGCCAGTTAACTACATTTATTAAATTCGAAACAAACAATCCCAATGTCAATGACCTACATATTTTCTTCAAGCACATTTAAAAGAACTTCTCTTCACCTATATGCTATTGATTCCCTTCATTTAATTTGCAATTTTAGATGGAACATGGATTAATTAGTAAAACTATTTTAAGCACAATACATCATACAAATGTGTCCATTGAATACCAGTCGTTGATACATTAACAGGTAAAAGCATTGTAGTTTTGAAATAGCATAATGATACCCACTTGCTTAAAAGGTTCATGTGCACCAAATTGGTTTGGAGTTCCTTTGCCTGATTAAATAAAAATTAAAATAAAATAAGAATTTCAAAAATAATTGACCCAACCGCAAAAAAAGGTAAATTTGGTCAAACATATAGCCAAAAAAATCATCCGGGCCATCGCAAATTTGGGCAAGCTAGTCGCTACTGATTTTAAGAAATTTCGGCAGAGTTTCCTTTAAAAACAGATATCCAGAAAAATCTAAACCTGTTTAAAAAACTTACAATCATCCATACATATCCAAACCACAAAAAAAACCATCATTTCATACCCAAAATTATCATACCATGCAGAAATTAATACATATTCAATAATCAACATATATCCAACCACCAAAATATCAAGCTAGTAGCTACTAATTTTAAGAAATTTCGGCAGAGTTTCCTTTAAAAATAGATATCCAAAAAATTCTAAACCTGTTTAAAAAACATACAATCATCCATACATATCCAAACCACCAAAAACAACATCATTCCATACTCAAAATCATCATAACCATGTATAATTACCAAACTTTACAAAAGACAGAGAACAAAAATACATATATACAGAAAATAGAGTACTAACATGTTGAGCACCACCCTTTACTTTACATCTTACACCAAATATATTCTTTACAGCTATATACACGAAAATACATATAATAACATTTACCTTGTAGATCTGTCAAGCTCTACCATGTCTTCAATACATAAACCTTTGAAAAGAAAGGCTATCCATCGGCAACGTCCACGGCCAACAAATATTGTTTGTAACAAAAATCTGTTATTTATAAGAGAAAGCAAAATGTTAGTAGTATCACAAGAACGAAACAATTGACACGTGATTACTTGGATACGATTTAAGAATTATAAAATACACATAACCCTGTTAACTTTTCTCCACCCTCGACTTGTTGTTGAATGGACACGTTTCCATTCAATAGCAATATCATCCCAAGACTGCAAAAATTGAAATGAATCGTTTAGTTCTATCAACAAATTAAATCAACTAATTGGAAATTGATAACAAAATGTAATGAAAAGGATATATGTACAAATTGATCGATTCATGTGCAAGTAAAACTAAAACATAAGTTATATATAATAAGAATATTATAGCTCAGCCAACATAGGCCAACTTATTATGTTAACAGCGATGATCAAGCTTCTCAAATTTGTTCTTCACACATACACACACATATATAAATTTACTCGTATGTTATCTGAATGATTTTCTGTAAGATATGTTATATGATGTGCATACATTACTAAATCATGTATTCAGTTGGCCAAAGCAGGAATTGTTATTCAGTGGAGGCATCATACTCTCGAAACATTATCAGATTTGCTTACACAAAAAAGAGCAAGGAAATGTAAACTAATTTTCTGCAAATTAGAGAATGAGTAGCTTCTACGAAGGCATCATCTGTAAAATAAGTTGACGAATGTATCACGTGGATTCAAAAACATGAGGGTGTATGTGTAATATACGGTATTGTAATTTGAGTAACTGTACTTCATGTTTTTTATGCTTCGGTTTGATCAACTAAAAATATTGTATTACACCTTACAATAATTTATGGGGCTTGCTATTTCTATAGGGAAACTTATTAGTCCTAGCCACTTCCATTTCACATGACTATAGGACTCACATATACCCATCAGGAGTCTTCCTAGCATATGCCACAACTACAACGATGCCACAACTTATTCAAGCATCAGTCACATTTATAACAATATTCAAATATTCAACTATTCAACAATTAACACATATATAAAGACAATATTTGATGTGGACTTGTCATTTAATTCAAAACTTTTATCAGTCAATTCAAAACATATCAAGACTTTTATCTTAAGAAGATCAATAATGCACGGAGATAAGAAATGATACCTCAAACATATAAAATTATAACAAAACTTCAGGATAGACGATATTTGTTGTGGACTTGTGAGTTAATTCACGAAGAAGTATGCATAAGCGGGAAGAACTTGTGCATCTTGACAGAGCTACATATAGTTGACCATGACTAAATATTGGCGTACGTAAATCTACCCCAACAAATTTGACAGACTGGCTCTGTGATTTATTCATTGTCATTGCATACGCTAACCTCACTGGTAATTGTCTTCTTGTCATTTTAATACTCAACTCAGACGAAGAAGGAGTCAAAGAAATTTGTGGAATGAATACCAAGTCGCCATGCTTATCACCAGTTAAAATCTTTGCTTCAAGTACTAAAGCACCACACTTGACTATGATAAGTCTAGTACCATTACAAAGGCCATCTTTCGGTGCAATGTTCCTTAGAAGCATTATTGGACAACCCTCTTTTAAATCTAATTTGAACGGTGGAAGTCCAAGGGGATTGAGTTTGTTCAAATATTTATTCGGGTACCGATGCATAATAGTCCGATCCACATCATCATCTTCAACCATTTTGTCAGCAGCAAAGTATGTATGTACTTCTCCCGGGAAAACCGCCAACGCAGCTAGGTTGATATCATTGACATCATCATTTCTAGCCGATAGAATTGTGCGCTCTTTTAAGAATTCGGGAGTAACCTTACTTGGCACTTCTAGCTCTGGGTAGATGGTCGAGATAAGATTATCCACACTTTGAGTTATTTTTATTAAATTTAGAAGTTATATAGATTCTTGAGGGTTAGACCCAATCTACACAATAATGAAGTATTAGTAAATTCTCAAATATTTTGGACAATATATAGATGTCAATATGAATAAAGATACAAATACTCAAACCTCATTAAGAAAAGCCGAGAAATCAAATAATAACGATTGGTCATCGTGCAAGTGCATGTTAACTTGTAATGTCAAGACATGTATATCTTTCCAAAGTAAATAACGTCGTAGTGATGCTGCCACTATATGCTCACGAAGACCTCTAGGTATAACAGGAAGAATCTGCCTAAAATCTCCTCCAAGAACAACAGTAACACCTCCAAATGGTTGGGAGTTATCACAAATGTCTTGTAAGGTCCGATTAACTGCTTCAACATAATGACGATGCTGCATTGGAACCTCATCCCATATAATTAGTCTAGCCTTCCGAAATAATTTCGATTGTGATGATTGCTTCGTGAATCCACAAACTGAATTTTCTAATACGTTAAGTGGAATGCAGAATGTTGAATGTGCAGTACGTCCCCTATGTAACAACCCAGAAGTAATTCCAGAGGATGCTACTGTAATTACTATATCGCATAAGGAACGACATTTTTTGGCAACTGTATTGTAGAGAAAAGTCTTTCCAGTTCCTGCACCCCCACTCAGAAAGAAGGTTGTTCCTCTATTTTCATAAACAGATGAAATGATTGCATTATAAGCCATACGCTGACCTTCATTCAGTAGATCAATGCTTTGCTGGACAATTATTTGATTAACTTCAAGTTGTAACTGCCTATGTTCCCATATAAGTCGATTGCCAACGATAATTCTCCAATTAGCATATGGCAGTGGCATTGGTGGGTAATCTGATAAGCTCTTCCCCGACTCTAAGCAAAATATTAATAAGGTATAAACCATAATCACAAATTTGAGCATTAGTAGGAACATCAATGCCATAACATGTACTTATTTTGTGTGATAAATCATCACAAACATGCATAGAAAATTGGTTCCACAACGCTTCTGGATTTAAAGGAGAGCATTGTGTCAAGATAATAGAAAACAACCTTATTAATTGAGAGCCTGTTCTCATTATTGATGCTTCTCTAAGACATTGAATCCACTCTTCGTCGTCTTCCAAAAGGCCTTTTGCAATACATGCAGCCTTATATGTGGGGTGTATAATATTATCAACTGTTCTTAAACATTAAAAAGATTGAGGTCCCTCTACAACCGTCAACAGAAGACGCAGATAAAACCTTTCACCTTCATTTGGACTGGCAAAATACATTCTTCTGATTGCAAATCCCCTTTGTCTCTCTTTCCAGAGCTGTTCTTTCTTTTGCCAAACGAAATGCTTTGGAAATTGTTGGTATGTGAGAGTTCGAGCTAAACCATTAGTAGAGCAGTATGCAAAAAATCCTGTTAGAGTTGTCTGCTGATCCTCTGCTCTGTTCAATATTGCAGCTATTGGTTCAGAAGGGTTATAGCAGACGTGATGTTTTCCATCTAGGTGAACTACCAGACGTATAACTGGAGGGAACTCTTGATGCATAGGATATCCAAATATCCGTCATGCCGCCTCTGTAGGTCCAATGTACCTTGAGTCAATATACTGCTTAATCTCATCTACGACCCCCAATACCAAAGTTGTGCGATCGTAACCCTTATAGATGTATTTATTGATATACTTTACGCACCTTACTCTTGCACAAACTTCCACATTTATATGGCAACTAAACAATCTAGAGAGGTATGAATTATATGGTACAACATCTCTATTACCAACTTCATGTCCAGACCTTAGAGAATGTTTTCGACCGTCATTGCGCCTTTGATATATCGGATACCCATCTTCGCTCATTGTAGTTTCTTCTGCCCAATATTTAGTGTGACGCCCCCAAAATAGGTCCAATTCATCCAACCCATTCTGAGTCGCCAAATACATGGTACAGAAAATAACTAGAACTTTATTATTACAATTGTCGTGCAAAATGCGATAACACATATACTGTAAGTTTAAATATAAATATTGTCATCTAGACAGTATTCATACTCAATTAAGTCCTCATTATACTTATTGATACACTATTTTACAAAATAGTGAGGACTACTAAAACAACTGTCTTGAACCATCATTCCACACCCCGACTAGTACTCGCTACATTCTCGCCTCCTGAGAAGAAAAATAGAACAACAAGGAAAAGGGTGAGCTCAACTAGCCCAGTAAAGAATATTATGACTAAGATAATATACAACAAATTATCCTTAGTCTTCAACAGGGAAAAATTTAATAGAATACAATAGACAACAACTTTTAAATCAATATTCGCAGCGAAAAATAATAATTCATAGAAGAGTTACGTAGAGAATGAAATCTACGATTATCTATGAATTTAAAAGTCCATCATCAATATTTTATCCCTGTAACATCAATCAATAAATATCTTGAATCAAATAGTCATCTTTGTACTACAGGCTAAAGATATTCATCAGTTGGTCATTTTCATCTCAACACCTGTTCATCTTTGCACTACGGGCCAAAGATATTCATCAGAAATCATTCATCTTTGCACTACAGGCCAAACATATTCAGTAACATCCTCATTTAGGACTGAGGATGATGAAAAATATTTTAAAGAAAACGAATCCAGTGTAGCAAAAGAATAAATATTAAGAATTCGTATTTCAGCTATTCCATGTCCAAAAATACCTCATAAATAATCATAGTGGAGTAAAATTCAAGAATGATCAAAACATGGATACAATCAAACTAGTATTCAGAATAGATATTTTGGACGAAAAGAAATTTTTTTTATTTTTTTGTGAATAGTAACTCGTGAATAGTAACTCATGAATAGTAAGCCCGACATGAAAAAGTTCCAAATTTGATAAAAATTCTAACCAATATTTTGGCATAATGATATTGAAGAATAATATCATTTTCGAATAAAATAACATCCCTTACCTCGTAAAAACAGTACTTCTAGTTGAAACACCGTGTAAGACCCCAACTTTTATAAATAAAGATGAATTTTCTATAAATATCATTTTCGAATATTATGGAGTTAATTTGATATAATGTTATAGTTGTGGGTAATATTTATAAATTTTGTAAAGTACGCAAGTTGTTATATAATATTCGATTGGTCGGAGAATATTCGTTTTAACAGGAAATATTCGTACAACGGCACAATCATTGGTGGATCCCACAACGGAATTATTGTCGGATTGAGAAAACGACAAAAATATTTTATTAAAAATAACGGCGGAAGTTTTACCATTGATACTGTTGAACTACTCGGTAGTAAAAGTACAGTAATACATGTGGTTGCATAGTAGCACACGGTATTGATTATTAATGCTTATGTGAGAAGTCACTCAGTTTGATTCAATTATTGTCAGTTAATAATATGAATTATTTAGCGATAATGACGTTTTGTTTTATTCGTATTATTAACGTAATAAAATAGAAACATCTTTTTATATAAAACAGAATACTTTATTAAAGTTATTCTATAAATAGAATATATTATATTTTATTTAAAAGATTTTTCTTTAAATATGGACCGTCAGATTAAAGTAATCAATCTGGACCGTTCATGGATTAGCAGCTCATTCCTTCATTATTTCTTACGAATTCATTGAACTCTAGAGAGAGAAACTATAGAGAGAAACTATAGAGAGAGAGAAGAAGAGTATTCTGCTACTTAACTACTTCCTTATTTCAGTTCTTCTTTAAAACGGTAAGGGGTGTTATTCTTTCTTATTCATGAAGAGAAATGTTGTTATTCCATTTCTTATTATTATGTTGGAATAACCTGTATACGCGGTCTACCCTATACTTGGTGACATTCTTCTATTATTCTGTTAGAACATCCTGTCTGTGTATTTTACACCGGACCTGGTTCTGTTTTTATTATTATTCTGTTGGAACATCCTGTCTGTGTGTTTTACACCGGACCTGGTTCCGTTTTTATTGTTATCCTGTTGGAACATCCTGTCTGTGTGTTTTACACCGGACCTGGTTCCGTCTTTATTATTATTCTGTTGGAATATCCTGTCTGTACGTTTTACGCCGGACCTGGTTCTATTATTTATTATTCTGTGGGAATAACCTGTCTGTGCGATCTATCGCATGCATGGTGATTTCTTTTGTTATTCCATTCTTTATTATACTCAGTTGGTTAAGTTTTGACTTCTATACTCCATGAAATTTGTGGAATATCCTTGATAATTGCGTTTCATCCAGTATCTTTTCATGAAAATATTTTTCTAAGCATTCTTGAATTTTACTCCACAAAGCAGTATCATGTTGACAATTTGGACGTTGTTAATTCTTGGATAAATTAATTCTTGAACTTGTTTTATTGAATTCTTATATCATTGTCATCATCCTCATGTTTATAAAATGTTAAAAGTCATATGTGGCCTGTAGTGCATAGATGGACTTGGTATGATTATGACCAGGGATTATTCGGTATAATCATGATCGTAATGTTACAAATGATGTGGTAAAAGTCCTTATTAGCCCGTAGTGCGTTGATAGACAGTTGTTGGCATGATCATGACCATTAATAAATACACGAATATCCTTGGCCGTAGAGCAGGGGTGATTCGATGATGTGGATTATTTTATTAAGCTGAGTCCCAGCGATCACAGTGTTGAAAAACCTTTTAAATCATAAAAGATAGTAGAGTTTATTTTCTACTCGACTCTTTTAATGGATTTCTTGTTCCGCTGCAGTTAAACTTGATGTCTATTATATTTTATCAGTTTAACATTGTTGAAGGCTAATGATAATTTATTCTGTATTATCTTAGTCATAATATTTCTTACTGGCCTAGTTGAGCTCACCCTTTCTTTCACTGTTCTCTTCAGGAAATGAGAACGTAGCTGGGGCAAGTCGGGGAACGGAGTGATGGTCCGAATGATAGTATTAGTTAGTAGTCCTCACTATTCTATGTAATGGTATGTTAATAAATGTAATGAGGACTCCTTTTGAGTATGAATACTCTCTAGAAGATAATATTTGTATTCAAACTCACAGTTTATGTTTTGTCGTATTGTACACGACAATTGTATTAGTAAGTTGTATTTGTATTCTGTACTATGTATCTGACGACCCAAGATGGGTGATGTATACCTAATTTTGGGGGCGTCACAATTGGTATCAGAGCTTAGGGATATGATCCCTGGCTAAAATGTTAGCATAGAACTAGGAGGGGAGAGACGGGGAATTCCTTCGCTAGTATGACCTACCTAAGTTTATTTACATGGTATTTAATTGGTCGGTCATAATATAAGGATAATATATGACATATCAATTAACTTTTATTTTGTGGCAGTATCTGAAAATGGCATCTGAGAATGTTGAGAATAGCAATGGAGCACAGGCGACTGTTGATTCACCACATATCAATAATCAGGATAATGTGCATCAGGAAGGTGACAATCCTCATGTAAACAACAACACTGACCAGATGATGAATGATGGAATGTTTAGAAACTTTATACAGTTCATGCAACAGCAGGCGAGAGCGGCTCCTGTCCAAAATATAGGTGGAAACACTGAAAACTCTCGGTCGGTCACCGCTAAACAGTTCAAGGAGTTGGGACCACAAGAGTTTAAGGGAGAGCCAAAACCACTTATAGCGGAAACATGGATAAAGCAAATTACCAAGATATTTGATGTCTTGGGATGCTCCGAGGAGCAAAAGGTTCCCTTTGCCGCCTTTATGTTGCGAGGAGAGGCAGATTACTGGTGGGAATCGATGAAGAGTACTCAACCTGCCGCACTGAAGATGTCTTGGGAGAAGTTCCAAGAGCTGTTCAATGATAAATACTTTCCTGAAATTGTTCGTCACATGAAGGAGATGGAGTTCATCAAATTGGAGCAGAATAATATGACCGTGTCGCAGTATGAGGCTAAATTTGCTGAGTTGTCCCGGTTTACGTCCCACTTGGTGGATAATAAAGAGCGAATGACGCGAATATTTTTGCTAGGTTTGGAACCTGAGATACATCAACATCTTATTTCTCATAAACTGTGTTTGTAATCAGATGTTGTGAATATGGCTCAGTTAGTGGAGCGCGATAACTAGTCAACGCAACCAAAAGAGAGCAGTCGGCAAAATGATAATACCAGTGAGAGCAGTCATCGAAGCGGTGACAACAAGCGTGGAGGGAATCAACAGGCCATAAATGGTAACCACTTCGGTGGTAATCAGGGCCAAAACAATAAGAATGGTCATTTCAAGAAGAGGATATTCAACAATGATGGAAAGACGTCAGCACCAGCACCCGTTGTTAAGGAAGGAGAACGACCACCTATCATATGTTTCAAATGCGGAGGGGAGGGGCACATCAGTCCAAACTGCGCGATGCCGTCTAAAGCATGTTATAATTGTGGAAGAGAAGGTCATTTAGCTCGATTTTGTCGTTTACCAAAAATAAGTTCAGCCAAGATGGAGACACCAAAGGCCGTCCCAGAAAAGTCAAAACCAGTAGTGCAAGGGAGAGCGTTTGTTGTGACCTCCCAGAAAGCAAGGAACCCGAATGAGGTCATCACGGGTAAGCTTATCATAAACTCTAATGAAGTCTATACTTTATTTGATACCGGTTCTACCCATTCTTTTATTTCTCCTACTTGCGCTCATCGATTAAATTTGACTCCGGAGAAATTAGACTTTTATTTATCTGTTGAAACTCCATTGGGAGAAACCTTCATTACATCCACGGTTTATAAGTCTTGTTTGGTTCAAGTTGGTACCCACACATTACCTGTCGATCTGATTTCATTAAAAATACTTGCATTTGACGTGATTCTAGGGATTGATTGGTTAACTACTCATCATACAAAAATTGATTGTTTTCGTAAGGTTATTAGCTTTCATATACCTAATCGACTTATTATGCGAATTCAAGCAACCAAACCGTTAAAATCAATCGCTGTCATCTCAAGCCATAAAGCTATTCGTTTATTGAAAAACAGATGTCAAGCTTTCTTAGCTCATGTCACGGATCTAAATAAAAATACGTCAGTTTTGAATGATATTTCTATTGTTAATAAATTCCCTGACGTATTCCCTGAAGAACTTCCTGGCCTACCCCTAGAGCGTGAAATTGAATTTTGTATCGACCTTGAACCCGGTACAAAACCCATTTCTAAAGTCCCATATCGAATGGCTCCTATTGAACTTTAGGAGTTAAAGATCCAACTGCAGGAATTATTAGACATTGGCTTTATTCGTCCTAGTACTTCTCCTTGGGGTGCTCATGTACTATTCGTGAAGAAGAAAGATGGAAGTATGCGACTTTGTATTGATTATCGGGAGTTGAATCATGTCACCATCAAAAACAGGTACCCATTACCACGTATTGATGACCTGTTTGACCAGTTATAAGGAGCACAATTCTTTTCAAAGATCGATCTTCGTTCTGGATATCATCAGCTAAAGGTTAGAACTGAGAATATTCCAAAGACGACTTTTAGAACTCGGTACGGGCATTATGAATTCTTAGTCATGTCCTTTGGATTGACTAATGCTCCTGCTGCCTTCATGGATATGATGAACCGGGTATTCAAGGAATATTTAGATCACTTTGTGGTCGTCTTTATTGATGACATCCTTATTTATTCCAAAAGCCGTGAAGATCATGAGCAACACTTGAGGCTGGTACTCCAAAAGCTTCGTGAATACAAGCTTTATGCCAAGTTGAAGAAATGCAAGTTCTGGCTGGAGGAGGTAGCATTCCTTGGGCACGTAGTATCAAGTCGTGGAATATCGGTTGACCCGGCAAAGATTGAAGCTATTCAAAGCTGGGAGTAACCTAAATCAGTGACCGAAGTACGTAGCTTTTTTGGTTTAGCTGGTTATTATCGGAGATTCGTGGAAGGATTTTCTCGAATCGCTACTCCATTAACTCAGCTGACTCGGAAAGATACAAAGTTTGGTTGGAGCGAAGAATGTGAGTAGAGTTTTCAAGAACTCAAGAGGAGACTCATTTCAGCACCTGTTCTAACAATACCATCTGGCTCGGAGGGATTTGTCATCTACAGTGATGCTTCGAGCAAAGGGTTGGGATGCGTTCTCATGCAACATGAAAAAGTCATAGCCTATGCATCAAGACAACTCAAGGAATATGAGAGGAATTATCCTACTCATGATCTAGAGTTGGCAGCTGTTGTCTTTGCACTTAAAATTTGGAGGCATTACTTGTATGGGGAGAAGGTGGAGATCTTTACGGATCATAAAAGCCTCAAATATTTTTTCACTCAAAAAGAACTCAACATGCGACAACGACGTTGGCTTGAACTGTTGAAAGATTATGATCATACCATTCAATACCATCCTGGAAAAGCGAACGTGGTAGCTGACGCATTGAGTAGAAGATCATATGCAAGTACGAGTGCAATATTGTCAACACAAAGGCCCATTTTGTGTGACTTGCAAAGGATGGAGATAGAGTTAAAGACTCCAGAGACCCATGTGATGATGGCGAATATACGAGTAGAACCAACTTTAATCGATAAAGTTAAAGTTGCTCAAGCTACAGACCTGGAGCTGATGCGTATGAGGAAGAAAGTGCAAGAAGGTGCTATGCCGGAAGCAAGAATCGATGAAGAAGGAATACTTTGAGTCAACTCCAGACTTTGTGTTCCTAACAACCCTGATTTAAAGTATGAAATCATGATGGAGGCGCACAACACACCGTTTGCAATCCACCCTGGAAGTACCAAAATGTATCATGATCTTCGTCATACATTTTGGTGGAGCAATATGAAGAGAGAGATAGCGTTGTTTATCTCAAGGTGTTTAACTTGTCAACGAGTCAAAGCGGAGCATCAAGTACCAAAAGGTCCATTGCAACCACTTGAAATTCCAAAATGGAAGTGGGAGCACATTACGATGGATTTCGTTACCGGTCTTCCTAGGGTTTCTCAAGGTATTGATGCGATTTGGGTCATTGTTGATAGATTGACCAAGTCTGCTCATTTCTTACCGATACGAGAAACTTATACACTTGAACGTCTTGCTCGTATGTACATAAACGAGATTGTAAGACTGCATGGTATGCCAGTATCCATAGTTTCTGATCGAGACCCAAGATTCACTTCACGATTTTGGGTTAGTTTACAAAAAGCTATGGGCACAGATTTACGATTTAGTTCAGCATATCATCCTCAGAAGGACGGACAATCAGAGAGGACTATTCAAACTCTTGAAGATCTATTAAAACTCTGTGTCCTTGATTTTATGAGAAGTTGGGACAAGTTCTTACCATTGGTAGATTTTTCCTACAACAACAGTTATCAAGCAAGTATTGGCATGGCTCCATTCGAAGCATTGTATGGAAGAAAATGTCGTTCTCCAGTATGCTGGGATGAGGTGGGTGAAGCAACGTTGTTGGGACCGGAGTTGGTACGTATGACTACAGAAAAGATTCAAACGATCCGACAACGTATAAAAACCTCACAAGATCGACAAAAGAGTTATGTTGATCTTCATCGAAAGGACGTGGAATTTGATATAGGAGATCATGTGTTCTTACGTGTTGCTCCATGGAAAGGAGTTATGAGATTTGGAAAAAGAGAAAAGCTCAATCCTCGATTCATCGTTCCATTTTTAATCCTCGATCGAGTAGGAACTGTGGCTTATAGACTCGCTTTACCGCCAAGTATGTCTCGTGTTCATAACGTTTTTCACATATCCATGTTACGCAAATATGTGGAAGACCCGAACCACATTTTTGAGTTAGAACCGGACGAAATAGCGGAGGATTTGACGTATGAAGAAGTTCCTGTTCAAATCTTGGATAAGAAGGAACATATTCTACGCTCCAAGGTTATACCTCAAGTCAAAGTTTTGTGGAGAAACCACGATGTTGAGGAAATGACTTGGGAGTTAGAATCTGAAATGAAATCAAGGTATCCTTACCTCTTCGACATACCAGGTACGTACCCTAATTTCGAGGGCGAAATTTCATAAGAAGGGGAGGTTGTAAGACCCCAACTTTTATAAATAAAGATGAATTTTCTATAAATATCATTTTCGAATATTATGGAGTTAATTTGATATAATGTTATAGTTGTGGGTAATATTTATAAATTTTGCAAAGTACGCAAGTTGTTATATAATATTCGATTGGTCGGGGAATATTCATTTTAACAGGGAATATTCGTACAACGACACAATCATTGGTGGACCCCACAACGGAATTATTGTCGGATTGAGAAAACGACAAAAATATTTTATTAAAAATAACGGCGAAAGTTTTACCATTGATACTGTTGAACTACTCGGTAGTAAAAGTACAGTAATACGTGTGGTTGCATAGTAGCACACGGTATTGATTATTAATGCTTATGTGAGAAGTCACTCAGTTTGATTCAATTATTGTCAGTTAATAATATGAATTATTTAGCGATAATGACGTTTTATTTTATTCGTATTATTAATGTAATAAAACAGAAACATCTTTTTATATAAAACAGAATACTTTATTAAAGTTATTCTATAAATAGAATATATTATATTTTATTTAAAAGATTTTTCTTTAAATATGGACCGTCAGATTAAAGTAATCAATCTGGACCGTTCATGGATTATATTCTGCTAAATCCCAGAAAAGAAATATTTTTAGAACTGATTTTGTATTTTTCATGAAAATGGTCTAGTTATGAGTAAATGAATTAAATATATTTTGTGAAGTAAGAAAATTGAAAAAATAGGATTTTATGACTTGAGAATCCTATATGAGGTATATGTAGATTTTTTATGAGGGTTTTGGTTATTGGTGATAAAATCTTATGAGTTTGGCATTTTATAATGATTAAATCCTTTATTTAGTAAAGTGTAAACAATTAAAAAAAATTGTTTATAAGCTTAAGAAATATTATTATTTCAATATCATTATACCGAAATATTGGTATGTATTTTATTGTGGAATTTCTACCTTTTTGTGTCGGGGTTAATATTCATGAGTTACTATTCACGAGTTACTATTCATGAGTTACTATTCACGAGTTACTATTCACGATAAAATTGGTTTCCTTTTTCTAACCAAATTATAGTTGATTTATGAATATTACTCTTGAGATTAAATCTATATGTTGATCATATTGTTTTTATTATTATATATAACATTTTTATAACCCTAATGATGATATTTTTCTTTGACTTGAGTGTAAAGATGAGTAGATTTTTGGTATGATCATGACTATGGGTTATCTTTGGCCAGTAGTGCAAAGTTGAATCGTTGATTGGTATGATCATGACCATTGAATTTATAAGTGAATATCTTTAGCTTAAGTGCAAAGGTGAATTGATCAACATGGTTATACTTATTGTTTATATAAATTCTGAAATGATTATATATTTCTTTGAGATATTAATATCTTTGGCCTGTAGTGCAAAGATGAAATATTGATGAATATCTTTGGCCTGTAGTGCAAAGATGAATTGTTGATGAATATCTTTGGCCCGTAGTGCAAAGATGACATGTTGTTGAATATCTTTGACCAGTAGTGCAAAGATGAACAGATGTTGAGATAAACATGACCAACTGGTGATACAAATGAATATCTTTGGCCGTAGTGCAAAGATGAAGTTATTAGTATGATTATGAACAGGAAATGTGATTTAGTGTAACCATGATCTTTGATGTTTCAGGTAAAGATAGGTGATGAAAATTATCTTCGTCCTGGATGAGAAGAGGAATTTAGAACTACAGTTATGATTATGAGTTATTCATATGATTGTGGACCAGAATTGTTGATTGATGTTACAGGAATAAAACATTGTTGATGGATTTTTAACATGGAGAAGATAATAGACTTTATAGTCTAATTGACTCTTCTAATGGATTGCTCGTTCCGCTGCAACTATGGTTGAAATTTTTATCATTTACCATATGTTCTAAATCTCTGATTTATTATTGATGAAGGCTATTGATAATTTAATTATCTTTAGTCATGATATTCTTTACTGAGCTAGTTGTGCTCACTCTTTTGCTTCACAATTCCTTTCAGGTAATAAGAGTGTAGCTGGGTCGAGCGAGGGTAACGGGAAAATAGAACGGTGGTCTCTAGCTGTGGAGATTCTCCCGAAACAGTATAGAAAAGTTCATTTAGTAGTTTTATTTGGTGAATCCAATAGGGTAAGGTGTACCCAACGTTGGAAGGGTGGTTTGTCACTATCATACAAGATGTCTAACGACATACAACCTCGTGTCATCATAAGACAGGGATGTGCTCATCCACTTGCTGAGTATATATACGAGCACTACCTATATAATCTTGGTGTTTGTTTGAAGTATAATTCTCAATTAGAGACACTAGAGATAATGATATGTCAAGAGAAGACTCACCATTAGGAAGAATATGATAGTAATCTTCTCGTTTTTCTTTGGGGTCTATTGGGTCAACCAAGAATAATTCTGTGGCCATATGATATCTATCATAACTTAGACGCATGACCTCCCATGTACGAAAGTTTCCTTGAGCACTTCCCAAAGATTCTAATTTCTAAAACAGTTTTTGACTATACCTTTATGTAAGGTGTCATTGTGAGATGATGTCCACGGTTAGAACATGAGTCACATTTGGTATATATTTGTATCCAAACTCACTGCATATGTGTTGTTGTATTTTGCACGATAATTGTTGTAATAAAGTTACAGTTGTTTTCTGTACCATGTATTTGGCGACTCAGAATAGGTTGGATGGAATGGACCTATTTTGGGGTCGTTACAATTCTCTTTAGGAAATGAGAACGTAGCTGGGGCAAGTCGGGAAACGGAGTGATGGTCCGAATGATAGTATTAGTTAATAGTCCTCACTATTCTATGTAATGGTGTGTTAATAAATGTAATGAGGACTCCTTTTGAGTATAAATACTCTCTAGAAGATATTATTTGTATTCAAACTCACAGTTTATGTTTTGTCGTATTGTACACGACAGTTATATTAGTAAGTTGTATTTGTATTCTGTACTATGTATCTGACGACCCAAGGTGGGTGATGTATACCTAATTTTGGGGGCGTCACACACCGGATATAGGCTATGACTTTAACTTGCACCGTATAGCAATACTCAAAGTATTAGAATACTCACAAGAATATGCTCACTAATATAGAGAGAGAAAGAGAGAAGATTTCAGTTTCTGGTGTGATTTTCAATTCTAACCTAAGCACCCTATTTATAGGAAAATGCTTAGAACACCAAAGCAGAAAATTGAATATAATAATATTATATTTACTAAATTGTCAAGCCCACCTTATAAGATCTGAATTCAGCCCATTCTTATCACATGTTGAGCCCACTAATTTGCAAAAAATGTTTTTCTTTAAAATAATAATTAAAACTTCCAAAAATCAATTATTTTAGAACTTCAATAATTCATAATAAATAGCCCTTTTGTCAGAAAATTTGAATCTCGCACTTTTTATAGGAAATTCAATTCTCTACACCTTTGCAGAAGAAAGTTTTTCTAAATTCCAAACAAAAATTGACCGAAATCTACAAACGGGCGATTTTACAGTCTATAATAAATTTTTGGTCAAGAATTGTGTCCACCAACACACAAAACATGTGTTAAACATTTAATCCAACAAAAATACTCTTTCTCCTCATTTATTCATATATCCCACATTCATTGTAAAAATATCACCATTAATATATTATTAAAATAATATATTTAAATGAATTATTTTATCAGAAAAAGATAAAATATTAATTTACAACAATTGTCGCATTTAAAAAATTTTCTCCATCTATATCCACATAATATCAATATTTTTCTCATCATATAAATCAATAATTAATTATTCACAAATAATATTACAGAATCACATTACTGACAACCAGGCAGTTCCTAGGAAAGAGGGGGCTTTCTAATAAGGATCTCTCCTTACTGGCGCGCAATTAGATGACCAAACCTCTCCTTAGACAGAACTTTCTAGACATTGCCAATAATATTATCTAATAATATTATTCAGATAATATGAATTATTGCTCCGTTAATAGAAAATATTGTGTAGTGACAATTATTAAAACAACAGTAATATAAAATATCAACGCAACAATTATTGAATCAATAAAATAAAATACTGAACAGTAATTACTGTAACAATTATTGAGTAATGCCTTCTTACGTAAAAATCAATAATTGGTGAAATACCGTGTGTTACTGTGCAACAACGCGTATTACTGTGTTTTAACCACGGGGTATTTCAACAGTATTAACGGTAATAACTACGCCGTTATTTATAAATAACTTATTTTTGTCGTTTTCTTCATCCAATCGCTTTCTGTTATGGGGCCCACACAAGGCTGCGCCGTCGTTCGAATATTCCCCGACAACAAGAATATTCCACGACCAAACGAATATTTCCCGACAATAATGAATATTTTATGACCACTTGCTTATTTAAAATATTTGCGCATTTTACCCATAACTAACCTCATTAATCAATTTAACCCTTACTATTTCAAAATAATAAATAGAGAAAATTTAAATTTTATTTATTAATAATTTGGGGTCTTACAACCTCTCCTCTTTATGAAATTTTGTCCTCGAAATTGACGTACGTACCTGGTGTTTCGAAAAGATGAGGATACCTCGCTTTCATTTCCATTTCCAACTCCCAGGTCATTTCCTCAATAGCATGGTTTCTCCACAAAACTTTAACTTGTGGTATAACCTTCGTGCGTAGGACATGCTCCTTCCTATCCAAGATCTTGACAGGTACCTCTTCGTACGTTAAGTCTTCGGCTATCTCGTCTGGTTCTAACTCAATAACGTGGTTTGGGTCTTTCACATATTTGTGTAGAACAGATATCTGAAAAACATTATGAACACGAGACATACTTGGAGGTAACGCGAGTCTATAGGCCACATTTCCTACTCGGTCAAGAATCTGAAATGGACCAATAAATCGTGGATTGAGCTTTCCTCTCTTCCCAAATCTTGTAACTCCTTTTCATGGAGCCACACGCAACAATACATGATCCCCAATGTCAAATTCCACGTCCTTTTGATGAAGATCTGCATAACTCTTTTGTCGATCCTGTGCCGTTTGTATACGTTGTCGAATCATTTGGATCTTTTCCGTAGTCATACGTACCAACTCGGGTCCCAACAATGTTGCTTCTCCCACCTCATCCCAACATATTGGAGAGCGACACTTTCGTCCATATAATGCTTCAAATGGAGCCACACCTATACTTGCCTGATAACTGTTGTTGTAGGAGAATTCCACCAATGGTAAATACTTATCCCAACTGCCTTTGAAGTCTAGGACACAGAGTCTTAATAGATCTTCAAGAGTTTGAATAGTCCTCTCTGATTGCCCGTCCGTTTGAGGATGGTAAGCCGAACTAAATCGTAAATCCGTGCCCATAGCTTTTTGCAAGCTTACCCAAAATCTTGAAGTGAATCTTGGGTCACGATCCGAAACTATGGATACTGGCATGCCATGCAACCTCACAATCTCATTCACATACATACTAGCAAGACGTTCAAGGGAATAAGTCTTCCGTATCGGCAAGAAATGAGCAGACTTGGTTAATCTATCAACAATAACCCAAATAGCATTTATGCCTTGAGAAACTGTGGAAAGACCCGTAACGAAATTCATGGTAATGTGTTCCCACTTCCATTTCAGAATCTCAAGTGGTTGCAATGGACCCTTTGGTACTTGATGTTCCGCCTTTACACGTTGACAAGTTAAACACCTCGAGATAAACTTTGTAATCTCTCTCTTCATATTGTTCCACCAAAATGTATGTCAAAGATCATGATACATTTTGGTACTTCCAGGATGGATTGCAAATGGTGTATTGTGTGCTTCCATCATGATCTTGTACTTCAAATCAGAATCGTTAGGAACACAAAGTCTGGAGTGGACTCGAAGTATTCCTTCTTCATCGATTCTTGCTTTTGGAATAGCACCTTCTTGTACCTTCTTGCACTTTCTTCTTCATACGCATTAGCTCCGGGTCTGTGGCTTGAGCAACTTTAACTTTATCGATTAAAGTTGGTTCTATGCGTATACTTGACATCATCGCACTTATTCCTGCATATGATCTTCTACTCAACGCGTCAGCTACCACATTTACTTTTCCAGGATGGTATTGAATAGTGTGGTCGTAATCTTTCAACAGCTCGAGCCAACGTCGTTGCCGCATGTTGAGTTCTTTTTGAGTGAAGAAATATTTGAGGCTTTTATGATCTGAATATATCTCCACTTTCTCCCCATATAGATAATGCCTCCAGATCTTTAGCGCGAAAACGACTGCTGCCAACTCTAGATCATGAGTAGGATAATTCCTCTCATATTCTTTAAGTTGTCGCGAGGCATAGGTTATAACTTTCCCACGTTGCATGAGAACACATCCTAGCCCTTTGCCTGAAGCATCGTTGTAGATAACAAATCCATCCGAACCAGATGGTATGGTTAAAACAGGTGCCGAAATGAGTCTCCTCTTAAGCTCTTGAAAACTCTTCTCGCATTCCTCGCTCCATACGAATTTGATATCTTTCCGAGTCAGCTGAGTTAACGGGGTAGCGATTCGAGAAAATTCTTACACGAATCTCTGATAATAACCAGCTAAGCCTAGAAAGCTACGTATTTTCGATTACTGACTTAGGTTGCTCTCAACTGTGACTCATATCTCAATCTTGGATAGCACGTCACAATGGCACCTATCAGTTTACTACCATACGAATATGGTATCCCCTACGGAGAGTCTGGCTTCAATGCATTCCACAAAGGAAGTCACCAGATAGAGGCTCGGTTATCAACTTCTATAGTTGGGTTTTTAACTCCTGAAGTTCAATAGGAGCCATTCGATATGAGATTTTAGAAATAGGTTTTGTACTGGGTTCAAAGTCGATACAAAATTTAATATCACGCTCTGGGAGTAAGCCAAGAAATTCTTCAGGAAATAGGTCAAAAATTTTACTAACAATAAAAATATCATTCAAATCTGACGTATTTTTGTTCAAGTCCATAACATAGCTAAGAAAGCTTGACATCCGTTTTTCAATAAATGAATGACTTTACGGCTTGATATGAAAGAGTTTGACTTCAATGCTTTGGTTGCTTGAATTTGAATAACAGGTTGCTTAGGAATATGAAGACTAACAACCTTACGAAAGCAATCAATTTTGGCATGATGAGTAGTTAACCAATCAATTTCTAAAATCACATCAAAGCAAGTATCTTTAAAGAGATAAGGTTAACAGGTAATGTGATGGTGCCAACTTGGATCAAACAAGATTTATAAACAGTGGATGTAACGAAAGTTTCTCCTAACGGAGTTTCAACAGATAAGTCAAAGTCTAATTTTCTCCGGAGTCAAGTTTAAACGTTGAGTATAAGTAGGAGAAATAAATGAATGGGTAGAACCGGTATCTAATAAGGTATAAACTTCGTAAAAATTTATAATTAACTAACCCGTGCTAACTTCGTTTGGGTTCCTCGCATTCTGACCAGTCACGAAAAGCGCTCTTCTAGGAACTGTTGACTTTGACTTTTTTGGGACAACTTTTTGAGTCACCACCCCCGTTGGACTTGGTTTCGCTACAGTGCAATCTCGAGCGATATGTCCTTCCTTTCCACAGTTATAACATACCTTAAACTGTTGTGGGCAGTTTGGGCTAATATGTCCTTCTTTTCCGCACTTATAGCATATGACCGATGGTCGTTCTCCTCCCTTGGAACCAGTTGCTGCTGGTGCTGACGTCTTCGTATTGTCATTGTTGAATCTCCTCTTTTTAAAATCTCCTTCCGACTCGCTTCTTCTATTTTCATAGCCACGATTACCACCAGAGTGGTTGCCGTTCTTGTCTGTATTTTTCTTTCTCTGCTGGTTATCATTGTTCTGATGATTGCTGTCACCGATATGATCCTGGTTGTGGTCCCTCGGTTGACCGTACTCGTTATCTCGCTCTAATAATTGAGCCCTGTTGACAACATCTGAATAGAGAGAAAATTTATGAGAAATGAGATATTGACGTATGCCGGGTTTCAAACCTCTTAGAAACATCCTCGTCATACGTTCCTTATTATCCACCAAATGAGGTGCAAACCTTGACAACTCTGCAAACTTCTCCTCGTACTGAGACACTGTCATGTTATTCTGCTCCAGTCTAATAAACTCTACCTCCTTCATATGACGAATACTTTCAGGAAAGTACTTGTCATTGAACAGTTTCTGAAATGTCTCCCAAGATATGTTGAGTGCGGCTGGATGGGTACGCTTCACAGACTCCCACCAGTAGTCTACCTCGTCACGGAACATAAAGGTGGCGAATGGAACCTTCTGTTCCTCCGTGCATCCCAAGACATCGAATATCTTGGTAATTTGCTTGACCCACGTTTCCGCCATGATCGGATCCGGCTTTCCCTTAAATTCTGGTGGTCCCAACTCCTTGAACTGTTTGGCTGTGACAAACCGTGAATTGTTATCATTTCCTCCTGTATTTTGAACACGAGTCTCCTTCGTCTAATTTTGCATGAACTGCAAAAAGCTTCTAAACATCCCATCGTTCATCATCTGCTCATTGGTGATGTTCACAGCAGGAACATTGCCAGCCTTTTGCACGTTCTCCTCGTTGATGAGTACATGCGTCTCCACGGTTTCATTTACTCCACTGTTAACATTCTCAGTCGACATTCTCAAATACTGCCATAAAATAAGGGTTAATTTAACAAATTAACATATCACATAATATCCTTATATTATGACCGACCAACAGATAAGCTTAGGTAGGACACACTAGCGAAGGATTTACTCGTATCTCCCCTCCTAGTTCTATTCCCCGATCTCCGCCAGAGATCATATCCCTAAGCTCTGATACCAACTGTGACGCCCCCAAAATAGGTCCAATCCATCCAACCCATTCCGAGTCGCCAAATACATGGTACAGAAAATAACTACAACTTTATTATTACAATTGTCGTGCAAAATCCGACAACACATATACTGTGAGTTTAAATACAAATATTGTCATCTAGACAACATTTATACTCAATTAAGTCCTCATTATACTTATTGATACACTATTTTACAAAATAGTTAGGACTACTAAAACAACTGTCTTGAACCATCATTCCACACCCCGACTAGTACTCGCTGCATTCTCGCCTCTTGAGAAGAAAAATGGAACAACAAGGAAAAGGGTGAGCTCAACTAGCCCAGTAAAGAATATTATGACTAAGATAATATACAACAAATTATCCTTAGTCTTCAACAGGGAAAAATCTAATAGAATACAATAGACAACAACTTTTAAATCAATATTCGCAGCTAAAAATAATAATTCATAGAAAAGTTACGTAGAGAATGAAATCTACGATTATCTATGAATTTAAAAGTCCATCATCAACATTTTATCCCTGTAACATCAATCAATAAATATCTTGAATCAAATAGTTATCTTTGTACTACAGACCAAAGATATTCATTAGTTGGTCATGTTCATCTCAACACCTGTTCATCTTTGCACTACGGGTCAAAGATATTCATCAGAAATCATTCATCTTTGCACTACAGGCCAAAGATATTCAGTAACATCATCATTTAGGACTGAGGATGATGAAAAATATTTTAAAGAAAACGAATCCAGTGAAACAAAAGAATAAATATTAAGGATTCGTATTTCAGCTATTCCATGTCCAAAAATACCTCATAAATAATCATAGTGGAGTAAAATTCAAGAATGATCAAAACATGGATACAATCAAAGTTAGTATCCAGAATTAGATATTTTGGACGAAAAGAATAAAATTTTATTTTTCGGTGAATAGTAACTCGCGAATAGTAACTCATGAATAGTAACCCCGACATGAAAAAGTTCTAAATTTGATAAAAACTCCAACCAATATTTTGGCATAATGATATTGATGAATAATATCATTTTCGAATAAAATAACATCCCTTACCTCGTAAAAACAGTACTTCTAGTTGAAACACCGGATATAGGCTATGACTTGAACTTGCACCGTATAGCAATACTCAAAGTATTAGAATACTCACAAGAATACGCTCACTAATATAGAGAGAGAAAGAGAGAGAATATTTTAGTTTCTGGTGTGATTTTCAATTCTAACCTAAGCACCCTATTTATAGGAAAATGCTTAGAACACCAAAGTAGAAAATTGAATATAATAATATTATATTTATAAAATTGTCAAGCCCACCTTAGAAGATCTGAATTCAGCCCATTCTTATCACATGTTGAGCCCACTAATTTGCAAAATACGTTTTTCTTTAAAATAATAATTAAAACTTCCAAAAATCAATTATTTCGGAACTTCAGAACTTCAATAATTCATAATAAATAGTCCTTTTGTCAGAAAATTCGAATCTCGCAATTTTTTATAGAAAAATCAATTCTCTACAACTTTACAGAAGAAAGTTTTTCCAAATTCTAAACAAAAATTGACCGAAATCCACAAACGGGCGATTTTACAGTCTATAATAAATTTTCGATCAAGAATTGTGTCCACCAACACACAAAACATGTGTTAAACATTTAATCCAATAAAAATACTCTTCTTCCTCATTTATTCATATATCCCACATTCATTGTAAAAATATCACCATTAATATATTATTAAAATAATATATTTAAATGAATTATTTTATCAGAAAAAGATAAAATATTAATTTACAACAATTGTCACATTTAAAAAATTTTCTCCATTTATATCCACATAATATCAATATTTTCCTCATCATATAAATTAATAATTAATTATTCACAAATAATATTACAGAATCACATTACTGACAACCAGGCAGTTCCGAGGAAAGAGGGGGCTTTTCAATAAGGATCTCTCCTTAATGGCGTGCAATTAAATGACCAAACCTCTTCTTAGACAGAATTTTCTAGACATTGCCAATAATGTTATCTAATAATATTATTCAGATAATATGAGTTATTGCTTCGATAATAGAAAATACTGTGCAGTGACAATTATTAAAACAACAGTAATATAAAATATCAACGCAGCAATTATTGAATCAATAGAATAAAATACTAAACAGTAATTACTGTAATAATTATTGAGTAATGCCTTCTTGCGTAAAAATTAATAATTGGTGCAATACCGTGTGCTACTGTGCAACAACGCGTATTACTGTATTTTAACCACGAGGTATTTCAACAGTATTAACGGTAACAACTACGCCGTTATTTATAAATAACTTGTTTTTGTCGTTTTCTTCATCCAATCGCTTTCCGTTATGGGGCTCACACAAGGCTGCGCCGTCGTACGAATATTCCCCGACAACAAGAATATTCCACGACCAAACGAATATTCCCCGACAACAATGAATATTTTATGACCACTTGCTTATTTAAAATATTTGCGCATTTTACCCATAACTAACCTCATTAATCAATTTAACCCTTACTATTTCAAAATAATAAATAGAGGAAATTTAAATTCCATTTATTAATAATTTGGGGTCTTACATTTAGGATATCTCTTGGTGCATTTACCATCTTCCATACATGGTGATTTAAGATTTCGAACACCACATGGTCCATGTACCATGCAAGTTTTAACTGTTTCATATAGATGTGGATCAGAAATTGGATCGGGGAATTCGGCACAAACAGCTCAATTTACCTGTTAACGTGTTCGTATTTTATCAGACCCTTGAAGAAATATTAGCAAATGCATGTGCGGCAACCCACGCTTTTGGAATTTAATCGTGAAAACATGTGCCACCTTTGCACCAAATACTTTCTTCTTATCAATTTCCATCATCAAAGCTCGTCGCTTCAATTCAAATACGCGGACCACCAAGTCTGGGCGGTCAATTGACGTTTGATGTGGTAACAGTGCATCTTTTATCTCGGGCCAATTCAGATTTGCAGTCATAGTTAAGAAAATATCAGGGTGTTGGTTATACCGAGTTATGGCCATAGAATCTTGGAAGATTTCAAACATTTGCCTTGGACTCCCAGAAAAAGAAGAAGGCAAAACTACTCGTTTACCAACTTGATTAGCCTCTAACTCATCAGGAACTACCTCGACCAGATCTTGGTATAGATCAGATCGTAATTTTTGTTGGTTGAGCCTATAATATGTTAATCGATTCTGCTCTGTTGCCACCCATGTATCTACAACAAACTCTTGAAATAATCTTCCACCCCTCAAGATAGTTGAATACTCAGTAGGTCTTTCAAACAAACGATAACCATAATATTGCAATTGCGTAAGTCTTTTTGATGAAGCTTTCCCTTGATTGATATCCCACTGCTTAAAATTTGGTTCCCATCTAAGCTCACCATACGGAAACAACAATACGTAATGTAGTGGTAAATAAGCTGGATGGCATTCATTTATCTGCATTAACTGATCACTCCTTCTTAACCGTACAATAATATCCCTCATCGCAGAGAATTCAGTACCATCTCCAGGTAATATGACAGCAACCTCCTCTGACGTGGGTAAATTATGAGTTCGACGGTCTTTTGCTACACTATAATGAAGGTATGCTGGGATGTCCCGATTGTTCAAATCTTCCCTGCTTAAAATTGCAGCTGCATGTCTAAACTTACCCGAAAATGAGTTGTATCTCAAAAGACTATCCTGGATTGTTCGTAGGACATCCTCTCACAGCTTTGGGTTTCTTCGAGAACGATATTCTAAAGCAATTACGGCATCGTGAATGTACAACTGTGCATATACTAGATCTTGACCGGGTGGAGGTTGTAGTAACTCTGTCCGATGTCGCAATTCCCCATGGATTGTAAATGCGTTGGAACCCCTACCAGGAACCACTCTATCATCCATATGTACACCTAAGCTCGTAAAAGCATTAGACGCATTGTACAGTCGGGTATAACTTCGAAAGGACTTTGACTGATCATCATTGCCATCATATAATGATTGAATTTTTGGAGGAGGCGTTAATAGTTGGGGAAGTCGAATCTTTCCTTGCAAACAACATGTTTCGAAGAAAGGGCGATCAACAGATGAATTTGATAACTTTTCGGCTTTCCAATGCAATGCTGAGCAGTGAGGACACTGTATATTCATTTTATCGAGGTAGTGTCTTCCTAAAATAGGATGCGGCAGAGGGGCTATATTTGTAGGCAATGCCTCCTCTTGTACGCAAGCTTCATCGATGATTGACTGAATAATTGGTAATAACCTAGAAAATAAATGAATTTGTTTCAAATAGTTCACATATATCGTAACACTCCTTATGGTATATAGTAATACAATATTTTGCATTGAACTAACCCGTAAGTTGGTCATGTAGGCATGGAAGATGATATAATGTTACGGGAGTCATGTACATGCTCTATATTATTTGGTGGAAGTAGGATTTCTGCACCCATTGAATTTGAGTTAGTTGAATGTAACCCTTGAGGTGATAAAATTGGAACTGGAGGAATTCGATTAGAATCCGATGGCGCAGGTGTTAACAACGACGGATGCTGATAAAAATGATTCTTGATCGCGATACAATCCCGTTCATAAGTTGCGCGTTTGGATGGCCTGGGGATCAAACCAGGGAAAAATCTTGGTATGGTTGAGATTGTATTATTTTTGCTTGCTTCTCTCTTTCATGATGCAAGCGCTGAGCAATATGTATTGGACGCACATCACCATTATCCCTTTCTCGTTTTTTACGTCGAGGAATTGGAGCTTCGTCAATGATATTTTTATTGGATCCCTACAAATAACAATAAATATCTAAGTGTAAAGAGAAGAAGTCGTAGTATTTTTTTGAGCAAAAATTAATGTTTTCTATTTTTACAGATTAGGGTGCATATATTCAGTTTGCTTGGTTTTGTATTTCACACCAAGGCATAGTGTCGTTAATAAATTAGGTTCAAATATTTTGTTTAAATGGCTTTGTGTAACAAATATTTGTAACTACTAACGTAAATGTTTGGAATATTGCATACTTACCACATGCAAATTGGGAGCTTGATTTTCTTTTTCTTTTCCTTTTTGAAACTCCTTCCCTTTTTTTTTGCTCGATGTTTTCTTTGATTTTCCAGACAGCGTACAAATATAAGATGCTCTGTCTTGGAAAATAAAGTATGAGCTTAAGAAAAGAAAAATTAATCTTATCTTGCCTTATGCATAATCTTCAAGTCAGATTTTTCTCTAATGACAATGCCAATATTATTTTTTCGATAATGCGCTCTCTATTAAAGAAAGGAAAAAAGAAGGTTAAATATAGAAAGTATAAAAAAAATTATTAAATTGCATGTTTTCTATAAAAGAAGAAAATAATTTTACCGTGAATTGCAAAATATAATCCTCCTGTCCCAAATTGAAAAACATGTTAGAAATTTCAAAAAGGAATATTAATTTTTCAATTTTCATTAAGTTTGAAAAAGAAACTTACATATCCAAAAATGGTATAAGAAGGTGGTCCCGTGGGTAGGGAGACGTCATGATTCATATTCGCTAATGAAAAAATGTATTAGTGTGAAACGAATCAAATTCAGTGATGAAAGAATATTCTTATTACTAATTAAATCTAGCACAACTAAAATAATATTTCACATTCAAAATAATAATAATTCACAATATTTAACTACGAATTGATTGTTTTAAAAAGAAGGTTAAATGATTGTTTAAAATGTACAAAATAAAACATACTATAATAAATGAGTTGACATGAATACACTTGTAAGACCCCAACTTATTAATGAATAAAATCAAATTTTCTCTAAATATTATTGTGAATAATAAGGTGTTAATTTGATATAATACTTTGGTTATGGGTGAAATGTGCAAATTTTATAAAATAAACAAGTGTTTATAAAATATTCATTTTGTCGGAGAATATTCGTTTGGTCGTGAAATATTCTTTCTGTCGGGAAATATTCGTACGACGGCGCAGCTATTTGTGGGCCCCATAACGGAAAACGATTGGATGAAGATAACGACAAAAATTGAGTTTTTATAAATAACGGCGTAGTTGTTACCGTTAACACTGTTGGAATACCCGGTGGTTAAAATACAATAATACGCGTGGTTGCACAGTAGCACCCGGATTGCACAGTATTTTTGGAATTATTGATTCTTACGAAGGAAGGCACTACTCAATAATTGTTACAGTAGTTACTGTTTAATATATTATTTTATTGATTCAATAATTGTTGCATTGATATTTTATATTATTGTTGTTTCAATAATTGTCACTGCACAGTATTTCCTATTATCAGATCAATAATTCATATTATTTGAATAATATTATTAGATAACATTATTGGAAATGTCTAGAAAGTTCTGTCTAAGGAAAGGTTTGGTCATCTAATTGCGCGCCAGTAAGGAGAAATCCTTATTGGAAAGTCTCCTCTTTCCTGGGAACGGCCTGGTTGTCATAAATGTGATTCTGTAATATTAATTGTGAATAATTAATTATTGATTCACATGAAAAGAAAATATTTATTTTATGTGAATATAAATGTTGGATATATTTTGTGGTTAAAAATGAAGGAGTTAATGTTGAGATGTTTTATCAGTATTTTTATCGGAATGGAGGTATTAAAAATCAATCAGGATTTTTAAGATATATTGCGGGGGTTATAATTTTTAATCCGACCGTTGGATCGTTGTGATTTTTGGACATGTTATACATATATAAGTTGAGTATATGTCCACAAATTTTGATCCGTTAAAAATGAACATATGATTTGTTATGAATTTTAAGAGATGACTGGTTCAGAAATTGTTGAAGTTTCGGAATTTATCATTTTGGTGGAAAATTCTAGAATTGGTGGGCCTCACTTTTGGTTGGTGAGAAATGTGCTGAAATTTTTATTCAAATGTAGTGGATGGGAATAGTAGCAGGTAAAGCCATCAGGTTGCAGGTCAAGTCTGATTCGGCGTGCTAACATTTTCCTATAAATAGAGGGCTAAGTTAGAATTGAAAATCACACCAGAATTCATAAGTTTTCTCTCTTTCTCTCTCTATATTATTGAGCGTATTTTGTGAGTATTTTGATACTTTGAGAGTTGCTATTCATCACAAGTTTCATTCAGCCTCATATACGATATTCTGATCAGAAGTACTGTTCGTTTGAGGTAAGGGATATTATTTTTTTCTTAAATGATATTATTTTCTTCAATATCATTATGCTGAAATATTGATATAAATATTTTATCAAATTTGGAACTTTTTGTGCCGAGATTACTATTCACGTATACGACATTATTCTCGTATACGGCACTATTCACGAATACGACACTATTCACCGAAAAATAAAAATTTTTCTTTTTGTCCAAGATGTCTATCATGGTTACTATTTTTGATTGTATCTATGTTTTGATCTTTATTTTTGAATTCTCCTTCACAATTGGTTATTATGGAGTATTATTGTACTTGGATAAACTATAATACAAATCCCTAATATTTGCCCTTCTGTCTCATTGGATTCGTTTTCTTTAAGATAATTTTTCATTATTTTCAGTCCTAAATGATGATATTACTGAATATCTTTGGCCTGTAGTGCAAAGATGAATATTAACTGATGAATATCTTTGGCCCGTAGTGCAAAGATGAACATATGTTGAGATGAACATGACCGAATGGTGTTACAAATGAATATCTTTGGCCTGTAGTGTAAAGATGAATATTTGATTCAAGATGTATATTGATTGATGTTACAGGGATAAAATATTGATGATGGACTTTTAAATCTTAGAAGATAGTAGAATTCTTTCTCTACTTGACTCTTCTAATGGTTTGCTGTTTTCGCTGCAGTTGTTGATCTAAAACTTGTTGTCTATTATATTTTATCAGATTTTTTCCTGTTGAAGACTAACGATAATTTGTTGTATATTATCTTAGTCATAATATTCTTTACTGGGCTAGTTGAGCTCACCCTTTTTCTTTTTGTTCAATTTTTCTCAGGAGGCGAGAATATAGCGGGAACTAGTCGGGGTGTGGAGTGATGTTTCCAGTCAGTTGTGTTAGCAGTCCTCACTATTTTATAAAATAGTGTTTTAATAATTGTAATGAGGACTTATTATTTCATATTTCACCCATAACTTTAAACTTTTATCAATTTAACCATTTATTGAATAGTAATTATAAGAAAAATTAAATACTTTTATTTCATAAAATTCGGGGTCTTACAATCTCCCCTCCTTATAAAATTTCGTCCCCGAAATTTACGTACCTGGTATTTCGAAGAGTTGAGAATACCTTGCTTCCATTTCAGATTATATCTCTCAGATCATCATGATTTCTCCATTGCTCATCTCCCATGATAACTTTATTTGGGTTCCTCATTTGTTGGGAAGTCATGACAACCGCCATCCCTCGAACTACTCGGCTTTGACTTGTCTGGAGCAGCATTTGGCGTCATCATTATTGTTGGAATATACCTTTCTATAGGACATATTCCTCCCTCATCTGCCTCTTCGTACTCCTCATTCATGATCTGAATCATCAATCTTCGATCCATATCGGATTCAGGTTGACCGCTATGTACAGTGTAATTCAAAACTCGATGTTGGGTTCTCTCAATTGCTTTCCAAAAAGAGAAATTCATATCATCTATTTTAGCCTTCTTAGATCAAACATCTCTTTCCACAATATCCACGTGTCGTGCGGCTTTTGCCCATGCATCACTTATTCTCACTCGTTTAGTTTTTTTTTTCTTTCAGCTCAGATTCTATTTTTATCATCTTATACTCTGCCAAAGAATGCTTCTGTTCAAGCATCACATATCGGGTAACACAAGCTTGAATTGTTGCATCCTTTTGTTCCACGACCGCCTGTCGTTCTTCTACCTGCTCTTCTAACTCATGAATATGATTTTAAAATTCTACATTTTGATCATATAATACCTCTAATAAACTCTCCTCTGATACTTCTTCTTCCTCTTCTTCCTCAGTCTCAGCTGTTACCTCTGCGACTATCTCGGGTGTAACTATCAATTCTTCACTCACCATATGGATATCTCTAATTCCTTCTTCGTCTGACATCACATTATCACGGTTAGTGATTAGAGGTATCCCCACAGTCTCATTCACTCCATTGTTAGCATTCTCAGCTGCCATTCTCAAATACTGCCATAAAATAAGGGTTAATTAAATAAATTAACATATCACATAATATCCCAATATTATGACTGACCAACAAATAAGCTTAGGTAGGACACACTAGTGAAGGATTTACTCATCTCTCCCCTCCTAGTTATATTCCCCGATCTCCGCCAGAGATCATATCCCTAAGCTCTGATACCAAATGTAACGACCCCAAAATAGGTCCATTCCATCCAACCTATTCTGAGTCGCCAAATACATGGTACAGAAAATAACTATAACTTTATTACAACAATTGTCGTGCAAAATACAACAACACATATGATGTGAGTTTGGATACAAATATATACCAAATGTGACTCATGTTCCAACCGTGGACATCACCTCACAATGACACCTTACATAAAGGTATAGTCAAAAACTGTTTTAGAAATTAGAATCTTTGGGAAGTGCTCAAGGAAACCTTCGTACATGGGAGGCCATGCGTCTAGGTTATGATAGATATCATATGGCCACAGAATTATTCTTGGTTGACCCAATAGACCCCAAAGAAAAATGAGAAGATTACTATCATATTCTTCCAAATGGTGAGTCTTCTCTTGACATATCATTATCTCTACTGCCTCTAATTGAGAATTATACATCAAACAAACACCAAGATTATATAGGTAGTACTCGTATATATACTCAGCAAGTGGATGAGCACATCCCTGTCTTATGATGACACGAGGTTGTATGTCGTTAGGCATCTTGTATGATAGTGGCAAACCACCCTTCCAACGTTGGGTACACCTTACCCTATTTGATTCATCAAATAAAACTACTAAATGAACTTTTCTATACGGCTTCGGGAGAACATCCACAGCTAGAGACCACCATTCTATTTCCCCGTTACCCTCGCTCGACCCAGCTACACTCTTATTACCTGAAAGGAATTGTGAAGCAAAATGGTGAGCACAACTAGCTCAGTAAAGAATATCATGACTAAAGATAATTAAATTATCAATAGCCTTCATCAATAATAAATCAGAGATTTAAAACATATGGTAAATGATAAAAATTTCAACCATAGTTGCAGCAGAACGAGCAATCCATTAGAAGAGTCAAATAGACTATAAAGTCTATTATCTTCTCCATGTTAAAAATCCATCAACAATGTTTTATCCCTGTAATATCAATCAACAATTCTGGTCTACAATTATATGAATAACTCATAATCATAACTGTAGTTCTAAATTCCTCTTCTCATCCAGGACGAAGATAATTTTTATCATCTATCTTTACCTGAAACATCAAAGATCATGGTTACACCAAATCACATTTCCTGTTCATAATCATACTAATAACTTCATCTTTGCACTACGGCCAAAGATATTCATTTGTATCACCAGTTGGTCATGTTTATCTCAACATCTGTTCATCTTTGTACTACTGGCCAAAGATATTCAACAACATGTCATCTTTGCACTACGGGCCAAAGATATTCATCAACAATTCATCTTTGCACTACAGGCCAAAGATATTCATCAATATTTTATCTTTGCATTACAGGCCAAAGATATTAATATCTCAAAGAAATATATAATCATTTCAGAATTTATATAAACAATAATTATAACCATGTTGATCAATTCACCTTTGCACTTAAGCTAAAGATATTCACTTATAAATTCAATGGTCATGATCATACCAATCAACGATTCAACTTTGCACTACTGGCCAAAGATAACCCATAGTCATGATCATACCAAAAATCTACCCATCTTTACACTCAAGTCAAAGAGAAATATCATCATTAGGGTTATAAAAATGTTATATATAATAATAAAAATAATATGATCAACATATAGATTTAATCTCAAGAGTAATATTCATAAATCAACTATAATTTAGTTAGAAAAACGAAACCAATTTTATCGTGAATAGTAACTCATGAATAGTAACTCGTGAATAGTAACTCATGAATAGTAACCCCGACACAAAAAGGTAGAAATTCCACAATAAAATACATACCAATATTTTGGTATAATGATATTGAAAGAAAAATATTTCTTAAGCTTATAAACAATTTATTTTAATTGTTTACACTTTACTAAATAAAGCATTTAATCATTATAATATGCCAAACTCATAAGATTTTATCACCAATAATCAAAACCCTCATAAAAAATCTACATATACCTCATATAGGATTCTCAAGTCATAAAATCCTATTTTTTCAATTTTCTTACTTCACAAAACATATTTAATTCATTTACTCATAACTAGACCATTTTCATGAAAAATACAAAATCAGTTCTAAAAATATTTCTTTTCTGGGATTTAGCAGAATATAGTCCCATATTGAACATAAATTTTTTTCAGAATTTTTAAAACTCATTTACTATTTTTCATATGGCCAAAACAGTCGAATATTTAGACATTTATCATAAATTGTACTTTTATCCAAAAATTCTAAAATTCACAGAGTACACTGATATTATATAGATAAACTTTCAATAAAAATTTCATCAGTTTTAGAATTAACCATAAGGAATTATAAGCGGTTACTTTTAAAATAGTCTTTTCTTATAAAATTCATAACTCTTAATCTATACATCCAAAAATCACCATTTTTGGACACAATCAAGAAAACTCATCAAAATATCATTTCAAATTTTTTCAGAATTTTTGAAGGTCAAAAAAATTACGAAACTAAAAAACATACCAACCCTTAAAATCCCTTACTATCCCTTACTATCCCTTACCTCAAAAGAGCAGTACTTCTGATCGGTATGCAAAGCCGAAGGAAACTTGTACTGAATAACAACTCTCAAAGTATCTAAATACTCACAAAATATGCTTCATAATATAGAGAGAAAAAGAGAGAAAACTTGTTTCTGGTGTGATTTTCAATTCTAACTTAGCCCTCTATTTATAGGAAAAGTTTAGTAGGCTTGACCTGCAACCTGATGGCTTTACCTGCTACTATTCTCACCCACTACATTTGAAATATAATTCGGTATATTTCTTCACCAACCACAAGTGGGGCCCACCAATTCTAGAATTTTCTATCAAAATGATAAACTCCGAAAATTCAACAATTTCTGAACCAGTCATCTTGTAAAATTCATAATAAATCATACGTTCATTTTTAACGGTTCAAAATTTGTGGGCATATACTCAACTTATATATGTATAACCTATCCAAAAATTACCACGATCCAACGGTCGGATTAAAAATTATAACCCCCGCAAAATATCTCAAAAATTTTGATTTTTAATACCTCCATTCCGACAAAAATACGGATAAAAACCTCAACATTAACTCCTTCATTTTTAACCACAAAAATATATCCCTCGTTTATATCCACATAAAATAAATATTTCCTTATCATATGAATCAATAATTAATTATTCACAAATAATATTACAGAATCACATTTATGACAACCAGGCCGTTCCCAGGAAAGAGGGGGCTTTCCAATAAGAATTTTTCCTTACTGGCGCGTAATTAGGTGACCAAACCTCTCCTTAGACAGAACTTTCTAGACATTTCCAATAATGTTATCTAATAATATTATTCAAATAATATGAATTATTGATCTGATAATGGGAAATACTGTGCAGTGACAATTATTGAACAACAATAATATAAAATTTCAACGTAGCAATTATTGAATCAATAAAAATATTGAACAGTAATTACTATAACAATTATTGAGTAGTGCCTTCTTACGTAAGAATCAATAATTTCAAAAATACTATGCAATACCGTGTGCTACTGTGTAATAACGCGTATTACTGTATTTTAACCACCGGGTATTCCAACAGTGTTAACGGTAACAACTACGCCGTTATTTGTAAAAACTCAAATTTGTCGTTTTCTTCACCCGACAGTTATTCGTTATAGGGCCCACAAATAACTGTGTCGTCGTACGAATATTCTCCGACAGAAAGAATATTCCACGACCAAACGAATATTCCCCGACAACAATGATTATTTTATAACCACTTGCTTATTTTGAAAAAAAATTCATATTTCACCCATAACTTTAAACTTTTACCAATTTAACCATTTACTGAATAGTAATTATAAGAAAAATTGAATACTTTTATTTCATAAAATTCGGGGTCTTACACACTAAGCATGTCTTGGGAAACGTTTCAGAAGCTGTTCAATGATAAGTACTTTCCTGAAAGTATTCGTCATATGAAAGAGGTAGAATTTATCAGACTAGAACAAAATAACATGACCGTGTCTCAGTACGAGGCGAAGTTCGCGGAGTTATCCAGGTTTGCACCTCATTTGGTGGAGAACGAGGAACGTATGACAAGGATGTTTTTAAGAGGTCTGAAACCCGAGATTCCGCAATATCTTATCTCTCATAAATTTTCTTTATATTCAGATGTTGTAAACATGACTCAATTATTAGAGCGAGATAATGAGTATGTTCAACCGAGGGACCACTGTGACGCCCCCAAAACAGGTATACAACACCCATTCTGAGTCGTCAATAACATGGTACAGAAACAACTACATCTTTACTATTACAACATAAGAACTGTGAGTTTAAATACAAATATTATCATCTAGACAATATCCACACTCAAATAAGTCCTCATTACAATTATTGATACATTATTTCACAAAAATGGTAAGGACTACTAAAATAACTTCTAGAACCATCATTCCATACTCCGACTAGTACTCGCTACATTCTCGCCTCTTGAGAAAAATAGTACAAAAAGGAAAATGGTGAGCTCAACTAGCCCAGTAAAGAACATTATGACTAAGATAACATAGAACAAATTATCGTTAGTCTTCAACAGGGAAAAAATATAATAGAATACAATAGACAACAAGTTTTAAATCAATATTCGCAGCGGAAAATAATAATTCATAGAAGAGTTACGTAGAGAATGAAATCTACTATTATCTATGAATTCAAAAGTCCATCATCAGCATTTATCCCTGTAACATCAATCAATATTTATCTTCACACTACATGCCAAAGATGTTGGTCATGTTCATCTAAACACCTGTTCATCTTTGCACTACGGGCCAAAGATATTCATCAGAAATTATTAATCTTTGCACTACAGGCCAAAGATATTCAATTATATCATCATTTAGGACTGAGGATGATGAAAAATAATTTAAAGGAAACGAATCCAGTGAAACAAAATAATAAATATTAAGGATTCGTATTTCAGCTATTCCATGTCCAAAAATACCTCATAAATAATCATAGTGGAGTAAAATTCAAGAATGATCAAAACATGGATACAATCAAAGCTAGTATCCATAATAGATATTTTGGACAAAAAGAAGAAAATTTTATTTTTCGGTGAATAGTAACTCGTGAATAGTAACTCGTGAATAGTACTCATGAATAGTAACCCCGACATGAAAAGTTCTAAATTTGATAAAAAGTTCAGATCAATACTTCGGCATAATGATATTAAAGAAAATAATATCATTTAAGAAGAAATAACATCCCTTACCTCGGAAAGACGGTACTTCTGACTGGAATACTAAATATAGTACTGAAGGAAACTTGCACCGTATAGTAACACTCAAAGTATCAAATACTCATAAGAATACGCTCGATATAGAGAGAGAAATAGAGAGAAACTTGAGTTTCTGGTGTAATTTTTAATTCTAACCTAAGCACCCTATTTATAGGAAAATGCTTAGAACATCAAAGCAGAAAATTTAATATAATATTAATATATTTATCAAATTTTCCTTAGCCCACCTCTAGACATCTGATCTCAGCCCATTTATATCACATGTTAGCCCACTTAAATGCCAAAAAACGTTTTTCTTCAAAATAATAAATAAAACTTTCAAAAATCAATTATTTCGGAACTTCAGAACTTCAATAATTCATAATAAATAGCCCTTTTATCAGAAAATTCGAATCTTGCGTGTTTTTATAGGAAACTCAATTCTCTACAACTTTGCAGAAGAAAGTTTTTCTAAATTCTAAACAGAAATTGACCGAAATCCATAAACGGACGATTTTACAGTCAATAATAAATTTTCAGTCAAGAATTATGTCCACCAACACACAAAACATGTGTTAATCATTTAATGCCACAAAAATACTCTTCCTCCTCATATACTCATATATCCCACATTCATTATAAAAATATCACCATCAATATATTATTAAAATAATATATTTAAATGAATTATTTTATCAAAAAAAAGATAAAATATTAATTTTCAACAATTGTCACATTAAAAATTTTCTCCATCTATATCCACATAAAATTAATATTTTCCTCATCATATAAATTAATAATTAATTATACACAAATAATATTACAGAATCACAGTACTGACAACCAGGCCGTTCCCAGGAAAGAGGGGGCTTTCCAATAAGGATTTTTCCTTACTGGCGCGCAATTAGATGACCAAACCTCTCCTTAGACAGAACTTTCTAGACATTGCCAATAATGTTATATAATAATATTATTCAGATAATATGAATTATTGCTCCAATAATGGAAAATACTGTGTAGTGACAATTATAAAATATCAACGTAGCAATTATTTAATCAATAAAATAAAATATTGAACAGTAATTACTGTAACCATTATTGAGTAGTGCCTTCTTACGTAAGAATCAATAATTGGTGCAATACCGTGTGCTACTGTGCAATAACGCGTATTACCGTGCTTTAACCACCGGGTATTCCAACAGTATTAACGGTAACAACTACGCCGTTATTTATAAACACTTATTTTTGTCGTTTTCTTCATCCAATCGCTTTCCGTTATGGGGCCCACAAAAGACTGCGCCGTCGTACGAATATTCTCCGACAGTAAGAATATTCCACGACCAAGCGAATATTCCTCGACAACAATGAATATTTTATAACCACTTGCTTATTTAAAATATTTGCGCATTTTACCCATAACTAATCACATTAATCAAATCAACCCTTACTATTTTAGAATAATAAATAGAGGGAATTAAATTTCATTTATTAATAATTTGGGGTCTTACAACCATAACCAGGGACATACCGGTGGTGGCAGTCATTGGAGCAATGAAAACCAGCAGGGAGGAAAATATTCGGACAAAAGCGGTAACCACTCTGGTGGTAATCGTGGTCGTGATAACAGAAGGAACGAGTCGGGAGGAGATTTCAAGAAGAGAAGGTACAATAATGATAACGTGAAGACGTCAGCACAAACATTAACTGTTTCTAGGGGAGGAGAATGACCACCGGTCGTATGTTACAAATGTGGGAAAGAGGGACATATCAGCCCAAACTGCCCACAACAATCCAAGGTATGTTATAACTGTGGAAAGGAGGGTCATATATCTCGAGAGTGTTCTGTAGTAAAACTAAGTTCAGCGGGGATGGTGACTCCAAAAGTTATCTCGGATAAGTCGAAATCAGCGGTTCCTGGAAGGGCGTTTGTCGTGACTGGCCAAAACGCGAGAAACTCGAACGAGGTGATCACGGGTAAGCTAATCTTGAATTCTTACGAAGTTTATACTATACTAGATACCGGTTCTACCCATTCTTTTATCTCTCCTGCTTGTGCTCAACGTTTGAACTTGACTCCGGAGAAATTGACCTTTGACTTATCTGTTGAAACTCCGTTGGGTGAAACCTTTGTTACATCTATAGTTTATAAATCTTGCTTAATCCAAGTTGGCACCATCACATTACCTATTGACCTTATTTCTTTAAAGATACTTGCATTTGATGTGATTTTAGGGATTGATTGGTTAACTACTCATCATGCCAAAATTGATTATTTTCGTAAGGTTGTTAGTTTTCATATTCCTAACCAACCTGTTATGCGAATTCAAGCAACCAAACCATTAAAATCAATCGCTGTTATATCAAGCCATAAAGCCATTCGTTTATTGAAAAACGGATGTCAAGCTTTCTTAGCCCATGTTATGGACTTGAACAAAAACACGACAAATTTGAATAATATTTCTGTTGTTAGTGAATTTCTTGACGTATTTCCTGAAGAACTTCCTGGTCTACCCCCAGAACGTGAAGTTGAATTCTTTATTCACCTTGAACCCGGTACAAAGCCCATTTCTAAAACCCCATATCGAATGACTCCTATTGAACTTCAGGAGTTAAAAGTCCAATTACAGGAGTTATTAGACATCGATTTTATTCGTCCTAGTACATCTCCTTAGGGTGCTCCTGTTTTATTCGTAAAGAAGAAAGACGGGAGTATGCGACTTTGTATCGACTATAGGGAATTGAACCATGTCACCATCAAGAATAGGTATCCGCTACCTCGCATTGATAACCTGTTCGACCAGTTACAAGGAGCACAATTCTTTTCAAAGATCGACCTTCGTTCTGGATATCATCAGTTAAAGATTAAAACTGAGGATATTCCAAAGATTGCCTTCAGAACTCGGTACGGGCATTATGAATTCTTAGTCATGTCTTTTGGATTAACTAATGCTCCTGCTGCTTTCATGGATATGATGAACCGTGTGTTCAAAGAATATTTGGATCAGTTCATTGTTGTCTTTATTGATGACATCCTCATCTATTCCAAAAGCCGTGAAGATCATGAGCGCCATTTGAAGCTGATATTGCAAAGGCTTCGTGAAAATAAGCTATATGCCAAACTGAAGAAATGCGAGTTCTGGCTTGAGGAAGTAGCATTCCTTGGGCACGTGGTGTCAAAACATGGAGTATCTGTCGACCCGACGAAGATTGAAGCCATACAAAGTTGGGAGCAACCAAAGTCGATAACCGAAGTACGTAGCTTTCTGGGCTTAGCTGGTTATTATCGGAGATTTGTGGAAGGATTTTCTCGAATCGCAACTCCGTTAACTCAGCTGACTCGGAAAGATACAAAATTCGTATGGAGTGAGGAATGCGAAAAGAGTTTCCAAGAACTCAAGAGGAGACTCATTTCGGCACCTGTTCTGACAATACCATCTGGTTCGGATGGATTTGTTATCTACAGCGATGCTTCAGGCAAAGGGTTAGGATGTGTTCTCATGCAACATAGGAAAGTCATAGCCTATGCCTCGCAACAACTCAAAGAATATGAGAGAAATTATCCTACTCATGATTTAGAGTTGGCAGCAGTCGTTTTCGCGTTGAAGATCTGGAGACACTACCTGTATGGGGAGAAAGTGGAGATCTATACAGATCATAAAAGCCTCAAATATTTCTTCACCCAAAAGGAACTCAACATGCGGCAACGACGTTGGCTCGAGCTGCTGAAAGATTACGATCATACCATCCAATATCATCCTGGAAAAGCAAACATAGTAGCTGACGCATTGAGTAGAAGATCATATGCGGGTACGAGTGCAATGTTGTTAACACAAAGGCCCATTTTGTATGACTTGCAAAGGATGGAGATAGAGATGAAGGCTCCAAGTACCCACATGATGATATCAAATATACTAGTAGAACCGACTTTAATCGATAAAGTTAAAGCTGCTCAAGCTACGGACATGGAGCTGATGCGTATGAAGAAGAAAGTGCAAGAAGGTGCTATTCCAGAAGCAAGAATCGATGAAGAAGAAATATTTCGAGTCAACTCCAGACTTTGTGTTCCTAACGATTTTGACTTGAAGCATAGAATAATGATGGAGGCACACAACACACCGTTTGCAATCCATCCTGGGAGTACCAAAATGTATCACGATCTTCGACATATATTTTGGTGGAGCAATATGAAAAGAGAGATCGCGGAGTTTATCTCGAGGTGTTTAACTTGTCAACGTGTAAAAGCGGAGCATCAAGTACCAAAGGGTCCATTGCAACCACTTGAGATTCCAAAATGGAAGTGGGAACACATTACTATGGATTTCGTTACGGGTCTTCCCAAGGTGTCTCAAGGCATAGATGCGATTTGGGTCATTGTTGATAGATTAACCAAGTCTGCCCATTTCTTGCCTATACGTGAGACTTATTCCCTTGAACGTCTTGCTAGTATGTACGTGAATGAGATTGTGAGATTGCATGGCATGCCAGTATCTATAGTTTCGGATCGTGACCCAAGATTCACTTTATGATTCAGTTCAGCATACCATCCTCAAATGGACGGGCAATCAGAGAGGACTATTCAAACCCTTGAAGATCTATTAAGACTTTGTGTTTTAGATTTCAAAGGAAGTTGGGATAAGTACTTGCCACTGGTGGAATTCTCCTACAACAACAGTTATCAGACAAGTATAGGTATGGCTCCATTTGAAGCCTTATATGGACGAAAGTGTCGCTCTCCAGTATGCTGGGATGAGGTGGGTGAAGCAACGTTGTTGGGACCAGAATTGGTACGCATAACTACAGAGAAGATCAAAACAATTCGACAACGTATACAAATGGCACAGGATCGACAAAAGAGTTATGCGAATCTTCATCGAAAGGATGTAGAATTTAGTATTGAGGATCATGTATTGTTACGTGTTGCACCATAGAAAGGAGTTACAAGATTTGGGAAGAGAGGAAAGTTCAATCCACGATTTATTGGTCCATTTAAAATTCTTGACCGAATAGAAAATGTGGCATATCGACTCGCATTACCTCCAAGCATGTCTCTTGTTCATAATTTTTTTCACGTATCTGTGCTTCATAAATATATAAAAGACCCGAACCACATAATTGAATTAGAACCAGACGAGATAGCCGAAGATTTAACGTACGAGGAGGTACCTGCTAAGATCTTGGATAGGAAAAAGCATGTTCTACGCACGAAGGTTATACCACAAGTTAAGGTTTTGTGGAGAAATTATGATATTGAAGAAATGACCTGGGAGTTGGAATCAGAAATGAAAGCGAGGTATCCTCACCTTTTCGAAACACCAGGTACGTACGTCAATTTCAAGGACAAAATTTCATAAGGAGGGGAGGTTGTAATACCCCAACGTATTAATGAATAAAATCAAATTTTTTCTAAATATTATTGTGAATAATAAGGTGTTAATTTGATATAATACTTTGGTTATGGGTGAAATGTGTAAATTTTGCAAAATAAACAAGTGGTTATAAAATATTCATTTTGTCGGGGAATATTCGTTTGGTCGTGGAATATTCTTTCTGTCGGGGAATATTCGTACGACGGCGCAACTATTTGTGGGTCCCATAACGAAAAACGATTGGATGAAGATAACGACAAAAATTGAGTTTTTATAAATAACGGCGTAGTTGTTACCGTTAACACTGTTGGAATACCCGGTGGTTAAAATACAGTAATACGCGTGGTTGCACAGTAGCACACGGATTGCACAGTATTTTTAAAATTATTGATTTTTACGAAGGAAGGCACTACTCAATAATTATTATAGTAGTTACTGTTCAATATTTTATTTTATTAATTCAATAATTGCTGCATTGATATTTTATATTATTGTTGTTTCAATAATTGTCACTGCACAGTATTTCCCATTATCAGATCAATAATTCATGTTATTTGAATAATATTATTAGATAATATTATTGACAATGTCTAGAAAGTTCTGTCTAAGGAGAGGTTTGGTCATCTAATTGCGCGCCAGTAAGGAGAAATCCTTATTGGAAAGCCCCCTCTTTTCTGGGAACGGCCTGGTTGTCATAAATGTGATTATGTAATATTAATTGTGAATAATTAATTATTGATTCATATGATAAGAAAATATTTATTTTATGTGAATATAAATGTTGGATATATTTTGTGGTTAAAAATGAAGAATTTAATGTTGAGGTGTTTTATCAGTATTTTTGTCGGAATAGAGGTATTAAAAATCAATCAGAGTTTTTGAGATATATTGCGGGGGTTATAATTTTTAATCCGACCGTTGGATCGTTGTGATTTTTGGATATGTTATACATATATAAGTTGAGTATATGTCCACAAATTTTGAACCGTTAAAAATGAACGTATGATTTGTTATAAATTTTAAGAGATGACTGGTTCAGAAATTGTTGAAGTTTCAAAATTTATCATTTTGGTGGAAATTCTAGAATTGGTGGGCTCTACTTTTGGTTGGTGAGAAATGTGCTGAAATTTTTATTCAAATGTGGTGGGTGGGAATAGTAGCAGGTAAAGCCATCAGGTTACAGGTCAAGTCTGCTTCAGCGTGTTAACATTTTCCTATAAATAGAGGGCTAAGTTAGAATTGAAAATCACACCAGAATTCATAAGTTTTCTCTCTTTCTCTCTCTATATTATTGAGCGTATTTTGTAAGTATTTTGATACTTTGAGAGTTGCTATTCAGCACAAGTTTCATTCAGCCTCATATACTGTGACGCCCCCAAAATTAGGTATACATCACCCATCTTGGGTCGTCAGATACATAGTACAGAATACAAATACAACTGATTAATACAACTGTCGTGTACAATACGACAAAACATAAACTGTGAGTTTGAATACAAATATTATCTTCTAGAGAGTATTCATACTCAAAAGGAGTCCTCATTACATTTATTAACACACCATTACATAGAATAGTGAGGACTACTAACTAATACTATCATTCGGACCATCACTCCGTTTCCCGACTTGCCCCAGCTACGTTCTCATTTCCTGAAGAGAACAGTGAAAGAAAGGGTGAGCTCAACTAGCCCAGTAAGAAATATTATGACTAAGATAATGCAGAATAAATTATCATTAGCCTTCAATAATGTTAAACTGATAAAATATAATAGACATCAAGTTTAACTGTAGCGGAACAAGCAATCCATTAAGAGAGTCAAGTAGAAAATAAACTCTACTATCTTTTATGATTTAAAAGGTTTTTCAACACTGCGATCGCTGAGACTCAGCTTAATAAAATAATCCACATCATCGAATCACCCCTGCACTACGGCCAAGGATATTCGTGTATTCATTAATGGTCATGATCATGCCAACAACTGTCCATCAATGCACTACGGGCCAATGATGACTTTTACCACATCATTTGTAACATTACGGTCATGATTACACCGAATAATCCCTGGTCATAATCATACCAAGTCCATCTATGCACTACAGGCCACAGATGACTTTCAACAGAATATAAACATGAGGATGATGACAATGATATAAGAATTCAATAAAACAAGTTCAAGAATTAATTTATCCAAGAATTAACAACGTCCAAATTGTCAACATGATACTGCATTGTGGAGTAAAATTCAAGAATACTTAGAAGAATATTTTCATGAAAAGATACTGGATGAAACGCAATTATCAAGGATATTCCACAAATTTCATGGAGTATAGAAGTCAAAACTTAACCAACTGAGTATAATAAAGAATGGAGTAACAAAAGAAATCACCATGCATGCGATAGACCGCACAGACAGGTTATTCCAACAGAATAATAAATAATGGAACCAGGTCCGGCGTAAACGCACAGACAGGATATTCCGACAGAATAATAAATAATGGAACCAGGTCCGGTGTAAAACACACAGACAGGATATTCCAACAGAATAATAATAAAACGGAACCAGGTCCGGTGTAAAACACACAGACAGGATGTTCCAACAGAATAATAAACGGAACCAGGTCCGGTGTAAAACACACAGACAGGATGTTCCAACAGAATAATAGAAGAATGTCACCAAGTATAGGGTAGACCGCGTATACTGGTTATTCCAACAGAATAATAACAATTGGAATAACAGAAGTTCTCTTCATGAATATAAAAGAAATAATATTTCCTACCTTAAAAGAACTGGATATCGGAAAAGTGATGTAGCAGAATACTTTTATTTTCTCTCTCTTATTCTCTCTATACTTTCTCTCTCTATAGCTTGAATGAATTCGTGAAAAATAATGAAGCCCTAGGCCTCTATTTATAGAAAAACTGAGGGTGGCCCTTGGTCTTAACGAAGGGTCAAATGACTCTTGGTCTTAACGAAGGGTCAAATGACTCTTGGTAATATTGAAGGGACAACTACTATTGACGAAAGTAATTACTATTGACCAAGGTAAATACTATTGACGAAGGTAATTACTATTGACCAAGGTAAATACTATTGACCAAGGTAAATACTATTGACGAAGGTAATTACTATTGACCAAGGTAAATACTATTGACGACGGTAATTACTATTGACGACGGTAATTACTATTGACGACGGTAATTACTATTGACGACGGTAATTACTATTGACGAAGAGACTCTTAGATGATGACATATGGCCCCCCATAAAATAACCAAACTTACCACAACGTCTCAATTATTGATTTAATAATATAACATATTATACAGACGATACTATGACAATAATTTAAGAGATATGATGCAGCAATTACTATAGCAATAATTGAGTATAGCTGAGTGACTTCTCACGTAAGCATCAATAATCAATACCGTGTGCTACTATGCAACCACGCGTATTACTGTACTTTTACTACCGAGTAGTTCAACAGTTTTAACGGTTTTAACGGTAACACTTCAGCCGTTATTTTTAATAAAATATTTTTGTCGTTTTCTCAATCCGACAATAATTCCGTTGTGGGGTCCACCAATGATTGTGCCGTCGTACGAATATTCCTCGACAAAAAGAATATTCTCCGACCAAACGAATATTTTATAACAACTTGCTTACTTTACAAAATTTATAAATATTACACACAACTATAACATTATATCAAATTAACTCCATAATATTCAAAAATGATATTTATAGAAAATTCATCTTTATTTATAAAAGTTGGGGTCTTACAACCTCCCCTTCTTATGAAATTTCGCCCTCGAAATTAGGGTACGTACCTGGTATGTCGAAGAGGTAAGGATACCTTGATTTCATTTCTGATTCTAACTCCCAAGTCATTTCCTCAACATCGTGGTTTCTCCACAAAACTTTGACTTGAGGTATAACCTTGGAGCGTAGAATATGTTCCTTTTTATCCAAGATTTGAACAGAAACTTCTTCATACGTCAAATCCTCCGCTATTTCGTCCGGTTCTAACTCAATAATGTGGTTCGGGTCTTCCACATATTTGCGTAACATGGATATGTGGAAAACGTTATGAACACGAGACATACTTGGCGGTAAAGCGAGTCTATAAGCCACAGTTCCTACTCGATCGAGGATTAAAAATGGACCGATGAATCAAGGATTTAGCTTTCCTCTCTTTCCAAATCTTGTAACTCCTTTCCATGGAGCAACACGTAAGAACACATGATCTCCTACATCAAATTCCACGTCCTTTCGATGAAGATCAGCATAACTCTTTTGTCGATCTTGTGAGGTTTTTATACGTTGTCGGATCGTTTGAATCTTTTCTGTAGTCATACGTACCAACTCCGGTCCCAACAACGTTGCTTCGCCCACTTCATCCCAGCATACTGGAGAACGACATTTTCTTCCATACAATGCTTCGAATGGAGCCATGCCAATACTTGCTTGATAATTGTTGTTGTAGGAAAACTCCACCAATGGTAAGAACTTATCCCAACTTCCCTTGAAGTCAAAGGCACAGAGTCTTAATAGATCTTCAAGAGTTTGAATAGTCCTCTCTGATTGTCCGTCCGTCTGAGGATGATATGCTGAACTAAATCGTAACTCCGTGCCCATAGCTTTTTGTAAACTAACCCAAAATCGTGAAGTGAATCTTGGGTCTCGATCAGAAATTATGGATATTGGCATACCATGCAGTCTTACAATCTCGTTTATGTACATACGAGTAAGACGTTCAAGTGTATAAGTTTCTCGTATCGGTAAGAAATGAGCAGACTTGGTCAATCTATCAACAATGACCCAAATCGCATCAATACCTTGAGAAACCCTGGGAAGACCGGTAACGAAATCCATGGTAATGTGCTCCCACTTCCATTCTGGAATTTCAAGTGGTTGCAATGGACCTTTTGGTACTTGATGCTCCGCTTTGACTCGTTGACAAGTTAGACACCTTGAGATAAACAACGCTATCTCTCTCTTCATATTGCTCCACCAAAATGTATGACGAAGATCATGATACATTTTGGTACTTCCAGGATGGATTGCAAACGGTGTGTTGTGCGCCTCCATCATGATTTCATACTTTAAATCAGGGTTGTTAGGAACACAAAGTCTGGAGTTGACTCGAAGTATTCCTTCTTCATCGATTCTTGCTTCCGGCATAGAACCTTCTTGCACTTTCTTCCTCATACGCATCAGCTCCAGGTCTGTAGCTTGAGCAGCTTTAACTTTATCGATTAAAGTCGGTTCTACTCGTATATTCTGTAACGACCCCAAAATAGGTCCATTCCATCCAACCTATTCTGAGTCGCCAAATACATGGTACAGAAAATAACTACAACTTTATTACAACAATTGTCGTGCAAAATACAACAACACATATGCTGTGAGTTTGGATACAAATATATACCAAATGTGACTCATGTTCCAACCGTGGACATCACCTCACAATGACACCTTACATAAAGGTATATTCAAAAACTGTTTTAGAAATTAGAATATTTGAGAAGTGCTCAAGGAAACCTTCGTACATGGGAGGCCACGCGTCTAGGTTATGATAGATATCATATGGCCACAGAATTATCCTTGGTTGACCCAATAGACCCCAAAGAAAAACGAGAAGATTACTATCATATTCTTCCCAATGGTGAGTCTTCTCTTGACTTATCATTATCTCCACTGTCTCTAATTGAGAATTATACTTCAAACAAACACCAAGATTATATAGGTAGTGCCCATAGATATACTCAGCAAGTGGATGAGCACAACCCTGTCCTATGATGACACGAGGTTGTATGTCATTAGACATCTTGTATGATAGTGATAAAACACCCTTCCAACGTTGGGTTCGCCTCACCCTATTTTCTTCACCAAATATAACTACTAAATGATGACCACCGTTCTATTCCCTTGTTACCCTCGCTCGACCCAGCTACACTCTTATTACCTGAAAGGAATTGTGAAGCAAAAGGGTGAGCACAACTAGCTCAGTAAAGAATATCATGACTAAAGATAATTCAATTATCAATAGCCTTCATCAACAATAAATCAGAGATTTAGAACATATGGTAAATGATAAAAATTTCAACCATAGTTGCAGCGGAACGAGCAATCCATTAGAAGAGTCAAATAGACTATAAAGTCTATTATCTTCTCCATGTTAAAAATCCACCAACAATATTTTATCCATGTAACATCACTCAACAGTTCCTTTCCACAATCATATGAATAACTCATAATCATAATTGTGACTATAAATTTTTCTTCGCACCCAGGACGAAGAATATTTTCATCACCTTTCTTTACCTGAAACATCAAAGATCATGGTTATACCAAATCACAGTTCCTGTTTATAATCATACTAACAAATCCATCTTTGCACTACGGGCCAAAGATATTCATCAACAAATCATCTTTGCACTACGGGCCAAAGATATTCAACAACAGTTCATCTTTGCACTACAGGCCAAAGATATTCATCAACAGGCCATCTTTGCACTACATGCCAAAGATATTCATCAACAATTCATATTTGCACTACAGGCCAAATATATTCATATCTCAAAGAAATATATAATCATTTCAGAATTTATATAAACAATAATTATAACCATGTTGATCAATTCACCTTTGCACTTAAGCTTAAGATATTCAATTATAAATTCAATGGTCATGATCATACCAGTCACAATTCAACTTTGCACTACAGGCCAAAGAGAACCCTAGTCATGATCATACCAATAATCTACCCATCTTTACACTCCAGTGAAAGAGAATTTCAACATCAGGGTTATAAAAATGTTATATATGATGATAAAAATAATATGATCAACATATAGTTTTAATCTCAAGAGTAATATTCGTAACTCATGAATAGTAAATCGTGAATAGTAACTCATGAATAGTAACCCCGACACAAAAGATAGAAATTCCACAATAAAATCCATACCAATATTTCGGTATAATGATATTGAAAGAATAACATTACTTAAATTTATAAACAATTTATTTTAATTGTTTACACTTTACTAATTAATGCATTTAATCATCATAAAATGCCAACTCTTACAATTTCATCATCAATAACCAAAACCCTCATCAAAAATCTGCATATACCTCATATAGGATTCTCAAGCCATAAAATCCTATTTTCAATTTTCTTTCTTCACAAAACATATTTAATTCATTTACTCATAACTAGACCATTTTCATGAAAAATACCAAATCAGTTCCAAAAATATTTCTTTTCTGGGATTTAGCATAATATAGTCCCATAGTGAACATATATTTTTCTCAGAATTTTTAAAAGTCATTTACTATTTTTCATATGGCCAAAATAGCCGAATATTTAGACATTTATCAAAAATTGTACTTTTGTCTAAAAATTCTGAAATTTACAGAGTATACTTCTATCATATACATGTACTCCCAATAAAAATTTCATCAATTTTGGAGTTAACCACAAGGAATTATAAGCTGTTACTTTTAAAATAGTCTTTTCTCATAAAATTCATAACTCTCAATCTATACATCCAAAAATCACCATTTTTGGACACAATCAAGAAAACTCATCAAAATATCATTTCAAATTTTTCCAGAATTTTTGAAGATCAGAAAAATTACGAAACTGAAAATCATAACAACCCTTAAAATCCCTTACTATCCCTTACAATCCCTTACTATCCCTTACCTCAAAAGAGCAGTACTTCTGACTGGATATCGGATATGATGCTGAAGGAAACTTGCACTGATGAATAGCAACTCACCAAGTATCTAAAAACTCACAAAATATGCTTCATAATATAGAGAGAGAAAGAGAGAAAGCTTATGTTTCTGGTGTGATTTTCAATTCTAACTTAGCCCTCTATTTATAGGAAAATTTTGGTAGGTTTGACCTGCAACCTGATGGCTTTACCTGCTACTATTCCCACCCACCACATTTGAAATATAATTCAGCACATTTCTTCACCAACCACAAGTGGGGCCCACCAATTCTAGAATTTTCCACCAAAATGATAAACTCCGAAAATTCAACAATTTCTGAACCAGTCATCTCGTAAAATTCATAATAAATCATACGTTCATTTTTAACGGTTCAAAATTTGTGGGCATATACTCAACTTATATATGTATAACATATCCAAAAATTACCACGATCCAACGGTCGGATTAAAAATTATAACCCCCGCAAAATATCTCAAAAACCCTAATTTGATTTTTAATACCTCCATTCCGACAAAAATACAGATAAAAACCTCAACATTAACTCCTTCATTTTTAACCACAAAAATATATCCCTCATTTATATCCACATAAAATAAATATTTCATTATCATATGAATCAATAATTAATTATTCACAAATAATATTACAGAATCACATTTATGACAACCAGGCCGTTCCCAGGAAAGAGGGGGCTTTCCAATAAGAATTTCTCCTTACTGGCGCGCAATTAGATGACCAAACCTCTCCTTAGACAGAACTTTCTAGACATTGCCAATAATGCTATCTAATAATATTATTCAAATAATATGAATTATTGATCTGATAATAGAAAATACTGTGCAGCAACAATTATTGAACAACAATAATACAAAATTTCAACGTAGCAATTATTGAATCAATAAAATAAAATATTGAACAGTAATTACTGTAACAATTATTGAGTAGTGCCTTCTTACGTAAGAATCAATAATTTCAAAAATACTATGCAATACCGTGTGCTACTGTGCAATAACGCGTATTACTGTATTTTAACCACCGGGTATTCCAACAGTGTTAACGGTAACAACTACGCCGTTATTTGTAAAAACTCAAATTTGTCGTTTTCTTCACCCGACAGTTATTTTGTTATGGGGCCCACAAATAGCTGCGCCGTCGTACGAATATTCCCGACAGAAAGAATATTCCACGACCAAACGAATATTCCCCGACAACAATGATTATTTTATAACCACTTGTGTATTTTGAAAAATTTTCATATTTCACCCATAACTTTAACTTTTATCAATTTAACCATTTACTGAATAGTAATTATAAGAAAAATTGAATACTTTTATTTCATAAAATTCGGGGTCTTACAATCTCCCCTCCTTATGAAATTTCGTCCTCGAAATTTACGTACCTGGTATTTCAAAGAGTTGAGAATACCTTGCTTTCATTTCAGATTTCATCTTTCCTGTCATCATAATTTCTTCATTGCTCATCTCCTGTATTTCAGATATCATTCTAGAATACAACTTCAAAACAAAGGTTAATTGAACAAATTAACATATCACATAATATCCCGATATTATGACTGACCAACAAATAAGCTTAGGTAGGACACACTAGCGAAGGATTTACTCATCTCTCCCCTCCTAGTTTTATTCCCCGATCTCCGCCAGAGATCATATCCCTAAGCTCTGATACCAAATGTAACGACCCCAAAATAGGTCCATTCCATCCAACCTATTCTGAGTCGCCAAATACATGGTACAGAAAATAACTACAACTTTATTACAACAATTGTCGTGCAAAATACAACAACACATATGCTGTGAGTTTGGATACAAATATATACCAAATGTGACTCATGTTCCAACCGTGGACATCACCTCACAATGACACCTTACATAAAGGTATATTCAAAAACTGTTTTAGAAATTAGAATATTTGAGAAGTGCTCAAGGAAACCTTCGTACATGGGAGGCCACGCGTCTAGGTTATGATAGATATCATATGGCCACAGAATTATCCTTGGTTGACCCAATAGACCCCAAAGAAAAACGAGAAGATTACTATCATATTCTTCCCAATGGTGAGTCTTCTCTTGACTTATCATTATCTCCACTGTCTCTAATTGAGAATTATACTTCAAACAAACACCAAGATTATATAGGTAGTGCCCATAGATATACTCAGCAAGTGGATGAGCACAACCCTGTCTTATGATGACACGAGGTTGTATGTCATTAGACATCTTGTATGATAGTGACAAAACACCCTTCCAACGTTGGGTTCGCCTCACCCTATTTTCTTCACCAAATATAACTACTAAATGATGACCACCGTTCTATTCCCTTGTTACCCTCGCTCGACCCAGCTACACTCTTATTACCTGAAAGGAATTGTGAAGCAAAAGGGTGAGCACAACTAGCTCAGTAAAGAATATCATGACTAAAGATAATTCAATTATCAATAGCCTTCATCAACAATAAATCAGAGATTTAGAACATATGGTAAATGATAAAAATTTCAACCATAGTTGCAGCGGAACGAGCAATCCATTAGAAGAGTCAAATAGACTATAAAGTCTATTATCTTCTCCATGTTAAAAATCCACCAACAATATTTTATCCATGTAACATCACTCAACAGTTCCTTTCCACAATCATATGAATAACTCATAATCATAATTGTGACTATAAATTTTTCTTCGCACCCAGGACGAAGAATATTTTCATCACATTTCTTTACCTGAAACATCAAAGATCATGGTTATACCAAATCACAGTTCCTGTTTATAATCATACTAACAAATCCATCTTTGCACTACGGGCCAAAGATATTCATCAACAAACCATCTTTGCACTACGGGCCAAAGATATTCAACAACAGTTCATCTTTGCACTACAGGCCAAAGATATTCATCAACAGGCCATCTTTGCACTACATGCCAAAGATATTCATCAACAATTCATATTTGCACTACAGGCCAAATATATTCATATCTCAAAGAAATATATAATCATTTCAGAATTTATATAAACAATAATTATAACCATGTTGATCAATTCACCTTTGCACTTAAGCTTAAGATATTCAATTATAAATTCAATGGTCATGATCATACCAGTCACAATTCAACTTTGCACTACAGGCCAAAGAGAACCCTAGTCATGATCATACCAATAATCTACCCATCTTTACACTCCAGTGAAAGAGAATTTCAACATCAGGGTTATAAAAATGTTATATATGATGATAAAAATAATATGATCAACATATAGTTTTAATCTCAAGAGTAATATTCGTAACTCATGAATAGTAAATCGTGAATAGTAACTCATTAATAGTAACCCCGACACAAAAGATAGAAATTCCACAATAAAATCCATACCAATATTTCGGTATAATGATATTGAAAGAATAACATTACTTAAATTTATAAACAATTTATTTTAATTGTTTACACTTTACTAATTAATGCATTTAATCATCATAAAATGCCAACTCTTACAATTTCATCATCAATAACCAAAACCCTCATCAAAAATCTGCATATACCTCATATAGGATTCTCAAGCCATAAAATCCTATTTTTCAATTTTCTTTCTTCACAAAACATATTTAATTCATTTACTCATAACTAGACCATTTTCATGAAAAATACCAAATCAGTTCCAAAAATATTTCTTTTCTGGGATTTAGCATAATATAGTCCCTTAGTGAACATATATTTTTCTCAGAATTTTTAAAAGTCATTTACTATTTTTCATATGGCCAAAATAGCCGAATATATAGACATTTATCAAAAATTGTACTTTTGTCTAAAAATTCTGAAATTTACATAGTATACTTCTATCATATACATGTACTCCCAATAAAAATTTCATCAATTTTGGAGTTAACCACAAGGAATTATAAGCTGTTACTTTTAAAATAGTCTTTTCTCATAAAATTCATAACTCTCAATCTATACATCCAAAAATCACCATTTTTGGACACAATCAAGAAAACTCATCAAAATATCATTTCAAATTTTTCCAGAATTTTTGAAGATCAGAAAAATTACGAAACTGAAAATCATAACAACCCTTAAAATCCCTTACTATCCCTTACAATCCCTTACTATCCCTTACCTCAAAAGAGCAGTACTTCTGACTGGATATCGGATATGATGCTGAAGGAAACTTGCACTGATAAATAGCAACTCACCAAGTATCTAAAAACTCACAAAATATGCTTCATAATATAGAGAGAGAAAGAGAGAAAGCTTATGTTTCTGGTGTGATTTTCAATTCTAACTTAGCCCTCTATTTATAGGAAAATTTTGGTAGGTTTGACCTGCAACCTGATGGCTTTACCTGCTACTATTCCCACCCACCACATTTGAAATATAATTCAGCACATTTCTTCACCAACCACAAGTGGAGCCCACCAATTCTAGAATTTTCCACCAAAATGATTAACTCCGAAAATTTCACAATTTTTGAACCTGTCATCTTGTAAAATTCATAATAAATCATACGTTCATTTTTAACGGTTCAAAATTTGTGGGCATATACTCAACTTATATATGTATAACATATCCAAAAATTACCACGATCCAACGGTCGGATTAAAAATTATAACCCTCGCAAAATATCTCAAAAACCCTAATTTGATTTTCAATACCTCCATTCCGACAAAAATACAGATAAAAACCTCAACATTAACTCCTTCATTTTTAACCACAAAAATATATCCCTCATTTATATCCACATAAAATAAATATTTCTTATCATATGAATTAATAATTAATTATTCACAAATAATATTACAGAATCACATTTATGACAACCAGGCCGTTCCCAGGAAAGAGGGGGCTTTCCAATAAGAATTTCTCCTTACTGGCGCGCAATTAAATGACCAAACCTCTCCTTAGACAGAACTTTCTAGACATTGCCAATAATGCTATCTAATAATACTATTCAAATAATATGAATTATTGATCTGATAATAGAAAATACTGTGCAGCAACAATTATTGAACAACAATAATACAAAATTTTAACGTAGCAATTATTGAATCAATAAAATAAAATATTGAACAGTAATTACTGCAACAATTATTGAGTAGTGCCTTCCTTCGTAAGAATCAATAATTTCAAAAATACTATGCAATACCGTGTGCTACTGTGCAATAACGCGTATTACTGTATTTTAACCACCGGGTATTCTAACAGTGTTAACGGTAACAACTACACCGTTATTTGTAAAAACTTAAATTTGTCGTTTTCTTCACCCGGCAGTTATTTTGTTATGGGGCCCACAAATAGCTGCGTCGTCGTACGAATATTCCCGGCAGAAAGAATATTCCACGACCAAACGAATATTCCCCGACAACAATGATTATTTTATAACCACTTGTGTATTTTGAAAAATTTTCACATTTCACCCATAACTTTAACTTTTTATCAATTTAACCATTTACTGAATTGTAATTATAAGAAAAATTGAATACTTTTATTTCATAAAATTCGGGGTCTTACATATTCGCCATCATCACATGGGTCCCTGGAGTCTTTAACTCTATCTCCATCCTTTGCAAGTCACACAAAATGGGCCTTTGCTTTGTTAATATTGCACTTGTACCCGCATATGATCTTCTACTCAATGCGTCAGCTACCACGTTCGCTTTTCCAGGATGGTATTGAATGGTATGATCATAATCTTTCAACAGTTCAAGCCAACGTCGTTGTCGCATGTTGAGTTCCTTTTGAGTGAAGAAATATTTGAGGCTTTTATGATCCGTAAAGATCTCCACTTTCTCCCCATACAAGTAATGCCTCCAAATTTTAAGTGCAAAGACAACAGCTGCCAACTCTAGATCATGAGTAGGATAATTCCTCTCATATTCCTTGAGTTGTCTTGATGCATAGGCTATGACTTTTCCATGTTGCATGAGAACGCATCCCAACCCTTTGCTCGAAGCATCACTGTAGATGACAAATCCCTCCGAGCCAGATGGTATTGTTAGAACAGGTGCTGAAATGAGTCTCCTCTTGAGTTCTTGAAAACTCTGCTCACATTCTTCGCTCCAACCAAACTTTGTATCTTTCCGAGTCAGCTGAGTTAATGGAGTAGCGATTCGAGAAAATCCTTCCACGAATCTCCGATAATAACCAGCTAAACCAAGAAAGCTACGTACCTCGGTCACTGATTTAGGTTGCTCCCAGCTTTGAATAGCTTCAATCTTTGCCGGGTCAACCGATATTCCACGACTTGATACTACGTGCCCAAGGAATGCTACCTCTTCCAGCCAGAACTCGCATTTCTTCAACTTGGCATAAAGCTTGTATTCACGAAGCTTTTGGAGTACCAGCCTCAAGTGTTGCTCATGATCTTCACGGCTTTTGGAATAAATAAGGATGTCATCAATAAAGACGACCACAAAATGATCCAAATATTCCTTGAATACCCGGTTCATCATATCCATGAAGGCAGCAGGAGCATTAGTCAATCCAAAGAACATGACTAGGAATTCATAATGCCCGTACCGAGTTCTAAAAGCCGTCTTTGGAATATCCTCAGTTCTAACCTTCAGCTGATGATATCCAGAACGAAGATCGATCTTTGAAAAGAATTGTGCTCCTTGCAACTGGTCAAACAGGTCATCAATACGTGGCAATGGGTACCTGTTTTTGATGGTGACATGATTCAACTCCCGATAATCAATACAAAGTCGCATACTTCCATCTTTCTTCTTCACGAATAGAACAGGAGCACCCCAAGGAGAAGTACTAGGACGAATAAAGCCAATGTCTAACAATTCCTACAGTTGGATCTTTAACTCCTGAAGTTCAATAGGAGCCATTCGATATGGGGCTTTGGAAATGGGTTTTGTACCGGGTTCAAGGTCGATACAAAATTCAATTTCACGCTCTGGGGGTAGGCCAGGAAGTTCTTCAGGGAATACGTCAGGGAATTTATTAACAATAGAAATATCATTCAAAACTGACGTATTTTTGTTTAGATCTGTGACATGAGCTAAGAAAGCTTGACATCCGTTTTTCAATAAACGAATAGCTTTATGACTTGAGATGACAGCGATTGATTTTAATGGTTTGGTTGCTTGAATTCGCATAATAGGTCGATTAGGAATATGAAAGCTAACAACCTTACGAAAACAATCAATTTTTGCATAATGAGTAGTTAACCAATCAATCCCTAGAATCACGTCAAATGCAAGTATTTTTAATGAAATCAGATCGATAGGTAATGTGTGGGTACCAACTTGAATCAAACAAGACTTATAAACAGTGGAGGTAATGAAGGTTTCTCCCAACGGAGTTTCCACAGATAAGTCAAAGTCTAATTTCTCTGGAATCAAATTTAATCGATGAGCGCAAGTAGGAGAAATAAAAGAATGGGTTGAACCGGTATCAAATAAAGTATAAACTTCTTTAGAGTTTATGATAAGCTTACCCGTGATGACCTCATTCGGGTTCCTTGCTCTCTGGGAGTTCACAACAAACGCTCTCCCTTGCACAACCGGTTTTGACTTTTCTGGGACGGCTTTTGGTGCCTCCATCCTAGCTGAATTTGTCTTCGGTAAACGACAAAATCGGGCTAAATGACCTTCTCTTCCACAATTATAACATGCTTTGGACGGCATCGCGCAGTTTGGACTGATGTGCCCCTCCCCTCCGCATTTGAAACATATGATAGGTGGTCGTTCTCCTTCCTTAACGACAGGTGCTGGTGCTGACGTCTTTCCATCATTGTTGAATCTCCTCTTCTTGAAATATCCATTCTTATTGTTTTGGCCCTGATTACCACCGAAGTGGTTACCATTTCTAGCCTGTTGATTCCCTCCACGCTTGTTGTCACCGCTTCGATGACTGCTCTCACTGGTATTATCATTTTGCCGGCTGCTCTCTTTTGGTTGCGTTATCTCGTTATCGCGCTCCACCAACTGAGCCCTATTTACAACATCTGAATACAAACACAGTTTATGAGAAACAAGATGTTGACGTATCTCCGGCTTCAAACCTCTTAAAAACATCCGCGTCATTCTTTCTTCATTATCCACCAGGTGGGACGCAAACCGGGATAACTCCGCAAATTTTGCCTCGTACTGCGACACGGTCATATTATTCTGCTCCAATTTGATGAACTCCACCTCCTTCATGTGACGAATACTCTCGGGAAAGTATTTGTCGTTAAACAGCTCTTGGAACTTCTCCCAGGACATCTTCAGTGCGGCAGGTTGAGTACGCTTTATCGATTCCCACCAGTAATCTGCCTCTCCTCGCAACATAAAGGCGGCAAAGGGAACCTTTTGCTCATTGGAGCAACCCAAGACATCAAATATCTTGGTAATCTGCTTTATCCATGTTTCAGCTACAAGTGGTTTGGGTTCTCCCTTAAACTCCGGTGGTCCCAGCTCCTTAAACTGTTTAGCGGTGACCGCCAGAGAGTTTCCAGTATTTCCACCTACGTTGTGGACAGGAGCCGCTTTCACCTGTTGTTGCATGAATTGCATAAAGCCTCTAAACATTTGATCATTCATCATTTGGTCAGTGTTGTTGTTTGCATGAGAATTGACACCTTCCTGATGCACATTATCCTGATTATTGATATGTGGTGAATCAACAGTCGTCTGTGCTCCATTGCTATTCTCAACATTCTCGGATGCCATTTTCAGATACTGCCACAAAATAAAAATTAATTGATATGTCATATATTATCCTTATATTATGACCGACCAATTAAATACCATGCAAATAAACTTAGGTATGTCATACTAGCGAAGGAATTTCCCGTCTCTCCCCTCCTAGTTCTATTCTCACATCTTAGCCAGGGATCATATCCCTAAGCTCTGATACCAACTGTGACGCCCCCAAAATTAGGTATACATCACCCATCTTGGGTCGTCAGATACATAGTACAGAATACAAATACAACTGATTAATACAACTGTCGTGTACAATACGACAAAACATAAACTGTGAGTTTGAATACAAATATTATCTTCTAGAGAGTATTCATACTCAAAAGGAGTCCTCATTACATTTATTAACACACCATTACATAGAATAGTGAGGACTACTAACTAATACTATCATTCGGACCATCACTCCGTTCCCCGACTTGCCCCAGCTACGTTCTCATTTCCTGAAGAGAACAGTGAAAGAAAGGGTGAGCTCAACTAGCCCAGTAAGAAATATTATGACTAAGATAATGCAGAATAAATTATCATTAGCCTTCAATAATGTTAAACTGATAAAATATAATAGACATCAAGTTTAACTGTAGCGGAACAAGCAATCCATTAAAAGAGTCAAGTAGAAAATAAACTCTACTATCTTTTATGATTTAAAAGGTTTTTCAACACTGCGATCGCTGAGACTCAGCTTAATAAAATAATCCACATCATCGAATCACCCCTGCACTACGGCCAAGGATATTCGTGTATTCATTAATGGTCATGATCATGCCAACAACTGTCCATCAATGCACTACGGGCCAATGATGACTTTTACCACATCATTTGTAACATTACGGTCATGATTACACCGAATAATCCCTGGTCATAATCATACCAAGTCCATCTATGCACTACAGGCCACAGATGACTTTCAACAGAATATAAACATGAGGATGATGACAATGATATAAGAATTCAATAAAACAAGTTCAAGAATTAATTTATCCAAGAATTAACAACGTCCAAATTGTCAACATGATACTGCATTGTGGAGTAAAATTCAAGAATACTTAGAAGAATATTTTCATGAAAAGATACTGGATGAAACGCAATTATCAAGGATATTCCACAAATTTCATGGAGTATAGAAGTCAAAACTTAACCAACTGAGTATAATAAAGAATGGAGTAACAAAAGAAATCACCATGCATGCGATAGACCGCACAGACAGGTTATTCCAACAGAATAATAAATAATGGAACCAGGTCCGGCGTAAACGCACAGACAGGATATTCCGACAGAATAATAAATAATGGAACCAGGTCCGGTGTAAAACACACAGACAGGATATTCCAACAGAATAATAATAAAACGGAACCAGGTCCGGTGTAAAACACACAGACAGGATGTTCCAACAGAATAATAAACGGAACCAGGTCCGGTGTAAAACACACAGACAGGATGTTCCAACAGAATAATAGAAGAATGTCACCAAGTATAGGGTAGACCGCGTATACTGGTTATTCCAACAGAATAATAACAATTGGAATAACAGAAGTTCTCTTCATGAATATAAAAGAAATAATATTCCCTACCTTAAAAGAACTGGATATTGGAAAAGTGATGTAGCAGAATACTTTTATTTTCTCTCTCTTATTCTCTCTATACTTTCTCTCTCTATAGCTTGAATGAATTCGTGAAAAATAATGAAGCCCTAGGCCTCTATTTATAGAAAAACTGAGGGTGGCCTTGGTCTTAACGAAGGGTCAAATGACTCTTGGTCTTAACGAAGGGTCAAATGACTCTTGGTAATATTGAAGGGACAACTACTATTGACGAAAGTAATTACTATTGACCAAGGTAAATACTATTGACGAAGGTAATTACTATTGACCAAGGTAAATACTATTGACCAAGGTAAATACTATTGACGAAGGTAATTACTATTGACCAAGGTAAATACTATTGACGACGGTAATTACTATTGACGACGGTAATTACTATTGACGACGGTAATTACTATTGACGAAGAGACTCTTAGATGATGACATATGGCCCCCCATAAAATAACCAAACTTATCACAACGTCTCAATTATTGATTTAATAATATAACATATTATACAGACGATACTATGACAATAATTTAAGAGATATGATGCAGCAATTACTATAGCAATAATTGAGTATAGCTGAGTGACTTCTCACGTAAGCATCAATAATCAATACCGTGTGCTACTATGCAACCACGCGTATTACTGTACTTTTACTACCGAGTAGTTCAACAGTTTTAACGGTTTTAACGGTAACACTTCAGCCGTTATTTTTAATAAAATATTTTTGTCGTTTTCTCAATCCGACAATAATTCCGTTGTGGGATCCACCAATGATTGTGCCGTCGTACGAATATTCCTCGACAAAAAGAATATTCTCCGACCAAACGAATATTTTCTAACAACTTGCTTACTTTGCAAAATTTATAAATATTACCCACAACTATAACATTATATCAAATTAACTCCATAATATTCAAAAATGATATTTATAGAAAATTCATCTTTATTTATAAAAGTTGGGGTCTTACATATACGATATTCTGATCAGAAATACTGTTCGTTTGAGGTAAGGGATATTATTTTCTTCTTAAATGATATTATTTTCTTCAATATCATTATGCTGAAATATTGATATAAACTTTTTATCAAATTTGGAACTTTTTGTGTCGGGGTTACTATTCACGTATACGGCATTATTCACGTATACGGCACTATTCACGAATACGACACTATTCACCAAAAAATAAAAATTTTTCTTTTTGTCCAAGATGTCTATCATGGTTACTATCTTTGATTGTATCCATGTTTTGATCTTTATTTTTGAATTCTCCTTCACAATTGATTATTATGGAGTATTATTGAACTTGGATAAACTATAATACGAATCCCTAATATTTGCCCTTCTGTCTCATTGGATTCATTTTTTTTAAGATAATTTTTCATCATCCTCAGTCCTAAATGATGATATTACTGAATATCTTTGGCCTGTAGTGCAAAGATGAATTATTAACTGATGAATATCTTTGGCCCGTAGTGCAAAGATGAACAGATGTTGAGATGAACATGACCGACTGGTGTTACAAATGAATATCTTTGGCCTGTAGTGCAAAGATGAATATTTGATTCAAGATGTATATTGATTGATGTTACAGGGATAAAATATTGATGATGGACTTTTAAATCTTAGAAGATAGTAGAATTCTTTCTCTACTTGACTCTTCTAATGGTTTGTTATTTCCGCTGCAGTTGTTGATCTAAAACTTGTTGTCTATTATATTTTATTAGATTTTTTCCTATTGAAGACTAACGATAATTTGTTGTATATTATCTTAGTCATAATATTCTTTACTGGGCTAGTTGAGTTCACCCTTTTCCTTTTTGTTCAATTTTTCTCAGGAGGCGAGAATATAGCGGGAACTAGTCAGGGTGTGGAGTGATGTTTCCAGTCAGTTGTGTTAGCAGTCCTCACTATTTTGTAAAATAGTGTTTCAATAATTGTAATGAGGACTTATTTGAGTGTGAATATTGTCTAGAAGATAATATTTGTATTTAAACTCACAGTATTTGTGTTGTCGTATTTTGCACGACAATTATTATAATGAAGTTGTATTTGTTTCTGTACCATGTATTTGGCGACTCAGAATGGGTGATGTATACCTATTTTGGGGCTGTCACAACACTTGTCTACAAAGTTCTACAGACAACTCTTTAAGTTTACTTCATATCTGGGGTGAAGTCATGTTCATTAAGCATATATATTTCTCCAAACAGATTTGGATTCCAATAATTTTTATAGCAAACACATTAATCAATGCTAACTTCTTAAGAAACAAAATTCGGATGATACCACTGACAAAAGTACTACAATAAACACTTGTAATAATTTTTTTTGTGTTTTAGTAAGCACATTATGCATCAAGTATTGAAGCAACCAAGTACCAATATATAACGCCAAAAATTTACATAAAACCTAACTGTGTAAAGCACCTGACAACTTAAGAATGCATAAAAATATCCTTACATTGAAGATTTTGTTACTCAATATAACTTAACATCAATAAAAGAATAGACAAAATAAGTAATAAATTTCATTTGAAAGATGCTTGAACACATAAAAGCACAATGGCAGTGAAAAATGGATGAAAATAGCATACCTCAAGTCCTTGTTGAAAGAAAATTTTTTCTAATTACTTGGTTTTTAGAAAAATTCGCAGGATGCTTTTCCTGAAAGTGCTTGGTTTAAAATTGGTTTTTAGAATGTCTTGGATACAACTAGCTTTGAGATACTTTTTACCCAAATAAGAGCTTGTTTCAGTAGACATGCTAACCTTGTTAGCAGATAATTAATAGCATAGTAATGAATTACAGAGCTCAAACAATAGTCCAACACTGACACACAAACAATGTAAAGCTAGTCCTTCTACATGGACATGTTTAGCGGACCGTAATATTGAATATTTTCAACAACAAAAATTGGTTGTGGCTCTCAAAAAATATACACATCTAAAATTTTTATAAACTATAGTGTTTTAGGTGTAATTTAAATAGAAACAAAAAAAGTGAGAAATCAGAGCAGTAAACTAAATAATATCATTTACTTGTGAGTGTATCCAAATTATAGAATCACCATATTCTGTTCCTCAGAATGTATCCAATATACAAAATAAAACATACTATAATAAATTAGTTGACATGAATACAGAGAACCCAAATGAATATCCAAGCACCTCTATGTCTACAAAGTTCTACAGACAACTCCTTAAGTTTACTTCATATCTGGGGTGAAGTCATGTTCATTAAGCATATATATTTCTCCAAACAGATTTGGATTCCAATAATTTTTATAGCAAGCACATTAATCAATGCTAACTTCTTAAGAAACAAAATTCGGATGATACCGCAGACAAAAGTACTACAATAAACACTTGTAAAGCACATTATGTTTTAGTAAGCACATTATGTATATGCTTAATGAACATGACTTCACCCCAAGTACCAATATAAACAATTTTTTTTGTGTTTTAGTAAGCACATTATGTATCAAGTATTGAAGCAACCAAGTACCAATATATAACGCCAAAAATTTACATAAAACCTAACTGTGTAAAGCACTTGACAACTTAGGAATGCATAAAAATATCCTTACATTGAAGATTTTTTTACTCAATATAACTTAACATCAATAAAAGAATAGACAAAATAAGTAACAAATTTCATTTGAAAGATGCTTGAACACAAAAAAGCACAAGTCCTTGGAGAAATGGATGAAAATAGCATACCTCAAGTCCTTGGAGAAAGAAAAAAAGCGCATGTTTAAGACAAAGAATAAAATTTTATACACTTGAACCATTAGCACTAACTATTAACGGCAACACTAATACTCAGTGGGGGGAAAAACAAATAAACATGATCCTACTATAAATACAAAAGCAATAATAGGCAGCATGGCTAATTTATCTATTCATTAAAAAATATAAAAAACTTTCACAAAAGAGGACCGGTAATTTTCTGAAGACCAAAATTTCGACAATTCATCCATTGTAGCATGCGCATTCAATAAAGACCAAATCCAAAGACCCGTTATGTAATTTCCAATAAAGTCCGATTTGGGGGGGGGGTGGGTGGGTGGGTGGAACATGGGGCTAACAATTAACTGCATTTGGATAGATGGAGGAAGAAATCTGTACATGTATATAGGGTAGACACAAAAAAAATACAGCATATCAAAAATGGGAATAATATCAAAAAGTATAGCTTAAATAAACTTGAAAAGAAATCTACAATGTGTCTTGAGTAAATTAGGAGTTAGTCTATACCTAATGCTAAGCTTGAAAAAAATAAACTTTCATGAAAAAGAAATCTACAATACTAATCTGCAAAATAGCTTAAATGCATATGAAAAAATAATCTATAATTAGAAAACAGGGGAATGAATGATAAGTTTGTTTTTAAGAGGACTTGACTCCTCTGTTACGCTTAACAGAGTGAGTGAGGGAATGAATGATAAACCTGTTTTCTTTTTAATTTGAAATTGCTACTTCAGTGTTCAACTACATATTTGGCCATTCCTTATTACTAATGTCCTCATCAAAATCAAGGTTGCTAAATTCTCATGTCAACCAATAAAATTGTTTTCTTTATTTTAAAATAGATTAATTAGAAAAGTAGTATATATTTTTAATTTTAAATTGCAAGGCAGGAGATCCTTAAACCTGTATAATCTTAAGAAATTCACAAATTGAAACAATCACCACAAATCAGAGACCCTAGAATACAAGTGCAAACACAATATCTGAGCAAAAAGAAAGACCCACAAGTGCATAGGCTATACCTTTATCAGAGAATTGCAAGGCAGGAGACGAACTCTTGGGATCACTGCTAGGTTGCTGCTTAGACTTTTTGAACTCCTTCAACAAATTCCTCCACTTGTCAGTGCACATAGTCGGCGAGCGATCGAACCCTTTTTCCCTCATTTTGACTGAAATCTGGTCCCACAGGTGCTTGTTGGATTTGGAAGTGTTGAAGAGAGAGTCGATTTCCCGGCGGAGGCTGATGAGAGTTCGGGTCTCTTCTTGGACCTATGTTTTCGACCGTTTCTTCGGGACCTTGGGGTTTTTTTCGCCGCCGTTGTTGTCGTCGAGAATCATCGCCGGTGGCAGTGGGTCGAGAATCATCGCCGGTGGCAGTGGGTCGAGAATCATCGGCTGCTGTCGTCGTTGGAGAATTAGAGAATCGCCGCTGTATCGCTGTTGGAGAATCGTTGGTGGTAGTGGGTCGTTGGGACCTTGGTTGAGGTTTATTGAACAGGTAGAAGAGGTAGAAGAGCCTTGAATCTATGGGTTGAGGTTTTTTTCCTCCGTGTTTTGTTAACTTGAGTAATGAAGGGTCAGATTTATCCAATAGTTTTGACGGTCTAGATCATTTAATAGGCTTGAGCGGGAAATTAAAAATCTTCAAATTTAGTTGTATTTTGTATATATATATATATATATATATATATATATATATATATATATATATATATATATATATCAAAACAATCAAATTCGTCTAGATAGTAACATAGGTCTTGCAAGTAATGGTGGCTAACTGTTGGCAACAGGAAATCTCATCAGCAGAGAGGTATAAAATAAAAGTAGTAGAGTATAAAACAAAGTAAATTATCTGTTCTTTTATAAGTATTTCGAAAGAAATTTTGTTCCAAACTCTTCTTCTAGCAGAGAAAGCTCATTTTATCTTAATAAGATTAAGAAGTGAGGTAATTTGCATGTAGCCCAAGCTTCAGAAGTTATTGTTTGGGCTTCTGACCCGTAACCGTACGTACTAATTACTATTGTGAAGAATAAATTAATGGATTAATTACATATTTTAGTATATTACGAGAAATAATTACAATAATGGTGCATCCATAAAATAATTATAAAAGTAATATATTTTTTCATATTTATTTACAATATTAGTGCAGTTAGGATTCCTTTAATCTTGGCCCACGATTATCTCCCTTATCTCTTCCCGTTAATTATTATTTTCTAATTCAAATATAGCAGACCTATTTTTGATCTCTGTTACTGTTTCTCTCTCTCTCTTTTTCATCCTCTTTTTTCTTATTCATTGGAATCAGATGAATATCAGAAGTCCATTATCTTTCTAGTAGGTGCATAGATCTGTGTGCATCGTACTTGTGTTTAGCAATCAAACCAACTTCCTTTATAAATTTTCAGGTTGTGGTTATGACTCATGCTTATGGAAATTGTTTTGGTGTGAGGTATATGACGGGTGGCCTGAAAGTTTATTATGTTCCTTGGGTACCATTTGTTATGCAGAATACATTTTCCACCTTTTATGGGACACTTCCCATTATAAGGACAATTCTCCTTAGGGAAAGAATATCATTAGTGCATGAACATCAAGCCTTCTCGACGCTCTGTAATAAAGCTCTGATGCATGCACGCACGCACTATGGGATACAAAGTTGTATTTACTGACCATTCACTCTATGGTTTTGCTGATGTGGGGAGCGTTCACATGAACAAGGTTATGCAATTTACTCTAGCAGATGTGAGTAAGGCAATTTAATTGACAAATTGTTGTCGGTTCCGTAATTAAATTCTGTGGAGTTGCATTTGGAAGTGTATGCGGTGTTGGTGGTGGTGGCATATTCGTCCTAATGCTTACCCATGCTTACCTTGATTATTGGATTTGATCCAAAATCAGCAACTGATAGAAGAGATTGGTAATCAAACCCTCATACCAAGGTTACCAATCCACCTCTACACTTGCAGTTTTTTCATAGTGCAGTTGATAACCAAACCTTCATACCAAAGTAACCAAACCGTCATACCAAGGTAACCAATCCACCTCCACACCTTCAGTTTTTTCATAGTGCAATTGGTAACCAAACCTTCACAAGAAGGTAACCAAACCTTCATACCAAGATAACAAAACCTTCATATCAAGGTAATCAATCCACATCCACACCTGCAGTTTTTTCATAGTGCAGTTGGTAGCCAAACATTCATATCAAGGTAACCAATTCAGTGTTATTAGGTTACCAATTTATTTTGAATGTGATGTAGTTGGTAGCCAAACCTTCATACAGTGGGTAGCCAAACCTTCATACCAAGGTAACGAATTCAGTTTTATTAAGTTACCAATTTATTTTGAATGTGATGCAGTTAGTAGCCAAACCTTTATGCAGTTGTTTGCCAAACTTTCAGACCAAGGTAACCAATTCATACTGCAGGTGTGGAGGTAGATTGATTACCTTGGTATAAAAGTTTGGTTACCTTGGTATAAAAGTTTGGTTACCTTGGTACGAAAGTTTGGTTATCAACATTACATTACACATCACTCTCTTATCTCTCTCTTTCCTATGCAGTGTATAATTAATAAATTGGTTTAACAGTCCAACAAAATTGGTTTAATAATTGAGCAACCCAAACAACTTAAGAGAGTATGTGTACAATTTCGGTCCGACCGTCAATTGCATAATAACCGATTATGGTTGTTTGGTTCTTGTTTTGGTAACAAATCAGATCGAAGTCTACCCCAGCACTACCCATGGCCTCAATCTTGACTTGTCGCCCATCACCTTCTGTCGCCTTGATATACTTGTCTCCGTTTACCTTTGGTCACACTGTTCTCCATCTATTTTTCTTAACAATCAGTTGTATTTTTATTTAATACACAAATGTATTTTTAAATTAATACCCAAATGTATTAATTTAAATTTGAATTATTATTTTGAATTTAAATTTATTTTTGTTGTTAGATCCCAGATATTTGAATTTGAATTATTAGTTATGACATTTATTTCTTCTTGATTTAAAATTTTTTTATTAATGTGAATTGCGTTATTTTTGTAATTATTTTATATATATATTATTTTTATAAATATTTTTTAATTATTATATATTAGTGTTAATTACCCTGAATTAATATGTTCAAGAAAAATTATGATTACAATCACTTCTAACACTCCATCTCTTTCAAATCTTCGTCTCTCTCATCTCGAATGTTTGCATCCGAGTTCTGCCGCCGCCATAAACTCTGTCCGGCCAAAACACTAGCAGCCCTGCTGGAAACTGCCAGATTTGTCCCCGTTTTCTCTCTCCTCTTCATAAATCTCAAAACCCAATATCCATATATTCTAAACACAAAAATATCATGAAAAAATGACATTAATTTGATAGTAATATATAGGACAAGATCCTCCTCAAATCCATGAAACTCTCAGTTCTCTTACGCCGCCCAATTTTACAATTTACAAAATCCCACAGCTTACGCACCTCTCCCTCCACATCCAGTGACATTCTTAACCTCATCTCCACCGTTAATCCAATGGAACACGCTCTCGAGAAGGTCGTCCCATATATTTCCTCTGAAATCGTAACTTCTGTTCTCCAAGAAAATCAAAACTCACAATTGTCTTTTCGTTTCTTCATCTGGGCTGCTAGAAGAAAGCAATTCCGTAGCTGGGTTTCTCATAATTTGATTGTTGACTTGCTTGTTGGGGACGGTGGTATTGATTTGTATTGGATGATTCTAGAAGAGCTTAATACTTCTGGGGTTTTAATATCTTCTGACGCTTTCGCGGTACTGATTGATGCTTATTGGAAGATGCTGAAGGCCGAAATGGCCTTGGAATCATTTGGTAGGATGCCTGATTTTGATTGTAAACCTGATTTGTTCACTTATAATTTGATATTGCATATTATGGTTCAGAAAGATGTAATTTTGTTGGCATTGGCAGTTTATAATTTGATGTTGAAGTCGAATTGTAGCCCAAATTGCTCTACCTTTAGTATATTAATTGATGGGTTATGTAAAAGTGGGAATACTAAGGATGCGCTTCAACTGTTTGATGAAATGACTGAAAGATGTATTATGCCTGATAAAATTACCTATACTGTTATCATTTCGGGTTTGTGTCATGCAAAGAGGACTGATGATGCTTTTGGACTTTTTAATAAGATGAAAAGCAGTGGGTGTACTCCGGATTCTATTACTTACAATGCTTTGCTCAATGGGCTTAGTAAATTGGGTAGAATAGACGAAGCCTTGGTGCTTCTCAAGTCTTTTTTGAAGGACGGGTATGTTCTTAATCTGAATGGGTACAGTTGTTTGATTGATGGTTTACTTAGGGCAAGGAGGTTTACTGAAGCTCGTGATATGTTTCAAAAGCTCGCTGAGGCTAATATTACACCTGACCTTGTGTTGTACACAATCATGATACGGGGATTATCTGAAGCAGGCTGGGTAAGGGATGCATTGACATTGCTGAGGGAGATGACAGAAAGAGGTATAATACCGGATACTCGCTGTTACAATACCTTGATCAAAGGATTTTGTGATATGGGTCTCTTGGACCAGGCTCGGTCCCTTCAACTTGAAATATCGAATATTGATCGATTCCCAGACTCTTACACGTACACCATTCTTATTTGTGGTATGTGTAGTAATGGTCTTGTGGAGGAGGCACAAAAAATTTTCAACGACATGGAGAAGCTTGGATGCCTTCCTTCTGTTGAAACCTTCAATGCCCTTATTGATGGGTTTTGTAAGGCTGGTGAGCTTGAGGATGCTCAACTTCTGCTGTACAAGATGGAAATTGGGAGGAATCCTTCTTTGTTTCTTCGGCTCTCTCAAGGTGCAGATAGGGTTCTTGATAGTGCAAGCCTTCAAACATTGGTGGCTAAATTGTGTGATTCGGGGAAAATTCTTAAAGCTTACAGGCTTCTTATGCAGCTTTCTGATAGTGGGGTTTTGCCAGACATCTGGACTTATAACATATTGATTAATGGATTTTGCAAAGCAAAAAACATAAATGGTGCTTTGAAACTCTTCAAGGAGCTCCAACTTAAAGGGCATTCCCCCGATTCAGTTACATATGGAACACTCATTGACGGACTACAAAGGGTTGGCCGAGAAGATGATTCCTTTGTCCTCTTCGAACAAATGATTAAAAATGGGTGTACTCCTAGCGCAGAAGTTTACAAGGCGCTTATGACTTGGTCTAGCCGAAGGGGGAAATTTTCTGTAGCTTTTAGTCTGTGGTTGATGTATCTGAGGAGCCTTCCTGGTCGAGAAGAAGAAATTAAGTTAGCTGAGGAACTCTTTAAAGAAGGAAAGGTCGTTGAGGCAATTCGGGAATTACTTAAAACGGACTGTAAGTTGTGGGATTTTGATTCAGCACCTTATATCATTTGGCTCACTGGATTGTGCCTGTTGCACAAACCAGAGGAAGCTTTAAAGGTATTTTCTGTTCTTGTGGAGTGTGGAGTCAATTTGTCTCCCGAGAGTTGTGTCATGTTGATTAATATTCTTTGCAAAGTACGGAATTTAGACCAGGCAATAAATGTGTTTGTCTATACTATGGAGAAAGGTTTCATGCTGGAGCCACGAATTTGCAACAGACTGCTCAATCCCCTTCTTCGTTCTCCAGAGAAAACAAAGCATGCATTTGATCTCATGGACAGAATGGAGTACGCGGGGTATGATTTGGATGCCTATCTTCATCGAAGTACAAAGTTGCTCTCACTTCGTCGATGGAACACATGGGATTCTTAAACTGTAGCGCCTGGATGAAGATACTTCTTTGAAGGTATTACAATCAGAAGCTGATTCTTTTACTCACATACTAAACCTCCTCTTTCCCCCAGAATTATTGTAAAATTTCCATTAATCTTGGTACTTAGGATACAGCTGTTTTCATGGTAGTGACAAGCTGATACGGTGCATCTTTCATTGCACAAAATTTTGTAATTTATACCCCAAGTTCTTTGTATCACTAATAATTGTTGAAAACAGAAAATAGTTTTCAATTAATGAAGAGCGCCTGATGGATGTGAAAAGTTAACTGAAAGATGATTTTTCCTGCTTCTAGGCTTGTTATTTAGATTTGGCCAGAATGGAACCCCTATGTGAACCTATCCTTTAAGATGTGGTGCCAATACTTGAAATTTATAGCAAGGATTTTGGCTGGACAAGTGTTCTTTCTTTTCAACTGAAACCCTCATTGATGATTCAAAAGTCCATCTAAAATGTGAAAGTTATTTTGAAGACTATATTGCCTCTTTATTTTTTGAAGGGTTGTTTGGAATTGGGAAAACAGAATCCAATGTTTGGCAAATAAAGAAAAGTGGGAAGTACTGCTTGTTTTCAAAAGTTAAATAAATCACATCAATTATAAATTTATAAATATTAGATTGACTACCATGAAACTCGATCTTATACTTGGAAGAAAATGCAAAAACAGTTTGGTGTAAAAGAAGTGTAAAAAAGTTTTCATATATAATTTACTACAACAAATAATACAAGCATCCCAAAATTTTATTTTCATGCAACATGTATAAATACAGGTATATCAGCTTATTGACAAATTCTAAAATCTGCAAAGCTGCCATTTCCTTCTTGAGCAACTCCAGCAGATTGAATATGTAGAACCTGATATCTAAACTCTCAAGAAAGGAAATGTGGCTTACGGAACTTTGATCATTCCATTGCTAAACTGATCCCACAACCCAACTTAGGTTCATTCATTCCATTGCTAAAGTTGGATATCCCACAAATTCTGAACTCATTGCACGTTGAACCATCCTAGTTTTGTTGCATCATTCAGATTACAGAGTGCATGAGAGACCACATTGTACTTTCTCCTCTAGGATTCTGCAGTATGACCAAAACATAGTCATCTTCATGAAATTCAAAGACCCCGCGTTGCTACCTCAAACTTCCGTTCCATTGACCAATGCAGTGGAGTGAACTGATTCATCATACAACTTGCTTGATGCAATTTGAACTCCGGATTTTCTTCTCAAGGATTCTGTCATAACATCAAACCAGATGGAAGTTCTGAGAATTGGCAGTAGTAAAGGCTCCTAAGGAAAATATTATAATGTACAATAACACAAATTTAATGACAATTGCATTCAGTGTGACTAACACCAGATTGAAATTGATTTAAAAAAACACCAGGGTGAACCATAACGGCATTGACATAACATACTGTTTTTGTACGAGTGCACTAGACTGAAGTAATTTTGCAATGACACCACATAACAATTTATAATAGCAATAAGGTGATATCAAGTTTGTTGGATGCCTAAAAAGTTACACGATAGATTTGCATTGCTAAATTCATAAACTCACCCAGCCCCCACCCTTGGAATCCAACTGACATCATACGATTGTCGAGGGTAGTTATTTGATACCATCTCAAGAGTGAAAATGAGAATCAACAGGAATTTGACACCAGTTTATTAATAAAACATAATCAGTGCAAACAAAAGAATTCCAGTAAGAAACATGAAAAGAAACTATTTTGAGATGACATAAAGGAAGATTGTATTCAAGTAAACCTACCAAAAAATACATATATTCAGAAAATACAGTAATTTTACCATGGAATTTCATTCACCCACAATCAATTGCTGATGATTGTCACAAAAAATTTAGAAAATATAAATAACTGTTCCATTTTTAATTCAGGCATAAATTATCATCACTAATCATACAACTATATAAAGAGATGAATCATGGTTGTTTTTGTTTAAAGATAATTACCACTTTTATATCTGGGAAGGATTAAGCTTTATTGTGCTATGGAAACTAGAATCTTTCTAAGTGTTTAGTAATAAATACCACGAACAAGTTCGCTGACTCAAATTTTAGAATCATCCATCAACCTCATTCCATAGACGAACATTCATACATGATAAGTTGCTACAATTGCTGGATTAACTATCATACCAACTCTTTCTTGTATGACAGCAGCATATTCAATACCAACACTCTTTTGAGAAAAGGAGAGGATGTTTCGATACATCACATTTGAGGGATGCGTTCCAGCATCCTCCATCCACTGCATCACCTGCATCGGACAAGTAAGGCTTGATCATTTGATACACCCAAAACAAAAAACTTGGACCATCAGCAACTTATAACTTATAAGTCAGCATGAATCTATATTTAAACAAACAAAAAACTTCAGCATCAGAAAACTACATGTTTGAATGGTGTAACAGACAGACGGGTAAATTGCTTTCTCAAATTGGTGAAGTTCAGGTAATCCCCAAAAAGGCCCGGACCTCTAAGGTGATCCACAAGGAATGGAATGTCAATGTGAAACCAATACAATAAAATCACCTTTGAATAATGCTGCCTTATCAGTTATCACAAGGTTTCAAGCTGTGCCTTGTATTAGCTAAGCACTCAAACCAAGTAAATATTAAGAAAGAAAAAGAATACAAGAAAGTTTTACAATGTAGAAAGAGATCTGTGGAAATTTTGAGTCTGCCTTCGTGCCTGTTTTTATTTTTGTTTAGGTTGTTGGGAGGAAAGAAGTGAGAAGAAGAGGGGGGATCGAGATGGAGTAGGTTCAAACTTTTGAAGTATATACTTAGTCAATTAGCTACCATGTGCTCATTAAATCAAGACAGAAAATAAATCTGTCCTTTTACTATGGCAACAAATGATCGTTTTGGAATGCAACAATGCAACACATCTTATAATGATCTTCTGATATATATTTTAGTCAAAAACGGATAACTAGAAAATTAATCAACCAAAATCAAACAATATGCAGTAGCAACTCAAAATCTTCTTTACAAGTTTGTAAGGCTGCCTTCTGAAATCCATATTGACACTTGCTCATTATATTGACAAAGCAAGTAAAACTTGGGAAACAGCCATGCCTTCGCCAAACCAAGAGATGGAGAATTAAAATCTTGCTGATTGAAAATCTGATAAAAATTACCTCAATATATTTCCTCCAATTTCCAGCAGCCAAAAGATTCTTCAGTAGAATTGAATAAGTAGATAAGTTGATTTCCGTACCTGATGCCACTATCTTGTAGAACAACTGCATGCAAATTTAAGGGGGAAACATGTGTCATGACGATTAGAATATTAATTTCAGTCATAATAAGATTATGATTACTGTTGCCTGCCACAGAATTAGCGAAAAAATATATTTGTCCATCACTTGCTGATCTTATAGGTATTACATATGTTAGAAAGGAAATCATTATTGCCCTACACATGGACCTGTCTTTCGGTGCTTTGTAATGATAACTTACTAACCACGCAATTCATTTTCAAGTACCTTCATCATGATCTCTATCTTCCCAGATTTTCCAATTGAATATAAAAGACTATTCTGAAGTCCAACTGAAATTACATCAAATGAAGGCTCCATCATGCTGATCAATTCAATTATTGTCCTCCAATCATGCAAACTACACAAGACAACAAAAAAAATCAAAAGTTAATTTAAAATAAACCCCTCAAAAAAACAGAGAGGATCTGATTAAAAAAATATAGATAGTGGAGCTGTCCTGTCCATTAGCATGCTAAAAGGCAGTCTCTAATTTCTTGGATCTCTGATGCGAAAGTTCACTTTCATATCACACAAGCTCACACGCTAAGGAATGAGCTAATTATTTTATAGTCATTTACCATCTTTGCAAGTGGAATTTCCAATTTTTTGCTTACAAGTTGACCTTGTGCCATGATAATGTATTTAGTCAGAATACATGACAGTGATATTGGATACTTCTTCTGTCCAGCCATTCAGAATCAATAGTAGCACAACTAAGAAAAATGAACACAACTTTGATAGCAAGACCACACACACACACACACACACACACACAGAGGGGTGGGACATGACAATGCATCAAGCATGATTGTATGGGAGAAGATTCACATAATATAGGACTTACATGCCACAAGCGGACACCATTTCAAAGAAAATAGCATCACTAAAGGGAATCTTCTTTCTCCTCATAAACTCTGCCACGAAGAGAACTTTAGCTGGTTGGCTTCCTTTATTGAAAGCTCTCATCAGAGCCGAACAAGCAATAGAATCAAGCTGGACACTATTCATTTCCATTTCTTGAAAGAGTGCAAATGCTTTGTCCACATTTTCTGTAATATACATTTATCGACATAAATGTAACTCTTTATGTCAGTGTCTGAACAATTATAACTTGTAAGAAATTCTTACCAGTAGTACTATATGCATGTATCATTGTTGTATATGCAATGACATCAGGACAGTAACCAGCCATCTTCATCATAGTGAACATCGATTCTGCTTCAGCTAGTTGACCCTGAAAAAAGTTGACCAGAGAGAGAGATGAGATGAGGTCTGATTTCCTTCTGGGAGAAAAATGTTTATTAAAGCCATGGTTTGCAGAAGCACTTGCCTGTTTACTGTATGCACAAATTGCAGAGGAGTACACCTCCTTGGACAAAGGAGTTTTTGAATTTATCAGTTCATCAAGAAATTCAAGAGCCTCAGAATATTTTGACATCTTGCAACACCAACTAATCAGCAAATTGTAAGTAACGGAATCACATTTGACATTCTTCTTCCTCATAGAGATATATAAATTTAAAGCTTTATCATATTCCCCAACAGTCATATAACTTCCAATGGCAGAGTTATATGCAACAGTATTCAATTCGATGCCTCGCAACTCTGCAGCAGAAAGTATGGAATCAATCTTCACCTTTTGACAGCAATGGCCACAGGCAGCTAACAAGGTAGAAATTGAGACGATGTTTGGCTGCACTCCATCTTGTTCCATATCACGCAGCACATCAACGGCTTCAGCTAACTGACCATTAGATCCATAGGCATCAATTAGTGCATTGTAACTTACTAGATTTGGCTTCCAATTGTTTCTTTTCATTGCTTCAAATATCTCTGAGGCCTTTTCAGGTTGATGTGATCTTCCATATGCATTGAGTAAAGATGTATAAGACACAACATCTGGGCGAAGACCATTTTTTTTAATCTCATTAAAAACTAACAAGGCTTCTTTACTCATCCCAAGTGAAGCATAAGCACCAAGTAGAGCATTATATGATACAATATTAGGTGTCATCCCTTCAGCAACCATTGTGCTAAAGACAGCCTTGGCATTTTCAATCTGCCCGCAAACTGAATACAAATGAATCATGGTAGTAAACGTCACAACATCAGAGTCACATTCTGATCTTTTCTCCCTCATTGATTGAAAAATATCAATGGCTTTTTCATACTGTCTATTCTTTACCAGGCAATGTATAACAATATTAAGGGTAGTAGTATCAGGACGGACGTTGGCTCCTTTCATTAGTTCGAAGTAGGACAGTGCTTTTGAATATTGGGCTCCATTTTTATAGGCAGATAGAACAATATTGTGAGTCACCAGATCAGGCCCAACTCCATTTTCTGTCATTCTCTTGCAAACTTTCAAAGCCTCTCTCCAATTTCCCCTAGATCCACAAGCATTGATCAAGTTGTTATACGTTGACCTACTAGGAGGAATCTGCACAGATATATATGGTTCAAAAGAGTATTCCACAGAAATTGTGAGTTACTTTATCAAGCTTCAGCTGACGAAAAGAAACAAGCGAATCACAAGGATCTTTCAGTCATCAAAAGACAAAAAGATAAAAATGTTATCCATGAAAGTGAAAATATAGCATTAAATAGGGTAATGTTATCCATGAAAGTAAAAATATAACATTAAAATCTCCTATTAAACAGATCATATATCCAATATGGAAGGGCCCTGCTAGCTATAACTATGGAGCCTTGATTCCTTTGAACAGAAAGGGGATAAATGAGACCAAGTGATACATATATAATTTCACCTTGCAGATTTCCTACAATGGGAAATAACAATTTTCATCAAAGTTAGATAATAAGCTATTACCAAACTGTCTTGACAATATAATTTCAAAGTTATCAATACTACTTGGTTGTAGAAGCCTAGAATATATGCTTCAGCAACCTAGTTTCAAACAGGTAGTTGTGTAATTATGTGAATGCCTCCAAACTGACAAGTCTATATAACACAAGAAAACAATGTCAAACTTGATTTTCATATACACTGAGACCGTGATCATGGAAGATGCATGTCCATTTCCTACCAAAAATGCAACAAACCATGTGAACAAAGTAAAATTATCCCGAATCCAAAGTTGCAAACAAGAAGGGAGGAAGCAAAGGGCAGAATCCATGAGAGAATTCACAAAAATAAATATAATTGTAAATCCAAAAAAAGAAAAAAAAAAGTATGTTACAAGTGAAAGAAATTTTTATTTTCCTAAGATAATTCTTAAACTCGAAAGTATAGAAGGAAGCTCACATCAGATGCACAAAGATTGATTAGAGGGAAGAATACAATTACACACAGCTGCACGGAGCATGTCTTCCATTATATTCATTGCCCAACGCCATTGACCAGATCGACCATGTGTACTGATTAGAGCATTGTAAGTTTCAGCATCAGGTTTGCACCTAGTGGAGTATTATCAAAATTCAGAACTATCAGCAACTGTATATAAGAAAACCAAATAGCCTAAGAGCAAACTTCATTTTTCCCATCACTATCTCAATAAAAACACATTCGATGGGAATTCAAGGAAACAAAGGAACTATAATTGATGGATAGTGCTAATAGCAATAACAAAGCAGTGATTCCTTGGTTATATAAATATTAAGTCATAAATATAATCCCTCCCTCATTTTAACAAGATGAAATTTTCCTGCTCGTTGCACACCTCTGGACTTCTGTACTTGGGCAACTTTGGCTAGTGATTTTCCCTTTAATACCTAGTTGTGTTCAACAAAAATAACAGCAGGCACGGCCCTACTGTGATCTACCATAAACAAATGTTGCATTATCATCACACATGTCCTCCAGAGAGAAAAAGTCCAAATCTTGGTGAGTAAAGTCTGCTAGAGATCTGTTCTTTTACTTGGCTTCAATATTCCCCCCCCCCCCCAAACTATGCTATTTGGCCAAACAAGGAGGAGGGAGAGAAAGAGAGAGAGAAGTTTGTGGAAAAAAGCAAGCATACCTCCACTTTTGCATCTCAAAAAACAATCCGCGTGCCTGATCTGTTTGATTGTGTCTAGCATGTAGCCTAATCATCATATTGTAAATATCATTTCGTGCACAATAGTTCTTCTGATTCTTCATCCAACGGAAAACTTGAATGCTGTGTTCTATAGAACCCATTTGCGTTATTTCCTGCACCGTACAAAATCCAATGTGTTAAATGTAAATTTTTTAGCTTTACAAGATGCAGAGGACTTGTTAAGCATACATGAAAATCAATGGTTTACTGCAGAGTGCATATGTTAAAAAGGTGAAAAATTAAGGATCTTGATTTGAACATAAGAATCGTTTGAATAGGTAGCTATTATTCTGGGTTTTTTTCACGGGGTCTTCAAAGTGAATAAGTCATCTAAAGTCTAAACTTCTACCATATTATTAGATGATTTAATTTTTCTACCCTCTCAATGATTGAGGACTGCAGAGTCAAGGCTAGGCAGACGTTACATATTTGTATTGGTTGGAAAATTGGTAAAGCAACATTTCCTTCTTTGTTTTTATCTAAAACAAGATTTGTCCGTTCAACTATATAATGTTTGTGGACTGTAAAGTCCGGATTAGGCAGGCATTATAATGTTTGCTTTGGTGGGAAAACACAATAAAGCAACAGTTTACCGCTTTATGCTTATCAAAAACAAGATCCATTCAACTACACCAATAAACACATTTAAGAAGACCTTTTCTAAGCACTACTAATTATGGACCTTACAATGAGTGTCCAAATTCTTGATGGCCTTATGTATAATGTCTTCTAAACTTCACCAGAACTACTAAGTAGCACCGTAGCAGTATCTTAGCAAGAGCTTTTGTTCTAGGTTATACTATCATTTTATTTGTTACATTTGCCATATATCAAAGCTGCATCCCTTGGGCCTTAAATAGCTCTATACTTTGTAACTGGTGGTTGAAAATTATCTCTACTGCGTTCTAGTCTACGATCATTGAATGTTAAGACTATAACATCTAAAATTTTATTTACGGTCTCTTAGCATTTATAAGAAAGAAATTAATCAGTGGACGGAAGGAAAATTAACATTGTGAGCAAGGGTTTTAATAGGCACGTTTCGGTTCATTCCTTATAAACTGTAATTCATACTTCAAAAAAGTATAACTAAGCAAAAATGGTCAAATCAGTTCATATTGAAGTTAATTATGGGAAATTTTATGCTAGAGAAACCTAAAACTTTAATTAATGATCAATAGAGGAACCGAAAAACCATTTTTGCTATGGACTAAACTCTTATGTCATTCTCATCCCATTGTTATCAAATCAGTTATGCGACAACTCCAGTAAAAGAAAATCTAAAACAACAATAAAAAGAGATATATTGTTTAGTACTCCCCACTTTTCCACAAAAAAAAAAAAAGAAAGAAAAAAAGTAGCATTTACAAAATAAAATAAAAAAATTTTGTTCCACAAAAAGAGGCTTATTTTTGTTGATGATAGTATAACAGGACACAATACTAAGCTTAAGATCACAATTTTATCACCATGTTACAACAACTAAACTAAACACGAATTATTGTTTAGGCATAAAGTCTGCAAATGGGACTCTTTTTTGGGACGGAGGGAGTATTTGAATTACCCTGATAAGGACTGGTAAATTCTTCCTAGCAAAGCGTCCGACCCACCGATTGAGCACACCCTCAATATCCTCCCAATGGTTGAGCTTCGAAATCTTGTGAACAACTTCAGAAATGGCCCAGTCCTTCTGGAATCGGTCTCCTTCCACCCGCAAACGGTACCGTTTGGACAAATCGTCCTTTCGCAGCCCACTGAGGTGTACGGACACTTGGCGGTTCCCTTTGTCGTAATTTACAGACACTTGCTTCTTCTCCTTCCAAGCGTCCTCGTTGTTTGGTTTGCTGCAGACAATTGAAAGGGATTTCCGGTGAGTTTTAATTTTTCCGGTCGGAGGAGGTGGGTATGATTCGTTTGGATGGGTGAGATTGAAGAGCTGCGTGTGTTGTAAGGTCGCCATGGGTTGTAATTGTGTGAGAGAGAGGAGATAAACCTTGGAGGGGGTTTTTGTTTGAGACACTTTGCACCTCAAAATTCAAATGTCTTTTTACATCTTTAAAGTTTATAACTACGTGTTAAAATTTGCACCGATTTCTTAATTTTTTTAAATGACTATATATATTATGACGACGATTTTTTAAGTTATATATACACAATTATATAGTATAAGATTGTGTTATAAAATTTATTTTTTTGAACCGTTATCAAAATATAGCGACGATTCAATCGCTGTCGCAGTCTACACAACTGTATATTAAAAAATTAATTTAAATAAATTAAATCAACCAACTAAATACTAATGTAAAGTGAGTGAAAAAACAGAAAAGAAAAGTTGCCAATTCTACTACTAATGTACACGAGAATTTTTATTTATTTATTTAAATGAAAATTCAAAAATGAAAAAGAGATTTGCCCGGACCAAGTGCTAATTTTATAGCAAGGCCTGTTGCGGCACCCCACCCAACACATTTAAGATGTGACATATTCTTATTTGATAAAAAGAGAGGTGACTTGAGAGAACGATATGATAAAATTACGTGAGCTATTGTATGAAAATAACGGTATTTTTTTTATTTAATTATACTCCATCCCCTGTTGTGTAGGAGTGTTTTTGTAATTTTCATTAGTAGTAGTAGTATTATAAGGGACAAATTATGACTCATGCAAAAATGTGAGCTATCTCTCACCTCCCTTTCCCTCACTTTTTTTTTTTTTTCTTATTAAATTATACTTTGCAAGATTTATCAAATTCAACCTGCACATGATCAGCAAATAGGTATGTTACTGAATTATAAGGAAGGAGATATCTAGTAAAGAAAAACTCTATTGGACATTATAATTGAACACGTGTGCTTTATAATTTCACTTATAAAATACTTATGTTTAGTTTTTATGTCTAATTATCATGTCTGACTGTGTCAAAAAATTAACAAATAAATAGGTATGGTAGTCGGTTACAAGGAGGCATCTCATAAAATAGGATTGTCCAAACGTACTCCCCTGCCTTAATTAGTACAGTAGGTGATTGTTCCTTCCGGTTGGGTTGGTCTTCATTACGTTGTTTGCAACCCCAGCACCCCAACCCTAGTTGATTTTAGAAAGCACTTTGGTCCGGGACTCCATTTAAGAAGGACCCACAAACTGATCAGCCTTCTACTCTAATGCTTAAAATTGAGGCTACGAAGGTTTGGCCATGAATTGAAGAGGGAAGCACGGTAGCCAGCACCTAGGCCGTTCATCCACCGACCATAAAACTCGAATCAATAAAGTTGTGTTTACCATTATTAGCTGGCTGGCTAGCTGGCTGGCTGGCTACTCCCATGTTTGGCGATTTGGATTGAAAGTCGGCAATAACAATAAGTACTCTTTCTTACAACTCTCCATTGTAAAATTAATCAAACATCTCCCCAAAAGAAAGACAAGCTATCTCATTCACATAAATTCCTGCCTATCCATTCTTAGCCAGCCACCGACGCCCTTAACTAGACACCAACTATTCCATAAGAACAACCACATGAATAATCCTTTTATAAAATGATATAATGCAAGAAGCACAATGTAATGTAATAATGTTAACAACAAAACTCGGTTATTTACATATGGAAAATGATAGTATTATAATTTTAGATGTTGATTTTTTTTTTGTTACGAATTAATATAGTGGATAAATTTTATAATCCTACTCAATTTCATAAACGAAACGTGGCCATCGTAATTTGATAAATAAAAAAATCGTAATACATAATAATAATAATAAGACTTGTAACACTATTTTTTTTTTCTGATACTGTGCAAAGCGAATGGAATAAAACATTTTCTCCCAATTCTTTCTTTCTTGTTTAACTTTTAAACAGTCTTTCCAGCATTTTACTACCCAGATAGATAGCCTCGTTGAAGCTTAAGCACAATTACATAAACACAAGTGTCACTACAAACCCCACCAACACAAAAGTACAAGAGAGAGAAAGTGAAGGGGAGCGCCACCAATTAACCTAAAGAAGAAAATATTCAATGCTAATAGACAGAGTGGAGCAGTCTCAGTAGAGACAATAGAGAAATTTAAAGATATACATACAGATAGAGAAAAAAGCCAAAGAGCCAAAGAGCCAAAGAAAGGAATGGCATTCACAGCAAAGCCCAAAAACAACAACAGCAGCAGCACTGAAGGCTGGGGAATGGGGTTTTTCTTAGTTTTCTTCCCTGAAGAACAACAAGATCCCAATAACAATAATACTATTAACCGTATCTCCAAGAAAAAAACTATATTTTCTTCCCCATCTTCTTCATTACCATCTCCATTCAATACCCTTCTCAGACGCACCAATTCCGCCCAACTCCTCTGCAAAGCCCAATCCACCATCTCCATTTGTGCCCTCCTTGTTTTCTTCTCTCTCCTCCTCTTCACTCTCTCCACCTTCGAACCCACCACCACTCCTCGACGGCAACTCTCTTCAATCAAATTTTACAGACCCAATTCTAATTCTTTTCCACAAAAATCTTCAATTTCGCATGCGTTACAGGGGATGGGTACTCTGTATACCAGAGGCACAAAAGCTATGAACGACTTAATTATCTGCCATGTAATAGAATCTGTTACTGTAAAGGAACTTGGGCTTTTCTTGAGACTATTACACAGGTCTTCTCTCACTTCGAGGTCGGACCTCTTGTTTATTTTCCCTTCTTCTTCATCTGTTTCTTTCGATTCCACAGTTCGCCAGGAGAACGAGTCATTCCTGAAACTCATTACTCAATTCAAAGAACTCAACGGTAGTGTCAATTCGGCGGCGAGTTTTGACGTGACCCAGTTCGTGAAATCAAGCGAGAAGGAAAAGGAAAATGAAGAGCCGATATGGGGTCGGAGAAGTCGGAGCAATTACAGCGGAGAAGAGGAGACTGAATTGACTCGGTTGAGTTACGGCTCGGTGGTTGGTTTTGAAGTTGACGAGCTTGACCCGGAGAACTCGTTGGCTGGGTTTTTGGACCACGTTCCAATGAGTTTGAGGAGATGGGCTTGTTATCCAATGCTACTCGGCCGACTTCGGCGAAATTTTAAGCACGTAACGCTAGTGGATGTGAAAGACGTGTTACTACTCGGTGACCCAGTCGGCCGAGTTAGGAATCGGAGTCCCGAGTCAGTTTATTTATCTACATTTACTACGCCAACCAAGCATAGCAGAAAGAAGTCGGATAAAACTCAGTCCCACCGTCAGAAACCGGTTAACCCGTCAATCATAATGGGCGGAACTCGGGGAATTCGACGATTATCAAATGCAATGCTAACGGAGATTGTACGAGCTGCAATGCAGCACAAGAAAAAGAACTCGGTGACCGCCGAGTCAGGTATCCTAAATCAACTCTTGGGGAATGATTTTGTACTGAAGAAGGTAAAATCGGTGGTCTCAACTGAGTCAACACCGGAGTTGAGTTCGCTCAACTCAGCTGGCTCCTTGTCCTTATCAAATCAAACGGTGGTACGGCGTGGTAATAGTAATATGGATTTTTATGCTACTTTTATGAAGCATATATGTTCATTTCCGCTAGATTCTTCAGTTTATAGCGATTGTTAGGAGAACTAAAAATAGAGAGATGAGTGTACAATTTGTTTTTGTTTTTGTTTTTGTTTTTGTTTTTTTATAACAGCTGCTGGGTATAGCATTTGCATTTTATTAATTTTGCTTTACATGGAAAAAATAATAGTATAAAATTGATATTTAATTTTGATATATTAAAATAATACTATATGTGCTTCGTTTAAGATTCCAGTACGTGTAATCAATTTATCATTGTTAAATTTTTTTTATTTATTTTTTGGCAATATTATGGATGACGTGGCGTGCTCTTTTAAATTGGAAAAATTCTATTTTCGCGACACTTCATTTCATGTGAATATGGTCACGTTTATTATTTATATGAGCATCAGACTGACAAAAATATTAATCTTTTTTGTAGAATATTAATTCTCTTTAAATTTTACCCCTAGTTAAACTAATTGATTATTTTATCAAATTAAAAAAAAATTAGTTATTTAAATTGTGCATGTACTCTTGTACAATACTACACAAATTACACGATTGTTGAGTTGACTCATGTATTCTCTTATTTAAAATGTAAAATTCCATTTGTTTTTAAACAAAGTGCTATTTCCAATATTTATTGTTGGGTCATGATATTTCTCCTATTGGGCCTACACAACCTACGATTTTTATCTCTCTAGAAACACTAGATATTTTATCCTCTATTGTTAAACCTTGAACGGTCTGTACTGACTCTCACGCCGGAGCTATCCCCCGACGGTTTAGCCGTCAAGCTTTTGGTGTTGACTGTGTTTACTGTGCAGGATTAGGGCGTCTTACGTGATTGGGACGTCATCAAAGATATTGGCGTTAACATTGGCGCTAGAAGGAGGGCTGAGTTCTAGTGTTCAGGAGTTTTCAATCACAAATATTTATTTGTTCTACGTTTTCAAAGATGGGGAAGAGTAGGGCAGATACACCTGAAGGACAGCCAATAACTGTCGGTGATTCACCACCACTGTGACGCCCCCAAAATAGATCCATTCCATCCAACCTATTCTGAGTCGCTAAATACATGGTACAGAAAACAACTATAACTTTATTACAACAATTGTCGTGCAAAATACAACAACACATATGCTGTGAGTTTGGATACAAATATATACCAAATGTGACTCATGTTCCAACCGTGGATATCACCTCACAATGACACCTTACATAAAGGTATAGTCAAAAATTGTTTTAGAAATTAGAATCTTTGGGAAGTGCTCAAGGAAACCTTCGTACATGGGAGACCATGCATCTAGGTTATGATAGATATCATATGGCCACAGAATTATCCTTGGTTTACCCAATAGACCCCAAAGAAAAACGAGAAGATTACTATCATATTCTTCCCAATGGTGAGTCTTCTCTTGACATATCATTATCTCTACTGTCTCTAATTGAGAATTATACTTTAAACAAACACCAAGATTATATAGGTAGTGCTCGTATATATACTCAGCAAGTGGATGAGCACATCCCTGTCTTATGATGACACGAGGTTGTATGTCGTTAGACATCTTGTATGATAGTGGCAAACCACCCTTCCAACGTTGGGTACACCTTACCCTATTGGATTCACCAAATATAACTACTAAATGAACTTTTCTATACTGCTTCGGGAGAACATCCACAGCTAGAGACCACCGTTCTATTTCCCCGTTACCCTCGCTCGACCCAGCTACACTCTTATTACCTGAAAGGAATTGTGAAGCAAAAGGGTGAGCACAACTAGCTCAGTAAAGAATATCATGACTAAAGATAATTAAATTATCAATAGCCTTCATCAATAATAAATCAGAGATTTAGAACATATGGTAAATGATAAAAATTCAACCATAGTTGCAGCGGAACGAGCAATCCATTAGAAGAGTCAGATAGACTATAAAGTCTATTATCTTCTCCATGTTAAAAATCCATCAACAATGTTTTATCCCTGTAACATCAATCAACAATTCTGGTCCACAATCATATGAATAACTCATAATCATAATTGTAGTTCTAAATTCCTCTTCTCATCCAGAACAAAGATAATTTTCATCACCTGAAACATCAAACATCATGGTTATACCAAATCACAGTTCATGTTCATAATCATACTAATAACTTCATCTTTGCACTACGGGCCAAAGATATTCATCAACAAGTCATCTTTGCACTACAGGCCAAAGATATTCGTCAACAGTTCATCTTTGCATTACTGGCCAAAGATATTCAACAACAGGTCATCTTTGCACTACGGGCCAAAGATATTCATCAACAGACCATCTTTGCACTACAGGCCAAAGATATTCATCTACAATTCATCTTTGCACTACAGGCCAAAGATATTCCTCAACAATTCATATTTGCACTACATGCCAAATATATTAATACCTCAAAGAATATATAATCATTTAAGAATTTATATAAACAATAATTATAACCATGTTGATCATTTCACCTTTGCACTTAAGCTAAAGATATTCAATTATAAATTCAATAGTCATGATCATACCAGTCAACAATTCAACTTTGCACTACTGGCCAAAGAGAACCCATAGTCATAATCATACCAAAAATCTACCCATCTTTACACTCAAGTCAAAGAGAAATATCATCATTAGGGTTATAAAAATGTTATATATGATAATAAAATCAATATAATTAACATATAGATTTAATCTCAAGAGTAATATTCATAAATCAACTATAATTTGGTTAGAAAAAGAAACCAATTTTGTCGTGAATAGTAACTCGTAAATAGTAACCTCGACTCAAAAAGGTAGAAATTCCATAATAAAATCTATACCAATATTTCGGTATAATGATATTGAAAGAATAACATTTCTTAAGCTTATAAACAATTTATTTAAATTGTTTACACTTTACTAATTAATGCATTTAATCATCATAAAATGTAAACTCTTAAGATTTCATCATCAATAGCCAAAACCCTCATCAAAAATCTGCATATACCTCATATAGGATTCTCAAGCCATAAAATCCTATTTTCTAATTTTCTTACTTCACATAACATATTTAATTTATTTTCTCATAACTTGTCCATTTTCATGAAAAATACCAAATCAGTTCCAAAAATATTTCTTTTCTGGGATTTATCAGAATATAGTCCCATATTGAACATATATTTTTCTCAGAATTTTTAAAAGTCATTTACTATTTTTCATATGGTCAAAACAGCCGAATATTTAGATATTTATCAAAAATTGTACTTTTGTCCAAAAATTCTGAAATTAACAGAGTATACTTCCATCATATACATGTACTCCCAATAAAAATTTCATCAATTTTGGAGTTAACCACAAGAAATTATAAGCAGTTACTTTTAAAATAGTCTTTTCTCATAAAATTCATAACTCTCAATCTATACATCCAAAAATCACCATTTTTGGACACAATCAATAAAACTCATCAAAATATCATTTCAAATTTTTTCAGAATTTTTGAAGTTCAGAAAAATTACGAAACTGAAAAACATAACAACCCTTAAAATCCCTTACTATCCCTTACCTCAAAAGAGCAGTACTTCTGATCGGTATAAGGCTGAAGGAAACTTGCACTGATGAATAGAAACTCACAGAGTATCTAAATACTCACAAAATACACTCAATAATTTAGAGAGAGAAAGAGAGAAAACTTATGTTTCTGGTGTGATTTTCAATTCTAACTTAGCCCTCTATTTATAGGAAAATTTTGGTAGGTTTGACCTGCAACCTGATGGCTTTACCTGCTACTATTCCCACCCACCACATTTGAAATATAATTCAGCACATTTTTTCACCAACCACAAGTGGGGCCCACCAATTCTAGAATTTTCCACCAAAAATGATTTATAACCTGATTTTCGAATCAGCCACCTCTTTAAAATTCATAACAAATCATACGTTCATTTTTAACGGTTCAAAATTTATGGACATATACTCAACTTATATATGTATAACATATCCAAAAATTACCACGATCCAACGGTCGGATTAAAAATTATAACCCCCGCAAAATATCTCAAAAACCCTGATTTTTAATACCTCCATTCCGATAAAAATACTGATAAAAACCTCAACATTAACTCCTTCATTTTTAACCACAAAAATATATCCCTCATTTATATCCACATAATATAAATATTTCCTTATCATATGAATCAATAATTAATTATTCACAAATAATATTACAGAATCACATTTATGACAACCAGGCCGTTCCCAAGAAAGAGGGGGCTTTCCAATAAGAATTTCTCCTTACTGGCGCGCAATTAGATGACCAAACCTCTCCTTAGACAGAACTTTTTAGACATTGACAATAATATTATCTAATAATATTATTCAAATAATATGAATTATTGATCTGATAAAGGAAAATACTGTGCAGCAACAATTATTGAAACAACAATAATATAAAATATCAACGCAACAATTATTGAATCAATAAAATAAAATATTGAACAGTAATTACTGTAACAATTATTGAGTAGTGCCTTCTTACGTAAGAATCAATAATTTCAAAAATACTATGCAATACCGTGTGCTACTGTGCAATAACGCGTATTACTGTATTTTAACCACCGGGTATTCCAACAGTGTTAACGGTAACAACTACGCCGTTATTTGTAAAAACTCAAATTTGTCGTTTTCCTTCACCCGACATTTATTCGTTATGGGGCCCACAAATAGCTGCGCCGTCGTACGAATATTCTCCGACAGAAAGAATATTCCACGACCAAACGAATATTCCTCGACAACAATAATTATTTTATAACCACTTGCTTATTTTGAAAAAAAAATTAAAAAAAAATTCATATTTCACCCATAACTTTAAACTTTTATCAATTTAACTATTTACTGAATAGTAATTATAAGAAAAATTGCATACTTTTATTTCATAAAATTCGGGGTCTTACAACCACGAGTTTCTGCTAAAGATCGTTTGAGACCTACATTAAGTGTTCATGCCAGTACAGCGTCCAAACGTTCGCATGGAGATTCTCGTCCCAGGGCTGTGGGCAAGGCCAAGAGAAAGCTAGTTTTCACAGCAGAAAAAGAGTTTAGTCGCGGCCTGAAGCGAAAAGAAGATGAAAGAGCCTCCCGACTAGCTAAGATGGTAGACGAAACCAATAGAGCCATGGAGGCACTCATAAAGCAACGACAGGATATAGCTGAACAAATGGCCCGAGTAGCAGAGTTGAGAGATGAGGAGTCCAGTTATGTTCAGTCCGAAGAGCGAGGACATAGGAGGGGGAAGGAACCTGCTCATTCGGAGCGGGGGTCTCGGGGCCAGCATCGAGAAAGGAGAAGATCAAGAAGCTCTACTCCTCGGAGGTCGAAGCAGATGCAGCATCCTGCCGAATCTAGAGAACAGAGTCGAAGTGAACGGAAGGGACGATCCCGAGATCGCACTCCCGAGAACACGAAGAGGGCGCTTGTTGTTGCGCATTCTCACCATAGTCACCGGACCCAGAGATGAAGCAGATCCAGGGGCCGCACACCCGAAAGTCCACCTAGGGTACTTCGCTCTGGAGACCGTCATCATAAAAGTCCTTCGAAGATTGGGGGTATTGTGGCTAAGGACCGATCTGCTCAAAAAAGGAGGGAGTCATCGGAGAAAGAAGTCTTATCACAACCAGAAGGAGTAGAATATCTGGTAAAAGAGCTGAAGGCGCTCTAGAAGCAGTTAGCCGAGGTCCAACAGGTGAAGGATACTCCGGGAAAGAAAGTATCCCCATTTTCCTCGGATATTCTTAAGGAGAAGGCAGACACCACCAAGAAGTTTCCTCGCATGAAAAGTTATGATGGTTCGGGAGATCCTTATGACCATAACCAAGCATTTGACCGGTTAATGGATTATTATGATTTTACTGATGCTGCTAAATGTCACATGTTTGTTACGACGTTGAGAAAAGATGCGAGACAGTGGATGGGGACTCTGCCTGCAGATTCAATTTCGTCATGGTCCGAGCTCTGCGACAAATTTCATGCTCGTTTTGGGAGTAACCGAAGAAGAGGGAAGCCCACGGGTTCTTTGGCACAGGTCAGACAGTACACCAATGAGTCGTTGGGTCAGTATGTGAAGAGGTTCCGAGAAGCCGTCGGTCAGGTGTCAGATTTGAATGATCTCCAAGCTGTGGGATTGTTTCAGAATGGTTTGGACCTGGTAAAGTCCGAGAAGTTAGTAAAGAAGCTGATGTTCAATCATCCGAAGAGCCTGGCAGAGGTGTTCGACAAGGCAGAAGGTTATATTGTTGTGGAGGAGGCTATGAACAGCCTGAAGCGTCCCTCTTCGGATCAGATGAAAGAGACAGATATTCCTAAGACCCAAAGTGATCAGAAGAAGACGGGGGGGTATAATGATCGCTCAGAAGGCGGTTCGAAGAAGTATAACAGCTCATGGCGACAAGGAAATAGTCGTCCACCTGCTTCTGCCTCGAAGGTGAATAAGGTGTATACCAAACTGAACACAGACAGGTCGGTGATTTTAGACCAGATCAAGAACCAACCATTCTTCGAACCACCTCGTGACAATTATAGGACAGGGCAAGGCAACCCTCGGAAATATTGTGGTTATCATCAAGCTGCGGGCCATGATACTAACGAGTGTTGTAACCTGAAGGATTTCGTGGAAAAGAAAATTCAGAGCGGTTTGCTGGTTCAATATGTGGCCGGGAGGGATCAACAAGGTCAGCAGAATGTCGACCGTACTGTCCAGACTGTTCAAGTAGTTCCACCCGCTCAAACTGCTCCAGTGCCGCCGCCGAGGCATGTCGTTGATGTTATAACCGGCGGGACATCCGGGAAGATAGTAGGAAAGAAAAGGAGAGGATATCTGGACTCGGTCATGTCGGTGGCGAGTGCTCCCCCGAAGGCCGACAGGGCATTTCCAGGAACTGTTATCTCTTTTACCGATGAAGATTGCCCTTCAGAGCCTTGTTGGGTTTCGGCACAGAAACGCACAGCGGAAATTAAAATTTTAAAGCAATTTTCGAAACCCTAAAACAGGATCCATGCGAAAAATCAATTAATTAAGAGGTTTAGAGAGTATACCGAATATGAAAACGAGAATCTGAAATCGACTGCGCCTCGAATCTCCAACGCAATACAAACCTACTGCGTCTCTACGGTATCCACACGAACGCTCCGCGAATCATCCTACGATCTGCAGAAGAAGGAATCGCGGTACTAGCCACCAAGGATGAGGATTTTCGAAACTGTTTTCTCTAGTCTCTCTCTAAGAGCGGCTAGGGTTTTGTGTTTTGACGTAAAACCTAAAGTAACTGATATATATCATATATATAGCAGTTATGAGGAATTAATCAAAACCTAATATTATTAAAATCCGAATTTATATATATCTTAATTAAGTCTTACTTAATTAATATACCTATATATAAATTATCCTATTAATTTAAATTCGTAATTTAAAATTCTATCAATCATATTGACATCTTTAAATATTTATAATTTAAATTAATTTCCTTTTAATTACGTTCTTTGTGTGTGACCCTATAGGTTATTATTACGTTGGCAATAATTTTAAAATCATATTATAAAATTATAAACAGTGAGCGGCATCTAGTAATGCATCACTGCTACCCAAGTAATAATAAGATCGATGATTCGATGCAACCTTTTCGTGATCAATGTTTCAATGTAATTTAATCCTTTTAACCTTAATATCCTAGATTAAACTCGAGTCATGGAATGTGTCATACTCTTCATAATTTAATCTGAGTTTTCTTGATCAATGAGTAGACTATATGAAACAAATCACTATTTGAGCATGGCCATGCATTTCATAGTCCTACTCAATCAAGAGGCCTATGGATATCACCTATAAAATATAGGATGGTTAAATTCCATCTAGATCACTCATATTACTCACACGATTCATAATGAACCCAATAATCACCTTTATAGTCCACCCTATTAAAGGTGACATTTGATGATATCAAAGTACATAAATTCTCGTGTAGTAAAATAGCAGTTTCAGGTCAGAGGACCATTACATCATTGTCACTATGAGAATTGTTAATGACACTTCGCATAATGCTCCATATAGAATTCTCATGGTGGGTCTGTCCAGTACATCGTTCTCTAACATGTACCTATGCATTGACTTAATATCTCATATATTTATGACCAATGAGATTTGGTCATCAGTCAATCCACATACTAGTCTCAATGCATCATTGTTGTCCCATCAACAATGATACTCGACTAGGGACATTTAAGAACAATGATACTAATTGTAATTATATAATCTCATGTTCAAGTTACATACTTGAAACTATATAATTTGTATCACTATTCTAAGGAATTTTATTATGTTAACAATTATATTACGCAGTAATTAAAACCATAATAAAATCATTTATTTATTCAATCAACAATAATATCAAATGTTAAGCAATTATATCAAATAATTGGCCTCTAGGGCATAAACTCTAACAAGCCTATCGAACCACATGAAGGAGCGTTGGTGATCACTGCACAAGTGGGTTCGATGGATGTGAAGCGAATGATGATAGACAACGGGTCTTTTGTGGATATTCTGTATGTCCATTCTTATCATAGGATGCATCTCAAGGGACGAAAGATGGAGGTTGGACAGGAGGCTCCTTTGTACGGTTTTAGCAACGATCCAGTCAGGGTTGTAGGCACTATTGAACTCCCAGTAGTCTTCGGCACAGCTCCTCAGCAGGTAGAAATAACATGTAAATTTTATGTTGTGCATGTAGATTCGGCTTACAACGCCATACTGGGAAGACCTACCTTGATGACACTCCAAGCAGTGACTTTCATCCCTCATTTCAAAATTAAGTTCCCTACGGCACATAGAGTGGGAGAGGTTGCAGGGGACCTGGATCTGGCCCGACGCTGTTATCGGAATGCTGTCATTTCCTCAGGAGTAGGGGTCAGCAAGCAGAAACAAACCATGGCAATCGAGATCGAACCTTTTACTGAAAGCAGTTCGGAGCCGTCGGTTATTCCCACAGGAGAGACTGAAGAGATCGAGCTGGTCCTTGGAAATAAGGATAAAACAGTGAAGATTGGTTCAGGTTTGCCAGAACCTCTCCGGACAAATCTTATGGAACTTTTTAGCTGTTATGCGGATATCTTTGCATGGGAGCCACAAGACATGCCCGGGATCAGTCGAAAGATTGCCGAGCATCGGCCGGATGTGGATCCATCAAAGAAGCCAGTTCGGCAGAAGAGGCGGATCTTTGCACCTGAACGACAAAGGATCATTGATGAAGAGATTGCGAAGCTGATAGCTGCTGACTTCATCTTCGAGATAGACTATCCAGAGTGGATGGCAAATGTAGTGTTGGTACAGAAGCAGAATGGGAAATGGCGGGTTTGCATCAACTATACCGACCTGAATAAAGCTTGTCCGAAGGACTTCTATCCTTTACCCCATATTGACCAACTTATTGATGCGCCTTCGGGGTATGCACTACTAAGCTTTATGGATGCTTTTTTAGGTTATCACCAAATTTTCATGTGTGAGGAGGACATTCCAAAGACAACATTCATCACACACCGTTCGGTGTACGCCTATAAGAAGATGACCTTCGGCCTGATTAATACTGGAGCCACCTACCAGAGAATGATGAATTTTGTCTTCCAGAAGCAGCTGGGAAGGAACATGGAGGTGTATGTGGATGATATAATCGTGAAGAGCACGACGACTCAGAAGAATTTAGATGATCTGGAGGAATGCTTTCAGACAGTCCGCCATCGCAAGTTGAGGCTCAATCCTACAAAGTGTACCTTCGGACTCGGTGCAGGGAAATTCCTGGGTTATCTGGTCAGTCAGAGGGGCATTGAAGCCAATCCGGAGAAGATCCAGGCTATTCTAGACATGAAGACTCCTCAGTCGTTCAAAGACGTTCAACGTCTGACCGGTAAGATTGCAGCTTTAAGGAGGTTCATGTCCAAATCTGCAGAGAGATGCTTACCATTCTTCAACACACTGAAGGGGCCGAAGAACGCAAAGACATTCCAATGAACTTCGGAGTGTGAAGATGCCTTCCAAGGCATAAAGACCTATCTGTCTTCTGCTCCCCTATTGGTGAAGCCTACCCCAACAGAGACCTTGTATTTGTACCTTGCAGCGAGTTCATTAGCGGTTGGAGCAGTGCTGGTTCGGGAGGTCAGTGGAAAACAGCATCCGGTCTATTATGTCAGCCATGTCCTAAGAGATGCTGAAACCAGGTATCCAAATATTGAAAAATCTGCTTTTGCTTTAGTAATTGCTAGCCGAAAGCTTCGGCAATATTTTCAAGGCAGGCTCCTGATCGTCTACACGGATCAACCACTGAAGAAGATGATAGGTAAGCCAGAAGTTTCGGGGAGGTTAGCAGCATGGACCATGGAACTGTCCCAATTTTTCATTGAGTATCATCCCCGAACCGCTATCAAGGGTCAAGCTTTGGCCGATTTTATGGTGGAATGTTCATTCACCGAAGCAGATGCTGAGTTGCCAGAAGCTGAGTTGCCAGAAGCTGAGTTGCCAGAAGCTGAGACATCTGATCGAGCAGTTGCAGTTCTTCAGCACGGTCAGAACTCATGGACACTGTATGTGGATGGGTCTTCTACGGTGAATGTCAGTGGAGCAGGGATTATCTTGACAAGTCCGGAGGGATTCAAGGTACAACAAGCCATTAGATTCGGATTTAAGGCTACAAACAACGAGGCCGAATATGAAGCAGTGTTGGCAGGAGTTCGGCTGGCGAAAAGTCTAGAAGTACAGAAGTTGATTATTTACCGTGACTCTCAGTTGGTCGTTAAGCAGTTATCGAGAGACTATGAGGTTCGGGGGACAAGGATGATCAAATATTTGGCGGAGTTGAAAGACCGACTTCAACACTTTGTCTCTTATGAGTTTCAGGGCATAGAGCGTAACGACAATTCCATCGCCGATGCATTGTCAAAGTCAGCCACCACGGACGCCGTTATTTTTAATGGGTCGGTCTATTTGGAGGTCTTGCAGCACCCGAGTATCCAACACGAAGCAATAATGTGCATTGAGAGATCTAACTGTTGGATGACTCCCTACATCGAATATTTGGCAGATGGCGTCCTTCCTTCGGATCAGATGCTAGCGAAGAAGATCAAGTACAAGAGTGCCAACTTCGTTCTTATTGATGGGGATCTCTTTCGAAGGGCATTTTCGTCGCCATTATTGAAGTGTCTGGTTCCATCTGAAGCTGAGTATGCCCTTCGGGAGGTTCATGAAGGCATCTGCGGCGATCATATGGCTGCTAAATTGCTGGCATATAAAGTTCTTCGGCAGGGATACTACTGGCCAACAATCTTCAAGGAAGCTACAGAATATGTGAAGAAGTGTGATAAGTGTCAACTTAATAGCCCGATCCCACATCAGCCACCAGAAGAGCTATATTCGATATTATCCCCTATACCCTTTGTTGTCTGGGGGGTTGATATACTAGGGTCGTTGCCAAAAGCTAAAGGGCAAGTCAGTTTTGTCATAGTTGCTATTGATTACATGACCAAATGGGTAGAGGCGAAACCACTTCGGCTGATAACGGAACAAGAGTGTCTGAAGTTTATGAAAGAATCCGTAGTGTTTCGCTTCGGAATTCCTAAAGTGGTGATATCAGACAACAGACGCCAGTTTGTGGGATCGAAATTTGAAGGATTTCTGAAAGAATTAGGGGTCCAGCACAGGAAGACTTCGGTGGCTCATCCACAATCAAATGGGCAGGTCGAGGTGACTAACAAAACACTGTTGAACGGGATCAAGCGCAGATTGAACGAAGCCAAAGGAAGATGGCCAGAAGAGCTGCTCAGTGTATTGTGGGCTTACCGAACTACACCGAGGACTACGACAGGGGATTCACCTTTTCGATTGGCCTATGGTACTGATGCCTTAGTCCCAGTCGAAATTGGATCTCCAAGTCTTCGCGTTAGTCAATTCAGAGAAATCTACAATGACGAAGGACTGAAAGCCAACTTGGATCTGTTAGAAGAAGTCAGAGAAGTGGCTTTGATCAAATTAGCAGCCTACCAGAGGAGAGTTGCCAGGCATTACAACAAAGGGGTAAAGCTCCGAAGGTTTGAAGTGGGGGACTTCGTTCTCAGAGAAGCCAAAGCATCTACACCACAGAACACGGGGAAGCTAATGCCAAATTAGGAAGGACCGTATAAAGTAACTGAAGTACCAAAGCCCGGGACGTACCGACTGAAGACATTGGATGGATCCGAAATAAAGAACACTTGGCACGCTGGTAGACTCCGAAAATACTTTCAGTAGAGATCGAGTCAATTTTTTGGAAGTCTGTACATAACCGTCCATCATCAATAAAAAGTCACTTTTTCACAACTGATCCTCTTCTTACTTGACCTAAGGCCACAATGGTGTAAGGAGGTATGGTAGGACTTGCTGGCCATTCGATGGTAGCCCAATTATTTGTTGCCCTGCGTGGTAGACAAATCCTGGATCCTATATTGTTTTTACCAAGGGTGGTAAATCAATGGTCACCGAAGTAAGGAGGTATGGTAGGACTCGCTGGCCATTCGATGGTAGCCCAATTATTTGTTGTACTGCGTGGTAGACAAATCCTGGATCCTATATTATTTTTACCAAGGGTGGTAAATCAATGGTCACCGAAGTAAGGAGGTATGGTAGGACTCGCTGGCCATTCGATGGCAGCCTATTCATTCGTTACCCCGTGTGGTAGTCGAATCCTATGGTCCTTTTTATACTTGTTCTACCCCGAGCGGTAAGCAGGATCTTGATGGTGCAAAGAGGATCAGCCGAATTCACCTTACACACGACCGATCTCATACTTCGGTAACGACAAACATACATCACTTTGTTTTACACAAGTGTTGAATTCGGTTCAGTTCATTTAATTCAGTTCATTTCATTCTTTAACTTAACTGTTATATGTCTTATCTGATTTACTATCTAAGTTAAGTTCATACAGATTAATTAATGTTGAATTATTGACAAGAAACGAAGTAAACAGACGGCATAGTAAAGAAAGTTAAAATTTCATTAAACACTTAAACAAATCTATTTAAATTTGTTTACAAAATTTCTACACAAAAGGTCAGAAGTAGCAAGATCCTATTTATACATCATTTTCAAAATCTAGCAAGGCCGGATCTAATTGGGCTGCCACCAGCTTTTCCTTGCATTGACCTCGGCAATCTTCGAATCCTTCGTAATAGACTTTCATGACTTCTGCACCGAGCTCATCAGAAATCCTATAATCCTCCTGAATTTGCTTACGCACTTCTTCAGTCAAAGGAGGATCTCGTTCCTGGAGTGCCTTGATCTCGCCACGAAGTTCACGACGTTTAGCCTTATATGCCTTCCTATCATCCCTAGCCTTCGCCTGAACTTCGTTAAGTTGAGCCGACAAATCTCGATGTGTTGCAACGATCTCTTCATTCTTATTTTTCAGAGCTTCAGTCTCTGCAGCTAAGTGGACGTTCATATCAGCCAATTTCTGCTCACTGGCCTTTGACGTCTTCAGCTTTTCTCTGGTCGAGCTCAGCACATCGAAAGTATCCTTCAGATCCCCCTTAGTTTGGGCCAACTCCCTCTGAAGGTTTTCATTGGCTTGGAAAACCGATTCACGTTCCTCTCTCTCCCGAGTCAGTGTGGCCTTCAGCATATTGATCTCCCTCTTCAGGGTCTCTTCATCAGACTCGGCATTTATATGTCTGGGACGTAAACGCCCGAAGACTGCATTCGCCTGCACATGTTCGACAGCATCTAATCAGTTCCAGATATTTACACAAGAAAAGAAATATTCAACCAAGAAAATTACAACTTACCTTTGCCAAATAACTCATGCCTTCGTCAAGAAAATTCCCGTTCGTGTGGTTTTCGAATCGGTGATCATCGGTTTCCTGAACGAAGGCCTCGAAGAGCTGGAATGGAAAATTGGCATTGAACCGTGGCCACAAGGTCGGCGCCCCGGTAGCCTCATCATGGAATGTCCTTGGGGGAGGCCTTGGGGAAGGAGACGTAGGTTGGTCACGGGCGGGAGAAGGATCCATGTGGACTTTTTCGGTAGAAGAAGATTGAGTCGGGATAGTGTCCCGAACTGGTATTGGAACGAGTTCTGAGATAGGAGGGCTATCCGAAGGCTGTTTTCTTTTCCGAGAAGGTGTTGCAGTGACTTCCATTGGTCCTTCCTCATTAACTGATCGAATATTCACTGGAAGTTTCGGGGGAAGAACCTGAGAAGGAGGTACCCTGAGCTCATCGGGAGTCAAGGGGACAACCTTGGTCTTCAGCTTTTTTATTCGAAGGGCCTGTCTGCGATCGCCTGCAGGAAGATCAAGTAGGCTCCTTCGAACAATGGTTTCTGCGGCTGATGGTGTGGGGTCAGCAGCCGGTGGTGTTGGTTCAGTGACTGGTAGTGGTAAGCCCGCGGTTGGCGGTATCGATTTGGTGACAGATGGGGGTATCGGGTTGGCGTTTGGTTCCGATTCAGAAAAGCCTTCGGAATCGGATGGCATGGAGATCTGTCTGGGATTTCGAGCGGTCTGCTTCCTTCAGCGTGGCCTGAGTTGTATTTTCGGTAAAACGGGCTCTTCGTCTTCTGGTTCAAGGGTCTGAGTTTCAGCGTGGATTTGAGGCACCTCGGTAGATGGTTTGAATTGGGAGGAGGCTTCCGGTTGTGAAGATTCAGCACCCACCCTTGCTGATTTCCTAGCTACATCATCTTCGGGTGGAAATTCCTGCTAGGAGGATTCGGCAGTAACTTCTATAGATTTGCTAGCTAAAAAATCCTCTAACTCCCTCACCTCCGAAGACGATGGTTTAATCAAAGTTATTGCAGAAAATTAACGGTTTTACATCAAATCCTTTACCACAGCAATTTCTAAAATAATGATAAAATAAATCCGTACTTACATTTGTGGTCGTACAACCACGCTTGCTTAGACAGAAGTCCGAATTTCCATTCCTCTTTTGGGAAATTGTCAAAGAGATCCACCATTTCAACTATGCATTCTTCTGAAATGTCACCGAAGTCGGCATATATTTTCTCATCAGTGGCCCAATCCGGAACAGTAGCAATTTCAGGTCCCTTGACGAAAAACCATTTCTCATTCCATCCTTTGTTGCTAGAGGGGGTAGTTACCGGTGAACGCCTTTCGAATTTTTCACCCGTCTTCGGCGCCTGCTTACCTATAACCTTAAACCCCTTCTCACGAGACTGACTGATCTTGTACACAGTGAAAAAGAAATCGATGGTAGGATCGACTCCACCTTCATGGCAGAATGCAATGAAGGCTAAGATGTGTATGTAAGAGTTCAGTACCAATTGGGCGAACCCGACACCGACCAATCCTAGGATGGTTAGCAGAAATGGATGAAGAGGAAATCTGACCCCTTTCTCGAGAATGGTCGCAGCTACTGCCGTCCATCCCTCTGGCCTTTGAAACATCTTTTCCTCAGCCCTAGGAACCCTCACCAGATGAGTATCCGGAATATGGCATCGATCCCGAATCCTCTGTAATTCCTTTTCAGTAATGGTTGATGGAGTGTTGGCATGGGTGAAGAATTACTTACTCCTAAAGAATTCGGAGGGAGTAAGGCGAGGTTTAGGAGGCATGTTCTTTTTGTTGGGAGCAGCGGTTTGGGGATTAGAGCTTGAAGCCTCTTTACTAGGACTTGGATTAGGAGGGACGGTTGTCATGAGATTCGCTCGGATTGAAGAACTTCGTTCAGAATTTTGAGAAGCCATTGTTGACGATTTACAAAGGGAAGAAAGAAAGTTCGGAAGAGAAGAATAAAACTCAAAAGTCCAAAAATTTGAATTGACAGGTAAAACTGTCAAATTTGGTAAAGTTTATCTTTTATACTGACGATTACGCAGCAATCGAGGGCGGCTCATTAAATGGACAATCATGATTATGAATTTGAAAGGTTGCGTCCGGTTTGAGCTTTAGATATTTAGTAGTTTGGATTCTTTTTTTGGGCTTCCAGTTTTAATCCCTCTTTTCAGCCTGTTTTCGTCTTTAATCATTTGGGCCTAGGTAAAATACAATTTGGGTTTATTTTAACCACTTGTAATTTCCCATTAAATATCCTATTTAATAGAAAACTAGGGGGCAATGTTGGGTCATGATATTTCTCCTATTGGGCCTTACGGATTGGGCTTGTTCACTTAATCAGTCCCTTGGATCCCTTTTATTGGGTCTTGGAGTTATTGGGCCTAATCCCTACGTCATCTCTCCTTAACATTGAACCGGGTCCATAGGCTAACCCATTAAATCTTTTTATATCTAAACCTTTGACTGATAATGATGAAAAAAGAAGAGCAGTTGACCCAAAGTCTGCAGATCATTAATGTGGATGGGATTTTATCTAGCCGGCGGCAGGTACAGTGGAAAAAAGGTGACAACCTGCATGCACACGGCTGAAACCATAGAGGAGTGAGGGGCTGTGTCAGCTTGGGGGTTGGCGGCACAAAAAACCGAGCATGAAAGTATAACCAAGGAAGGAAGTCTCTAAGAAAAGGTACGCATACACACAACCTACGATTTTTATCTCTCTAGAAACACTAGATATTTTATCCTCCATTGTTAAACCTTGAACAACCTGTACTGACTCTCACGCCGGAGCTATCCCCCGACGGTCTAGCCGTCAAGCTTTTGGTGTTGAATGTGTTTACTGTGCAGAATTAGGGCGTCTTACGTGATTGGGACGTCATCAAAGATCTTGTCGTTAACATTTATAAATAGTAAAGATATATTATTGTGAATTTTTTTATTTTATCATGGGCAATTTTTAATTTATTTTATTAATGGGATAAGAATATTGTCATGGGCATGAAATCGTAGGTGATTTGGACTCTGGAGCTTGTGGTGCTTCATTTTCTTTCTCTGTGAGAGAGAGAGAGAGAATCATGGAGGGAATGTGAAGCAACTACTAGTAGTATTAGAATGCATAGGGAGGCGGCCACGTATTCATTATATCAATATTGTAAAATGAGCAAAAAAAATTCGGATTCGATTCGTACTCGTTCGATTAAAAGTTTAATTCGAGTTTAATTTGAAATATAAATGATTTAAATATGAGTATATTTTAAAGTTTGATAAATTATTTGAACCTCATCAAATTATAATTTTATATTGATACTTGGATCATATTCGTTGGAAAAATTCAAACTGTTCGGACTCGATTCAAAATCGAGCTCGACTCGATAGTTAAATAAAACTCAATTAAATCTTATTTTATACTCGATAAATTTTGTGAATCAAACCTTTCATATATATATATATATACGGAGAGGATCTAAAGCGTACCAAAAAAGCGGACCAAAGAATGGACCAAGGTAAAAACACGCGCGTTTCAGGGTTAACCCGCGGGTTGGTCCGACCCGGACCCTGAAACCTTCGTGTTTTTACCTTGGTCCGTTCTTTGGTCCGCTTTTTTAGTCCGCTTTAGATCCTCCCCGTATATATATATATATATATATATACGGTCCCGTTCAAGAGCATCCACCTTAAAGAGCAACCAGACCTTAAATAACATCCACTTATCAAAACGACGTAGTTTTGGAGGGACGCGGTGACATTTTTGTAAATATGCTGTGACATTATATTTACAAAAATGTCACCGCGTCCCTCACGTATTTACAAAAATGCCACCGCGTCCCTCCAAAACTACGTCGTTTTGAGGTGGATGCTCTGATTGCTCTTTAAAGTGGATGCTCTTGATCCTTATCGTATGCGTGTATATATATATATATATATATATATATATATATATATATATATATATATATAGGGAGAGGATCAGGAGTAGAATTCTTAAGTAATAGAACTCTCTTAAATAATAGAATTGTATCAAAACGACGTAGTTTTGATAAGACGCGGTGGTATTTTTGTAAATACGCGGTGGCATGGTATTTACAAAAATGTCACCGCGTCTTATCAAAACTACGTCGTTTTGATACAATTCTATTATTTAAGGGAGTTCTACTACTTAAGAGTTCTACTCTTGATCCTTTCTGTATATATATATATATATATATATATATATATATATATATATATATATATATATATATATATATATAGGAATGGATGTTTAGCTTGAATTAAACTGTCTTATCCTATTTGCCATTTGCACTTTGATATGATCATGTGGAGTGTATTCAATATTCAATATTCAATATTCAATTTACAATTTACAATTTACAATTTACATATATGGAGAGATCAGTGAGAATTTATTCTTTATTCTTTATTTTTTATTCTTTATTCTTTAAGAGAGAATAAAAAATAAGAAAATACCATTTGGAGATTTGAGTATGGATGAAGAGATTATATATATATATATACCATTTGGAGATTTGAGTATGGATGAAGAGATTATATATATATATATATATATATATATATATATATATATATATATATATATATATATATATAAATTATAGAAATTAGGATTAATTGGATAGACTAATAATATATTACGAAGCTCAGAAGCTGGCTAGGCTAGACTTCCGTTTGTAATGATAATGAGCTTGACTATTCATTCACGTGATCGATCAGATTATTTACTTTACAGTTCAATGATTTTGTGGGAGGAGAATTAAGAATTAGAATAGAATAGTAGTAGTAATACTAATTAATGTAGGGTTAGGGTTCAACTCAATCATGGTAAGAGGTGACCCACTTAAATTAAAATGAATTTTATAACTACGTACTTTGAATTGCTTCATACATGAGCATGACCCCCTTTTTTAATTGTTTATACCTTTGATATATATATATATATATATTAAAATCGTAAATTGTTATAAATAATAAAATATTTATAATTTAATTTTTTTTTTTAGTGATCTGGTTAATTATAATTATAATTTTTTTACATTATAGTAGTTTTGTTTTTATAAAGCTATTAGTATATTTTAATTAAAGACATACATACCTCCCATTATGTTTTGTAGCATTCAATGTTTGCTGGCCCTGGCTGGCCCCATGTTACTAAACTTTTGGTGCTTGGATTAATTAACTATGCAGAATCTAATTTAAAAAAAGTTAGGAAACAAAATGACATTTATTTATTTATAAATGAATAATGGCCCACTAATTTCGCCTTTTAATTGGAGTACTACTTATTATTGGCTTTTCTTTTAGCCTTACATCAATGGACTTGACTTGATGCTCCGTGCCACACCCCACCATTCCTCTATAATAATATTCCCAAGTTAATACTTATAATATCTTACTTAATTTTGAATTTCCTAGTATAAATATTATTATTGGTAAACGAGGATAAATTTACTAGTATATATATATATATATATATATATATATATATATATATATATATATATATTAGCTTCCTGAAATTGGTGCATAACGGAGGCTGTTATCAAGTTTGCATGTAAAGTACTTAATGATATTAGAACAAAAACAAGGGAAGAAAACCAAAAGAAAGAAGGGAAAAGAAGAGGACTGCAGGTCCTATTTTGTTCCCTCACTAAATCATCTTATTTGCAGCAAACAATACTTTGTTGACTAACTAACTAATGGTGTTGACTAATGCTTTCGCCACTGAATGTTGGAATAAATCAAAAGAAACTCATAAATCACAATAGAAAACCTAGACGGTAGTAGTATGGTAGTGATAAAAATATGTACCCAGAGGTGAGTAGCTTCACAGAACCAGTGCAACAAACATTTGAGGATGAGAGGACTTATAAAGCTCCAGGGGGGAACGAATTCATGGGGAAAAAATCATTCCATGCCAAACATTATAGTCTACAATCATTATAATTGGTACTATTGATTACAAATGCCAATGCATATACAACCTTTCTGTGAAATACAAATAATAAATAAAAGGGACTTAAACCGTCACACATACGTACCAATCATCAAACTAAAGAATTAGCGCAGCGCCCACAGTCTTTGTAATTACAACCTACCATCACACCAAATGCAGCAGTATAAAGAATGGAGAAAAAAAAATACTCTTCCGGTGGGCACAAAACCAAAACTAAAAGTAGCTATAGTCATCACTAAAGCGAGGCAACCACAACAGAAATGAGGCCAGATAAACTGGATATTGCAGGAAAAATATGCTAAAGAGAAGGGGGGTCACTCAAGAATTGTTGAATTTTATTTCTAGAAGAGATCAGCCTTCTTCTTGAGCATGTCCTGCTTCCATTTTGGTAACTTATAAAATGCTTCTTTCGTCATTCCCAGTACAGCCGGGAATTCCTCATCAGAGAGATAAGCCTGAAAATAGAAAACGGATTATTAGAAAAAGAACCATAAACATTAGCATTCAAATTGCATCACATTTATAGTAACCAACCTCTCTCCGTTTGAAATCAATTCCAGTTACAGGGTTATCAGATTTAGCCTTCAATTGATCGTAGCTAAATGTACTTTGAGTTCCACAATCATTCTCATGCTGCTCTGCTTCTGGATTTGGCTCCAACTCCTCACCATTATTCTCTGATACAGGCTGAACTATCTCAGTCTCCTTAGCTTCAGTAGTTTCTTTAGAATCCTCAGCCTCAGAGACGTTCTCTTTCTTTCCTACTGTGCAAGCATTACCAAAATGTAAGGTGGTATGAATCATCGGATTGAGCATACAATTATTAGCACAAACTAGCTTGCCAAAAGAAAAAAATGTGAGTTTGCCATCCTAAATGGCCAAAACCATGAGTCAAAACAATATATATTTTCACGAGGGCTGCAAATTATGGGCAGTGAGGGATGGCATAGCACCATTTGGGTGTTTATCATAGATGAATTATTTTCAATTGTTGATAATTTGATGTACTGAATATTTAATTTATTCAATTGAATTCAACAAATACATTTTATCACAAACTAAGTTGGGGCAGGCTTATTTATTTTTTCAACTTTTGTTAATAGTTTGAATTTCTAAAATAATACAGCGATCTGCTTATGAGTTGGAGGAAATTTTGCTCCCTCAGTCCAACTAAATTTTCCATGGACCTCCCACATCTAAGCTCTTTGGTCAAAACCCTCTATTCTATTAAGTTCTGAATATTTTAGCCTACCTCTCTTCATTTCATTTATGTTTAGTGTGTATATAAATGCATACAAAGATGCAGAAATTTCTTCTTTTTTCTTTATTTTGGAAAGTCATGCTATCAGAATGCTACAAAGTAAAGATGATGAAATCTGTTTTCAAATACCAGAGAGCCTAAATTCTGCGGCCGGACTTCTATTGGACCGGACAGGAGAGGAATCAGGCGACCCCTTCTTTTCAGCAGTAAGAACTTGTGATAAGGCAGCTACTGCAGCTGCTCTCTGTGATCCCTGACTCACTCCTGATGTCCTTGGAGGAGTAGGTTTGGACCCAGAAGATGAATTAAATGTAGAGTTCAAGGCAGCTAATGCTGAAGCTCTTTGTGTTGGTCCTCCCTGATTTGTCCCATTGGACTTATCCTGGTTTTGCAATAGCATAAGAGATCAATTTTCGGTCACCCAAAAGAGAGAATATGTATCAATTGACAGGAACTTATTCAATGCATTTAAGTAGGTTTTCGTTGCTTTTACCTCTGTAGAATGACCTGTCCCAAAGAGAAGCATAACCTTCTTTTGAAATGAATTCCCATGAACCTATTTTGCATTCGAATAAAATAAATTCACTAGTCAAAAGAAACAATGAAAGTAACATATTGCAGCTAACATAAGATGCAGAGATGTATGACCACAACAGTAACAGAGCAGCTATATTCCTCATGGCAACATGAAGTTCACAAACTTTATAAAAAATTAAAATAAAAATAAAAAGCTTGCGTCTCCAGAGAATAATTGTAACTTATCTTTAAGGCAACTCATTACTTGGTACCTAGTTACAGAACGATGAAAATGAATTAGGGGATGCCTTGCACACTGGACCTCTTTGGGAAGTGGGCTAGTCTCTTTGCTCACGTAAACGATTTTCTCCTTTCTATACGAATGCACTATAATATTCTTCGGCTAGGACCTTCCCAGTAATTTTTCTTTTCAATGACCAGAAACAATCAAAACTAACATGTGAAGGAAACTGTATATGAAATAGCTAAAAGAAAGTAAAAAATCGCCATTTTCTGTATATATGGGTTACTTCTCAACTGTCAAGCATGGTACACTATAATACTCCCTCCGTTCCAAAATTAGAGATATATTTTCTATTTTGAGACATAAAATACAACAATATACCCAATTTGCCCTTTTCTACAAAATAGTTAAAACAAGGTAAAATGAATTTTAAGTACTCCATCCGTTCCAAAATTAGAGATACAATTTGACTTTTGAGGTTAAACGACGGCATATTAAACTTCAAATTAATGTGAATTTATTTAATTTTAGTTGATACAATTATTATAATGGTATAGTATATAACAAAAACTATTAATTACAAAATTTATTTCATTACAAATTTTTGAGTCATGCCGTCTTTTGACCTCAAAAGTCAAATTGTATCTCTAATTTTGGAATGAAGGGAGTATCTCTAATTTTAAGTTCCTTACATGATACTCAAACACATGAATCCGAGACCCAGTGCTGCATCCATCGATCCCAATTCCGAATTTTGGTGTCTCCAAGTTTCGGTAACCATCAAATAAGAAACAAAATAATGCAGTACGTTTGCGCAATACGAATATATTTTTCTGGGAAAAGTTGGTATATGTAAACCCAACACAAAAGAAGCTTTATGAAGTGAAGAGAAGAAAGCACCCAGCCTAGCTCCCATCTATGTATAAGTATCAATTGTAACAAGCTGGTAAGCATGTTGACGGTATCAGTGACCAGGATGAAATTGGTAAACTGATACCACATACCAGCGGCCCTAGATGAAAATGGTAAAGTGATACCACAAAAAGAATTCCGTTCTCAACCGATCTGATTATCTAGTACGATAGGTTCGTTTTCCCTTTTTGTTAGAAACTTAAAATCTTACATAGAACGATGGATTCAAATCAAGGGACGGACACAGCTGGAATAATACTCGTGGGTTATTGAAGAACCCTGCTGAAAAAACAATCCTGGTCCAGGATTAGGTGCAGTTATATCACGAAACCTTTCAAGCACTTGCTGCTAGCATCAGCTGGCAGGGTAGCTTGTGCCGGTTGGAGTATGATAAAGAATGTATTAGTCACCTCTTCATAAAGGGTGTGCCCTTGCTTCCATTGTTGTTGACCTACCAGCCTGGGGTCAAGTACGAAGTGATTAGATCTATTTATAAAGTATATCACTTTCCATGGGAGTTGAGGCTAAAACTTAATTAATGAACCATTTAGTTTTCCACAAGCCGGGCACAACTACTCAGACTTCCCTACATAAATCCAGTTGCATTATTTATTTCCTGTCCAGGTTTTATAATCTTTTAAATTACAAGTTAACATATCCTGTAGAATATTCATTCCAGCCAATTAGTTATCCTCTTCCCTGTTTGTATTGTCAATAGCCCTACCTCTATTTATTGGTCTTCAATGAATCATTTTTTTTCCAATTTTTTTTCTATTTGGTGCAATTTTCCTGTATTCCACATTTGTTAATTTCCAATTTTATTTTTTTCTTGTTATACAATAAATTTACTAAAATCGACATCTTTCCCACAATTTGTAAAAAAATTATTTCTTTGTGACTTATATTTTGTCGCCCTTTGGTCTCTCTTTTTTTCCCCCTTAATAGATAAGAGAAGAATTTTAAGCCTATTCCAACTAGTTTGGGATAATCAAGCTGAGATAAAAGGCTATGTTGAGTTGAGACGTGTCAACGAGAGACTATGAAGAAGTCCACTAAACAATCAAACGTGGAATGAAACAGATCCTTGAAGGACAACCCCCGATTCCCTATAAATATCAGAAATAGCTAGACTACCAGTGCTGATGCCCGTATGGATGCCAAAAAACAGAACTTGTCCCAAAGCAATCAGAAAGGGAGATATATATCAGAAAAAGTCTATGCATTTCTCTAGGTCCAAATATCACAGAATATCATACATCGCACACTGCTATAAAATCCTACCATCCCCCACGTGATAAAACCCTTTATATCAGATCTGTTGAGAGGAAGGATACATCCAAAATTCACCTAGTAAACCAAAGAAGGTACTCCACAACCTTGCGACCGTAGAGCAATGCAGAAAAAGATAATCATGAGATTCTGAACTGAGTCTTACACCGTCCTATTGAATTTTTGTCTTTAGCTGCAAAAAGTACAAGCTGATCATAACCTTTCTAGAACCACTCCTTTACATGTCCTAAACCTGCTCTGATCTAGTGAGCAACTTTCCTCCAATTGTCGAGACTATACAAAAAAATTGATCACTATACAAATATTTCTAGCATCTCTATCAGACTTTTTTTTTTAATTCAATACGACAGGTCAATAGTTTTGTGTCTTTCTATGATCTTCTATATGAGATAATAACTTACATCAATAACATAACACTTGTCTACTCCAATAACACTAAAAGGTGTTTGAGGAACTAATGCAATTGTGAATTTGCATGAAAAGAAATGAAAAACACCTATGTAGCACAAACACAGTGATCTAATTAAGGAATGGAAGGAGTATTCTTTTATCTCTCTAGTCTAATGTGGATTTTACTAGGACTCGAATAATTATTTTTTCTGTAAATATTAACCAAAGTAAACCTCTACGGGTTCAATTACTTACATTCCACGTATACATTTTTGGACTACCAATCTACCATCTATATGAACATTGTCGTTCAGCTAATTTAGCATACTCAGAGGAAAACTTAAATTTCAAAATTGTTGCTTTACAAAAGTCGTACCGTTTTTGAACCAATAAAATCTTAAGAATGAAAAACAAAAGATTTCTTAAGGATCAGCACATACAGTAGCTTTAGCAGAGTCCCATGAGAAGAAAGTTGTGAAGAAGCAAGGTTCATTTCCTTCTGTGACTTTGTACAGAGGCACATATAGAGACAACCCATCCAGAGAGGCAGCCATCTCAATGTATTTCTGCAATAAACTTCAAGGAATGATGCAAGTACAGAATGATAAGCATATGTTCCAGAAGGCTTACACTACTTAATCAGTACCTGGCCAATTTCAAAAGCACTTTGCTTTTCCGATGGATCTACAGACTGACCAACCCAAACAAACACTTCAGCATGTGTATCAAGTATCAAGACATCCTCAGTCAACAGGTCGTCTTGCGAAAAATTGTAAACTTCTTCCACCTGTTGAATAGAGCATATTTTTATTATAAAAGCTGTTAAGAAGCCAATTGAATATGAAAGGAAATCCAATCGAATAATGAACTCCTGAACTCACCTCAAACTTTCCTGGGGTTCCACATGGCAGCAGGAATAGTCAGTAGAAAAATAGTTAGAGAGGACAACCAGCTTTATAAAGAAATTTAACTTTTAGATATCAATCAAGTAAACATCAGAATAGGGGGCAGGAGAACAACTTATAAAAAGGAGATGTCAAACTAAGTGATTGTGAAAATGAATTTAGAAAAGAAAGAAGAAAACCACCTTTATTAATTGAGAATGTGAACAAGTGAGGATCTCGGACAATCTCCTGAGATACTTTTTTGCTGGAGTAACTTTGTTTTCCTCCAAGAGCAAACCAGAAAGATGAATTCTCAGTTCCTTCTTTTGCATGTTTCACTGCTACGCCTGGCTGAATGTACAAATCAAAGTAACATGTAATTCATTATGCTTAATTATTCAAGCAAATTCTTAATTAAGTCTTGAAAACTAAAAGAATTCCATATAAAGCACAACCATGTGACGAGAACAATAGCATGTTGAGTTATGTCCCTGTACCATACCCGTTAAAAAGAATGACTTCTTTGATTTGATTTGAAGAAGCATGTCCATTAAGAGATGCAAATGGTGGAAATGAAGAGTATATACACAGTAAAGCAATTGCAAAAGCATATCTCAAATTTCACAATTCTAAACAGATCAACATGAGCAAACAAAGTAAGATAATGAAACAATCAACTCAAAACAATTTATGTTAACATATAACATGCCCTCATAAGGAATTAGAAACAAAGTAGGATCATGAATTCATGCACGCACATAGGAGAACCATAAGATTCAAAAGGAAAAGATCAATGATTCAGTTTCACTCTACCAAGTTGACTCGGAGTAATAAAAAAGTAATGTCAGGGTTGTGCCAATCTTTTCATATTTAGGCTTTTCAAAATATTGTCCGTGTAACAAACATACATGGTAATACCGTAATAAGTATAGTAAATTGGTCAACCACATTATATAACTAAATCAAGGATGCTGGAAACGATATTAGAAGCTCTGCATGTGAGATGTGTTGAAATATAAAAAACAATGGGATAGTTTATCCTTATTTGAGTACGATATCAGTCTTCCTACATATTTTAAGGTGCAGTCAATTCCTCAAAAGCCATGATGAAAGGCAACAAAATTGTGCATCTTATACCAACACTTTTAAGTTTGTGTGCTTATTTTAAGACGAGTGATTAACATTTACAGAAAAAAGATAACTATGTCCTTGTACATGCATTACAATCCAGGGTCCAACTGTAAATACTAACAGTAAGGGAAAGCATATTCCTGGTGAATAACATCATGATCTACCTTCTAGGTGGACATTCTCTTAATTGGCGCTCATGTTAACTCACTTAACTCCTGGTGATCCAATCATCTAACTTGATTCAGGCATTTATATCTTAGAGACATTTTAGTGCAATGGTACTACTACAGCGTGAAAATTGATTACAAAATACAGTTGCAAGGATTAGGCTGTGGGATCAAGAGAGAGCTTATTCAAAGATATGATGAAACACCTCAGTCCTCATATGCTGCATCTGTCGTGGAAGTTTGTAATCACCTAAGGTTAAAATTTCTTCACAAACATCTTCTAGACTAAAGAATAGGATGTAACCATTTGGTCCCCAGCACTAGTCTCTCATAAAAAATTAAACTCAAATGTTTGCGAAGAAGACGGTCAAAATTTAAGTTATCAAGAAACCTACAGAATTTCAATCAAAATTTAAGTTATCAAGAAACCTACAGAATTTCAATCAACTCGACCACCTTCTTTCAATTCAAACAAAAGCTGTTGGTTATTATGAAGACTAAATTCCCTTTGCTTATAAGAACATGAAGTAAATGCAAATACACAGAACTGACTACAGCATTCTTAGAGTCTTATTCAGTACTCTACATGCAAAATAGTAATGTTTAACCTAAAACAGCTTAAACTGCTGAAAAACATACATGACAACACTAAATCAGGATATGCCACCATGTCTCACTTAATGTATTTAGGACACTGTGACCCACCCATGATGGTGTTAAAAAAATCCAAATTATTTCTTTAAAGTTCGATCCTTAACTCTTCATTAACTGCAGACAGTTACTTGGTTAAGTGTCCAGCAATTCTGAAGTGCATTCCTTAGAAAAAAATTAACCACGTCATATAAATTTATAGTTTTAACAAAAAACAGAACAAATTCCTTGAAAGAAGAAAGATCAATGACACACAAATTTCATACAGAATATCTCTCAATTAACCTTCCCCTAAGATTGCACCAAAAATAAAAATAAAAAAGCCTTTCCCTAAGAAATGAAAGTTATGAAAATACTTCAGCATAACATCTGCATTAAGAGGTAACTATAACCGAAAAAATGGTGTACCCAATTTCATCTCTCATCAAATTACAAAAACTATATCATTATAAATTTGAAGTTTGAAGTAATCGCAACACACCAAAGTCATACTATGGAACACTGAAAAACTCAGGCCACATTGAACCTCATAGAGATCAAAACTTAAGCAAAGATAACCCAAGGCATGAATATAATCTTCTGCAATGGAATACCTTCAGAAATTCAGTAACATTAATCGCCAACTGCTGCTGCTCAAAAGTACTCTGATTTCCTTGCCAACTGAATATAGAAGATCCAGATTGCAGAATAAAACACTCATTAGTGTTCAGTGAGGTTGCCACCTGAAAGAAAAATAAATATGTAAACCAACATTTTCGGGAGTACCAAGACAAATCACTTGAGAGTACTCAACAGAATCATGATAACATGCAAAAATTGACTCATACTGTCATGCAAATTAATATAGAGGCCATATATTATCACAGAAACAAATTTAAGAACCCTACCAACAAATAATTCTCAGTGGCTCATAGGAAAATCAAACAGTGAACGTACCGCATCAACTTGCACAGCTTTATTGTTATGTACAGAAGTTCCTGATATTAGAATGAGTGCAACACAGTCCGTGTTGTAGGTTTCATCATTCAGACCTTTGTCTGCAATATAGTTTTTGTAGCCAGAACTTATTCCGCCCTAAAAAGAAATGAATGAATTAAATGTTTCAATATCTTCAAACAATCTTAAAAAGAGCTTCTTCTTCTTTTTTTAAGCAATTTCCTTTCTTACTCTTTTTTGCAAAAAAAAAAAAAAGAAATGAGGAAAAGGAACAGATGTACTGATCCAAATTATTAAAAAATAAACATCTTTTCAAAAAATTGTGCTTACATAATAACATATTCGATCAGGGTACCTTAAGGACCAGCATAGGCTGAAAGATGGCAACAAACTGTGGCGGCTCTTTCCCTTGAAATATACGACCCTGCAAAAACATACATTCAATAGCTCTCTAAAAGTTAAACTGCCCAGATTAATGAAAAAATACCTGCACAGGTCGCCCCTTCAGTGAATTAGACATTGTAGCAACTAATCGAGCAGCCATCTTCTGGTCTTCCTGAAGTTTAAGTATTCAACCATGTCACATAAAACTAAATAAATAAAACTCACCCGTATTAAGATTGAGAAAGAAAATAGATGGAAGATAAGGAGTTGGAAAGGTTTTTAAAATAAACTCGCATATTTTACTTACGCATAAAATTAACGTGGTGAAGGAATAACAATTTGTATAAAGTATACATTTGAAAGTCCAAAGCAAGACAGAATCCCATTCCCAAAATTGTAATAATGATTCTGAGCAAAGGTAATAGGATAACTCTGCTACTTTATACTAGTCAATGCGGTAATTAGATGATGTAAGAGTACAGTTGCTATGCTGATAATTACCTAGCTAAGGTAGAAGGATTAAAATGCTACTTGAAGGAATTTTTTTTCTTTTTTCTTATTTCATATTTGCTGCATGTATAGCAGTTAATGAGGAATTAGCTGATGCAATAAAATTTGAGGTAGATGCATCAATATTCAGATTGTTCAACATAACAGAGGACACATTCATAAACCAAATGTGTAATACAAAAACAAAGTACTACAAGGTAATGTAACCTAAAAGACAGTTGATTTAAATGATTGACTTTTGAGTTTTGAAAGTAGCAACGTATATAGAATTTTAAGGAGTCAGCTGCTTATGTTTTAAAAGGAAATAAATACGGGAAAAAAAACAGAAGAATTTGCAGACTATTAGATGTAAATAGAGAGGGGAGATATTCTAGGATATCACAGGATATACAGCCTGAACAGAGCAAAATTGAAAAACAAGATCGACTTTTAAAATAAGTACATTCAAAGTAATTTTCTGCAAGTCAAATTAAATCATATCAGATGCATATTAGATATAATATTTTTGACCATGTAACTCATAAACGGACAAGCATAAAAGTGCCTGGATTCCCTGGACGGCTGGACCCTTTTGTTCCTTCAACTTTCTATATAAGTTGTTGATGATAGACTAACATTTTGTTATATTAGCCGCTAAAAACTAAAAGGTGTTATTTATTAGAAAAAATATATATAATAATTTTCTAAAAGGAGGAATCGGGCCCCGAGGGTCTTCAAGCATGCAAATTGGTATGTTAAATAAAAGTGATAACAGACAATAAAGGCTGTAAGGCTCTTGCAAAAGATGCATAGCCCCCGTTTCTAAATACATTATGTATGAACAATTCTTTTTCTTTCATTATTTCAATGTCAGTCAATAAGAATATAAATTACCTCGATGCTATCCTTTCCAATCCAACAGCACAGGTAATAGTCTTCTTTCTTATCATTAGAATGGTAAGTGTAAAGAACAGCGTAGCAATCTCCGCTGTAAAATTTACCAATGTCCTCTTTTGGAACTGGAGTTTTTGCACTTCCATTAATGCACCATACCTGAAAACAGACCATATTCATATCTATAACATATAATAAAGCCAGACTATACATGTAAGTGGGTGGGTGGGTGGGTGTGCCTGTATGTATCAATTGATTCCCATAGAACATCATGAAATGGATTAAAAACTAAACCTCAATTTTTCCATCTCCTTCAAGAAGTGGTGGGACTTCCTCATTTACAGGAGCACTCTTAGTTGCTCCCTTAACGCCAACACCTTGTTGCTTGAGCAAAGCTACAATTATGCAAAATAGTTTCATGATCAATTTTCTTTAACAACATTTAGCGGTTATAACAAGGGAGGGAGTTTATATACCTGCTACTTTTCCTCTACCCTCCTCAGGAGCAGAAGGTGCTGAGCCTGAAGGCCAGGAATCAAAGTTGGACTTGAATGAATGGGTCTCATATCCTTGAATAAGACGTGTTATACGTGTTGACTTTGGCCTGTTTTGGCTACCAACAAATTCCTGAAATGATAATTAGGGAATATTAGGAATCTGGTTGGCATGATTAATATGAAGATCTGAATCTAAGCTATACCTCGGCAGCTTGGATGGCAGCTTTTCTTTCATCTACTTGTGTTACCCGACCGACCCACACAAATACCTCAGAACCGCAATCTAATAGAAAGCATTTATTATTCTCCAATAATGATTTGGAAAGTTCACCATTTACATCCGTAACCTGACCATCAACAATGCTGCAAAAACATGGCAATCAAACTTCAGAACCTCATGTCCATGAATGTCCACAACATCAACCATTAGTATTCTGGTTAAAAGAGGTCCTAGCAAAGTAACGACTAATAAGAGAACATATATACATACTAGAAAACTATATACCTCACTACATTAAAATATGAAAAACAAAAGTTCTACATTTTTTATAAAGCCAAATGAAACTTCAACAGAATAACATGTCAAGAGAACTGTGAATTAGTCTGCTTAGGAGTCTTCACAAGGAACTCTAGTTAAACATCATTACCTTTCCATTTTACTTATTATTGATTTAACTCTATTATACTGAAAGCTTTCGTCACTTCTTAAGCATAGGTTTACCAAAGTAATAGCACAATTAATTTCATAAATCTAATTAAATTTCCCTTCCTTTTCATATTCGCAGAATCAAGAAACACAAATGATTCTATGTTCCTACAAAGCTTTGAAGATTTTTTTTTTCAATCTACAACGTACTCCTAGATAACTCCAATCTATTCCACTGATATGAAGACAATACTTTTGCCTCACCCAGTTTAACAACACGAGCTACTCAAATTTCTTTATGACCACTAACAGGCATTATCTGACTAGTAAGCAAGCCAAATAAGCACAAATAATTAAAGATCATAGCAATATTACAATTACAATCTTTAGCTCCTCACTTCAACACAGTGAGAAAAGACGAGAATAGAAGAATACCTGTAAAGTTTGGCAGCTGTCTTCTCTGGATTAACATCATCTTCGCTAATAACCTTTTTACTAATTGGAGCAAAGCCACCAAAAATGACCCAAAATTCACCAGAATCTGACTCAGCCTGTAGCTTTCCATCATCTGGTGCACAGGGAACAACATCATAATATAAGAAATGAATGAGGAATTAACAACTGTTAAGAGTATATTACTATTATTATTATTAGAACTTGGTCACCAAGTATACTTGGTGCCGACACATACTTGGTCACTACTCAACTTGTCGCCTATATATAAGGCTTTAGTACTCTCTATAATAACATAACAACAATATTCAAAACATCTATTTTATCGCTAACATGGTATCAAATATATGAATCTCTGAGTTTTTTTTTCTTTATTCTCTCCAAAAAAAAATGGTTTCTTCTCTAACATGGTATCAAAGCTATTATATATTTTTTATATAATTTTCTGAGATCCAGATAGGAATGAGGAATTAACATCTATTGATAAAGAGATCCAGAGAATCTATATATTCAGCCGATCTGACTATGATCAGAATTAATACAGAAAGGAGCATATGAAATTTAAAGTCATAAATATACATGTGCCCTTACCAACAATCGCGACATCACACGTTCCCTCATGATACTTTTCCTTTAGAAACTGAATTACTTCCAATGATTTGGCCCTTTCCTGAATATTGGAGTTTGCGCCATTGAATTGAAAAATCTTATCTTTTGTGTCCAGGATAAAAACATCATCATGATTAAGCGAAGACCGAGAAAAGGGCACCTGGATAGGAAAGAGCACCAAGTTTATATTCCCTAACAAAACTCATTTGCACCGACAATAATTTCACACTGAGCTGAAGAAGGCAGACCTGCTTCAATCTGACAACTCGTTTTCCTTTACAAACGTACAATCGTGTTTCAAACTCTTCTTCCTCAGGTTTCTTAAAACCCGACGCAACACCTCCCTCCAGAGGAATAATACATGGTTTGAAGTGTGACAGAAATTTGTCAGATTCATGACCTTGAATTTCTCTGTACTGCACTGCACGCCCGCCAAGAATTGCATCAAGTTCTACAGTCTTTATAGCTGCTGTTCCAGTTTCATCCTATTATGAGTTTACAATATCAAGTCAGAACATATTTGAAGTTATTATAAGTTCTCAATAACAAAATAAAATTTCAAATAAAAAAGGACAAGGTCGTAGTACCTGGCTTGTATCTTTCCCAAGCCAAAAGTGTATGTCATACATATAAGCACCTCCCTTGCCAGGAGTTGTCTGCAGAAATATACGACTTCTATAAGAATAAATGTACATGCGAAGTAATTTTATTTGCAGTAATAGAAAGAGTTCCATTTGTGAATTTGTAAGCATAAATGAAAAAAAAAGGACAAATGATGATCTGAAGGGCATAATCACCTGCAAGACAATATACGAATCCCCCGAGTAGAATCGACCATAATCAGATTTTGGCAATGGAACTGGCTGAAAGTTCTCAATTCTCCAAATTTCAGTCCCTCTACAAGGTGTTAAGTACTAAACCAAAGTAAAAGATACAACTGAACAGCTAGCATTTAATAAAAGTAACAAAACAATACACACTTTCTTCTTTCTGTTCTGATGGAAAAGGAAATATTATATTAATATTCACCAATGACCAAATAATATACTTATCAAGTGAAGTAATTTCAGTAAGGATACAGTCTCTGACCCGCACCCTGAAATGCAGGTTCCAAAGCTTTGGCAGAGATAGACATTATGTAGGTTCTCTTTTATTATGCTCCTTCAAATGAGGACGGAGAAGATGACCTTATAAAATCCCACGTCCTACAATCTCAAAGGTCCACCAGTAACCACTGCAGAGAGTAACACGGGCTAGAAAAAATGACTTGGAAATTATATATACATTTGCATGAACACAGACAATGTAAGTTCTCTGTTGTGACTGAAGCAAATACAATAATCTTTGTTATTGCATAGTCAGAAACTTAAACAAGAAAATCTTGATGCTACATTCCTTCACAAGTAATATTCTATGATTTACACATTTAGAAAGCAGATACTATGAAAACAAACATAAACAATAAATAAAGTAAAAAAAACAGACAATATACTAAAACAAAATGGTAAACAGGTCAATTCTCGTTTCTGCTATCAATGGAAAAAATATGAACAGATATCTACAGTTGCTTTATACTCATCAGAATTTTGGAGTGTGAAGTATTTAATGACATGTTGTGTCACTCGATGCTTTGAGGATACCACTTAAAGTTTCAATGAGAAGACATTTAGGATTTGAAAGCCCTTAAAGTTAACGTTTTTTGTGTGTGGATGATGGCTTGAGAAGCCATGTTGACCATTAGTCAATATCCAGCTCAGGGATTGCATCACTACAAATTGGTCTTGTATGCCTAATAATGAGGGATTTTGGAAAATACTTTAACAATTAGATCATGCTTTCTTGTCAGGTGATTGATTTTTGTGGAAGGTTCCTTGCTCTTTGAAGATAGGTTAGAAGTGATCATGAAGTGTTAAAAAGATTAGGTGAGGATGTGATCTTATAAAATGGGATGCCATGTGCCTTATGTATAGATGAGAAAACTTAATCTCCATTAGGTAGCGATATCATAATATAATGCTGCAACTGTCCGACATACGTATAGCATGATTTGGCTTCTCACGCATCTTTCTTCAATATGATCCAGAATGTCATCCCCATGCAAAAAACCTGGTAAATGTAACTATAGATGTCACCAAACTGCATAGCATCTGTTTCATGTATCGGGAATCATAATCTTGTTGCTATCAAGTATCATTCTTTTCAGAATCCATTTTTGAGCTGGTGATACATCATACAGTTGAAAACCTCTCCAATGCAGTTAATATATTCTTGCATGCCATATTCTTGCATGCCATATTCTTCATCCTCACTGATTCCATCCACATTCTTGTTGATTACCCGACCAGACGATGTACATATTTTTTCTCCAGTCCATGACTGACAGACTAGAAAGGTGTTGCCTCTTAGGCTTGCGTTGGACTTTTAGTGAAGGAAAATATGGCAAGAATCCCTTGACATCTGAAAGTACACTTCAAAATCTTCCTTCATCTCAATATGAGTATCATAAATGTCTTTGAGTGAAGATAAATAGATAATCTGTATAATCTTTTTTAGGATATCTTAGTTCATTATTACTCTAATAACATAAATTTCAATATAGAAGTTAAATATCAAAATGTAAATTAATGGACACTTGATACATCTCTGACAATAGAGTATTTAAAATCTGGCAGTAGGTCCAATCCCATAACATATTACCTCTATGCTTCTTGCCTCATGAAAACCACTGCCCCCTCTTTTAACAATTCTTGTAAAGGTAAATGTTGAGAAGCTCAGGAGCATATTCAGCAATCTTTTTGTATCGAAACCATTACAAACTAATTCTGATCATGAGTAATAACATGAGATTGCAAAGTGAAATAAATTAAAGAAAAAATCAAAGGGAAAAAGGTAAGAACTTTCCCTTCAGAAACAAACTTTTCAATTAGCTTGCTTTGTCCAAGAGCGTAGCTGGCAATCATATCTCTATGTAATACAAACCAATTTTATCCAAACAGCACTTAACAACTATTCGAGCTTCAGAATGAGGCAAATTGAAACACAAAGATGGAACAATCAAAGAGCAATTTATTATACAAAAACTAACAGCAAATCAACTATCACTTTAACCAATGGTTTAAAACAATTATGAGAGTAAAGAACAGATCAACAAAAAATCAAGCGAAATGCTGAATAAAATGAGGTAATTATACAATTAAAGAAGAGAGATCTAACAAATAAAAGTGAGGAATTTGATGATCGCATAAGAAGAGAAATTGACGTACCGTATGAGATCTCAAGGTTTCTCTCTTGAAGAGGGTAATGATGTTTGTGTAGAGAGAAAAACAACGATATGAAAAGAAGAAGAAGAAGGATGCAGAGAGCTGGCAAATATATAAAGAGAAAGAGATGATAAAAAAAAGAAAGTGAATAATTGCTGTATGTTTGTACGGTGTTTTCCTCTCTCCAAATTTTTAGGCTTTCGAGATTGATCATACAGACTAGAGTAATAAGTATATAGTATATACTATACTAGTATTATTATTATTTTTAGAAAGAGAAAGAGAAAGAGAAAGAGAATGACATGGGTATGAATGATTGATCCGGTTCCTCTGGACTGATTAGGGAATGTTTAAATCTCATCCCTATATTTTAGTTTAACAAAATTGACACATACTAATATTTAATCAAATTATATCTATCTATAAATAGTTTCAGCATCACCTTACACGTCTCTCTCCCCCTTTTGTTTCTTTCCTTAATTTTTAAATCATTTTTGAAAATTCAAAAACTCTATCTGGACATAAAAATTAGATCGAATGTATTTAAATTTTATTCATTTATATTTTGACTCTTACCATTGAGTAAAAATATAAATAAATAAAATTCAAAATCCAATTTTCCTGTTCAGCTATATTTTCTCTTCACTTTCCTTTTTTTTAATTAATTGTTGATATATTTGGGTTAAGGAAAAAAATTGGTCCAATTTAATTACTATGGTTTTCTTAGCATGTGAATTGAATTGCATAGAAGAAAATGGGTGAAGGTATTATGTATGAACTGATTATTTGACTTTTGTTCTCTATTTTCCTCCATTGTTACTTGTTCTTCAAAGTAAAATGCTTGTAATTTGGCCTGATGGGGATTATTAGTATTACAAACTGGAACTTTTTAGTATAACTAAGAGCTAACCCACGATAGAAATACAAAAGGAAATAGAGTGATTAATGGGGTAGGGTAGGGTAGGGTGACGTTTAAGGTTTACTAAACCTTTTTTTTACGATTAAATGTACTCCAAACTTTAATTTCATAAATAAAATACATTTTTTTATTTTGCCGTCCATAAATTAGCACGTGAAGTTTTAATTTGAAACGTAAAGAAAAGAAAAGAATGGGGAATTCATGTTAAAGGAAAAAAAAAAAACGAAAGGTATTTGTTTGAGTAAATAAGAGAAAGTGAGTTTAGTTTTGACCAAAATATTTTATCCTCTTTCCTCTCCCTGTTCTCTCATTTGTTTTTTCTCTCTCTTTAAATTATTTAAAGAATGCAATAACGTCGACCAACTATTTCAAAGAATTTAGATATTTAATATTTAATGTAGTGTTCATTTTATTTATCTGAACAGTTTGAATATCAATGAATAAAAGAATCGTAATTTAGTTAGTAAGGATGAGCTTATAGAATTTTTACAATTTTGAGAGAGAAAGTAAGAGAAGATTGAAAAAAAAGTCTTAACAAAATTTTCTCAATCACTAACATGTTTGTTAAATTAATGCATTTCCTTTTTACACCTTATTTTAAAAAAGTGTATAGTGCATTTTATTTACATGGAATTAGTTTTGGAGTTCATTTAATCGGGAAAAAAGTTAAGAGTTCAAACTGAAATTTGTGTAAACATTGGTGGTCCAAATTGAACTTTAGCCTTAAAAAAGTTTGAAGGCAAAGATGAAAGATCCATCCGGTGTGGAAGTATTGAATTTTTTTCTTCATCTTTTTAAAAAATTGGAAGCTTAATACTGCGTCTTGTTTTGAGTGATTTCATTGTTGATATATATTTATTTTATTAGATAAAACAAGTAAGTTACAATTAAATTTTAAAAATAAATCACAATATGGTTGGTGATGGAAATATATTATACTAATATCTTCATAAGAAAATAGTTCCTTCTAGAACATATTATTTAACTAATAATATAAGCTTATATATAATCAATAACTAATATAAAAAAGTTGATAAATTTGAAGATTCACAATAAGAATTCGAATTCATTTGTTTATATATTCTTCTTTGTGGGTGGGGTCAAGGTTTCTCCAAAACCTTGGTGGCTAGGTAGGTTAGTACGGGAACCCCATACAAGACTCGAAAACCTAGGACTTGTAAAGCTCCAGGGAACGAACACATGAAGCATTCCCCTTTTGGGGAAAAAATCATTCCATGTCAAACATTATAGTCTACATTCATTATAATTGGTATTGATTACAAAAGCAATGCAAATACACCCTTTCTGTGAAATACAAATAATAAATAAAAGGGGCTTAAAACAGCCACAAACCGTCATACGTACGTACCAATCATCAAACTAAAGAATTAGCGCCCACAGTTTTTGTAATTACAACCTACCATCACACCAAATGCAGCAGCATAAAGAGGGGAGAAAAAAAAATACTCTTCCAGCGGGCACAAAATCAAAACTAAAAGTAGCTATAGTCATCACTAAATCGAGGCAACCACAACAGAAATGAGGCCAGATAAACTGGATATTGCAGGAAAAATATGCTAAAGAGAAGGGGATCACTCAAGAATCGTTGAATTTTATTTCTAGAAGAGATCAGCTTTCTTCTTGAGCATGTCCTGCTTCCATTTTGGTAACTTATAGAATGCTTCTTTAGTCATCCCCAGTACAGCCTGGAATTCCTCATCAGAGAGATAAGCCTGAAAATAGAAAAGGGACTATTAGAAAAAGAAAGATAAACATTAGCATTCAAATTGCATCACATTTATAGTAACCAACCTCTCTCCGTTTGAAATCAATTCCAGTTACGGGGTTATCAGATTTAGCCTTCAATTGATCGTAACTAAATGTACTTTGAGTTCCACAATCATTCTCATACTGCTCTGTTTCTGGATTTGATTCCAACTCCTCACCATTATTTTCTGATACAGGCTCAACTATCTCAGTCTCAGCTTCAGGAGTTTCTTTAGAATCCTCAGCCTCAGCGACGTCCTCTTTCTTTCCTACTGTGCAAGCATTACCAAAATGTAAGGTGATATCAATCATCGGATTGAGCATACAATTATTAGCTAGCACAAACTAGGTTGCCAAAAGAGAAAAAAAAAAATGTGAGTTCGTCATTCTAAAAGGCTAAAACCATGAATCGAAACAATATATACTTTCTCGGGGAGCTGCAAATTATGGGCAGAGAGGGATGGCATAGCACCATTTGGGATGTTTATCACAGATGAATTGTTTTCAATTGTTGGTACTTTGATGTATTGAATATTTAATTTACCTATTTATTCAATTGAGTTCAACAAATTCCTTCTATCTCAGACTAAGTTGGGGTAGGCTTATTTATTTTTACAACCTTCTGTTAATAGTTGAATTTCTAAAATAATACAACAATCTATCTGCTTATGAGTTGGACGAAATTTTACTCCCCGAGTCCAAGCAAATTTTCCATGGACCTCCCACATCTAACCTCTTTGTCGAAACCTTCTATTCTATAAAGTTGTTTTGAATTTTAGCCTGCCTCACATTTCGTTTAGATTTAGTGTGTATATAAATGCATACAAAGATGCAGAAATTTCTTCGTTTTTCTTTGTTTTGGAAAGTCATGCTATCAGGATGATGCACAGAAAAGATGATGAAATCTGCTTTCAAATACCAGAGGGCCTAAATTCTGCAGACGGACTTCTATTGGACCGGACAGGAGAGGAATCGGGCGACCCCTTCTTTTCAGCAGTAAGAACTTGTGATAAGGCAGCTACTGCAGCTGCTCGCTGTGATCCCTGACTCACTCCAGATGTCCTTGGAGGAGTAGGTTTGGACCCAGAAGATGAATTAAATGTAGAGTTCAAGGCAGCTAACGCTGAAGCTCTTTGTGTTGGTCCCCCCTGATTTGTCCCATTGGACTTATCCTGGTTTTGCAGTAGCATAAGATATCAATTTTCGGTCACCCGAAAGAAAGAATATATATCAATTGACAGGAACTTATTCAATGCATTTAAGTAGGTTTTCGTTGCTTTTACCTCTGTAGCATGACCTGTCCCAAAGAGAAGCATAACCTTCTTTTGAAATGAGTTCCCATGAACCTATTTAGCAACCCAATTGAAAAAAAATTTAAAAAAAAAACTAGTTAAGAGAAACAATGAAAGTAACAATTGCAGCTAATATAAGATGTAGAGATGTATGACCACAACAGTAACAGAGCAGCTATATTCCTCATGGTGACATGAAATTCACAAACTTCATAAATAAAATAAAAAGGCTTGTGTCTCCAGAGAATAATTGTAACTTATCTTTAAGGTAACTCATTACTTGGTACCTAGTTACTGAAAGACAAAAATGAATTAGGGGATGCCTTGCATGCCGGACCTCTTTGGGAAGTGGGTTAGTCTCTTTGCTCAAGTAAACGATTTTCTCCTTCTTCTATACCTATGCGCTATAATATTCTTTGGCTTGGACGTTCCCAGTAATTGTTCTTCTCAATGACCAGAAACAATCAAACTAATGTGTGAAGAAAATTGTGCATGAAATGGCTTAAAAAAAGTCAAAAATCTCCATTTTCCTTATATATGAAGTTATTTTTCAACTGCCAGGCATGGTACAATATAATACATGTAAACTCAACTCAAAAGAAGCTTTATGAAGTAAAGGGAAGAAAGCACCCCGCCTTGCTCCCATCTATCTTTATAGGTGGAAACGGCAACAGCAGGCAAGCATGTTAACGATTAAATGGTAAAGTGATACCACAAAAAGAATTATGTCCTCAACCAATCTGATTATTCAGTACAATATGGTTCATTTTCCCTTTTGTTTGAAAGTTAAAATCTTACATAAAAAGATTGATATCACGAAACTTTTCAAGCACTTGCTACTAGCATCAGCTGGCAAGGCAGCTTGCGCTGGTCGGAGCATGATAAAGAATGTATTAGTCACCTCTTCAGGGTGTGCCCTTATTTTCATTGTTGTTGACCTACCTGGCTTGGGTCAGGTTCAAAGTGATTAGATCTATATGAAGTGTATCACTTTCCATGGGAGTTGACGCTTAAACTTAATCAAGGAACCATTTAGTTTGCCACAAACCGGGTACAACTAATCGGACTTTCCTACATAAATGCTGTTGCATTATCTATTTACTGGTTTTATAATCTTTTAAATCACAAGTTAACATATCCTATGGAATTTTCATGCCAACTAATTTGTTATCCTCTTCCCTATTAGTACTGCAATAACCCTATATCTCTTAGTATCAGAGTATTTATTGTTCTTCAATGAATCTTTCTCCATCTAAGACAATTTTTTTCTATTTGGTGCTAAGTTTACTGTACTCCACATTTGTTCACTTCTGATTTTGTTTCTTTCAAGTTATACAATAAATTTATTAAAATCGGTAACCTTCCCAGACTTAATTTGTAAAAATTTAATTTCTTTGTGCCTAATATTTGCCACCATTTGGCCTCTCTCTCTCTCTCTCTTGATAGATAAGAGAAGAATTTTAAGCCTACCACAACTAGTTTGGGATAATCTAGTTGAGATAAAAGGAAATGTTGAGTTGAGATGTGTCAAAAAGAGACTGAACAAGAAATCCACTAAGCAATAATACGTGGAATGGAAACAGATCCTTATAGGACAACCCCCATTCTCTATGAATATCTGAAATAGCTCACCACCAGCGCCGATGCCCATACAGACGCCAAAAAAGAGACCTTGTCCCAAAGCAATTAAAAAGGAAGATACGTATATAAGAAAAAATTCAAGCTTTTCTCTAGGTCCAAGTACCACAGAGAATATCATACATCGCACACTGCTATAAAATCCTACCATCCCATTTGTGATGAAATCCATTATATATCTGCAGAATTATGTTGAGAGAGGAAGGATACATCCAAAATTCATCTAATAATCCAAAGAAGGTTCTCCACAACCTTGTCACCATATAGCAATGCACAAAACGATAATCATGAGATTCTGAACTTGGCCTTACAACCGTCCTACAAAATTTTGTCATTAGCTTCATAAGTACAAGTTGATCATAAACTTTCTAGAACCACTTTTTTACTTGTCCTAAACCTGCTCTGATCTAATGAGCATCCTTACTCCAATTGTTGAGCTTATACTAAAAAGTGATCACTCTATGGCAATGAAAAAGACACCACATATTTTTCTAGCGTCTCTATCATACTCTTTTTTTTTTCAATTCAATATGATTGTAATAACCCGGTAAAAATAACTAAATAAATAAATAAAAATTATATATTTTTTTAAACATATTGTTTGGGCTTTTCTTTTATTTGGGACAAATTATTTATTAATGTACATGAGCTAATAGTAATTAGTAGATATCATTAATTTGGTAAAATTGGGCCCTCAAACTAATTGGATTTAATTTATATGTGGGTAATATTAAATCCTATTATAATTAGGAGAATTAATAAATAAAACCTACCTACACCCGCACTACATCTGATACGAACGGAGGAAAATGAAGAGAACGTGAGGCGGCATAAAAACTGTAAGAGAAAGTTATCGAACTTGGGTATTCGATAAGATCAAGTTAATAAATTAATACTACTTTTAAATTGTTAGAAGCATTATGTAAAAGTCCATTGAATGATGAGTAGATTAAAATATATATTTTGTATGTATAATGTTTATGTAAGGTTGATATTTCATACCGATCGTGTATTCCGTAGGTATTAGTTTGTAATTCCCAAGTAAAGGAATCTTATATGTTTTCCAATTGATGAATTTTGTAAGTAATGTGTAAATATATATGTATAACTTTTGGTAGCACTTTGTCTGGAACGGAGAGTACTAAAGTGTTGCAAAATGAAATTATAATTATTGTGTCTATAGTTTCTTCATATATGACCTTTACTTGTATTGATTTAAACGGAGGTGCCAACAATTGTTATGTACAATCTAAAATTTTAAAAGTTTTAAAAATTTACTTATATTATGGTAATAATATAACACTAATAAAAAGAGTTATATAAAAGGGTAATTAAGGATTAACGATTTAACCTTCAATTTATACACTGTTTATTCATTTATTTTGGTGATTAGTTGGACGGAAGAAGTATAAAGAACTATATTTGGAATAAATTTTGAGTAGTACATTGTTTAATCCAGGTACAGATTTCACTCCTTCAGCGATACTATTTAATTTTAGTTTGTTCGTTTTGTTTCTCGTTTAGAATTTAGATATTGTCTCAATACTTTGATCATAGTGAAATTCATATGATAGTATATTTTGATCTTTAAAATTTCATAACTTGTACTCTTTAAACTATTTATTCATATCTAGTATTTATTTTGATATTTGTAGAAATGTACATATCAATATATTTTGGAGACTTGTGTTGATTCGTTTTTATTTTACATGTACATATTAGAATCTCTTGTGTTGATATTGGGTCGCATGTGTTGTGACATGATATCTTTGTTAGAATATATCGTAGGGTTACCACATACATGTCCTCATGACACCAAGGCATAACACTTTCTGTGACGGTGTGATTAGTCCACGACATCTCCATTTTGTGCTCCGCTAGGAGTTGGCCAAATGGTGATTTTGTTGTGGGAGACGTATGGGACGACCCTAGTTTTCTATTTTGTTTTGCGGATTGGTGATGTTTGTGTCAAACACGCCTTCCAATTTTACATGCATTTGAATTGCGCAGTCCAATGTGTGATTGTCTGTGTGACATTATTTTGATTGCCTGTGTGACATTATTTTGATTGTCTATGTGGCATTATTTGACTTGTCTGTGTGACAAGGTATATTTCAATTTTGTTCAAAACTCGGTATGAAATAACACCCGACCATTTGATTCAGCCTATTATTTTGTTGTGTTAGTCTTGTTCGTTTTAGTTTGGTTTAATTAATTGAGTTGGTTATTTCAATTCATTATTTTTGTACTCTATATCCGTAGTGGACATTTGGCTCATGCTGTGTTTTTCCTTCCAACAGGTAATCAAGGTGATCAAAGGCAAGTATGACGAGAGCTCCCTTTTGTTCAAGTGGTTTAGATATTTTGTTTAGGCTTTGATACTTCAATTTGTGTTATGGATTTATTTAGTCATTGGAGTTGTAATAAATATCTTAGATTGTGATTTGAGAAGAGAAGCAAATGAAAGGCTTTCATAAAAATTCTTATTACGTTTTGTGCATAACCTCTCTTTTAAATAGGGGTGTTCCAATGATAGGTCAGTCTTTTTGTGTCCACCTTTCTATGATCTTCGATATGAGATAATAACTTCCATCACTGACATAACACTTATCAATTCCAATAATACTAAAAGTTGTTTGAGGAACTAATGCAATAGTGAATTTACACGGAAAAAAATTTTTATAAACGCATGTAGCACAAAACAATGGTCTAATCAACCCAATTCATTGTGGGAAATATACAAGATTGAATTGTTTAATCATTAGATATTAAGCTCCATTTTAAAATATAAGATTAAATTTGGCTTTTCGAACTCAATATAATATATTTTTAAATTTAAAAGTAATGCGATCCATTTTACTTTTGAAAATAAGAAACAATGTAATTACTAGTGTTTTTTTTACATAGTTTACAATCTTCATAATGGTATTTGCTAAAGTAAATAGAACTCGTACCAAATTTGAATTTGAAAATATTTCAAATTGACTTCAAAATGTCAATTTTAATCATATATTTTGGAACGGAAAGAGTATTATATATCTATTTCAATCATAGTTGTTAAGTCTTAGGCGACGCCTAGCCGACAAGTCGGTGGTGAACAGGTAAGGCGAGCGACGACTTGGACGATGACGGAAAGGCGAGCGCCTAGAGAAAAAAGGCGTCGACTTAGACCGAAAGGCGACGACTTCGTCGACTTGGACAGAACGGCGATGACTTGGCCTCTATGGGTCGACCCAAATGGCAAAATCTGAACTGGGTCTTAAAATAAAAAACGACGTCGCGGAGGAAAAGGAACATAAATGATAAAACAAGTCCTAGAAAAGTCAGTCGATCGATCGATTAGAAGTCAGAACATCGACCGACTGACCGAGAGGCGAGAGCTAAGACAGAGACTGCTTACCGAATAGCGAGAGCGAGCGAGCGACTCAACAAGGCAACAGCAGCGACAAAGCGAGTTGGTCGGTGGTCGGCAATCGGCAATCAGCAGGTAAGTCGCCTTTTCCGATCTTCTTTCTTCCCTTTTTCGTTTTTTAAGCTTTTATGCTTTTACAGACAACATACACGTTGGGTTTTTTTTTTTTAAGCTTTATTGCTGGGCTACTCTGTTCGGTTTCTCTATATATATTATAGGGGCTATTCTGTTCGATCTCTCTCTCTATATATTATAGTTATACATATATATAATATTTGTTGTCTGTAATATTATAATTATACATATATAAATATATATATATATATGTATAATTATTATACTTGTTTGGGTTTTTTTTTCTTTCTAATCATTCATTTATGTTGACTGTTAGTAATAATTTTGACTGTTAGTAATAATTTCCCATCATTCATATATGCAATAATGCATGACTGTTAGTAATAATTTTGACCTTAACTACTATTATTTTGAACTATTATTAGTTATTTGATATCACTATATATATATATATATATATATATATATATATATTATATAGTATTAATAATGTCAGCATCAGAGATATTTGTGGGTGCATTATGAGATTGTGAATTCTATATAAATATTATATTATATGTTTGTCTTAAATTTTTTTATTTGATTGTATTGTGTAGATATTAAAATGGCGGAAAGTTCGGGAGCCGACAATTATGATATAACGAAGGACCCTAAAAGAAAAGTTAAATCGAACAATCCGGGTTGAAAATATGGATATTGGCCGGATTTAAGTAATAAGGATGTCGTGCAATGTACACTTTGTGGGAAGAAATGTCATTCGGGCATCAAAAGGCTCAAACAACATCTAGCCGAAAATTATGGAGATGTAGCTAAGTGTCCCAAAACAACAACAAAAATTATGAGGGAGATGCAAGCGGCTTTAAATAGTAGAAAGAGGAACAAGCCACTTGAGCTAGATGATGATGATGATGATGTAGTAGAAGTGCAAGAAGAACAATCATCTGCTCGTCCAACCATGGCTTACAATACTTCTTCTAACACTATCCCAAGTTCTGGGACGGCTTCTAAAAGGAAGAATGTTGTATTTCAATTTCAAAATCCACAACCAAAAGCTAAGACGGTTGAAGCACTTCTAAGGAAGACTCCCGAAGAAGTTGTAGAGGAGAGGCATAGCAAGCGTTTGAGCCAAACGAGTATTGAAAGTCGTTTGAGGACACCGGAGGAAAAGGAGAGTCTAAATGCACGTTGCCGACTTTTTTTACGAATGTAGCATACCATTCAATGCTGCAAATTCAAGGAGATTTGAAATAATGGTCGAGTCCATAGAGCCATATGGGTCGGGTTTCAAGCCTCCAACGTATCACGAGTTGAGGGTTCCTTTACTTGAGAAGGCAAAGAAGAAAACCGATGACTTAAAGAAGAAACATGAAGTTGCTTAGAAGGAATACGGCTGCTCACTCATGTCGGATGGTTGGACAGATAAGAGGGGAAGACACTTGTTGAATTTCCTTGTTAGTAGTCCGGAAGGAACTTATTTCATTGGTTCTGTTGATGCCTCCAGTCAGTCTCAAGATGCCACAATGTTGATAAATCTACTTGATAACAAGATCGAGAAAATTGGCCCCGATTATGTTGTTCAGGTGGTCACAGACAAAGCATCTAATTACAAGGCAGCGGGGCATATACTAATGGAGAGGAGACACACTGTTTTGGACACCTTGTGCCGCTCACTGCCTTGACCTTATGTTAGAGGACATAAGCAAGTTAAAGCAATTTCAGCCCACAATCACAAATGCAAGGAGAATCACAACATTCATTTATAGACATGGTCGTCTTCTTAGTGCGATGAGGGAGAAAACGAATGGGAGGGATCTTGTGAGACCCGCAGTTACTAGATTTGTTACAGCTTTCCTCACCTTGCAGAGTTTGTACAAAAATAAAGATGCATTGAGGCATTTGTTCATCAGCGAGGATTGGTCAAAATCAAAGTAGTCGGCTACTAAAGCGGAAAAGAAAGTATGTGATACTGTTATTTCAACAACATTTTGACATACTGTTGAGGATTGCATTAAGGCGTCACAGCCACTTCTTATAGTCTTGAGGATTGTTGATACTGATGACAAGTCTACTATGCCTGAAGTTATTGCTACGATGGAATGCGCGAAGAAAAAAATCAAAGATGCATTTGATAACAAACAAAGACTGTATAAGAAGGTGATTGAAATTGTTGAGCAGCGATAGAAAAATCAAATGGAACAAAAAATATATGGGGCTGCGTTGTTTCTTAATCCAGGTAAGTACTTTGATATCAAAGAGGAACGTCGGTTGTTTGCTAATACTTTACGAGATGACTTCAATGACGTTCTTGCAAAGATGGTGCCTGGGTTAGATTTGCTAGACAAGATAAGCAATCTAGCCGACAACTATGATTCTTCTCGCGATACTTTTACAAGAGAAATGGTGATTAGGCAACGAAAAATAAAGAATCCTCGTACGTATATTAAAATATATATAAAGATATATTATGATTATAATTTATATACATTCTTCATTTCCTCCCTTTAAAAATATTTATATTTCTTTTAAATGTTTGCTAGTTGATTGGTGGAATACTTTTGGAGCGCGAGCTATTGAGCTATCCTCATTTGCAAAAAGAATTCTAGGCCTATGTTGTTCTTCCGGTTGCGAGCACAATTGGAGTACATTTGAGTTTGTAAATACTTTCTATTGTTAGTTCAAATTTCAAAAGGAATAAATCATTCACTATTATTAAAATTTTATCATTAATATTATTATTTTTTGTTCTATTTATTTTAGATTCATACGTAGAAGAGGAATAGATTGGAACACAAACGATTGAGTGACTTGGTGTATGTCCAATACAATCGAAAGACTCAAGGTTCCAAAAGAGGTGTGAACTTGGCAATAATTTTGATCCATTAGTCATTGATGACTTTGAATGGATAATGAATGTATCGATAATGATGCCGATGTTGTTCATCCCGGGGGGATCTTACATGGAATGATGTGGATCGAGCAACCGATGCATCCAATACGCTTGAGGGTCGCAATCTTTCAAGGAGTGCTCGTGCTAATACTAGTAATAATCTAGTGACATACTCTCGACGTGGTGGTGGTTCAACTTCAAGAGAATCAAGGCTGATAGATTCCGACTCCGATAATGAAGTTAATGAAGAAGAGAGAATTCCAAATGATGATAAAAATGTGGAAGATGATTTTGGAGAAAGACCACCACCTACGCCTTTGAATGAGAGTAGTTCTCGTGGAAGAGATGGAGATGACCTTTTCTATGATGATTTTGATTGAATGATGTTTCTAGACTAGTGTAGAGAGTCTAAACATTATTTTGACTTGCTATGGTGGTGTTTTATTAGTTATTAGACTACATTTTGTGATGGTTGGTTGCAACTTTATTTTTAATATCAAGTGAGTTATTTTTGGATTGTTATTGATAAGTATTATGATAATTATGCCTTTAATGTTATTCCATAGTGTTATGTTTTGAGTTTTAATGTATATAAAATTTTATTGCCAATATACTTGTTAAGTAAAATAAATAATATATAAATTACACATTGTAAACGACTCGTCGCCTTACGGACGCCATGGCGGTCGCCTAGGCGTCCAGGCAATCGGCTACCGCCATGACTCGCCGTGGCGCCGTAACAACTATGATTCCAATGTAGGTACTACTACGACCCAAGTAATTACTTTTTCTGTAACTACTGATCAAAGGCTTACTTTCCACGTATACAATTCTTTATTTTTGGAATACCAATCTACCATCTATATTTTAACATTGTCGTTCAGCTTATTTAGCACACTTGGAGGAAAACTTAAATTTCAAAATTGGCGCTTTACAGAAGTTATACTGTTTTTGAACCAATAAAGTCATAAGAATGAAAAACAAAAGATTTCTTAAGGATCAGCACATACAGTAGCTTTAACCGAGTCCCATGAGAAAAATGTTGTGAAGAAGCAAGGTTCATTTCCTTCTGTGACTTTGTACAGAGGCACATATAGAGACAACCCATCCAGAGAGGCAGCCATCTCGATGTATTTCTGCAATAAACTTCAAGGAATGAAAAGTACATAATGATAAGCATATGTTCCAGAAAGCTTACACTACTTAATCAGTACCTGGCCAATTTCAAAAGCATCTTGCTTTTCCTTAGGATCTACAGACTGACCAACCCAAACAAACACTTCAGCATGTGTATCAAGTATCAAGACATCCTCAGTCAATAGGTCGTCTTGCAAAAAATTGTAAACTTCTTCCACCTGTTGAATACAGCATAGTTATATTATAAAAGCTGTTAAGAAACCGATTGAATATGAAAGGAAATTCAATCGGACAATGAACTCCAGAACTCACCTCAAACTTTCCTGGGGTTCCACACGGCAGCAGCCAGCAGGAATAGTCAGTAGAAAAATAGTTAGAGGGGACAACCAGCTTTATAAAGAAAATAAACTTTTATATATCAATCATGTAAACATCAGAATAGGGGGAAGGATAACAGCTTATAAAAACCATATGCTAAATTAAGTGATTATGAAAATGAATTTAGAAAATAACGAAGAAAACCACCTTTATTAATTGAGAATGTGAATAAGTGAGGATCTCGGACAATCTCCTGAGATACTTTTTTGTTGGTGTAACTTTGTTTTCCTCCAAGAGCAAACCAGAAAGATGAATTCTCAGTTCCTTCTTTTGCATGTTTCACTGCTACCCCTGGCTGAATGTACAAATCATAAAGTAACATTGAATTCAGTATGCTTAATTATTCAAGCAGATTCTTAATCAAGTCTTGAAAGCTCAAAGAATTCCATATTAAGCACGACTATGTGATGAGAACAATAACATGTTGAGTTATGTACTTGTACTTTAGCTCATATTCCTTAAAAAGAACAACTTCTTTGATTTGATTTGAAGAAGCATGTCCAGTAAGCCATGTAAAAGGTGGATATGAAGAGTACATACACAGTGAAGCAATTGGAAAAGCATTTTCAAATTTCACAACTTTAACCAGATCAACATGAACAAACAAAGTGAGATAATGAAACAATCAACTCAAAACAATTTATACTAACATATAACATGCTCTCATAAGGAATTAGAAACAAAGTAGGATCACGAATTCATGCACGCACATAGGAGAACCAAAAGTTTCCAAAGGAAGAGCTCAGTGATTCAGTTTCACTCCACCAAGTTGACTCAGAGTATTGAAAAGGTAATGCGTCAGGTAATTCAAGTTGTGGCAGTTGTGCCAATCTTTTCATATTTAGACTTTTCAAAATATTGTCTACATAATAAACATACATGGTAATGAGTATGGTAAATTGGTCAAACACATTATACAATTAAATCAAGGATGCTGGATATGACATTAGAAGTTCTGAACATGTGAGATGTGTTGAAATATAATAAACAACGGGATAGTTTATCCTTATTCCAGTACGATACCATCAGTCTTCCTACATATTTTAAGGTGCATTCAATTCCTCAAAAGCCATGATGAAAGGAAACAAAATTCTGCATCTTATACCAAGTACCAACACTTTAAGTTTGTGTGCTTATTTTAGGACAACTAGTGATTAATATTTACAGAAAAAAGATGTCTATGTATTAGAATCCAGGGTCCAACTGTAAATAGTAAGGGAAAGCCTTTTCCTGGTGAATAACATCAGGATCTACCTTCAAGGTGGACATTCTCTTTATAGGCCCTCATGTTATACACTTAACTCCTGGTGATCCAATCATCCAACTTGATTTAGACACTTATATCTTAGAGATATAGGAGTGCAATGGTAATACTACAGCGTGAAAATTGATTAGAAAATACAGTTGCAAGGATTAGGCTGTGAGATCAAGAGAGGGCTTATTCCAAGAAATAATGAAACACCTCAGTTCTCACGCACTGCATCTGTCATGAAAGTTTGCAATCACCTAAGGTTAACATTTCTTCACAAACATCTTCTAGACATAAGAATAGGATGAAACCATTTGATCCCCAAAACAAGTCTCTCATAAAAAAATTAAAAAAAAATTAAGCTCAGATGTTTGCAAAGAAGACAGTCAAATTTTAAGTTACCAAGAAACCTACAGAGTTTGATCAACTCGACCACCTTCTTTCAACTCATCCAAAATTTGTTAGTTATTATGAATTTATGAATGTTTGAATTACTGATTTCACAAGTAATATACTTGTCTGCATGAAACACTTTCACATGTAACCTAATATATTTTGGGCTTTGGCTACTGACTTATTATATCCATTTGCTTACAAGAACATAGAAGTAAATGCAAATGCACAGAACTGATTATAGTATTCTTAGAGTCTTATTCAGTAATCTACATGCAAACTAGTAAAGTTTAACCAACGAAAGCTTAAACTGCTGAAAAACATACATGACAACACTTAATAAGGATACACCACCATGTCTCACTTTATGTATTTAGGCCAACGTGACCCGCTCATGTTGGTGTTCAAAAAATCCAAATTATTTCTTTAAAGTTCGACCCTTAACTCTTCATTAACTGCAGACGGTTACTTGGTTATGTTTCCTCAGAAAAACATAAACCACATCATACAAATTTATCGTTTAAAGAAAAACAGAACAAATTCCTTAAAGAACAAAGAGCAGTGACGCACAAAATGCATGAATATTTCTCAATTAACGTTTCCCTAAGAAATGAAATTTATGACAATACTTTGGCATAACATCTGTATTAAGAGGTAATTATAACCAAAAAAAATGGTGTAACCAATTTCAACTCTTATCAACTTACAAAAATATATCATTGAATTAATTATATATTGAATTAATTATATATTCAAAGTTTGAAGTAATCGCAACTCGCCAAGTCATACTTTGGAACATTGAAAAAGCTCAGGCCACATTGTATATCATGGAGATCAAAACTTAAACATAAATAACCCATGACATGAATATAATCTTCTGCAATGGCATACCTTCAAAATTTCTGCAACTTTAATAGCTAACTGTTGCTGCTCAAATGTACTCTGGTTTCCATGCCAACTGAATATAGAAGATCCAGATTGCAGAATAAAACACTCATTGGTGTTCAGTGAGGTTGCCACCTGAAAGAAAAATAAAAATGTAAACCAATATTTTCCAGAGAATCAAGACAACAGAATCATGATAACATGCAAAAAAATGACTACTGTCATGCAAATTAACATAGAGATCATATATAATCACAGAAACTAATATAAGAACCCTACAAACAAATAATTCTCAGTGGTTCATAGGTAAATCAATCAGTAAACATACCGCATCAACTTGCACGGCTTTATTGTTATGTACAGAAGTTCCTGAAACTCGAATAAGTGCAACACAGTCTGTGTTGTAAGTTTCATCATTCAGACCTTTGTCTGCAATATAGTTTTTGTATCCAGAACTTGATCCGCCCTAAAAGGAAATGAATGAATTAAATGACTCAATATCTTCAAATAACCTTAAAAGAGCTTCTTTTTTTTTTTTGAAGTAGTTTCTCTTTTTACTCCTTTTTGCAAAAAAATAAGAAATGAGGAAAAGGAACAAACGTCTGATCCAAATGACAAGGAAATAAGCATATTTACAAAGAAATGTGATTACATAATAACATATTCGATTAGGGTACCTTAAGGACCACCATAGGCTGAAAGATGGCAACGAACTGTGGCGGCTCTTTCCCTTGAAATATACGGCCCTGCAAAAGCTTACATTAATAATTTTTTAAAAGTTAAAGTACACAGATTAATGTAAAAATACCTGCACAGGTCGCCCCTTCAGTGAATTGGACATTGTAGCAACTAATCGAGCAGCCATCTTCTGGTCTTCCTGAAGTTCAATCATGTCACTTAAAGTTAGATAGATAGAACTCACCCATATGATTGAGAAAAAAAATAGGTGGAAGATAAGAAGTCAGAAAGGTTTTTAAAATATACTCTCATATTTTACTTGAGCATAAGATTAACGTGGTGAAGGAATTGCAATTTGTATAAAGTATGCATTTGAAAGTCCAAGCAAGACAGATTTCCATTCCCATAATTGTAATGTTGATTCCAAGTAAAGGTAATAGGATAACACTACTACTTTATACCAGTCGATGTGGTAATTAGATGATGTAAGAGTACAGTTGCTACGCTGAATAATGACCTAGATAAGGTTAAAGGATTAAAATGCTACTTGATGGATTTTTTTTATCTCTTCTTTCAAATTTGCTGCATGTACAGCAGTCGATGAGGGATTAGCTGATGCAATAAAACTTGACATAGATGCATCAATATTCAGATTGTTCAACATAACAGAGACACATTCATAAAACAGATGTGTAATACATAAACAAAGTACTACAAGGTAATGTAACCTAAAAGATGAAGTTGATTGAGATGTTTGACTTTTGAAAGTAGCACCATATATAGAATTTTAAGGACTGAGCTGCTTAAGTTTGTAAGGAAAGAAATAAGGAAAAACAATAAGAGGAGCTTGCAGACTATTAGATGTAAATAGAGAGGGCGATATTCTACGATATCAAAGGATATACAGCCCGAACAGACCAAAACTGCAAAACAAGATTGACATTTTAAGTATGTTCAAAGTAATTTCATGCAAGTTAAATTAAATCAAATCAGATGCTTATTATATATAATATTTTTGACCAATGCAACTCATAAATGCACAAGCATAAGAGTGCCTGGAGTCCCAGGACCGTTTTGTTCCTTCAACTTTCTATAGAAATTGCTGATAATAGACTAACATTTCGTTATATTACCTGCTGCTAATAACTAAAAGGCGTTATTCATTAAAAAAAATTATAATAATTTTACTAAAAGGAGGAATTGGCCCCCATGGGTCTTCAAGCATGTGAATTGGTATGTTAAACAAAAATCATAATTGAACAAAAGCGGCTATAAGGCTCTTGCCAAAGACGCATATGCCCCTGTTTCTAAATACAATATGTATGAACAATTCCTTTCCTTTCATTATTTCAATGTCAGTTAATAAGAACATAAATTACCTCAATGCTATCCTTTCCAATCCAACAGCACAGATAATAATCTTCTTTCTTATCATGAGAATGGTAAGTGTAAAGAACAGCGTAGCAATCTCCACTATAAAATTTACTAATGTCCTCTTTTGGCACTGGAGTTTTTGCACTTCCATTGATGCACCATACCTGAAAACAGAACATATTCATAACTGGAATATATATTAAAACCAGACTATATGTGTGTTTGTGTGCTTGTATGTATTATCAACTGATTCCCTTACAACATCATGAAATGGAATAAAACTAAACCTCAATTTTTCCATCTCCTTCAAGCAGTGGTGGGACTTCCTCATTTACAGGAGCACTCTTGGCTGCTCCTTTAAGGCCAACACCTTGTTGCTTGAGCAAAGCTACAATTATGCAAAATAGTTTCATGATCAATTTTCTTTAACAATATTTAGTGATTTTAAGAAGTGAGAAAGTTTATATACCTGCTACTTTTCCTCTACCCTCCTCAGGAGCAGAAGGTGCTGAGCCTGAAGGCCAGGAATCAAAGTTGGACTTGAATGAATGGGTCTCATATCCTTGAATAAGACGGGTTATACGTGTTGACTTTGGCCTATTTTGGCTACCAACAAATTCCTGAAATGATAATTAGGGAATATTAGGAATCTGGTTGGTATAATTAATATGAAGATCTGAATCTAAGCTATACCTCAGCAGCTTGGATGGCAGCTTTTCTATCATCTACTTGTGTTACCCGACCGACCCACACAAATACCTCAGAACCACAATCTAATAGAAAGCATTTATTATTCTCCAATAATGATTTGGAAAGTTCGGCATCTACATCGGTGACCTGACCATCAACGATGCTGCAAAAACATGACAATCAAACTTCAGAACCACTTGTCCATGAATGTCCACAGCATCAACCATTAGAATTCTGGTTAAAAGGGGGTCTAGCAAAGTAACAATTCATAAGAGAACATATAAACATACCAGAGAAACTATTTACCTAAATACATTAAAATATGAAGAAGAAAAAGAAGTCTACATTTTATATAAAGCCAACCGAAACTTCAACAGAATAACTTGTAAAGTGAACTGAGCAAAAGTGTGCTTCGGAACTTCATATCTTCATAAGGAACTCTAGTTAAGCATCATGACCTTTCTATTTTACTTATCAACACTTTAACTCTACTATACTGAAAGCTTTCATCACTTCTTCAGCACAGGTTTATCAAAGTAATAGCACAATTAATTTCATAAATGACAAATCTAATTAAAAGTTCCTCTTCTTTTTTCATATTCGCAAAAGCAAGAAACACAAATTATTATATGTTCTTATAAAGCTTTGACGAATTTTTTTCCCCAATCATCTAGAACTCATACTCCTAGGCCATGTTTGTTTTCACGGATTATAATCTCGGGATTAATCCATGGAATTATAATCCCAAGACTATTAATCCTAGGATTATAATCCCGAGATTATAATTATAATATCAAGATTATTAAGCCATTTTATAATCCCTAAAATAACAGTCCCAAGTCAAAATTTGAAAACAAATAAAACACTTGGGATTAATAGTCGTATCACAATTCACAAGTATAATCCTTACAAACAAACATAGCCCTAGATAACCCCGATCTATACCACTGATATGAAGACATGATAATTTTGATTAACCCAGTTTAACAACACGAGCTACTCAAATTTCTTTATGATCACTAACAAGTATTATCTGACTAGTAGGCAGGCCAAATACACACAAATAATTAAAGATCATAGCACTATAACAATTACTATCTCTAGCTCCTCAGCCAACACAATGACAAAAGACGAGAATAGAAGAATACCTGTACAGTTTAGCAGCTGTCTTCTCTGGAATAACATCATCTTCACTAGTAACCTTTTTACTAATTGGAGCAAAGCCACCAAAGATGACCCAAAATTCTCCAGAATCTGACTCGGCCTGTAGCTTTCCATCATCTGGCGCACAGGGGACAACATCATATATATAAGTAACGAATGAGTAATTAACAACTATCAATAAAGAGATCCAGATAGTAACGAATGAGGATTAATAACCACTGATAAAGAGATCCAGAGAATTCATATATATTCAGACGATCTCACTACGATCAGAATCAGAATTGATACAGAGAGAAGCATAACATCATTAAAGTATATAAATGTGCCCTTACCAACAATTGCGACATCACACGTTCCCTCATGATACTTTTCCTTTAGAAACTGAATTACTTCTAATGATTTGGCCCTTTCCTGAATATTGGAGTTTGCACCGTTGAACTGAAAAATCTTGTCTTTCGTGTCCAGAATAAAAACATCATCATGATTGAGCGAAGACCGAGAAAAGGGCACCTGGATAAGAAAGAACACCAGGTTTATATTTCTTAACAAACTCATTTGCACTGAGAAGAATTTCATACTGAGCTGATGGAGGCAAACCTGCTTCAATCTGACAACTCGTTTTCCTTTACAAACGTACAATCGTGTTTCAAACTCTTCCTCCTCAGGTTTCTTAAAACCCGATGCAACACCTCCCTCCAGCGGAATAATACATGGTTTGAAGTATGACAGAAATTTGTCAGACTCGTGACCTTGAAGTTCTCTGTACTGCACTGCACGCCCTCCAAGAATTGCATCAAGTTCTACAGTCTTTATAGCTGCTGTTCCAGCTTCATCCTATTATGAGTTTATATTATCAAGTCAGAACATATTTGAAGCTATAATAAGTTCTGAATAACAAAATAAAATTTTAAATAAAAAAGGTAAGGTCGTAGTACTTGGCTTGTATCTTTCCCTAGCCAAAAGTGTATGTCATACATATAAGCACCTCCCCTGCCAGGAGTTGTCTGCAGAAATATATGAGGTCTATAAGAATAAATATACATGCAAAGTAATTTTATTTGCAGTAAAATAGAAAGGGTTCCTTTTCTGAATTTTTAAGAACAAATGGAAAATAAATAGGACAAAGGATGGTCTGAAGGACATAAGCACCTGTAAGACAATATACGAATCCCCTGAGTAGAATCGACCATAATCAGATTTCGGCAATGGAACTGGCTGAAAGTTCTCAATTCTCCAAATTTCGGTCCCTCTACAAGGTGTTAAGCACAAATCCAAAGTAAAAGGAGCAATTGAAAAGGCTAACATTTAATAAAAGTAACAAAACAATACACACTTTCTACTTTCTGTGCTGCTGGCAAAGAAAATAATATATTAATATCCACCAAAGCCCAAATAATATACTTATCAAGTGAAGTAAGTTCAGTAAGGATACAATCTCTGACCCGCACCCTGAAATGCAGGTTCCAAAGCTTTTGCTGTGACAGACATTATTTAAGTTCTCTTTTATTACTGCTCCTTAAAACGATGACAGAGGAGGTGACCTTATAAACTCCCACGTTCTACAATCTCTAAGGTCCGCCAGTAGCCACTGCAGAAAGGAACATGGGCTAGAAAATGAATTGGAAATTACATATACATTTGAATAAATCTAAAGACAACAAGCATGAACACATACAATTTTAGTTCTCTGTTGTGATTGCAGCAAATACAATAATCTTTTGTATTGCTTAGTCAGAAACTTAACCAAGATAAAGCAGATGCTACATTCATTCACAAGTAATATTCTATGATTTACACATTTAGCAAGCAGAAACTATGATTAAAAAAAAACAAAAATAAAAAATAAATTGAAAAAAAGAAGAAGATAAAGGCTCTAAAACCAAATGATAAACAGATCAATTCTCGTTTCTGCTATCAAAGGAAAAAATATGTACAGATATCTAACAGTTGCTTTATACTAATCAGAATTTTGGAGTATGAAGTATACAATGACAAGTTGTGTCACTCTATGCTTTGAGGATACCACTTAAAGTTTCAATTAGAAGACATTTAGGATTTGAAAGCCCGTTAAAGTTAACAAATTTTTGTGTGGATGATGGATTGAGAAGCCATGTTGACCGTTAGTCAATATCCAGCTCAGGGATCGCACCACTACATATTGGTCTTGTATATCTAAGAATGAGGAATTTTGCCAAATACTTTAACAATGAGATCAGGATTTCTTGTGAGGTGATTGATTTTTATGGAAGGTTACCTGCTCTTTGAAGATAGGTTAGAAGTGATTATGAACTGTTTAAAAGAGTAGTTGTGGATGTGAACTTATAAAATGGGATGCCATGACCCTTACGTATAGAAGAGAAAACTTGATCTCAATTAAGTAGAGATATCATAATATACTGCTGCAACTGTCCGACATAGGTATAGCATGATTTGGCTTCTCACGCATCTTTTTTCAATATGATCCAGGATGTCATTCCCATGCAAAAAACCTGGTAAATGTAACTACTAACTACAGATGTCACCAAACTGCATAGCAACTGTTACATGTATCGGGAATCATAATCTTGTTGTTTTCAAGTATCATTCTTTACAGAATCCATTTTCGAGCTGGTAATATATCATACAGTTGAAAACCTCTCCAATGCTGTTAATATATCCTTGCATGCCATATTCTTCATCCTCACTGATTCCATCCACATTCTTGCTGATTATACCAGATCAGGTGATGTACATATTGTTTCTCCAGTCAATGACAGGCAGACTAGAAAGGTGTTGCCACTTAGGCTTGCCTTGGACTTTTAGTGAAGGAAAATATAGCAAGAATCCATTGACATCTTAAAGTACACTCCAAAATCTTCCTTCATGTCATTATGAGTACCATAAAAGTCCTTAAGTGAAGATAAATAGATAATCTTTATAACATTTTCCAGGATATCTTAGCTCATTATTACTATAATTATATAAAATTCAATATAAAAGTTCGATGTCAAAACGTTGAGTAATGGACATTTCATACGTCTCTCACATTTGAGTATTTAAAATCCGGCAGTAGGTCCAATTCGTAAGATATTACCTCTATGCTTCTTGCCTTATAAAAACCACTACCCCATCTTTTAATAATTCTTGTAAAGGTAAAAGTTGAGAAGCTTAGCAGCATTATTCAGCAATCTTTTTGTATTGAAACCATCATAAACAGATTCTGATCATGAGCAATAACATGTGATTGCAAAGTGAAATAAATTAAAGGAAAAATCAAGGGGAAAAGGTAAGAACTTTCCCTTCGGAAACAAACTTTTCAATTTGCTTGCTTTGTACAGGAGCAATCATCTCTCTATAATGCACACTATACTCGACCGTTTCTATCCGAACAGCACTTAACAGTTAATAATGAATAAACCAAATTGTCAAATTGAAACACCAATATCGAACAATCAGAAAGTAATTTATTAACATGCAAACCAATGGTTTAAAACAATTCTGACAAATCAAAATAGTAAAAGAACCGCGTAAAGAACAGATCGACATAAATTCGAGCCAAATGCTAAATAAAATGGGGGTAATTATACAATTAGAGAAGAGAGATCTAACAAATTAAACAGACGAATTTGATGATCGCATAAGAACATAAATTGACGTACCGTATAAGATCTCTCAGTTTCTCTCTCTTGAAGAGGGTGCTGATGTTTGTGTACAGAGAAAAACGCCGATATGAAAGAAGAAGAAGAAGAGTCTGCAGAGCTGGCAAATATATATAGAGAAAGAGATCATAAAAAAGAAAGTGAATAATTGCTGTATGTTTTCATGGTGTTTTTCTCTCTCCAACTTTTTAGGCTTTCGAGATTGATGAAGAAATTTGTAAATTTGATGATATATACATGAATATGAAGAGAGAGAATATACTTTTATTTTTAGAAAGAGAATGAGAGGGGCGTGATGATGGAATAGAAAAAACTGGGGCTGGACGAACGATAGATAAGTCGTTGAAAAATGTCCATTTTGTACCCTAATTGTTACTTAAAAATTCAATTTCTACCCCGACTTATATTTTCATAAATAAAATTCATCCTTCCTTTATTAAGTTAAATGGTTAAACAATATGTTTTTGCCTTTTTACACCTCGTTTTAACATCTCTTATAATGAGATGAAATAAAACTGGACTGGATAGTGTATTTTATTTATATGGAAGAAGTTTGGGGTGTGCATTTCATTAGGATAAACTTTAGGGCTTAATTTGAATTTTTTGTGTAAATATTGGAGCACAAATTGAACTTTAGCCTTAAAAAAGTTTAAGGTAAAGCACGACTCACGAGGGAACCTGACATGTTGGCTTTTTATTGTAGTAATAATAATATTGGAATTTTATTTATTTATTTATTTATTTGGAATAAAATTAGCTTAATACTTCGCGCGAAGCTAGTGTCTACTTTTGAGTTATTACATTGTTGATATCATTTTCGTAAATTTATTTTATTAGACAAAATAAATATTTTTTATGTGTGTGTATATTCATTTATTATGTAATAATAAATCTTACTTAGAATCTCAAATTTTGTTTCCTAATTAAATGTTAAAATCACATTGTTTATTCAATATATATCACATACTAGTATAATCTATCATTTTGGATCCCATTAAGCTACAATAATTTGACTACAGTTTAATAAAAATAATACTAATAAATAAAAATAAAATGAAAAGAAGAAAAGGCAGTGGTTTCGCAGAGAAACATAGGATTCATTCTGTTGAGGCAAAAATGAATTTGGCAAAATGATAGGGATCATTAATGTTGCCATCTGCATTTTAATTTAGTTAAATATTTACTCCGTTTAATTTTATTTGTCTTAATTTAAAAGTATATGTCTATTAAAAAATTTAATATTCAAATTACCTATTTTAATTACTTTATTATCATCTTTTTTATTTTATTTAATCTCTCAATTTTTTCTTGAAACAATAAAATAAAGTAGAGAGAGCGAAGAAAAAATGAGTGTGGGTGTGATTTCAATGTTAAAGTTAATAGTGTTATTTTTTTATGAGGTATGTCATGTTATTTTTAATTATTATTTTTAATTTTAAATGAGAATATTATTGAAAAAATAAAGTAAAAAATAATATTAAAAAAAAGGACAAATAAATTAGAACAAATTAAAAAAAAAGTAAATTTAGATGGAGAAAATATAGAGTAAAGTTTCTTCGTGGGTGGGGTCAAGATTTCTCCAAAACCTCGGTGGCTAGGCTAATTAGTAAGTAACGTGAACGCCATAAATGAATTTTAGTCATTACGAAACCTAGCTTTGTTTTTCTTTTTTCTTTTTTCTTTTTTCTTTGAGTGCCAAATAAAATGATTCACTTAATTTCAACTCATAAGTTGTATAAATTTATTATAAATTGGATGGTTTGGCCGGTTGCCACACAAGCAGAATTAGAAATAGTGAAAACGACTTTTCAAAAAAAAAATTGATAAAATAAAAACTAGATTTTAAGACATTTCTAATGTTCCCAATATTTAATATTGCTTCTAATATTTTTATATGAATAATAATATATATTTTATTTTATTTTATTTTATTTTTTACCGGTTGTATACTTGGTAAAGAACTAGATCAAGAAAGAGCTAAATACACTACTACTATTACCGCCTTTGTTTTTCAAAGCTAATAAAACCCCCAAATTGAGAGTAAATAACTATGCATAAAAATACTACTAATATTAATTAATTAATGATTGATATACACTAATCCCTAACACCCCGTACTAAAAAAAAAAAAAAAAAGTGGAAAGAAAAATCTAATTTTGACGTCACCCACCCACTCAGTCACATGTATATATATAGATAAATATGGAAGGGAAAAGGTGCACTTGTACAAGTAAACTTAACTTCCACATGGATTGGTCCCTATAACAAGTTTACCTGTCAGCATCATAAGGACTGAGACAAACCATTTCAGGCCAAGATCATAAACTCCAAGGGCTAACACAAACCATTTCAGAATATTTGTTAACAAATATAACTAATGGGAGAATGAATCAATGCTAGCTATATCAACCTCGCGCCAGATTCCTATACTTCAAATGTAGAATCAATCTGCCTAGTGCCTCCTGTATGACAACGTCACATTTGAGTTCGCGGCAATTCCGATCAAAACAAACTCACACTACCTAAATTTGAAATCAAGTTGATGACATAAATGAGATTTAGGAAAGATATATAGAGGGAACAAAAATCAGTAGTCAGACATTGGCAAGGGGAAAAGGCTCAAGTTCTTTATCAAGTACATACTTTTCATGGGCAAAAGATAGATATAAAGCTAGTGGAAACCCCACCATTAAATGCCTTGACAAGACCAACACAGCCCAGACCCCTTATTCAACAAGAAAACTTTTGCTCAGGACCCCCACCCCCAAAAAAAAAAAAACAAAAAACTTTTCACCTCTAATCACAGAGCTCAATTTCAAGCTAGTAAAGTGTTGTACCAGAATATTCCTACCCAGAGACAATTCTGGATCAACAACAGGAAAAGAAGCTTACTTGGCCTCAGAAATTAAGATGTATTCTGCAGTGATTAAGAACCAGATGATCCTGACGAAAATTGGAGATTAACTTTGTTCATCATGCACACGGAGGAGAAGAACGTATACTGTAAAATAAAATAAAAAATGTTCATAATTATATAAATAAAATATTACTAATAATCATTTGAAACACACAAGTTATATCTAGTTTACAAGCACAATTATCTCTAATGGACTGTTTGGTTTGGGAGGAATGGAATGAACATTAATGCTTAAGAATACTTATTCCATGAGGCATTAGGATGGGTAAAGATTAACTACTCCATTCCAATCGACAAACTGAGCAAATATAAGAATTGGAATGCCCATTCCATTCTCATTCTCATTCCAATGTTGTAACCAAACAGCCCATAAGAATCTTCACCTTAAGAAGACTATAAGTCAACCTAAACCACTTGCAGACTCCGAGTAATTTTGCATCCACTCTTTGGAACTGTTATGGACTCTACAAACCAAGAACCATGACTCTCGATCATGCATCTCATCCCCTGAAGCTCCTTCAAGTTAATAATTACATGTGAACAAGGTAATCCTGCCTATAGAATTTTGACAGGCAGAAGAACAATCAAATGCAAATATATGATTTAGCAAGAAACTGAGCAAAAATGAAGGAAAACATGGTTTTTCATTTAACTTTTTGAATCTTATGTATATTAAAATAAAAATTCCACTAGACACAGCTTAAATTTAACTAGTACATGAACAGCCCACTTACATCTATTAGCAAAGCACTCATAAATTAAAAGGAAGTAAAAAATATACTAAGGTCTTCCACAACCAAGCTTAACAAAAGTAGTAAAGGCCACATAGTAGTTTGTACTTCATTTAGCTCCTATAAGCCTACACATTCTTGATTAACTTTAACTCTATCAAAGACCTTTACTTACCTGCACATCACCCAAAAAAAATATCATGTCAGTATAAAATCAAAAAAGTACCATAAATGCACGATCAAATATATCATCAAATTAAGGAGCATCAATCAATCCACAGATCTGGTTTCAATATTACATAGTCAAGATAAATGAAAAACATGTTGCTGATGAAAGAGAGGTTCAACAAGTAAGATAAATGAAAAACATACTGCTAATGAAAGAAAGTCTAAACAAGTAGACATACTAAAATTTAACATATATAAGTAAAAGAAACAAAGACTAGAAGTAATAGAAATGAAATCTTAACTTGATGGTAGATTGAGGCTTTGTGAACTTTAGGTCTCACGTTCAATTCTTACATATTTGTGAGTTTATTTGTTCTTTAGTGTGAAATTTGTTTTCTCCTTTATGTGAGGTCGACGTTCGAAATAGCGCTCGAGGCGTACGCCTCGAGGCGCGCCTCGTAACGAGGCGGAAGAAACTGTTCGCGAGGCGGCCGCTTAGTTTGGGATCGAAGAAACCTGCGTCTTTTCCTGCCAAGGCTTACGCCTCAAGGCGTTGCGCCTCAAGGCGTCGCGAGGCGTGCGACTCGACTTGGCTTTAAAAAAGACCTAAATATCAGATTGGACTGTACTTACCATTATCGAAGAGGTGAAGCCCATCGACTGCTTCTCGCGACCATCGACTCGTGAAATCCCAGGTATCTCCCTTCTCTTTCTTCTTCTTCTACTGCTTCTTCTTCTACTCCTTCTCCTTCTCTTTCTTCTCTCGCGACCATCGACTGTGACTGTCTTCCTTCTCCTCTTTGGTCTCTGTTTTTTTTTCGTTTCTTCCTATCTTCCTCTGGGTCGTCTCCTTCTTGCGTCGATCGAGGGTCTGAGTTCGTCTTCTCCTCGCGTCTTTCTTGTAGCCGAGACGCCGACTGAGTTTCTTCGATTGAGGTTCTTTCTCAGTTTCTTGTAGCGACTGAGTTCTGCTTTAGTTTTACTTTGTTCTGTTATTGTTTTAATTGTTCTGTTTAATTGTTATTGTTTACAGTGTTATTGTTAGTGTTTATCGTTATTGTTATTTCTAACAGTTATAATTTATTCCACTAACAAATTCGTAACAGTACTATAATAACAATTATAGTTTACAGTTGAATTTTTTTAGACTATCAATAACAATTGCTTTTATTATTACAGTGAATTAAGATTATGGGTAAGAAAGATCCTGCATGGAAATATGGCACCGCAGCCCCTAGAGTTAATAAAGCTCATTTATATGTGGAATGCATTTTTTGTAAAAAAATTTGCAAAGGAGGGATTATAAGATTAAAAAATCATCTTGTGGGAAATCATAGTAACGTCGAGACTTGCAAAAAAGTACCAAGCGAAGTGAAGGGAGATTGCTTCATATACGAAGAAAAAAGACGGAATGGGAGGTTCAAGCGTGGGTAGTGCCTCCGAGAGGGAAGTTCGGGGACCTATGGACAGATTTGTTGTGGATGTTGATGCTAGTGATGATGATGCTACTACAAGGCGTACCGTATTTTCAAAGGAGGCTCGTAATGCAGTTTGTCTTGATATAGGTCGATTCTTCTTTGAAAACGGGATTCCCTTCAATGTTGCTGATAGTCCTTCATTTATAAATATGTGTCGATCTATTGGGAACTATGGTCGTGCTTTGAAACCCCCTACCCCATACAAGCTTAGCTCTTGGATATTAAAGGAGGAAGAGAAGAATACAAAGGCCTTTGTTGAGGAGGTAAAAAAGACTTGAGCATATACGGGGGTGTCAATCTTGTCGGATGGTTAGAAAGATATTAGGGGAAGACAGCTAATAAACTTTCTTGTAAACAACCCCCATAGAACTGTATTTTTGAAATCTGTTGATGCATCTGATGCAATTAAAGATGCTACTTTGATGTTTAAACTACTTGATGAGGTTGTTGAGGAAGTGGGAGAAGACCTTGTTATTCAAGGCGGCGGGGAGGATGTTAATGGAGAAGAGGCCACGTATGTGGTGGACACCGTGTGCCGCGCATTGCATTGATTTGATGCTTGAGAAGCTTGGATTTGATCTAGAATTTGATCCATTATTCAAGCCGCTAGATACAAATGATACATTACTTACATAGTGATGGATGATCACTATATAAGTACTTGATGATATTATATTGTTTTGATGTTTTGTAATGATACATTACTGTGACGTGGTTATTTATGTCTTCTATGACTTTAATTGTAATGATGAATTATTTTATGGTTTTATTAGTATTTTTTCATAATTTTTTGGAAACTTTTAGGTTTTTGAATCAAGGCTTCCGCCTCGCTCCGCCTCGAGGCTTACGCCTCGCATAACCCAAAAAAAAACGCCTCGTACCGATTTTAGCTTTTTCGAACATTGTGTGAGGTTTGATTGATTATTGTAATTTTTCACCGTTAGTGCGATTTTATTGGTATTGTAATTGTGATTGTGTACTTGATTATGAGAATCCATTGTCCTTGTATTGCATTCCTTTGGGGGCATAAAAAAATAGAAGACTAGAAGAAGTAACAGCAACAAGGATAACATAACAAAATAAGGATGGATGGAAATAAGAATGAAATATATAAACTTCAGCTCATATTTCTAAAACTCGGTGCAACCAACCGCTAAAAGGCCATGGTAATATCGATGCTAGGAGCCACTGAAGTTTGAGGATCCATTGAACACCTAGCTCATCAGCCTAACATTTTCAAAGAACTGCTTCAACCTCTATGATGCTAGCTACTGGCAACATCATAAACAAGCTAATCAATACACATACCCACATCTTTCTTACGATATTCAGAAATTACATGGTCAATGATCATTGTCACATGTCCCAAATTTGAACACTAAATGAGCAGTGAGGCATTGATATTGAATCTCTATTGTAATTGGTTTTATAGAAGATTTATAGAATGTAAGGTTATTATGAAATGATATACTCCCTAACTGTATATATATTTCTAATAGGGGGAACACCATATAAAGGAAATATATTCTTATGCAAACAAAAACTTGAAAAATCTCACTCCAAGGAAATACATGATACATCTATCTGTCTATCCTTGGATAAAATTGCAGTCATTCTCCATAAAAATCAAAGCACTTTGTCGATAGTCAAAATTTATGCCTCTAGCTCTAGAGCAGGCAAGGCAAGGCCTGCAGGGGGTATAACTGAATTTCACAAGGTAAATTATCGTGGGTGCCGACTATTATACATGTTTATGGTACAAATAAAAACATAATTACATAAATGATTCCTTCAGAGCCTCGGGATTAAGGGTGTAACTAAATTTGACAAGGACACAAGGTAAATCATAGTGAATGTAGATTATTGTACATGGTTTTTTTATTCCAAATGAAAATTTAACCCAGGCACAGACGCAAAATTACATACATATGATTTCTGCAGAGCCCTGGGATTAAAAAAATTGTTAGTAAAAAGTAAATGCATATACCTCCTCAATCTTCTCATGCTTTTTCCCTGAATATTTGAACCTCTGGATTTTTCTCTCTTCCATTAATTTTGGTTACAAGTGCTTGATGTATCATGTTCTTAGGCTTCCCATCATCATCAATTGCCTCAACCTCAAGGGTAATATAGTGATTGCGAGTATGGGAGTTCATGGTATTACCCTTGATATACCAAAGGAATTTCAGTTTGTGGTCGGGCTGCAGTTACGAAAATCCTCCTTCAGTTCCAAAATTAAAGACACATGTTAAGGAAAATTTTATTTTTCAAACTTATCTATAACAATGGCTAGAAATATAATAGTGATGGCATTATTGTACTCAATTAACAAAGAAAAGAAATGGCAATTTAGAAATTTTATGTCACTTTGTAATCCAAAACTTCAATTCTTAAACCTTGTAAGAAATAGGAGTTTCTCAAAACTAGTGCAGACAATACATCACACAACCAGTGAACCATATACGATTTGATCATTGTGTAATCAATGCAAACAAATCACGTCATTATGGTTCAAATGCTAAACTATTAAGGTCATGTTTGTTTGAAAGGATTATAATCCATGGGACTATAATCCTAAAAGACTATTAATCTAAGATTATAATCCCGGAATACCTGGTTGATCATGGTATTAAATAATCCTCCATATTAAGTCATTTTATAATCCCTGGATTAATAGTCTCAACTCTAAATTTGAAAACAAATAAGACACTTGGGATTAATAGTCATATCCCAAGTATAATCCTAGCAAACAAACATAGCCTAAGGGAACAGAGTTGCCTGCAATGATTTATAGCCAAAGGAGTTAGAGGATAGAATAGTTAAAAATAGGGTAGTCAGAGAATAAAGAATGCAGGACCTCTCACACCCTAAGAAAGAATAGCCAAATGCCCTTCGTCTATGTGGGAGTTCATATAAGGCAATTACGATACACTCCCAACTAATCAAAGGGTGCTTAATAACATCATTGAAATTGTATTATAAATTTATAACAACCCGATATAAATTAGAATCTCATAACCACAAACATACGAACTTGTTCAAAAGATCTAGATTCCCATTCACTAGTGTTTTCTTCACCTGCCTATCCATTTTCATCTTGATAGGCCATCTTTGAAAATGGAAATATCGTGATCTAAATTCTTTACCTTCATGAAGTAGAAATTATTGCACTATTCTCTGAACATTTCTCAACATATATTCTAGTATCAAAGGGAATAATTTCACTCCAACTAGTTACTAATGAATCAAAAACGTCTTTCAAGATTAAAAACTAAACAAAATGTTGAATCATTGATGGTTGCTCCTTCATTTAAAAGAAAATATTTTAAGTATCTACCCAATCATGTTTATCTTCAACTTACATATTAAATTATCAAGCTTCAAGAAGAAAAAGTAGTAAAGGTAAATCACACCATCAGCAATCTTTTCCAAAATGTATTCAATATGAAATGTGCCAGATTACAGCTACAAAGACATACAGAACTACAAATATAGCAAGAAATATTTTGTTTGTGTACTTCAATAAATTCAAAGTTGTTTTTAGAGGCATGAATCAACAAAAAGCATGAGCACTAACGCTTGAAGCAGATGATAAATAATAATATAAAAAGGAAAAAAGAAAGAACAAATATATATATATATATATATGTATTTATTTTTAGAACTTTCCACATAAAAAATTAAAACAAAAAAAATACACTTTGTAAATCTATGTATCAAATCAAATGACTTAAGTGAACTTTGATCATGGAAGCTGATTATATATTCATGTTCCCCTAAAACATTCGATTTCGTAAGAGGGGCTCTTTTTTAGTTTTTGGGGGTGGAAGAGGGGGTGATAGAGGTGAAGAGAGAGTACAAATGAACCAAATGAAAGCATAATTGAATTTGAAGTCACTAACCGGACTATCTAGTACTCTGATTAGTATTCTTATTACCAGCTTTACCCTTCTTCAACAACTTCATCCTTGGCTTCATGGGCTTCAGAAAACAAGCTTGAAACCTCACCATAGCTCTTACAACCTCAACCAAAGTTACCTCAATCTCAGCCCCATTCGGCTCGAGAACTTGCAAACACCGTGCAATAGCCTCCATTGTACTCATACACCCGCAGAAGGGCTCCTTCCTAAGAATTAAATCAGAATCAAATATCGTGCAGCCATCTATCCGAACATCATAAGTTAAGCAAACTTGAACTGCGAACTTTGTTAAGAACGGTAAACTTGCATGTATCATCTCATTCGCATGCTTCCAGGTCCCATCAAAAGCAATCAAAATGTGATTGCTCACATTAGCATCATTATGGAAAGCTTTCCACTGGTTAATCTCCACTGAAGGCAATGTGTCAGTACCTGAAAAATTAGAAGTTACACACTCATATTTGTCCATGCCTCGATAACATGAAGAAAGAAACATTACAAATTTGTCTCGTCTGTTTCGTAAGTGAACTGTTTTTTAACAAGTACAAAAGTACAACAAACCAGTGCAAATTTATCACCTAAATTATCTTGAGAATGCTTTGTCAGTGGAGCTATTTAAGCTTTGATGGTTCATTTGGTGCTTTGTGAAAAGTGATTATGCATTTAATAAACACAAGTGCTCAACTCGATAGATTAAGGAGCTTAGAGGTAGAAATGAGCTTGCCATATTTTTAATCACCAACGAATCCTAGTATTTTCAAAACCAACTGCTATATCACTGAATTGATCAGAACTTCTATAAGACTCAAATCTATGAACTTTAATCTTATATCTGGAGAGTCTTTCAACTGCTGTCAAGTTTGATATAATTTCATCTAAAACACCATGGTGTTGCACATCAATTAAAATTTAAACATCAACTTTTGTGTTCTTCGTATTTAATTAAATGGTTAAATAACAAAAAAAAAAGAACAATCAATTGCCACTAACCAGGAAAGAGAAAGGCTGCTCGACGTGGTTGATTAGGGTTTTGAAGAGCAGCATCATACAGAGCGTCGAGAAGGGGAGAAACACCGTGACGTAGGCGACGGCCAATTACTATTTGGCAGTTTTGGAGGCACTTGGAGAGTACCGGAACGGTGGCGAGCTTGTGGCGTTGCTCGTGCGGGTGCTGCAGGATTACAATTTGAGTTGTTGTAGGGATTGGCGGCGTTGGGATTTTATTGCATATGCATACGTTTACTGGCCTATCGCAGCCATTGAGGCATATCATCCGCCGTGTGTTTGGGTGGCTGTTATTATCGCCGTCGCCGGTGGTTGCGGTTGGGTGCTCTATGCGCTGTCTGACACGCTCTTCTGATTCCATTTATGAAATGGGATACTCTACGATGCCGTATTTTCCCTCCCAAGTCTTTTTCATATCTGTGGGCCGGTAGATTCTTTCTCAACTCTTTTTGTGTGTGTGTGCAAATCACAATAAGGAATTGTATTTAATTTTAATTTCCTATTTGTAACGTAAGATCTTATTAATAATTTTAGTCAAAAAAATATTAACAAAATAATTTTAGAGAATAAACTTTATAAAATTATTTTTAAAATAATTATTTTAAACCATTCGGTAACAATAAGTAAGGTGGAGTTATTTTGTTATTATTATTAGAGTAAATTATATTTATGGTGTCCGTTCTATATAGACATCATAAATAACAACGTAATTTCATAACAATTTTAATTTATTTTTATTCAAAGAGAAATCGAATTTTCACCACCCTGTCGGTGCTATTCTTTATAGTGTGAATGTAACGTAACACAAATTAATTCCACGCGATTGAATTCCAATTTAAAAGGGAATCAATGGACACGAAAAATCACAAAAATTGAATAATGAGTTTGGGTTGAGGGGAATCAATCGAAGAAAATTAGGAAAGAGAATGAAAAAAGTTTCAGAAGATTATAAAAGTGGGTGAAATTGGTTAGGAAAGGGAAAACTTTAGACTTTCACTTCTTCTTTTCGTTCGTTGGAGTTTACTTATTTATCTACTCCCTTCCTCTATTAATATAAAGACTTTTTAAGTTGTCTACAAGTATTAAAAAAATAATTATATAGTATTAAATATAATATCAAATGTTTATATTGTTTGTAAGACCCCGAATTTTATGAAATAAAAGTATTCAATTTTTCTTATAATTACAATTTAGTAAATGGTTAAATTGATAAAAAAATTAAAGTTATGGGTGAAATGTGAAAATTGTTCAAAATAAACAAGTGGTTATAAAATAATTATTGTTGTCGGGGAATATTCGTTTGGTCGTGGAATATTCTTTCTGTCGGGGAATATTCGTACGACGGCGCAGCTATTTGTGGGCCCCATAACGAATAATTGTCGGGTGAAGGAAAACGACAAATTTGAGTTTTTATAAATAACGGCGTAGTTGTTACCGTTAACACTGTTGAAATACCCGGTGGTTAAAATACAGTAATACGCGTTATTGCACAGTAACACACGGTATTGCATAGTATTTTTGAAATTATTGATTCTTGCGTAAGAAGGCACTACTCAATAATTGTTACAGTAATTACTGTTCAATATTTTATTTTATTGATTCAATAATTGCTACGTTGAAATTTTGTATTATTGTTGTTGTTGCACAGTATTTTCTATTATCAGATCAATAATTCATATTATTTGATTAATATTATTAGATAGCATTATTGGCAATGTCTAGAAAGTTCTGTCTAAGGAGAGGTTTGGTCATCTAATTGCGCGCTAGTAAAGAGAAATCCTTATTGGAAAGCCCCCTCTTTCCTCGGAACGACCTGGTTGTCATAAATGTGATTCTGTAATATTATTTGTGAATAATTAATTATTGATTCATATGATAAGGAAATATTTATATTATGTGGATATAAATGAGGGATATATTTTTGTGGTTAAAAATGAAGGAGTTAATGTTGAGGTTTTTATCAGTATTTTTGTCGGAATGGAGGTATTAAAAATCAGAGTTTTTGAGATATTTTGCGGGGGTTATAATTTTTAATCCGACCGTTGGATCGTGGTAATTTTTGGATATGTTATACATATATAAGTTGAGTATATGTCCATAAATTTTGAACCGTTAAAAATGAACGTATGATTTGTTATGAATTTTAAGAGGTGGCTGATTCGGAAATCAGGTTATAAATCATTTTTGGTGGAAAATTCTAGAATTGGTGGGCCCCACTTGTGGTTGGTGAAGAAATGTGCTGAATTATATTTCAAATGTGGTGGGTGGGAATAGTAGCAGGTAAAGCCATCAGGTTGCAGGTCAAACCTACCAAAATTTTCCTATAAATAGAGGGCTAAGTTAGAATTGAAAATCACACAAAAAACATAAGCTTTCTCTCTTTCTCTCTCTATATTATGAAGCATATTTTGTGAGTATTTAGATACTTTGAGAGTTTCTATTCATCAGTGCAAGTTTCTTTCAGCCTTATACCGATCAGAAGTACTGCTCTTTTGAGGTAAGGGATAGTAAGGGATATTAAGGGATTTTAAGGGTTGTTATGATTTTCAGTTTCGTAATTTTTCTGATTTTCAAAAATTCTGGAAAAATTTGAAATGATATTTTGATGAGTTTTATTGATTGTGTCCAAAAATAGTGATTTTTGGATGTATAGATTGAGAGTTATGAATTTTATGAGAAAATACTATTTTAAAAGTAACTGCTTATAATTTCTTGTGGTTAACTCCAAAATTGATGAAATTTTTATTGGGAGTACATGTATATGATGGAAGTATACTCTGTTAATTTCAGAATTTTTGGACAAAAGTACAATTTTTGATAAATGTCTAAATATTCGGCTATTTTGGCCATATGAAAAATAGTAAATGACTTTTAAAAATTCTGAGAAAAATATATGTTCACTATGGGACTATATTATGCTAAATCTCAGAAAATAAATATTTTTGGAACTGATTTGGTATTTTTTATGAAAATGGTCTAGTTATGAGTAAATGAATTAAATATGTTTTGTGAGGAAAGAAAATTGAAAAATAGGATTTTATGGCTTGAGAATCCTATATGAGGTATATGCAGATTTTTGATGAGGGTTTTTGGTTATTGGTGATGAAATATTATGAGTTTGGCATTTTAAGATGATTAAATGCATTATTTAGTAAGTGTAAACAATTTAAATAAATTGTTTATAAGCTTAAGAAATGTTATTCTTTCAATATCATTATACCGAAATATTGGTATGAATTTTATTGTGGAATTTCTATCTTTTTGTGTCGGGTTTACTATTCACGAGTTACTATTTATGAGTTACTATTATATATGACATTTTTTATAACCTTGATGTTGAAATTCTCTTTCGCTTGAGTGTAAAGATGGGTAAATTATTGGTATGATCATGACTATGGGTTCTCTTTGGCCAGTAGTGCAAAGATGAATTGTTGACTAGTATGATCATGACCATTGAATTTATAATTGAATATATTTAGCTTAAGTGCAAAGGTGAATTGATCAACATGGTTATAATTATTGTTTATATAATTCTGAATTGATTATATATTTATTTGAGATATTAATATATTTGGCATGTAGTACAAATATGAATTGTTGAGGAATATCTTTGGCCTGTAGTGCAAAGATGAATTGTAGATGAATATCTTTGGCCTGTAGTGCAAAGATGGTCTGTTGATGAATATCTTTGGCCCGTAGTGCAAAGATGACCTGTTGCTGAATATCTTTGGCCAGTAATGCAAAGATGAACTGTTGACGAATATCTTTGGCCTGTAGTGCAAAGATAACTTGTTGATGAATATCTTTGGCCCGTAGTGCAAAGATGAAGTTATTAGTATGATTATGAACAGGAACTGTGATTTGGTATAACCATGATGTTTGATGTTTTCAGGTGATGAAAATTATCTTTGTTCTGGATGAGAAGAGGAATTTAGAACTACAGTTATGATTATGAGTTATTCATATGATTGTGGACCAGAATTGTTGATTGATGTTACAGGGATAAAACATTGTTGATGGATTTTTAACATGGAGAAGATAATAGACTTTATAGTCTATTTGACTCTTCTAATGGATTGCTCGTTCCGCTGCAACTATGGTTGAATTTTTATCATTTACCATATGTTCTAAATCTCTGATTTATTATTGATGAAGGCTATTGATAATTTAATTATCTTTAGTCATGATATTCTTTACTGAGCTAGTTGTGCTCACCCTTTTGCTTCACAATTCCTTTCAGGTAATAAGAGTGTAGCTGGGTCGAGCGAGGGTAACGGGGAAATAGAACGGTGGTCTCTAGCTGTGGATGTTCTCCCGAAGCAGTATAGAAAAGTTCATTTAGTAGTTATATTTGGTGAATCCAATAGGGTAAGGTGTACCCAACGTTGGAAGGGTGGTTTGCCACTATCATACAAGATGTCTAACGACATACAACCTCGTGTCATCATAAGACAGGGATGTGCTCATCCACTTGCTGAGTATATATACGAGCACTACCTATATAATCTTGGTGTTTGTTTGAAGTATAATTCTCAATTAGAGACAGTGGAGATAATGATAAGTCAAGAGAAGACTCACCATTGGGAAGAATATGATAGTAATCTTCTCGTTTTTCTTTGGGGTCTATTGGGTAAACCAAGGATAATTCTGTGGCCATATGATATCTATCACAACCTAGAAGCATGGCCTCCCATGTACGAAGGTTTCCTTAAGCACTTCCCAAAGATTCTAATTTCCAAAACAGTTTTTGACTATACCTTTATGTAAGGTGTCATTGTGAGGTGATGTCCACGATTGGAACATGAGTCACATTTGGTATATATTTGTATCCAAACTCACAGCATATGTGTTGTTGTATTTTGCACGATAATTGTTGTAATAAAGTTGTAGTTATTTTCTGTACCATGTATTTGGCGACTCAGAATAGGTTGGATGGAATGGACCTATTTTGGGGTCGTTACATTGTTCTTGTATTGAAAAAAGATATTATTATTTATTGGAAAAAAAATAGTGAGATAACCAAAGTTATATTTAATACTTGGGTTAATATTGAAAATTAAGTAATTAATGCTTACTTGAAATTCTAAAACATCATATATTAATTGACAAAAAAACTTCTCTTACGCTCTGTTTTTGAGTTTTGAAATGGACAAAAAATAAAATAAATGGATGAAAAATTTAAGTTTTCTTTCAAATTCTTATGTTTTTGAGTTTTTTAATAAACGGAAAAGAAAATAAATAGATAGAAAACTTAACCATTTTTCCTGCCAAAGTTTTCCGTCCAAAATTGGCATGATTTGGACGGAAAAAAAATTGGAATAAGTAATATTTTTATAATTCTCATATTATCCTCAACTTTTAATATAATAAATTTTAAATTACAACTCATGTCCTTAATTTTAAATTTTCTATTCTTTTATATTAAAAACTCAGAAACAACACAAATAAAAACTTCAAGTTTTCTATTCTGTTCTAATTTAAGTTTTCTATTATTTTATTTTCTGTTCAAAACTCAGAAACATAGTGTAAAGATTTTATATTAAGGGACAAAAAAATTTCTCTTAAAAAATTACCAAACAAATTTAGACTCTGACCGAATCAGAGATTAATGTATTTAGAGGCATTCAAACCTAAACAAATAAAGTCTTAGGGATTATTTGATTAATACTGAATAACTTATTGATTCAACTATTTAGTGCATTTGTTTTTTAAAAAAATTATCTGAACAATTGAATCGATTAGCCATTCAAACAATTTGAACGGAATGGTTCAACCATTCAGTGCATTTTTTTTTACAATATTGATTATTATATTATATTAAGTAATATTAAATAAATTTATAATAATTTTAAATTTTTTAGAGAAATAAAATAATAAAAATATATTATTTAAATATTTAAGATATATCAATTATAAATAATTTTTTCATTCAAATTTAAATTAACTCATTAAAATTCATATTTATTCAATTTTTATCAAAAATCCACCCACCCAATTAATAACTTTTTATTTTTATTTTTTATTACCCCTCTTTGTCCTCCATATTCCATAGCCGCTGCGAGAATCAAAACAAGCCCGAGATGACTACGACGAGGAGTTCCAATTTGGATTTAACGGTAGCCGATGCTCCTTTTGACAGTTCACAGTTTCGCCATACGCCTTATTATTGGTAATCTCTCACTCCATAACTTTTAATCTAAAATTTTCAACAAAATCAGGCATAAAACATACAAATGTACATTATGGAAATCTTAGTTGGTTCTATTACGATTTAATGTAATCTGTGGACACCCTTTTCCTTCAAATGGTACCTTTTAGTACCCCAATTATTATCGTATGGTTTATGTGTTTTTTTGCAAGATATATGCTCCTTCCATCCCCAAAAAAGTAAATGCTAAAACCCTATCATTCAAAATTGATACGAACTTAATTAATTTTACTTAGAACAATGGTAATTATTGCAAACTTTGTAATAAAGTTTTGTGAAAACGTATCAACTTTTACGATTTTGCTAACTTCACTTTATACTGCCAGGATGAACTCTTTCTGTGCAATGAACCTGCCATTGATGATTTTGTTCTGAGTGTGTAGATGAATGAAAAGTGAAAACTTGTGTTGTGCCATGTCTCTTTTGATTATCTGACTAAACAGTTTCCAGAGTCAAGGTAGGTGGCTAAACCCTAGGCACACATTTTTGTCCATGACAACACTTGAGCACAAAGTATGTCATTGGCCATCCTTGCAAATCCACAAGAGCAAAAGTAAAATATTTATTTAATACAATAAAGATACAAACATTCTCTGTCTATGGTTTGTATGGCTGGACACCTGTTGCAACTAATATCTTGTGCTTCTTACGAAGCAAGGGCTTTAATTTCAATCGCAATTTCTTCATGGAGAAACTTGCTGGGTTCGAACATTTTTTCAGCAACTTTATCTCATTGGTTCAAGCTTTGATGGTTGACAGGAAAACGTTGGAAAGTTTCTTCTCTTCCTTACAGAATTTTCTTGCGGCTCATTTTAATCAAGGAATCGAATGACCATGTTTGATCAGATTTATAAATTGGAGTAGCATTTTGTTAATGACATTATCTACTAAACTTATTTTGTTTTGGTTATATAGAGATCTGCATATTTCCTTGTTTTACATTCAAAATTCGAGAGATATTTGCACTTTGGGAACCCTTGATTGGTCAATTTTAGCTGAGTTACTGGATTACCAAATAAAACACGCAACAAACATTTGTTTCAGAGCCCTAAATAAGAGTGCTGAATTGAACTCAACACACAAACAAGCTTTTTTCCCCTATCTGTTATTCGGTCAGCACTGTAACCCATTTAGTGACTGTTCAGAGCAAATAAATAGAGCCAAAGCCAAGTTTTTGTTTCTAGACTCCTGATATATTGTCGTGTATTTGACAATCACTGAGTCGATGATGAAAAGTTGAAAACAAGTCATGCAATATACTAATTTGCCTATCAAAGTAGCATCTATTATTATCACTATGTGGTGTTTACGGAATATCTTCTTAATCTCAAATTTGAATTTGACTTATTTATTCTAGCTGAAAATGAGTTATGTTTGATATAGTTCGGTCAACTGGACCCCATCCTTTTTACAAGTTAAATGCATTGGAACTGTTAAAAAGAGGGATTATCCTAGGTTTGTATGCAAGGTATAGAGAGGAGTTCACATGGCTCTGAACAAAATCAGAAGATTTAATCTGATTCCTATCATCAATACTTCGTCATAGTCCTTACTCCTTTTTGATATGTTGATCAATGCCCCAGTAACAAAAATACAATGGAAAATCAATACATGGTCATTTGGTGTAGACTAGGCCTTTATGGAAAAAGCCTTCAAGGGTTCCATTATTAAACAATGGAAATCTTACTGAATAGTAACTGAAATTTTAACTATATAATTCTACTTTGTTCTTACTTTGACTGATTATATGTAAGTTTAACTGTATTTTGAGCTTAGTTTATGATTCACAATCATGATTAACAGAGAGAGAAGTTTATTTGCCGACTCGTGAATCTTTTGTCATTTCTAATTTTATTTTTGTCTTGTAGTGAGGAGAATGTGTACCATCTTTGCAAGAAATTATGTACCGATGGGATGGAAGCTGGAGAAGGATCTGATCTCTTTGTTGTTTTCATTTCCAATGAGAAGAAGCAGGTAAGAGTTACATGCTTTCTTTGTAATTTGTTTTTGAGAAGTGTTCCGCTATATATATATATATATATATATATATATATATACACACACACACACACACACACACACACATAAACACGTAATGCCAACATGCTCAATTTATTAAAGTATTAAGTTTGGATAATTTTGTATTTTTTAGAACTGTATATGGTGATATTGAAATGAAGATCAATATGCTTTTGAACATCAGCAGGAATCACTAACTCAAAGATATCTGTTTTGTTCCATTATGCTGGAAGATCAGACAAGTAACAACATAGAATTATAATTAACAAAGATCTATTTGAGTGTACAGGGAATAGATTTCTTACTGCACTACAAGGTTATGTATATTTTGTGATGGATCGACATTTACTGCACTTTTGCATAATATTATATCCACTTTAGCAGCCACATTCCCAATTATTGACATCAAAATTTAATTTTGATTAACAAAATTATTTTGATGAAACATAGAATTATAATTAACATTTTTTCTTATTTACTGCTTACTTAAAGAATATAAACAATCTATTGTAAATATAGTAAAATTAGACATTAATGAGCTAGATATATAACATATTAGATTAAGATATTTCACACGTTACATGTTAAAGTTTATAAAATATTTGAGAGCCACAAATGCAATTAAATGTAGACTATTCACAAATAAAACCAGTGAATGAATTTGGCTCAGTGGTTGGAATGTCTTACAGACGTGTTTCAATATTAATATTTGATACTGAATAAAGAGTGTAAATGCAGTAACTTATCTATCTCAAGATACCAACATTCAGCATTTTATCGTTGTAGAGTAGGTTATGCTTGAGAATATTTTTCGTGCAGCAGATAAAGTCAGATATATACATTATGGTTTTGCACTAGTCTAGGAGATACATCTGTTGTGAATATAATTATTTTCATATTCCCTCATGAATTGTTTAGTCTGATGGGCTAGATTGATAGGATTGAGTGAAATATTCAATTGTACATCATGCAGATTCCCTTGTGGCATCAGAAGGCTAGCCAGAGAGCTGATGGTATTACTCTGTGGGATTATCATGTCATCTGTGTTCAGGTGAGAGCAGATGTATGTTGGTTTGTAGATTTAAAAACATACATACAATCACATGTATATAAAGCAGAAGTATGACATAAATCATATTTAAAAATTTTACAGCAATCTCAAGATCACCTTGATGCGATATTATTAATCGAAGAAGGATAAAAGATATACCTTTAGAAGATGAATCAATTCCTTTGATATTCAAGTTTCAATCTTTTACTTCTTCGTGCTTCTTCAAATCCTCGGATCAAACGTTAGCTACTCAGTGTATGCAACGCTCTAAAGATAATCCACTAAGAAAATATTAATTGCAGAAATAAATTTAGATTTCTTCAAACCTGGGTGGCTAACCCTAATTCTCTCTCTTCTAAGTCTTTAGGTTTTAGAGAAAAATTTGCAAGAATTGCATTAGTCACCAATCTTTCACAAGGCCTCTCCTTATATAAACTTTTTTCTCCTTCTAAACTCTTTAGAGTTTTCATTTAATTCCCAAACTATTTAGGGACTAAATTATTTATAATAATAATAATAAGACTCCTCTTATTAATTTATAATTAGTATTTCTCCAAATACTTAATTATAAATATTAGTATTTCTCTAAATACTATATTATTTATATTAAGCTAATTACTTCTAAAATAATATTTCTCTTTTATTGTGTAACCTTTAGGTTCGATATTATACTGGTAGTAGAATAAATAAATTAGAACCATTCTAATATTATTTATAATGAATTAAACTCATTTAATTCAAATATAAATAAATAATATTTATTATACATCATAAGTTACACCTCTCAGCATATCATGACTATCCGGATAATATGAAATCAACGTTTAATCACAAAAAACCAATTTCATGAATAATTACCGTACAATTCAATCCTTCTACCATACAATGTCTCAATCAAACATAAGATATGAAATTACTGACAAGTCTTATTTATTTAATCATATGCATTTCGATTCTCAAATACACAACTTTAGTTAATATAAATTAGAAACTTCTTTCTATTTTCCATTCACCTTGACCAAGAATTTCTGCGTTGTCATTTATCGAATCGTATGTGACATTTTCTCCCTTTACTGGAAGTGGTAGTTCCTTTGTTAATCATTCACCTACCTACATGCATACTTTATTATACCTGAACATACCATTTGATATTCCCAAAAAGTCTTAAGGAATATGACAAAGTATACCTCATAATACACAAAATACTATGATGATCTCAAATTCAATGATCACTTGTACAACTATCACTCTTTTAGGTGTTTTTTAAGCGAGTCACGTTCAGTGAACTTATTTTCAAATAAGCACCTACATACTTGCTTTAGTATCTCCACACAAATGATTATAAGATCAATCATTGTCTTCAACAGAGCAAACATAGTATGTTCCAGAATCAGTAATCCCACATTAGTGATTCAACGATTAGAGCTATCTAAAATTTAAATCTCATTAGCAACTCTTCATGATTACTAAGTAAATGCTTATCACATCCAATCTGATTGGCCTGAGAGCATACTACTTTCTATGTATTCACTATAATATTCGTTGAAACCATCTTGTTCATCCAGGTTTTTACTATAACGTACATATGTTTTACAAAATTTTGAAGTGAAAATGTCTATTATTGCAGAAAAAAGAAGGCAATTCTCCGCATTTAGTGTGGGATTTAGATTCAAGTCTTCAATTTCCATCTCCTCTAGCATCTTATGTGTCAGAAACTGTTAGGCCATCTATTCAGCTATTTTCTGAGTTTCAGAGGTAATGTTCTGGTCAGGTGCAACACTTGGGTAGTGATATTCTTTCTATAAACCCACTAAAGGAGTATAATGAATTTGTTGATTCATTTCCTTATTGAGAAGCATATACTTGAAAACATGCTCCACTTACTCTGGCATGCCTCCTTTTTGTAAAACTAATAGTTCTTATAGTTTATGAGTTCTTTTACTTTTGGGTGCTATTTTATTAGGTCAAATTATGATATTAAATGATAATGAACGAAAGATCATGCTCTTGTGATATCAGGTTTTTCAGGATTGTGCATGCTCCAATATTCCTCCGTTCCTTTGCATCTGATAGAAGGCACATGAAAGATTCTGAAGGGAACTATATGTATCAACCACCTACATATGAAGCCATAATTGCTGAAGGTCAAAGCAACTATATTACACTTTGTCCTGTTAAAATTACGTAAATAATATACCATTTCCATTTTCAAGTGCAAATACGAGTTTACTTTGTGCAACTTGATATACAAGACTACTTTGTCCAATTTTATAATGAATTTATGTTGCGATTGAGTTGATAGGCAGTTAAAGTTAAGGCTATAAAATGAATAAACAGTTCGGGCTTGATTTGTATTCACTCGACTAAAATTTTGATTCAAGCTCGACACGAAATATTAATGATTCAAATATAAACAAATTTTAAAATTCGATTAATTACTCGAACCTCCTCAAATTGCAATTTTTTATTGATACTTGATCATATTAGTTCGAAAAGTTCAAACTGTTCGGTAGTTAAACGAGTCTCAATCAAATATTATTTTATACTCGATAAATTTTGTGAACCAAATCTGAACAACTCAATACTCGACTCGGTCCATTTACAACTTTAGTTAAAGTACACTGAAATACTTGGCAAGGCATGCTTTGAATAATTGACCCATTTCTATTGTTGTTTTTCTCTCTTTCTTCTTGTGCAGATGGAACAGTGCACAACCTAAATGAGTACATTGAGATGTCTGCTGCAGATGTTGTGCAAAGCATAGGACCTGACCTAATTGAAGCAGTTTATTCCCAGAAACTGGGTGTTCTTCTCGGTGAAAGTCAATTGGTGGAATTTTTTTCTCTCATTTCCAGATGACTGGTTGAAAATGCAGATCAACTCCCAAGGATGCCCCCAGTCCCGGCAAATGAGAGAAGTCAGTGATTGAATTGATGTGTAAGATAGGTCAAGCTTTAATGATCAAGTTGAAATCTGTGATTTTTGGTCATTACTTTTGAAAATCCTTTATATGAATTATTAGAGCACTAACAAAATATATTCACTTTTGGACAAAGCAGCATTCAAGAAATCTGAACTACATATTTTCTCTTAAACGAAACAATGCAAATGAATAAATGTGGGTACAATAACATTTTGGACTACATGTACTGATGTACCAACATCATCCGTCCTCAACATTGAATACACCAGTTTGTTCTTTATAGCCAAAATATTTTGGTGCAAGTTTGCTTTGTGGTGCTTCTCAGAGTCGATCCCATTTTTTGAGGAATGGACTTGTGGTACTTTGAAGCTGTTTCAATACCATGCACTTTCTGAGTTCTAAGCCTTGGTATGATCAGAACTTTGATTTTTGTACGAGCTAAACCCCAAAGGATATTCATCATCTTCTGCTGCAGCGATCATCATCTGTATTGGCCTATTGGGATAGCAGCCTTAGGGCTTTGCCCGTCCTCTCTCTTTAGTCATTTGTGATTGTGCATTTTATGTTTCCACCTCTTTATATAGGTAATCTGAAAACTCCCCTTTCTAGTAAGAGCAGACACTGCCATTCAAGCTACTAGAAAAGCTGCAAAGGGCACTGCAAACAAATTTCAAGAGAACTGTTCTGTAGAAACTGGAAGATAGTAGGTGCAGGTCCATTTTCTGGACAAAATTTATACTCGGTAAAGATGAGTTATTTTAAATGGAATCTGACCAGTATGATCAAATGAAATCTATGACCCAATTATACATCCAATAGGGACAACCGACAGACTAAACAACAACATCCATATACAAGTAAATTTAACAGTTTCAAATCAATTCATATATCTGCAAAAGGAATTCAACTCTGGAGTTCACTTCGTATCCAACTCATCTAGGCTTTTCTTGTTGCTAGACACTGCTAATTCCCAATCACTCTGACCACAAGCCAAGGACAGGTCAGCAACTAAACTGAATAAATAAGTGCAACAAAACTTCAGAAGAGAAAGCAAACAGCAGGCTCAAGCAGTCAGGTTCCATCTTCACCATCCGAAAGAAGGCAATCTTGTATTTGCTCCCTGAAAGCATGATGAAAATGATATTAGATACAAGAATCCAAATATAGAAATATAGAATGTACACTGAAACTTCCTAAAATTAAGGTTAAGGAGTACATCTTTCATCTAAGTTGAGGTACAAAACATGGTTCAAAAGCACTGATATTGGACCATAGATCCCTTGTCAGCAGTGGAGTCAAATTAGTTACCCTCAACACAAAATTAGGTTCAGTATAATATTATTACACGTTTTCTTATCTCAACAATGCAATCAAGTGCCATTGATCTAAGTATAGAACAACATCCTTAATGCAACTAAAATGCAAAAAAAATTCATGAAACTACATCCTTAATCCTCACCTTAACCATCTCTTGTTGCCACAACTGCCATGCATTGCTCGGCCAGTGATTGGTTGTGGTAAGAGAGAATAGAAGTGCTCCATGGATACTGGTTCTTTGGGAAGTATCTGAAACTGGCAATTCGCACAACATCTATCCACAAATGTTTCAGGACTCAATTGGCCGTTCTCAAAAGTAATTAAGCTTTGGAAATCACTTTTGTTTAGTGGACTATTGCAAATTGGACAGAAAGCTTCTGGGGGAAGAGATTCATTAAAGTTCAAATTAAATTTCTTTTGAAGGCGTCGAGATGCCAACTGCGCATTACAGTCATCAGTTTCTGGAATCTTATTAAACTGGAATGGAGTCAGCTTTCCAGCTGTCCTTACAATTGTGCACTCTCGTGAAGGATTTTCTTCCTGAAAAACAGAAGTTATAATGAATTTGAAGATTAATAGTGTAACTGCATCTGGAGCAAACTTCAAGGTAAAATCACTGTCACTGGCTCCGAGGAGGACTTCAGTTTGAGTTTAATATAGTTTGAATTTTAGGCAAACTAGAATCAATAAAATAAGTCTCTTTAAACCTCTAAACAAGGCTCTCTACTTATTGCTACTAAAATTAAGCATTTCCATTATTTGATAATCAATCCCTCAGTTCCAAAAATAGTCCCATTGACAACTCTTTCTGTTACAAAAGAAGCGCCTAATTTCTATTGATGGTAGTATAGAGTAACACAATGTCCTCAAAATTAAAACAACAATTTCATTATCATACCATGAATATTACTAAACTAAACACTCAATAAACTTTGGGGTAAATATGAGACAAAAATATATCCTTAAAATTTGTAATTTTGCAAATAGGGCTCTTTTTGTGTAAACAGACCATAGTATATTCTTATAATTGCAAGCAATAGTCATAAAGGGAAAAAAAAAAGAGGAAAAAAGAATAATACGTTCAATCTTCTATATACCTGTAAAAGTTTGACAAATGATGAGATCAAGCCGTTGATGCCAGCACGAGAACCGGTAAACAGCTCCAGAGTCTTTAAACTGCCAAGCCAGTATAAAGTTATCCCCATCATATATATATGATGAACGTATCTTGTGGAACTATTGAATCAGTAAGTGGTCATGTATGTTAAGATTATAACATATTAATTAAATTTTATTTCAGAATGAGTAACCCCTCCCCCCAACCCCAAAACAAAAAGAAAAAAAGAAAAAAAATTAGCTTGCTGTGTTGATCCTCTCATAACAAGAAGAAGTCATTCAAGGTGATGGAAGGGGCATGACCAACTTACAAAAAAGGAAAACATGAAAAAGGTATGATGAACAAACCTGTCCAGTCTACAGAGCAAGTTGAGCTCTTGTGTGAGACAATCACGTAGTGGAAGCACCACCGGTATCTCCCACCTGGCATCAACATATTGTATATCTGCCGCTAAAGAGTAACCCTGGCCCTGTTAAAAACATAATAATGTTACAGGCTTGTTTCCATCAACGTTCTTATCATATTTGTTAACACTTATTCTCACCTTTTTCTGCTTTCTTGTTCATTTGAGTTGTCACTAAACCTTTCTAAAACGAGACAATTTTTTCAATTGATGGAATACAAAACAAATTAATACAGTTCCTTCAGTAAACTAATGAAAAAGTAAAATAAAAAGCCAAATGAAGAGTCCACACCACAACAAAGATGCTCTGCAGGGAAGGAATGTCATTTAATTGATGAAAATGTAATCACTTTCTTCCAAATTTACTCTGGGCCTTGACATATAGAATGGACTTTTAACACAAAGCTACAGAGATGGTTGCTAGGAACAAGAAGTAATCATCTAGCAAGACAAAGGAATATCAATAATCCAAACTTACTAGGGCAGTTTCTAGGACAAACAGAGACAAGATTTTCCATTATTTTTCACTACATTTCTAAAAATCAATATTTACTATCCTAAAAATCTATAAAAATATATTTAAGCGTGCCTTAAACAATTTTTCTATATACATGAAAAATCAAAACTTAAATAGGACTCTCATTTACAGGTCAAGGGAGGAAAAGTGTACAACATTACATACAAGAATATAGCAGTAGCCGTTTTACTTTCCACAGTTCCATGAGAATTAGAGTTTCTGATAAATGAATGGATAGACAGACATTTTTTAATATTAAAGCTTGACTCGGAGAAATTGTGTCTGGAAAAGGAAATTAATGTATGATAAAAGAAGGTATAAGAAATAAATTTTCATGAAATTAAAAGGGCAAGAGTACTTTATCTCGGTATATTTATCAAGCAGATTTTTAATTAGGAAAGAGAGTAAAAGAGTTCCAAATTTATAATTAGTGACCCCACAAGATTATATAAAATGATGAGTACTTTTAGTTTTTATACTAATGGACCCCGTTAAATAACTTAATTACCCTTTATGTACTTTATTTTTGTACCTTTAGTCATCCTTTTGGGGACGGAGGGAGTATACAGTTAATGAAAGTAGATCTAGTACCTCTCCTGATGAAACAGAGTTTCATAAGATCCACAAATTAAAATTTCTTCAAAAAATGAAAAAGACAAACCTTAACAGTTGACGCGATGATGTGGCAAGCAATCCTTGATGTACATGATCCTAGCACAAGTTTTGTATATCCACTTTCAATAGCAATCTACACCATGATGCAACATTGCAGTTTATGCATATATCTATACAATGTCTCCCCTCATTTATGCTTACAATAAAAGTAGTACAAGATATAAAACCAAACCTTTTGCAATGACAACATACGCAGCTGAACGAGCAAATCTTCTTTTCCAGTTGTATCACTGACAGCATTTAGTAACTCCTTCACTTTATCTCTTCCATCACTGGAATCTGAAGAGCAGATGCTTTCAATTGGAACAACATGGAAGTCTTTTCTTGGCGGAGCTAAATTGTCCACAATCAATTTCATGTCTTCAACTGCTTCGTCAAATTCATGAGAAGGGACTGGATAATAGGCACTTTCGTCAATAAAAGCAACTCCAACACCAAATACTGGTAAGGATCTATCCCTACTTGCATCAAAATTCTTTTGTGCTTTATGTTGCATCTCATGTACAAATTGAAGAGCCACCCTAAAAATACATATATTTGCTTAGGGATGAATCCAAATGCTATGAAGTGGGAGAACTCTAGCATACTGGAAACCAACATAAGGTGCCATGATTATCAGCATCTTACACAGCCTACAACCTATATCCTAGAAAAGTTCACTTGATTGTTTATCTTTAACATATTAGTTATGAAACTTATATGGATTTTAAAATCATAATCCCTCTCTTGCATAAAAAGAGTATCATTTTGACTTTTTGAAGCCAATTTATAAAATTCTAAAATTCAAAATTGATATGAATTCATTTGATCTAGGTAATAGATGGCTGTAGTTATGATCAAAGTATCTAAAAGTAATGGTATTTACAAATTTTATTATTTTCAAAACTTGCATAAATCACAAAAACTTTACATTTTAGGATTACAAATTGAAATCAAAGGACAAAAAGAGGCATTTTTGTGGAACAAGGGATCATAGTTTTGACGTGGATCCATTAGCATTTTGATTTATTATGAATTATACAAAACTTTTATGTACATAAAAGGCATGGTACAAATAATTATCCATCCTTGTGGTACAGAATAATAAACATTGACAGTAATGAATGGATAATTTATTTCATATGGAAATGATAGTAAATGAATTAAGGAGAGAAACCTGGAAGAAGAACCGCCGGAGAAGCCCACGAGGACTTTGTCGGAGGGGGAAATCATGGCGTTGGAGGTGACCGCAAACTTAAATTTCCCGAAGAGATTGCTGCGGAAACAGTAGGAACAGAGTTTGCTACCGTCTCCGCCGGTAACACCACCGTCCGTGGCGGCGGTGATGGTTTCATTGAACTTACACTTTAAGCAGAGGTTGCTAGGGTGATGGTTCGGAGAATCAGTGCCAGTTGGCAGAATTCCATTGGAAGATTCCTTCTTCTTATGCTGCTCTTCTCCTTGTTCTTCGTTGTTTTTGTAGCAACCAGACTGGCAGGAAGCTCCACTGCACGCCATTCTTTCTTCTCTAGTCAATCTCACCGACTTTCTGGGTGAGTAATTGTAGGGTTTTGTGCTTTACAAAAAACAATCCGTATAAATTATTGGGGAAAAAAAAGGAAAATGTAGAAAGTTCAAATGAAATAAAATTTTAAACACTTATTAAGGTTGTGTTTGATAAATTTGAGAATTAAGATCTGAATGATGTCTTAATAAATTAGATCATCTGAATAGTTATGAGGTCTGAATCTAAAAAATTATTTGATAACTAAAAAATAAGTTGTCTCTTAATGACACTATTTTATTATTTTAAAGGGTAAAATTTTATTTAAAAATTTTAAATATTCAATTTAATAAAAATGAGTGCATAATATTGTTGAAAATATTTATATAAAAAAAAATTATCAAAAAAATTTCATTAAGAGGTACCTCTTAATTATTAAGATTTCATTTTCTGTCTTACCGATTAAGAGGCATTCAGAGGTAACAAAAAACAAAACAAACAGCATCATGCCTCTTAGCGAATAACATACAGTCCATTAAGAGACAATCAGATGTAAACAAACAGCACCTAAGAATATTTTATTTGTTAACAGGTTATAAGTTGGTCAAATTAATTTATAAATATGTTGTTTTTTTTTTCCTATTTAAGTGTTCGTTGATTTATGCTCTCTCTCTCTTGGAAACAACCTAATTGCCAGTATTATGATTCTATAATATTATTGATTTATGTGATAAGAAAAATATTCATTTTATGTTGATATAGATGGAGAAAATTTTTAAAGTGACAATTGTTGAAAATTAATATTTTATCTTTTCTGATAAAAAAATATTTTATTATATTATTATTGTGACGCCCCCAAAATAGGTATACAACACTCATTCTGAGCCGCTAAAATACATGGTACAGAAACAACTACATCTTTATTATTACAACATAAGAACTGTGAGTTTAAATACAAATATTGTCATTTAGACAATATTCACACTCAAATAAGTCCTCATTACAATTATTGATACATTATTTCACAAAATTGGTGAGGACTACTAAAATAACTTCTAGAACCATCATTCCATACCCCTACTAGTACTCGCTACATTCTCGCCTCCTGAGAAAAATGGAACAAAAAGGAAAAGGGTGAGCTCAACTAGCCCAGTAAAGAACATTATGACTAAGATAATACAGAACAAATTATCGTTAGTCTTCAACAGGGAAAAATCTAATAGAATACAATAGACAACAAGTTTTAAATCAATAACTGCAGCGGAAACAGCAAACCATTAGAAGAGTCAAGTAGAGAATGAGTTATACTATCCTCTAAGATTTAAAAGTCCATCATCAATATTTTGTCCCTGTAACAACAATCAATAACCATCTTTAATCAAATATTCATCTTTGCACTACAGGCCAAAGATATTCATTTGTATCACCAGTCGGTCATGTTCATCTCAACACCTGTTCATCTTTGCTCTACGGGCCAAAGATATTCATCAGTTAATCATTCATCTTTGCACTACGGGCCAAAGATATTCAGTAATATCATCATTTAGGACTGAGGATGATGAAAAATATCTTAAAGAAAACGAATCCAGTGAAACAAAATAACAAATATTAAGGATTCGTATTTCGATTTATCCATGTCCAAAAATACCTTATAATTATTCATAGTGAAGTAAAATTCAAGAATGATCAAAACATGGATACAATCAAAGCTAGTACCCAGAATAGATATTTTGGACGAAAAGAAGAAAATTTTATTTTTCGGTGAATAGTAACTCGTGAATAGTAACTCATGAATAGTAATCCCGACGTGAAAAGTTCCAAATTTGATAAAAATTTTCAACCAATATTTCGGCATAATGATATTGAAGAAAATAATATTATTTAAGAAGAAAATAACATCCCTTACCTCGTAAAGACAATACTTCTGGTCGGAATACCGGTATAAGACTGAAAGAAACTTGCTCTGATGAATAGAAACTCTCAAAGTATCTAAATACTCACAAAATACACTCAATAATCTAGAGAGATAAAGAGAGAAAACTTATTTCTGGTGTGATTTTTAATTCTAACTTAGCTCTCTATTTATAGGAAAATGTTAGCACGCCGAAGCAGACTTAACCTGCAACCTGATGGTTTTACCTGCTACTATTCCCACCCACCACATTTGAATAAAAATCTCAGCACATTTCTTCACCAACCAAGAGTGGGGCCTACCAATTCTAAAATTTTCTACCAAAATGATTAACTCCGAAAATTCAATAATTTCTGAACCAGTCATCTCGTAAAATTCATAATAAATCATACGTTCATTTTTAACGGTTCAAAATTTGAGGACATATACTCAACTTATATATGTATAACATATCTAAAAATTACCACGATCCAACGGTCGGATTAAAAATTATAACCCCCGCAAAATATCTCAAAAATCCTGATTTTTAATACCTCCATTCCGACAAAAATACTGATAAAAACCTCAACATTAACTCCTTCATTTTTATCCACAAAAATATATTCCTCATTTATATCCACAAAAATAAATATTTCCTTATCATATGAATCAATAATTAATTATTCATAAATAATATTACAGAATCACATTTATGACAACCAGGCCGTTCCCAGAAAAGAGGGGGCTTTCCAATAAGGATTTCTCTTTACTGGCGCGCAATTAGATGACCAAACCTCTCCTTAGACAGAACTTTCTAGACATTGCCAATAATGTTATCTAATAATATTATTCAAATAATATGAATTATTGATCTGATAATGGGAAATACTGTGTAGTGACAATTATTGAAACAACAGTAATATAAAATATCAACGCAGCAATTATTGAATTAATAAAATAAAATACTGAACAGTAATTACTATAACCATTATTGAGTAGTGCCTTCTTACGTAAGAATCAATAATTGGTGCAATACAGTGTGCTACTGTGTAGCAACGCGTATTACTGTGTTTTAACCACCGGGTATTCCAACAGTATTAACGGTAACAACTACGCCGTTATTTATAAACAACATATACTTGTCGTTTTTTTCATCCAATCGCTTTCCGTTATGGGGCCCACAAAAGACTGTGACGTCGTACGAATATTCCCCGACAGGAAGAATATTCCACGACCAAACGAATATTCCCCGACAATAATGAATATCTTATAACCACCTGCTTATTTGAAATATTTGCGCATTTTACCCATAACTAACCTCATTAATCAATTTAACACTTACTATTTCAAAATAATAAATAGAGGGAATTTAAATTTCATTTATTAATAATTTGGGGTCTTACAACCTCCCCTCCTTATGAAATTTCGTCCTCGAAATTGACGTACGTACCTGGTGTTTCGAAAAGATGAGGATACCTCGCTTTCATTTCCGTTTCCAACTCCCAGGTCATTTCCTCAATAGCATGGTTTCTCCACAAAACTTTAACTTGTGGTATGACCTTCGTGCGTAGGACATGCTCCTTTCTATCCAAGATCTTGACAGGTACCTCTTCGTACGTTAAGTCTTCAGCTATCTCGTCCGGTTCTAACTCAATAACGTGGTCTGGGTCTTTCACATATTTACGTAACACAGATATATGAAAAACATTATGAACACGAGACATACTTGGAGGTAACGCGAGTCTATAGGCCACATTTCCTACTCGGTCAAGAATCTGAAATGGACCAATAAATCGTGGATTGAGCTTTCCTCTCTTCCCAAATCTTGTAACTCCTTTCCATGGAGCCACACGCAACAATACATGATCCCCAATGTCAAATTTCACGTCCTTTCGATGAAGATCCGCATAACTCTTTTGTCGATCCTGTGCCGTTTGTATACGTTGTCGAATCGTTTGGATCTTCTCTGTAGTCATGCGTACCAACTCTGGTCCCAACAATGTTGCTTCACCCACCTCGTCCCAGTATACTGGAGAGCGACACTTTCGTCCATATAATGCTTCAAATGGGGCCACACATATACTTGCCTGATAACTGTTATTGTAAGAGAATTCCACCAATGGTAGGTACTTATCCCAACTCCCTTTGAAATCTAGGACACAAAGTCTTAATAGATCTTCAAGAGTTTGAATAGTCCTCTCTGATTGTCTGTCCGTTTGAGGATGGTATGCCGAACTAAATCGTAAATTTGTGCCCATAGCTTTTTGCAAGCTAACCCAAAATCTTGAAGTGAATCTTGGGTCACGATCCGAAACTATGGATACTGGCATGCCATGCAGTCTCACAATCTCATCTACGTATATACGAGCAAGACGTTTAAGGGAATAAGTCTCCCGTATCGGCAAGAAATGAGCAGACTTGATTAATCTATCAACAATAACTCAAATAGCATTTATGCCTTGAGAAACCGTGGGAAGACCCGTAACGAAATCCATGGTAATGTGTTCCCACTTCCATTTCGGAATCTCAAGTGGTTGCAATGGACCCTTTGGCACTTGATGTTCCGCTTTTACACGTTGACAAGTTAAACACCTCGAGATAAACTTTGCAATCTCTCTCTTCATATTATTCCACCAAAATGTATGTCGAAGATCACGATACATTTTGGTACTTCCAGGATGGATTGCAAATGGTGTATTGTGTGCTTCCATCATGATCTTGTACTTCAAATCAGAATCGTTAGGAACACAAAGTCTGGAGTGGACTCGAAGTATTCCTTCTTCATCGATTCTTGCTTCTGGAATAGAACCTTCTTGCACTTTCTTCTTCATACGCATCAGCTCTATGTTCGTAGCTTGAGCAGCTTTAACTTTATCGATTAAAGTCGGTTCTACTCGTATATTTGATATCATCATGTGGGTACTTGGAGCCTTCATCTCTATCTCCATCCTTTGCAAGTCATACAAAATGGGCCTTTGTGTTAACAACATTGCACTCGTACCCGCATATGATCTTCTACTCAATGCGTCAGCTACTACGTTTGCTTTTCCAGGATGATATTGGATGGTATGATCGTAATCTTTCAACAGCTCGAGCCAACGTCGCTGTCGCATGTTCAGTTCCTTTTGGGTGAAGAAATATTTGAGGCTTTTATGATTTGTATAGATCTCCACTTTCTCCCCATACAGGTAGTGTCTCCAGATCTTCAACGCGAAAACTACTGCTGGCAACTCCAAATCATGAGTAGGATAATTCCTCTCATATTCTTTGAGTTGTCACGAGGCATAGGCTATGACTTTCCCATGTTGCATGAGAACACATCCTAACCCTTTGCCTGAAGCATCACTGTAGATAACATATCCATCCGAACCAGATGGTATTGTCAGAAAAGGTGCCGAAATGAGTCTCCTCTTAAGCTCTTAAAAACTCTTCTCGCATTCCTCGCTCCATACGAATTGATATCTTTCCGAGTCAGCTGAGTTAACGGGGTAGCGATTCAAGAAAACCCTTCCACGAATCTCCGATAATAACCAGCTAAGCCCAGAAAGCTATGTACTTCGGTCACCGTCTTTGGTTGCTCCCAACTTTGTATTGCTTCAATCTTCGCTGGGTCAACAGATACTCCATGTTTTGACACCACATGCCCTAGGAAAGCTACTTCCTCAAGCCAGAACTCGCATTTCTTCAACTTAGCATATAACTTGTTTTCACACAGCCTTTGGAGTACCAGCTTCAAATGATGCTCATGATCTTCACGGCTTTTGGAATATATGAGGATGTCATCAATAAAGACAACAACGAACTGATCCAAATAATCCTTGAATACTCGGTTCATCATATCCATGAAAGCCGCAGGAGCATTAGTCAATCCAAAAGACATGACTAGGAATTCATAATGCCCGTACCGAGTTCTGAAGGCAGTCTTTGGAATATCCTCAGTTTTAACCTTCATCTGATGATATCCAGAACGAAGATCGATCTTTGAAAAGAATTGTGCTCCTTGTAACTGGTCAAACAGGTCATCAATACGAGGTAACGGATACCTATTCTTAATAGTGACATGGTTTAATTCCCGGTAATCAATACAAAGTCGCATACTCCCATATTTCTTCTTTACAAATAAAACAAGAGCACCGCAAGGAGATGTACTAGGACGAATGAAACCGATGTCCAACAACTCTTGTAGTTGGACCTTTAACTCCTGAAGTTCAATAGGAGCCATTCGATATGGAGTTTTAGAAATGGGCTTTGTACCAGGTTCAAGATCAATAAAGAATTCAATTTCTCGTTCCGGGGGTAGACCAGGAAGTTTTTCAGGAAATACGTCAGGAAAGTCAATAACAACAGGAATATTATTCAAATTTGACGTGTCTTTATTCAAATCCATAACATGGGCTAAGAAAGCTTGACATCCGTTTTTTAATAAACGAATGGCTTTATGGCTTGATATAACAGTGATTGATTTTAATGGCTTAGTTGTTTGAATTCGTACAACAGGTTGGTTAGGAATATGAAAACTAACAACCTTACGAAAACAATCAATTTTGGCATGATGAGTAGTTAACCAATCAATCCCTAAAATCACATCAAAAGCAAGTATCTTTAAAGAGATAAGGTAAACAGGTAAGGTGATGGTGCCAACTTGGATCACACAAGATTTATAAACAGTGGATGTGATGAAAGTTTCTCCTAACGGAGTCTCCACAGATAAATTAAAGTCTAACTTCTCCGGAGTCAAGTTTAAACGTTGAGCACAAGCAGGAGAGATAAAAGAATGGGTAGAACCGGTATCTAATAAGGTATAAACTTCACATGAATTTATGATTATCTTACCCGTGATCACCTCGTTTGGGTTCCTCGCATGTTGACCAGTCACGACAAACGCTCTTCCAGGAACCGTTGACTTTATCTTTTCTGGGACAGCTTTTTGAGTCACCATCCCCGCTGGACTTGGTTTTGCTACAGTTCAATCTCGAGCGATATGTCCTTTCTTTCCACAATTATAACATGCCTTAAACTGTTGTGGGCAGTTTGGGCTGATATGTCCTTCTTTTCCGCACTTATAGCATATAACCGGTGGTCGTTCTCCTCTCTTGGAACCAGTTGCTGCTGGTGCTGACGTCTTCGTATTGTCATTGTTGAATCTCCTCTTTTTAAAATCTCCTCCCGACTCGCTTCTTCTATTTTCATAGCCACGATTACCACCAGAGTGGTTGCCGTTCTTGTCTGTATTTTTCTTTCTCCGCTGGTTATCATTGTTCTGATGACTGCTGTCACTGATATGATCCTGATTGTGGTCCCTCAGTTGACCGTACTCATTATCTCGCTCTAATAATTGAGCCATGTTGAGAACATCTGAATAGAGAGAAAATTTATGAGAAATGAGATATTGACGTATGCCGGGTTTCAAACCTCTCAGAAACATCCTCGTCATACGTTCCTCATTCTCCACCAAATGAGGTGCAAACCTGGACAACTCTGCAAACTTCGCCTCGTACTGAGACACCGTCATGTTATTCTGCTCTAGTCTAATAAACTCTACCTCCTTCATATGACGAATACTTTCAGGAAAGTACTTGTCATTGAACAGTTTCTGAAATGTCTCCCAAGACATGCTGAGTGCGGTTGGATGGGTACGCTTTACAGACTCCCACCAGTAGTCTGCCTCGCCACGGAACATAAAGGTGGCGAATGGAACCTTCTGTTCCTCCGTACATCCTAAGACATCGAATATCTTGGTAATTTGCTTGACCCACGTTTCCGCCATGATCGGATCCAGCTTTCCCTTAAATTCTGGTGGTCCCAATTCTTTGAACTGTTTGGCTGTGACAAATCGTGAATTGCTATCATTTCCTCCTGTATTTTGAACACGAGTCTCCCTCGTCTGGTTTTGCATGAATTGTAAAAAACTTCTAAACATTCCATCATTCATCATCTGCTCATTGGTGTTGTTCACAGGAGGAACATTGCCAGCCTATTGCACGTTCTCCTCGTTGGTAAGCACCGGTGTCTCCACGGTCTCATTTACTCCACTGTTAACATTCTCAGTCGACATTCTCCCTTGTTTTATGGCAGTATTTGAGAATGTCGACTGAGAATGTTAACAGTGGAGTAAATGAGACCGTGGAGACACCGGTGCTTACCAACGAGGAGAACGTGCAACATGCTGGCTATACCTGGCAAACGGGCGGGCCGGGCCGAGGCCGGGCCGGGCCAAAAAGGCCCGGGTTTTGGTGGGCTGGAAATGGCCAGCCCGTGGCCCGTGGCGGGCGGGCCGGGCCGGCCCGCGGGCTTCGGCCATTAAATTTTTTTTTTTTGCAAACTCTTTGTTACATCAAAAATAATAATAATAAATATTAAAAATAATAAAATAATTAATAATAAACAATAATACAAACAAACACGATTAATTAATTACATACAGTAACTACATATCTCAATTAATTAAAATTGTAATAGTATTATAAATTAGTATTATTAATTAATTTTTAATTATAGTTAAAATATATTGAAGATTACATTAAAAACAAATAGTTGTTGTAGCTCAGTTGGTTTGAACTCTTATTTATTTACTTACAAGTCTTGTGTTCAAGCCTCACAACCTAACACTTTATTTTTTTTAAAAAAAAAAAATTTGTTGGTGGGCGGGCCGGGCCAAAAAGGCCCGGGTTTTCATGGGCTTAAAAACAGTGGCCCAAAGCCCGGGTTTTGGCGGGCGGGCCGGCCCGGCCTGCGGGCTTTGGGCCCGTTTGCCAGGTGGCAATGTTCCTCCTGTGAACAACACCAATGAGCAGATGATGAATGATGGAATGTTTAGAAGTTTTTTACAATTCACGCAAAACCAGACGAGGGAGACTCGTGTTCAAAATACAGGAGGAAATGATAGCAATTCACGGTTTGTCACAGCCAAACAGTTCAAAGAATTGGGACTACCAGAATTTAAGGGAAAGCCGGATCCGATCATGGCGGAAACGTGGGTCAAGCAAATTACCAAGATATTCGATGTCTTGGGATGCACGGAGGAACAGAAGGTTCCATTCGCCACCTTTATGTTCCGTGGCGAGGCAGACTACTGGTGGGAGTCTGTGAAGCGTGCCCATCCAACCGCACTCAGCATGTCTTGGGAGACATTTCAGAAACTGTTCAATGACAAGTACTTCCTGAAAGTATTCGTCATATGAAGGAGGTAGTGTGACGCCCCCAAAATTAGGTATACATCACCCATCTTGGGTCGTCAGATACATAGTACAAAATACAAATACAACTTACTAATACAACTGTCGTGTACAATACGACAAAACATAAACTGTGAGTTTGAATACAAATATTATCTTCTAGAGAGTATTCATACTCAAAAGGAGTCCTCATTACATTTATTAACATACCATTACATATAATAGTGAGGACTACTAACTAATACTATCATTCGGACCATCACTCCGTTCCCCGACTTGCCCCAGCTACGTTCTCATTTTCTGAAGAGAACAGTGAAAGAAAGGGTGAGCTCAACTAGCCCAGTAAGAAATATTATGACTAAGATAATGCAGAATAAATTATCATTAGCCTTCAACAATGTTAAACTGATAAAATATAATAGACATCAAGTTTAACTGTAGCGGAACAAGCAATCCATTAAAAGAGTCAAGTAGAAGATAAACTCTACTATCTTTTATGATTTAAAAGATTTTCCAACACTGTGATCGCTGAGACTCAGCTTAATAAAATAATCCACATCATCGAATCACCCCTGCACTACGGCCAAGGATATTCGTATATTCATTAATGGTCATGATCATGCCAACAACTGTCCATCAATGCACTACGGGCCAATGACGACTTTTACCACATCATTCGTAACATTACGATCATGATTACACCGAATAATCCCTGGTCATAATCATACCAAGTCCATCTATGCACTACAGGCCACAGATGACTTTCAACAGAATATAAACATGAGGATGATGACAATGATATAAGAATTCAATAAAACAAGTTCAAGAATTAATTTATCCAAGAATTAACAACGTCCAAATTGTCAACATGATACTACTTTGTGGAGTAAAATTCAAGAATGATCAGGAGAATATTTTCATGAATAGATACTAGATGAAGCGCAAATGTCAAGGATATTCCACAAATTTCATGGAGTATAGAAGTCAAAACTTAACCAACTGAGTATAATAAAGAATGGAATAACAAAAGAAATCACCATGCATGCGATAGACCGCACAGACAGGTTATTCCAACAGAATAATAAATAATGGAACCAGGTCCGGCGTAAACGCACAGACAGGATATTCCGACAGAATAATAAATAATGGAACCAGGTCCGGCGTAAACGCACAGACAGGATATTCCGACAGAATAATAACAAGACGGAACCAGGTCCGGTGTAAAACACACAGACAGGATGTTCCAACAGAATAATAATAAAAACGGAACCAGGTCCGGTGTAAAACACACAGACAGGATGTTCCAACAGAATAATAATAAAAACGGAACCAGGTCCGGTGTAAAACACACAGACAGGATGTTCCAACAGAATAATAGAAGAATGTCACCAAGTATAGGGTATATCCGCGTATACAGGTTATTCCAACAGAATAATAAGAAATGGAATAACAACAGTTCTCTTCATGAATAAGAAAGAATAACACCCCTTACCGTTTTAAAGACGAGCTGAAATAAGGAAGTAGTTAAGTAGTAGAATACTCTTCTTCTCTCTCTCTATAGTTTCTCTCTCTAGAGTTCAGTGAATTCGTAAGAAATAATGAAGGAATGAGCTGCTATTTATAGAAAAATAGAATGCATAGTAACTAATCCATGAACGGTCCAGATTGATTACTTTAATCTGACGGTCCATATTTAAAGAAAAATCTTTTAAATAAAATATAATATATTCTATTTATAGAATAACTTTAATAAAGTATTCTGTTTTATATAAAAAGATGTTTCTATTTTATTACGTTAATAATACGAATAAAACAAAACGTCATTATCGCTAAACAATTCATATTATTAACTGACAATAATTGAATCAAACTGAGTGACTTCTCACATAAGCATTAATAATCAATACCGTGTGCTACTATGCAACCACACGTATTACTGTACTTCTACTACCGAGTAGTTCAACAGTAACAATGGTAAAATTTCCGCCGTTATTTTTAATAAAATATTTTTGTCGTTTCTTTCAATCTGACAATAATTCCGTTGTGGGGTCCACAAATGATTGTGTCGTTGTACGAATATTTCCTGTTAAAACGAATATTTCCCGACCAATCGAATATTATATAACAACTTGCGTACTTTGCAAAATTTATAAATATTACCCACAACTATAACATTATATCAAATTAACTCCATAATATTCAAAAATGATATTTATAGAAAATTCATCTTTATTTATAAAATTTGGGGTCTTACAACCTCCCCTTCTTATGAAATTTCGCCCTCGAAATTAGGGTACGTACCTGGTATGTCGAAGAGGTAAGGATACCTTGATTTTATTTCAGATTCTAACTCCCAAGTCATTTCCTCAACATCGTGGTTTCTCCACAAAACTTTGACTTGAGGTATAACCTTGGAGCGTAGAATATGTTCCTTCTTATCCAAGATTTGAACATGAACTTCTTCATACGTCAAATCTTCCGCTATTTCATCCGGTTCTAACTCAATAATGTGGTTCGGGTCTTCCACATATTTGCGTAACATGGATATGTGAAAAACGTTATGAACACGAGACATACTTGGCGGTAAAGCGAGTCTATAAGCCACAGTTCCTACTCGATCGAGGATTAAAAATGGACCGATGAAACGAGGATTGAGCTTTCCTCTCTTTCCAAATCTCGTAACTCCTTTCCATGGAGCAACACGTAAGAACACATGATCTCCTACATCAAATTTCACGTCCTTCCGATGAAGATCAGCATAACTCTTTTGTCGATCTTGTGAGGTTTTTATACGTTGTCGGATCGTTTGAATCTTTTCTGTAGTCATACGTACCAACTCCGGTCCCAACAACGTTGCTTCACCCACCTCATCCCAGCATACTGGAGAACGACATTTTCTTCTATACAATGCTTCGAATGGAGCCATGCCAATACTTGCTTGATAACTGTTGTTGTAGGAAAACTCCACCAATGGTAAGAACTTGTCCCAACTTCCTTTGAAGTCAAAGACACAGAGTCTTAATAGATCTTCAAGAGTTTGAATAGTCCTCTCTGATTGTACGTCCGTCTGAGGATGATATGCTGAACTAAATCGTAACTCCGTGCCCATAGCTTTTTGTAAACTAACCCAAAATCGTGAAGTGAATCTTGGGTCTCGGTCAGAAACTATGGATACTGGCATACCATGCAGTCTTACAATCTCGTTTATGTACATACGAGCAAGACGTTCAAGTGTATAAGTTTCTCGTATCGGTAAGAAATGAGCAGACTTGGTCAATCTATCAACAATGACCCAAATCGCATCAATACCTTGAGAAACCCTAGGAAGACCGGTAACGAAATCCATGGTAATGTGCTCCCACTTCCATTCTGGAATTTCAAGTGGTTGCAATGGACCTTTTGGTACTTGATGCTCCGCTTTGACTCGTTGACAAGTTAGACACCTTGAGATAAACAACGCTATCTCTCTCTTCATATTGCTCCACCAAAATGTATGACGAAGATCATGATACATTTTGGTACTTCCAGGATGGATTGCAAACGGTGTGTTGTGCGCCTCCATCATGATTTCATACTTTAAATCAGGGTTGTTAGGAACACAAAGTCTGGAGTTGACTCGAAGTATTCCTTCTTCATCGATTCTTGCTTCCGGCATAGCACCTTCTTGCACTTTCTTCCTCATACGCATCAGCTCCAGGTCTGTAGCTTGAGCAGCTTTAACTTTATCGATTAAAGTCGGTTCTACTCGTATATTCGCCATCATCACATGGGTCCCTGGAGTCTTTAACTCTATCTCCATCCTTTGCAAATCACACAAAATGGGCCTTTGTGTTGACAATATCGCACTCGTACTTGCATATGATCTTCTACTCAATGCGTCAGCTACCACGTTCGCTTTTCCAGGATGGTATTGAATGGTATGATCATAATCTTTCAACAGTTCAAGCCAACGTCGTTGTCGCATGTTGAGTTCCTTTTGAGTGAAGAAATATTTGAGGCTTTTATGATCCGTAAAGATCTCCACCTTCTCCCCATACAAGTAATGCCTCCAAATTTTAAGTGCAAAGACAACAGCTGCCAACTCTAGATCATGAGTAGGATAATTCCTCTCATATTCTCTTGAGTTGTCTTGATGCATAGGCTATGACTTTTCCATGTTGCATGAGAACGCATCCCAATCTTTTGCTCGAAGCATCACTGTAGATGACAAATCCCTCCGAGCCAGATGGTATTGTTAGAACGGGTGCTGAAATGAGTCTCCTCTTAAGTTCTTGAAAACTCTGCTCACATTCTTCGCTCCAACCGAACTTTGTATCTTTCCGAGTCAGCTGAGTTAATGGAGTAGCGATTCGAGAAAATCCTTCCACGAATCTCCGATAATAACCAGCCAAACCAAGAAAGCTACGTACTTCGGTCACTGATTTAGGTTGCTCCCAGCTTTGAATAGCTTCAATCTTTGCCGGGTCAACCGATATTCCACGACTTGATACTACGTGCCCAAGGAATGCTACCTCTTCCAGCCAGAACTCGCATTTCTTCAACTTGGCATAAAGTTTGTATTCACGAAGCTTTTGGAGTACCAGCCTCAAGTGTTGCTCATGATCTTCACGGCTTTTGGAATAAACAAGGATGTCATCGATAAAGACGACCACAAAGTGATCCAAATATTCCTTAAATACCCTGTTCATCATATCCATGAAGGCAGCAGGAGCATTAGTCAATCCAAAAGACATAACTAAGAATTCATAATGCCTATACCGAGTTCTGAAGGCAGTCTTTGGAATATCCTCAGTTCTAACCTTCAGCTGATGATATCCAGAACGAAGATCGATCTTTGAAAAGAATTGTGCTCCTTGCAACTGGTCAAACAGGTCATCAATACGTGGCAATGGGTACCTATTTTTGATGGTGACATGATTCAACTCCCGATAATCAATACAAAGTCGCATACTCCCATTTTTCTTCTTCACGAACAGAACAGGAGCACCCCAAGGAGAAGTACTAGGACGAATAAAACCAATGTCTAACAATTCCTGCAGTTGGGTCTTTAACTCCTGAAGTTCAATAGGAGCCATTCGATATGGGGCTTTGGAAATGGGTTTTGTACCGGGTTCAAGGTCGATACAAAATTCAATTTCACGCTCTGGGGGTAGGCCAGGAAGTTCTTCGGGAAATACGTCAGGAAATTTATTAACAACAGAAATATCATTCAAAGCTGACGTATTTTTGTTTAGATCTGTGACATGAGCTAAGAAAGCTTGACATCCGTTTTTCAATAAACGAATAGCTTTATGGCTTGAGATGACAGCGATTGATTTTAATGGTTTGGTTGCTTGAATTCGCATAATAGGTCGATTAGGAATATGAAAGCTAACAACCTTACGAAAATAATCAATTTTTGCATGATGAGTAGTTAACCAATCAATCCCTAGAATCACGTCAAATGCAAGTATTTTTAATGAAATAAGATCGACAGGAAATGTATGGGTACCAACTTGAACCAAACAAGACTTATAAACCGTGGATGTAATGAAGGTTTCTCCCAATGGAGTTTCAACAGCTAGGTCAAAATCTAATTTCCCCGAAATCAAATTTAATCGATGAGCACAAGTAGGAGAAATAAAAGAATGGATAGAACCGGTATCAAATAAAGTATAGACTTCGTTAGAGTTTATGATAAGCTTACCCGTGATGACCTCATTCGGGTTCCTTGCTTTCTGGGAGTTCACAACAAACGCTCTCCCTTGCACAACCGGTTTTGACTTTTCTGGGACGGCCTTTGGTGCCTCCATCCTAGCTGAATTTATCTTCGGTAAACGACAAAATCGGGCTAAATGACCTTCTCTTCCACAATTATAACATGCTTTGGACGGCATCGCGCAGTTTGGACTGATGTGCCCCTCCCCTCCGCATTTGAAACATATGATAGGTGGTCGTTCTCCTTCCTTAACGACAGGTGCTGGTGCTGACGTTTTTCCATCATTGTTGAATCTCCTCTTCTTGAAATGTCCATTCTTATTGTTTTGGCCCTGATTACCACCGAAGTGGTTACCATTTTTGGCCTGTTGATTCCCTCCACGCTTGTTGTCACCGCTTCGATGACTGCTTTCACTGGTATTATCATTTTGTCGGCTGCTCTCTTTTGGTTGTGTTGTCTCGTTATCGCGCTCCACCAACTGAGCCCTATTTACAACATCTGAATACAAACACAGTTTATGAGAAACAAGATGTTGACGTATCTCCGGCTTCAAACCTCTTAAAAACATCCGCGTCATTTTTCTTCATTATCCACCAGGTGGGACGCAAACCGGGATAACTCCGCAAATTTTGCCTCGTACTACGACACGGTCATATTATTCTGCTCCAATTTGATGAACTCCACCTCCTTCATGTGACGAATACTCTCGGGAAAGTATTTGTCGTTAAACAGCTCTTGGAACTTCTCCCAAGACATCTTCAGTGCGGCAGGTTGAGTACGCTTTATCGATTTCCACCAGTAATCTGCCTCTCCTCGCAACATAAAGGCGGCAAAGGGAACCTTTTGCTCCTCGGAGCAACCCAAGACATCAAATATCTTGGTGATCTGCTTTATCCATGTTTCAGCTACAAGTGGTTTGGGTTCTCCCTTAAACTCCGGTGGTCCCAGCTCCTTAAACTGTTTAGCGGTGACCGCCAGAGAGTTTCCAGTATTTCCACCTACGTTGTGGACAGGAGCCGCTTTCACCTGTTGTTGCATGAATTGCATAAAGCCTCTGAACATTTGATCATTCATCATTTGGTCAGTGTTGTTGTTTGCATGAGGATTGTCACCTTCCTGATGCACATTATCCTGATTATTGATATGAGGTGAATCAACAGTCGCCTGTGCTCCATTGCTATTCTCAACATTCTCAGATGCCATTTTCAGATACTGCCACAAAATAAATATTAATTGATATGTCATATTTTATCCTTATATTATGACCGACCAATTAAATACCATGCAAATAAACTTAGGTAGGTCATACTAGCGAAAGAATTCCCCGTCTCTCCCCTCCTAGTTCTATTCTCACATCTTAGCCAGGGATCATATCCCTAAGCTCTGATACCAACTGTGACGCCCCCAAAATTAGGTATACATCACCCATCTTGGGTCGTCAGATACATAGTACAAAATACAAATACAACTTACTAATACAACTGTCGTGTACAATACGACAAAACATAAACTGTGAGTTTGAATACAAATATTATCTTCTAGAGAGTATTCATACTCAAAAGGAGTCCTCATTACATTTATTAACACACCATTACATAGAATAGTGAGGACTACTAACTAATACTATCATTCGGACCATCACTCCGTTCCCGACTTGCCCCAGCTACGTTCTCATTTCCTGAAGAGAACAGTGAAAGAAAGGGTGAGCTCAACTAGCCCAGTAAGAAATATTATGACTAAGATAATGCAGAATAAATTATCATTAGCCTTCAACAATGTTAAACTGATAAAATATAATAGACATCAAGTTTAACTGCAGCGGAACAAGCAATCCATTAAAAGAGTCAAGTAGAAGATAAACTCTACTATCTTTTATGATTTAAAAGATTTTCCAACACTGTGATCGCTGAGACTCAGCTTAATAAAATAATCCACATCATCGAATCACCCCTGCACTACGGCCAAGGATATTCGTATATTCATTAATGGTCATGATCATGCCAACAACTGTCCATCAATGCACTACGGGCCAATGAGGACTTTTACCACATCATTCGTAATATTACGGTCATGATTACACCGAATAATCCCTGGTCATAATCATACCAAGTCCATCTATGCACTACAGGCCACAGATGACTTTCAACAGAATATAAACATGAGGATGATGACAATGATATAAGAATTCAATAAAACAAGTTCAAGAATTAATTTATCCAAGAATTAACAACGTCCAAATTGTCAACATGATACTACTTTGTGGAGTAAAATTCAAGAATGATCAGGAGAATATTTTCATGAATAGATACTAGATGAAGCGCAAATGTCAAGGATATTCCACAAATTTCATGGAGTATAGAAGTCAAAACTTAACCAACTGAGTATAATAAAGAATGGAATAACAAAAGAAATCACCATGCATGCGATAGACCGCACAGACAGGTTATTCCAACAGAATAATAAATAATGGAACCAGGTCCGGCGTAAACGCACAGACAGGATATTCCGACAGAATAATAAATAATGGAACCAGGTCCGGCGTAAACGCACAGACAGGATATTCCGACAGAATAATAACAAGACGGAACCAGGTCCGGTGTAAAACACACAGACAGGATGTTCCAACAGAATAATAATAAAAACGGAACCAGGTCCGGTGTAAAACACACAGACAGGATGTTCCAACAGAATAATAATAAAAACGGAACCAGGTCCGGTGTAAAACACACAGACAGGATGTTCCAACAGAATAATAGAAGAATGTCACCAAGTATAGGGTATATCCGCGTATACAGGTTATTCCAACAGAATAATAAGAAATGGAATAACAACAGTTCTCTTCATGAATAAGAAAGAATAACACCCCTTACCGTTTTAAAGACGAGCTGAAATAAGGAAGTAGTTAAGTAGTAGAATACTCTTCTTCTCTCTCTCTATAGTTTCTCTCTCTAGAGTTCAGTGAATTCGTAAGAAATAATGAAGGAATGAGCTGCTATTTATAGAAAAATAGAATGCATAGTAACTAATCCATGAACGGTCCAGATTGATTACTTTAATCTGACGGTCCATATTTAAAGAAAAATCTTTTAAATAAAATATAATATATTCTATTTATAGAATAACTTTAATAAAGTATTCTGTTTTATATAAAAAGATGTTTCTGTTTTATTACGTTAATAATACGAATAAAACAAAACGTCATTATCGCTAAATAATTCATATTATTAACTGACAATAATTGAATCAAACTGAGTGACTTCTCACATAAGCATTAATAATCAATACCGTGTGCTACTATGCAACCACACGTATTACTGTACTTTTACTACCGAGTAGTTCAACAGTAACAATGGTAAAATTTCTGCCGTTATTTTTAATAAAATATTTTTGTCGTTTCTTTCAATCTGACAATAATTCCGTTGTGGGGTCCACAAATGATTGTGTCGTTGTACGAATATTCCCTGTTAAAACGAATATTCCCCGACCAATCGAATATTATATAACAACTTGCGTACTTTGCAAAATTTATAAATATTACCCACAACTATAACATTATATCAAATTAACTCCATAATATTCAAAAATGATATTTATAGAAAATTCATCTTTATTTATAAAATTTGGGGTCTTACAGGTAGAGTTTATTAGACTAGAGCAGAATAACATGACAGTGTCTCAGTACGAGGCGAAGTTTGCAGAGTTGTCCAGGTTTGTACCTCATTTGGTGGAGAATGAGGAACGTATGACGAGGATGTTTCTGAGAGGTTTGAAACCCGGCATACGTCAATATCTCATTTCTCATAAATTTTCTCTCTATTCAGATGTTGTCAACAGGGCTCAATTATTAGAGCGAGATGATGAGTACGGTCAACTGAGGGACCACAACCAGGATCATATCGGTGACAGCAATCATCAGAACAATGATAACCAGCGGAGAAAGAAAAATACAGACAAGAACGGCAACCACTCTGGTGGTAATCATGGCTATGAAAATAGAAGAAGCGAGTCGGGAGGAGATTTTAAAAAGAGGAGATTCAACAATGACAATACGAAGACGTCAGCACCAGCAGCAACTGGTTCCAAGGGAGGAGAACGACCACCGGTTATATGCTATAAGTGCGGAAAAGAAGGACATATAAGCCCAAACTGCCCACAACAGTTTAAGGTATGTTATAATTATGGAAAGAAAGGACATATCGCTCGAGATTGCACTTTAGCAAAACCAAGTCCAGCGGGGATGGTGACTCAAAAAGCTGTCCCAGAAAAGATAAAGTCAACGGTTCCTGGAAGAGCGTTTGTCGTGACTGGTCAACATGCGAGGAACCCAAACGAGGTGATCACGGGTAAGCTAATCATAAATTCATGCGAAATTTATACCTTATTAGATACCGGTTCTACCCATTCTTTTATCTCTCCTGCTTGTGCTCAACGTTTAAACTTGACTCCGGAGAAGTTAGACTTTGATTTATCTGTGGAGACTCCGTTAGGAGAAACTTTCATCACATCCACTGTTTATAAATCTTGTGTGATCCAAGTTGGCACCATCACCTTACCTGTTGACCTTATCTCGTTAAAGATACTTGCATTTGATGTGATTTTAGGAATTGATTGGTTAACTATTCATCATGCCAAAATTGATTGTTTTCGTAAGGTTGTTAGTTTTCATATTCCTAACCAACCTGTTGTACGAATTCAAACAACTAAGCCATTAAAATCAATCACTGTTATATCAAGCCATAAAGCCATTCGTTTATTAAAAAACGGATGTCAAGCTTTCTTAGCCCATGTTATGGATTTGAATAAAGACACGTCAAATTTGAATAATATTCCTGTTGTTATTGACTTTCCTGACGTATTTCCTGAAGAACTTTCCGGTCTACCCCCGGAACGAGAAATTAAATTCTTTATTGATCTTGAACCTGATACAAAGCTCATTTCTAAAACTCCATATCGAATGGCTCCTATTGAACTTCAGGAGTTAAAGGTCCAACTACAAGAGTTGTTGGACATCGGTTTCATTCGTCCTAGTACATCTCCTTGCGGTGCTCTTGTTTTATTTGTAAAGAAGAAATATGGGAGTATGCGACTTTGTATTGATTACCGGAAATTAAACCATGTCACTATTAAGAATAGGTATCCGTTACCTCGTATTGATGACCTGTTTGACCAGTTACAAGGAGCACAATTCTTTTCAAAGATCGATCTTCGTTCTGGATATCATCAGATGAAGGTTAAAACTGAGGATATTCCAAAGACTGCCTTCAGAACTCGGTACGGGCATTATGAATTCCTAGTCATGTCTTTTGGATTGACTAATGCTCCTGCGGCTTTCATGGATATGATGAACCGAGTATTCAAGGATTATTTGGATCAGTTCGTTGTTGTCTTTATTGATGACATCCTCATATATTCCAAAAGCCGTGAAGATCATGAGCATCATTTGAAGCTGGTACTCCAAAGGCTGCGTGAAAACAAGTTATATGCTAAGTTGAAGAAATGCGAGTTCTGGCTTGAGGAAGTAGCTTTCCTAGGGCATGTGGTGTCAAAACATGGAGTATCTGTTGACCCAGCGAAGATTGAAGCAATACAAAGTTGGGAGCAACCAAAGACGGTGACCGAAGTACGTAGCTTTCTGGGCTTAGCTGGTTATTATCGGAGATTCGTGAAAGGGTTTTCTTGAATCGCTACCCCGTTAACTCAGCTGACTCGGAAAGATATCAAATTCGTATGGAGCGAGGAATGCGAGAAGAGTTTTTAAGAGCTTAAGAGAGACTCATTTCGGCACCTTTTCTGACAATACCATCTGGTTCGGATGGATTTGTTATCTACAGTGATGCTTCAGGCAAAGGGTTAGGATGTGTTCTCATGCAACATGGAAAGTCATAGCCTATGCCTCGCGACAACTCAAAGAATATGAGAGGAATTATCCTACTCATGATTTGGAGTTGGCAGCAGTAGTTTTCGCGTTGAAGATCTGGAGACACTACCTGTATGGGGAGAAAGTGGAGATCTATACAGATCATAAAAGCCTCAAATATTTCTTCACCCAAAAGGAACTCAACATGCGGCAGCGACGTTGGCTCGAGCTGTTGAAAGATTACGATCATACCATCCAATATCATCCTGGAAAAGCAAACGTAGTAGCTGACGCATTGAGTAGAAGATCATATGCGGGTACGAGTGCAATATTGTTAACACAAAGGCCCATTTTGTATGACTTGCAAAGGATGGAGATAGAGATGAAGGCTCCAAGTACCCACATGATGATATCAAATATACGAGTAGAACCGACTTTAATCGATAAAGTTAAAGCTGCTCAAGCTACGGACATAGAGCTGATGCGTATGAAGAAGAAAGTGCAAGAAGATTCTATTTCAGAAGCAAGAATCGATGAAGAAGGAATACTTCGAGTCCACTCCAGACTTTGTGTTCCTAACGATTCTGATTTGAAGTACAAGATCATGATGGAAGCACACAATACACCATTTGCAATCCATCCTGGAAGTACCAAAATATATCGTGATCTTCGACATACATTTTGGTGGAATAATATGAAGAGAGAGATTGCAAAGTTTATCTCGAGGTGTTTAACTTGTCAACGTGTAAAGGTAGAACATCAAGTGCCAAAGGGTCCATTGCAACCACTTGAGATTCCGAAATGGAAGTGGGAACACATTACCATGGATTTCGCTACGGGTCTTCTCACGGTTTCTCAAGGCATAAATGTTATTTGGGTTATTGTTGATAGATTAACCAAGTCTGCTCATTTCTTGCCGATACGGGAGACTTATTCCCTTGAACGTCTTACTCGTATATACGTAGATGAGATTGTGAGATTGCATGGCATGCCAGTAACCATAGTTTCGGATCGTGACCCAAGATTCACTTCAAGATTTTGGGTTAGCTTGCAAAAAGCTATGGGCACAGATTTACGATTTAGTTCGGCATACCATCCTCAAACGGACGGACAATCAGAGAGGACTATTCAAACTCTTGAAGATCTATTAAGACTTTGTGTCCTAAATTTCAAAGGGAGTTGGGATAAGTACCTACCATTGGTGGAATTCTCTTACAATAACAGTTATTAGGCAAGTATAGATGTGGCCCCATTTGAAGCATTATATGGACGAAAGTGTCGCTCTCTAGTATGCCGGGACGAGGTGGGTGAAGCAACATTGTTGGGACCAGAGTTGGTACGCATGACTACAGAGAAGATCTAAACGATTCGATAACGTATACAAACGGCATAGGATCGACAAAAGAGTTATGCGGATCTTCATCGAAAGGACGTGAAATTTAACATTGGGGATCAAGTATTGTTGCGTGTGGCTCCATGGAAAGGAGTTACAAGATTTGAAAAGAGAGGAAAGCTCAATCCACGATTTTTTGGTCCATTTCAGATTCTTGACCGAGTAGGAAATGTGGCCTATAGACTCGCGTTACCTCCAAGTATGTCTCGTGTTCATAATATTTTTCATATATCTGTGTTACGTAAATATGTGAAAGACCCAGACCACGTTATTGAGTTAGAACCGGACGAGATAGCTGAAGACTTAACGTACGAAGAGGTACCTGTCAAGATCTTGGATAGAAAGGAGCATGTCCTACGCACGAAGGTTATACCACAAGTTAAAGTTTTGTGGAGAAACCATGCTATTGAGGAAATGACCTGGGAGTTGGAAACGGAAATGAAAGCGAGGTATCCTCATCTTTTCGAAATACCAGGTACGTACGTCAATTTCGAGAACGAAATTTCATAAGGAGGGGAGGTTGTAAGACCCCAAATTTTTAATAAATGAAATTTAAATTCCCTCTATTTATTATTTTGAAATAGTAAGTGTTAAATTGATTAATGAGGTTAGTTATGGGTAAAATGTGTAAATATTTCAAATAAGCAGGTGGTTATAAAATATTCATTGTTGTCGGGGAATATTCGTTTGGTCGTGGAATATTCTTCCTGTCGGGGAATATTCGTACGACGGCGCAGTCTTTTGTGGGCCCCATAACGGAAAGCGATTGGATGAAGAAAACGACAAGTATATGTTGTTTATTAATAACGGCGTAGTTGTTACCGTTAATACTGTTGGAATACCTGGTGATTAAAATACAGTAATACGCGTTGTTACACAGTAGCACACTGTATTGCACCAATTATTGATTCTTACGTAAGAAGACACTACTCAATAATGGTTACAGTAATTACTGTTCAGTATTTTATTTTATTGATTCAATAATTGTTGCGTTGATATTTTATATTACTGTTGTTTCAATAATTGTCACTACACAGTATTTCCCATTATCAGATCAATAATTCATATTATTTGAATAATATTATTAGATAATATTATTGGTAATGTCTAGAAAGTTCTGTCTAAGGAGAGGTTTGGTCATCTAATTGCGCGCCAGTAAGGAGAAATCCTTATTGGAAAGCTCCCTCTTTCCTGGGAACGGCCTGGTTGTCATAAATGTGATTTTGTAATATTATTTGTGAATAATTAATTATTGATTCATATGATAAGGAAATATTTATTTTTGTGGATATAAATGAGGGATATATTTTTGTGGTTAAAAATGAAGGAGTTAATGTTGAGGTTTTTATCAGTATTTTTGTCGAAATGGAGGTATTAAAAATCAGGGTTTTTGAGATATTTTGCGGGGGTTATAATTTTTAATCCGACCGTTGGATCGTGGTAATTTTTGGATATGTTATACATATATAAGTTGAGTATATGTCCTCAAATTTTGAACCGTTAAAAATGAACGTATGATTTATTATGAATTTTACGAGATGACTGGTTCAGAAATTGTTAAATTTTCGGAGTTAATCATTTTGGTAGAAAATTCTAGAATTGGTGGGCCCTACTCTTGGTTGGTGAAGAAATATGCTGAGATTTTTATTCAAATGTGGTGGGTGGGAATAGTAGCAGGTAAAGCCATCAAGTTGCAGGTTAAGTCTGCTTCGGCGTGCTAACATTTTCCTATAAATAGAGGCCTAAGTTAGAATTGAAAATCACACCAGAAACAAGTTTTCTCTCTTTCTCTCTAGATTATTGAGTGTATTTTGTGAGTATTTAGATACTTTAAGAGTTTCTATTCATCAGAGCAAGTTTCTTTCAGCCTTATACCGGTATTCCGACCAGAAGTACTGTCTTTACGAGGTAAGGGATGTTATTTTATTCAAAAATAATATTATTTCTTCAATATCATTATGCCAAAATATTGGTTGGAAATTTTTATCAAATTTAGAACTTTTCACGTCGGGGTTACTATTCATGAGTTACTATTCACGAGTTACTATTCACGAGTTACTATTCACCGAAAAATAAAATTTTCTTCTTTTCGTCCAAAATATCTATTCTGGGTACTAGTTTTGATTGTATCCATGTTTTGATCATTCTTGAATTCTACTTCACTATGAATAATTATAAGGTATTTTTTTTGGACATGGATAAATCGAAATACGAATCCTTAATATTTGTTATTTTGTTTCACTGGATTCGTTTTCTTTAAGATATTTTTCATCATCCTCAGTCCTAAATGATGATATTACTGATTATCTTTGGCCCGTAGTGCAAAGATGAATGATTAACTAATGAATATCTTTGGCCCGTAGTGCAAAGATAAACAGGTGTTGAGATGAACATGACCGACTGGTGATACAAATGAATATCTTTGGCCTGTAGTGCAAAGATGAATATTTGATTAAAGATGGTTATTGATTGTTGTTACAGGGATAAAATATTGATGACGAACTTTTAAATCTTAGAAGATAGTAGAACTCATTCTCTACTTGACTCTTCTAATGGTTGCTGTTTCCGCTGCAGTTATTGATTTAAAACTTGTTGTCTATTGTATTCTATTAGATTTTTCCCTGTTGAAGACTAACGATAATTTGTTCTGTATTATCTTAGTCATAATGTTCTTTACTGGGCTAGTTGAGCTCACCCTTTTCCTTTTTGTTCTATTTTTCTTAGGAGGCGAGAATGTAGTGAGTACTAGTCGGGGTATGGAATGATGGTTCTAGAAGTTACTTTAGTAGTCCTCACCATTTTTGTGAAATAATGTATCAATAATTGTAATGAGGACTTATTTGAGTGTGGATATTGTCTAAATGACAATATTTGTATTTAAACTCACAGTTCTTGTGTTGTAATAATAAAGATGTAGTTGTTTCTGTACCATGTATTTTGGCGACTCAGAATGGGTGTTGTATACCTATTTTGGGGGCGTCACACTATACATTACTAGATACCGGTGCTACCCATTCATTTATCTCTCCTGTTTGTGCTCAACGTTTAAACTTGACTCCGGATAAATTAGACTTTGACCTATCTGTGGAGACTCCGTTAGGAGAAACTTTCATCACATCCACTGTTTATAAATCTTGTTTGATCCAAGTTGGCACCATCACATTATCTGTTGACCTTATCTGTTTAAAGATACTTGTTTTTGATGTGATTTTAGGGATTGATTGGTTAACTACTCATCATGCCAAAATTGATTGTTTTCGTAAATTTATTAGTTTTCATATTCCTAATCAACTTGTTGTTCGAATTCAAGCAACTAAACCACTAAAATCAATCACTGTTATATCAAGTCATAAAGCCATTCGTTTATTAAAAAATAGATGTTAAGCTTTCTTAGCCCATGTTATGGCTTTGAATAAAGACACGTCAGATTTGAATAATATTCCTGTTGTTAGTGACTTTCCTGACGTATTTCCTGAAGAAATTTCATGGTCTACCCCCGGAACGTGAAGTTAAATTCTTTATTGATCTTGAACCTGGTACAAAACCCATTTCTAAAATCCCATATTTAATGGCTCATATTGAACTTCAGGAGTTAAAGGTCCAACTACAGGAGTTATTGGACATCGGTTTTATTCGTCCTAATACATCTCCTTGGGGTGCTCCTGTTTTATTCGTAAAGAAGAAAGATGGGAGTATGCGACTTTGTATTGACTACCGAGAATTAAACCATGTCACTATCAAGAATAGGTATTCGCTACCTCGTATTGATGACCTGTTTGACCAGTTGCAAGGAGCATAATTCTTTTCAAAAATCGATCTTCATTCTGGATATCATCAGCTAAAGATTAGAACTGAGGATATCCCAAAGACTGCCTTCAGAACTCGGTACGAGCATTATGAATTCTTAGTCATGTCTTTTGGATTGACTAATGCTCCTGCGGCTTTCATGGATATGATGAACTGAGTATTTAAAGATTATTTAGATCAGTTCGTTGTTGTCTTTATTGATGACATCCTCATATATTTCTAAAGCCGTGAAGATCATGAGCACCATTTGAAGCTGGTACTCCAAAGGCTTCGAGAAAACAAGCTATATTCCAAGTTGAAGAAATGCGAGTTCTGGCTTGAGGAAGTAGCATTCCTTGGGCACGTGGTGTCAAAATATAGAGTATCTGTTGACCCGACGAAGATTGAAGCAATACAAAGTTGGGAGCAACCGAAGACGGTGACTGAAGTACGTAGCTTTCTGGGCTTAGCTGGTTATTATCAGAGATTCGTAGAAGGATTTTCTCGAATCGCTACTCCATTAACTCAGTTGACTCGGAAAGATATAAAATTCGTATGGAGCGAGAAATGCGAGAAAAGTTTCTAAGAGCTTAAGAGGAAACTCATTTCGGCACCTGTTCTGACAATACCATCCTGGGAAAGCGAACGTGGTAGCTGACGCGTTGAGTAGAAGATCATATGCGGGAACGAGTGCAATATTGTCAACACAAAGGCCCATTTTGTGTGATTTACAAAAGATGAAGATAGAATTCAAGACTCCGGGGACCCATGCAATGATGTCAAGTATACGCATAGAACCAACTTTAATCGATAAAGTTAAAGTTGCTCAAGCCACAGACCCGGAGCTGATGCGTATGAAGAAGAAAGTACAAGAAGGTGTTATTCCAGAAGCAAGAATCGATGAAGAAGGAATACTTTGAGTCTACTCCAGACTTTGTGTTCCTAACGATTTTGATTTGAAATACAAGATCATGATGGAGGCACACAATACACCATTTACAATCCATCCTGGAAGTACCAAAATGTATCGTGATCTTCGATATACATTTTGGTGGAACAATATGAAGAGAGAGATTGCAAAGTTTATCTCGAGGTGTTTAACTTGTCAACGTGTAAAGGCGGAGCATCAAGTGCCTAAGGGTCCATTGTAACCATTTGAGATTTCGAAATGGAAGTGGGAACATATTACCATGGATTTCGTTACGGGTCTTCCTACGGTTTCTCAAGGTATAAATGTTATTTGGGTTGTTGTTGATAGATTAACTAAGTCTACTCATTTCTTGCCAATACGGGAGACTTATTCCCTTGAACGTCTTGCTCGTATTTATGTAAATGAGATTGTGAGATTGCATGGCATGCCAGTATCCATAGTTTCGAATCGTGACCCAAGATTCACTTCACGATTTTGGGTTAGCTTGCAGAAAGATATGGGCACGGATTACGATTCAGTTCGGCATACCATCCTCAAACGGACGGACAATCATAGAGGACTATTCAAACTCTTGAAGATCTATTAAGACTCTATGTCCTAGACTTCAAAGGGAGTTGGGATAAGTATTTATCATTGGTGGAATTCTCCTACAACAAAAGTTATCAGGCAAGTATAGGTATGACTCCATTCGAAGCATTGTATGGACGAAAGTGTCGCTCTCCAATATGCTGGAATGAGATGGTGAAGCAACATTGTTGGGACCAGAATTGGTACGTATGACTACGAAAAAGATCCAAATGATTCGACAACGTATACAAACGGCACAGGATCGACAAAAGTTATGCGGATCTTCATCGAAAGGACGTGAAATTTAGTATTCGGGATCATGTATTGTTGCGTGTTGCTCCATGGAAAGGAGTTACAAGATTTGGGAAAAGAGAAAAGCTCAATCCATGATTTATTGGTCCATTTCAGATTCTTGACCGAGTAGGAAATGTGGCCTATAGACTCGCGTTACCTCCAAATATGTCTCGTGTTCATAATATTTTTCACATATTTGTTCTTCGTAAATATGTAAAAGACACGAACCACGTTTTTGAGTTAGAACCGGACGAGATAACCGAAGACTTAACGTACGAGGAGGTACATGTCAAGATCTTGGATAGAAAGGAGCATGTCCTACGCACAAAGGTTGTAAGACCCCAACTTTTATAAATAAAGATGAATTTTCTATAAATATCATTTTTGAATATTATGGAGTTAATTTGATATAATGTTATAGTTGTGGGTAATATTATAAATTTTGCAAAGTACGCAAGTTGTTATATAATATTCGATTGGTCGGGGAATATTCGTTTTAAACAGGGAATATTCGTACAACGGCACAATCATTGGTGGACCCCACAACGGAATTATTGTCGGATTGAGAAAACGACAAAAATATTTTATAAAAATAACGGCGAAAATTTTACCATTGATACTGTTGAACTACTCGGTAGTAAAAGTACATTAATACGTATGGTTGCATAGTAGCACACGGTAATTGATTATTAATACTTATGTGAGAAGTCACTCAGTTTGATTCAATTATTGTCAGTTAATAATATGAATTATTTAGCGATAATAAAGTTTTGTTTTATTCGTAATAAGACAGAAACATCTTTTTATATAAAACAGAATACTTTATTAAAGTTATTCTATAAATAGAATATATTATATTTTATTTAAAAGATTTTTCTTTAAATATGGACCGTCAGATTAAAGTAAATCAATCTGGACCGTTCATGGATTAGTTACTATGCAGTCCATTCTTCTATAAATAGCAGCTCATTCCTTCATTATTTCTTACGAATTCACTGAACTCTAGAGAGAGAGAAGAAAAATATTTTCCTACTTAACTGCTTCCTTATTTCAGTTCTTCTTTAAAACGGTAAGGGTGTTTATTCTTTCTTATTCATGAAGAGAACTGTTGTTATTCCATTTCTTATTATTCTGTTGGAATAACCTGTATACGCGGTCTACCCTATACTTGGTGACATTCTTCTATTATTCTGTTGGAACATCTTGTCTGTGTGTTTTACACCGACCTGGTTCCATTTTTATTATTATTCTGTTGGAACATCCTGTCTGTGTGTTTTACACCGGACCTGGTTCCGTCTTGTTATTATTCTGTTGGAACATCCTGTTTGTGTGTTTTACACCGGACCTGGTTCCATTATTTATTATTCTGTCGGAATATCCTGTCTGTGCGTTTACGCGGACCTGGTTCCATTATTTATTATTCTGTCAGTTCTATTATTTATTATTCTGTCAGAATATCCTGTCTGTGCGTTTACGCCGGACCTGGTTCCATTATTTATTATTCTGTTGGAATAACCTGTCTGTGCGGTCTATCGCATGCCGGGTGATTTCTTTTGTTATTCCATTCTTTATTATACTCAGTTGGTTAAGTTTTAACTTCTATACTCCATGAAATTAGTGGAATATCATTGATAATTGTGGTTCATCCAGTATCTTTTTCATGAAAATATTCTTATAAGCATTTTTGAATTTTAATCCACAAAGCAGTATCATGTTGACAATTTGGACGTTGTTAAATCTTGGATAAATTAATTCTTGAGCTTGTTTTATTGAATTTTTATATCATTGTCATCATCCTCATGTTTATAAAATATTGAAAGTCATCTGTGACCTGTAGTGCATAGATGGACTTGGTATGATTATGACCAGGGATTATTCGATATAATCATGACCGTAATGTTACAAATGATGTGGTAAAAGTCCTCATTGGCCCGTAGTGCATTGATGGACAGTTGTTAGCATGATCATGACCATTAATGAGTATACAAATATTCTTGGCCCGTAGTGCATGGATAATTGTGGTCGTGATACTAAAGAATATCATTGGCCGTAGTGCAGGGGTAATTCGATGATGTGGATTATTTTATTAAGCTAAGTCCCATCGATAACAGTGTTGAAAAACCTTTTAAATCATAGAAGATAGTAGATTTTATTCTCTACTTGACTCTTTTATGGATTGCTTATTTCACTGCAGTTAAACTTGATGTTCGTTATATTTTATCAGTTTAACACTGTTGAAGGCTAATGATAATTTATTTTGCATTATCTAGTCATAATATTTCTTACTGGGCTAGTTGAGCTCACCCTTTCT